>CM010620.1:7170495-8658868 GCA_003430845.1 Xanthoceras sorbifolium | reverse complement strand
GAGCTTGTGTGACTTTGGTGAAGTCTTATGAATAAGCTCAAGGTTTGCTTCTTGTGCAAAAGTTGCATTTGTATGGAATTTCATTAGTTGGCTCTTGCAAGACGATAGGTGTAGGCTTACGCCAATAGGAGTATGAATTCTAGGATAGTTTGAGGATATACGTTTAGTCACCTAGTGGATCTTGGGAGATCATTAGGGAAAAGGCCTGCGGGTAGACTAGAGTGGGATAGTCCAAGAGGAGTGAGTCCTTGTAATTTCAACTTAAGGGTGTACTGCATTTATCACTAGTGGATTGCCCGTTAAGTGGCCAAGAGTGGTCCCGTAGTTTTTGATCCCTTGTTGGAAGGGGTTTTCCAAGCTAAAATCCTTGTGTTGATTTTGTTTATCTCTTCCGCATTTGTTATGTGTTTATAATTATTGAATTAATCTAATTAAATTGTTGATAATAAAAAAATTAGGTAAGAACCTATTCACTCCCTCTCTAGGTTCATATTAGACCATTGCACTTAAACTTTCAAAACTATTAAATTACTAAACAAGAATAATATCTAATGATGCTGTGAGTTCTCAAAATTGATTATAAAATTCCATAATTTCCTCTAGTTTAGCTTTGCATATTATATTTATAGTAGAATAATTACAACTAATTAGTTGTCTTTCTTCATGCTTCAGGTGGTATACATCACTTTAGCTATATTAGTGGTGAAAGGTTCATGTCTTATATGTGCATAGACCGCTGTATAGTATTTAATTGCAGCAAGCCAGGTTAGACTTTTAATCAGTTTAGTATTAACTTTTTTTTTTTTTTAAATGTTTTTGGTTGTTGTCTTTAAGGACAAACTAAAAGAAATTAGTTATAAACAATGCGATCTAAGCAATCAAAATTATATCTCGTACGGATTGAAATCCTCTAATATTTTATTATAATCTTAATAAATCTAATGACATTTATAGTCAGTAGCTGTGATTTATTTATTTTATTATTTTTAAATAAAATGTATTACTTTTTAAGTATTTAGGTTAAAAATACAAACATCAGAGAGAATCCAATAAATCTATCATATTAGTACTTCTATAATTATGAAATCTGAATCACTAGAAGAGGATTAGAAACACTAAAATGCTCTAGATTCTTGAAGGGAATATAAGGAAACAACAAATTTGAAAGAGCACCCTATAAAAGAGGGTATTTACTGGTCTGTAAATAATTAGTAAATTATTTCTAATTTCTGTTATAGACTCGTTAGAGAAACTTTTATTTTTCATTCTCTATTAATAAAAATGCCCATAAAAATAATTAAATTATCAGCGACCAGAAAAATATGTTTATTATAAAATTAAAATAAAATAAAATAAAAAATGTGCCTATAAACTAAAGGTCAATGAAAGAATTCATCGGGAAAATTTCATTAGAATAAATCGATAAGTCATTTGATTCGGTCAACACTTGGGAAGATCTGACGGTGGAGGAATCAGCTTCTGATCGAGAAGCTTTCCATCTAACACAATCCAGACCATCTCCAGTCCCCAGCTGGCGTGGACTTCAAGGTGGCAATGCATGAACCATACCCTTGTATATATACACACACACACATAATTACACATCATCATCATCAATATCAACAACCAAGCTCATGTTCAAAAATTGTTCTAACTTTTGAAGCTATATTATGTATATAGTAGTTTTAGGTGCGGAATTATGCATGTTTTTGCATGCGAAATCTTCGATTTGTATTACTATAACTCTTTTTTGCATCCATTTTGTATCGGTACAGATTAATGATTGATTTTTTATGAAAAAACGTATCAATTCCACACTTTGATAATATATATATATATATATATATATGTAGACTTTTAAAGTTCTTGTCATGTAAATTTTTGCTTACACGAGTTAAAACTTTAATATTATGTATGAATGTATGTATATATGTAAGTAAGCACCTAGATTGTTGACGAGAAATCGAACTGTCACCCACCCAGCAACAGGTACACCAACTGTATTCCTCTCAACAGGATCCACAAGGTTGAAGTCCTTTTTTGGATCAAAATTTCCGAGACCTTGACCGACAACGAAGAAATTGTAGCCGTGCAAGTGAAGAGGGTGTGTATCAGCACCAAGTATGCTTGTGTCCCGCATGATTCGCTCCACACTAGTGTTAAAAGGAAGCACCATTACCTTTGTTCCATTGCTCACCATTGTATTATCCGGTGGGGTGTGTAACATCCCTAATTTCAAATAATTAATTTTGAATATGTGGATATAAAAATTTATGATTAGAGGGGTGTAAAACGTAATTAAATGTATATTTATTTTTATAGTTTTCAGATGGACCAGATGGAGCGGTTCAGAAATATTACATGAAGTGAAGAAAAAGTGGCAGTGTGTACCGCGACCTCTCACCGCGACCAGAGATCGCGATGAGCTGCTTGCGGTGAAAAATGGTGATTTCTGGCAGTGAGCACCGCAACCAGTCACCGCGACCACAGATCGCGCTGACTAGCTCGTGGTAAAAAAGATCAAATTCGGGCAGTGAGCAACGCGATCACCAGTGCGACCATGGTACCGCGATGGGTGCTCGCGATGAAAGCGGTGGAACTTCTCCAGTGAGTACCGCGACCAGGTGGCGCGACCACAGGTGGCGCAACCACAGGTCGTGATGACGGTCGCGATGACCGAATTTGTATAAAAAAAGAAAGCTTCTCGCGGAAGCCAAGCAGAAAAGAAGAGGAAGAAAACGGGAAAGGCAGAAAAAAAGAAAGAAAGAAAAGAAAAGAAAAGAGAGAAAGGAAGAGAAAGAGAAGAAGAAGAAGAGGAAGAAGAAAAGAAGAAGAAGAAGAGAAGGGAAAGAAGAAGAAAAGAAAAGAAAGAAAAGAGAAGGAGAAAGGGAAGAGGAGGAAAAAAGGAAAAAGGGAAAAGGAAAATTCAGAAAGAAAATTGTCGTAAAACGATATCCAAGTTGATGTACACTCGTTTCTGCAACTATTTTTGATATGTGTTTTGATTTAGTAAGTTTGGAAATATATTTCTGGATTTTATATACTCGTATTGATTATATATATATTCGTATTTCATTTGTGTATATTGTTGAAATTATTTGTGCAATATTCTGAGATTATGTAATTTTGAATATAAGTGTATGTTTCCAAAACCTGATTTCCAACTATTGTTTTAAGAATATTGTTGGTTTTCTAATTATTGATTTTGATTGAAGCCTATATTTGTTGATTTTCGGATTAAATGAATTAATTGGAAAACTCTGAATAACGGCCCTGATATATGTATAGGGATATATGGATATAGGAGGTTGACATGTCAATTGGGTGAATATATGGCAGTACTGCACCGTGATTTATGATGCCTCTGATATTGATTATACGGATACCATTTCCTCGTGAAATGGGAAACCGACTGTGAAATACGGATACCATTTCACTATGAAATGGGAAACCGACTGTGAAAACATATAGATACCATTTCCTTGTGAAATGGGAAACCGACTGTTTATATAGGGATACCATTTCTTATGAGATGGGAAACTCGACTATAAAACTCGTAATCCAGTCCTGTAAACCCTGTTATGTGTATCAAGGGTCCAATTGAGAACTGAAAACCAGAAAACAATGTGGAAAAATAAAGAAATGTTATTGAGATAGAAACCCAGAAACTTTTGAAATACTTTATTCTATATAGTTTCAGAAATTGAAATATGATTAATTGTTTATATATATATATATATATATATATATATATATATATAGATTTTTGAAATGCTGAATTTAAGATTTGTTGGTTTATTTATATATTTTTCTGAATTTCTGAATTGAAGATTTATTGTTTTATATTATATTGCAATTTATTTTAGTGTGCACCCACTAAGCTATATGCTTAGCGCGTCGGTTTTTATCGCGCGTAGGTAACAGGGATACTGAGGAAGCAAAAGATTGAACAGAGAGAGAGAGTTGCAGGCAGATATACAGAGTTACAGTCACCACATTTTGGGTAGTTATATATATTCATGTATAATGTAGTTAGATATGCATGCATATACAGAGAAATTGTAATTGAGTTATATAATTATGTTTTGTAATTATATGCTGTAATTAATTGTTTTATGCTTTCTGTTTTTCATTTTCGAAGGACTGTAAATAATGAATTGTTTTATTTTAAAAACTATTTGGAAATCGCACTAAACGGCAGAGTGCGCATTGATTTGAAAATTTGGATATAGAAGTGTTGAAATTATATTGTATTATATTTGTTTTATTGAAAACAAGTTTTGAGAAATCAGAAAAACAGAGGAAATTTTGCCGAAATTTTTTGAAAAATAAAGTTTGATGGGCTCACTAGAAACATATTTTTAAATTACAAACTTATATGATTTTATATGGTTTCAGTTTATAAACGATATAAATAAAGTATTTAAAAATCCAGTAGCGCTCCCTGGATCGATCCAGACGGGTCGAGTCAGGGGGTGTTACAGGGTGCCTGTGTAATTGAATGGATTTTCCAGATTGGTCGGGAAATCTAGGGTGTACACGCCTCTTGGCTGCCCCAAAAAATGAGATTGGAGTATTGATGTTTTTGGCATTGTAAATGACACATTATTGACAGAAGCTGCATATCTGGTGCTAGGTCTAAAGGGTCCTTGACAGGTTTTGTTGCTCTCCTTGCAAGGGCTTGTTCCGAGGCCTACCGAGAAGAAGAATCTTTTATCGACCTTTTGGGGCACATAGGCAGGATATTCAACACTAGCTAAGCTAAAAAGTTGCTTTGTATAACTTATAGCAAAGTTAGTGTCATTGAGAGGAGGTAGAACTGGTTTAATAAGACGGGGTTTTCCATTTGACACGCTCGAATGGAGAAGGGTATTAAGTGGGTTTTCGTAAGCCAAAATACCGGCAACAGATGAATTGTCGAAAGGGGCATGGCCTGCCACATATGGCTGGGCGATCATGGAAAATTCGGCGTTTGGGTAATCAGATTTGGTCTCAAGAAGAACATTTGTTGTCTGCCCAAGAGAAAGGAACACAATTTCTATACCAAAAGGTTTGACATAAACAACGTCCGCTTCCACAACGGTGAGTGTGTGGTTTGCTATACCGAAGAAGAGTTCAGCGTTGAGGGCGGCATTAATTATATGAAGTAAATAAGTTTTTCCAGGCTTCACTTTTAGCCTAAATGTATCTGTGAACACCATTTGAAGGCAAAAAAATCAAATTGAAATTCACCAATTTAACAGTGACTTAATATTGCAAAAATTTTGATTGATACCATTAGTTGAGCAATCATATAATGGTCCTGTAAGTCCATTGATAGAATAGGCATCAGAAACATTTGGACCTCCACCTGTTTGAAAAGCCCTTTTAATGATTGCTCAGGATCTGCATTGTACCAATCTCTTGCAATTTTTTTTTTTTAAAATTTGTCTTACAGTGATCAAAAGGCAAAATGTGAAGTGAAAAATCCTAATGAGATTCATACTATTATATATGTTACCTAAGATGATGGGGATTTCCTTGTAAGGTTTGGAAAATGGATAAGGAACACCGCGCTTTGGAAGAATAATGATGGGACCATAGAAAGTCGATCGTAGCCAGGATATGTGTGTGTGCCACCAGGTTGTGCCTCTCTGCCCATCAATGGTGAAGTTGTAAACATAGCTCTGGCCTGTTTGAATTCGGCATTGTGTTATATATGCTGGTCCATCAGCCCATCCACTTCGAAACTGTCGAACACCATGCCTGTTTCAATGAAAGTCATTATAAACTTGCTTGCAATTTGTGCTCAATAGTGTTTATTTTAAGGACCTTAATTTACCAATGGATGGTGATGTTGTTTTGAACATGGTTAACAACTTTGATAAAAAGCCTGTCGCCCTCTCTTGTCGCTCGTTAACCGAAACAATGCTCTTGGTGTGGCACAAACGTGTTACATTGTACAACTTGATCTACAAAATATAGTTGATCGTTTGTTAAAACATATAAATTATTATTATTTTTTTTAAATAATACATATCAACTTCTTATAGTAATATGACAAATACATCAAACTTGTAGTGCCTGGTTATGGCATGTGCAGTCTGAGGAAGGAACGATAAAGCGATAAAAGAGAAGAAAATGACCGCGACAAATGCTGACGATGGAACAGACCGACAAGCACCCATATGATCTCTCTTTTAATGGATGGTGCTTGGAACCATGTTACATAGATTGAGCAAGAATTGATTGGAAAAAAATTGTGTAGTTTACAGATGAGAAAAGCAGAGCAGCTTCAAGCAAGATAAATAAGCAGAACAGAACAAGAAGATTTTTGTTTTCTTATTGCTGACTCATCGTTTCAATTTATGCACTTGCATGATGCATTTAAATATTATGCATATAAAAACATTGGAAATTTACAAGGGTTTTGTCCATGTGTAAATGCTGCCTTCCACTCAAATTATGCGCTCAGATTCTTTCGCATTTTAAATTTTCGCCGGTCTTTTACAAATCTAGACATAAAATTATGACATGGTCAAGATTATTTTTTTATCTTTTATTTTTCATATAGCTAAATGTTTCATTTAAACTAAAGTACGTTTAAAAAAACACACAAACGAAAAGTTAGATTAGGAGAGAATCCTAACTTAGGTAATTATAATTGCATTTGTTCTTACTCTCATTGTACTGACCATAATTTTCTCTCCTTTTTTTTTTTTTTTTGTTGAATTTGAACTATAATATATTCTTTTGGTTGAATTTCAATTATAATATGTATTTGTTTTTGGTTGAATTTCACAATCTACATTTTCTCTACGGGCTCTTGCCTGCAGCTGCCAGAACATGCCAATCAATTTATTGCCCACAAATTTTGAATTTTACAATGTTTCAAGCTATTACAAAATTTTGGGTATATATTAAATTTCTGCAATATTTAATTATTCATTAAAAGTTATCTTCACGTAAAGGAAAAGTTAAATATTCATGATTAATTTATGTGTCCTGATTAAAAGGTGAATTGCAATAAAGTACCCTAACGTTTGATTATATTACAACTACATCGCGAGTTTAGTCTTAATTACACGTTAGTATCCTTGACTAATTGGTTGATTGTTAGAGTTGACGGTCAATCAATAGTCAAAGGGTAATATGGTCATTTTCGTCTTAATTTTTTTTTAAATAAAATTAATAAAATTTTATAAACAGTTAAATGAATTTACACCATCTTTAATTAGAGATAATATTGATAAAACAAATTTTAAAAAATTAAAAAAAATAATTTTAGAAAAGATAAAAAAAAATGCAATTAGTAAAGTGGAAGTGTTATTTTTTGGTGGAACTGTCAGCGGCTGATAAGCTTTTTGCAGATTCAATTAGTAAAGTGGGTGGAAATGATATCAACTTCAATTTGAGTGGTCGAGGGATTGAAACCATGCATAGGTAAATGTTGGGGTCCTGGGAGTGAAAAATAGTTGTGGCTATAGTTTTGCTAAGTGTTTGATAGAAACACTTACCTATTTGACAAAAGTCCTAAGAGAAAACAATTTTGTAGATAAGCCATTGATGGCTGATTCAAGCTTTGATTTTTCTATTATTGAATTAATGAATAGTACAAAAGACTTTACACTTTATATACATGACCTTCTCATGAGCTTTGATAACTCTAGAAACTAACTTAACATAAATAACTAACTTCCAAATTAACTGAAAAAGGAATAACAGAATTTGCTTACATGGCAAATTCTATTATTCTGTTACAAGAGAAAAACATCAGCTACTAGCCACCCAAACTAACTATCGACCTCCTTAATTTGATAGGATGATCATGATCAATATGTTTGTACATACAATCATGATCACTGCTGATGCAACATTGGAAAGTTTGGATTGTTGCAGGCTGTTCTTTTTCAGCTATACTGCTCATTCTAGTTGTAGTAGCAGCTTCATTTAACACCTTCACCCCGTAAACGAAATTGTGGTGAGATAGCCAAAGTGAGTTTGGAACATAGATACCAAAATCTATCCGTTGCCAATCCCTTTGTCAAAATGTCTGCAACTTGGTGAGCAGTAGGTACATACTTAGGCTCAATCACTCATGTTGCCACATTCTCTCTAATAAAGTGGACTTCGATTTCCACATGTTTAGTTCATGAGTGAAAAACAAAATTTTGGGCTAAAGCATTTGCCCCAATATAATCACACCATACGATGGCAGGACTAGAAAGAGTCAGGTGAAGTTCTGAAAACAAAGACTTGAGCCAAAGAATGTCAGTTGTAACGCCACTGAGCGGTATTCTGCTTCGATGCTAGACCGATCAACAACATGCTGTTTGCGGGAACTCCAAGGAATAAGATTGCCTCCTAAAAACAAGCATGTACCACTCGTGGATCTCATATCATCAAGTGAGCTAGCCCAGTCAGCATCGGAGAATGCTTCAAGAGTAAACTTGGCAGCAGGTTTGAACCAAAGACCTCTTGTGATGGCACTACAAAAAAACAGCTCATCCACTACGGGCGCAGGCCCGCTATAACTGTGGCCGTAGTGGATAGTCAAGGTAACGACTACGGGCAAAGCCCGTAGTGGTTACCGTAGTAAATGAGGTTTCCACTACGGGCAATGCCCGTAGTGGAACATAGTTTCGACTACGGGCAATGCCCGTAATGGAAACTATGTTCCACTACGGGCATTGCCCGTAGTGGAAACTATGTTCCACTACGGGCATTGCCCGTAGTGGAAACTATTTTCCACTACGAGCAATGCCCGTAGTCGAAACTATTTTCAACTACGGGCATTGCCCATAGTCGCTTTTTTAATATAACATTTTCTACTACGGGCGCCGCCCGTAGTAGATAATTTGATAATTTTTTTAAAAAAAATTCTATTTTATTTATTATACCATTCACATTGGTTTCAATTTCCTGCAAAATATTATGCAATATTACAGCATATAATTCAAAAATTTATAAATAATAATACAATCAATTAAAACTAATATACTTAATTTGAAGAATAAAAACACATAATCATATCATTTTGATTACAAAATATTAAAATCTTAATGTACTAATAAACATAATCTTAATGTACTAATAAACATACTATATAACATATTTCGCTGGTCAAGCAATAAATGAGTTTAGTGTATCTTCAAGTGTCATAAACTCAGTACTAGCACGATATAAAGGAACCTTGCTCACCAAAATTTTCTTCACAGAAACTCTCCAACAATCTGGACCAAGAATCATGCCATGTACCACAGCCTGTGGATCCCTACAATCAACTTCAGCTTCGACTACTACCTCTCCATTGCCCATCCAATGTAATAATTTGCATTTTTTTTCCTTTTCACTTGAATCATCCATATGACTTGTAGATGCCTTAGAAAATGACTAACATTTGCATATAAAATTAAAAGTGATTAAAGGTCAATAAATCTCAATACAATATTTAATTTATTAATTAATAAAGTTTATTCAAATTTACCTTTACAGAAGTTCCAGCGATATTCAAACATTTATTACCTCTCGATAAATTTGAGGCACTTGAATATTGTTGCTTCAAAAATAAAATATAAAATTTCAATACACATTGAATTTCAATAGATATTGAAACTTTATAAACTTATAAAGTTTTAAAGAAGACAAAAATACTATATATTATTAGATTTTTATGTTATATACCTTATGCATACTATGAGAAGGACCTCTTCCTGCACTATGTCCTCTATCATTTGTCTGAAAGTAAAAAGTAATTAAAATTAATTGAAATATCATTATAAATTAATCTAATATTATAGATTTTTTATAACACGTTACATGCATATTGAATACAAAACTTTGCAAGTCTTTAAGTTGTTGCTTAAGAGCGTTCATCTCATCTTGTTGTCTTTTCATCTCATCTTCATGTCTTTTATTTTGTTTTTTCATCTCTTTACGAAGTTGTGTTGTAGTTTGTTTACCAACCACAGATGCATTTACTCTTGTTGGTGTTACACCACCACCAAGTCCTCTAACTCGACCTCGATGCTCTTTTCCTAAAACTTGAGATACAGCATCATCTGAAATCGATGTTGCTTGATTTCCAGAAATTTTCTCCAATTGTTTCTATACATCATGCAAAAAATTAAGAATTAAAAACACATAAAAAATATATCTGTTTATATATTAATTGATGTGTGTGTGTATATATCTTTATATATATATATATATATATATATATATATGTATATATTAATTAATGTCACATACAATTATTTCTCCGGCATCTTCTGTCACTGGCGTCCCACCTTTGTGTTTGTGGCCAGCTGTAACATCCCGGATTGCGGGTAATGAATTTTTAATATATGTGAAATATGTGAAAATAAATTTTTTACTATTTGAGGGGGTGTAAATGTAATTAAATTTTTTATTTTATGATTTCCAGCGGACCGAATTGAATAGTGAAAAAAATGAAAAAATGAAAAATTGGAAAACTGGACCAGAGAGCATCGCGACCTGGTCACCGCGACCACAGGTCGCGACAGCTCGCTCGCGGTGAAAAACGTAAAATCTGGCAGTGAGTGCCGCGACCAGTCACCGCGACCACAGGTCGCGATGGCTTGCTCGCGATGAAAATGGCAAAACCTGGCAGTGAGCAATGCGACCAGCCACCGCGACCACAGGTCGCGATGGACTGCTCGCGATGAAATTGTCAAAAACAGGCAGAGAGCAACGCGACCATTCGCGCGACCAGGGCGCACTCGCGACGAAGGCGGTGCGCGCACTCCAGTGAGCATCGCGACCACAGGTCGCGACGGCGGTCGCGGTAGCGAAAAAAATATAAAAAAAAGAAGTGGCTTCTCGAGGAAGCCAGAAATCCTCACAGAACAGAGAGAGAGAGAGAGAAGAGCGAGAAAAGAAAGAAAGAAGAAGAAGAAGAAGAAGAAGAGGAAAGAAAGAGAAAAGAGAGAAAGTAAGTGTAGGAGAAAGGAAAAGGAAAGAAGAAATCGTAGAACCGCGATTCTCGAACGAAAAGACGGTACCGAGGTAGGTGTACGTTTGTTTTCGAAATCGTTACGCAAAGACTTTCGTTAGTGTTTTCGTTTTCGTTTTCGATTTCGTTTCCGTGTTCGTTTTCGGTTTCGTTCAAAGTTTTCGTTATCGATTTTCCGTAAGTAAAGTGTTTATTTATATGTACTTGCTACATCTATTGTCGATTTTGGAATACTTTTATATTAGATCGCATCTTGATTTTCTTTCGATTTTGTCGATTTCGTAAATACTACATGATTTATATTTTGTACGATTATTGTTGATTTTGGACTGATTTGTGATAGATTGTATTTTAATTTCGTTTTCGAACATTTCGACTGTTGTGATTTGTGAAAAATATTGCTCGTATGACTATTGTTCATGATTTATACTATATTGTGATTATTGTGAAAATAGTTTATTGAAACGGCCCTAGGATACGTAGACATAGAAGTGGATATAGGAGGTTGGTATACCAGCTGGGTTTTATTGAGCAGTACTGCGCCGATATTGATTGATTGATATTGATGATATTGATGTACCTCCTCTTGGATTCGTCCAGAGGCTGGGAGATACGTACCTCCTCAGGATTCGTCCTGGGGGTTGGGAGTTAATGTACCTTCCCAAGGATTCGTTCCTGGGATAGGGAGCTATGTACCTCTCTAGGTTCCGTACCCACGGTCCTAGAGTTGGGAGACACGTACCTCCTCAGAATTCGTTCTGGGGGTTGGGAGCTTGACCCATATTCCAGTCCGTATATGTTTAGTATTCTAGCGGGCCAGAATTGATTGGAATTGAAAAGTGTATTGAATGCTTTTATTGATCGAAAATTATATATATTGACCTAATTATTGAAGTTCAAGTGCTTGAAATTATTATATACTTGATTCTGTAATTTAATTGTTTTGATACATGATTTGAATCGATATGTATATATTGTGAATTGTTATTATTAAAAGTTATATATGTTTCCATATTGAGATTTTAGTACACCCACTAAGCTTTATGCTTAGCGCGTTAGTTTTGTGTCTAACGCGTAGGTACCAGGAATTCGGACGAAGGTAAAGACTGAAGAACTGGAAGAATTGCAGACCGAGTCACAGGATTTGTACAGTTGGGTAGTTATATTTTGTTATGTGTATATATATATTCTGAAAGCATGCATATACAGGGAATTTGTAAATAAGTTTTATAAAACGTTTTGTAATTAATTATTTTATGATTACTGTCTTTTATTATTAAATAGTAAAGTCTGTTTTGTTTTATTTTATAAATTGTGATTAATAAGTCGCACTAAACGGCAGAGTGCGCAATTGTTTGAAATTGTTATTGAAGTGTTATTGAAATTGGTATTGAATTGATTGTGTAAAAACAGGTTTTGGAAAGTCCGAAAAACAAACGGCACTCTGCCGAATTTTCGTAAAAAGTTTAAAATGTTTTATGGGCTCACACTGATTTTAAAAATTAAAAATGAAGTTTTGAAAAGATGTGAAAGTCCGAGTAGCGCGCCCCGGGTCGGTCCGGCCGGATCGGGTCTGGGGGTGCCACACCAGCAATCCAAGTTTCCACCTTATCAACCTCTGTATCTTCTAAATCTCCACTTTCAACAGATTTTTTAACCCTCTACATTAATATATTACATTATTAATATATTTAAAGTGTTCGCGATTAATACGGGCTAAATTGAGATGGACTAAACAAACCAAATAGTTTTAATAATAAAATAAGACTGTTACGTTAAATTCTTACCAAATCTTCACGTAATCGTGCCAATCCCTTACGACTAGTTGTATGTGGAGCTTTATTCTTTTTCGCCAAGTCGGAATATTTGCTACTGATTATCTACGATAATATGAAAGTAAAAGCAGAACCATATATATGATAATATGTTTGACTAGAATACTTAAAGTACACTTACATCAAACTCTGAGGACAAGCGATTTGAGACAAATTGGCTCCAATCTTCATCAGTTATGTTAGTTGGCTTCAATAATTGGATCATTCTACCAGCTTCAGGACCGGAAGAAAGTTCTCTAATTCGTTTTGTTAGTCGACTTTTGTATTGTCTCCAACAAGTATTCATTGAATTAAATACATTACTTTTGCCAACATCATCCAAACCAAACCTTGCCTACATGTAAACATTTCATATAAAGAAAACATGATTAACATATATAAATATAATTTCAAAGGAAAAATAAAAATAAAATATTGTATTCATACCTTCATGGTCTCCTATACACTGTCTTTCACTACATCTGGTACCTCTGGCCAACTTGAGTACGTTATTGGAATCATTTGAGTAGTAATTGTTCCAATACACATACTTAATGTTATAGAAGAGTCTCCAAGTGGTTGTCCTAACTCATTAAAAGTAACACCAACTTCTTTGGCTTTTGCAATTTTATTAAAATTTATTTGGTTCGGTCCCCTTCCCTTTCTTTTACTACTTGAAGATGTGGTATCACTAGGACCTTCAGTTGACATCTGAAATATGATAATAATATAATAAGGTAATAATATAATAAGGTTATAAATAATAAGGCAACATATCTGTAACACCCCCTAACCCGACTCTCTTGGACCGAATTAAGGAGCACTACACTTTACTGTAATTTCTTGACTTTATCTAAAATTTTAAACTTTAAAACTATATTTTATATTTGGAAAACGTTTAATTCAAATGCTATAAAAATTTTGGCAGAGTTTCCTCTGTTTTTCTGATTTTCCAAATCTTTTTCAATAAATTCACAAAATTCCACAAAAGTACACACTTCAAAAATCATTCCCAATCATTTTGCGCATTCTTCCATTTGATACGACTTTCCAAATCAGTTTATCAAAATCAATAAGTAAATAACAATTCGATCCATAATAAAATTTCATATTTTTAAATAACATAAACTTGTAGAAAATCATTCATATAATTTAACTATTACAAACATTTGTATATGCATGCTTACATAAATACATAAATTTGAAATCAAATACAACTATCCACAAATATTGGATGGATGTGACTATATCGATATTCTAAAATAGAATAACAAAAACAACAAAGATTACTAATTACAATAACATAACAACCTGTAAGACTAGATTTGTACAACCATGTCCTCACAATCAATTCGAGCATAATCTTCATTGTCATCCATACTAGAATCAAGTTGAGATACATCTAATGGTGCTGATGTCATGTAAGCATGCTCATCAAATTTTTCTAGATCATGAAAACCTCTTGGAGGTGCTTTCAGTACAACATACCAATTAGATATATCCGTTTCCCTTGAGTAAAATACTTGTGTTGCTTGTGAAGCTAAAATAAAGGGATCTCTATTGTATTTATTTACACGTGGATGAAGATTAACTAATGTGAATCCGTCTTCAACTTTAACATCATTTCCGCTCACCCAATCACATTTGAATAACGGAACACGAAATTGATTATAGTCTACAAGAAGAATTTTCCTTAAAACACCATAGTAAACCATCTTTTTGGTAACTTGTGAACCGTCTCTTCCAGTAATAGTGCAAACAGTTTATGCTTCAATGGAAACACCACTATCTTGAGTAGATTTCTCACTATCTTTTGTGCGATATTGTTTCCCATTCACAACATAGCTTGTATATGACATTGCTTGCATCGTTGGTCCAAATGCAAGCCATTTCAAGTTAACTGATGTAGTCAACCGACCTGCTTCAGCAATGACCTATTTTGAAGATATTGTAAGTAAGATCATTAACAATAAAAAATGTCTAGTGAGAATACGATTGATGTATCATTAGAGTATATCCACCCACCTTAGCTTTAAACCATGTTGCAAAACCAGTTGTATACTTCTTTTGCAGTAAAGTGGGTCGATTTCCAAGGCTTGCATCTAAATGTTGAAGTTCTTGAAGGTGCAAGCTAATAGGATAGTTATTCACAATATAATCACTAATAAGTGCATATTTAAAATTTTTATGTAAGTTATAAATTATGTATAAATTTATTAACATTACTTACTTTACGTACGGTTCCACCTCTGCACTGTTAAACAATATATATCGATGTGCAATGCATAGCATATCAGCAGTCATCGTCATAACCGTCCCTGCAGAAATAGGATGCCCTTCCACTACATTTCCATACACCAAATTCTCATTTCTATTATGCTTATCGCCTATATCTGCCGCTTGTGGTATATACGTACTACAAAATTGCATGCATTCGTCTGCTAGATAACATTCAGCTATGCATCCCTCGGGCCGTGCACAATTTCTTACATATCCTTTTAGTACCTTCATATACCTATAAAATGAATACATAAAATAAAGTTTAAAAAACTTTACTATAATTAATTTTGAATATCATAAATCGTGTGTGAAAATACCTTTCAAAAGGGTACATCCAACGATATTGCACTGGTCCACACATTCAAGATTCCCTTGTTAAATGAATTGTCAGATGTACCATAATGTCAAAGAAAGAAGGAGGGAAATACCGTTCAAGCATGCACATGGTAATTACCACTTCATCCTCTAATGAGTCTAACTTACTTTTATCAAGCACTCTTTGACAGATGTCATTAAAAAATGAGCACAACCGAAATATGGCAATTCTTGGACCTTTAGGCAACAGACCACGTATCGCCACTGATAACAATTGTTGCATCATAACATGACAGTCATGAGACTTCAGGCCAACAATCTTTGTATCATTCAATGAGATACAATTTGAAATGTTTGAGCAATAACCATCAGGCATCTTCAAATTTAACAACCGATGACAAAAGAGTTGTTTTTCTGCCCTTGATAAAGTGTGTGGTGCCGCAGGTAAGTAAAGTTTATCTCCACACTCTTTGATGTGCAGCTCATGCCTAATCCCAAGATCTTGTAAATCTTTACGAGAGTTAACACCATCTTTTGTTTTTCCATTAATGTTCACTAGCGTTCCAAGAAGACTTTCACAGATATTCTTTTCAATATGCATCATATCTAAGTTATGACGCAATGACAGATCCTGCATATTAAATATAGAAATTAATTTTAAAAGATATATATATATATATATATGTGTGTGTGTGTGTGTGTGTGTGTGTGTGGGTATATATATATATATATATATATATATGAATATAAATTAGAATAAAGTTGAAATTAAAAAGTTACCTCCCAGTATGGTAGTTCAAAGAATATTGAACTTTTCTTCCAAATAGGATGGCACTTTCTCTTCCTTTTTTTGTTTGTTGCTTTTCCCCAATAATTTTCAACTTCCGCACATGCAACTCGAACTTGTTTGCCATCAAGAATAGTAGGCGGCTCATCCATTTCCTCTTTCCCATTGAACCATATTTTATTTTTTCGAAATGTATGATTCATTGGAAGAAATCGACGATGGCCCATGTACACATTCTTATTACTGAATTTCAACCTTTCTGAAGATATGTTCAACCCACATACGGGGCAAGCATACTGACCTTTCACACAACATCCTGCTAGGTTTCCATATGCAGGAAAGTCATTTATGGTCCACATCAAAATAGCCTTTAAGTTGAAGGAGGAGTTAGTAGACGAATCATGAACTTCCACTCCTGCATGCCATAACTTATTCAAATCTTCTATAAGTGGCCGCAAGTACACATCAATATCATTCCCAGGCTGCTTCTTTCCTGGAATCAATAATGTTAGCATTAAATTATCTTTAGCCATACATTTCCATGGGGATAGATTGTATGCAACTAGCACCACTGGCCAACAACTATATGTAGAGCTTAGGTTTTTGTAGGGATTAAATCCATCTGCAGCTAAACCAAGCCTCAAGTTGCGTGAATCTGATGAAAAAGATAGCCATGTGTCATCTATAGTCTTCCATGCTTCCGAATCAACAGGGTGGCACATCTTTCCATCTTGACTTCTATGAGTAGAATGCCATGTCAAGTCGTTCGCCATTTCAGGTGATCTAAACATTCTCCTAAACCTTGGTATAATTGGAAAGTATCTAAGTACTTTTGCGGCCACTCCTTTGTAGATGTGTTTGGTACTTTTGTTTACTTTCCATCGAGAAGTGCCACATTTTGGACATTCTTCATGATGCTCCAACTCCTTTCTAAACAAATAACAATCATTTATGCATGCGTGAATTTTTTCATACCCCAAATCAAATACTTTAAGCAACTTTTTTGTGGAGTATAATGAATCCGGCAGTACATTATCTTGAGGTAACATGTCTCGAAGGATACCAAGAAGTTCATCAAAACCCTTATCGGATAAACCGTGTGTAGCTTTATGTTTATATAAAACAACACTAGCAGATAACTTTGTGTATTTTGAGCAACCGTCATACAACGGAATATCAACATCTTGTACAATATGAGTGAGGTCTTCATCTCTTATCTCCACATCCGGTTCAATATTATCATGATATCCTATGTCTGCATCCTTATACATTGTAAATACAGTTGAGCTATTTTCAATGGGGGTGGAACTAATTGGATTTTCCCCATGAAAGACCCAATTAGTGTATGTAGGATCCATCCCATAAATGACCAAATGCTCATAAACTATCTTAGTTGGATGCCATCTGTGGTTTATGCATTTTATGCAAGGGCAAGGAATCATGTTAGGATTTCTTGAATGCCTTTGTACAGCCTCAACAAAGTTTCTGGCACCATCTAAATATTCTTGGCTTACTCTAAATTTGAAAATGGAAAAAAAAATTGAAAAACCAAACTATGTCATTATTTGAATTCAACAGTCCTAAATCTATATATTCAATGAGTTTAAGGAAATAACCTTGAAAATCGTAACCATTTCTTATCCATTTGAATGCAGAACTCACTGTAATAATTAAAAAAAATTTAAGAAATGACAAACACGACCATCATATAGTTTGAGAAAAATGATAATAGAGATTGACAACACAATATATATATATATAGTAGAACATTTATTTTTTTCATTATAATGAAAATAACTTCAACTTAATTTATTAATATAAATTTGGAATTTAAACTCACTAATTTATTATTAATTCTCATATTCTAAAAGTTAAATAATGAAAATTTAATTACAGCAACATATGAACTTTTCAAGTAAAACAGTTTATTTATTGTCCTAAAGGATCCTGGAGCTTGACATGTTAAAGTTAGAAAACCAAAAGATTACCTAACAAGCTAGCACATGCTTCTTGTTGTTTTTCAAGCACTTATTATCTCAACAATCAATCGAACAAGTAGTCATACAGAGGCATCTAATTAAGTGAATTCAAACATATATATATATATATATATATATATATATTATAAAGTATCTTGATGGTTTGAAGAAACGAAATTACAATTTTATAATTTGTCCATACAATACAACACAACAATAACAAAGGCTACCATAAATTCTGTGGGGCTATGTTATGTAATTAATGTTTAAAAAAAGGGTTGCATGGAAATTAGCATCCTAAATTCTGTCCTCACAATTTATTAAAGTCTAAACTTGAAAATGAAGCCTAAAAAAGTCCAACAAAGTTGATTTTTTTTACAACTAAATCACTTTCACCACAACCTGTGATGTTTTGTCATGTATTGATATTGTCATAATAAAGAGCATTACAGTGACAGAGGAAGGCAATACGCACACTTTGCCAACTCCATCACCAAGACAGATTTCTATATTGTTTTCTTCTTGAAATATTCTATTTCCTTGTGAGTTTCTGTTCACTCTATTTGATGCAATCGTGCAAGTTTGATGACACTGACATATAATTTGTTTTTATTAAAAATAAAAAAAATTGACACCTAATAGGGAAAGAGTATATCCACACTTAGTATATTTATTAATAACGGTGGAACTCGAACCTTTATCACGGAGGTATAAGAAAAGTAAACTAACACCACTTAAATTATGAGTGTATATAATTTTTAACTATTATAAACCCATTAAAAATAGTAACAATAACTAGGTCAAACATGCATGTAACTAATCAAATGTGATACGTATGCGACGCTTATACACTAACACATCCAATATAATTACTCAATTTTATTACTAAGAAAAAAAGAAAAAAAAAACCACAATGAAGTTTATTGCGATGAAATTATTAGCTAGAGGATATTTTCACCCAAGATAGTAAAAACTAAATAAGAAAGTTGGGTTTGTTGGTAATTTTTAATAGAGGAAAGGTGAATAAGTGATATTATTATTGCATATCCGAATTAATATGTGTCACATTTTATAATCTTCTTTAGGTTAAAGTCGTTGATATTATGGTCTATGTGTGGTTGATGTTTGGAGTTTATGTGACATTGACTGTGGTAACTAATTACCACAAAAAATTGATACGTGGACACAATTATTGAACCAAAGACAAAAAAATTCATCTAAAAAAAATTATCAATGTTATAAATTATATAATATTACAAACCAATTATTACTTCAAATAAAATAAAAAATCTTTTTTTTTTTATGATTGATATCAATTAAATTAGAGTATGCTGAGATCAAACAAAATTAGCTACTATAAATACCGTTCGAAAAGTAATTTCACTGCCACCAAAAAATCTAAATCTAAATCTCAACCATCCATCTTTGGATGGTTGAGATATATTCAAAAAATTAAATATTAAAAATTTAAAAAAATTATTTTTCAATAGATTTTAACCATATATTTATGTGATAGATAGTAGAGATTTAAATTAAAAATTAAAAATAAAAATAAAGAAAATATCCACATCTAATATGGATCCTCTATCATATTTGATGGATGGTCAAGATGGGATCTGGACCAATTTCAAGGACACATAATGCAATGCTTGCTTGTATATGCAACCAGTAGCTTCTTCATCTGCTCTTTATATCACCAAATTATTGTTAACTAATATGAGATTTGCATGCACATATAGTTGTGTCTGATGCAGTATAGGCATACATAAATAAACTAAGAGCTTTTAGATAACCCATTGTTGTAGTATATAATGTTAAGTTATATTATCATTCTCCAATATTAGTGTATTTTTTATTTTATTAATTCATGTGATAGAATGGAAAAATCCAATTCCCATGCATTTGCTCGAAACTAATAATGTAAGCAACTTAATTAAAACTTAAACTTAATTTTTATGAAGAATGCAGTACATTACCTTTTTGTGCAGGGGCTGGGTGCAGGGGAGCAAGGGCGCAGGCACGCAGGGAAGCAGGCGCGCAGGGGCTGGTCGCGCAGGGGCTGTGCGATCTGGGCTGCTTCGGAGTGGGAGAGCAGGGATGCAGGGGCTGCTGCGGAGTGGGAGAGATGAATTTGTAGTAGTCAGATGATTTTGAATTTCTTTTTTGTTGGTATTACCAGTTCTCTTTGTTTAGTTAAAGTTTATCGGTTGAAAACCTAAACTTTCTTTAAATGCTATGAACGTTTGAAAGACTTAGGTGTAATAACGCTATATATGTTTAGAATCTGTGTTTTATGGCTAGGATTGTGCCTTTATTTGATTTGAAAATTCATTTGGTTTCTAATTGTCATGTGTCGGAATAATAGTTATATCTCCTTACATAATGTATTGTATTTGTAAGAAATAGGTGTATTACATTTAGAACTAGTTATACAACTTGATTTTAGCAATAATAATGAAATTTCTGTTATTTGTCCGGGGGCTTTGCTATTAAAAATTAGTGTTTGAGTGTGTTCAGTTTTTTGAGGAGCCTCGTTGTTTCTTTTGTTTTGGATGACTACAGGGGTCTTACCTCCATTAGAATGATTTGCTCTATTGGGTAATTTGTTAGCTTTTGTTTGTTCTGGGCTGATGCCCTCCTCTTTACCAAAAAAAAAAAAAATTAGTGTTTGAGTGAGTTCATGTGTCAATTTATTATTTTAAACTTAATTTTTCGGTACTTCATTTAATGTTTACTTGTTATAATATGTGGGTATTATAGCTTAAAACCGTATAAGACTTTATGTTTATAATATTTTTGGTTTGTATATATACTTATCGTATAATGTTAAAATCCGGGTTCGTAAGTAATTGATGTTGTGTAATGTAATAATTTAATGATTTCAAGCGTGATAATTCTCGTTACTAGAATAATAAATATTATATTATTAAGTAATAAATTCTTGGTTTATGTATGAGTATTATTTAATCATATTCTAATAATTTTTTATTATAGAGATCACTTTCGGTAATGACAATTATTTTGTTGTTTTGGTAATCTAATTTTTCTAAACAGCTTTTACTTGAGCTCCAAATTTCACACTTAGAAGTGAAGCATCAGTAAAAAGGTTATGCTATTCCATTTATTACCCGTAAAGACATTTAAGATAATAAACTAAAATCAACACATTTTTGTTGAGTCACCAAAATAAGATTTTTTTTTCTTTTTCTATGCTTTTTTGTATTCTTGAAAGTTAATATCTTTAATAATTCAGTTTTTCTAAACAACTTACCGATGTTGCACAATACTGAATTAGTTGTTTCTTCTTTTCTCTATTATTTTATTAATTCATGTGATAGAATGGAAAAATCCAATTCCCATGCATTTGCTCGAAACTAATAATGTAAGCAACTTAATTAAAACTTAAACTTAATTTTTATGAAGAATGCAGTACATTACCTTTTTGTGCAGGGGCTGGGTGCAAGGGAGCAAGGGCGCAGGCGCGCAGGCGCGCAGGGGAGCAGGGGCTGGTCGCGCAGGGGCTGTGCGATCTGGGCTGCTGCGGAGTGGGGGAGCAGGGATGCAGGGGCTGCTGCGGAGAGGGAGAAAGAAAAAATAAAATGTTAGCTAGGGATTTTGGGACGGAAGGGGAAAAGTAGTATAATATCCACTACGGGCATTTTTGTGCCCGTAGTGGATGTGGTTATCCACTACGGGCCTCAAAATGCCCGTAGTGAATAATCTGTTATCCACTACGGGCCTTTAAATGCCTGTAGTGAATAATCTGTTATCCACTACGGGCCTTTAAATGCCCGTAGTGGATAATAGATTATCCACTACGGGCGGCATAGGCCCGTAGTGGATATGGTTATCCACTACGGGCCCAAAATGCCCGTAGTGGATAATCTGTTATCCACTACGGGCATTTTTGGGCCCGTAGTGGAAGACGTTTTTTACTACGGGCTTCAAATGCCCGTAGTGGTTAACAGATTATCCACTACGGGCCTTTAAAAGCCCGTAGTCGATATAATTATTAAAAACGGGCCACCATTGCCCGTAGTAGATAAGCTTTTTTTTGTAGTGTGGCCCCTTTCAAGTAGCGTAGAACCCGCTTGCAGGCTATCCAGTGAGACTGAGTAGGAGAAACTAGAAACTGATTAAGTTTGTTAACCATAAAGGAGATGTCTGGTCTTGTGTGGGACAAATATTGCAAGGCTCTAATGATGCTCCTATAAGCTTTAGGATCAGTAAAAGGCTCGTTATCCTGCAAAGACAGCTTGACATTTAAACCCAAAGGAGTATCACAAGGCTTACAATCCTGCATATTAGTACATTTTAAAATATTGCCAATATATTTAGACTATGTAAGAAATAACCCAGAAGAATCTCGATGTGCTTCGAAATCCAAAAAATAACTGACGGGGCCGAGATCCTTCAAAGCAAAGGCGGAGTGCAACTTGTCAATTAGCTACCTTATGTATGAATGATTGTTTCCTGTCAATAGAATATCGTCTACATACACCAAGAGATACACACTGTGAGAAGATGAGTGATGGATAAACAAGGAAACATCTGAAGCTGAGTTTGTAAAACCCCAAGATAACAAGGCTGCCTTCAACTTATGAAACCACGACCTAGGAGCCTGTTTTAGGCCATAAAGAGCCTTGTTGAGAAGACAAACATGAGATGGATGATTAGGATCTGTGAACCCCTCAGGCTGCTGCATGTATACCACTTCATGTAGGTCACCATTTAGGAAGGCATTATTTATATCTACTTGATGAATAACCCAATAATAGGTGACTGTTATAGTAAACATAATGTGTATGGTTGCAGCCTTCACAACTAGTGAGAAAGTATATAGAAAATCAAGGCCTGGGTTTTGATTAAACCCCTTGGCAACTAGCTTAGCCTTATGCTTGAGGAACGAACCATTCGAGTTGAACTTAGTTTTAAAAACTCATTTACAACCTACTATATTCATAGTTGCTGTTGATGGCACAAGGATCCAAGTATTGTTCTTGAGCAATGCATGATACTCATTCTTCATAGCTTGTAACCAAAAAGAATTTTGCATTGCCTCTTTAACAGTAGCTGGTTCAGTGGTTGCTAGAAAGCCAGAGGGCATAGACCAAGTGGAACTAAAAACCTTGGGCTTGAACACACCATTTTTGGAACGTGTGATAATATGATGTGTAGAGATAGAAACTACATTTTGCTGTGACTGTTGTGAAGAAATAGGAACAGACTAAGCATGTAAATTTGGACGAGATGCTACACTGGACGAACCATAATGTGAATCAATACAACCAGGAATCACAGTATTTAATCTGGACCCAGAAGATGTTTCATGAGCCAATGTTACAGGAGCTGAAACTGAAAGCTGTATCGAAGGTTGATTAACAGCAATAGAATCTATGCCATTTGAAGCTGAAGGTATATGTTGAGTGACAATAGGAACCATATCAAAAATATGTTGTAGAGGCATATGTTGAGTAGCAGAACCTATGATGCTAGGAAATATATGATCTAGAGGAGGAAAAAACTGCTGATATAGGAAGTCCATATCATTAAATTCTGTATATCTAGTAACAATTACTTTTCCAGATGGTAAGAGGCAGCTGTATCTTTTATAATCCTAAATACAGCCTATAAACACACACTTAGTTGTGTGGAAATTTAGCTTGAGTGTAGAGTAATTTCGTAAGTAAGGGAAGCAAGAGCACCCAAAAGTATGTAAAAAGTTGTAGTTTTGAGGTTTATGGTACAACTTTTCATATGGTAATTGTAAACCAAGTAAGGCAGTTGGAAGATTATTTATAAGGAAGCATGAGGTTTGAAATGCTTCAAGCCAAAAATGAAGAGGCATTTTGGCATGTGCTAAGAGAGTAAGACCGATTTCAACCAAGTGCCTATATTTTCTTTCTACTATCCCATTTTGCTCATATGTGTAGGCACAAGAGAACCTTACTTAAACACCTTGCTTTGTTAGATAGGGAATAAAGGGTAGAAATTCACCTCCCATATCAGTTTGCACACACTTAATTTTCTTGCCTATTTGTAACTCAACATGTTTTTGAAATTGAACAAAAATTCCCAAAGTATCATATTTCAGTTTAAATGGAAACAACCATGTATATCTTGTATATGCATCCACAAAAGCAATGTAATATTTGTGACCATGTGTAGACATGAAAGGGGATGGCCCCCTATAAGTCATTATACACAAGTTCTAAAGGCTTTCTAGCTGAAATAACAGACCTAGAAAATGATAGTTTGTGCATTTTGCCTAGCTACAAGACTCACAAAAATATAGAGTTGCAAGATTACATGGCAAGTGTAGACTACCTAAAATTTTCTTCAAAATGAGAGGGGCTGGATGACCCAACCTTGCATGCCAAAGTGTAGAGTTAACTGAGATAGTATAGACAGCTCTCTGAGCTGACCTATTATTGTTGAAAGTTGTAGAAACAGAATTGCAAACATCTCTTAAACCAGCTTGGCCCGAAAGTGAACCATTTGTGATACTAAATTGGTAAAGTCCATATTTAACAGGACCTTGAAGTAGTGTCATTCTAGTTTTACGATCCTTAATCACACAACCATTAGCATTAAATTCAGCAATTGCATCATTGTCTCTTATGATTTTTGCTATGCTAATGAGGTTCTTAGTTATCATAGGAACATGTAGTATATTATTCAACTTAACTTGCTTGCTAGGATTAATACTTGATGTGGTATTTGTGTAACCAATGTTAGAGATTGAGAGATGGTGGCCGTTACCTACAACCAGGTTATCATTGCCAGCATATGTTGAACTCAGGGCAAAATTTTGCAAGTTTGCAGTTATGTGGTTTATGGCTCCACTATCCACATACCACGAAGAGTCATTCACCATTGTTGGAGAAGCAATATAAGTTGATGCTTGATGATATTATGGCTGCACTTGTGACAATATTTATTGTTGCTAAAAGTGAGATTGCATTTGTGGACTGTTTTGCTAATAAGATGCTCCTTGAGCTGGCAAAAAATGATCATGATCATTGCTAGACATAGATTGTCCAAGAAAAGCTTGAGTAGGTTGATTAGGAACATTATTGTTGTTGTTTGATGGATTAGGCCTTACAAAGTTTTGATCAAATCTGTGAAAACATGAAATGTATGGTGACCGAGTTTAGTACAAACCTGACAATAAAGTCTCTTACCACTATATCTGCCTCCTCTTCCTCTTCCTTGTGAACCACCTTTATTGTTTAGAAAGTTGCTGTTGTGATTTCCTCTTTGATCTCTCTTATCACCTGCATTATTGGTTGCAAAAAATGCTCCAGGAACTATAACTTGAGAGGAGGAGTTTAGTTGTTCTATGCGCTGCTCGTGCATAAAAAACATGAATTGCTTCTTCAAAACTCATGGTTCTTTGCTGAGAGGAGATGAGCACAACAATTGCATCATACTCATGGCCGACTCCACTCAACATGCTCAAGATCAAGTCTCTTTCAGGTACTTCTTCTCCAGCTGAGCGCAATGCATCTATAATGGTCCTAATTTGCAAAATAAAATCACTTATAGAAAGGGAACCTTTCTTGACAGTTTACAGCTGTTGCCTAAGTTGAATGACCTTTGCCATTGACTTGTGAAAGTATGATTGGTCAATATTTGTTACATATATACGACCCTTAGACCTTATCTTTTGATTGTGTTTTTGAGTGAATTTGGTGCTTTTGATGTGTTTGTTGAGCATGTACAGGCCTTAGGGAAATATTAGGAAAGACATAACAAAGTTGGAAGAATTGAAGAATTCTCACTACAGACTGGTCATGTTTCGGAGGCCGCCATAACTTCTACATGATGAATTGGGTTTCCAGATTTATATGTATGGAAAGATATAGATGTCTACTTTCCAATTCATTTTACGGTTCATGATTTGGAGGTTTCTAGAGGAAGTTATGGTTGTTTTCGTAACAGTGTGCAATCCTGAAATTTGGAGCAATGCGTACCGCGACCTAGTACCGCTACCGTTGGTCGCTATGAAACTTCAATTTTTCGGGAGTGCGTACTGTGACCAAGGCTTTGCGACCAGTGGTAGCGACCCATGGTCACGATGGTGATGCGAAAAACCCTATTTCCAGCTCCTATAAAAAGAAAAGACAGCTACCATGAAGAGGGAGTCCGTCTTGGCCTAATTTTGGGCAGCTCTTGGCTATCACTTAGGCCGATTTTCACCATCATTCCTCCTCCACAGCACCATCAAACATCATCAAACACCAACACATGACTAGTTCATTGTAAATTGAAGATTCATTGAGAGAAGACGGAGTTTGAAGGAAAAGAATTCTCAGCCAGACCAAAGCGAGAGTTTGATTCTCGACACCTTCGAATGGGTTGTATCACATCCCTTTTCCTATCTTTTTGTTTATTCGATTGTATGAGTAGCTAATTTTGTTGTTAGATGGTTACGGAACCATGAACGGATTTGGATATTTGACTATGTAATATTTTTCTTATAAGTTATTGCGTGATAATGACTTATAGTAATATTTCATTGTATCAATTGCTAGTAATTCTTGTATCTATGCATCTACGAAAGTATTTTTGCAAGTATCTAGATTAATAGAAATTTGATATTATTGAGTATATTTTATATTATCACTTTGTGTTCAATTCTCGTGTGTGCGATTGTAAAAACAGATTGCGAGCTTCTTGATGAGAACCGATTTGATATTTATTGTAATCTTATATGAGAAATCATTAAATTGCAATAGGGCTTAATTGACTCTAAAATCAATACTATGTTAGTTTCGATAAGAAATTACTTAATTGATCCATGTATTAGATTAACGACAGTTTTCGATTAATTGCACTCTATGACTATAGGTGTATTTGATTGAATTCACACACCATTGCGAGACCCATACAATGTGGTGTGATCTTAGTTGTAGAACTCTTATCATGTTGAAAACGTGCTTCATAATAGTCAATGTTTTCTTATCTAGGATTGGGACCGTGTGACCACCTAGCTTTCTTTCCATTCGAATTCGTCTCGCGTAATTTTATTGTTTTAGTAGTTAAATTAGTTTAATTCCAAAATTCTCCAACACCTATTGATTTATTTATTGCATTAGTTAATCTCTAGTTTATAGAATTAGTTCCACACTTCCTTGTGGATTCAACCCCATACTCACGGGAATTATTACTTCGACACGTTTTACACTTGGAATTTATCCCACGCGTTGTGAGCGTGTCAAATTTTTGGCATCGTTACCGGGGAAGTGTTTTAGTAGCTTATTCTTTAAATTAGAGATTTTTAGGTTTTAGTTTCGTTTCTAGGTTTTTATTTTTCTTTTTAGTTATCATATTATTTCTATTTTAGTAGTTTTTATTTTTATTAGTTTTTCTTATTTTTATTTTGGTTTATTTTTCTTGGCAGGTGCTCGAGCCATTAGCCATGCAGTCGGCAGAGTTGATTAGACAGATACAGATGTTGGCCGCTAAGATTAGGCAAGACCGCCTAGGGGTTGCTTGCTCTATATGTGGAGTTAGTGGACACGATTTTGCTATGTGTCCATCTAGGGAGACCTTCCCGGAGTATGAGTATGTACAGAAACAAGCACAGGCACTTAATTATTATCCTCCGTGGCCAGGGAATGATCTATACTCCAACAGCTATAATCCAGGATGGAGTAATTATCCAGACTTCTCCTGGATAGATAGTCAGCAGCAGCCACGGCAGTATCAGGGGTGCTAACAACAGAGTTGGTTTGAGCCACTGCATCAGTACCAGTACCAGCCCAATGCACAAAGTTAGTTTGATCAATCGGCTGATCAATCATCTCAGCAGGTCCAAACATCACAAAATGACAAGCTTGACAAACTCATGCAAATGATGTAGTGGAACAACCAGATAACTGATAGGATAGAGACACAACTCGGCCAACTGGTCAAGACATTGCAAAATAAAGTGTCCGAAAAGTTTCCCAACCAGCCAGAGCAAGTAGAAGAGAGTACCATTCCTCGAATTGGTAAGACAGTTAATATTAGGTTTGGGGGTAAACTTTCTGATTCTATTGATTTTTACGCAGGTACATGTATAGATCTTCCAGCACAAAAGGAGAAGGAAGTGGTAACTTCTGACACCACTTCTTCATCAGGTTTTGACCCCGTATATGCCGAAAGTTCCAATTCCTAGTCATTTCCAGAGGAGTAAGGGAAACAGTGCTTTCAAAGGAATATATGGCGTGCTGTCTATAGTACACGTCAATTTGCCACTTCTGGATATTACCAAGAGAAAGCGTGGAAGGTCGAGCAAGCATGAGTTGATTGCAGGCTATACAGGAAACGGAGTATGGGATATATTTTGAGAGATAGCTCGAGCCCAACGTCTTGCCCAGACGTTAAATAAAGCACTAGGGGGGAGGTAACCCTTAGTTTATTTCGTTTCTTTTTGTTTGTTTTATTATTTATTTGTGTCTTTATAGTTTTCATTCAATTTCGCTTTCTTATAGAAGTGCAATGCCTTGTGTTGAGAAAACGAAGTATTGTGGATATTAGGACTGTTTTTCTGTGTTTTGTTTTCCGTGTTCATGTTTTGTTTGTTTTTGTTTTTCCCTTGCATCTAGGATTTCAAACATTGAGGACAATGTTTATCTTAGGTTTGGGGGTATTTTTGTCTTTTGTACGTTTTTGTGTCGTATTGGTGTATATAGGCTAGAAACCTAGACTTTCCTTATACGCCTTGCGTTCGAAAGACTTAGGTATAACAATGCTACGTACATCAATCTTTTGAGTCATTAGTGTGTTTTTTGTGTTTTGTTTTAATTGTGTTAGGATAGCGAAACCATATGCATGCTAAACAGATAATTGAGTAATAATATGTAAATGCTTAGGTCATTTGAGTGTACAAAGTTGTTAGCTAAAATAATGCCGGTAGGTTTGTGCATTTAATCGTATAGGTCTGACATCTTTGCATTGTAATATGTGAAAACTTCCAATTAGTAGCCCTAATTAACAGTGGAGACTACCCTTAGTGAGATTTTGAGCTTATTACGTATTCATTCTGAGGGAATTTTTGTTTCTACTCTTAACACTTTCTTGAGCTTTATTGTTAGTAGATTGATCTCTATAGGTTTGCATTGGATGTTAATGAACTGCATTATAAAAATCTTGTATGCATGTGTAGAATGTTCAATTGAGTAGATTTTGGAGATATGATCCAGGCATTGTATGTGAACTCTAAATAGCTTGATTTCCTGTCCTTAAATTGTGTGCTCCCTATCCCATTCGCGGCCAAACACTCGCATATTAGCCTTTTATTGTATGACCTACATGTCCAAAAATCCTAGCCAAAATCGTAAGACGTTACCTTTGACGCTTGAAAACTAGAGATAATTAAAGAGGGAATGTATCAGTGTTGAGTGAGAAAAAGGAGTGGAGTAGAAAAGATGAAATGAATGTGAAAATGTGCAGAAAAATGAAAAAAAAAATAATAGCCAACAGAAAATAAAAAATATATATATGAAAAGAGTTGGTTAAATGAGAAAAGGAGTATGATGCACAAAGTAAAAATTGAAAAAGGGTTTGAAAAGAGGTTGAAGGAGAAAGGCGAGAAAAAGATTTAGAAGAAAAGTTGAATGAATTTGGTAGTCGTGAGAGAAAATGCACAAATTGAAAATTTTATGAAGTCTCTTAATAGGTTTCCAAGTGAGTTGAACCCGATTTTCGTTCTTTTTGAGCCAATCACCCTAAGCCCTATTACAATCATATAAAGACTTGTTGATCTATTTAGGAAACTTAATTGTAATATTTGACATGTATATACATTGATTTTTCTGTTCTTAGCATTTGATATCTTTCATGAAATCCTTTGTTTAACATGTGCGTCTTTCTATTTATATATGCATACGACATATTTTGTAATTTTTCCCTCATAAATTCCAATTGTATGTAGTTGAAAGTGTGAAAACCTAGGTTCTGAGTGTCAACGAGTGAAAATTGGTGAGACTAGAGTCGAGGCGAATTACATCAATAGCTTATTAATATGAAAGGATTAACTGTTATAAATGCGTTGCATGTCAGTGTCCTGTATGATATAGAGTGTATTAGACTTATTGGCAGCATTTTTGATTTTTGATTTTGTGCTATTCTTGTGCCTTTGCATTTGTGTATATACTTAATTTGAAGTTCAACTATGTGTGTGGTTAGCTTAGGACGTTTGTGGGTATTGTAGCTGGTAAACCTTCACAAGACTATAACTCATCCATTAGGGCCACCTAAGGGTTTAAAGGCTTGTGGCACGTGCTAAGTGCTATCGTTTCATCCTACGAAAATGGATATAGCTTTGTTTGTTTTTGTTTATTAAGTTTTGGTTTTGTTTTTGTTTTTGCTTTTCGTTGTAGTGTGTGCCAATTTGCTTGAGGATAAACAAAAGATAGGTTTGGGGGTATTTGATCGGTCAATATTTGTTATATATATATGACCCTTAGACCTTATCTTTTGATTGTGCTTTCGAGTGAATTTGGCGATTTTGATGTGTTTGTTGAGCATGTGCAGGCCTTAGGGAAATATTAGGGAAGACATAACAAAGTTGGAAGAATTGAAGAATTCTCACTGCAGACTGGTCGTGTTTCGAAGGCCGCCATAAATTATACAGGATGAACTGGGTTTCTAGCTTTATATGTATGGAAATATATAGATGTCTACTTTCTAATTCATTTTACGGTTCATGATTTGAAGTTTTCTAGAGGAAGTTATAGTTATTTTAGTAACAGTGCGCAATCCTAAAATTTTAAGCAGTGCGTACCGCGACCTAGTACCGCGACCGTTGGTCGCGATGAAACTTCAATTTTTCGGCAGTGCGTACCACGACCAAGGCTTTGCAACCAATGGTAGCGACCCACGGTCGCGATGGCGACGCGAAAAACCTTATTTCCAGCTCCTATAAAAAGAAAAGACAGCCACCATGAAGAGGGAGTCCGTCTTGGCCCGATTTTGGGTAGCTCTTGGCTGTCACTTAGGCCGATTTTCTCCATCATTCCTCCTCCAAAACACCATCAAACATCATCAAACACCAACACATCACTAGTTCATTGATTACATAGAAGATTCATCGAGAGAAGACGAAGTTTGAAGGAAAAGAATTCTCAGCCGGACCAAAGCGGGAGTTTGATTCTCGACACCTTCGAATGGGTTGTATCACATCCCTTTTCCTATCTTTTTGTTTATTCAATTGTATGAGTAGCTTGTTTTGTTGTTAGGTGGTTACGGAACCATGAACGGATTTGGATATTTGACTGTGTAATATTTTTTTTTTATAAGTTATTGCATGATAATGACTTAGAGTAATATTTCATTATATCAATTGCTAGTAATTCTCGTATCTATGTATCTACGAAAGAATTTTTGCAAGTATCTAGAGTAATAGCAATTTGATATTATTGAGTATATTTTATATTATCACTTTGTGTTCAATTCTCGTGTGTGCAATTGCAAAAGCAGATTGCGAGCTTCTTGATGAGAACCGATTTGATATTTATTGTAATCTTATATGAGAAATCATTAAATTGCAAGAGGGCTTAATTGACTTTAAAATCAATACTAGGTTAGTTTCGATAAGAAATTACTTAATTGACCCAGGTATTAGATTAACGACGGTTTTCAATTAATTGCACTCTATGACCATAGGTGTATTTGATTGAATTCACACACCATTGCGGAACCCATACAATGTGGTGTGACCTTAGTTGTAGAAGTCTTATCATGTTGAAAACGTGCTTTATAATAATCAATGTTTTCTTATCTGGGATTGGGACCGTATGACCACCTAGCTTTCTTTCCATTTGAATTCGTCTAGCGTAATTTTATTGTTTTTGTAGTTAAATTAGTTTAATTCCAAAAATCTCTAGCACCAATTGATTTATTTATTGCATTAGTTAATCTCTAGTTTATAGAATTAGATCCACACTTCCTTGTGGATTCGACCCCGTACTCACGGGAATTATTACTTCACACATCCTGCACTTGAAATTTATCCCACGCATTGTGAGCATGTCAGAGTATACAACCTTTCAAGCTTCGTCCATGCTTCAACAGCAGATCTGCATGTGGTTACTTCTCCTACAACTTTCTAGCTCAAAGTAAATATTAACCAGAAAAGAAGGATCAGGTCAGACTTCTTCCACAGCTGATAGTCTTTATTGAGCCTTTGTTCAACTCTTGTTGTTCCATCTTCATCTGTAACTTGAACACTTACATATTTCTCTGGTGGATTCTTAAGTGGATCAATGAAATCTTCAAGCTCCAATATATAGCTGGTAATATTTGTGCTTTCCAGTGGATGTAGTTGGTTTGGTCAAATTTGATAGGCAAATTGTTGTTTAAGGTTTTTGCTAGAGAAGAAAAATCCATCCTTGTTGTTGGATCTGTAATTAAATCCGAAGATAAGGTGTTTGATGATGATGTAGCCATTGACGTGAGTTAATAGGCTCTAATACCAAGTGAAAAATAGCTGTAGCTATAGTTTTGCTAAGTGTTTGATAGAAACACTTACCTATTTGACAAAAGTCCTAAGAGAAAACAGTTTTGTAGAAAAGTCATTCATGGCTGATTCAAGCTTTGATTTTTCTATTATTGAATTAATGAATAGTACAAACGACTTTATACTTTATATACATGATCTTCTCATGAGTTTTGATAGCTCTAGAAACTAACTTAACATAAATAACTAACTTCCTAATTAGCTAAAAAAGGAATAACAGAATTTGCTTACATGGCAAATTCAGTTATTCTGTTACAAGAGAAAAGCATCAGTTACTAACTACCCATACTAACTATTGACCTCCTTAGTCTAATAGGATGATCATGACCAATATGTTTTTACATACGATCATGATCACTGTTGATGCACCACTGGAAAGTCTGGATTGTTGCAGGCTATTCTTCTTCAGCTGTACTGTTCCTTCTAGTTGTAGCAGTTGTAGTAGCAGCTTCATTTAACACCTTCACACTGAGATCAAACCTAACCAGATTCAGATCTTTGGAGAACATGGGAGGTGGATTCCAGCTACATGTCGGCTCTAAAATTAGAAATAGTTCTAATATTACCTATTTTTCCCTGAACGACTCCTCAGTGGCTCCTCTTTTTGTCTACGAAACAGCAAGAACCATGTCTAAACTAAAGTATTGGAGAAGAGGTTCAACATGTCATGGAGATTTGAAGTGGATCCTGATTTTGATTATTCAGGATCTACGTAAACAACAGCAATGCAACAAATAATTTTGATATCTTTGTGTAGGCTGGGGGAATGAACAGGGCATATCATCATAATTGTTCTGCAATGGAGTAGTCGCAAATGGAGCCGACGCTCCATCTGCGATGGAGCAGATTAAGTTCCAGAAAATGGCTTTTTTTTTTTTGGTTCTAGGTGTTCTTGTTTGGTAGAAGATTGGATCTCTACTTTTTTTTTTCTTATTATTTTTTCTAAAAATTTCTTTTTATTTTTTTTCAATATGATCTCCACTGTCCATTGACAGATCCATTTGAAAAAAATTATATTTTTTATTTTTTTATTTTTCTCTTTTTAAAATTTTTTTTTATTTTTTTATATCAATAATTATATCCACTGTTCATCAATCTTAATGGACGGTGGAGATCCATTTAACTTTTTACAAAATTTTATTAAAAAAATTAAGGTGAAAATGACCATATTATTCTTTGACCTTTGGTTGACCGTCAACTCTAACGGTCAACCAATTAGTTAAGGACACTAATATGTAATTAAGACTAAATTCACGATTTGATTGTAATATGGCTAAACGTCAGGATACTTCATTGTAATTCGCCCTAAAAAAAATACTTTTGTCCTTATATTTTTTATATTTTTGTATATACAATCAGCGTTAAGGAAATATATTACTTAGTCTTTTAGTGATTCAAGTCGATACATGATGATTAAAACATGTCAAATAAGTGAAGAACTTGCTTGATATCCAAAATGTTGTCACAAAAAGTTAGTAAAGTCAATTTTAAAAGTGTTATAATGTTAATTTCTTACACATATCCCAATAAATTTGTAAAATAATGTATATTATTGGAGTTATAATTCTATAGTGGTATGAATTATAACTAAGTATATAATTTATGATAAATTAAATAAAGAATTTATATGATGAAAGTTCTATTTAAAAAAAAGGTTAATTGCAATAACTCCCGTGTATATAGTTATAATTGCATAAAAATTTAAAAATAATCAATAAAAATAATAACTTCCCTTTGACCGGTTGACTAACCGTTGACCACAGTTAGTCACTAACGGTCAAAGGGGTAAAATCGTCTTTTTAAAAAAAAATTTAAAAAAAATCTGGAAAACGAAGAAGAAGAAGAAGAAGAAGAGGAGGAGGAGGAGGAAGAAGAAAGAAGAGGAAGAACAAAAATAAAAAAAATCTAAAAAAAAAAAAGAAAAGAAGAAGAAGAAGAAGAAGAATAAAGAAATTTGGAAAAAAAAAAAAAGCAAAGAAGAAGAGAGGAAGAACAAAAATAAAAAAAAAATTTGTAAAAAAAAAAAGAAAAGAAGAAGAGAAGGAGGAAGAAGAAAGAAGAGGAAGAACAAAAATAAAAAAAATCTAAAAAAAAAAAGAAAAGAAGAAGAAGAAGAAGAAGAATAAAGAAATTTGGAAAAAAAAAAAAAGCAAAGAAGAAGAAGAGGAAGAACAAAAATAAAAAAAAATCTGTAAAAAAAAAAAAGAAAAGAAGAAGAAGAAGAAGAGAAGGAGGAAGAAGAAAGAAGAGGAAGAACAAAAATAAAAAAAATCTGCAAAAAAAAAAAGAGAAGAAAAAGAATAAATAAATTTGAAAAAAAAAAAAGCAAAGAAGAGAGACAACAAAAATAAAAAAAATCTGAAAAGAAGAAGAAGAAAAAAGAGGAAGAAAAAAAAAAGAAAAGAAAAAGAATTCGAAAAAAAAAATTTGAAAGAAGAAGAATTAAAAGAAGAAGAAGATGGAGGAAAAGTGAAAAAAAAAATGATGAACAAAGAAATTAAAAGAAGAAAAAAAAAATTGGAAGAAGTAGAGATCTGGTGATGATGAATAAAAAAATTTGAAAAAAAATTGATTTTTTTTTTTTTTTGGCAATGGACCAGATCTGGTCCATTGGATGAATATATTTTTATATAATCTAATGGGCCAGATCTCATCTGGTCTATTTTTTAAAAAATATTTTCTAAAAAGATGATTTTACTGCTTTGACCGTTAGTGACTAATTGTGGTCAACGGTTCGTCAACCGGTCAAAGAGGAATTACTAAAAAGGCTATTGTTTACGACAAATCTGATTTTCGAAAAAGGCTATTGTTTACGACAAATCTGATTTTGCTCTTCTTAAATGCTGATCTATAATTACCGGTGGATGGAGATATTATTCTGAACATGCATGGTTAACAAACTTTGATAAGAAGCCTGTCACCCTCCCTTGCCACACTTGGAAGATCTAGAAACTGCCCGTTGACAGATACAAGGCTCTTGGTGTGATACAGACGTGTTACGTTTTGCAATTTGATCTCCAATTATAATCGATAGATTAATATAACATGTAATGAAACTTAACAAGATGAGCTCAACGACTATATATAGAGTGGTGTAAAAGGTAATCAAATTCTTTGACCTCCTTCCTTTCTAAGTCCATCTTTTGTTTTCTTATCCAAACCAACATGATTTTGACATATCTACTACTACCATGTTTTAGAAAACAAAAAAAGCAAAGGGAATTTACAATCAACTGATCAATACATAGAAGATTGCTGCTACAATCCGAAGTGGTTACATAAATAAAAAGTATTTGCAAAGTGTGAGGAGACCTTATTTCTGTAGTGGAATTGTTTTTCGAAACGTGCTTGATAGTGGTTAATATTGCTAGGTCCCGCAGAATCGTAACCCAACCACTGTCAAATTTTTTTAAAAAAATATATTTTTTGGGGGTTCAAATTGAAAACATGTCAACCTTCATGTTTGGTAAAAAATAATAATAATAATAAAGAGGGTGGTTTCTGTCAAAGAAATCAGTATGCAGTCAGATGAGTGTAATAGTATTTTAATTTTGATATTAGTTTTCATTAACAGGTCATTGATGAAAAGTAAGGAAACCTCAATCCTCTAATATCTCTTATGCAATCAAATTAAAGATCACGAAAGCATTTTAATAAAGAGATCAATTGATGATTAAAATCCCGTTAAAAAGTTGCATTAATAATCTTGGAAAATTTATTTATTTATTTTTTTAATATTATATTATATTATAATGAAGCACGTTTATATTATATATGAGCTGGAAGAAAATTAAATCTTGGATGGAAAGTTCTCACCATGAAACTTCTACTCAGAAAATGACATGTGACAAATCCAACTAATCAAAGACTAAGAAATGTTTTTGTTACATGAAGTTTAAAGCGGTCTAGTCATAAATAAACATTTTTTTTTTTACTTGCACATTTCCGGTAATCTAGTGAACTTTTATCATACCAACCCCATCTCGTCATAAATAAAACCTTTTTACTCACAAGTTTTTCGGTATCTAGTGAACGTTTGTCATAATATAAGAAGAATCGATTTTCAGGTTTGATTTCTTTGGTTAGTTTCATAAATTTTATAATCTTCCTCTCTTCGCCCCTTTCTTCCACAACCAAATGGAAAGATTACTTGGCAGGCAAACTAACTGAATCCACCGAATCCAGGGTTCTGTTATTTTGGTCAATTCGCTGGTTTCAATTAATTCCGTCACAGACGGAACCCAAGGATTAATCTAGTCATATTACATTTAATAATATTTTTTCACAAACATTCAATTCATGTTCACCAACTTTCTATCAATATTTTAGTGAGTATTTTTCAATGTGTTCATGTGACATAAACCTGCAAATTTACGTACCACATATGAATTAATTTCCAACACAAACTGGATGTGCATTGAATTTGGCAAAGACAGGGAAAGAAAAATTGACTGTCTCGAAAATGTTACAACATCATGAATAAAATGTTAGAAAAAAAAATTGTTCACTCATTTTCCATCTTAATGAACTCCACAACAATCATTTGGAAAAAAAAAAAAAAAAAAACTCATATGGGGATGATTTGTGTTGAAGAAGATGGTGATATTATCAACACTTTGGAAGATCAGCTGGTGGAGGAAGTAGTTTCTGATTTGGAAGATTTCCATCTAACACAATCCAAGCCATCTTCAGACCCCAGCTTGTGTGCACTTCCAGGTGACAATGCATAAACCATACTCCTGAGAAAATTTAACAATGTTAACTACAATATGTATAAATGAGTTTCAAACAATGCAATTGATAGTCACTGTGTCTTTTTGATCCACTTACCTGGATTATCTGCAAGGAACCGAATTGCCACCCACCCACCTGAGGGCACACCAACAGTGTTCCTTTCTACAGGATCAACCAAGTTGAATTTTGCAGGGTCTTTGTTCGGATCAAAATTCCCAAAACCTTGACCGACAACGAAGAAATTGAATCCATGCAAGTGAAGAGGGTGGCTTTCTGCTCCTAGTATGCTTGTGTCCTGCATTATTAGCTCCACGCTGCTGTTAAAAGGAAGCACCACTAGCTTTGTTCCGTTGCTTACCATTGTATTATTCGGTGGGGTGCCCGTGTAATTAAATTGAATTTTCGGATAGATAGGAAAATAAGGAGAGTAAACACCATTTGATTTGCCAGAATAGTGAGATTGGAGCAGAGCTGTGGTTGGCATTACAAAAGATATGTTATTGACAGAAGCTTGGAACATGGTTCCATTGGGTCCCTGGCAGGTTTGGTTACTCTGACATGGACTTGTTCCGAGGCCTACCGTGAAGAAAAATCTCTTATCAACAATTTGGGGGACATTGGCAGGGAATTGTGCACTGCCTAAGCTACGGAGTTTATTTGTAAAATTGGTAGCAAAGGAAGTGTCGTTTAGAGGAGGTAGAACTGGTTTAAAGAGACGAAGTTTTTCGGTTGAAACTCTAGAATGAGGTGGTTTCTCATATTCTAAAATACCGGCAATGGTTGAATTGTCAAAAGTGCCTAGGCCGGTTACGTATGGTCTGGCATTCATGAGAAATCTGGCACTTGGGTAATGGGATTTGGTATTGAGAAGAACATTTGTGGTCTGTCCAGGGGTAATGAGTAATGTTTCAGTTTCAAAAGGTTTAACATAAATAGCATCCACTTCAACAACTTTAAAAGTATGATTTGCTATACTGAAGAAAAGTTCATCGTTGAGTGCGGCGTTGATTAATCGAAGAAGGTAAGTTTTTCCAGGCTTCACCTTTAGCTTGAATGTATCTGTGAACACCAATTAAATGAGAGATTTCTCTAATTTTTAGAAGTAACATTAATAATTTGTAAATATTTTAAAATTTGATACCTTTAGTGGAGCAATTATACAATGGTCCTGGAAGTCCATTGATAGTATATGCATCAGAAACATTTGGGCCGCCACCTGTTTGAAGGGCCTGACTAATTATAGCTTCTGTATCTGCATTGAACCACTCTCCTGCAACATAAATTTGTTATACAAGCAAATTTAGATCATTTGATAGACAAATTAAAATTTCATATGTAATTTCAAAATATTAAGAACATTTAGAGAAGTAGTTACCAAAAATGATGGGGACTTGTTTGTGAGGTTTGACAAATGGATAAGGAGTGCCTTGCTTTGGAAGAATGATGATGGGACCATAGAGAGTTGATCTGAGCCAGGATATGTGTGCATGCCACCAAAGCGTACCTCTCTGCCCAACAATGGTGAAGTTGTAGACATAGCTCTGGCCTGTTTGAATGGGGCATTGGGTTATATATGCTGGTCCATCTGCCCATCCACTTCGAAGCTGTCGAATGCCATGCCTGTTTTCGAAAAAAAAAATTATAATAACTTGCAATTCCTATAAATTTGATTTATTTTTCTTAAATGCAGATCCTATATATAATTACCAATGAATGGAGATATTGTTGTGAACATGGTTAACAACTTTGATAAGAAGCCTGTCACCCTCCCTTGCCACAATGCGAGGCCCTGGAAACTGCCCGTTTACTGATACAAGACTTTTTGTGTGGCACAAACGTGTTACATTTTGCAATTTGATCTACAAATAAATATAGTTGTTAGTCAGATTATTGTTAAAACATATAAGGTACTTGAAAATTAAAGATATACACAAACACAATACATATATGTTATTTATAGTAGTAATACGAGATATACATCAAATTTGTAGTGCCTGGTTTCGGCAAGTGCAGTCTCCAGAAGGGACAACAATGTGGTAAAACATAAGAGAAAAACAGCCAGAAATGTTGGTGAAAGAAGAGGAGAAGCACCCATTTCTCTCTTTTTGATCTCCTCCTTGTTAATTTCTCTAAAAGCTGAAACTTATTTGCTTGTGTGTCTATTCCTGGATGCTTATTTTGTAGTGTATGCTTATTTGTAGTTTACAGAAGAGAAGAGAAGAGCAGCTTCATGCAAGATAAGCAGTTGTTAGAACAACTTCTCTGAGTGGTGTCAAAGGTAATCCAGTTGACTGACCTCCTTTATTTCTAAGTCAAAAAAATATTTGTTTTCTTATATTTTCCAAACCAACATGATTTTGACATACATACATATATATATATATATATATATAATATATATACTTCCATGGTTTATGTGTCTTTTTTTTTTCCTTTTGTTTATTTTGACCTACTACAATGTTTAGCTGAACTGGATAGGAAAAGTAAAAAAACAGCAATGAAAAACTTAACACTACCAGCAAATTACAGGTTGGAAAAGATCATTTCTTGTTGTCTGACAAGTAAACATGACAAATCAAAATTAACAAACTTCCTAAATCAAAAATAAAAATGCAACTTATTTTGATATAATTGGAAACATACTCGCGTAAATGTTTTATATCTAGAAATTATCAAGTCAGTGCGTTTTGATTTTATTTGAGTCTAAAATTTCAACTACCATAGTAATAGTCAAGGTGCTACAACAAAAACCGTTATAAAAAAATATTTTAAAATAATAGATAATTTTCTAATCAAAATAATCCTTAAAAAAAGTTTCAAAACCTTGATAGATATGATTTCATAATGTTATGAAACAAAAGTTCTTGTTGTGAAATTAAAAAAAAAAAAAAAAGTGATTTCTGTTGCTGGGATTTAAACCCAGGATTTTGACAAAAGTTGTTAGATTTCTAATTAAAACAATTTTATATGTTTTCATCAAAAGTGTTTTGATGCTTTCTACTGATGTTGTATTGAGATATATATTTACAACAATTATCAGAGCGAATCCAAAACTTTTTTTTTTTTTTTACAGTATGGGATCCTAACTCTATAATGTTTTTAATGTTATGGTATTAACTTTATAATGTTACAAAGTTGACCCAATAATATCTTGATAAGTCCTCTATATATATATATATGTTGTTAGTAAGAAGTTTCTTTTGATCACACCTTTTCACTTGCGAATATGATATTATATGAATTAGAGAGTAACACGTCGTTACATGTCAACCTTCATGTTTGGTGATAAAGAAAATCAAGAAGCCAGTTTGTATCAAGCTCCTTTATTTCTAAGTCAAAAAAATATATATTTTGTTATAGTTTCCAAACCAACATGATTTTGACAAATATACTCCCATGGGTTTGTGTCCTTTTTCCTTTTTATTTATTTGGACTTACTACAATGTCTAGCAGAACGAATTCAGATTCTCACTTGACTTGATTTGTGAAGGAATCACATTTGCATCATGTTGTGCATGAGATTGTGTCTTCAACTGAGCACAACAACGTTGGTTTTGATTTAGGAAAAACCAGCTCTATACTTGGGTACACTTGACTAGCTATATGCAATTAGCAAGTGACCAGCTCTGAAAGCATTGATCATCAGCTGAATTCAAGACATGCAAGGCAATCCATATAGGAAAGTTGACAGCCTGGAATGTTAGTTATTTACTGTCAACCTTATGTTATATTTCTGTTAGTTGATTGCTCATAGTTTTGCCTTGCATGACAGGGTATTTATGCATGCTGTTATAATACTATTGTAACTAACTATAAATACTCAACTGATGTACATTTCTGAAATCAATGAAAATCATAGAATTTCAGATACAAAATTCTCTCATCATTTTCTCTGTTTTTTTTTATCAAGCACAGCTCCATCATTCTTGATCTGAAAACTAACATGGTATCAGAGCTTAAAGACTAACGTCAATGGCTTCTACTCATCTTACAAACTCTGCTACATCTGGTTTATCTCCAGACATCATGGCATTTCTAGCAACTATGGATCTGACCTTCATAGCCAAAACCTTGATTTTCAATGTGTCACTGAAGCTGGATCGCAGCAACAACATACATTACAAGGTGTCAGCTAATTACAAGGTTTGGAAAAGATCATTTCTTGTTGTCTGGCAAGTAAATATGACAAATCAAAATTAACAAACTTAATTCCTAAATCAAAACTAAAAAGCAACTTATTTTGATAGAAATGGAAACAGACGCACGCGCCAAGTACAATTGTATTTGATCCATCAAAACTATTTTCTATTTGTTATTTCAATATCTTTTTTAACTAAGGGGGATTTATTCAATTTAGATTTTTAAAGACTTTTAAAATTTGTTATGAAATTAAAAAGTTTGGGTGTATTCAATAAAAACTTTTGAAGAGTTTATAAAAGTGATGGTACATTCAATATAGACTTTTATAGATTTTTAAAAAGTCTATAAATATTATGAGGTATTCAATCTAAACTTTAGACGAGTCTACAAAAGTCATAGGGTATTCAATCTAGAATTTTTAACGACTTTAAAAAAGTCTGTTCAAAATGTCAATGATTTTTATAGACTTTTAAAAGTGCTAGTCTTTTGTAGACAATTCTTCACAAAAATACTCAAAATTTCTCTCAAACTTCTCTGAAAGACTTTTAAAGACTTTCTAACAAAATTTCACTTGCTATTGAGTATATTATTTGAAAAATATAATTCAAAAAAATATTATAATTACCCTGCAACCTATTATGCAGATGAAAAATAATTTAAAAATTAATAAATATTTATGATAAGATAGAAAAAAAGAGTACTTACAGTAAACAGAAAAAAAAGTACGAAATGATTATTTCTGAATATATACTATATCGTTTCGTTATTCAAGACTTTTAAAGTACATTTTAAGTATTTTGTTAGCACTTATCAAAGCTACAAAAATGAAATTTAATTTAGATATTTTTAAAATTAAAGAATAAGTTAAAAATATTTTTTTTTAAAAAAAAATCTAAAATGCATTAGTTATAGACGAGTAAAAAATTAAGTCATAAATTATATATAATTATTCGCCTTATAAACAACTTCACTTGGCACCACAAAGCACTGACAGTTTAATGTATGGCCTTGATGACTACAAAATATATATATATATATATATATATATATATATATATATAAACTTTTCATTTAAATATGGACATATTTGTTTTTGACTGTCGTCTATCAAAAAATAATTTTATGCCACACCAAGATGATTGTATTGGTAAATGGGAAGTTTCCTGGGCCTCATGTTGTAGCATGGGAGGGCGATAGGCTTCTTATCGAAGTCGTTAACCGTAGTCATGGCCACTTGAACCGAATCGGTAGTTTCGATTTAGGAACCGTCGGCTTCGGTTCATTTTTTTGATCAACCGAAATCGGGACGGTGGAGGTTCCGGTCCCAGTTCCGGTTGGAACCGAGGAGGAACCGGACAGGTTTTTGGAACCGGCGGTTGAGCCGCCGGTTTGGAACCGGAAAAATTAAATAAAATTAATAAAAAATTAATAAAAAAATTTTAATATTTAAATAAAATGGTTCATTTGTTCAAGAAATTTATTACGATAATAATAATATCATAAAACTATAAAATTAAAAAATAAATTAAATATATAATTCAGAAATTAGTTAATTATGGCTTACACTTAATTTAAATTAAGATAAAATATGAGTTTATATGAGAGATATTTATTTTTTAAAATTTTTTAATATATGAGATGAGAGATGATGTAGATAAGAATTATTTTAAAGAGATGAAGAAAGGTAATTTTGTAAAAATTTTATTTTACAAAATTACCCTTCTTCATCTCTTTAAAATATATCTTCCCTACATCGTCTCACATATGTGATATATCTCATATATAAAAATAAATTAAAAAAAAAAGTGGGTACTGGATTTCAATAAAATAACGATAAAATTGAAATAAAATTATGATAATATCATAAAACTATAAAATTAAATAAATAAATAAGAAATTAGGGCTTGCACTTAATTTTACCTTAATTAAGCTGCCTACATATCCTGTAAGAGGAATCAAAGCTCACGTAGTTCTTTTACCTGTTATGTTCCGGAGGTGATCAATCAGTCGTTTGTTCCTTCGGTAGTCGTTGTATGGTCGTTGGTGTCAAAGTAATCATTGTCGTCGGACACGAAATCCAATTTTTACTGCCGGTATAAGGCCTTGGTCCAGTCGTCAACACAGACCTGGATCTGTATTGAGTCAGGACTGAGCAGTGCCCGTCTCTCGTCGAGAACATTGCCACCTGCACTAAATCTTGTTCGACTGCCACGGCCGAGACAGGGGTTCCAAAAATTTGCTTGGTAATGAGGGCCAAAATTGGAAAGTTAGTTTCGTGCTCCCTCCATCAATGTAGGATGTTAAAGTCTTCGCTGTCCAAAAACTCAAAAGAGGTGTTTACGTAAAGATCAACCTTTGAAACATAGGTTGATGAAGACAAAGAATTCCCTTGTGCCCTTGATTTTTTGGACAACACGCTTGACCCTAACTTCCTTAATGAGGGAAAGCGAGAACGAGAATGACTACTTCCGCTTGCATTCGGTTGCTGAACATTAATGTTCAGCAAGGGACCGTATACAGAACGGTATTTGTCATACATTGAATAAAATAATTACCGAACATTATTATATAAAGCACTAATATTTACATTGTGTAGCCCTAGAGATTGATAATAAAGTATTAAATATTCATATAAACTATCACATTTACACCTAGGGTCAAAAACTGAAGCAACAGTATAAATCGAAGGAATGTCCCTATAATAATTTAACCATCTATCTCTCATTGCAGAAATATATGCAGATAGTTCCAATACTTGTGCACATTCATTAAGTGCATCTACAATATTAATGGCTTCACATAAAAATAAATGTAAAGTTGGATAATATATACCGGATAAAGCGTTAGTTGCATCATGAATAACTTTTAAAAGTATGTAAATTTTAGTACAAACATCCCAATGATGAACATACAAATTAACACTACTAACATTATATTGCATAAATCTAACTAATAATTCTCTATAGTCATAGCTTTCACAAAGCAATTTATATGTGGAGTTCCAACGAGTTGGAACATCACGGGAAAACCTAATTGGATGTTTCCCATTAGATTTACAATACCTAGCCCATTGTTTCATAGTACTAAAATGTTTCCACAAATAGTATAGGGCATCCCTAATTGGTGTAATTCATTCTTAAAGTGTTTGCAAACCATGTTGTACACATATATTTAAAACATGGTAAACACATCTTTGATGAAAAAATCTACCGCCAGAGTAAGGTTGACACAATTGAATTAATTGTGGAATGACGATAGTATTGTTTACAACATTATCAAAACCAATTGCAAAAATTTTACTTTGAATACAATATTCTTCAAAAATAATTTTCATTTTGTAAATATTATCAGTAGTATGGGTGTCGTCAAAAACTTCAAATGCAAGAATTCATTTTTGCAACTCCCATAATTGGTCAACATAATGGCAAGTAAGTCCTAAGTATGAATGTTTTTGCCAATGATCGCTCCAGATATCGGCACAAACAGACACATGACCTATATAATTTTGAAAATATCTAACTAATGTTTTTTTTTTCTTTTTTATAAATACCACACATGATACGTTTTAATGTGGTCCTAGGTACTCTACATGCAGGGGGATTTAAAGCATTATGATAATATTTTAAAAAACCAGTTTTTTCGTCAAAACTGAAAGGAAGATGTTCGGTCGCTACCATTTTTTCTAATTGTTCCCTATTATTTACATCACTATATTTAAATAAAGGATGGTTAAGAGATATGTACCTGGAAATTTGGTATTGTCCTCGGCTACGTTCATGCTGATTTTCGACTGGATGCTTGGTGTTGATGTGCTTCCAGTACGTCCCGTACCCTCCGGATTTATTCCACTTAAAATCTTTGTTGCAATAGTTGTAAGTAACCACAACTTTCCCTGATTCCTTCTCCACCCTCCTTATATGAACTTTAAAAAGTTCAGATTTTTACTTTGCCAAATTTGGCTGTGGACCTTGTACGGTTTCACTTAGGGGGGGGGGGGGGGGGGGGATTTCATGAGAGGGACCAGGGGCCCCAGAGGGATGGGGATGAGAATACTGAGGAGTAAAATTAGGATAAGTATCATTACCAAATATCACCTCCTCAAATTCTCTCTGTTATAGGTAGTCAGCAAAATTTGCATCGTTGAAATTTAATTATGGGCCAGCGGCACGGCGACTCAGCACTTCTTCAGCATTTAAATCTGGTACCTGCTCAATGTCTCTGCCGGAAACGGATCTTCGGCCTCCGAAAGTAGACGGTCTTGAGTGTGATGCCATTATAAATTTATAATTGTAAAGTATACAATTTAAATAAATAATAAAAATAATTGCAGTATTGAAAAACAAAAATAAGATTGAGAGAATAACTAAATGAGACTTTGAGATAATTAGAGAAAAATTGAGAGAATGAGAGAAATATTAAGAGAATGAGAGAATGAGATTGAGAGAAAATGGTGTGAATGAATTGAAGAGGAATAAGGTTTATATAGTTTTTTGGGTTGGAGAGAAAAATAATATATTTTTTTAAAATTTAAATGGTCTATCTGTAATTTTTTAGGGGTTTTATTGTAACTTTACTCCAAGGTCCGGCCAACGGCTCCTTGGGTGGCAGTGTCAGGCTGCTACCAACATGTGGCCGTTGACCTTTTCAGGCCAATGGCCACATTTGAATTTTTTTTATTTTTTTTCTTTTTAAAATTTAAATTTTCAAAAATTAAAAACATAAATATATATATATATATATATATATAAACTGCCCAAGAACTGGAACCGGGCGGTTCCTAACCGGCGATTTCGGTTCTTTGCTTGAAGCTAAGAGCATCTCCACTGTTATTATGCATTCGGAGAAAATTGAGTGCCACATAGGATCTATATTGAAAAAGTTAAGAAAACACTCTCCAATGTAATTATCTAATTTTAATATTAATATGACGTGGCAAAAAAAAAGTTAGAGAATATCAAGTAGAGTTTCTAATTGTAGATATTCTCCTTGATATACTGACTAGGATTTCTAACTTTTTCCACCAATAAAATTTTAGCATTTTGTCAATGCATTTAATTATCATATTGAATGGAGAGAGAATATAACAAATGACATGTGTTAATTGGTTTAAAATTACTATTTAGATATTTACATTGGAGAAGTGAATATGCATTTCTATAATTTTCTTGACAAGGTAGATCCATATTATTTACAAATGCTGATGTGGCACTATTTAAATACTCAAAAATACATATTTGCATTGGAGATGCTCTAACCGGAATCAGGACCTTGGGTCTCAGTTTCGGTTTCTGGTTCCGAAACTGGTTTTTAACCGGAACCATCAGTTCCGGTTAAAAACTGTTGGGGCGGTTCGAACCGAACCGGGACTATGACTAGTTAACCATGTCGAGAATAATATCACCCTTCATTGGTATGTAACTGGTCCAAAAAAATGTTTGTGTAATGTGTTAATGTCAAACAAATATTGCCATAGTTGTGATTTCTTTATAAACAAGCATGGCATTCGACAGATTCGAAATGGATGAACAGATGGACCAGCATATGTAACTCAATGCCCCGTTCAAACAGGGCAGAGCTATGTATACAACTTCACAATTATTGGGCAGAGAGGCACATTGTGGTGGCATGCACACATATCTTGGCTAAGAGCTACTCTCTATAGTCCCATCATCATTCTTCCCAAGCATGGCACTCCTTACCCATTTGCCAAACCTTACAAGGAAGTTCCGATCATCTTTGGTAAATATATCTGTAAAATTAATATCTACAGTCGTTTTCTCCTTAGATAAAACTAATTTTCTAAAATTGTTTCGATCAAATGTACCTTATCATGGTGGTTGGAGGAGCTTTAAATTCCTTCAAGCCACCAAGGTTCAACACCTAGGTAGTATATATATTATTCTCACCATTACTTATAAAAGTGCAATTGTACTTTCAACACCTAGGTAGTGTATGTATTATTCCCACAATTGTCCATAAAAGCGTAGTCTGTCCTCTGACCCAAAAGGTGTCAAATTTAAAAAAAAAAAATTATGTTCTGAAGATTTACGGATTTTATAAATTATATATGGGCTCATAATATATTGTTGGATTCATTTTGACGAGCCCTACAAAGTTCACCCGGTTTCACCCTATGATTCGCAGCCTTTTTTTCCAAATTTGGTCTTTTAAGCTTCCTTTTGTCTGTTTTTTGGCAATATTTTCGAAAATTAGTAGGACTTTCCATTTTCAATAAGGTTCAGTTTCGTTTAGACAAGCTCTGTTAGAATTAGTCAATAAGACAATTTGCTTTTTCGGGTAAATTTCAAGATTTAGCAACTTAGAAATAATCTAGTCCCTTTCGAAATGCTTGGATCCAATTATATTATAGTTATCTTTGTTTATTCTATTGATAAAATCGTTCCTTTGAAGTAAGTTTTTTGTGGATTCGATCATATATACTCTTTGATACTATTGTTTTGCTTACATAAGCATCGATGCTGAAATTGCAGGAGAGTGGTTCAATACAGATCCTGAGGCTGTTATTCGACAAGCCCTTCAAACAGGTGGAGGACCAATTGTCTCTGATGCTTATATTATCAATGGACTTCCAGGGCCATTCTACAAATGCTCTGCTAAAGGTTTGTAAATTCTACATATTAGCACTTTATACCAATTTTTAATATTTCAAAACGTGTTTGACCTAATTTGCACAAATTAGTGACAATAGATACGTTCAATTTAAAAGTGAAGCCTGGAAAAAGTTACCTTCTACTTCTGATCAATGCCGCGCTCAACGAGCAGCTCTTCTTCAGCATTGCAAATCATACTCTTACCATTGTTGAAGCGAATGCTGTTTATGTCAAACCTTTCGAGACTGAAACGCTACTCATTGCCTCCGGGCAGACAACAAACGTACTTCTTCAAACAAAACCATATTCCCCAAATGCCAAATTTTACATGACTGCTAGACCTTACCAGACTGGACTAGGCACTTTCGACAATTCAACCGTTGCTGGCATTTTAGAATATGAAAAATTACCCCGTTGTACCTCTCGTTCAAGTGATCGAAAACTTCCAATTTTCGAACCAGTTCTACCTCCTCTCAACCACACTTACTTCGCTGCAAATTATACGAACAAACTTCGTAGCTAGGCAAGTGATCGTTACCCTGCAAACGTGCCTCAAAAAGTTGATAACAGATTTTTCTTCACGGTAGGCCTCAGATTGAGCCCTTGCCAGAGTAACAAAACTTGCCTAGGAGCCTTTGGGGACAAATTTGTAGGCTCTGTCAATAATGTGTCCTTTACGATGCCCAAAACAGCTCTGCTACAAGCTCACTATTTTGGCCACTCAAAGGGTGTCTACGCCACTAATTTTCCTACACATCCGAAATTTCCGTTCAATTATACAGGCACTCCACCGGAGAACATGAACATAATGGTAAGCCATGGAACAAAGTTGGTTGTGGTGCCTTTTAACACTAGTGTGGAGCTGATTATGCAGGACACAAGCATACTTGGTGTTGAAGACCACCCTCTTCATTTGCATGGCTACAATTTCTTCGTTGTCGGACGAGGTTTTGGAAAATTTGATCCAGAAAAGGACCCTGCAAAATTCAACCTTATTGATCCTGTTGAAAGGAACACTGTTGGTTTACTCTCACGTGGGTGGGTGGCAATTCGATTCCTAGCAGACAATCCAGGTGCGTGAAACAATAAATATCATAATGTAACATTAAAATTCAGAGCTATTCAGATTTTATATTTAAAAAAAAAAAAAAATTCCACATTTTGAAGTTGATAATGATAAATGATGTGTGTGATCAACAGGAGTATGGTTTATGCATTGCCACGTGGAAACCCACATGAGCTGGGGTCTGATGATGGTTTGGATTGTGTTGGATGGAGAGCATCCCCATCAGAAGCTACTTCCTCCACCGTCAGATCTTCCAAAATGTTAAATTTTTGGTGGCATCAGCAATTTTTTTTCATGGATTTCTTTGTTGATCAATGTTGAATCGAGAAAAGAAACAGAGTAGTGTAATCAATTGATGAATTTTGTTTTATTTAATGAAAAGAAACAAACATCAAAAGTGCAACAAAAGACATAAAAGAGATAGAAGCCACTTCTTTTGTTTTTAGGCCAACAAGTTTTGTGACTTCTTCTCATATTGAAAATTATTTTTCATGGAGTCATCTGCAGACCAGATAAATATTCCATGAAGCTTGCCTTGACTTTTAAGCTTTTTACAAGCCTCAAAGAAGCCATTTTCAGGAGACAAACCTCCACTTCCATCAGTACCAAAGCTCACCAGCATGTTACCTCCTTTGTAATTAGAGCTTTGGTCATCAAAAAATTTCAAAAATTGTGAAACAGTGGTCTCCTTGTCATATGCATAGAACTGGAAGTTGACATAGTCTATGAGATGTCCATACTTCTTCCACAAAGCCATATAATGTGCTTGCACAGACTCATCATCAAAAGCTGCTATCGACGCGAATGACACTATCTTCTTTTGTTTCAGACTGAACAGCAGCCGTCCAATGCACTCAGCAAAAGTATCAGAATCCGCGTTGAAGTGCTCGTAGTCTATATCGATTCCATCCAAATTGAAGCGTTTTGATATCTCTGTTATGGATTGAACAGAATTTGCAACCCAAGAGTTGATTGATTCGGGGGTGAAGAATACAAATTGGCCTTGCAAGGTATCACCACCAAGACTCATAGCCACCTTGACATTTGGATGGTGAGCTTTGATGGAGGAGATACGAGAAGGGGTGAGGTTTTCGGTGTCCCAATACACTTTGAAGTCACCATTGGTAGGGGTGGGATGTGAAGAAGATGTGGTCTTGTAGTCAATAGCAAATGAGAGAATGAAATGAAATTCATCAACATGGGGATTAATGGGTACATCTGAAAATGTGACTCCATTGAACTCAGCTCCTATGTATTCTCTGAAGATCATCGGCTTTGAATTTGAATTTGCCGGGGCTGCTCGGCTCAATGAAAAGCTGATGAAGAGAAGAGTTAGAACAAGATTGAAGAAGAGAATCTTGGATATCTCCATGGCTGTTTTGGTGTTGGATATGAGTAGAACTGATGTTCTCTGCTAAGGTATTTGTACACAAAATATGTGTTCCCATTTGGGTGTCTCATTCTGTTGGAAGTGAATCTCAAGTTGTTTTATTTATGTTAAAAAAAAAAATTCTGTGATGCAATTAAATATCTAGATTCCATTTTATGTTGTCTCAGTGTAAATGACTTCTTCTAGTTCCAAAATTCTACTTGGTATAGCATTTTTTTTATTGCATATGCAACTTAAGTATGGCGTAGGAACCTAGTATCTAGCACGAACCAGTGATATAACAATTACACGTAGGGACTGTGTCAGAAAATTTTATTTAGGTGACACCAACCTCTCGAGTCCGAACACTTGAGCTCAATGGTTGGTGCTGAGCTCACCTGACTACCTGAGTCCACATAGGAGCATAGTGTCTGTCTTTAATACTATACATAGAAAGTTAGAAAAAATTGAAAAATTAGTCTATTCGATGGAGGAACTCATTTTTATTTATACTCTCTCATATTCTTACATCGAACCAGTTTATCTTATCAAGTTTGACTGATCTTTGACCTTTCCAATCAGTTAATAAAAAGAAGAACAAATAATATTTTGACTCTATGAAGTTTGTTCATGGAATTAACCTTTGAGTTTATTGGTAAAAACTTCTTCTGCCGTTAGTCAAACTCCATCAAATTTAACAGTTGATCATATTTGACCGTTAAAATAACCAAAATACCTCTAAATTGTATATATAATTACTAATATTCATTAAATAAAAAAAAACTAAAAAAAGGTTAAAATCTGCACCGTCCATCTCATCTTTTTAATTATTTTTTTTATAGTTTTATGGATAAATTACCGCGAACCTACCAGAGGTTTGCCATTTTACAGCCGGAATTAACTTTATGAAAAATTGACAGCAAACCATATTGTCGTTATCGTTAACCGTTAAAGATAATCGTTGACCGTTTAAAAAGTTTAAAAAGACCAAAATATCCCTAATTAAAAAATAGCAAATTACAGCAAACTTACTTGAGATTTGTCATTTTACAGCTAAAGATAACTTTATGAAAAATTGACAGCAAACCCCACTGTCGTTATGGTTGACCGTTAAAGATAATCGTTGACCGTTTTAAAAGTTTAAAAATACCAAAATATCCTTAATTAAAAAAAGACAAATTACAACGAACGTACCCGAGCTTTGTCATTTTATAGCCATAAACAATTTTATGAAAAATTAACAATAAACCCTCATGCCATTATCGTTAACCGTTTTAAAAGTTCAAAAAGACCAAAATGCCCCTAATTAAAAAAATTTAAAACAAAGAGTGAATTACACTAAGTGTAACAACCCCAGACCCTGTCCACGCGGACCGAATCAGAGAGCGCTACTAGATACTAAAATCTAACTTTTGCTTTTATATAAACATAATTGAAAACTATATTACAAAAAACATTTGAAAGTGGTCCAAATAAATTTCCGAAAATCTTGCCAGAGTTTCCTCTGTTTTTCTGACTTTTCAAAACCTGTTTACAGTTAAAATTCATAAGAATCAACTTCTAAATTCCCAAATCAATTTTGCGCACCCTTCCAAATATAGTGCGACTTACCAACCAATTTATCACAATATAATTTATAAATATTCAAATAACATAAACAAATAATAAAATATTTACACAACGGAAGTTCTTCAAATATATACAAACATTTTCTGTATATGCATGCTGTATCAAAACATATAGACTTATTACAAAAGAACTACCAAAATATATTTAGGACCGATGTGACTCTGGATGTGCTCTTGCAGTCTCTACTCTTCTTTGTCTTTGTCTCCCTTGGAACCTCTGTTGCCTACGTGTGAGAAAACTCAACACACTAAGCATATTGCTTAATGGGTGTACACAGAATTGTATATCCAAATATACTATATCAAATAATTTTATCTGTTTATAAATAACAAATATATAAACAATATATGGGGCTCATATTAAATCAAAACTATAAATTCAACAAGTATAATATCCAAAATCAATGAGCAGACGAAATCTTTATGATTTCTCAAATGCTTTCATATAACAAACAGTTTTCAGACTGGCTCCTAACATACAAAACATAAGTTATCGGACTGGATTACGGGTTGTTCGGTATCGGACGCAAACGGGCTAGTCGTCGAACATCAGATCAGAATGGAACACCAACGGAATCACCCGCTGTAAATGTCGCATGACAGAATTCAGAACCCTAGGACTGGCACGTGAGGCCTGTATATCCAATGGGTGGCATAAACAGAATATATCGGCACAGTACTATTCAGACAAAAACCCAATTGACATGTTAATCTCCTATATCCATATCTATGTATATACACATCAGAGCCATTTCACAAAACGTTTTCTCAAATCCAATATCAACTCTGTTTTCAAATCATTGAAATTCAATATTGAAAATTCGATTCCGAAATATAATTTTACAAATCACTTTCTTATATTCAAATTTAACTTTCGAATATTTCAAATCAATAAACGTATTTTTGAAATCTAAATTTCATTAATAATCATATAAAATAAATATACAAAATCATATACGAATATATTTCTCAAATCAATCCGAAAATATATTCAAATATATTTCTGAAACCAATATTCACATCGAATCAATTTAAAATCATATTTGAATATATTTCACAAACCAATATTAAATCAAAATGCCCTAAAATCATTTTTTGATATTTTTCACAAACTATATATATATTCAAAATCAATTTATCACAAACAATATATATATATATATATATATTCAAAATCAATTTCAAATATGAATCATACGTAAATCAGACGTACATCATATTCTAAACTGTAAATTATAATCAAAATAATTCAAACAATTCGAAATCAATAAAATTCGATAAATCCGAAATATTCTGAAAAAATTCAAATTCGAAAATTAGTGTACACCGAAGCTAGACAATTTCTCTTTCCTACTCTTCTTCTCCTTCTTCTTCTTTTTCCTTTCTCTCTCTTCTTTCTCTCTCCTCTTTCTTTTTCTCTTTTTTTTTTCTTCTTCTTTTCTCTCTTATCTGGACCGCCTCACTCTCCTCACTTTTATTCAAAAAAAAATTTTTGTTTGACTTCCCATTCATTCCAACTCCAACACTTCTCACTATATAATTTTTCAATAATTACCATTTTGTCCTAATATTTTAATAATTGCCATTCTGCCCCTTAATTTATCAAAATTATAAAGTGACCACCAATATAAATTTAATCACATTTCATCTCAATAATTATTCCAAAAATATTTCACACTTATCCAATTACTAAATTAACTTCACCAATATTCAATTGGACCCATTATTCTCCAAATGCACCATGAAAATAATATATTTTCCACCCCTCAAATTATAATTATCACATTCACATGCTCCATATGAATTAGAATATACTTTTCATATTTATGCGAAATTAGGGATGTTACAATTCTTCCCCTCTTAAGAAATTTCGTCCTCGAAATTTACCTTATTCGAACAACTGTAGATATTGTTGTCTCATAATCTCTTCACTTTCCCATGTGGCTTCTTCCACATTATGGTTCCTTCAGAGAATCTTTACTAATGGTACTGTCTTATTTCAGAGTTCCTTAATCTCTCTGTCCAGAATCTCTACTATTCTTCTTCATATGTCAAGTCAGGTTGTATCTCAATAGTTTCAGTCTGAACTCTATGAGATGGGTCAGATCTGAATCTCCTCAGCATAGATACATGAAATACATTATGTATCTTTTCTAATTCCAATGGTAAAGCTAGTCGATAGGCTACCGGTCTCACACGTTCAAGAATTTTGTACTGACTAATAAACCTAGGACTTAACTTCCCTTTCTTTCTGAATCTCATTACTTTCTTCCATGGAGATACTTTCAGAAATACTTTATCACCGATTTCATATTCAATGTCTCTTCTTTTCAAATTTGAAAATGACTTCTGACGATCAGATGCAGTTTTCAATCTTTCTTTTTAATCTTTACTTCTTTTTTTTTCAGTCTGTCTAATCAGATTAGGTCCTACCAACTTGTCTTCACCCAACTCTGTCCAGCACAATGGTGTCCTACATTTCTTTCTATATAGTGCTTCATACGGTGTCATATCTATACTCGTTTGATAACTGTTGGTATATGCAAATTCAATCAATCGGAGATGATCAACCCAACTCCCCTCAAAATCAATTATACAACTCCGGAGCATATTTTCTAGCACCTGAATTACTCCTTCTGACTGTCCATCTATCTGTGGATGGAAAGCTGTACTGAAGCTTAATTGAGTATCTAAGGCTTCCTGAAATTTCTTCCAGAATCTGGATGTAAATTTTGGATCTCTGTCTGAAATAATAGAAGCTGACACTCCATGTAATTGAACTATTTCTCTAATATATATCTCTGCTAATCTATCCAATAAATAATCTATTCTGACAGATAGAAAATGTGCTGACATTTGTCAGTCTATCCACTATGACCCAAATCGCATCCTGTTGACTTCGTGTAAGGGGTAATCATGTAACAAAATCCATAGTAATGCAGTCTCATTTCCATTCAGGTATGGGTATTGACTGTAACAAACCTGATAGAACTTGATGGTCTGCTTTTTCCTGTATCTGCTAGATCAAATTCGACTTAAGTTTCAATTCAACTAAAATAGCATCATCTGATGTTAATCTCAAATAAGCATTCATAGCTTTCAATGCAACTAAAGATTTCCTGCTCAAAGCATCAGCAACAACATTCGCCTTACCTGGATGGTAAATTATAACACAGTCATAATCTTTAATTAACTTCATCCATCTTCTCTGCCTTAAATTGAGTTCCTTCTGAGTAGGAAAATACTTAAGACTCTTGTAATCAGTATAAATATAGCATTTCTCTCTATAAAGATAATGCTTTCATATTCTCATTCCACTCAAATTTAACATTCTTGTTCAGTAATTTAGTCAAAGGAGTAGCTATAGATGAAAAACCTTTTACAAATCGTCTATAATATCCGGCTAAGTCTAGAAAACTTCTAATCTCAGTAACATTCTTAGGAGGCTTCCATTCCATAATTGCTTCAATTTTCTTGGGATCTGCTTTAATACCATTAGCTGATACTACATGTCCTAGAATAGCAATTTCATTCAATCAGAACTCACATTTACTGAGCTTGGCATACAACTTCTTTTCTCTCAAAGTCTGTAGCACTATTCGGAGATGTCGATCATGTTCTTCCGGACTCTGAGAATATATCAAAATATCATCAATGAATACCACAACAAATTGTTCCAAATACGGACGAAAAATATGATTCATCAAATTCATAAAGGCTGATAGTGCATTAGTTTACCCAAATGGCATTACGACGAATTCGTAGTGTCCGTATCATGTTCGGAAAGCGATTTTCTGAACATCAGAGTCTTTCACTCTCAATTGATGATATCCTGATCTGAGATCAATTTTCGAGAAAACACTGGCTCCTCTCAACTGATCAAACAAATCATCAATTCTAGGTAACGGGTATTTATTCTTAATGGTAAGCTTATTCAGTTGCCTGTAATCAATACACAATCTCATCGACCCATCTTTCTTCTTCACAAACAATACCGGTGCTTCCCACGGAGAAACACTAGGTCGAATGAATCCCTTATCTAACAATTCTTGTAATTGTATCTTCAATTCTTTCAATTCCGCATGTGCCATCCTGTACGGAGTAATCGATACTGGAATGGTATCTGGTATCACATCAATCACAAATTCCACCTCTCTCTCTGATGGTCATTCAGGGAGTTCTTCTGGAAACACATCCAGAAAATCACATACAGTGAGTATATTCTGCAAACTAGAATCAACCCTCCGTAAATCAACCACATGTGCCAGATATGCTTCATAACCTTTTCTTATCAATATCTGAGCAGTAATGGCTGAAATAACATTGGAGAGATAATCCCTCCTATTACCCACCATTATCACCTCTGTATCATCTGCTAATCTAAGCATTACTCGCTTCAAACTACAATCAATCATAACCTGGTATCTGTATAACCAATCCATGCCCAATATCACATCGAAGTCATGGAATAGCAATTCCATCAAATCATCCAGAAATTCATACCCTTGAATTCCGATAGGTCAATTTCTAAATCCCCGGTTTACAATCATACTGTGCCCTAAAGGATTACTCACTACTATATCATACTGAGTAGATTCAGTTTTTAAATTTCTATTTCTCAGCATGACATCACATATATATGAATGTGTAGATTCGGAATCTATCAATGAAATTGCCGTAATATCCAAAAATAGAAATCATACTAGTAATCACATCTGGAGCATCTCTATAACTCACAAAATCCTTATCAAACTTTGGCTTTTCTTAGCTGATCAAGTAAACCATCAATCCTAAATAATATATATATATACTTATCCTCGATCGTAAATTTATTCAGTTCTTCATAATCTACACATAATCTTAACGATTCATTCTTCAACAATAATCAATTATAATCCGATATCTCGCTAACCCAAATTTATACCTCAATTCATATCAAATTCTCATAATTATAATTTCTATCAAATCATCTGAAAATTCATATACCTAAATCTCAATTAGACAATTTTTGTTTTTGATATATATATATATATATATATATATATATATATATATATATATACTCTATTCACAATCATACTGTAATTGAAATAGAAATATTACACATATATTAATATGTATGTCTCAATGCAGTAACCCTAGTATCAAAAATAAACATCATACCATTTATCACATTAGATGACCTAGCAGGAGATGATCTCTCTGCCTGCGAAACAGAATTATTCTTTCTCTTCGGACACTCTTTCCATATATGATCATGAGATCCACATTTAAAACAAGCTCCAGTTACTCTCCAACATTCCCCGGGATGTTTCCTTTTACAATGTTCACATGGTGCTGGGGCACAACCATCATGTTTCCCTGAAGACTCTGCTGCCCCTATATGCCTACTAACTTCAGTCCCTATCTGACTGGGTCTCCTCTTTCGAGAAATAGTGGGAGCTGACCTTTCTGATTGCTGAACAGCAAAAACAATCCACTTCTTCAGACAATCTCTATAAAAATGATCACGAGACCCACATTTGTTACAGACTCCAATCATTCTCTAGCATTTCCCCAGATGCTTCTTTTTACAATGTTTACATGGTGCTGGGGCTGATCCCCTAACTGTATTCCCAGAGATACTAGCTACTGTTATGACTAACTGTCCAGCTCTAACTGTGATTAGGGGTCTCTGCTGCTGTCTCCGACGCTTAACCTGAGGTCCTTTAAATTTCTTACTTGTTGGCTGGCCCAGAATCTCTATTCCAGCCATCTTTGAACTTCCAGATGCAACAGAAGCTTCCTCAGCTACTCTAGCGAAACTACTAGGTCTACTTATGACTTTATCTTCATAGGGTTCCATATCCTATACAAGACAGAAGAGGAATTCTGTAACTTAGAGTCACATATTCCTGTTTTTTTTTTCTATAATGCATGCATATATAAAATATTTTGCTCTAGTCTAGGAACGCCTAAACCATTGCTCTGATACCAAAAACTTTAATACCCCCTAACCCTGTCCACTCGGACCGAATCAGGGAGCGCTACTAGATACTAAAATCTAACTTTTGCTTTTATATAAACATAATTGAAAACTATATTACAAAAAACATTTGAAAGTGGTCCAAATAAATTTCTAAAAATCTTGCCAGAGTTTCCTCTATTTTTCTGACTTTCCAAAACCTGTTTACAGTTAAAATTCATAAAAATCAACTTCTAAATTCCCAAATCAATTTTGCGCAGCCTTCCAAATATAGTGCGACTTACCAACCAATTTATCACAATATAATTTATAAAGATTCAAATAACATAAACAGATAATAAAATATTTACACAGCGGAAGTTTTTCAAACATTTTCTGTATATGCATGCTGTATCAAAACATATAGACTTATTACAAAAGAACTACCAAAATATATTTAGGACCGATGTGACTCTGGATGTGCTCTTGCAGTCTCTATTCTTATTTGTCTTTGTCTCCCTTGGAACCTCTGTTACCTACGTGTGAGAAAACTCAACACGCTAAGCATATTGCTTAGTGGGTGTACACAGAATTGTATATCCAAATATACTATATCAAATAATTTTATCTGTTTATAAATAATAAATATCTAAACAATATATGGGGCTCATATTAAATCAAAACTATAAATTCAACAAGTATAATATCCAAAATCAATGAACAGACGAAATCTTTAAGATTTCTCAAATGTTTTCATATAACAAACAGTTTTCAGACTAGCTCCTAACATACAAAACATAAGTTATCGGACTGGATTACGGGTTGTTCGGTATCGGACGCAAACGGGCGAGCCGCCGAACATCAGATCAGAATGGAACACCAACAGAATCACCCGCTGTAAATGTCCCATGACAGAATTCAAAACCCTAGAACCGACACATGAGGCCTGTATATCCAAAGGGTGGCACAAACAGAATATATCGGCACACTACTGTTCAGACAAAAACCCAATTGACATGTCAACCTCCTATATCCATATCTATGTATATACACATCAAAGCCATTTCACAAAACATTTTCTCAAATCCAATATCAACTCTGTTTTCAAATCATTGAAATTCGATATTAAAAATTCGATTCCGAAATATAATTTTACAAATCACTTTCTTATATTCAAATTTAACTTTCGAATATTTCAAATCAATAAACCTATTTTTGAAATCTAAATTTCATTAATAATTATATAAAATAAATATACAAAATCATATACGAATATATTTCTCAAATCAATAATCACATCAAATCAATCCGAAAATATATTCAAATATATTTGTGAAACCAATATTCATATCGAATCAATTTAAAATCATATTTGAATATATTTCACAAACCAATATTAAATCAAAATGCCCTAAAATCATTTTTCGATATTTTTCATAAACTATATATATATTTAAAATCAATTTATCACAAACAATATCTATATATACATATATATATATATATATATATATATTCAAAATCAATTTATCACAAACAATATATATATATATATATATTCAAAATCAATTTCAAATACGAATTATACGTAAATCAGACGTACATCATATTCTAAACTGTGAATTATAATCAAAATAACTCAAACAATTCGAAATCAATAAAATTCGATAAATCCGAAATATTCTGAAAAAATTCAAATTCGAAAACTAGTGTACACCGAACCTGGACAATTTCTGGACAATTTCTCTTTCCTACTCTTCTTCTCCTTCTTCTTCTCTTTTCTTTCTCTCTCTTCTTTCTCTCTCCTCTTCTCTCTTCTCTCTTCTCTCCCGCTGCTCCTCTTTCTTTTTCTCTCTTTTTTCTTTTTTCTTCTTCTTTTCTCTGTTATCTGGACCGCCTCACTCTCCTCACTTTTATTCAAAAAAAAAATTTTGTTTGACTTCCCCATTCATTCCAACTCCAACACTTGCCACCATATAAATTTTTAATAATTACCATTTTGCCCTAATTTTTTAATAATTGCCATTCTGCCCCTTGATTTATCAAAATTATAAAGTGACCACCAATATAAATTTAATCACATTCCATCTCAATAATTATTCCAAAAATATTCCACACTTATCCAATTACCAAATTAACTTCACCAATATTCAATTGGACCCATTATTCTCTAAATGCACCATGAAAATATTATACTTTTCACCCCTCAAATTATAATTATCACATTCACATACTCCATATGAATTAGAATATACTTTTCATATTTATGCGAAATTAGGGATGTTACACTAAGGTACCCTGAGTTTCTCTTAATTTTTATTAAAAAATTAAAAATAAAAAAATAATGGATTTTCAATATTCATCAATCTTGATGGATGATAAAGATTATATTAAAAAAATATTTTTTGTTAAAAAAATAACAATTATAAAAATAAAAAATAAAAAAAATTTGGTTGGATGGAAATGGAGATCCAATCTGGAAATTAGATCTCCATCAAGAACAAAAAAAAATGAAAAAGTAAAATCTCCATTGTTGGAGATTGGATCTATTAAGTAATTCAATTTTTTCTTTTGATCTTGATGGAGATCCAATTTTCAGATTGGATCTCCATTGTCTATCAATCATGATGGACGATCGAGATCAAATCTGGAGATTCGATCTTCATCTCCATCCAACTAAAATTTATTTTTTATTTTTTATTTTTATAATTGTTATTTTTTTAAAAAAATTATTTTTTAATATGATCTCCATTGTCCATCAAGATAGATGAACGATGGAGATCCATTAATTTTTTTATTGTTTTTAATTTTTTTTAAAAAATTAAGAGAAACTTTAGTGCAATTCACTCTTTGTTTTTTTAAAAAAATTTTAATTAGGGGTATTTTGGTCTTTTTAAACTTTTAAAACGGTCAACGATTATCTTTAACGGTTAACGGTAATGGCAGGGGGGTTTGTAGTTAATTTTTCATAAAGTTATTTTCAACTGTAAAATGGCAAACCTCAAGTAGGTTCACTGTAATATGTTCTTTTTTAATTAGTGGTATTTTGATCTTTGTAAACTTTTAAAATTATATTTAACGGTCAACAGTAATGGCAGGGAGGTTCGCTGTCAATTTTGCATAAAGTTGTTTCTGACTGTAACATGACAAACCTCAGGTAGGTTCGTCGTAATTTATCCTTATTTTATTTAGTGAATATTAGTAATTTTATATATTATTTTGAAGGTATTTTGATCTTTTTAACAGTCAAACACGGTCAACCGTTAAATTGGATGGAATTTGACTAACGGTGGAGGAGGTCTTTATCAACGAACTCAAATATTGATTCTGCTTGTAGATAAGCAAATCTCATATGATCTAGTGTTATTTACTCTACAAAAAATATCATCCATGTACAGTCTATCAAAAGTTTCTTGCTTCTTGGTTAAACATAAGTACACTTGTTTGTAATTGATTCTAGGAATAATTGCAAAAACAACCCCAAGTTTAGGTTTAATTTCATGCATATAAATTTTTTTATTAAAATTGATACAAACATCCCTTACCGTTAGTTATTAACAGTTACAGGATAACGGTCAAAGGGTAAAATTGTCATTTAAATTTTAAATTAATTAAAATAAAATAAATAATAAAAATAAAGGGCTAATTACAATGATATCCCCTGTGGTTTGGTATAATAACACAGATATTTCAAGTGTGGCATTTTTTACAGTCAATTGCCTTGACATTTTAGAAATGTTACACAAACATCCCCTACTGTTAGTGTCAGTCCGTTAAGGTCTAACGATTAATGGTCAAACGAGTAAAATGTCTAAAATGCCCTTACATTTTATTTTTAAGAATTAAAAAAAATTATTTTTTATTATATTTATAGTAATAATTAAAAAAAATTATTAAACAAATATAAAAAATTTATTAAACAAACCAGATTTGTATGTCTGGTTTCTTTGAGAGAGAGAAGAAATTGTAGAGAGAAAAGTGATATCAGCCGAAGAAGAAGATCGACGGAAGAAGACCGGCTGAAGAAGATGAAGAAGAAGAAAGAAGGTTTTAAAAAAAACCTTTAAATTTTTTTTTTCTAGTTTCACAAATTTTGTTTTCTTTTTTAAACAAACCAGATTTGTATATCTGGTTTCTTTGAGAGAAAGAGAGAAGAAATTGTAGAGAGAGAAAAGAAATTGAAGAGAGAGAAAAGTGATATTAGCCGAAGAAGACGAAGAAGAAGATCGACGGAAGAAGACCAGCTAAAGAAGATGAAGATGAAGAAGAAAAAGAAGAAAGAAAGAAGAAAAAAGAAAGCTAGAAGAAGAAGATGAATAAGAAGAAGAAGAAAGAAGGTTTACAAAAAAAAAAAAACCTTTAAATTTTTTTTTCCAATTTCACAAAAAAAATTTTCTTTTTTAAACAAACCAGATTTGTATGTCTGGTTTCTTTGAGAGAGAGAAGAAGAAGAAATTGTAGAGAGAGAAAAAAAATTGAAGAGAGAGACAAGTGATATCAGCCGAAGAAGACAAAGAAGAAGATCGGCTGAAGAAGATGAAGATGAAGAAGAAGAAGAAGAAAAAAGAAAGAAAGAAAAAGAAAGAAGGCCAGAAGAAGAAGATGAAGAAGAAGAAGAAAGAAGGTTTTAAAAAAAAAACCTTTAAAATTTTTTTTTCCAGTTTTACAAATTTTTTTTCTTTTTTCAATTTCACAAATTTTTTTTTCTCTCTCTCTACTGTTACATTTGAATTTTTAATGGTGGATTTGAATGTTCTCAATTTTTTTTAGTTTTGTTGTGTTTAGGAACTATTTTTCAAGCTTGATAGATGAATTGGATTAATTTGTATTGTTTGTATTGATGAATTACGAATGAAGAAGAGGGTTACAATTGAGGGAAATAATCTTTGAAAATTTAGAAGATAATGAAAGGTTTTGCTTTTAAATTTGAAGGAAAAAAAAATGATTAATTTCGTGGCTTTGAAACCGCCAATGAATCAATGGCTTTGAATCAATGCCAAAATTGATTGATTTTATGTGATAATAATGATGATTGTTTCAAAAAAAATGATTGTTTTCTGGGTTTAGGTTTGTCTTGCCGAGAGAAGAAACAAAAAAAAATGATTAATTATCACCTTTTTTAATGTTAAACTTTTATAAAATTATTTAAATAATATAATTACTGTATAACATTAATTATATCTGACGTACCTGGTAACTTTACCATTTTACCCTTACTGTTGGACTGACAAAGTAACATTAACGGACTGACACTAACGGTAGGGGATGCTTGTGTAACATTTCTGAAACGTTAGAGTAATTAACTGTAAAAAATGTCATACTTGGAATATCTGTGTTATTATGCCAAACCACAAGAGTGTCATTGTAATTAGCCTAAAAATAAATCATCTTCAACTTTATTTTCATCATCTTTATCTTTTTCATCTTCATCTTTATCTTCATCAATCCAAATTCATTACATCAATAATAAAATAACTTTATTTTCATCATCCACCAAATACCCAACTTAATCTTAATCACCTAAATCAAACAAAAAAAGTTTCAGTCTCATTACCCATTAAATACTCAACTTCATCTTCATCACTTAAATCAAATAAAAAATAAAATAAAATCTTTATCACCTATCAAATACCAAACTTCATTTTCATCATTTAAAATAAAAAAATAAAAAAAATTCATCTCATCACCCATCAAATACCCAAGTTCATTTTCATCACTTAAATCAATATATACATACATACATATATATATATATATATATATATATATATTCATTACTCATAAAATACCCAACTTTATCTTCATCACCCATCAAATACCCAACTTCATCTTTATCACTTAAAATAAATAAATAAAAAATCTTCACCACCCATCATATACCTAATTTCATCACTTAAAATAAATAAATTTAAATGAAAAGAAAATTGATTTTTTAATTAATTTTTATTAAATAATAAAATATATGTAAGGGGCATTTTGAACCTTTTACATAAAAAAGTGGTCAGCCATTAATTTTAACCGTTAACCAGTAACGATATGGGATATTTGTGTCAATTTTGATAGAATATCCATATATGTGTAATTATACCTAAATTTGAGGGCCGTTTGTGCAATTACCCCTTGATTATAAGAAATTTCAATCAAAATTTTCTCTTTGGATTCATTTATTAATTTTCTAGCATCTGTTGTTACAACTTGTCAAAATTGTTATTTTTAATTTATTTTTTTACTAGAGGAGATTATTTGCGAAAAATATTGTTATTAGAGTACGGTTACATATATTTAAGTTCTGAGTCTAAGCGATAAATATTCATGTTCACACACGTCGTTAAATTCGTTCAACTCTGAAATAGATTAACTTTCACCCAGAGACGGCCCAAAGAGAGGGCTGACCCGGGCTTCAGCCCGAGTTAGCTTTTTAAAAAAAAAAAATTTATAATTACAATTTTGCTCATGTAACAGTTTTACCCTTTTATATTAAAAGCAAATATAATATGTTTTTTCCACCAGTCCAGTCTTTACAACGTGCTTTTCTTTTTCTCCATTATTCTCCAAGTCTAAAGGAGAGGGACCAGGTCTTCTTCTCAGGTCTTTAATTTATTTTATTGTTATTATATATTTGCTTTGCGCATAGTTTTCAGTTTTCAATATAAATATGATTTTTTTTTTTTTTTGTGTAATTTTTTCTTTTTCCATTTTCTCTATTGAGTTAGGGTTTTTTTTTTTTTTTTGCTGAGATTGTTATGTTAATTTTTATCTATATTAGGCTACAATTTACAACTGAATTTGTATTTTTTATCACTAAAATAGAGTTTATTGTTGGTTTTTTATTAATATTTTGGCTCCATTTGTTTGAATGTGAAATGGGTAGAAATTGTTTGTAAAAACTACCATGTGATTTGCAGTATTGAGTTAGAAAATTTCAGCAAATGGAATGAAGTTGTTTGTATTTTTGATCATCATATATGTTTAGCAAATGCTCTGTTTCACTCAATTTTGATGGTGCCTCGACAAATGACAGTAGATGGGGCCTATTGAACAAATAATCATCCATGATTTTTGCCTACAGAAATAAGAAAATGCAATGAACAAGAACAGTGTAATTTATTGCATTGAATTGTTTGTGGGGTCTTTTTAGCAGTTCATCAATCAATTTTTGTATTTGTTGTCTTGCATCAATTTATTGATTGTGTACTCATCTAATATTTCATTGCCAAATCTAGTGCTTGTACTATCTAGTTAGAAATATTATCCTAAGATTTTACAAACTATCTAGTCAGTCTTCTTTTTTGTGTTGATTTAACTAAAGAGTGATAATTTTAGGTAACAATGCCAAACAATCATTCATTTAAGCCAAGAAAAACTCTCCTTTCATACTTTGAAAAAAAAAAAGATTATCAATCATCGAGTAGGTTAAGTTCTCTGTGTAATATTGGCGGTTCAACTTTGCCTTCTCCGTCTGAAAATCTTGAAACTGGGAATGTTTGCACTCCAATAGATATTAACACTCCTTATCATAAACGTGATCCTGGATTACGTCTCCCAATAGGATTTTACCCTGTGGATAAGCATGATGATATTCGAAAAACATACATAAAAATGGGGTCATTTCAACCTATGTTGGATAAATATCCACTCACTTCGAATGGTAAACAAAATTGAAACTTTCAAAAATCTTGATTCGAACAATTTTCTTGGCTTAAATATTCGATAGAAAAAGACAGAGCATTTTGTTTTCCATGCTATCTTTTTGATAATGTTTCATCAAAGCATCGTACATTTACTATTGATGGTTTTCATAGTTGGAAAAGAATCAAATGTGGAACCAAAGGTCCATTTGTGCAACATGAAGGGGTACATAATTCACAACATAGTTTTGCCATCCAAAATTGGTATACCTTAAAAGACTCATCTCGACATATCGATAAAATCACAAATACACTCTCAACAAGAAATTTTACAAAATCGGTTACGACTCAAGACCTCACTAGAGACGGTAAAGTGGCTAGCAATGCAAGGGTGTACTTTTCGAGGTAATGATGAATCCATCAATTCTACCAATCGTGAGAACTTTATTGAGATGCTAAAGTATGCAGGAAGAGTAAATCAAGAATTGTTAGGATTGTTTTAGAAAATTCTCCACAATATGCCAAGTAAATATTCTAACTAATGAAGTGCGAGCTAAGATCCGTGAGGAAGTCGGGGATGCCAAATTCTGTATTCTTGTTGATGAAGCAGTTAATGAATCCAACAACGAGTAAGTGGCAATTATTTTGAGGTATGTTGATTTTAAAGGGATTTGTTAGAGAACCTTTTTTTCAAGTTATAAGTGTTGCTGACACAAATTCTTCAACTCTTAAAAAAGAGACATATAATATCCTTACACGGTACAATCTATCGGTTGAAAACTTGCGAGGTCAAGGATATGATGGTGCTAGCAACATGAGGGGTGAATGGAATGATTTACAAGCCTTATTTCTGAAAGATTGTCCATCTGCTTATTATGTACATTGCTTTACACATAAACTTCAACTTGCTTTAATTGCGGTAGCTAAAGAAGTGCATGATATATGGTTATTTTTTCGAAATTGAATTATATTGTCAACTTTGTGGGTACTTTTCAAGCATCATTCTCAGTTGAAATCTATTCGAGAAAATGAAATTAAAGAGTTAATAGCTTTAGGCGAACTTGAGACTGCTACAGGGGCTAATCAAATCCGTACTTTGCAACGACCAGGAGCTACTCGTTGGAGCTCTCATTTTACTTCTATTAGTAGATTGATTTAGATGTTTGGTTCAACTTCTACTCTTCTTGAAAATTTGATTGACAATGGCCTCAACAGTAATATACGCGAGGAAGCCAAAGGTGTGTATGAATATTTGAGATCCTTTAAATTTGTGTTTATCTTGTCATTGATGTACAAGATTTTGGGAATCTTTGATTTTCTTTGTTAATATTTGCAACTGAATTCTTAAGGTATTTTGAATGCTATGAGTTTGGTGACAAGTACAAAAATGCTCCTTCTAGAGTTAAGGGAGACTGCATGAGATTCTTTTCTTAAGAGTGTAGTGTCATTTTGTGAGAAGTATGAAATTGATATGCCTAATATGAATGCACGTCACATGGTAGGAACAAAGCGATTTTATCAGCAGAAAGATAATATCACAGTTGAGCATTACTTTCACTTTAATATATTTAATATTGTGATAGATTTTCAGTTGATGGAGTTAAATAGTAGATTTTCAGAGCAAACAATAAAACTTCTTACTCTTAGCATGACTTTGAGCCCTGTGGATGGGTTTAAATCATTTGATATTGATGACATATGTACTCTTCCTATGAAGTTTTACTCTCAAGATTTCGATAAAAATGATATTGAATATATGAGAAGACAATTGAACCATTACAGGTTTGATGTTCTTTGTTCCCTAGGATTTTAGAATTTTACTTCTCTCTCATAATTATGTTAATGTTTGGCGGAAACAAAAAAGTCAGAACACTACACTTTAATTGATAAATTGATCCGTTTAGTCTTAACTCTTTCTGTATCCACAGCAACAACAGAACGAACATTTTCTGCTATGAAGCTTGTCAAGACACCACTTCGTAGTAAGATGGAAAATGATTTTCTAACAGATTGTCTGGTCGTATATATTGAAAGGGAGATTGCTGATACCATTGACTTAGAATATATAATAAATGAGTTTAATGGTATCAAATCTCGCAAAACAAAGTTTAAATAAGGTTTATTTGTATTTAATTGTATGTTCCTTTTTCATGTACTTTGTTTAATATATAGATTTTGAGGGATATTTTGTTATCTTTGGTTTTCAATGAATGATATTTCTTCGTATTGTTGATGTTCGCTCAAAAAAAAAATTTAGGTTTGTTTTAGCCCACCCTAGTAAAATATCCTGGGTACGTCCCTGCAGTTTCACCAAACTTAATAGTAAGGTTACTTTTAATTTTTTTATTTTTTCTGAAATTCTGAGTACGTCTAATAATCACAAACAAGTTTACTTACATTTTAATCAAGAAAGTTTGATGAAGAGGACATGCATGATATAATTTTCGTAACTGATTGGAATAGTTCAATAATCAATCAAAGTTGTTGAGATCAAACTGGTTTGACCTAAAAAGATGAGAAAACCGAACGATCTGGCATTGGAAATTTGGAACAAAAAACGAAACCTGTTCAATGAGAGCGTGCTATATTTTCTAAGAGCATCTCTAATAATACTTTATCATAGAGTTTTATTTACTCCAACAATATTCTATCCCACAATCTCCAAGAAAAAATTTGAGAGATTTGTACGATGACCATCTTAATTTAGAGTATCAATTTTTTATCTCTAAATTTATTTTTGACTTTTCATATTCTCATTTTACCTTTATATCCATAGATATAAATAAATATTGGACATTGAGGTCCTTTTTACCTTTTCAATTAAATTCAATTAATATATAATAATATTAATGGTATTAAAGAATGATATTAAAACCTGACACCAACCATAAGTCCTAAAATATTATGCAAGTAGAATTTTGGAACTATGAGGAGTCATTTGCACACAGATAACATAAAATGGAATCGATATTTAAATGCATCATGTATTATTTTTTTTAATATAAATAAAACAACTTGAGATTACACTTCCAACAGAATGAGACACCCAAATGGGAACAAATATTTTGTGAACAAATACCTTAGTAGAGAACATAAATTCTACTCATATTCAACACCAAAACAGCCATGGAGATATCCAAGATTCTCTTATTCAATCTTGTTCTAACTCTTCTCTTCTTCAGCTTTTCAACTAGCCGAGCAGCTCCGGTGAATTCAAATTCAAAGCCGATGATTTTCAGAGAATACATAGGAGCTCAATTCGCTGAGTGCATTGGACGGCTTCTGTTCAATCTGAAACAACAGAAGATAGTGCCATTCGCGTCGATAGCACTGTCTGATGATGAGTCTGTGCAAGCACATTATATGGCTCTGTGGAAGAAGTATGGACATCTCATAGACTATGTCAACTTCCAGTTCTATGCATATGACAAGGGGACCGCTGTTTCACAATTTTTGAAATTTTTTGGAGACCAAAGCTCTAATTACAAGGGAGGTAACATGCTGTTTAGCTTTGGTACTGATGGAAGTGGAGGTTTGTCTCTTGAAAATAGCTTCTTTGAGGCTTGCAAATGGAATATTTATCTGGTCTGAAAGATGATTTCCAATATGAGAATAAGTCACAAAACTTGTTGGCCTTAAAACAAAAAAGAGTGACTTCTATATCTCTTTTATCTCTCCTGTTGTATTTTGAGTACATGGACTGGGGCCAGGCCCATGTAATGGTAAAGTCAAGCCCATCCTTGGCCTACAAATGCTGATTCCTGGACAAGTGACTCATTCATGTATCATACATATAAATGTGAAGGAAAAATAAAATATAATAGAGTACAGGGAATAAAATATGATTCTTGAATCATTCTGAAGCCGATTAATCGACGGTGAAAAACATTTTTGTCAGATGATCAAATGGTGAATGTTAGTGTATAGTTTAGATTAGTCCATTGGGCTTAACCCATTACTTGTACTGCACATATATCCAGCTTATATAAGGCTCTCTATTGTATATTGTTCGATACACATCAATATACAGAATTCACATTCTCAACATGGTATCAGAGCTTTGTTTCTGATTTTTTGGTTACTATGGATCTCCGGCGATATTCCGTTGCCCTCGTCTTCATCCAGTACTCACTGTCAGAAGCGAGTCACTGCTGTCACCCATAGTCCTTCATCGCCGAAGATCTTCCCAGTTTTTGCACTCACCGAAAACGCCGCCGCTCTCTACCTCACGACCCTCGACCACAGCTGCTCTCGGCCTCACTTCCCTCGACCACGATTTGGGTCTCTAGCGCCGCACCTTCTTCCCACGTGGCTTCTTCTCTTCGCTGTCTCGCTGCTGGTCCATTTGCCAGCCCGCTGCTGGTTCTGTTTCCTTGGCCGCCATTGAAGCTACGCCACACGCCAGCACCGTTCCGCCTGCACCGCCGCGTTGCTTCTTCTTCTCTGACGAGCTGTTGCCGACCTTCATGCACCACCGCCTTGCGCTATAGAAGTTGTGCCTCTGGTTTGTGCAGCGCTGTCATCACCGAAGATCTTCTGCCCAGTTTCTGTTTGTTTGAAACAAAACAAAAAAAAATTTAAAAAAAAAAAAAAAATTGACCGTTGACCTGCCACGTCAGCCGTTGACCAAAATTTTCAACCAGGTCTATCTTGCTCGGTTTTTCGCGTAGATTCTGTTTTTGGGCTTAGTTTCTTCTTTTGAGGTCTCTAAATCCTACGTTTCAGTCTTTTACTTCATTATGACTCAACAAAACGAACGAGATAACATTCGTCCTATCACCGTTATGTTGGATGGTCCTACTAGCTATCATGCATGGTCTTAGAATATGACTGTCTTTATCAAGGGTCATAAATTGTGGAAATATATGACTGGTTCAATTCCTAAGCCAGTGCCCAGCCCTATATCCAGCGCCACAACTGCTGCAGATGCATCGAAGACTACTGTTACAGTGGATGATTATAAAGAATGCCTAGAGGAATGGGAGAGTATTCAGAGTAAGATCTTGTCTTGGTTTATCAATACCTCTATTCCCTTCATTCATAATCTCCTTCCTTGTCTTGAGACTGCTGCGACTGCTTGGAAATTTCTGGCCGATCACTATAATTGTACTAATGATTCAAGCTTGAAGTTCCATATTGAATCAAAACTTTATCAAATGCGCCAAGAGACAGGTCAATCTATTTCTAATTTTTTTTCTCAGACTTCTACTATGTAGGAATAACTTTCTGCTGCAGATCCTCCACCAGTGTGTTCTAAGGACATTGAGCTCTTTGTCAAATATCGGTATCGCCGTCAATTTATGCACTTTATGATGGGTTTACGTGAGGATTTTGAGCCTACTAGAGCCTCTCTGCTTAGCCGATCTCCTACTCCTTCTCTTGATGCTGCAGTTAAGGAGCTCATTTTTTAGGAGAACCGTCGGCCTACTCATCACATGTCATCCTCTGATGTATTGGCTACACCATCTCCACAGCCTCCCATTGCTGTACTCACTGCTCCTCCGTGAATAAACTCTGGGCGTTCCACCTCTCAGTCTTCAAAAGGTACTCGCTGCGAGTTTTGTCGTGCTAAAGGTCATGTCATCTCAGTTTGTCGCAAACTACAGAAATTTATGCAATAGCAGAATAAAGCTTCTCTTCCTCAGGCAGCTGCTCTATGTCTTTCAGCTCCATCGGTTCTTACAGGTCCATCTTTGGCTTCCTCACTTACTAAGGCTGATATTGAGGTAGTAATTCAACAGGTTTTATCTCGAACTTCCACTGCCCTTTCTGTCACCTTAGGTAAACAACCTTGGTTTTTTGATACTGCATGTTGTAACTATATGACTCTTGATGAATCCCAGTTTTCTGATAAGGCACCCTTAGAACACCCTATCACCATTTACACTGCTGATGGAACTCCTATACCGGTTAATCATAAAGGAAAAATCTCTTCTCTTGGTTTATCTCTTAGTGACACTTTTCATATTCCAAAGTCATCTCTCAATTTGCTTTCTGTTGGTCAACTTTGTGAATTAGGCATAGATCTTCTATTTACTAATCACGGTGCGGATATGCAGGATCCCCGGACGGGTCAAGTGCATGGGACAGGCCGTAAGGTTAGTCGTATGTTTGAGGTTCATAACTTGAAAATTCCTTCACAAGTTGCTTTGGGAGCTGCTACCACTGCCACCCTTTCACCTAATCTATGGCATGCTCGCCTTGGTCATCCATCCTTATCTCGTCTCCAGTTGTTAGCCTCTCAAGGTCATTTAGGTTCAATTCAGTTTCAAAAATTTGATTGTACTTCCTGTCATTTTGGTAAACAAACAAAATTGTCATTTAATAATAGTGCCTCATTTTCTTCAGCATCTTTTGATCTTATACATTCTGATATTTGGGGTCCTGCACCTATTCCTACTGAGGGGGGATCTAGATATTTTGTTATATTTGTGGATGATTTTTCTCGATATCCTTGGATTTATCTGCTTCATCATAGGTCTGAACTTATGTCTATTTACCAAACATTTCATAAAATGTTTCAAACACAGTTCAATCACACTGTTAAAGTCTTTCGATCAGATAATGCTCAAGAATATAACGATAAATCTTTTATATCCTTTTCAGACAGTCATGGGACCCTTATCCAGCGATCTTGTCCTTACACCTCTCAACAAAATGGCCGTGCAGAACACAAACATCATCACATTCTTGATATTGTCCGCACCCTTCTCATTTCTGCCTCTCTTCCTGAGTGCTTTTGGGGTGAGGCTGCACTCACTGCTGTATACACCATTAATCATTTTCCTTCACCAACTACATACAACAAATCACCATTTGAGCTTCTCTATGGTCAATCTCCTGACTACTCATCTTTTCGGGTTTTTGGTTGTGCTTGTTTTGTCTCTCTTCCTTCTAATGAACGCACAAAGCTCTGGCCTCATGCTCGTCTCTGTTGTTTTCTTGGTTATGGTATATTTGAAAAGGGGTTTCGCTGTTATGATCCCATTTCTCATCGTCTTTGTGTTTCCCGTCATGTTGAGTTTTGGGAACATCGTCCTTTCATGAGTCTCCAGCAGTTTTCTGCATCCTCATCTTCCGAGTCTCCCATTTTTACTGATCTTGTTCTCCCTCTCTATCCTGAACTTGTGGAGGATTCTTCGACATCGGCTATCTCTCCAAACGACTCATCTCCGGTTCTCTCCCCGGTATCTGACCCATCTGTCTTGGATCCTGTGGCACCACCTTTTCATGAGTCTCTTGTTGGTCCTGAACTTTGTCGTTCTACTCGGGTAAGCATTCCTCCTTCTTATCTCACTAATTATCACTGCTCTTTTGCTCTTACCACCCTTTATAAACCTCACACCTATCGTGAGACCCATACTGACCCTCTTTGGCAGCAAGTTATGAATGAAGAACTAGATGCCCTTCATAAGAATCACACTTGGAATATAGTTGATTTACCTTCTGGTCAGTCTGTAGTAGGTTGTCGGTGGGTTTACAAGATCAAGACCAAGGCTGATGGATCTGTTGAACGATACAAGGCTCGCCTAGTTGCCAAAGGCTTTACTCAGGAGTATGGCATTGACTATGAGGAAACTTTTACTCCTGTTGCTCATCTTACATCTGTCAGATGTCTCATTGATGTGGCTGCTGTTCGCCATTGGCCTCTTTATCAAATGGATGTAAAGAATGCTTTCCTAAATGGAGATCTCCAAGAAGGAGTGTACATGCAACCACCCCCTGGCTATCCACACTCCGGCAATCAAGTTTGTCGACTTCGTCGTGCTTTTTATGGCCTCAAGCAGGCTCCTCGAGCTTGGTTTGAAAAGTTTATGTAACACCCCCTGACCCGACCCAACTGGATCGACCCAGGGAGCGCTACCCAGTTTTCAAAACTTGACTTGACTCACTTATAATTAGAAAACCCTTGAAAATCAAATAGTTTGATAATTTAAAATGCTTTTAGTGTGAGCCCATCCAAAATTATTTTGGATAAATTTTGCCAGAGTTTCCTCTGTTTTTCTGACTTCCCAAAAATCCTGCTTTCAAATAACAACTCAAATAATATAAAAATCAACACTTTAAATTCATTTATCAATCTATTGCGCACTCTACCATATAGTGCGACTTTCCCAAACATTTTCAAATGAAATCAATTTATAATTAATATTTACAAACCTTTGGAAACCAAAAACGTAAACCATAAAACAAATATTTACAAAATATATATATATATATATATATATATGTGTGTGTGTCACATTTACAAATTCCTGTATATGCATGTGTAACTTAATATAATATACAAAAATATATAACTACCCAAAGTTTGGTGACTCTGATCCTCAGTCTGCAGCAATCACCTCTTCAGTCTGTTTCCCCCTCTGTATCCCTGCTACCTACGCGTGATGAAATTAACGCACTAAGCATATAGCTTAGTGGGTGTACACTAAACTCATTTATCAAAATCATAAAATAAATTTCATAATAAAAAATATCACAATACTATCGTATAAAAACATGTCATTATGCAATTCAATCATTAAAATAAATTATATGAAATCAACTTAATAAAAGCAACTAAATTAAATTAATAATTCATACGAAATCAAGTTCTCAATTCTTTAATAATCATTTTATTCAATTCATTCTCAATCCTGGCTCTTTGGTATATTCAACATAATTTCAGGACTGGAATATGTGTCTAATCTCTGTAATATCGGTGTGACGTCCGGGGTTGCCCTGCTACAACAGTCACTAGTATCGGTTGTCCGGGGTTACCCCGCTACAACAATCACTGGTATCGGTGTGACGTCCAGAATTGCCCCGCTACAACAGTCACTAGTAATAACGGTGCAGTACTGCTGAAATAACCCAGCTGGTATACCAACCTCCTATATCCGTGTATATGTTCAAGTATCCTAGAGCCGTTTCACAATTCCATATATTCAGTTTTCATTTCAATTAACATTCATCAATTCAACAACAATTATATTCACAAAACAATATTCGTAAACATATTCTAAAACATACTATATCACAAATCCATAATAATTTTCAAAATCAAATACAAGGTTTCCAATTCATTTCAAATCATTTAGTCCAAATATAGAAATTCAAATCAAATAATATAACGAAATTCATAAAGTTTTTATAAATACGTGTATATCAACCTGGATACCGCTTTTCCGACAGTTTCTTTTCTGGATTTTCTTTTTCCTTTTCCCTTTTTTCTTTTTCACCTCCTCTTTTCCTTCTCTTTCTTCTTCTTCTTCCTTTCTTATTCTACCTCTTCTCTTCTTCTTCTTCTCTTCTTCCTCTTCTTCTTCTTCTTCTTTCTCTCTCTTCTTTTCTCTCTCTTCTTCTTTTTCTTTTTCCTTCGTTCTTTTCTTTTCTCCGGTCTCTCTCTATTTTCTGGGTTGCTTCCTTGTGAAGCTTCCACCGCCATCTTTTTTTTTTTATAAATTTCGGTCAGCGCGACCGCTCATCGAGACATGTGGTCGCGCCACCTGGTCGCGTTGCTCACTGGAGTGATTTCACCACTTTCATCGCGATCAACCATCGCGGTATCTGGTCGCGATGTTGGTCGCGTTACTCACTGCCCGAAATCAACATTTACACCGCTAGCTGCTCAGCACGATCTCTGGTCGCTGTGCTCACTGCCTAAAATCACCATTTTCACCGCGAGCTGTTCATCGCGATCTGTGGTCGCGGTGACTAGTCGCGGTACTCACTGCCCAATTTTTCACCCTTCTCTTCGTGCATTGTTTTTCGACCGTTCAAATTGGTCCATTTGGAAACATAAAAATATACATACATTTAATTATATTTTCTACCCCTCAAATCATAAATATAATATTTACATATTCAAAATTAATTCGACCATACTTTTCATATTTATTTGAAATTAGGGATGTTACAGTTTAGCTCAGTTGTTGCTCAGTAGGGTTTCACTTCGAGTCCTCATGACACTGCTCTCTTCGTCCGACGATCTTCTGCTGGTATCACTCTTATTCTTCTTTATGTTGATGATATGATTATTACTGGAGATGATTCTGCAGGTATCCGCTCTCTTCGGCACTTCCTTAGTCAGCATTTGAGATAAAAGATCTGGGCACTCTCAGCTATTTTCTTGGGCTTGAAGTTACCTCATCCTTCGATGGATACTATCTTTCTCAAGTTAAATATGCTTCTGATCTTCTCACCAAGGCCGGTATCACCGACAATAAAACTGTTTCCACTTCCTTGGAATATAATGTAAAGCTCACACCCTTGGATGGTGAACCTATATCAGATGTTACTCGCTATCGTCAGTTGGTTGGTAGTCTGATCTATCTCACAGTTACTCGTCCAAATATTTCACATGTCGTGGGTATGGTTAGTAAGTTCATGGATGCCCCTCGTTTTGTCCACTATGTTGCCGTTTTTCAGATTCTCCGATATGTCAAGGGCATACTTTATCATGGTCTTCACTACTCCTCTTGGTCTTCTCTCGAGCTTCATGCTTATTCAGATGCGGATTGGACAGGTGATCCGACTGATCAATGTTCTATCACAGGTTTCTGTTTCCTATTGGGTACTTCTCTTGTCTCATGGCGTAGCAAAAAGCAGGATGTTGTTTCCCGTTCTAGTATTGAGGCTGAGTATCGTGCCCTTGCCGACACCACCTGCGAGCTTGTCTGGCTTCGCTGGCTCTTGGCTGCCATGGATGCTCCACAGCCCACTGCCACTCCTCTTTATTGTGACAATCATAGTGCTATCTATATTGCTCATAATGATGTCTTCCATGAACGCACCAAGCACATTGAGATCGACTGTCACATCACTCGCCAGCATCTCAAGAAAGGCATTCTCCAGTTGTTCTCCATCTCCTCTGCTGACCAGCCCGCTAATACTTTCACTAAGTCTCACCCGTCTGGTCGTCTTTGAGATCTTATATCCAAACTTTAGTTGGCTTCCTCCTTACCACCTTGAGTTTGAGGGGGGATGTTAGTGTATAGTTTAGATTAGCTCATTGGGCTTAACCCATTACTTGTACTGCACATATATCCAGCTTATATAAGGCTCTCTATTGTACATTGTTCGATACACATCAATATACAGAATTTACATTCTCAACAGTGAATTCACCATTGATATCACATACTGTATTATTAACAACCCTTTTCACACACAATCTCTCAATGCATATCCCTTATTTCCGGTGTCAAAAGAAATGGCATAATGAGGCTGCGATGATGATTTTTGTAATCTCAAATAATCAGACACAATTTTATGACTTTAAATCAATGTTTTGAAGCAGAGTCCATAGAATTTCATTTTGGATTCTCTGTCATGACATTATGTTCATTGATTTCTTTGTCGATCCATTTTAACTCAAGCGAGAAATAAGCGAATAATGTTTACAACGCTCATCGACAACTTTTGGAATTCTCTTTAACTAAAATATAAATATTTCTTATAAAAAAGTGTGTGACAAGCTGTAATAGATTCTAGAGGATTTTTTTTTTTATATAAATTTTGACAATTTTAATAAATTTTCAAAAAAAAAAATGCCGAGAGAAAGTTTTGGTCAAGAGAGAAACGTTTTCTTGTAAGATTCAAATTTGTTTGACATAAAAACGATGAGACAGCCGAAAGAATGGCATCTAAAGCCGACTCCAAGCAGGCTCTTGGAGTTTGCTCCTTTGCCGTCCCTGGCTGCACAGAAAGTAACTACATTAACTAGGCAAAATGTCTGAAATCCATCTAAGATACAGCCATCCATTCAATATAAAAAGGATAGTCATCTCGTCAGTACCTTCACTTGCAAAAATACCTCTGCGGAAGACATCTTCTGCTCGATGCGCAACTGCCATGAAGGCTCTTCTTCTAACCGTTCTCTTCATCATAGTTTCAACAACCCAGGCAGCCCCCGCAAATTCAAAGCTCTTCAGAGAATACATAGGAGCTGAGAACAAACAAGTAACATTTTCAGATGTACCCATCAGTTCCAAGGTTGAGTTTCACTTCATTCTCTCCTTTGCTATAGACTACACCTCGTCTTCCCGTCCCATACCTACCAATGGTGACTTCAAAGTGTACTGGGACACAGAAAACCTCTCCCCTTCTCATGTTTCCTCCATCAAAGCTTGGCATCCCAATGTCAAGGTGGCTATGAGTCTTGGAGGTGATACCTTACAAGACCAATATGTATTCTTCAAACCTGAATCAATCAACTCTTGGGTTAGAAATGCTATTTACTCGCTAACAAAGATATCTCGACAGTATAATTTGGATGGAATTGATATCGACTACGAGCACTTCAACGCAGATCCTGATACATTTGCTGAGTGCATTGGACGGCTTATTTTCTATCTAAAACAGCATAAGATCGTGTCATTTGCATCAATTGCACCATATGAAGATGATTCCGTGCAACCACATTATTTGGCTTTGTGGAGGAAGTATGGGCATCTCATAGACTATGTTAACTTTCAGTTCTATGCCTATGACAAGGGGACCACTATTTCAGAATTCCTGAAATATTTTGATGCCCAGAGCTCTAATTACAAAGGAAGCAAGATCCTAGTAAGCTTCGGTACTGATGGAAGTGGGGGTTTGCGTCCTCAAAATGGGTTCTTCGAGGCTTGTAGCAAGCTTGAACAACAGGGCAAACTTCATGGAATTTTTATCTGGTCAGCAGATGATTCCAAGAAAGACGGTTTTCGCTATGAGAAGAAGTCACAGAACTTTTTGGCCTACAAAAAATGACTTCTGTCTCTCTCGTATTTTAATGTTCTTTCCATTAATAAAACCAAAATTCATTGACAACTATTACATACTTGATAAAGAATCATTTTTAGCAAAACTATGTAATGCAGAAAGGACCCCCTAATCAAAGAGGATTCAGAGCTTAGTGGATTTGCTGACTCAGATTAGTATAGAGTTGAACTGTTGCAGAGGTAGTCCATCGGGTGCCTTCGAAGTTTGAACTAAGATTAGACCATTTTTCATTTTATCCTCCTAATATCAACCTGTTAAAATTCAATAGAATTCCTTTTCGTCCTGTTTTCTTAATCCTGTCTCAAGATCCATTTATTTTCGTGGCAGGGCCTAGTATCTTGTAGTTCTTTATGATGGTTGATTTGTATCTACTAGATTTTTTTTTGGCTTTTATCAAACCAAATTACATGTTCTTAAATTAGAAATTGACTCCAGGAAGTGGCAACAAAGATGGACTTTACTCTGTTCTCCTTAGAGATTACAATCCGCGCGCTGCTTCAGTTTGCATGAATCGGCTATCTAAATTGAGGTAACTGTCAAATTGGCAAATCAGTAGTGGTGGTTTGGTGATATTTTCTTTCTATCTTATTGGCATTTTTGCTGTATCTCTTTTCTATTGTGTGTGCATACCCCTGCATTTTCTTGTTTGCTTTGAATTTGTGGTCTACTGTTTAAATGCTGATATACGGTCTTTTAAATTTGGTATATTGTCATGACAGTGAGACTTACTTTATTGTTATTCATATTTCAATCTATCTATCTATCTATCAAGCTTGTTGTTGATACTTAATTGACTGAGAAGACTTTTTGGTTGCACTCATGCTCATTACAATTTTGCCCAGACTTATTGTTACTTATTGTATATTTGTATTTCAAACTTTAGTTCTGTAATATATGATCTTTATCTATCTAATCCCATTATTGACGAAGGAATGCATTTATCGTTGACAATATAACTGTATAATTGTGGATATGTTTATCATTTGACAGTCTTACCCTATTATTAACAACAGGAGTAGACTTATGATGAAAGTAATTCATACTTAATGAACTGAGATGACATATTTTTTTAATACTAAGATTTATTGATTTCAAACTCTAGTTTTTTAATATATTTATCATTTGATATTCTATAGAATTCATGCAGTAGGCTGGCAAATTAGCAAGCACCTTTCTGAAATTTAATAGCTTTCATCGGGTTGAGTTGGGTAGGCTTTCGTTATTCTGCAATCTGATAGTGATAGACATGACATGTAGGTAATCATGAATTGCCTGTGTGAACACTGACATTCGGTTATTTGTTTTCTCAGCTTTATTTTCACAATTTATGCTCATATTATATGAAATCACCTTTCTCATGCATTTATCTGTTGATTTGGTGGAATCTACAATGTGCAAGTGAAGTAATGTCTACTTATCTGCTTTAATGCAGTGCTCGATGGATTGGGAATCATGGCTTCTCAATTGGGATTGATGATGTTCAGCCCAAAAAAGAATTGAGTGATAAGAAAGGGAAATTGATTTCTGAAAATTATGAAGTTTGTAATGTAAAAATAAAGGGGTTCAATGAAGGAAAGCTACAACTTAAACCTGGTTGCGATTCTGCTCAAACTCTAGAAGCTGTGATAACAAATGGATATTAAAACAAAATCTAAGTTCAACATATTAGTTCCCTGCAGCAGCCTACAGCTTTTAGGACAAGCAGAAAAAGCATAAACTTCACAGTTGATGAGTAAGATCTAGCTTATATATGATGGCAGCCAGAAAGAGACAATCAGTTACCATGTGAATATCACACAATAATTCTGACAAAGGTACAAGCAACTCATCGTATTAACTTCTAAATAGACATGGAACTTTCAAATATCAGTATCACAGTACGCGGCTCTGCAGACTCTTTTCTGAACACTACTATACCATTAACAAAGAGATAATCTTCATAGATCAGGTGAATAAACCAAGTGTCTAGCGATCAAATGATCGATAAAGCCAAAGCAAGATGAACATATGAATTTTTTTTACAGCAAATAACTTAGACATATGAGTTAACCAATAAATTGAACTTCCAATAACTGAACTATAAATCAGTAACATTTCCAGGTACAATTTCTATATAGAGAGAAGATAACATGGACAGGATGCAACACAAAGCAAAATAGCCACAAGCCTTTTCCATTTTTCTTGAATGATAGGAGCCTTTTCCCATATTAAATGTATAATTATTAGGCCGCTCTGTGCTCCACAAATAAGTCATTTATACTTTGTAACAAATCAACTAGAAACTTAACAGCTGAGAAAATATTTATCGTATGCATCTTTAGAAAAATATTTCTATATACTGATAGAATAAGACTAAGAGAGTCCTCAATCTTGCACTGTTAACAGCTGCAAAATGTCCACTAAATTACATCCTACAAAATTTAAGGACCCAATTTTTGTCTAAATACTTCAGATTCAAGCTCGCAGAGCTAGCCCACTGATTTCAGTTTTTTTTTCTATACTATCATGTATAATTTTTTTAATTAAATGAGAAAAGGAGAGAAACTTGATGATTTCAATTCAAACAAAACAAATGGAATATTTTGGATTAGGCCTAGAAAATATTATGACCAAAAGAAAAGTGTCAAGTCTTCAACAAGTTCACTGCATGTTAAAAGTATATCCCATCTCCAACTCTGATATGAAATGAGTACCTGTTTATTTATAAAAGGCTTATCATATAATTATAGGGGCCAAAATATTTCACCAAAGAAAAGAGATTTGGCAACTTGCTGATTGTCAACAATAGCTCATTCTACATATAATGTGTTGACTATGAAAGAACGGTGAATCATAAGAGAAGAAGGTTTCAACTATCACAAATACTAACCAAATGGCTGAGTCGTGCCACCATTGCATACAGATGTTCTCCAAAAATTGACAAGATAAACTTATGAAATGATGCACCTTTTAAGCATTCTTTTCCTCATCTTTTGAAGAACCAGAGTCCTTTATGACAAAACGGGTGAGAGATGCATGTAGACATTCATATTGTTCAGTATATAAAACTTCATAATGTTGCCACTAGATTCTACATCTGTACCAATATGACTTTGCAGAAGCGTGGTTCTTAGGTCTTGACAAGACGCCACATAATGATTTGGGCCTACAATAAGTCACAGTTAATTCTTTGTATATTCACACAGTTTTTATAAGTAAGCAATAGTTTAAGACGCTTGTTTATCAATCAACCTTATCCCACCCAAAAAAACCAAATATGGCCATTGGTTGGAGAATATGCAACAGAAAAACAATAAGATAATCGAAGGCATGAAGAAAAGTAGTATATATGTGAAGAACTATGTAGTGCATGGTAAAAGCATAACGTTGGACGAAATGTCATGATAGTTGCACGTTTCAGATACTATAAGTCAAAAAGATGTTACTGAAAGATTAAATCACTTGATTAAGCCGAGTGATATTTTTGCGAAGGCTATAGATGTCATGATGAACTTACAACCTTTGGGTTACTATTAGCTGAAGAACTGTCATCGGCATCCGAAAATAACAGATGAATGCTGCTCTTCAAGAGAAAATGTAAAAGAAAAAAAAAAATTCATCATTAAAGTCTTTCTTTCTCATAGGATGTTAGTATCAACCAATTGATTGAAGAATCGAAGCACAAATTCCTCTATAGAGTAGGTATCAAATTATCAATGCTAGGGCTCATATTGTTGTTCCAACCATGAACATTTCATTAACAACTAAGTGTCACACTTAATAGAACCCAAGCGTCATTTCCACCTAAATTACACATGAATTCCAGAACACATAAAGATACTAAAATCAGCAATAACATTAGACATCAATGGATCGCATTGCAATCTGATAATTGTGATAGAAAAACTACCAACAAAGTCATCCTCTTTAATATTACAATGAAGAACAGAACTCGACAGAATTACCCATTTAACCGCCACGAAAAAATTTTGCTCCTAAAGGGAAAAATTCTTCGATCTCCAATAAGAACAACATCATATCAACTGCCTCTAATCAACTCTGCCCTTCAGTTTTCCTTTTCTTTTTCTTCTTATTATGCAAGTCCTCGGAATTCATTTCGATTCCGTCCTGAATCTCTTCACTCTTCCTCTTCTTCTTCTTCCTCCTCTCCTCCTTCTCCTCCTCCTCAATTAAAATTCCATCCCCATTTTCCTCAAAATCACGGATTTCGCTCACCGATTTTTCTTTCTTTTTCTTACGTTTCTTTCTCTCATTTTCTATACCCACATCTCCGTCTTCCTCAATTCCAACTTTACCCTTATCTTCCTCCGAATTGGCAATCTCAAACCCGGTTTTTCCCTTCTCTTTTCTATGCTTCTTCTGTTTCTTCCTCTCATTTTCCATTCCCAAGTTTCCATCTTCTTCAATTCCCATTTCGCCGTTACTTTCCTCCAAATTTTCAATTCCACTCCTCTTCTTCTTATGCTTCCTGTTTTCACTTACTACACCGAAATCCCTCCCAACAACGCGACTCAACTCTTGATTCAACTCCGGCTGACTCGGTTCGTGACTCGAAACAGCGCTTCGGGTCAGGTTCTCGTCTTTGGCGGCAGTCTTCGATTTCGGGGTTTCGTGTTTGCGATGGGGTTTGAGCTCCTTATGTAGCTGGGACAACTCCGAAAACGAGGAGGAGGCGCGTTGAAGGTAGGCGCAGACGGCCTGCGACGCGCCAGTCTTGGCAGAGACGAATTTGGAGAGGATGGAAGCGGCTTTGGAGAGAGATATAGTCTTTGTGGAGAGAACTCTAACCGAGACCGTCTTCATTTTTTTTTTTTTTGGTGTTAAGAGTTTGATGTTAGGGTTTTACCGTGGGGAATGTCTAGGGTTTTTGTTGGAGACGATGAAGAGGCCAAAGGTTTACTACATTGTTTTGTTTGGTCAGTTGAAACGGTGAGTATTGCGAGGAGGGGATCCCACAATTCGAGTGGGTCCCAAGAGTTTATAAACTTGTGTTATCATTAAAAAAAAAAAAAAAAAAAAGGGTGAATTGCACTCAAGTACTCTGACTTTTATTATAATTGCACGTTTAATACCAGTTTTACTATAATTGCACTCTAATACCCTGTAATTCGTTGACTACCATTAAAGTAACGGTTGACCAAACGGATTCAGGTAAAATGACGAGAATGCCCCTCAAAGGAAAAAATAAAAAAAATAAAATTGAAAATCAGATGATCTTCGAACCCAGATGAACTGGGTTTACGATCGAACCCAGCTGGGTTCGATTGCGAACCCAGTTGCTGGGTTCGCGATCGAACCCAGCTGGGTTCGATCGCGAACCCAGTTGCTGGGTTCGCGTTCGAACCCAGCTGGGTTCTATTGCGAACCCAGTTGCTGGGTTCGCGATCGAACCCAGAAACTGGGTTCGATCGCGAACCCAGATTTCTGGGTTCTCGTTCGAACCTAGATCTGGGTTCGAACGCGAACCCAGAAATCTAGGTTCGCGATCGAACCCAGAAATCTGGGTTCGTGCTACTAACCCAGTTTCTGGGTTCGTGCTACGAACCCAATTTCTGGGTTCATGGTCGAACCCAGATCTGGGTTCATGGTCGAACCCAGATCTAGGTTCGTGGTCGAACCCAGATCTAGGTTCGTGTTCTTCGAAAAAAATTTCAAATTTTTTTTTTTTTTTTTGTGATTTGGTTTTTTAAAAAATATTTTTTAAAATTAATTAAAATATGACGTGGCATGTTCTTATTGGTTGGATGATTTTTTAAATTTTTTAAAAATAAATTTAAACGTAAAAGACCAATTTGTCCCTGAATCCGTTTGGTCAACCGTTACTGTAATGGTGGTTAACGGATTACAGGGTATTAGAGTGCAATTATGGCAAAACTGGCATTAAACGTGCAATTATGATAAAAATCAGGGTACTTGAGTGCAATTCACCCTTAAAAAAAATAGAATGATTTTTATTTTGGTCCCTAATAAATAAGAAATTATCAATTTTTTAAACCAGTTTCGTTTATTGGCATTATTGAACCCTACCTTTCTGAAAACGTATCAATTTAGTCCCTCTGACCAAATTTATGCCAGTCAAACTTAACAGAATTGGTAAAATGACTGTTTTACCCTTGAATCTATTTAAATGAGTTAAAATTACAATTTTAACCTTAAATTTTTAAAATAATTATTAATAATTAAAAAGGTAATATGGTCATTTTATTTTAATATTTAAAAAATAAAATATTTAAAATATATTTTTTAATGAATCTCCACCGTCCATCAAGATTGATGGACGGTGAAAATTATATTGAAATTTTTTCAAAAAATAGAAGTAAAAATTAATTTTTAAAAAAAAATGAAATTCAAAATGGTGGGATCTCATATATATATATATATATATATATATATATATATATATATATATTCTTTGAGGTTGAAGATCTAGGTTCATTGAAGACGAACCCAGAAAATTCTGGGTGGAGATCCAGATTGGATCTCCACCGTTCATCATTGTTGATGGACGGTGGAAATACAATCTGGATCTCCACCAAGAATATCATTTTTTTTATGAAGAGCAAAAAAAAAATTAATTGAAAAAAAAAATTAATTTTATAATTTCCAATTTTTTTTAAAAAAATTTCAATATAATCTCTACTGTCCATCAATTTTGATGGACGGTGGAGATTTTCATTTAATTTTTTTAATTTTTAATTTATTTAAATTTTTAATTATGTGTAGGTTAAAAGACAAAAATACCCGTAGAACAGTTAAGTTTGACTAACGGTTGACTCACTGAAGGACCAAATTTATACGTTTCCAGAAAGTTAAAGCTCAAGGATACCAATAAACGAAACTGATTTAAAAAATTGATAATTCTCCAAAAGTTAGGGACCAAAATAAAAATCACTTTAAAAAATGGGGCAACTAAAAAAAAACAAGAAGAAGCTATATTGAAAAAAAGATGCTCTCGAGAACGCGCCTAGCGCGTGGTTAGCTTTGTATTTTTTCTGATTCACGCGCCACCATTTCTTTGTTGGTTTGGTGCCGTAAGTGGTGCGATGAGTGAGTTTTTCAGTTTCTCTGCTCAACGAGAACCGAAGATCATGATAGAGGAAGCGGTGAAGGCTACGGAGAGGATATTGAGCTCGAAGCGTGCGAGAGCCAGAATGAAAAAGATTGTCCAATGGGGCAAAACCCATCGACGAATAGCTTCAAGTCTAAACTTCTGAATATGTCAAACCCAGGTACCCAGTCTGGGTTTGGTACACATAAAGAGCGACTGAAAATTGATGAGGGTGATATCACCATCTCGAAAGGTCCATGTGAGCCGATGATGGATATCTCGGAGGATTTGTAAAAGAAACTGTGCAAACCATGGGGGAGTGCCCTAATTTTGAAAATCATGGGAATGTCGCATACCCTGAATTACATTGAGACTAAACTCAAGCAAAAATGGCCGCTCATCGGACAATGGCAGCTAACGGATTTAGAGAATGGATATTTTGAGGCTTGTTTCTAATTCAAGGCGGACTTAGAGCTGGTTTTAACTGGTGGACCTTGGGTAATTGTTAACCAGTATCTGGTGGTTCAACGCTGGAGACCAAATTTTGTGTCAGGAGAGGAACCAATCAGGAATATGGCTATTTGGATTAGGTTGTCAAAACGTTCAATGGAATGGATGGATACGAAGCTTCTCTGGAGGATTGGCGGTATGCTTGGCATCACCTACAAAGTACATCCCGTTACTAAAACCTAAGCAGAGGGAGGTTTGCGAGATTGTACGTGGAAATTGATATCTCCAAACCAATTGTAGGTTCTCTCTATATGGTGGGCAGAGCTATCAGGGTGGAATATGAAAATTTAGGACTGATCTGCTTCAGTTGTGGAAGATACGATCATAGCAAGGAGGTCTGTAGATAGGGTATTGATGATGAGGTTAACATGGATTTTTCGTCGTTCAGTATTTAATTAGCCATGTTCTTGATATTATAATGGAGAAACAACAAGTTTGAATGACCATGATTAATAGTGGAGACTACTCTTGTGAGTTTTTGAGCTTTTATCATTTTATTTTCATAGGGGTTTATTGTTTATACTCCTATACACTCTCCGTGATAATTTTAAAATAGATTGATCTCAATAGATTTTGCTTTGGATGCTAATGAACTCTATTTTAAATAATTCACATGCGTGCTTTTGAGTTGGTTGAATCTTGAGAAGTGATATAGGCTATGTGTGTTTTAAACCGAGTTAAAGGGTAATTGCAATAACTCCCCGTGTATATAGGTATAATTGCACAAAAATCTGAGAATAATTGATAATAACAATAACTCCCATTTAACCGATTGACTAACCGTTGACCACAGTTAGTCACTAACGGTCAAAGGAGTAAAATCGTCTTTTTAGAAAAAAAAAATTTAAAAAAAATTTAAAAAATGGACCATGTAAGATCCGGTCCATTAGATGAGATAAAAATATCTTCATCCAATGGACCAGGCCAAAAAAAATTTAATTTATTTTTCAAATTTTTTTGTTCATCACCAGATCTGCTTCTTCTTCTTCCAATTTTTCTTTTCTTTTTTCAATTTCTTTCTTCATTATTTTTTTTCCCTTTTCCTCCATCTTCTTCTTCTTCTTCCAATTTTTTTTTTTTGGATTCTTATTCTCTTATTTTTTTTATTCTTCCTCTTCTTTCTTCTTCTTCTTTTTTTTTTTTTTTTTTGTAGATTCTCCTCTTCTTCTTCTTTTCTTTTTTTTTTTCAGTTTTTTTTTTTTTTTGTTGTTTCTCTTCTTTCTTTTTCTTTTTCTTCGTCTTTTTTTTTTCAGATTTTTTTTTTTATTGTTTCTCTTCTTTCTTCTTATTTTTCTTCTTCTTCTTTGCTTTTTTTTTTCCAGATTTCTTTATTCTTCTTTTTCCTCTTCTTCTTCTTCTTCTTCTTTTCTTTTTTTTCCAAATTTTTTTTATTTTGTTCTTCCCCTTCTTTCTTTTTCCTCCTCCTCCTCTTCTTCTTCTTCTTTTTTCAGATTTTTTTTTAAAAATTTGTTTCTAAAAAGACAATATTATCCCTTTGACTGTTAGTGATTAACTGTGGTCAACGGTTAGTCAACAGGTCAAATGAGAGTTGTTGTTATTATCAATTATTCTCATATTTTTGTGCAATTATACCTATATACACGGGGAGTTATTGCAATTATCCCCCGAGTTAAAGGCCTTAATTCTCAACCTTTGTGTGTGCTTCATTAACCCCTTTAAAGCCAAACACATTGACCATTTTCTTGCATCTCCACAAAATTCGTGTTCAAGCCTTTGTACTTTTAGCGTTACCTTTTGAGCTTGAGATCATTTAGAGATGAATCATAGAAAAGATAAGGGAATTTTTAAGAAAAGTTGTCAAGGTGAGAAAAGAAAATTAAGGAAATCGAAATTGTTCAAGTCCATTCAAGTCGTGTGCTTTAAAAATAAAATAAAAAAACAAACAAACAAAAAAAATGATGAGCTCGAATGACTTGAAGTAAAAAAAAAAAAAAAAGAGAGAAAAGAAAGGATTGGACTCATTAAAAACTTTTGTGCTTGAAAAGAAATGCAGAGGTTTGTCGAATTTTGAATAAATCTCCGTGTTTATGATCTTAAGTTCTTTTTGAAATCCATTCTCCGTTCTCCGTTCTTTCTCTTAACTTTCACACTTGGCCCCGTTACAATCAAGAAAAAGACCTACTGACCTCTTGATGTTTCCAATTTAAAAGGATGTGCATGCATTGCGATTTATTTCATTCTTAGTTTATGAATCTGTTCATGAGATCTTTTGCATAATCTGAGCATCTTTCTATTATACACTTATATGTGAAGTAAACTTTGATTTTTATTGTGCATAAACTCTAATACGCATACGTTTGAATAAGTGTATAAGCCTAGGTTTTGAGAGTTTTAATGAGTGATTTCATACGAGATGTAGAGAAAGCGAATTCTATCAATGGCATTCGAATATGTTTGTTTTGAGACTAAGATAACTCGAGCATTGGTTAGTTAGATATTGTTTGATGTTTAATTCCGTAGACCGAGTTTTAGTTATTGATTATTGATATACCGTGCATGAATGAGTCTCCGATGGTATGTTTTGAGTAAGTGTTTCAATGAGTTTAACGCGCAGGGATTACATTTGTGGGTATCGTAGCTGTAAACCCTCAAGAGACACCACTCCTCCTACTAGGAACATCTAGAGGTTTAAAGGTTTGTGGCACATGTTAAGTGTCATTGTATTTACCTACGAAAGTGGATTAGTTTATTTGTTTAGTTTTATTTTGTGTTTTTGTTTCATTCCGATTTTGCTCGAGGACGAGCAAAGGTTTGGGGGTATTGATAATGTCGTAGTTTATATAATTTTGCGGCCCCACTACTTATCATTTTTGCTCAATTCTTAAGGAAAGTTGGACGTTTTGATGTGTTTCTTTAGTGTGCAAGTGTTGTTCGATGATCGATGATGTTTTTGATGGTTTCAGATCAATTAATCGTGAATTTGGGTTAAAGAATGAGCTAAGGATGAAATGCTAGCAAAAAGTGCTACCGTGGGTAATGTTTTTCCGTCGTAGCACTCTTAGCGCAATAGTGCTAGCAAGAGGTGCTACCTTAGCTAGCACTTTTAGGTCGCACTAGCTACTAGTCCAAATCAATCTAATATTGCTAGCAAGAGGTGCTAGCACTAGTTACTGGTCCAAATTTTCCCAATAGTGCCACCAAGAAACGCTACCTAATGGTTTTTGGTAGTACTATTTAAAAGTTGAATTTTTCATCTGTTAGCGCGACCAAGAGGGTGTGACTCTGGGTAGCGTTTTCCGGTCGCATTTTTACACATTTTTAAGTTATTCTTTCATTCTGAAACTATCTTTGGGGGAAAGATATAAATAGGGACTCATCCAACAAGTTAAAGGGTTGGAAATTCTAGAGTTTGGTAGCAAATATCATCATCCGCATCACATCGCATTTGTCATCGATTTCGCCTTACCTTGGAAAGCAAGCGATTGGGAATCAATGAAGTTTTTCTAAGATTTCTTCTCCTTTAATTTTCCATTGTAATTAGTCATACTAGTTTTTAAGAATATTATTGCTTTGTTCTTTTATTCAAGTATGAACTAATTTTCCATAATCAGGATTAATGATGGATCTTGGTTTAGTATTAATTGAATACAATTGAGTTTTGTTATTTAGATTTGTTATTGATGTGTTGAATAGATATTATTGTGTTTATTACTTTCTAATGTGTCTGATCATTACTTAGAATCATTTTAGGTGGTTGGGTTATGAACCGAGAGGAGACGCCCTCCACATACTCCAAATAATATCTATCACATACTAGATTACATAGAGATATAATAATTTGGTTAATGTTGCTTATTTTGTGTTTATCTAATCTTAATGTGTTCTCGTGCACTCAATAGTCATCGAGAGATAGGTTATTGGTGTGTAGGAATAATTCCGGTAATACTCAAGAGAGATTATCAGTTAATATAGTTTAAGCACGCATTCAACCATCGGTAATAAAATCTACATAGTAACTTAGGAGTATTTGATACTAATAACAAAGTGAAATCGAATATCCTCACTCCTCACTCCCTTGAATTCGAATAGTAGTTTTTAATTGTTTTAGTTAATTTGTAATTTCAAAAGTATTGTTAGTATAACACCCCCTGACCCAATCCACTCGAACCGAATCAGGGAGCGCTACTATATACTAAAATCTAACTTTTACTTTTATATAACCATAATTTAAAACCATATTAAAAATATTTAAAAGTGGTCCAAATAAATTTACGAAAATCTTGTCAGAATTTCCTCTATTTTGCTGACTTTTCAAAACCTGTTTATAATTCCAATTCATAAAATCAACTCTTCTAAATTCTCAAATCACTTTTGCGCACCCTTCCAAATATTGTGCGACTTACCAAATCAATTTATCACAAGGTAATATATATATATATATATATATATATATATATATATATATATTCGAATATCATAAACATATAATAAAATATTTACATAGCGGAAGCTCCTTAAATATATACAAACAGTTTCTGTATATGCATGCAGTATCAAAATATATAGACTTATTAAAAAAGAACTACCAAAATATATATAGGATCGATATGACTCTGGCTTCTCTTTCTGCAGTCTCTACTCTTCTTTGTCTTTGTCTCCTTTGGAACCTCTATTACCTACGTGTGAGAAAACTCAATACGCTAAGCATATTGCTTAGTAGATGTACACAAAATTGTATATCTAAATATACTATATCAAATAATTTTATCAATTTATCGAACATATAAATAACATATATCAATGCAACATATATGAGGCTCATGTCAAATCAAATCATATACTCAACAAATACAGTATTAAAAATCAATCAACAAATAAATTCTTCATAATTTCTCGAATGTTTTCATATAACAAATCAGTTTTCAGACTGGGCTCCTGACATACAAAATATAAGTTATCAGACTGGATTACGGGTTGTTCGGTATCGGACACACAAACGGGGCTACCCGCCGAACATCAGATCATAATGGAACACCAATGAAATTACCCGCTATAAACATAACAAATTTTAGAACCCTAGGACCGTCACTTTGAGCCTGTACTATCAACCTAATTGATATGTCAACCTCCTATATCCATATATATGTTTATACACATCAGAGCCATTTCACAAAACGTTTTCTCAAATTCAATGTCAGCATATTTCATTTCTTTCAGAATCATCGAAATCAACTTTCAATGTAATCAATTTCGATTCATATCGATATATCTATATTTTTTAAATTCAAATTTTATCAAATATCATATAACGGAAATATACGAATATATTTCTAAATCAATAATCACATCAAATCGATCAAAAAATATATTCAAACGTATTTTATAATTCCATATCTAATCAAAATACCCTGAAATCATTTTCTGATACATTTCACAATAGTATATAATTAAAATCACTTTCAACAATATATTTCCATAACAATATTAGCATCAAAACGTATGAAAATCAATTCCGAATATTATTCACAATCAAAATTTCGGATATAAACTAGATTTTAAGAATTCACAATTCAAATCAATCCGAAATCGGTTTCAAACTATCAATTCTACTCAATAGAATTCAAATAATTCAAAAACTATAATAATTTCGAAAATTTTTGGAAAACTAGAAATTCGAAAACGAATGTACACCGAACCTGAACTATAATCTATAATCAATATAATTCAAATAACTCAAAATTAATCAAATTCAATCAATCTGAAATATTCTGGAAAACGAAGAAATTCGAAAACTTGTATACATCGAACCTGGACAATTCCTTTTTCCTTTTTTTCCTTCTTCTCCTTCTTTTTTCTTCTTCTTCTTCTTCTTCTTTTTCTTTCCTTTCTCTCTCCTTTTTCTCTCTTTTTTCTCTCTCGTTTGCTGCTATGTTTGCTGATATGTTTGAGAGCTTTTGCTCTCTACTCAGTTATGTTTTTTTTTTATAGTAACACCACTTCACCGCTATATTTTTTTTTAACTTTTTGAGCCATCGCGAGCGGTGATCGCGTCGCTCGGTCGCGATGCTCACTGGTAGAAATTTGCCACCTTCAGCGCGAGCGGCTACCGCAAGTCTGATCGCGGTGCTCACTGGACCAATTTTACCATTTTCACCGTGAGCAGCTACCGCGATTTTTGGTCGCGAGGATGGTTGCGATGCTTACTGTCCAATTTTTCAGCCTTTTCTTTGTGCATTGTTTTTTACCGTTCAAATTGATTCATTTGGAAACCTAAAAATATACATACATTTAATTACATTTTTCACCCCTCAAATCATAATTATCACATTCACATACTCCATATTAATTAAACTACACTTTTCATATTTATGTGAAATTAGGGATGCTACATTTTGATAATTTATAATCATTGTTCTCGTGGGAACGATACTCTATTAACTCTTTATTACTTGTGCCGATCTCGTACACTTACGAGTTGCATAAAAAATCACATCAATTGCCCAATCTCATTAGTCCTAACCAAGTTGTTTTTGTGCCTGGTAGGTGACACGCTCAAACGCGTGGGAATAAATCCCAAGTACAGGATGTGTCGAAGTAATAAATTTCCGTGAGTACGGAGTCAAATCCACAAGGAAGTGGTGGTACTAATTCTAAAACTAGAGATTATACTAATGCGGTAAAGTAAATCAAGGAATTTGAAGTTGTTGTTTAATGAACTAAATTAAGCTAAATTAACTTCTAAAACAATTAAACTAAAGTGAGACAGAATATATGGTAAAAGACGCTAGGTGGTCACACGGTTCCAATCCCGGATAAGGAACATTAACTACTTATGAAGCACATTATTATCATGATATACATAGCTAAGGCCACACCACATTGTATGGGTCACGCAATGGTGTGTAAATCCAATCGAACACACCTACGGTCATAGAGTGCATTAAATTGAAAACCATAGCTAATTTAATCTAATACCTAGGTTCATTGAGTAATGTCTTATCACAACTAACCTAGTATTGATTCTAGAGTCAATTAAGCCCTATTGCAATCTAACGATTTCTCATAAAAATCACAACCTATATCAAATTGGTTTTAATCAACAAACTTGCAATTGCTTTCACAATCGTATTGAACAAGAATAAATCCCAAAAAGATAATATAAAAATACTCATAAACATCCAAGGTATATCGAATTGATTTTCATCAAGAAAGCCCGCAATATACTTTCGCAATCGCAGCGTACAAGAATCAAATTTAATAACGATAATATAACAGTATACTCAAAGTCAATATCATGCAATAAATCAACAAAATATATTCATAATTAATAAAACCAAATCCGTTCAAGGTTCCGTAATCACCTAACAACAAAACTAGCTACTCATACAATCGAATAAACAAAAAGATAGGAAAAGGGATGTGATACAACCCATTCGAAGGTGTCGAGGGCAGAGAATTCTTTTCCTTCAAACTTCGTCTTCTCTTGATGAATCTTCGATGTAATCGATGAACTAGTGATGTGTTGGTGTTTAATGATGTTTAATGGTTTTTTGGAAGAGGAATGATGGTGAAAATCGGCCTAAGTGACAGCCAAGAGCTGCCCAAATTCGGGCCAAGACGGACTTCCAAAATTGCTGCTGTCGCTTTCTTTTTACAGCCCGTTGTTAGGGCTCCAGAATTTGTGCCACCGCGACCTGGTATGGCGAGCAGTGGTCGCGGTGCACAGCTAGCTATACACACCAATCTGGTACATCACTTCAGCGCGAGGAGGATGGCTAGGAGGACTGGTCGCGGGCTTGGTTGCTTCACTCCCTGGGCTGCTACTTTCTCTTCACACGCGAGCTGGATGGCTATCAAGGTTGGGTCGCGCTGCTGGTAGTGGAGCTCACTGGTTTGCTTCTCTTCAACGCACGCGAGCAGCTATGGTGAGCCCTGGTCGCGTCTCCTCCTCCCCATACATACTGCCAGCTTCTATTCTACACCGCGAGCAAGCTGGATGCGAGCACGGGTCGCGTTCTCTAGTCGCGATACCTGCTATTTTATTTTTTGCTGAATTTAATTCTTCACGTGCAACAGCTTTCTTCTTCAATTCTTGCCATGCAATTGGTGGCTAATCTCCACTTGGTCCATGCAAAGGGTATTAGCTGTAATTTTTCATGCAATTCTTCTTCTCATGCAATGTGACACCTGCTTCTTTTGTCTGCTCCACGTGCAAGCTATTGAAATCAATTTCTTTATGCAAGCATCACTTTTGTTCATTTCTTTCACGTGGCATTTGATTGTCATGTACAATTGTTGCTCAATTCTTCTTCCACGTACACAGCTCTTGCTTTTCTTCAATTGGTCCCCGAATTGCTCGGTTTTGCCTTGATTTATCATATATTCTTGTATTATCGCGGAATTCACCTAGATGCTGCATATTCACACAAAACACATCAAACGCACCAAAAATACTCGAAAATACAATAAAAAGAAACGGTCCAAAGGTCGTAAATATGTAACAATAATTGACCGATTAGTAGGCTAATCATTATGGCGCAGGCTGTCCTCCAGAAGTTTAAAGTCATTAAAGGGAAAAAATAGTATTTTCCTTGTAAAATCGATCTTATAAAAGCTTATGACAAGCTTCAATGGAATTTTATTAAGGAGGTTCTTATTGAAGTTGGGGTGGAAGGAAGACTACTTGATTTAATTATATTATGCGTGACTAGTGTTAGTTTTAGAGTGGTTATGAATGGAGAGCTGTCTGAGGCGTTTAGGCGTGGGTGTGGGATTAGACAAGGGGACCCCTATTTCTCTTTATCTCTTTGTTCTTTGTATGGAGAAGCTGTCGCATTTGATTGATTAGAAAGTTACCGAGGGAGCCTGAAAAATCATTCAAGTCTTCCATACTGGTCTGAAAATTTCTCACTTTTTTTTTTTTTACTGATGATCTGATTTTGTTTGAGCATGCTACTATGCAACAAGCTGCTGTTATGAAGGATTGTTTGGACAGTTTTTGTGAGGCGTTTGGGAATAAGGTCAGATTCAACAAGTCTAGGGTGTTTTGCTCTAATAATGTTAATGAGAATTTAACATGCAGTATTGCTAGAGTTTGTGATTCCCTTAGTACTAAGAACTTGGAGAATTATTTGGGGGTCCCCCTTATTCATGGGCATGTTAATAAGCAAACTTATAGCGAGATTGTAGATAAGATTCTTAAGAGATTAATCTCTCGGAAGAGTATTATCCTTTCCTTTGCTGGCAGGATCACCCTTATAAAAGCTGTTGCCTCAGCTTTACTTTTCTATGTTATGCAGTCTGTAAAGCTTCCTAGGGAGATTTGTAGCAAGCTTGACAAGATGAACATGGACTTCCTTTGGGGTCATTCTGAGTCTAAGAAAGTCATCCACCTTATCAAGTGGGATAATTGTATTTATCTAAATGTAAATGAGGGCTAGGTATCAAGATAATGAAGTTAATGAATCAAGTTTTACTTGCTAAAGCTGGTTAGAGATTGATGCAGGATGATGTTGGGTTATGGGGTTTTATGATGCTTAGTAAATATATTAAAAACGATTTTATCTTTGAGGCTAAGGGTAAGGCTTATGGTTCTTGCTCTAGTACTTGGATAGGAGTGCTGTTTGTGGCTAAAATTCTTCAAGAGGGGCTGTTTTGGAGAATTTGGGATGGGAACCATGTTCATTTTTGGACAGATATTTGGGTCTCGTGTTTGGGTAATCTTGATCAATATGCTTCTTTCCAGCTGGATAATTGACACGGCTTTTTGTTACCCGCAAGTATACGGGGTCGGCACAAGTAATAAAATGATGAGTAAATTATCGTCTCCACAGGGATATTTAGGCGTTGAGTACTAAAATTAACCAAACCTATTTCTATTTGGATAATCGAAAGATATTAAAGATAGAAATATAAAGACATAAAAATAAAGCAAACAACCAAAATGAGAGATTAGTTAGGATATTTGAATTCACCTAATCCATCAAATTGAGTTCCATAAAAGCACATTGTTGAGGTTTAATTATTCAATGAAGATGACCGTGTTTATCTAATTTATTCAAAGTTCCCTCTCGAGGTAAATCGGACCTATTCCGCATACACTAATATCCTATCTCTCGATGGTATATCCAAGTGCATGAGAATGCATTAGTCACTATAAACACTCTATGTGATCACACAAGTAAATTAGTATATATCTATCTAATTCTACTTGTGGTGGACATTACATCGAGCACGTTGTAGGCGTCTCCTCTCGGTACATAACACACAACCAATTTATCATCTAAACGTAGGCCTTCACATCCAAAAGCATTAAGCACAATAGACCACTCAACAACACAATAATCAACCACAACAAATTAAACAATCAATTCATTCAATCATCATAGAATAGGATCCATCAAAACCCCAACTTACAATTTTAGTTCATAATCATGGTTTTCAATAATTAAACTAAATTAAATTAACTAAAACAATTAATATAAAGCGAGACGGATTAAATGGAGGATAATGCGAGGTGGTCACACGGTTCCAATCACGAAAATGGAAAACATATTGATTATTATTAAGCACATAATATCATGAAATAAATCACATAATATATTCATAAACAATAAAATCCAAATTCGTTCATAGTTCCGAAAATCACCTAACAATAGTTCTAACAACTCATAATCATAAATGAACAATGAAATGAAGATTAATGAGATGAAATACAAACCATCGAAGCTCTCAAGACTCGAAGTCCCGCTTTGGTCCGGCTTGAACTTCTCCGCTTTCAATCTTCGTCTTCTTTGATGAGCACTCACGATCTAGAAATGTCTTGGTGATTTGTGATGTTGGAATGTGTTTGGGAGGAGCAAGAAGGGTGAAAAATCACCCTTGGAGCAGCTTGAAGACTGCTGGAACTGGTCTGCCACAAGCTCTCCCTCCTCTCCAGCTGCTGCGCCATTTTCTTCTTATAGTCAGCACATTAGGGCACTGTTTTCTACAGGTCGCGGTGGCTTGGTCGCGGTGCCCACTGGACCGCTAGGAGATGCTGCTCCGCGAGGAGGCCTGGTCGCGCTCGAGCTCGCCGTGCTAACTAGTTTGCATGGTTTCTAGACCGCGAGCTCCCCACGCGAGCACGGGTCGCACTCGGTTCCTCGCGCTGCTCACTGGATGCCGTTCTCTTCTTCACCGCAAGCTGCACCGCGGTCGTGCTCGCCGTGCTCACTGCTGGGTGGGATCATCTTTATTGCGAGCTGGTGGACGCGAGGGAGCTGAGGTCGCACTGTGCATGGCTACTGGGTTTTATTTTTGTTTTCTTCTTTAACCAAAACGGCATCGTTTTGGACCAACTCTTTGGTGCCAAAACGGCGCCGTTCCACTTAAACCCAAAGCCTTAGGTGCAAAACGCACCGTTTCACTAATGGCTGGGGTCAACTTTCTGAATTTATAGTTTGACCCCAGAACTTTAATATGGTTTCATCGATGCCCTTCCACAATATTACTGAAATTACACATTTTTCCTAAAAATATATAAAATCATCATTTAGGTCCCTAAACCTGCACACTCAAGGAAAACACGTCAAAAGCACCAAAAATACTCAAGAATACAATTAAAAGATACGGTTTAAGGGTTATAATTATATGAAAATAAATGACCGATCAATAATAACAGAATTAAGGAGAATGTGAATTGGTATTTAAATAAAGGTGATTGGGATGCTCATAAATGATCTCTTGTTGTCCCTGGGAATGTTATTTAGAAAATTATGAGCATCCACATGGGCAAAAATAGAAGTGGCCCTAACAGGCGTATATAGAGGCTAAATAGAGATGGAGGTTTTTCTGTGAAATCTTTGTATGATGCCCAGACTGCTAACATTGATTTAGAGGACTGGATATGGAAGTCTATTTGGCAGCAAAGCTGCCCCCTAAAATCTGCAATTTTCTTTGGCTCTTATTGCATGGGAAGTTATCGACTAATGTGCAGAGGTGTATCAAGGGGTTAACTTATGATGATTCGTGTCCTAGATGCAGTGAGGGAGATAAGGACATTCACCATCTTTTTACGCACTGCAGTGGTTCTGCTAATATTTGGAATTCTATTTGGAGGGGTTACAGTAGATCTAGTTTGTTTAATAGTGACCTTAATTCTTGGTTATTGAGTAACCTCAATAACAAGACTTGTGTTGGGATCAAGATTCCTAATTATTTTTTTTTTGCCTCTACTTTATGATTTGTTTGGAAGTGGAGATGTATTGTTGTTTTTGATGAAAAGTTTGTATAGCCTAGCTAGTCCTATGGTATTATTATGAGATTCTGCTTGGATTGGACCATTTAAATAAACAAGTCGCATTGGGTTGAATATAATTAGGTTTGTATCGTGTCGGCTTGAGTCCAACTTGACCCGCGAACCCGTTTTGCCCGCCCTTGATATTCCTAACATGACCCAGATATCTACTTTCAAATCGGAAGCCGTCTACTCCTAACACTATGAGAGATCTCATCGCATTTATTATGGTTTTATAGACAATAGTGGGACAATATGTAGAATGTCAAAGGTTAAAACCTTGGTTGATTAAGGAGTTTGTGAAGCTCTTACTACTAAGGTAATGGACCTTTAGCGTGGAAAATTGTTAAATTTAAACTTATAAAATTTTGTTTTTAACGTATATATAACTAGAAAATTACAAAAATACCTTCACTATTGTAACATCCCCCGACCCGAATTCGCTCGGACAGAATCGGGGAGCGCTACCGGATACAGACATATACGGATACGGAAAATTGAATACACTAGCGGAATCACCTTCTTATACAGTTAGCATTAAAATTATACTATCGAATACTTAAAATCATATACTTAAACATAAATCGAAATCAATAGTCCAAAATAGTTTCTGAAAATTTCGCCAGAGTTTCCCTCTATTTTTCTGACTTTCCAAAACCAGTTTTCACAATTCATAAAATTCACACTTCTATAATCTCAAATCAAATTGCGCACCCTTCCATATCCAGTGTGACTTACCAAAACAAATTATATCAAAATACTTATAAATATTCAACTTCAAAAGTATTAAATTCCATGGGCCCAAATATTACAAATATTTACAAACATACATAAAAACTAAATACCGTTTCAAATATTTACAAAAACATTCTTGTCCATACATGCTGATATAATACGTATAAAACATCAAAGATATAGTGGGATACCAAAAAATGCGAGAGCAATGTGACTCAGGACTCAATCATTGCAGACTCAACTCTTCCCAGCCTTAACTTCTTCCTGAACTCTCTTACCTGCGTGTGAGAAACTCAACATGCTAAGCATAACGCTTAGTGGGTGTACCCAAAATCGAATTGTATAAACATAATATAATATCTCAATAACGCAAATACTATATAAAACCAACATATGGGGCACAATTAAATCAAATATTTCAAATATATATATATATATATATCCCTTGGAAAAACGATAATAAATATCCTATCAAAGCAATTATCAACAACATCTTCCGAAATCGGAATAAAATATCGTATCAAACTTATTAATACCAAATCAAATCATATAACAAATTATATTTCATTTCTATTTTCATTTTAGGCTCCTGATATACTAAATATACTTTTCGGAGTGGATTACGGGCTATACATAACAGAGATGGATACCAACGGAGGACCCGCTGCGTATCCCAAATATATCAGAACATAATTGAATACCAACGGAGGACCCGCTGCGTATCCCAGATCAGATTTCCCAACCCACAAAAGGTGGTACCTCAATCATAACATATAGGCGTAGTACTATTCAGAGAACCCAATTGACATGTCAATCTCATATATCCATATCTATGTTTACATATATTAGAGCCAAATCACTTTTCGAAAATCATATAATTCATTCCGAACAGAATCGTCAATTTAAATTCTGAAATCATATCCAAATCAGTATAAACATTTCCGGAATTCGAATCGCATCAATATACATATACAAGCAAATTACAAAATCGTTTCCGAAAATATTTCTAAATCCAGAAATCGCTTCAATTCACATTTAAAATCACATGCAATTATATATCATAAATCCGTAGTAAATCCAAATGCCCTGAATCACTTTTCGAAACAAATCGCAAAACAAGATATACGAAATTGCTTTTAATAATATTCTCCGTAATATTACTATAATCAAAACATATCGAAAATCAATTCAGAATATTTTTCGTAAAAAATATTACGGATCCAAATTATATTTCAAATAAACGTAATCCAAATCACTAACAATATATATATATATATATTCAAAATCAATTTATTACAAACAATATATACCACATCATTCCAAAATCAATTTCAAACAACATATCATAATCAATATAGCTTAAATAAACTAAAAACAATATAATATAACGATTCCGAAATATTCTGAAAAATCTAAAAAATACTAAAACAGTATCATCAAACCTGAAATGCTATTCTTTACACAAAACTCTTCTTGACCAACTTCACCTTCCTTCTCCTTCTTCTTCTTCTTCTTCTAGCACTTTCTCCCTCTAAAATCTCTCACTTTCTCTCTCTCTATTTCTTCTTTCACGCCAACATTCTGGTTTCTTTGTTTTTTTTTTTTTTTAGTTTAAATGCTTCTTGTTTGACTTCAACTTAGTGAAATTTTCTACTATCACAATTATATATATATATATATATATATATATATATATATATATATATAATATCAATATCTTCCTAATTTCAAATTGCTCCCTTAAGCTTCTACAAATCACAAAATGGCAATCCAATTTACAATTAATCACATCCCATCTCGATAATTATTTCAAAAATATTCCACACTTATCCAATTACCAAATTGACTTCACCAATATTCAATTGGACTCATTATCATCCAAATGCACCATAAAAATAATATCGCTAATGGGATTTAACTCGGTTAAAATCACTGTTCGTTTTCAACCATATACCGAATATATATATATATATACTTTCCACCAATATAAATCACATACTTAACTGTTGCATGCTTAATAATAATTAATAATTATACTTTTCATAATTATGGAAAATTAGGGGCGTTACAATTCTTCCCCCCTTAAGAAATTTCGTCTGCGAAATTTACCTCATTCAAATAGTTATGGATATTGCTGTCGCATCACTTTTTCGCTCTCTCATGTAACTTCTTCCACATTATGGTTCCTCCAAACTATCTTCACTAGCGGTATTTTCTTATTCCAGAGTTCTTTTATCTCTCTGTCCAGAATCTCCACTGGTTCTTCCTCATATGTCAGATCAGGTTGGATCTCAATGGCTTCAGTCTGAACTCTGTGCGATGGGTCAGATCTGTATCGTCTCAACATGGATACATGAAATACATCATGGATCTTTTCCAGTTTCAAAGGTAAAGCCAGTCGATAAGCTACTAGTCCCACACGTTCAATGATCTCGTATAAACCAATAAACCTCAAACTCAACTTCCCTTTCTTTCCGAATCTCAGTATCTTCTTCCATGGCGATACTTTTAAAAATACACTGTCTCTGACTACATACCCAATGTCTCTTTGTTTCAGATCCGCATACGATTTCTGACGATCGGAAGCAGCTTTCAATCTGTCTTTTATAATCTTAACTTTTTCTTCTGTCTGTCTAATCATATCAAGTCCAACCAACTTGTCTTCACCCAACTCTGTCCAGCATAAGGGTGTCCTGCATTTCCTGTCATACAATGCCTCTTATGGTGCCATAGCTATGCTCGTCTGAAAACTGTTGTTGTATGCAAATTCAATCAATGGAAGATGATCAACCCAACTCCCTTCAAAATTGATTATATAGCTCCTGAGCATATCTTCAAGCACCTGAATGACTCGCTCTGATTGTCCATCTGTCTGTGGATGGAAAGCTGTACTGAAGTTCAATCGTGTACCCAAAGCTTCTTGAAATTTCTTCCAGAATCTGGATGTAAACCTCGGATCTCTGTCAGAAATTATCGAAGCTGGTATACCATGTAGTCGAACGATCTCTCTGATATACAGCTCTGCTAACCTGTCCAAAGAATAATCCATTCTGATAGGTAGGAAGTGTGCTGATTTTATCAGTCGATCCACAATTACCCAAATCGAATCATGTTTACTTCGCATAAGGGGTAATCCGGTAACGAAATCCATGGTAATACGGTTTCATTTCCATTCAGGTATGGATATTGGCTGTAACAAACCTGATGGAACCTGGTGTTCCGCCTTTGTAACATCCCTAATTTCAAATAAATATGAAAAGTATGGTTGAATTAATTTTGAGTATGTGAATATGATATTTATGATTTGAGGGGTGAAAAATATAATTAATTTTTAAGATTTTCAGGTGGACCAGGTGAAGCGGTCCAGAAAGAATACATGAAAGAAACGGAAAATGCTGGCAATGAGTACCGCGACCAAGGATCGCGATGAGCAGCTCGCGGTGAAAATGGTGATTTTAGGCTGTGAGCAATGCGACCAACATCGCGATCAGACACCGCGATGGTTGATCGCGATGAAAGCGGTGAAATCACTCTAGTGAGCAACGCGACCAGGTGGCGCGACTACAGGTAGCGAGAAGCAGTCGCGATGACCGAATTTTTATAAAAAAAAAATAAGAGGCGGTAAGAAGCTTCACGAAGAAGCAAAGCAGAAAAAGAGAAGGAGAGAGACCGGGGGAAAGAAAGAAAGAAAGAAAAATAAAAAGAAGAAGAAGAAGAGAGAGAAATAGAAGAAAAGAAGAAGAAAAAGAGAAAAGGAAGAAGAAGAAAGAAAGGAAAAAAGAAAAGGAAAAAAGAAGAAGGGAAAATCCAGAAGAGAAAAGTAGTAAAAAGGGTATTCAGGTTGTTGTACACTACTTTTTGAAAACTCTGTGATTTTATTATGTATTTTGATTCGAATGTGAGATTTTATTTGAATATTTTAATTTAATCGTATTTCGATTATTACGATTGTATTGAAATAAATTGTTTTAGAATATCATATAAAACAAATCGTATGATTTTCATGAAGTTACATACATATGTTTTACGAATAATGTTTGAAAATTTTGATTATTGAATTTAATTTCGATTTGTGAATTACTGTTGTTTATTTTGAAAAAGAATATACTGAATTGATATGAAACTTAGAAAAATTTTGTATTGAAACGGCCTTAGAATACTTGGAAATAGAAAACGAATATAGGAGGTTGGTATACCAGCTGGGTTATTTCAGCAGTACTGCGTCGATATTGATCTTGATGTTGATATTATGTACTTCCTTAAGGATTCGTCCTAGGATAGGGAGTTATGATCCTGATATTAGGTACCTCCCTAAAGATTCATCCTGGGGTAGGAAGTTATGTACCTCCCTAAGGATACCGAACACTCGGTCCTAGGGTAGGGAGTTATATGTACCACCCTTTGATAGAGCAGGCCTAACTGCCGGTCCTAGGGTAGGGAGTTATATGTACCACCCTTTGATAGAGCAGGCCTAACTGCCGGTCCTAGGGTTGGGAGTTATGTTCGACAGACAGCCACTGAGAGGTCGAACGACCCATATTCCAGTCCTGAAATTATATTGAGTATACCAAAGGGCCAGGATTGAAATGAATTTGAATGAAATAGGTATAAGCGAATTTAGAAATTGATTTCTTATGATCATTTATTTATTGCATTGCATACTAATATGTTTGAATATAATGTTCTTTTGAAAAGCTATTTCGTGAATTTTATAAATGTTTTAGTGTACACCCACTAAGCGATATGCTTAGCGCGTTGATTTCATCACGCGTAGGTAATAGAGATACCAGCGGAGGAAAAGACTAGAGAGGAGGTAGCTGCAGATTGAAGATTCAGAGTCACCATACCTTTGGGTAGCTATATAGTTTTTTATATTATATTCAGTTACGCATGCATTTACAGAAGTTTGTAAATATGTTATATATATGTTTTGTAAATAGTTGTTTAATGGTTTACGTTTCAAAGATTTGTAAATATTAATTATGAATTGTTTTATTTGAAAATGTTTGAAAAGTCGCACTATACGGCAGAGTGCGCACATGTTTGAGAATTTGATTTTGAAGTGTTGAAATTATATTGTTTAAGTTTTTGTTAAAAACAGGATTTTTGGAAAATCAGAAAAACAGAGGAAACTCTGGCAAAATTTTTCAAACAGTTTTGGATGGGCTCACTCAGATATAATTTATTTGATTTTCAATGGTTTTCAAATTATAAAGTGAGTTAAGAAAAGTTTTGAAACCGGTAGCGCTTCTTGGGTCGATCCAGACGGGTCGGGTCAGGGGGTGTTACAGCCTTTACCCTCTGACAGATCATACATCTGTTCACAAATTCAACCACATCTCTCTTCATGCCTGACCACCAAGACTGAGTTTTCAGATCTCGATACATTTTTGTACTACCAGGATGCATCGAATATGGACTACTGTGTGCCTCTGTCAAAATGGTCTTTCTTAACTCATCATCATTCGGAACACAGATTCTGTCCCTGAAATACAGAGTACTATCATCTCTGATTACAAAATCGGTCTGCTTCCCCTATTGGACTTCTCCACAGATGGCTAGAAGCTTCATATCTTGTTGCTACTTTTCCTGTATCTGCTGAATCAAATTTGGTTTGAGTTTCAACTTAGCCAAGACAGCAACATCTGATGTCAGACTCAATCGAGCATTCATAGCTCTCAATGCACATAGAGACTTCCTGCTCAGAGCATCAGCAACAACATTTGCCTTTCCTGGATGGTACTCAATCACACAATCATAATCTTTGATTAACTCCATCCATCTTTTCTGCCTCAAATTAAGTTCTTTCTAGGTAGGCAGATACTCAAGACACTTGTGATCAGTGTAAATATAGTATTTCTCTCCATACAGATAATGCCGCCATATTGTCAGAGCAAACACCATGGCTGCAAGTTCCAGATCATGCGTCGTATAATTCTGTTCATGCGTTTTCAGCTGTCTAGAAGCATATGCAACTACCTTTCCATCCTGCATCAATACACATCCCAGGCCATTGTGTGAAGCATCGCTGTAAAACACAAAGTTTATTCCTGATACTGGCTGTACAAGAATTGGTACTTCAACCAACATCGCTTTCAATTTCTCAAAAGCCGCCTAGCATTTCTCATTCCATTCGAACTTGACATTCTTGTGCAGCAGTTTAGTCAGAGGAGTAGCTATGGATGAAAACCCCCTTACAAACCGTCTGTAGTATCCGGCCAAACCCAGAAAACTCCGAATCTCAGAAACATTTCTAGGAGGCTTTCATTCCATAACTGCTTCAATTTTCTTGGGATCTGCTTTAATACCATCTGCCGATATTACATGTCCGAGAAAAACAATTTCATTCAACCAAAATTCACATTTGCTGAGCTTGGCATACAACTTCTTTTCTCTCAGAATCTGTAACACTATTCGGAGATGCCAATCATGTTCTGCTACAGTATGAGAGTATATCAGAATACCATCGATGCCTCTACAACACAGATCTAGATACGGTTCATCAGATCCATAAAGGCTGCTGGTGCATTAGTCAACCCAAATGGCATCACTACAAATTCATAGTGTCCGTACCGTGTCCGGAAAGTTATTTTCTGATATCAGAATCTTTCACCCTCAACTGGTGATATCATGATCTGAGATCAATCTTCGAGAAGACAGTGGCTTCTCTCAGCTGATCAAACAAGTCATCGATCCTAGGCAACATATATTTATTCTTGATTGTGAGCTTATTCAGTTGCCTGTAATCGATACACAATCTCATCGACCCATCTTTCTTCTTCACAAATAGTACCGGTGCTCCCCACGGGGAAATACTAGGTCGAATGAATCCCTTATCTAACAACTCTTGCAACTGTAACTTCAGCTCTTTTAATTCTGCAGGTGCCATTCTGTACGGAGCAATTGATACTGGTGTAGTTCCCAGTATCACATCAATTACAAATCCACCTCTCTCATCGGTGGTAGATCAGGAAGTTCTTCTGGAAATACATATGAAAAATCACATACGGTAGGTATATTCTGTAGACTGAAATCAACCTTCCGTGAATCGACCACATGTGCTAAATAGGCTTCACACCCCTTTCTGATCAATTTCAGAGCAGTAATGGTCGAAATAACATTAGATAGATAATCCCTTCTATCGCCCACCATTAATACCTCTGCACTATTTGCTATCCTAAGCGTCACTCGCTTTAGACTACAGTCAATTATAACCCGGTGTCTAGATAACCAATCCATGCCCAAAATTACATCGAAGTTATGGAATGGCAACTCCATCAAATCACCTAGAAATTCATACTCTTGTATTCTGATAGGACAATCTCTAGAAACCCTATTCACGATCACACTATGACCTAAGGGACTTCTCACTATCATATCAAACTCAGTAGACTCAATTTTCAGATATCTATCTCTAATCATGGCATCACAAATATACGAATGTGTAGATCCAGGGTCTATCAATGCAATTACAATAAGGTCAAAAGTAGAAACCATACTAGTAATCACATCTGGTGCATCCCTGTCCTCCTGAGCCCTAATAACATAGGCTCGAGCTGGTGCCCGACTCTCCTGACGCCCTGAAGACTTTGTTGCCCCTCCGGGCCTACTGACCTCCATCCCTGCCTGACTAGGTCTCCTCCCCCTGGGAACGGTGGGAGCTGACCTCACTGATGACATCTCAGACGTAGCCTGAGCCCTCGGACAGTCTCTTAGGAAATGGTCACGGGAACCGCATCGAAAACAGGCTCCGATCACTCTCCTGCACTCACCCGGATGACTTTTTCCACAATGATCACAGAGAGCCAAGGCTGGTCCCCTAGCTGTACTACCAAGAGCACTAGCCACAGATGTTGTAGACTAACCTGGTCTGGCAGATGTTGGAGGTCTCTGGGATTGCCTCGGACCACTATTCTGAGCTCCCTTATACCTTTTGCTGGGCAGCTGAGACTAACTGGACTGTCCCTGACCTCTCTGCTGCTGACTCCAGCTCTTCCTAGCCTGTTCATCTGTTTGTACCCTTTCAACAATAAGGGCTGCAGATACAAGCCTAGTAAAATCAATTATCTCCAATGCAGCAACCTGAAGACGGATATAATTATTCAGACCATCCTCAAATCTCCTGCACCTGCTCTCCTCTGTCAACAACATGTCACTGGCATATTTACTCAATCGGTTAAACTTCCGTTCGTACTCAGTAACGGACATCTGTCTCTGTTTCAGATTCACAAAATCTCTCTTCATGTTCTCTATGTAAATGTGACCCACATACTTTTTTCGGAACTCCCTCTGGAAAAACTCCTAAGTTCGTTCCGCTGGCCGCATTGTCCAGGTAATGGTTGTCCACCACTGATATGCATCCTCCTGCAATAAGGATACAGCACACTCCAGACTCTCCTCTAGGGTACAGTGCATCTGCTGTAATATGCGCTCTGTCCGCTCAAATCAGTATTCAGCGGCTGTAGCATCATTATCACACTTACCCCTGAAATCCATAGGTCGGTATTTAGCCAACCTTTCAACCGTTGATCTCTGTGGCGGAGCTCTAGTCACAGTCCGCAAAATCTCAGTCATCTGCTGAACATTTACATGCTGATTCTGAGCCTTTGGTCGAGGCACTCTTGGACCTACTGACTCACCAGATGCTTCCCCAGCTACACTAGCGGGGCTACCAGATCTATCATGTCCTTCCATAATCCTATATAGACAGAAGAGGAATACTGCAAATTAGAGTCACATTCTCCTATTTTCTTTTCTAAAATGTATGCATGTACAAAACAGTTTACATTTACAAAACATTTCGCTCTGGTCTAGGAACGCCTAAACCATTGGCTCTGATACCAAAAACTGTAACACCCCCCGACCCGAATCCACTAGGACCGAATCGGGGAGCGTTACCGGATACAGACATATACGGATACGAAAAATTGAAAACACTAGCGGAAGCACCTTCTTTTACAGTTAGCATTAAAATTATACTATCGAAAACTTAAAATCATATACTTAAACATAAATCGAAATCAATAGTCCAAAATAGTTTCTGAAAATTTCGCCAGAGTTTCCCTCTGTTTTTCTGACTTTCCAAAACCCGTTTTCACAATTCATAAAATCCACACTTCTATAATCTCAAATCAAATTGCGCACCCTTCCATATCCAGTGCGACTTACCAAAGCAAATTATATCAAAATACTTATAAATATTCAATTTTAAAAGAATTAAATTCCATGGGCCCAAATATTACAAATATTTACAAACATATATAAAAACTAAATACCGTTTCAAATATTTATAAAAACATTATTGTCCATGCATGCCGATATAATACATATAAAACATCAAAGATATAGTGGGCTACCAAAAAATGTAGGAACGATGTGACTCAGGACTCAATCACTGCAGACTCAACTCTTTACAGCCTTATCTTCTTCCTGAACTCTCTTACCTGCGTGTGAGAAACTCAACATGCTAAGCATAACGCTTAGTGGGTGTACCCAAAATCGAATTGTATAAACATAATATAATATCTCAATAACGTAAATACTATATAAAACCAACATATGGGGCACAATTAAATCAAATATTTCAATATATATATATATATATATATATATATATATCCCTTGGAAAAACGATAATAAATATCCTATCAAAGCAATTATCAACAACATCTTCCGAAATCGGAATAAAATATCGTATCAAACTTATTAATACCAAATCAAATCATATAACAAATTATATTTCATTTCTATTTTCATTTTAGGCTCCTGATATACTAAACATACTTTTCGGACTGGATTACGGGCTATACAGAATAGAGATGGATACCAACGGATGACCCACTGTGTATCCCAGATATATCAGAACAGAGTTGGATACCAACGGAGGACCCGTTGCGTATCCCAGATCAGATTTTCCAACCCGCAAAGAGTGGTACCTCAATCATAACATATAGGCGTAGTACTACTCAGAGAACCCAATTAACATGTCAATCTCCTATATCCATATCTATGTTTACATATATCAGAGCCAAATCACTTTTCGAAAATCATATAATTCATTCCGAACAGAATCGTCAATTTAAATTCTGAAATCATATCCAAATTAGTATACACATTTCCGGAATTCGAATCGCATCAATATACATATACAAGCAAATTATAAAATCGTTTCCGAAAATATTTCTGAATCCAGAAATCGCTTCAAATCACATGCAATTATATATCATAAATCCATAGTAAATCCAAATGCCCCGAATCACTTTTCGAAACAAATCGCAAAACAATATATACGAAATTGCTTTTAATAATATTCTCCGTAATATTACTATAATCAAAACATATCGAAAATCAATTCAGAATATTTTTCGTAAAAAATATTACGGATCCAAATTATATTTCAAATAAACGTAATTCAAATCACTAACAATATATATATATATATATATATTCAAAATCAATTTATTACAAACAATATATACCAAATCATCCCAAAATCAATTTCAAACAACATATCATAATCAATATAGCTCAAATAAACTAAAAACAATATAATATAACGATTCCGAAATATTCTGAAAAATACGAAAACGGTATCACCAAACCTGAAATGCTATTCTTTACACAAAACTCTTCTTGACCAACTTCACCTTCCTTCTCCTTCTTCTTCTTCTAGTATTTTCTCTCTCTAAAATCTCTCACTTTCTCTCTCTATTTCTTCTTTCACGCCAACATTCTGGTTTCTTTGTTTTTTTTTTTTTTTTAGTTTAAATGCTTCTTGTTTGACTTCAACTTAGTGGAATTTTCCACTATCACAATTATATAAATATATATATATATGTATATATAAATAAATATCTTCCTAATTTCAAATTGCTCCCTTGAGCTTCCACAAATCACAAAATGGCAATCCAATTTACAATTAATTACATCTCATTTCGATAATTATTTCAAAAATATTCCACACCTATCCAATTACCAAATTGACTTCACCAATATTCAATTGGACTCATTATCATCCAAATGCACCATGAAAATAATATCGCTAATGGGATTTAACTCGGTTAAAATCACTGTTCGTTTTCAACCATATACCGAATATATATATACTTTCCACCAATATAAATCACATACTTAACTGTTGCATGTTTAATAATAATTAATAATAATACTTTTCATAATTATGGAAAACTAGGGGTGTTACAACTATAATCAACCTTCAGTTTTTCTCATCTCTCTGTTCTACATTTCGCACCATTATCTATAGCTTTTTTCTCATATTTATCACTCTTTCTCAATGAATTTGGCTTAAACGCAAACTGCAACACCTTAAAAAAAATAAATTATTTAATTATAATTCAAATATAAATTAACATTTTTAAATTGTTTTAGCAGAGGAGCTGATCGTTAAACCTTTGTTATTATATTTTGTTTATCGGAAGACGATATAACTTTCATTTATTGGAATCATAATTGTAAGGATTGAATTTATTAGACTGTTCTTGTTATGCTAGCTAACTTTTTGGAGTTTATGTTTGAATTATTGTTGAATAATTTATTTTATGGGAATATTTAATAAGTTTTGAGTATTTTGACTAAGTATCATCCTAATTCGTTTTGTACCGAATTTGGGGTGTTAAACAAACCTAATAAGATTTAGCCACAAAAAATCAACAAATTTCGTTATTTTTGTTTAAGTGGAAGAGATTTTGAATTTTGACGAAAATATCAACAAATCTCATCACTTTTTTTTCTATTGGTAGAGAGAATGGTTATACACCCACAACACACCCCAGCCTGACTGGCAGAAGAAGGGCTTGCAAAATCCTCCAAAACAGAGGCACAAACACTATAAGGGTTTCCTAAAAAAAGGTGACACCCCAGCTCACGGAGTGCCCCAAGTTGGCCAACTTGTCAGCAACCTTGTTGAATATTACTTTTAATATTTATAATTATTTTTTATTTTCAATGAATTTTATCATATTTATTTTATTATTTAATCCCTTTTAAGTCTTCTTTAAAAAAAAAAATTAAATTTTATAACATATGTCAATTTCTTATTATACTATCTAAATATGTAAAATTGTTAAAAAGTTAAAGAGTAAAAGCGTCATTCTTATTAAATAATTTAATAAAAAAATGGTAAAATGAACAATTTATACTCTATGTCAAGTTTGACTGTCAAAATTTTGCTCATATGGACTAAACTGATGTATTTTGAAAAAATTAAAGATCATATGAATTAAAAAAATAAAAAAAGGTCAAAAAAGTGATATTGTTAAATACGTTAAAGGATTCATTCATAATTATCCGAGGTATATAACTGTAGTTTAAGTAAAAGTAAGGTTTCGTTATAATATTATGTCCAAGTGTAGGGATTTTAATTGCAAAAAAAATTCATAATTTGTTTCAATCTATAAATTTATGGTTAACACGACAGAATAATAATTTGTTGCCTTTGTGGTCAAGTCCAACTCTTTATCCTCGAAATCAGGAGTTCGAAACTTAGTTTCTCCATTTTTTAGCTCGCCCTTTTTGTTTTTTTAAATCTATAAACCCTTCACTTTCGCTCTGGCTGCCCAAAAAGGCAAAAACCCTCCTTCCCTCCATAAACCCCCCAAAACCTCTTTCTCTTCAACCTCTCACAAAAGCCTCAGCTTATTTATCGACACAGTGACCATTTTATTTGAGTTTTTCAACATTTTTCTCATTTACAGAAACTTATATCTTCATATTAATTTTAAATAATTATATTTGTTTTCGAATTTTCGATCATTCGCAGCTCCAATTGATCAGAAATGCAGAAGCAAACGCAAAATTTAGCGTTCACGAAACAACCGTACATCGAGGATGTGGGACCGCGCAGAATGTGAGAGAGTCACTTTAATATTAATGAATTCCTTACGTTTTTTTTTTTTAATTTTTTGGTTTTGGTTCATGTTTTTGTTGTTGTTGTTGTTGATGATGCCCCGTGTGTGTGTGTGTGTGTTTTTTTTTTTTTTTTTTACACAGAAAAAGCATGAAGTTCTCGATGATGTCCGAGGCGGAGATCATGAAATCGGCTGAAGTACAAGTGCACCTTGGCCGATACTACCAGAACAATAAAGTTCCTTTCGAAGGCGGCTTGTTGGATCCCCGCATGGTATGTTTTACCTATGAGATGATGTTGCTGTGTTGTGCGTTGTTTAGGAGTGGAATTATTTCATTTTGTGAAATTGATTGATTGCTTAATTGGAACAACAGTTGAATTTTGTACAGAGTTTGATGACTTGAATGTGTACAATTGGTTGATCGATAAGATAATGTTTGGTTGTGATTACCGAAGGGAGATTTATTTTGATTTCCATTGCTTTAACCACCGTGTATGCATTCAAACGTATCTTGATATATTTTCAACTTTTTAATTTAGTAATCTTGTAATTTTAAACAAGTATATATTACTGTTCCGAACAATAATTCAATTGTCTTGGTATCGATTCTACCATCATGAAATTTGTGCTTTAGAAAGACATTAAGTTCAATGTCTATGCAGTTATGATGGTTTATTTTCATTATGCTTTGATGTTCTCTCCACCTTGTTTCCCTTTTATTTTGCAAGCCAAAGAAAATATGTTCTTCTAAAAGGTTCTCGCTTTGTTGGTTTCAGGGTCCTGCAAATAAATCTTGTACATGTGCAACATGCCATGGAGATTTCGGCGATTGTCCAGGGCACTATGGATACTTTAATCTGGCCCTCCCTGTTTATAACGTGGGATATATGAGTACAATTTTGGACGTCTTGAAGTGCATTTGTAAGGTAGTAGGATTATTAAATTCATGTTAATATGTATTTATTTTCCTATATTCCTCCTATTCCCAGGTTGCTTTACATTTTGGTAGACATATATGTAATTCTGCATAATTTACCTTCAAGTTTTAAAGATGCTCTTAATTTTCTAAAATGTGAGTCAGTGGGGCTGGGTGATTGGAATTTTATGATGCTTCAGTTGGGGCTGGGTTGAGTTGGTTTATGGCTAGGTGTCTATAACCGATCATACCCTCAGTTTGACATAGCATATTTATGGATCACATTCATTGACCTGACATCATCATGCAATAAGAGGACGAGTCTTTTAGTATATTAGTCCTTGATGAGGATGACTAATAGTAATAAATTAATTTTTTCCAATTCAAATATTTTGGAGGATCATGAAAATGAAGTATTTTTTTGAGTTTCATAGTCATATTTAATAAAAATAGTGATAATGGATTTCTTATTTGATGCTTTTGTATTTTACTTTTAGATTTGCCTTTGAGGGGAATCAAAGTGTAGGTTTTTCATGCATATTTGAAACAGAAATCTTGATATTATTTCTAATTGTACTGGTTAAATTGACTATTTTCCTATGGTTTCTTTACAGTCTTGCTCACGTATACTTCTGGATGAGAAAATAAGTAAAGAGTTTTTGAAGAAGATGAGAAATCCCAATATGGAAGGTCTGCGGAAGAGTGAATTGATGAAAAGTATTGTAAAAAAGTGTAATGCAATGGCAAATAAGGCATGCTCAAGATGTGGATATATAAATGGTTTGGCTCTACCTTTTCTCATGATACGATACTTTGTGATGATATGATGCGTTTGTTATCACCTGAACAAAAAGGAAGAGAATTGCTATCTATAGCATTGTTAAAGCATTATATTTTCATTAAATCATCAACTTGCATATGAATTGAATTTGTGGTACTTTTTTTCCCTTAAGTTTCACTCTGAAACAAAGTTGACGTTTTTTAGATTTTAGACATTTTCTTTTCCTTTCGCTTTATCGATTCTCTTTTGTATACCACCTGTGTGCTAAGGTTATGCTCCTAATTTTGGCATTTTCATTTTTTTTAACCTTAAATAAGAACAGGTTTTCTGTTGAGAAGGGTTTGTTCACATTTTGAGTAATACCAAGTACACTAAGTCCAGTTTTAGAATTTGGTGGCCTTACTGAATCTTACTTGGAGGCTTCCTAAATTTTGTGCATTCCAAAGTGAACAAATATTTGGGACAGAGGGTTATTTTTATACAAATTATGCTGATAAAAGAAAAAGTAATTGTCAAGGGTCTATGCCTATATGTTCTTCTTCATTCTAGTGGGGTGGGCTTAAATTGGGAGTTAGGTTCAAATCTTGCTTAAGATATTAAGGGAAGAAAGAGACTTTCATGCCTTTTAGAGGATAAATAATTGCAGTTTGGTAATTCATATGGTGATATGTATTTTCTTTCAGGTATGGTGAAGAAGGCTGTTTCTGTGCTGGGCATTATTCATGATCGTGCAAAAGTTACTGATGGGAGTTTGGAAGAATTTAAATCTGCAATTTATCACACAAAAGAGTCTAAGGCATCCATTAATGTGGCTACTTATATGCTTAACCCTATTAAAGTGCTTCATCTTTTTAAAATGATGACTGATGAGGTAAATTTCTATGATCACTAATCTTTGTTTTCTTTGGAACTGTCCAAAATTGAAAATTCTAAGGAATAAATGAGGCATTAAACACTCTTGATGTTTTTGTACTTGCTATCTTGCAATGATCGTTAATTAATGGAAAGAATTCTTTGTTTCATTTTATTACAGGATTGTGAAATGCTTTATTTTTCTGATAGACCAGAGAAACTCATTATTACAAACATTGCTGTGCCACCAATAGCTATTCGACCATCTGTCATTATGGATGGTTCACGGAGGTTTTTATGGCATCTCTTAATTTTTTTTTTTTTTTTATTCATTGGGTGTTATTCTTCTTTGACATTTTAGTGTTCTGCTGTTGCTAAAATTATAAACAGTATTTAAAAGCTGGTCCTTCCTTGATGCAGCAATGAAAATGACATTACAGAGAGGATGAAAAATATTATTCAAGTAAATGCTAGCCTTCGACAGGAGTTACTAGAAGCAAATGCTGCCTTCAAATGTTTGGTATGATAGAAAATAAATTATTATTTACTTTTTCCAACACAATACCTCTTATGATAAGAGTTGTTGATGATGCTGATTCAATTAGATTTTGAGGATGATAAACAATGTTATCTTTTCATCGCCTTAGTATGCATTAATAAACTTGTGCCTGATTGTTGATATAGACTACTCTAGCACGAGTCTCTTCCATCTCACTCTTCAAGCGGAACTTATTTTTGAATGAGAGACATTTGATTCATCAATTCTATTTATCAATCTTTTTTATCTTTTATTTTCTTCTTATTGGTATCCTTGTATTTGACTTATAGAATTGTATTTTTTTGTTGTTTCCTCATTCCTTTTTCAACAAGTCAGGACCCACCTGCCTTGCTCAACTTTCAATCTCTAGTCCCGCTGTAGCCATCTGCGTTTCATTGTCCCACCAAACATTAATGATCTTGCCCTAGAGGCATTTAGAACCAGGAAGCCCTTAAGCAAGCTTGGCTAAAGTTAACTATCTAATACTGCCAGTTCCATTTTATTTCAATATTTTAATCTGTTTTGGGCTATCCCTTTTTACTAGTATTTTAACCAATAGTAGATGTCCTTGAGGGGATTTTATTAAGTAGTAGTGGAAATTAGAAATAAGGATGAACTTGAGCCTACATTAATTAATTCTAATGTCTTTACTGATATACGCTGAATTGATAATATAAATGAAAAAAGAAAAAAAAAAAGAAAGAAAAGTAAGTAGAAGATATTCTCTTATCTTTTTTTCTATAATACTTTTTCTTTGTAATTGAATATGGCCTAAACAAGTAAATCTGAGACAAGTCACAGTTTGCTGCAAAATGGGTTCTTTATGGGATGCTTATTCCATTGGGTCTTTACTTGTGTAGAATGTGCTTTATGAGATGCTTAGGCTTCCATGTTTATGGTGGAAGAAAGACTGCCATGGTCAAACTTCCTAAAACTTTGTATCAATAATTAAAATAAATCAAATTCAATACACTTAAGAAGTATCCCAAGAATAATCATACTTCCTAAAACTGAAGTAGCAACCCGGATAAAATTCCTGGGCTAAAAACACGTTAAGGCTAAATGTGCCTAATATTCTTTATCAGCTTTAATCTTACCTAAAACAGATGAGACCTCAAGTTGGATAGAATATGAAAGGGTCAAAAAAGGAGCTATAGAGATAAAGATGGGAGTTTTTTTACTGAACATATTCTGCAATTTATAAGAACACAACCCTAGCTAAGAATCATCGGAGCTTAATCTCTATTTGCTTGCTTGAACATGTGGATCTATACATACTTTTCTACCCTCTAATTTGTAATCATCTGCTTCTAAGTGAATAATTTTATTATATATTTTGTCCTATTTTTACATATAAATTTGTTGTGTGCTATGTAGTTCACCAACTTTGTTTGCATTTGTTTTTTTTTGTCCTTGTAATGAATTCTCTGCTCATGTAATTTCATGGCTGTATGTCTCATTGAAAATGAATTTTTGCTCCATTTTGAATTTTCTTTTTTTCAATAAAATCTATAGACATGGTGTGTTGTTATAAAAATCAAAGAATCAGAAGGCCGATACTAGTAAATATTATATATTATGTCATTTGTTTTGGTTTTTAATCATTTTCTTGATTATATCTGTATCAGACCAACTTGAATGAAATTATTCATATGTTACTTTCAGCTCCATATTATTATATTATGCTTATATGCCAATTTTGTTAGGCTGCTTGGGACACACTTCAATTTGAGGTTGCTCAGTATATAAATAGTGATGTTCGTGGCATTCCATTTGCCATGCAAGCTTCCAAGCCATTAAGCGGTTTTGTTCAGCGCCTCAAAGGAAAGCAGGGACGTTTTCGTTGTAATTTAAATGGGAAACGTGTTGAGTATACTGGCAGGACTGTCATATCTCCTGATCCTAATCTGAAAATTACTGAGGTTAGAAAATTTTACTTTTACTTTATTTTTATTTTCTAAATTGTTTTTATTACAACAATAAATTATAAACCGAGCCACCCAAAACCATGATGAAAGTACAATTAGATAGTAAGATGTATTTCAAAATAACTCAAAACCTTAGTAGTTGACTTAACCACTGCCCAAAACTTGAAGTACTCTTGGGCTGCTGCTATGTCTTGTTCTTTTGTCATCTGATATATTTGCTGGATCTTTAGGTAGCAATTCCCATCCGGATGGCTCAAATTTTAACTTTTCCGGAACGTGTTTCCCATCACAACTTAGAAAAGTTAAAGCAGTGTGTTCGCAATGGCCCTGATAAATACCCTGGAGCAAGGATGGTCAGATATCCTGATGGTACAGCGAGGCAAGATTCACAACTCGTCATTGTAAAAGAATCAATAAATATTTGATCTGTTAATGAAGGGGGAATTTTTTTTTTTTTTTTTTTGTGTAGGCTTTTGCATGGAAAATTCAGAATTCGCCTTGCTGATGAATTGAAATTTGGCTGTATAGTTGACCGTCATTTGGAAGATGGGGATGTTGTTCTATTCAACAGACAACCAAGCTTGCATCGGATGTCTATTATGTGCCATAGGGTGATCGATATTAATTAATTTGTATTACATAAGGTTTATCTTTTTAAAGTATATTTTATTGATTTCCCTTTTTCATTTATATACATGCAGGCAAGAATAATGCCTTGGAGAACATTGAGATTCAATGAATCTGTTTGCAACCCATATAATGCTGATTTTGACGGTGATGAGATGAATATGCATGTACCGCAAACTGAGGAGGCTCGAACAGAGGCTCTTATGTTGATGGGGGTAAGTTCCTTTAGCTTTTACTGACACACGAATGCCTGTATTAGCTATTATGTTTTTGCATCCAGTTCTTGGATTTTCTTTTCAGTCTTCATTTTTATATCCATTAATTTGAAAATTGTTATTCAATCATAGATCACTGTATACTGTAGTGCTGATGATGGTTGCAAACTTACATACCAAAATTTACAAAATATGAATTGAGTGGCTGTCTAATCCAGTTTTAAGCAGGGATTCCATTTTGATACAATCGGTTTTCAGTTACATACGCATCTGCTTTTAAAGTATTTGTATTACCTATATGTATAAGATTAGAAATAAAAATGTTTCTATGTAATTTTCAAATTGCGAAGCTAAAGTGCTGTAAATCTCAAATCAGGGTCATATACATGTAAATCCTTTTAAGTGTCTGGTTAATGATCCTCTCAAAGTAATTTCAAGTGTTTCAACTTGATTTGGAAAGCAAGAGTGCCTGTGAAAATTCATGGTTTTGCTTGGGTTGTGGCTATGGGGAATGTTAACAAAGGAGACATATCATTCAAAGGAGGTTCCGAAACATGACCCTCTCTCCATCTTTTTTCATCATGTGCAACAGCAGTGAGGAAACCATTGATCATCTTTTTTATTGTGATGTTGCCTTTAGTAGTTGGAGTAAATTATTAAAAGAAGCAACAATGTGCTGGGTGGCTCCTGCTTCTTGTAATTAAGCTTTTTGTGGAACATTTTTGTGCTTTTGTTAGGTCAAAGAAAGCCAAAACCCTATGGAACTGTGCTGTCATAGCCTTACTTTGGGTTATTTGGCAAGAAAGAAATAATAGAGTTTTGAAAGGAAGATTGAAGCAAATATCGACGGCTTGTGGGATTGAGTTTGCTACTTTGCTTCCTTATTGGTATCTGTGTCTAATGAATTTAGGATTCTTGTTTTTTCTTTATTCACTTAAATTGAGGTGTTGCGGGATAATTGGTTTTGCTTTGAGTTCCCTTTTGTATCGTAGGCCTTGTTTTGTCTTGAAGGCTCTCTTTGTTAACCTAGGTAGGTTGTTTTTGTCAGCCTAGGGACTGCTTGTTCACTCCTGTATAGGGTTGTTATGCTACAATCTATGACTTTTGTGTAGGGCTATTTTGTATCATTCTTTTTTTTTTTTACAATAAATTTCTGTTTCGTATAAAAAAAAAAAAATTTCCAAATCACAAAGCTGAAAATACTTGTGATACCTAGAGGTATATGCTTAGAAAAGCTTTCGTGAGCAATGAAAGAAGGCAAGAAGATAACACTAGCAGTTGCAAAATGCAACGAGTTTTCAATCTTTTACAAAATGTAACCAAAATTGTCTCTTATTAAAAAAATAATAATAATAAACAAATTGTGTCTGTGCTAACTAGATGTATATCAAGCTACCTAAAATCTGAGATGTACAATGAGCATATGACCACCAGTCGTTCAAAGAAATTTTGACTGTTAAAATCTATTTTTGACCATGCATAATAGAATCCATTGACACTAGATTCTAACTAGATCCATGGAATAGTTTTGCATTCCTTCTGCAACTTTGAAAATTTTTATATTATCCTTGACCCAAAAATATGAAGAATGCTCAAATTAAACAAACCAGTAACCTTGCAATGCTAGATGACTAAAACGAGACTGAATTTCGATACCTCATTGATAAGTAGAGCCATTGTTCTCATTTTGCTAATTTTTTTCTCAACCATCTCATTTAAAGAACCCTTGTCCCTACTATCATTCTGGAACTGTGATTTTCTGTGGTAAATAGAAAATGGCCGTTTTTCAATGTTGAGCATGTCTCCAGAAGAGGCCATGTTTCTTTATTGCACTTTTTTTATTTTTGAGTTTATATTGCATATTGTTCTATAAGATTTTGTGTGTTCCTCAGGTGCAAAGTAATTTGTGCACACCAAAGAATGGAGAGATTTTGGTTGCTCCCACTCAAGATTTTCTGACATCTTCCTTTCTCATCACAAGGAAGGACACCTTCTATGACCGTGCAGCTTTTTCACTTATTTGTTGTTATATGGGTGATGGCATGGATCTCATCAATTTGCCAACACCGGCAATACTTAAGGTGAGCTAATTTAACTTGATTGAGTTGGGAGATTTTTGTTTTAATGCTATAATATACATGTTTAAGCTCATGAGTTGCCATACTAGTTCTGATTTCATCGCCGAATTAGGTTATATTCTTTATTCTTAACCACAAGTAACTGACACTCATGCTGTGAGTTAAACTATGTTCTGCAGGAAGAGTTTATCTTGTTTTCTATACCCACCATGTTTAGCTGACAGCTGGAATTTAATCCATGAAGATTTTCAAATTTAATAGATAATAACAGTAAGAACTGATATAAAGAGTTTGCCTTAATATCACCTTTCATGGTTGAGGGGCTGATTTTCGAGGGCTTGGGTCAGTGTTTTTTGACTTGAGGTGGTTAGAATCCAAGGAATCTTGAAACATGATTGGCTGTTGGTTAGTGGTTGAGATCTTGAGTGGCAGATTTTTGTGTATGTTTCTGGGTTCAGCTAAAAGATGAATTTAAAGGGGGATGAAGTTTATCATGGTAGTAGAATAGTGTGTGGTTTTTAGGATTGCAATGTGCTGAACTAGGTAGTTTGTAGGGCTGTTCTGGGAAAGTGAACAGTTCACCTGGTAAATTGTTGTGAATTTTGGATGGTTTATAGTTGATGAGTGGTTTGTTAAAGTTTTAGAATAAGTGATCTCATGAGATAAACAAAGGATTAATCAGATCTGATTTTAAGTAATTAATGTAGTATAGAAGAAGTGCTGTAATTGATTGCACAAATTTAATCCTTTTTTTTTTTTTTTAAATTTATTTTTATTTCCTTCTATAATTTTTTTAGCATAAGAAACTAGAATATTGGTATTAATGAAAAAAAAAAAATGTATGAGTTGCAGCAATGAACCCGCAGTCCGCAGAATAGCCTCAAATATTTATGCTTCTTTTGCAGACAACTCGTGTGTCATGCTGACTTGAAGATATCTATTTCATGCTACATGCTACATGCTTTATAATAATATGGCTTTTGACTTAAGATTTGAAATTATGGGTTCGTCATTTTAACATGGGGGGGGTATATCTAGATTTGGATGGTTGAAGGTGGTTTGACTGTTATATATACTTCAATGTACTTTCTATCTTAACAGTGGAGTAGAGTGGATTAGTTGATATCTTTTTGTAGTGTTGCTGGTTTTATACTTTCTATCTTTAATTTGAACAATTTTATTATGCAGCCAATTGAGCTTTGGTCTGGGAAACAAATATTCAGTGTTCTACTGCGGCCGCATGCAAGTATGAGAGTTTATCTTAATTTAACCGTTAAGGAGAAAACTTACTCCAACAAATTAATTAGAACTGAAGGAGATGAAGAAATTCGAATAGAAACTATGTGCCCTAATGATGGTTTTGTTTATATCCGGAATAGTGAGCTTATTTCTGGGCAACTGGGGAAGGCTACTTTAGGTGAGTTTGCTCCTTTGTTTTCTAACTTGGTACAGGTATGTGGCTTTGAGTGACAGTCCTACTTCATTTAGGATGCTTATTATGAAAAATTAGTGATATTTCTTTGATACATTTTAGCCCTTCAGAGTAAAAAAAGATGAGCTGATTATGATATGGAACGGATGTTGTTATGCCTTTTAAATATAAATATTAAAACAACATGCAGTTGGAAGAAAAGTATTTAGTAAGTTGTCAAGTGGTCTGGAAGGGCCTAGTTTGCAACTATTAATCCGTGTCTTGTCTTTTCCAAGGTTGTAGAAAGCGCTAGGCGCTAGTCGGGCGGCGACCCACCTGCCTAGCGCCTAGAAAATTAAGCGGGGATTAAGCGGTCTGCCGGAAGTCGGCCGGTTATCCCGCCGGAGGCAGATCGGAGTAATTTTCAAGTTAAAAATAAAATCTAAATCAATAAATTTCAAGTAAAATTCAACCAAATTAATAAATTTCCAACTAAAATACCAAAGTCAATCAAACATAATATGTTAATAAAGTAGTAAATTAAAAAATAAATTAACAAACATAAAGATAAAGTAGGGAAATTAATTTGCAACTCTAACTAGTAAGTTCATAAGCTCATAAAACAATAAAACATAAAGTAGTAAACACTAAACACTAAACAAACATAAAATTTAAGTGTCAAAATCATGATGTTCTTCTCCATATCTTCTAAACCACCGGGATTAGAATGGGAGTTGATTTCACCGGGATTAAGGATGAGGAAGAAGAAGTTGAAGGGTTAGGGTTAAGAAAAAAACCACACTTTCTTGGCCCTATGGATAAGTTTGCATCGAAGATCAACCCTGAAGCTTCGATGACTATGAGTACCGGTACATCTCTTCGGCAACAACATATTACGGATGTACTCTTCAAGGAGAGAACACATTCTGTGCACCGATATGTGGCTAAATGGGTGTATGAAGCGGGCATTCCTTTCAATGCTACTCAGAACAACAGTTTCACTGCAATGGTTGAGGCAATTGGTCAATTTGGTCCAGGATTGAAACCACCAACTCGATACCAATTGAGTGGACCACTGTTGAAGGAAGAGTTTGATAGTACCAAAGAGGCCCTACAACAACAACAAGAAGAGTGGAAATTGGGTGGATGTTCGATTATGACCGATGCTTGGACTGATAGAAAAAGAAGGAGCATTATGAACTTGTGTGTAAATTGCAGGTGCGGTACTACTTTTGTTTCTTCTAAGGAAAGTTCTGAGGAGGCACACACCGGGGAACATATTTTTTATTATGTGTTCAAATGTATTGAAGAAGTTGGGCCAGAGAATGTTGTTCAAGTGGTGACCGACAATGCCTCAAACAATATGGCCGCGGCAAAGTTGTTGAAGGATCGGATGCCACACATATTTTGGTCTTCATGTGCTACTCACACCATCAACTTGATGCTTGAAGGTATTGGAAAAATACTAAAGTTCAAAAAAACTCTTGATAGTGCAAAAGCTTTTACGATCTTTATTTATGCACATCACAAAACGTTGTGGTTGATGAGGACCTACACAAAGAAAGGGGAAATAATTAGGCCTGGAGTTACTAGGTTTGCCTCCGCTTTCCTAACATTGCAAAGTTTGGTGGAGAAGAAGGAAAGTTTAAGGAATATGTTTACTAGCACGGAATGGGAAAATTGCAAATGGTCGAGGACCGCTAAAGGGAAGGCAGCCTACTCTACCGTGTTGAACATGAATTTCTGGAATGGGGTCACCTTGTGCTTGAAGGTATTTGCTCCTTTGGTGAAGGTGCTTCGACTAGTCGATGGGGATGTAAAGCCATCCATGGGTTTTTTATATGGGGAGCTTAAGAATGCAAAAGAAGAGATTAAAGTGGTCTTGCGAAATAATGTGAGTGTTTATCAGCCAATCCTTGACATCATTGATAGTAAAGCCAAGGATCGGCTCGATACACCGTTACATAAGACGGCTTATCTCTTAAATCCCTTCTATTGCTATAAAGATCCTGAGATTGGAAAAGACTGTGATCTAATGAATGCGTTATATGCTTGTGTGGAGATAATGTATCCCAATGACATGGACAAGCAAACGCGGATCTTAATGAACGACTTAGTAAAGTACACTAAGAAAGAGGATCAGTTTCAAAAACCATTGGCTAAAAAGATATGGGAATGGGATGCCAACGGAACATATGATCCAGGTAATCACAACTTTTAACAAATAAGAATTTTTAGTTGGTATGTGTTTACCATTTAAATTTTAAACTATTAAGTATTAATATCTAATTCTTTTATTATATAGTTCAATGGTGGAATGTGTTTGGCACTCACACACCTGACTTGAAAAGGATGGCGGAAAGGATCCTGGCATTAACCACAAGTTCATCCGGGTGTGAAAGGAACTGGAGCACTTTTGAGGGGGTAAATTATTTATTATGTTATTATTTAGTATTTACTAGGCATTAGTTTTTTAATTAATAATTAATTTCACATATTCACTTTTATGTAGATACACACGAAGAAAAGAAATAGACTAGATGTTGATCGATTGAACAATCTAGTATTCGTCCAATTCAATTCCAAATTGATGAATAAGCGGAAAAGATTAATGGATAAAAAGGCCAACATAGATGTGCTATTAGCAAGTAATGGAGATGCTAGTAATGCACAAGGATGGATGGTTGATGATGGTGACGAAGAGGTTGAGCCGGGTACAGGGCTTACTTGGCAATTAGTTGATGAAGCAACCGGTGCGGACGAAATGACACAACCTCGAAGAAGTACTAGAGTTACTAGAGATCTTGGAGAAGAGTTTGAATCTGAAGATGAACAGGTGGAGGAAGATAATTTTGAATTCGAAGCAGATGGAGAACAAGTGTTGGAAAGATATGGAGAAGAACATCATGATTTTGACACTTAAATTTTATGTTTGTTTAGTGTTTAGTGTTTACTACTTTATGTTTTATTGTTTTATGAGCTTATGAACTTACTAGTTAGAGTTGCAAATTAATTTCCCTACTTTATCTTTATATTTGTTAATTTATTTTTTAATTTACTACTTTATTAACATATTATGTTTGATTGACTTTGGTATTTTAGTTGGAAATTTATTAATTTGGTTGAATTTTACTTGAAATTTATTGATTTAGATTTTATTTTTAACTTGAAAATTACTCCGATCTGCCTCCGGCGGGATAACCGGCCGACTTCCGGCAGACCGCTTAATCCCCGCTTAATCCCCGCTTAATTTTCTAGGCGCTAGGCGGTGGGTCGCCGCCCGACTAGCGCCTAGCGCTTTCTACAACCTTGGTTTTCTGACACGTTGTTTTTAAAATATGCGTCGTTGTTTCCCGGAAAACTGGTGTATTGTTAGTGTTGTTGAGGTTGTGTATTGCAGTATTCTTAAATGGTCTAAACTGTCTAAACTGTGTACTGGCAGAGCTCACAAATTGGAAAAAACTCTATAAATAAACAGAAGGAAAAAAAGAAATGCTGCTTGGGTTTTTTATGAAGAGGGAGTCTTTTGTTGTTTTTATAAATGTTGTCTGCTGAGTCTTTTATGGTGTTAAATTTCCTATTTTTTCTTTTAAATTTTGTTTAAAGAGGATTCAGAGCTTAGTGGATTTGCTGACTCAGATTAGTATTGAGTTGAACTATTGCAGAGGTAGTCCATCGGATGCCTTCGAAGTTCGAACTAAGATTAGATCATTTTTCCTTTTATCCTCCTAATATCAACCTGTTAAAATTCAATAGAATTCCTTTTTGTTCTGTTTTCTTAATCCTGTCTCAAGATCCATTTATTTTCGTGGCAGGGCCTAGTATCTTGTAGTTCTTTATGATGGTTGATTTGTATCTACTAGATTTTTTTTTTTTGGCTTTTATCAAACCAAATTACATGTTCTTAAATTAGAAATTGACTCCAGGAAGTGGCAACAAAGATGGACTTTACTCTGTTCTCCTTAGAGATTACAATCCACACGCTGCTTCAGTTTGCATGAATCGGCTATCTAAATTGAGGTAACTGTCAAATTGGCAAATCAGTTGTGGTGGTTTGGTGATATTTGCTTTCTATCTTATTGGCATCTTTGCTGTATCTCTTTTCTATTGTGTGTGCATGCCCCTGCATTTTCTTGTTTGCTTTGAATTTGTGGTCTACTGTTTAAATGCTGATATACGGTCTTCTAAATTTGGTATATTGTCGTGACAGTGAAACTTACTTTATTGTTATTCGTATTTCAATCTATCTATCTATCTATCAAGCTTGTTGTTGATACTTAATTGACTGAGAAGACTTTTTGGTTGCACTCATGCTCATTACAATTTTGCCCAGACTTATTGTTACTTATTGTATATTTGTATTTCAAACTTTAGTTCTGTAATATATGATCTTTGTCTATCTAATCCCATTATTGACGAAGGAATGCATTTATCGTTGACAATATAACTGTATAATTGTGGATATGTTTATCATTTGACAGTCTTACCCTATTATTAACAACAGGAGTAGACTTATGATGAAAGTAATTCATACTTAATGGACTGAGATGACATTTTTTTAATACTAAGATTTATTGATTTCAAACCCTAGTTTTTTAATATATTTATCATTTGAAATTCTATAGAATTCATGCAGTAGGCTGGCAGATTAGCAAGCACCTTTCTGAAATTTAATAGCTTTTATCGGGTTGAGTTGGGTAGGCTTTCGTTATTCTGCAATCTGATAGACATGACGTGTAGGTAATCATGAAGTGCCTGTGTGAACACTGACATTCGGTTATTTGTTTTCTCAGCTTTATTTTCACAATTTATGCTCATATTATATGAAATCGCCTTTCTCATGCATTTATCTGTTGATTTGGTGGAATCTACAATGTGCAAGTGAAGTAATGTCTACTTATCTGCTTTAATGCAGTGCTCGATGGATTGGGAATCATGGCTTCTCAATTGGGATTGATGATGTTCAACCCAAAAAAGAATTGAGTGATAAGAAAGGGAAATTGATTTCCGAAAATTATGAAGTTTGTAATGTAAAAATAAAGGAGTTCAATGAAGGAAAGCTACAACTTAAACCTGGTTGTGATTCTGCTCAAACTCTAGAAGCTGTGATAACAGACTTATTGAATAGGATTAGAGAAGATGCTGGGAAGGTAAGAGTATGAAATTATTTTGTTTGGTAACATTTCCTGTGTAAATGCGTGGATAGTCTCTGTAACGTTTGATGATTTCTTGGATCCCCTTGATTATTTAGAGTTTTTTTTAGAAGATGTAGACCGAAAAACATGGAAATTTGTTCTTGAAGATAAAATTACTGAAGATAAATCTTTTCATTAAATTTTCGGAGATAATTTCACCAACATTGATTTTTCAAATTTAATTGGTTTCACCCCACCCCCCTCCCCTCTCCCTCCCTCCTTCTTTATATTGGTGCACGAAAGCACTGTATGAAAACTTCTCGTTTGGCTTTAATAGGAATGCATGAAAGGATTACCTTGGAGAAATAGTCCATTGATTATGTCACAGTGTGGTTCCAAAGGATCTCCTATCAATATTAGCCAAATGGTTGCTCTTGTTGGTCAGCAATCAGTTGGGGGCCGTCGAGCTCCTAATGGATTCATAGATCGAAGCCTTCCTCACTTCCTTAGAAAATCAAAAGTCCCTGCTGTAAGTTCGACTTCCTTTTGTTCTTTGTTATTTGATTTCTTGAAATTGTGATGCAGAACTTAAGTCTTATGAAGACATCATGCATCTTTTAATACATACTGCATATAAGGCCATAGTATTCTGTAATCAATATCATCGCCTTTCATGCTAATCGAGTAGAACAGACTTTGCTTCTTGTTACTTTCCGCTCAAATTTTTGATGTATGTATGTCTGTATATATGTATTACCCTATTATAACTTTCCAATTAATCTTATATAAATTTACATAGTTTCTGGACAACAGGAGCTGAGTGAGTTGTATCAGATGACATAAGACTATAATAAGTTAGGTCTAGTACTCTAGTGTTATGGATTTGTGATTAACAGGGTGCATTGTATGGACGAACAATATGTTTGAGTGATAATTACTGAACTTTGTAGAACTTGATGTTAATTAAACTTCATGGCCTTTGAAAAAATTCCCTTTAAATTGTGTATGTCATACTGTCTCGTAATTATAGTGGAAAGTTACCTTCTTAGTATGTTATCGCCTCCACCTCTACATCCCATCACTATTCTAATTGTAGTAGAACTACACAACAGTTTACATCAGTGGTTGATAAGAGGTGTTTTTGACTAATTATTAATGTTTCAATGTTGATGAATTTTGAAGGAATTGTTGATGAAAAAATAAGGAAGTGCATTTACTAGTGCAAGCAATTAGAATGGTCATCCTAGTCTGTCTCACAATAACATTTATGGAATGTTGATTAAAGCATCATGAAAGGTGTTAAAGGGGAATTTTGTAAATTTTTATGCAGGCTAAAGGCTTTGTTGCTAATTCTTTCTATAGTGGGTTGACGGCAACTGAGTTTTTCTTCCATACAATGGGTGGGCGAGAAGGTCTTGTTGATACGGCGGTACTGACTCTGTTTCTTCACTCTGTTCAGTTGTCCTTTTTAATTGAGAAATCACTATTTCAGCTTATATGTACTTTATGTAATGTTAATGCCACCGCTTGTTTTATAGCATGTCTAATCAAAAGTTTCTTACATTCTTGCAACATATTTCAACTTCTTTAATACTGCAACATTTTGGTCCATCTATAAAACTGAGATTGATGTATGACCAACTTGTAACCATAACGTCTGTAGTTGTGGTAGCTGGTCCATTAGATTTGTTGGTTGAAGCACATTGGATCCCGAACTTAAATTTTCATTCCGTCTCTTTCTTTCTTTTTCTTTTTCCTTTGAGAATAAAGTAGAAATTGCATTGAGATAATCTAGATTCTTAAATCATTTTCTTTATATGTCTCTAACGAAGAAATCAGCATTGATTGGAAAACCAGCGCAATGAAGTAAGAATTTGAATTTTGTATGTGAAATAGGAAAGCATATGCACGGATTATTAACTCCTACAAAAAGTAAAGTTCTAATGTTATTTCAGCAGCCTGTGCCAGTGTTGAAGCTATGTTGTTACTAAGACATGTAAAATGAATTATGTCTGCAATAGTTTCTCTTTTTGCATACTAGGATTTCTTGTGGTAGTTTTTAATGCAAGAAAGTTATATTTGAACTCCGAGGATCATCATTGTCGTTATAACATGATAGTGCAAGCTTCAGGTGTTACGTTTTTCCATGACTGGAGTGGAAAATTCATATTAGTATTTGAGATATGTTGTCACTAGATTCCCTTAACTACTGCAGGTAAAAACAGCTGATACTGGCTATATGTCTCGTAGACTGATTAAAGGATTGGAGGACTTATTTATTCATTATGATAATACTGTACGGAATGCAAGTGGGTGTATAGTTCAGTTTATTTATGGAGATGATGGTATGGATCCTGCACAAATGGAAGGAAAATGTGGAGATGCTCTGAACTTTGGTAGATTGTTAATGAAAGTAGAGGTTAAAACCCTTTCCCTCTTAATCATTTCATGCATTTCACATCATTGGTTGGGAAGTTGAAGACGATAATCATTTTTAAATGTCACAGGCTACTTGCCCTGCCAGGGGACATAAATACCTATCTCCTCAAGAAATCTCCGAGATGGTTGAAAAGAAGCTAGCAGGATATGGTATGAATCCTGACAAGACTGGCAATGAAGCCTTCATAAATTCTCTGAGAAAATTCTTTGAAAGTCGTCGAGATAAACTGGAGCAAAAAATAAAACTCGTTGAAGACTTTTCTGGGGAAGGAAAATCTGAGATTCTCCAAAAAGTTGCCCATAAAATATCTGGTATCACTGAAAGGCAGCTGGAGGTAATTACTATATATTTTATTATGCTATTTTCGATCCATTCTATCTTTTTTCTTTGCAATCTGTTCCAGACCATACATGTCTAGATGCAGTGCTGCTACTACCACAAACCCAATGCCATTATTACTACAAATGTATCATCACCATCCCTACTATCATGTCATCTCAATTACCATACTGTTACAAGTAAGACTGCCATCACATGTTGTCTCCATCACCACTTCCAAACTCCCAATCCAACCACTACCTGTACATCGTTGTCATCCTGCCATTATTCCTACCATCTCAGGGTTGTTTTGAAGTTTTGCCCCCTCCATTGCCTTTATCAGCACTGCTTAATACTACTACATTATGACCATTCCCAAAACACATAATTTCCTATTGTGGTCATTATTGATGCTGGCGCTATCCTAGTTTGGTTCCAGCCATTTTTTAACCAATTATGAGGAAAAAAATTAAAGACATTTACGTACTTGTTTTTAGATTTTTGCATATTATGTTAACTATAGATTCAAAAGGTTAAGCATGCATGTAAGGATGAAATAATAGTGCAACCGCTATACCCAGAAGTTTAAGTGTACAAACTAGGATAAAACGATATTATTTAAGCCTAACACATACGTTCACTTGCCCAATTAACAAGCTTGCCGCGTGGACGTAATCCAAAGGCAAATGTAGATTGAGATGTAGAACAAACAGAAATAAAAATAACAAATACAAATACAATTGTGTAAAGGGACTTGAACCCATACTCTTAGTAAAACCAACTGTGATCATGTTAGGTAACCGTTGGACCCAAAAGCTTATGGTTGCAACTAAAGGCTCAAAATGCTATCTTAGATTTTGTAAGTTTCTTTAAACTTGTAGGAATACATTGTTTGCAATGCTTGGTGTTTGGTATAAAACATGCCAAAAATTTAAAAAGAAAATAACAATAATAATAGAAGATGAAAGAAAGAAAATGCTCCTAAGTTAATGATGGTAATGTTTTCCGAGATATAGTTGTACCATTAAGCATTTTTGCATAACTGGCCTTTTTGGACTTTTGAACTTTTGCCTTGGGCTGAAGATAATTGAAACCTTTGATAGAATGAGTTTTATTTTATGATCACTTAACCTTCTGAATTAAGGTTTTGATACATATATAACTCTAGTTACAACTTTGTTTAAACAACTTAGAGTCCTAATCTAATAAGGAGATAAACAGTGTTCTATCTCTTATTATGTACTCAAATAACTAACAAGATAATTAAGAATAATAAAACAGTAAATGCAGCAGTAATAACTAAACTACTGCTGAGACAACTAACTATCAACACCCCCCTCAAGCTGGATCATAGATATTAATCATGCTCAGCTTGAAAGTTAAGTTTTCGAAGCTGCTCCTAGGGAGTGGCTTAGTTAGAATGTCTGCTGTCTGTGATGTTATTGGAGTATAAAGTAGTTTTATGATCCCTCCTAATTTTTCTTTGATGAAGTGGCGATCAATCTCAACATGCTTGGTTCCGTTCTGTCATGAAACACAGGATTGTTTGCCATACTTATGGCTACTTGATTATCACACATGATCTTAACCGAGTCTTGATCACCCATTCCAAGTTCTGCCATTACTCTCTTCAACCAGATACCCTCACAAATACTTGCTACCATAGATTTGAATTCAGATTTTGCATTGCTTTTTGAGACAACCGATTGCTTCTTGCTGCGCCGTGTAACCAGATTGCCCCACACATATGTACAATAACCATAAGTTGATCTTCTATCAACCATAGAACTGGCCCAATCAACATCCGTGTATATTATTAGGTCCTTGTCAGAATTTTTCTTAAACAATAAACCCTTTCCTGGTGTCATCTTAAGATACCTCAGGATTCTGTAAACTGCTTGCATATGTTCTTCCCTTGGATCATTCATGAACTGGCTGACAGCACTTACAGAGTAGCTTATATCCAGCCTTCTATGTGATAGGTAAATTAACTTGCCTACTAGCCGCTGATCTCTTCCCTTGTCCACTGGTATGTTCTTCTCGGCCATTCCAAGTTTTACCGTGCAGTCCATAAGGGTTTCTGAAGGTTTAGAGTCAAGCATCTTTGTCTCTTCAACTAGGTCCAGTGTATACTTTCTTTATGATACTGAAATACCTTTCCTTGACCTTGCTACTTCCATACCAAGGAAATATCTGAGGTCTCCCAAGTTTTTGGTCTCAAATTCTGTTGCCAAGTAGTCCTTCAACTTTCTGATTTCATCCTCATAATTTCCTGTGAGGATGATATCGTCGACATACACAATTAATACGGTCATTTTCCCTCTATTTGAGTGCTTAACAAATAGGGTGTGGTCTGATTGACACTATGTATACCCACTTTGTTTTACAATTTTAATAAACCTGTCAAACCAAGCTCGTGAGGACTGTTTTAGTCCATAGAGTGACTTTTGAAGCTTGCAGACTTTGTTTGCATTTTTTCTCATTTCTGAACCGGGGGTAGGACCATGTACACCTCTTCTTCTAGGTCTCCATTCAAGATTGCATTCTTGATGTCAGGTTGATAGAGATTCCAATCCAAGTTTGCTGTCAAGGAGAGAAGAACTCTGATGGTGTTTACCTTTGCTACAGGAGCGAAAGTCTCCTGATTACCCCTTATGATTGAGAGTATCCCTTAACCACCAACATAGCCTTGAATCTTTCAACACTACCATCTGACTTGTGTTTTACGGTGAAAACCCACTTGCAGCCAACTGAATTTTTGCCTCTTGGAAGATCTATAATTTGCCAGATTCTGTTCTTTTCCAGTGCTTGCACTTTTGCCATAATAGCTTCTTTCCATTCTGGAATGCGAAGAGCTTCTTGTATATTATTTGGAACCTGTATCTTGGACAAATTTACAGCAAATGCACGATATCCAGGTGACAGTTTATTATATGAAAGAAACTTGTTAATGGGATACCTGGGTCTGTCTCTACACTCTCTGTAGCCTTTCCTCACAGCAATTGGAAGTTCGTCTTCTGCATTTTCAACCATTTCCTCAGAGTTTGAGTCTGTGTCAACCTCTTCTTCTTCTTGATTCTGGACTTGGAGGCTCAATTCTTCTTCTTGGATCTGCTGAAGATGTGTGTGGGGCTCTATTTCTTTTTGAAAACATTTCTTTCTAGAATACACAATCAACTCAGAGGGTTTTTGGTTGTGTTTACTAGTTGACTTAGAAAAAGTTTTGGTAGTAGTTTTGGTCGCAACATTTATGTCTTGGACATGAATTTGATCAAGAGGATTAAGACTTAACTAGGACTTTGACTTGGACTGGACTGTTATGAGAAGGAGAGGTAGACTTAGAGTAAGATTTAAGCTCAGGTTGATCAAGAGATATAATTTGAGTAGAATCTCAAAATTGAAATTCTTGAATTTTATTCCCCCCTTGAATTTGAGTTTTGTGAAAATAAGGTTGATTTTCCATGAATGTTACATTCATTGACACATAGAGTTTCCTAGTTCCAGTAGAATAGCACTTATAACCCTTTTGTGTAGGTGAGTAACCAATGAACACACATTTGATGGCTTTGGGATCAAGTTTACTACGGTTGGGACTGTGGTTATGGACATAGACTGTGCAGCCAAATAATTTGTGGAATGTGAGCTAGCAGTCGGTTATGGGGAAATTTAGCTGAAAAAACCTGATAAAGAGTTTTAAATTTTAAAACTCTAAAAGGTAGGCGATTTATCAACTAAGCTGTTGTTAAAACAGCCTCTCCCCAAAAATTTTTAGGAACATTCATGGCTAACATAAGAGATCTAGCAACCTCTAGCAAATGTCTATTTTTCCTTTCAGACACTCCATTTTGTTGTGGAGTGTCTACACAAGAGCTTTGATGAACTATTCCTTTTCCTAACAAGTATTCAATCAGATTGGAGTTGAAATACTCCTTCCCATTATCTGTCCTAAGAACACATATCCTGGTTTGAAATTGTGTTTTTATCATACTATTGAAATTTTTGAAAATTTGGAATACCTCAAATTTTTCTTCCATCAAGAAAACCCAAGTGATCCTTGTATGATCATTAACAAAGGATACAATCCACTTAGCTCCTGTAATGTTATCAACTCTAGATGGGCCCCATACATCACTGTGTATTAAAGAGAATGGTGATGATGTTTTACAGGTTTGATTTGGATAAGAACTACGAGTGTGTTTAGACAAACGACAAACTTCACATTGAAATTGATTTGCGTTTTTATTGATGAATAAACTTAGAAATAATTTTTCAAGGTACATGAAATTGGGATGACCTAAACGAAAATGCCATAACATTATAGCACTATCCTTATTAAAGTTAATAGACACAGTGACTTGACTCTTGAAAGACACATACTCTCTAGGTTGACTTTGTTTTCCAGTAGAATTGTCTTCTTATAGGATGTACCACCCTTCACACATTTTAGCATTGCTAATTGTCTTCCCCGAGTCCAAGTCCTGAAAATCACATTGAGTATATGAGAAATTAGCAAGACATTTTTTATCCTTAGTGATCTTACTGACAATAAGTTACTATCCAAAGAGGGCACTAATAAAACAGAGTTCAAACATCGTTTTGGTGATATCAAAACTGATCCAACACCTGTTACCTTTGACAGTGAGCCATCAGCAATTTTTATTGAAAAATTACTAGTGTATTTTTGGAATGTATGGAACTTAGTTGCATCACCTGCATATGGTCTGAGGCACCAAAATCCACTATCCATAACTAATTCTTCTCTTTACCAACCATAAAAGCAGTGAGGAAATTACCTTTGTGTGCCAAAGATCCGGTTCCAACTATTGAACTTTGAAGATTCTGTGTTGACTAGCTGAAAAACTTCTGTAGGACCTCCATCTGTTCTTTACTGAAGGGAGAGTCATCTGTACCACTTTGCTGCTCTTGTGTCACCATATTTACACGGCTCTCTCTGTTTGTAAATCTGGTGGGTTTCCAATTTGCTGGTTTTTCGTGTCAATTCCAACATCCTTTCTTCTTGTGGCTTGGTTTCTTGTAGTAGTCATACCAAGGTCTGTTACCTTTTCGAAACCTGTTTTCATTAGATTGAGTCTAACTTCCTCTCACTGCAATGGCTGATCCCTCTGTGGCAGTAACTTCTGGTTTGATAGTGGCCTTTAACACCACTTTCTTTTGGCTTTCTTCTCTGCGTACTTCAGAAAAGGCTTCTTTGAGTTGTGGAAGTGGTTTCGTGCCTAATATTCTGCCCCTAACTCCATCTAAATTCTGGTTTAGGCCGATTAGGAACTTGAGCACTGTTTTCTTCTCTACTGTCTCCTTGTATCTGATTCCATCTTCTGCACAGTTACATTGATGTTTTTCAAACAAATCAAGTTGCTGCCAATATCTTGTCAAAGTATTGTAATATTGAGTAACAGACATCTCTCCTTGTTTTAACTCATGAAGAGTACTTTCTACCCTAAACAATTCCACCGTGTTATCATGGCTGGAATATGTTATCTTTGCAACCTCCCAGATCTGTTCAGCGGTTTCATAAAGGAGAAAAATCTCATCTATGTCGTTGTTCATTGAATTAATGAGCCACGACATTACCATATTGTTCTCGGTCTTCCATTTTCTGTAATTCGAATCGGTATCACCAGGGGCTGTTGCTTTTCCTGTGAGATAATCATCTCTTCCTTTGCCACTCACGAACATCATTACAGACTGTAACCACTGTAAATAGTTATTTATGCCCATTTAGCTTATGACTTCTAGTGATGGGCAGGTTAGGAAATTGTATGTGATCTAATCCTCCACCTCCATTGCCACTGTTTGTGGCGGTTTGACTTGAGGAGGCGGTCTCATCGGTCGTGGTACTTGGAAAGGCTACACCGTATTTTGTCATATCAAAGTTTCTAGGTTTCAGAAAAATGCTCTGATATCATGAAGATAATTGAAACCTCTGATAGAATGAGTTTTATTATATGATCACTTAACCTTCTGAGTGAAGGTTTGATATATATATAACTCTAGTTACAGCTTTGTTTAAACAACTTAAAGTCCTAATCTAATAAGGAGATAAACATAGTGTTGTATGTCTTATTATGTACTCAAATAACTAACGAGATAATTAAGAATAATAAAACAGTAAATGCAGCAGTAATAACTAAACTACTGCTGAGACAACTGACTATCAACATGGGCAAATGTGCAATAAAGGAATACTGTCAACATAATAGTCTCTTTCACAAAAAAAAAAAATTGCATTCAAATCTCAAAATAGAGTTTACAATTATAAAAATTGTGTCCTTTGGACAAACTTATCACTCACTAACCATCCCATAAATGTCCATGAACAGTGGCCACTGAATTTGTATCAACATTGTTGCCGAAAACTATTGTCAATACCTGATTATCCTTGTTAGTTGTCTATTTACTGGTTACCATTCACCATAACAAATAACAAGAAATAGATATATAATTCCATTCATGCCGAACACCTGAAAATATTGAAATCAAAATCAGTACCACTTAAATATATATCCTAATGTGAAATGGATGGGGTTATAAAGTGACTTACATAATAGTTTCGTTCCTACATAAGGAATCATTATTGCTGTCATTAAATGCAACAAAGGGATAATATAATAAGCACATTCCAATGTTGGCGATGTATGTATGGAAAATTCATGCCATTGGCTGTAGATTGGTGTTCTTGTGGATGCCTTTATTCTTGATTTTTGCCATGCTAGAATTGCTCAACGATACTACAAGCTGGAGAACATTTTTAGTTTTTCTACAATATTATGTGATCAGAAGTAAGTAACAGAAGTACTCTTTCTTTGACAATATATTAGGTTTTCATGGAAACATGCCTGTCTCGTTATCGTTTGAAGAAGATTGAAGCTGGAACTGCGATTGGAGTAATCGGAGCTCAAAGTATTGGCGAGCCAGGAACACAGATGACATTGAAAACCTTTCACTTTGCTGGAGTTGCAAGCATGAGTATCCTTATTGATAGATTTATTGGGTTGAATGATAATTGATACTTTACCTACTTATGTCTTATCGGATTACAGCTTTAAAAAAATAAAAAAAATAATTTAAGAATGAAAATAAAAAAAGAAAAAAACTTTTCAGTGTGATACCCTAACTCTCTGTTTTAGATATAACGCAAGGAGTTCCTCGTATCAAAGAAATAATAAACGGAGCTAAAAGGATTAGCACACCTATTATTTCTGCAGAACTGGAGTGTGATGATAATGAAAATTCTGCACGAGTGGTAAAAGGTCGAATTGAGAAAACCATTTTAGGACAGGTAGGTAATCAGTTTATTATAAGGAACCTTGTGCCTTATATTTTTATTTTCTTTTGGAATTATTATTCTTATAGATTTTCTATCTTTCTTGGTATGGATGTAATATTAAAATATGCGGCTTCCTGATTCTTACAAACAAATGTAAGTTAAACGAAGACTCCCTTATAGTAATATAGTAATGTGAAATAATTGGCAGCAATATCTCATAATTGCCGTATGGTTTTGTCGGTTTTTCGCTCACTCGTTGCTCTTAGGCTTTGATTTCTGTTTTTCTTGTGGACTTCAGATTCAATTGCACATGATTTGTTGGAAAATATCTATAATTTCCTCATGAATTTATCTATTTGCTTTTTTATATTTTTAATGACTCCAGCTGCCTCTCCATTAAGCTAGATTTATTTGCTTAAAAAAGATCGTGTTGTGATGCAGATAGCTAACAGTATCAAGATTGTAATGACTTCAAGAAAAGCGGCAATAGTCATTGCGCTTGACATGGAAACAATTCAAGATGCACATTTGTGTATAAATGCAGATATTGTTAAGGAAGCAATTTTACAAACTCCAAAATTGAAACTGAAGCAACAGGTAAAAGTTTCATTGATGAGTTTTATTATTCAGGCAGTTTTATGTTCTGAACATCTCATATCATCTTCATGTTAATTTGCAGAATATTACGGTTTTGGATGTTAGGAAGTTAGAAATTGTTCCTCCAGCTGACAAAAGTATAATTCATTTTGAACTCAATTCTCTGAAAAAGGTGCTTCCTATGGTTATAGTAAAGGTGAGACTTTTTGGAATTTCCGTTGATTATTTCATTTTGCTAATGCTGCAGATTTTTCTTTCAGTTGTAACTTGTAACTGTTGTGAGAATATGCACTTTCAATTTGTTGCCTTGATATGCCAGGGCATAAAAACTGTTGAACGTGCTGTTATTGCCGAGAAAGAGGAGAAAAAGAAAGCGAATGAGAATGAAAAGTTGAAGAAAAAGTACCGGTTGTTGGTGGAAGGGTTAGTAATTTTAACTTTTAATTAAATTTTATTGTTCCTCCATTTAAGCAGCATAATAGATTATATTTTATCAGAAAACTCATTACTCATTTTGCAGTTTCTGTTCTCTTGCAAATTTGGTGATTTTTGTATGCTATCTCAAAGGCTTTGATTAGGGTCCCCATTTTATTTCACAAACTACACATGAATATTGACAAAACTTAAATGGTTTATTTAACCTTCTTTTCTGAATACATATGACCTTATTGAAAAGTTATAGCCGACTGCATATTATAAATAATAGTTTTATGTGGTTGTCTAACCTTTTCACTAATATTACAAAAAATATTCTTAAATCTTTTGTGATTGTATTGTGTTAGTGGTTTCAATTTTTCTGTTCCACATAAGTTACAGATTTTCGTCTTTGGAATAAAATGTTATTTTTGTGTGAGAATGCGTGTCTATTTTTGTGAATTTTGTCTTGTTATTGTAGAATTCCTTATCTTCTAGGATTTGCAATTTGTGCAAGATTTTGCCATTAGTGTTGGTTTTCATGGTCCGAAGCTTAGCACTAAACGTTCAGGCAACTTTGCTCAAATAATATTAAAAATCTCAAGAGCTTGTATGAAATAAAACAGAGGCGTTTGTTGGACTCCATCCTTGTATATCCTGAGATTACTTGTTTACAAGTCAACTGCTCTGAGCTCTGCCCAAGAAATCAAAGATGTAGTTAAAGGCAACTTAACCCACATTCAAAAACCTAGCAAAACGCTCTGTGAAAGTTCTCCTTTAGTTTTTCTCTTTGAACCCCAAAAATAACCATTTGCATCATGCATGCTTCAACCAATGTGTCATCAATTGTCTAACTCTGAAATGAATGGGCTAGCATTGACCTGTCTTAGTTGATAACGCTTCATGATCCTGCAAGTAATCCTTTATTCCTTTTTGAATGCGGCAATGCTAAAATTTGAACTACGGATTTGTTTATGAGCACTTGTAAAGCAAGCAAAAAATTGGTGACTTGTGGCTTGTTAGTAATATTAGATGATGACATGGATGGATGATTTTTAGTTTGTGGAAGTCAGCGATTATTTGCTTTGTCAAATACATAATATATCTCTATTGTGTATCATATCTACCAACAATTTTTTATTGTTTTATGCAATGTTTAGTACGGACTTCCTAGCAGTTATGGGTACTGATGAAATTGATGGATAACTTTTAGTTTGTGGAAGTCGGCGATTATTTGCTTTGTCAATTACATACATTTATCTTTATTGTGTATCATATCTTGCCAACAATTTTTCGTCATTTTATGCAATGTTTAGTACGGACCTCCTAGCAGTTATGGGCACTGAGGGAATTGATGGACGTAAAACAAAGAGTAATCATGTCATTGAAGTGTATCAGACACTAGGAATTGAAGCTGCAAGAACATGCATAATTGATGAGATTGGGGAAACCATGAAACATCATGGCATGAGTATAGACATACGCCATATGATGCTTTTAGGAGATCTTATGACATTTAGGGTAAGTTGTTCAATTCTTTCCTGTGGTATTGTGTTGTGTTTTATTACCTCAAACTGAAACCATCTATATCTTTTGTGTTTTAGATGTGCATTTATGGGGTAGGATGTATGATAACATGTAATTGATTATTGTAACAGGGTGAAGTTCTTGGAATCACGAGGTTTGGAATTCAAAAAATGGACAAAAGTATATTGATGCTTGCTTCATTTGAGAAGACAGCAGATCACCTTTTCAATGCTTCTGCTAATGGGAGGGAAGATAAAATTGAAGGAGTTACTGAATGCATCATTATGGGCATTCCGATGCAGTTAGGTACCGGAATACTCAAAGTTAGACAAAGGTAAGTACAAGATATATATTTTGCTATTGTAGAGATGCCATGTCTGTACAATACCAATATCCTAGCAAGCACCAATTCTTTTTTCCCTTTCTAGTGACTTGATTGCACAATGAGGGTTAAGGCTTCTCAACCTCACCTCCTGCCCCCCTCTTGAGAAAATGGATTATTATTCTCAAGTCTTTATTATCTGAGGTAGCTGCCACCATCTGGATCTCTCATGTATGCCTTTGTTTAAATATAAATATGATTCTTGGGATAATTGCAAATTAAGTGCATTGTCGAAAGAAGTGTTGCAATATGCCTGTGAAACCTATCCAATGACAGTTGTCCCTGCTAGGATTATGTGAGAAAAACATTTTAATTAGAGAATCTGATGTTTTAGTGATGGGAAACAGAGTTCCCACCTCTAGTTCTCAATTCACATTTGTGGAGCCATCTTTGCTCCATTAATCTATATATAGATATTTCCTGGCTGAAGTGGGAATGTAGTGTTATTTTTGGCTGGAGTGTTATTCGTAAATGAAATGAGCTCTAGAGAATTGTACTCATACTACTAGGATTGTGCCTTTTGCCATCTATCTTGCTTTTTTCTTCCTTTTTTTTTTCTTTTTTTTTCTTTTGTTATCAAATGCCTGTACTATTTTTTTTGGATTATTCTGACACATTCTTTATCATAGTTCCATCCACCAGGTTCTTTTGAAATCTCAATTACCAAAATATGAATTGCCTTTTGCAGTTAGCAAAGAACTTGATTGTGTACTTTGGGGACCTCTAAGAGAATAATAAAAAACAATGAAAAGGAAAGGATAAACATTGTTTGATGTTGAACGAAACAATAACATGGTCTCACTGAATCTTGAAGTCAGTCTTATGTGTTCTGATGTACAGTGCAATAGTTAGCCAGTAAGGGTGGCAGTTCTTTCAATCTTGACAAGTAGAGCAACTTTCAATCTTCAACTTGGAAATCGATATGAAAAACTATTAATGGAATAACACAACTAGATTTTAACATGCTTACTGTTCGCAATTATCCACTACTATGCTTTAGAGTGCTCTAGTATCTTATTAATATCATTCAAAATTTTACAGGAGATTTTCTGATTTCTTTTAAGCTGCTTGGCCCATAAGCATGTCCACTAAGTCATTCTTAGTTTTGACCTAATCGTGTTCTCCTTTTCGCAGAGATGTTGTGCCTCCGCAGCTGACATATGGTGCAAATCCAATTATATCTTAACTTTATTAACTTCTCGAAACTATTAAGTGAGATTCGCAGAAGGGTCGAGATGCATTATGATCATAAATCCATTGAGCTGGTAGTAAGACGTGGCATAGAGACACCCGAGTTAATAGTGTGTAAAATCAGTTCAAGCTGGACTGAGACCCGCCTCAACCTGCACTGTCCAGATACCTTTATCAGCATTGCTAGGATATCTTCTGCGATTGAATCATAAGTTTCACCTTCTTCATTGCCCATCATGCTGCAATATAGAAACTGATCTGCCTCAGATATGCTGTCAAGAGCACACTGCCCTCGAAACATCTAATGTTGTCTCATCGGATGTCCGGAACTGTTAATATTTTGCAACTTATATTTTAATCAGCCAAAATACATCTTTTTTTCTTAGGCAGCCGAGATTGATTTTCCTTTTTTACCATTTATAAGGCAGAGGGGTGAGGCCTCATTTGTAAAGTAGTCTTCAATAGCCGAATCGAGGAGTTCATCAGCCAGATAAGGGTCTGGACTCTGGAACCAACCTATAGTAAAAATTACACAGGAGTCTTCAGGCTTTTGCCTTCACTTTATTATCCTAAATTTTGTCATGTTTTCATGTTTTTTTGTAGAATAATTTGTCCTGGGAATTGAGTTTATCATTTTTTTCAGAATTCTGTAAGAGGCAAGAATAATTCCCATCATGAAGTTTGATACCTGTGGGGTCCAATTTTTGTGTATCTATTTGTGACCATTTTACTGCTATAAAGGTCAAATGTCTGATTCTCAACAATTTGGAATCGGCATTTGTAATTTTAAGGGAAGGTGGGTCTTTTTTTTTTATTTTTGGCTTATTATACATACCCAAAAAATTATTGTATTCTTTTGCTGTCCACTTATAGGGTGTTTTTGTTTTTGTACATTTTGTATATCCTTTTTATTTCATATTTTCCTTCTGTACATGAACTGCCACTTGCGTTTCAGACTTGGGAAATGGATTCAACAGTGCATTTTCTGTAACCAATTTTCCAGGCCAAGTTTACCATGATAAGGAGCTGTAACCAACCAACTAGCTGAAGTGAGAGAAATTCAATTTAGCATATTCTTATACAACACTACAAAAGAGAGCACATTTTGCAATCTTTTCTACTTTACACTTCACCTATCTTCGCCATACATTCAGGCACATTAAGATTACGAAAACATCATCTAAGAGGCCTTGCTTATCGTTACTTTATAATACAAAACAACATTTGCAACCCAATATATCTTAAAACTTTATTATTACTTCCCAATAGCTCTTCTTGTCAAATACAGATACGGTTACAAGATCTCTGCGTAAAAAACATCAGATTTTGAAAACATTGAAATGCACTTCCAAATGAATCTAAAGAACACAGATTATAGATATAAATCTCACGAAAACGATAGTCATTTCATATGTACAAATGTGGTTTAATTTTCTTTGGAAAGTTTAACATACCGTTCATTTCGGATAATCGCAAACAGTAATTTGCAAATGGGAATTATCCTGCTCCGCCACATGTTGTCTGATGAAAGCTCTTCTCCACCAAACCTCGAATGCTCTCTGAATATTGGGACAATCACTCCCTTTATTAAGAAATCGATCGAACCAATTAAGCAAAATAGCCTGCTGCTGCAGCAATGGCAGGGTAAGAATCGTCTGGCTTAGGCCATCCTCAACCAACTTCCTATCTACGGATCTACTAGCCCTTCTCATCCATCCAAAATCTTCGTATAGAGCTTCCAACCATGTGGATAGCAAAGAAAACCGGGTGTCTTTTGGCACCAAGAGACGTCCTCTCCCAATTGCGATACAGAGTTGTGCAGTGATTCTGCTGATTTCGTGCCGGTACATAATGGGAATCTTGGAATGGAGCATTGCAAGCTCCTTTTGATCTGCCCATAGCTTCACAAATTCATCACCCATTTTTTTGTCAATTAGGATATCAACGATCCACTGCATATTGTCAGCTTCACGAGCTATTTCAGCCATTATAGCCCCTCTATCCCGCCTGCTATCATCCGTGCAAGTAGCTTCTGATAAGCAAAGGATAAGAGAACTAAGACATCTATGGCAAAGACTATAAAGGGTCTCTTTAGAGACATCAAGCTTATTGTCATAACCAGATGCATCTTCTCTAAGTAACCGAGAAATTAGAGTTTTCATCTCTCGACGAGCTTTATCATCTTTGGCTTGTAGGATACCACTAAGCAGTTTCAAGAAGATGTCATCAGCTCTTGTAGAAGTAGATGGTTCGGCTATTACTCTCTGCAGAACCTCAGTCGCTGAGTCATGAAGGTCAAGTTGAATGAGTAAAGATATGACTTTTTCCTCTTCATTATCGGACCATGGTATAGCTTCCAAATACTCCAAGCATGACAGAATTCCCGAATCAAACATGATTGCTGCAGATACCTACAATGGAGCACTTATATTACAAAAGTTCCACTACAGCACAACTGAGGAAAGATGGACGTTCTCATCCAATATATGACCAATAAAAACAATGGCAAATAGACACATGACACTGGTTTCTTCCACTTCTGCTGATAAAATATTAAGTTCGAACAACAGATGCTGGACAAGAAACTGATTTCACAAAACATAAAGACGGATACTATTATTCCATGTTTTAACCATTAATTATTTGCTCTCTAAGATAAATTGAAGTAAAATAAGAAAATAAAGTCCAACAAAGCCAAGAAGCCGAACTAGACTCATTTTATTCAATTACAAGTCACAAATAATGAAAAATAAAAAATTCATTCTTAAATTATTCCATTTCCCCAACATTTTCACATCAACTATATATATTATATATATAGCCACAACAACTTGAGAAGAAGCCCTATGACCACAACCAGAATTTTACCACCCGAAATGATATTCCTGGAGCAAAGCATAACTATAATTAGATTTCATTTCCTCATAACAAAACTATCACATTTATCTACTATCTACCACCCAAGTAAATAGAGTTCAAACGACAAAAGATCTAGAAAACCAAGAAACCAGTAGAGAAATTGACAATTTGTATAGGGAAAAAATCAACAGAATTCAATAAGAAACACTATAACATTGGGAAGAAATGTCAAAAATCCCATTTTTCTTTCGTTTTCAACAACTTTAACACCTATTACCATCACAAAACGAAGCAAAGAGAACATACACATCATGACTCAAGAGCCAAAACCCCAAAACCAATCTCCAGAACACCCAATTCAGTACACCACCCACAAAAAGAAAGAAACAAAATTTCCAAGGCCACTGATTTTACTTCGCTCAATCAAACACCCAACATATATAATGTACTCATTATACAAAAACATAATACATTCATATGATCAAGGGCATATATACACACATATATACCTTGAGCAGAGCCAAGACCTTGTCAAGATCCTCACCAACCAACCTCCTTTTCATGTCTTCACAATACATCAACACCACAGCCTCCACATACACCTCCACATCATCACACTCACTTATCTCCACCATATGCATCATCTCTCTGTTATCTTTATCTCTTCTCGCCAATTTCTCGGCGAAAAACCGGCTCTTCTCGGCCAGAACCCTCTTGTGCACATCCATGCACACTCTAAACCCATCTTTGCCTACCACAGTGAGCCTCACATCACCTGGTCCCACCCCATGATAGCTAAAACCACCATTGCTAGTAGGGTTGTTGAAGTCTGACAAGAGCTTGAAGATTCTCGATTGGGATTTGATGGGTCTGCTGGCCTCGTGGAGCTGTTCCTGGGACATCATTTCGAAGAGGGTAGGGTGGGGGTGGTGGTGGGATGACTGAGTCTGGGTTTGACTCGGGCGAGCCATGGGGTTGGCTGAATCAGAGAGGTGGGACTGCGGCGGCGGTGGCGGTGGCGGCGATAGTGGTGGTGGTGGTGAAGAGGAGGGAGAGTAGAGTCTAGAGAATGATGGGGTTGTGGTAGTGGTTCTTGATGGTGAAAATGAGAGAGTCGGGTCTGAAATGAAGCCTTGTTTTATCATTGTTGACACTTCTCTCGTCGACATCGAAAAAATTCGATCTTTTTCACTCACACAGCGATTTGGTGTTTTCTTGTTAATCAGCAACAAAAACTTCCAAGGAAAGTTGAGATTTTTGATGGAAAAACAGAAGTGACTGATTCTTGGTACAGAGTGTGAGAGAGAGAGAGAGAAACAAAAGTGGTATCTTCTTTTTCAGAGACTACAGTCTAGGAAAGTGAAAGTGAAAGCGAAAGCTGAAAGGTATCGTGTTGATTAACAAGAGGAGGAATTTTCCAGGAAAGTAGAGAGATTTTCCGGGAAATAGAGAGAGAGAGAGAGAGAGAGAGAGAGAGAATCCAAGAAGAGAGAGAAAAGCAGTGCTGTCTGTGCCACTGTGGATCTGCGACTGCAAAAAGTGTAGTGTTTCACTGCTGAGTGTAGTTGGACTTGGAAGAAGCATCAATTGGTGGTGGTGGTTACTATAGTTACCATAAAAGTTACTGTTAACCTATAAAAACGAGTTCTCCTTCTAAACGAAGTAATAAGAGAAATAGTCTTAAAAAATATTAAATTACGTGAAAGTTGAAATGTCAGAAAAGAGTGTAGGATGAGGAAGGAAGAAGAAGATGGAAATGATAGCCGATTCGCTAATTTTAGGTTACGGGATGATATAATTTTTTTAAAATGTAGTTCTAAATAATTGAAGTAAATAATCATAAACAATTGCTTTTAATTTTATATAAAAAATACAAAATACAATTTAATATTAACATTTTTCTATAGAAACCTTAATTATTTTATTTTATATTTGAGTCTTTGAGAATTAAATTTGGAATTTTTACGAGAAATGTGAAGAATCAACTCAATTTTAGGAAATAAGTGCTTTTTAAAAATAATTCAATTGGCCATTAATACAGCTCTTAGGGTATATTAAGATCACTAATTATTTTTTCATTCAATTAATAAATTTTTTTAAAAAAAATTCTTTCTTTTTAGTGAAATTGAGTCAGTGCACCAACAAACAATTAATATTAACCAAACTCTATTTATTGTCCCTTCAATGATAACGATGGTATGTTTGTTTATTCTCATATAGTTCAACTTTTAGAAATTATTGCAAAAATATCATTAGAAAAAAATTTCAACCGAACGGACTGCATCATCTGGGAACATGACCGCAACTTGCTTTTTTAATAGTCTGAAATATAATTTATCCATTAATAGTTGAAATGATTAGTACTACTTTTTTTATATTTTAGTGGTGAGAATTTAAATTTTATTATACATATTTTTTTATATATATGAGGTAGCTTTATTATTTTATTATGAAAGTAGACGTCTTCCGTTATGTGAATAAATATTCAAACTGTATATTTAATGATTAATCTCGATAGATTCCTTTAAAAAAATATATAAACGACAAGTGTTTTACCAAAAAATGTATAAACATTAAATATATTGTAATTGTACGCATTACTTGATAGTAACGGTACCTCTCAATAAAAATGAGATCCCAAGTTCAAATCTCTCTTAAGCCCAAGTGTATATATATATATTATAACACGTTGTATATGGAAAAAGTTACTGGATATAGCTTTACTGTCACTGTCACCATCTCAACAAATGCACACCAAAACAAAGAAAATAAGGTGACACTATTTAATGTGAAAAAGGAAAACAAACAAACAAATAAATTAGACTATATATCTAATAGGGCTAATTGCAATGACACCCCTATAGTTTAAAATAATTATATAAATAAATAAGATTTGGACATATCATTAGAAACTTACCTTGACGTTTCATTGTTATTATACAAACATCCCCTCCCGCCATCATCTTTCCGTTAATGTTAGTTTAACAGTGTAAAAAGGAGGTAAAAGACTAAAATACCCCTAAAAGTAAATAGTCAGATTGCCACTCTAACTCCCACTCCGACAAGATAATTTTTTTTGTCTCTTAAAATTATTTATCTTCCTATTTTGTCCCTTCTCTGTTCCAAATTCTTTCCTCTGCCATTTTCTTGTATTTTCTCGGTCCCCAAATACCACCTTACGAGAAAGATTTTTCTGGTTTAAATAACTTCATTTTATCGATTTCCAAACACTATTTTTTGGATAATATTTCAAGATTTAATTGAATCTAGAACTTGGGTTTTCAACTTTGAGCAAAACCCATCAAGTGTAGGAAGCAACCCAGATCAACAAGAGCAAACCCAGCAAATAAACCAAACAAACCTCAAAAACTCAAAGGCAAATAGGCATTTCATCAAACACCATGCGGGCACTGTTGGGATTTATACTCTAATGCTTGTAAATGTAAATGTAATTAGACATAAATAAAAATAAAAGTTTTATCATTTGAATAAAAGTGTCTTTATTTGTTCAAATATTTATATATTGTGCGTATAACATCCAAGATTGTAAGATGTAATATCAAAATAAGTATATGAATGTCATATACAGAAGGATTCATTTTGAGACATGTAATCTAAAGAGTCCGTAGAGAACAAACAAATATGGGTACTTTGTTTGTGGTTGATCTACTGTTGCGGTCCATTCTGTAATATACAACGGTCTTATCTTAGACTGCTCATGTAGTTGACAAGAGAATGGAGACACTTTATATGATGGGATCATATAGAACTGGGCCACGATTTATATGAATTTCTCACCAAGATCCGTTAGTAGATGAGATCTATATATATCGACAAATGATAGCTGTATATAGGTGATCTTAATCCTGAGTGTCTTATCGACTCCTTCAGGTTAGATTGTGGCTTTTGATATACTATGAGTGAGGTCGATGTGATATTCTCGATCAATACCTCCGTATCTTGGAGTTACGGTTTGGCTTGTGGCTGGGAAGGTTTGAACACAATAGTGGAATCCACTCCTTCTTAACTGAAGTAGATGAGTAGTTCCCTTTAGGGTTGATTCGGAGCTTTAACAATTATAAATGCTCTCATTCTTCCGTAAAGGAAGATAGGATTTAATTGTTCATTAGAGAATCAACGGTGCTTAATGGAAAAGACATAGTTAGAGGGGTATAACGGATATTATGACCTAACTCTAACTATGAACTACTCGTAGAGGATCATACTGTATATAATAGTTATATTAATGGACACTGAGACTTCAGATTGTATAAAACTTCTATATTTCAGAGAGTTCAGCCGCCTCGGACTTTTAGTGGAATAACTCCGAGGTTAATAATCATGGTAATTAATATTGCTAAGTATTATTAAACCTCAAAACTGTAGGTCCATTATGTCTCCTTACTAGCCCTTATGGTTAATGGTAATGATGGTCACGGTTAATTAATTGAATGATTCAATTAATTGTGTTACGAAAGTGACACGATTCAATTGAGAGAATTAATTAAATAATTTGATTATTTAATTAATGAATTTATAGTTAAATAAATATTAATAATTGTTATTAATTATTTAAAAGAATGTTACAAGTTCGAACCTTGACTATGGCAAAAGGAATAAAATAATTATTATTATTTTAAATCCTAGAGGTGAAAGATTCAAAATTTAGAGATGACCAATATTAAATAAAATTTAGAATTTTATTTGACTTATAAGATAATATATCATAAAAGAAAACAAGGCAATTAACCTAGAAAAGAAGCAAGGTGCGGCAATACTAAAAAGGTGAGAGAAAAAGGAAAGTTTTTTTTTTTCTTACTTGTGCAGTGTAACACCTCCTGACCCTACCCGTCTGGACCGAATCAAGGAGCGCTACCCATTTTCAAATTTTTTTTTTCTAAACTTAATTTAAAATTTAAATTCCTTGAAACTATATATTGCATTTTAAAACCTTCAAAAATGGACCCATCAAAATGTTCGAAAATTTTGCTAGAGTTTCCTCTATTTTTCTGATTTTCCAAAAACCTGTTTAATAAAATTACAATTTCACAAATATACACTTCAAAAGTCTTTTAGTCAGTTTGCCTACCAATTTTTGGTGCGACTTTTCATACATTTCCAACAAATCAAATAAGTAGATGATATTTCAAAAATAATAAAATCTCATACTTTTAAACGACATAAACTATTAAACAAATCTTTACAAAGCTTATATATTATAAACTTTTACATTCTTTTGTATATGCATGCATCAATAACCAAATACATAACAAGAGTTAAATAAACTGCCCAAAAGTGATGTGACTCTGAATTCTTCTCTGCAACTATCACCTCTTCAATCTGTCTTTGCTCTGGAATCCTCTTTACCTACGTGTGGTAAATTAACGCGCTAAGCATATGGCTTAGTGGGTGTACACTAAACTGAATTTTCACAAATATAATGAAGTAGCTTTCGAAAAACCAATATATTCAGAACTTATTTAGCATAGGAATCTCCAAACCATAAAAATTCAATTTATATTCAGACCAAGTGTCCACATATATAAATTAGAATTTATACACATCAATGGTAAAAGTATAAAACAATTTCATGAGTTCAAATATTTAAATAATGAATTTAACACAGTATATCATTTCAATATTCAACGTATATAAATACTCTTTTTATTCCGGCCCCTAATATACACAATGGGATTTCACTGGACAAGATTAAGGGTTGTTCGACATCGGAACTCAATTGGGACAGCCCGTCGAACTATATATATACACATATGTTTTCCAAATCGGCGTTGGAACACAACTAGGACTACCTGCCGATTGGTACCACATGTATTCCCATTCAGCATCGGAACCATCTGGGACTACCCACTGAATGATATCACAGGTATCATTTCCAGCCTAGGAACACAACTGGGACTACTAACTGGAAATGTCTTCACTCTAGGATTGGTCACAATGGTGACTACTGATAATCCATAGTGTGGTATCAATACAGAAATTTCGGTGCAGTACTGCTAAATATACCCAATTGATATGTCAATTTTTTATATCCATATCCCTATATATATATATATATATATATATATATATATATATATATATATATATATATATATATCAGGGCCATCTTTTAGGAAAACATTCAATAATTCACAAACTTTATTCTAATATCATTTTTAAAATTATATACTCAAACGTAAAGTTTTCAATGAATTTTCACATTACGAAATCATGGAAAAACAATTCCTCAAACAATTCATTTCAACAATATATATATATATATATATATATATATATATATATATATACATATTTCCAAAATCAATACCTTTATCACTAAATAATTCGGAGCATTCAGGAATAAATTTACAGACAGTAATCACAAACTAAAACCAATATAATAATATAATCCACAAAGATTATTCAATTAAAGTTTTCAAAATCATTTACTCAAGAGCATGAAATTGCTACGAAACAAAAACACATAAACTAAAATCATAGAATTTTCTAGAAATGAGTGTACACCAACATAGATACCGTTTTTTCATTAGAACTCCTCTTCCCCTGGATTCATTTTTCTCCTCCTTTTCCTCTTTTTTTTCTTCCTCTTCTTTCTTTCTTCTTCCTTTTCTTCTTCTTTTTCTTTCTTTTTGTAACACCCCCTGACCCGACCCGGCTGGATCGACCCAGGGAGCGCTACTCGGGTTTTCAAAACTTTCTCAATTCAATTTATAATTTCAAACCATTTAAAAATCATATCAATTTGTAATTCAAAATGACTTTTCTAGTGAGCCCATCGAAATACACTTTTTACAAAAATTTCGGCAGAGTTTCCTTTGTTTTTCGGATTTCCCAAAACCTGTTTTTTTTCCACAACTCAAATCAAATACAAATTCAATAACACTTCAAATCTCATTTTCAATCAATTGCGCACTCTGCCGTTTAGTGCGACTTTCAAACACTTTTCAAAATCAAATAGTGCATAATTAATTCATTACAGTCTTTAAGAAATGAAAAACAGAATTCATAAACCAATTTAATTACAAAATAGAATTATACAAAACATTTACAAATTTCTGTATATACATGCATATCAATCATAATACACATCAACATAAATATCTACCCCAGAAATGTGACTCTACGCCTCTATCTGCAGGAAACTCCTCTTCAGTCTTTTGTCTCTTCAGTATCCCTAGTACCTACGCGTTAGAAATAAAACTAACGCGCTAAGCATATAGCTTAGTAGCTGTACACTAAACTCAAATATTCAAATCATAAAATCATAACATAACGTGTCATAATATAAATATCTCAATACAAACACAAGAAAAACATTACTAATGAAAATCATATGAAATCATTTACTAAATCAATAATCATGCTCAATTCATCAAATCAATTTCGAAAACACTTATATACATATCATTTATTTCAATTCAATTCAGGCCCTCTAGAATACTTAACATAAGCCAGGACTGGAATATGGGTCGTTCGACCATAGTGATTGTCTGTCGAACATAGCTCCCACCCTAGGACGAATCCTAAGAGTGGTACGTATCTCCCTACTCTAGGACCGAGTGGTCGGAACCTAGAGAGGTACATAACTCCCTATCCCAGGAACGAATCCTTAGGAAGGTACGTGTCTCCCTACCCCAGGACGAATCCGTGAGGAGGTACGTGTCTCCCTGCCCCTGGACGAATCCATGAGGAGGTACATAATAGTCATCAATCGCATATCAATATCGGTGCAGTACTGCTCACTGAACCCAGCTGGTATACCAACCTCCTATATCCATTTCTATGTCTAAGTATCCTGGGGCCGTCTCGATAAACTAGTTTTCAAATATTCACTATATTTACAAATCAACGGAAACATTCGATTTCAATAACATAGATTTTTCATGGAAAAATCAACAATATTTATACAAGAGTCGAAAACAAGTAATTTCAGCGGACTCGTAATAATCAAGATACAATCAACAAGAAAATCATTTCAATAACATAATATAAACACATAAAAATTAAAAAGAAATCTTCAAAGTAATTACAGATTCAACGAAAAATACTTAATACTTTTTGTAAAGGTTTCGAAAACGGTGGTACACCAACCTGGATACCGTTTTCCTTCCGACAAATCGCGTTTCTAGGTTTCTTTTCCTTTCCCTTTCTCTTTCTCTTTCACTCTCCTCTTTCACTTTCCTTCCTCTTCTCTTCTTCTTCTTCTTCTTCTTCTTCTTCTTCTTTCTCTTCTTTCTTTCTTCTTCTTTCTCTTCTTTCTTTCTTCTTCTTCTTCTTCTTTTTCCTCGGTCTCTCACTCTCTCTTTTCTCTTCTCTATTTTTGGTGGCTTCTGCGAGAAGCCAAATTTTTTTTTTTTATATTTTTCGGTCGTCGCGACCTGTGGTCGCGCCACCAGGTCGCGGTACTTTTAATTACATTTACACCCCTTCCAATCACAAAAATTTATTTTTACATATTCAAAATTAATTATCCGAAATCCGGGATGTTACAATTCTTCCCCTCTTAAGAAATTTCGTCCTCAAAATTTACCTCAATGAAACAGTTGCGGATACTGTTGTCGCATCGTTTCTTCGCTCTCCCAGGTAGCCTCTTCTACTTTATGATTCCTCCAGAGGACTTTCACCAGTGGAACTCTTTTATTTCTTAGCTCTTTAATCTCCCGATCAAGAATCTGTACTGGTTCCTCCTCATATGTTAGGTCTGGTCGGATTTCAATACTTTCGGCCTGAACTCTGTGGGAAGGATCAGATCTGTATCTCCTCAACATTGACACATGGAACACATTATGAATCATTTCTAATTCTGGAGGTAAAGCTAGTCTGTAGGCTACTGGTCCCACACGTTCAATGATTTCGTATGGCCCAATAAACCTAGGACTTAACTTACCTTTTCTGCCAAATCTGAGCACTTTCCTCCACGGAGATACTTTCAGAAACACTTTCTCACCGACTTCATATTCTATCTCTTTTCTTTTCAAATCTGCATATGATTTCTGTCGGTCAGAAGCAACTTTCAATCTATCCTTGATAATCTTCACCTTCTCCTCAGTTTGTTGAATCAAGTCAGGGCCTACTAACCTGTCCTCTCCTAACTCTGTCCAGCATACTAGAGTCCTGCATTTCCTTCCATACAATGCCTCATACGGTGCCATAGCTATGCTCGACTGGTAACCGTTGTTGTAGGCGAATTCAATTAATGGGAGATGATCCGCCCAACTTCCTTCAAAGTCAATTACACAACTCCTGAGCATATCTTCAAGCACCTGTATTACCCTTTCTGATTGTCCGTCTGTCTGCGGATGGAAGGCTGTACTGAAACTCAGTCGAGTACCCAAGGCTTCTTGAAACTTCTTCCAGAATCTGGATGTAAACCTCGGATCTCTATATGATATTATGGATGCAAGCACTCCATGCAATCTGACTATCTCTCTGATGTACAATTCTGCTAATCGATCCAGGGAATAGTCAGTTCTGACAGGTAAAAAGTGTGCTGACTTCGTCAATCTGTCCACTATAACCCATACTGCATCGTGTTTACTCCGGGTGAGTGGCAATCCAGTGACAAAGTCCATAGTGATGCGATCCCATTTCCATTCAGGTATTGCTATTGGTTGTAACAATCCTGATGGAACCTGGTGTTCAGCTTTCACCTGTTGACAGGTCATGCATCTATTCATGAATTCTACCACATCCTTTTTCATACCAGACCACCAATACTGAGTTTTCAAATCTCTGTACATTTTTGTGCTACCTGGGTGCATCGCATACGAACTGCTGTGTGCCTCTGTCAGGATTATCTTTCTCAATTCTTCATCATCTGGAATGCAAATCCTGTCTCTAAAACACACAATACCATCAGCTCTGATCAAGAAGTCCGGATGCTTCCCTTCTGGGATCTGTTCACATATCATCTGAATTTTAGCATCCTGCTTCTGTTTATCTGAAATCTGCTGAATTAGACTAGGTCTGCATATCAATTCAGCTACCAATGCACTATCTGGATTCAACTGTAATTGCACATTCATAGCTTTCAAAGCGAGCAGTGCTTTTCTACTCAGGGCATTTGCGACTACATTCGCCTTCCCTGGATGATAGTCGATTATACAGTCATAATCTTTAATCAACTCCATCCACCGTCTCTGTCTCAGATTTAGCTCTCTCTGGGTAGGCAGATATTTCAGACTCTTGTGATCTGTGTATATATAACATTTCTCGCCATATAAGTAATGCCTCCAGATTTTCAAAGCGAAGACTATGGCTGCAAGTTCCAGATCATGAATCGGATAATTCTGCTAATGATTTTTCAGTTGTCTAGACGCATATGCAACCACCTTGCCTTCCTGCATCAATACACAACCTAAACCCTGATGTGAGGCATCACTATAGATCACAAAGTCTTTACCTGAAACAGGCTAAATCAGGACTGGAGCCTCAACTAGCATCGCCTTCAATCTGTCAAAAGCTGCCTGGCATTTGTCAGTCCACTCAAATCTGACATTCTTATGCAGTAGCTTGGTCAACAGACTTGCTATGGAGGAAAACCCCTTCATAAACCGTCGATAATAACCTGCCAAGCCTAGAAAACTTCTGACTTCTGTAACATTTCTGGGAGGCTTCCATTCCACTATTGTTTTAATCTTTTTCGGATCCGCCTTAATACCCTCTGCTGACACAATGTGACCCAAAAATGAAATCTCAGGCAACCAAAACTCGCATTTGCTCAGTTTTCCATACAATTGCTTCTCCCTCAGAATCTGCAATACTACTCTGAGGTGCCTGTCATGGTCCTCTGCCGTCTGTGAGTACACCAGGATATCATCAATAAATACCACCACAAACTGGTCCAGGTATGGTCGGAATATTCTGTTCATCAGATCCATAAAGGCTGCAGGTGCATTAGTCAGCCCAAATGGCATCACTACAAATTCATAGTGTTCATACCTGGTTCTGAATGCAGTTTTCGAATATCTGATTCTTTTATTCTCAACTGATGATAACCTGATCTCAGATCTATCTTTGAGAAGACACAGGCTCCTCTCAGCTAGTCAAACAAATCATCAATTCTCGGCAACGGGTACTTGTTCTTGACAGTAAGTTTGTTTAGCTGCCTATAATCGATGCACAATCGCAATGACCCATCTTTTTTTTTCACAAACAACACTGGAGCTCCCCAAGGGGATACACTGGGTGTAATGAAACCCTTATCCAGCAATTCCTGTAATTGTATCTTCAGTTCTTTCAGTTCTGCTGGTGCCATTCTATAGGGAGCTATCGATACTAGAGACATACCTGGTACCACATCTATCACAAACTCCACTTCTCTCTGAGGTGGCAAACCAGGAAGCTCCTCTGGAAACACATCTGCAAAATCACACACAGTGGGTATATTCTGGATTTTAGCATTAACCTTTCTGGAATCAACCATCTGTGCCAAATATGCTTCACACCCCTTTCTGATCAGTTTACAGGCTGCAGTGGCTGAAATGACATTGGAGAGAAAATCCCTCCTTTCACCCACCATTGTGATTTCTGCACCATCTGCTGTTCTGAGCGTCACTCGTTTTAATTCACAGTCGATCACCACTCTATACCGAGTTAACCAATCCATGCCTAGGATCACATCAAACTCATAGAATGGCAACTCCATCAAATCTCATGGGAATTCACACTCCTGTATCCGAATCGGACAATTTCTGTACACACGATTCACTACTACACTCTGACCTATCGGATTACTGACTAACATATCATACTCAGTAGGTTCAGTTTCCAGGTTTCGGTATTTCAGCATGGCATCACATATATATGAATGAGTGGAACCTGGATCTATCAATGCCATAGCTGTAGTATCAAAAATAGAAATAATACCAGCTATCACATCAGGCGCATCCTTGTCTTCCTGAGCTCTAACACCATAAACGCGTGCAGGAGCTCGACTATCAGGTCTGGCCACTGACTATGACACTCCTCTGTGGCTACCATCCTCAGGTACTGCCTAACTAGGCCTCCTACCTCTGGAAGTAGTAGGGGCTGGTCTCTCTGGCTGCTGAGCTCTAATCTGTGGGCAATCTCTCAGGAAATGATCATGAGATCCACACCGTAAGCAGGCTCCTGTAAGCTTCCAGCATTCCCCAGGATGTCTTCTTCCACAATGTTCACACATAGCAGGGGCTGGTCTTCTTCCTGCACTCCTAGGGGTACTGGCCACGGACGTTGCAGACTGACCAGGTCTAACTGTGGGTACTGGCCTCTATGACTGCACTGGACCACTAGGTTGCGGTCCCTTAAATTTCTTACTTTGGGGCTGATATGAGATGGATGGCCCTGCCCCTCTTCTTTGCTGCCCTCTATCTCTTCTGGCCTGCTCTTCCTTCTTAATTCTTTCTACATTCAGAGCTGCCGAGACGAGTCTAGTAAAATCTTCGAATTCGAAGGCAGCTACCTGTAACATCCCTCAATTAATCTATATTCTATTTATATATATATATATATATATATATATATTCACAATTCATTAAGTACAAATTAGGAATTTCACACAACCTGTAAGCGGATATAATCGTTCAGTCCATCCTCAAATCGTCTATATTTATCCGCATCTGTAGACACCGTATCTTTTGCATATTTACTCAACCTGACGAATTCTCGCTTATATTCAGTCACTGTCATCTGCATTTGCTTTAGGTTGATAAACTCCCTCTTCAGATTATCCAAATAGATGCGACCAATATATTTTCTCCTGAACTTCTTCTGAAAGAAATCCCACGTTCTATCCTCTGGTCGCACTGTCTGTATAATGGAGGTCCACCATTGATAGGCATCCTCCTGTAATAAGGATACTGGACACTCCAGTCTCTCTTCAGGTGTGCATTGCATCTGCTCCAATATTCGGTTCGTCCGTTCAAACCAGTACTCTGCAGCAGATGCATGCTCATCCTTTTTACCATGGAAATCCGTGGGTCTGTGTTTAGCCAGTCGCTCTATGGCTGATCTTCGTGGCGCTGCTCTAGCCACATTCTGAAAGAACTCAGCCATCTGCTGCATAAATGCTGGCTGTACAGGCTCTGCCATTCTCGGACTTACTAATTCCCTAGATGCTCCCCCAGCCACGCTGGCGGGACTTTCGGGTCTATCACCACTTCCTTCTATTTCCTTTTATCCTATATAAGACAGAAGAGAGGTCTGCAGATTAGAGTTACACATTCCTATGGGTATCTTTATACATTGCATGCATATACAGACTCTTTTGGTCCAGAAACGCCTAAACCGCGCTCTGATACCACTTAAAATGTAACACCCCCTGACCCGACCCGGCTGGATCGACCCAGGGAGCACTACTCGGGTTTTCAAAACTTTCTCAATTCAATTTATAATTTCAAACCATTTAAAAATCATATCAATTTGTAATTCAAAAAGACTTTTCCAGTGAGCCCATCGAAATACACTTTTTACAAAAATTTCGGCAGAGTTTCCTTTGTTTTTCGGATTTCCCAAAACCTTTTTTTTTTCCACAACTCAAATCAAATACAAATTCAATAACACTTCATATCTCATTTTCAATCAATTGCGCACTCTGCCGTTTAGTGCGACTTTCAAACACTTTTCAAAATCAAATAGTGCATAATTAATTCATTACAGTCTTTAAGAAATGAAAAACAGACTTCATAAACCAATTTAATTACAAAACAGAATTATACAAAACGTTTACAAATTTCTGTATATACATGCATATCAATCATAATACACATCAACATAAATATCTACCCCAGAAATGTGACTCTACGCCTCTGTCTGCAGGAAACTCCTCTTCAGTCTTTTGCCTCTTCAGTATCCCTGGTACCTACGCGTTAGAAACAAAACTAACGCGCTAAGCATATAGCTTAGTGGGTGTACACTAAACTCAAATATTCAAATCATAAAATCATAACATAACGTGTCATAATATAAATATCTCAATACAAACACAAGAAAAACATTACTAATGAAAATCATATGAAATCATTTACTAAATCAATAATCATGCTCAATTCATCAAATCAATTTCGAAAACACTTATATACATATCACTTATTTCAATTCAATTCAGGCCCTCTAGAATACTTAAGATAAGCCAGGACTGGAATATGGGTCGTTCGACCACAGTGACTGTCTGTCGAACATAGCTCCCACCCTAGGACGAATCCTAAGAGTGGTACGTATCTCCCTACTCTAGGACCGAGTGGTCGGAACCTAGAGAGGTACATAACTCCCTATCCTAGGAACGAATCCTTAGGAAGGTACGTGTCTCCCTACCCCAGGACGAATCCGTGAGGAGGTACGTGTCTCCCTGCCCCTGGACGAATCTATGAGGAGGTACATAATAGTCATCAATCGCATATCAATATCGGTGCAGTACTGCTCACTGAACCCAGCTGGTATACCAACCTCCTATATCCATTTCTATGTCTAAGTATCCTAGGGCTGTCTCGATAAACTAGTTTTCAAATATTCACTATATTTACAAATCAACGGAAACATTCGATTTCAATAACATAGATTTTTCATGGGAAAATCAACAATATTTATACAAGAGTCGAAAACAAGTAATTTCAGCGGACTCGTAATAATCAAGATACAATCAACAAGAAAATCATTTCAATAACATAATATAAAGACATAAAAATTAAAAAGAAATCTTCAAAGTAATTACAGATTCAACGAAAAATACTTAATACTTTTTGTAAAGGTTTCGAAAACGGTGATACACCAACCTGGATACCGTTTTCCTTCCGACAAATCGCGTTTCTAGGTTTCGTTTCCTTTCCCTTTCTCTTTCTCTTTCACTCTCCTCTTTCACTTTCCTTCCTCTTCTCTTATTCTTCTTCTTCTTCTTCTTCTTCTTCTTTCTCTTCTTTCTTTCTTCTTCTTTCTCTTCTGTCTTTCTTCTTCTTCTTCTTCTTTTTCCTCGGTCTCTCACTCTCTCTTTTCTCTTCTCTGTTTTTAGTGGCTTCTGCGAGAAGCCAAATTTTTTTTTTTTATATTTTTCGGTCGTCGCGACCTGTGGTAGCGCCACTAGGTCGCGGTACTTGCTGGAGCGTTTCCACCGCCTTCATCGCGAGCACACCTCGCGGTACTATGGTCGCGCTGGTGGTCGCGTTGCTCACTGCCAGAATTTGACATTTTCATCGCGAGCAGTTCATCGCGATCTGTGGTCGCGATGACTGGTCGCGATGTTCACTGCCAAGAATCACCATTTTTCATCGCGAGCAGGTCATCGCGATCTGTGGTCGCGGTGACCAGGTCGCGATACTCACTGCCTTGGTTTTCACTTTTCACGCATTATTTCTGGACCGTTCCATCTGGATGTTACACACCTTCCAATCACAAAAAATTATTTTTACACATTCAAAATTAATTATCCGAAATACGGGATGTTACACTTTTCTTCCCTTCTCTCCTCTTTCTCGACTTTGTTTTCTTCTTCTTCTTTTTCTTTTTTTTTCTTTTCTTTCTCTCTTTGGCCGATTCTCTCCTCTGTTTGTTCTCTGATTAGTTTTTGTTTTGTTTCACTTGGTTGACTTTGCAAATTTTGGATTTGTGAGTAGAGACTCCACTCAAATTGCTCATAAATATCTCAATAATATTTGCAAGTTGCCCCTTGACTCTTTAAATTTCTAAAATGGCAACACTTTGAAAATTAATCACATATCATTAACCAATCATCTATTAATTATCAAACTAATCCACCAATCACATTCCATCTCAATAATTATTCCAAAAATATTCCACACTTATCTAATTATCAAATTGACTTCCCAATATTCAATTTGACCCACTATCATCTAAATGCACAATGAAAATAATATTTCTAATGGGAGTTAAATTGGTTAAAATCACTATTCATTTATACATTATATATCGAATATATATATATATACTTTCCACCAATCTAAATCACATACTTAACTTTTGCATGCTTAATAATAATTAATAATAATTCAAGGATATTTATCATATTTAAGAAAAATTAGGGGCGTTATAATTCTTCCCTTCTTAAGAAATTTCATCCTCGAAATTTACCTCATTCGAAAAGTTGTGGATATTGTTGTCTTATCACTTTTTCACTTTCCCAGGTAGCTTCTTCCACATTGTGATTTCTCCAGAAAACTTTCACCAGTGGAACTCTTTTATTCCGTAATTCTTTAACTTCTCTGTCTAGGATTTTCACTAGTTCCTCATCATATGTCAGGTCTGGCTGTACTTCAATAGTTTAAGTGGAGACTCGATGAGAGGGATCTGATCTGTATCTCTTTAGTATAGATATATGAAACACATTATGTATCTTTTCTAATTCAGGCAGTAAAGCTAGTCTATAGGCTACTGGTCCCACACGTTCAATGATTTCGTATGGGCCAATAAACCTAGGACTCAACTTTCCTTTCTTCCCAAATTTCAGTACTTTCTTCCACGGAGATACCTTAAGGAAGACTTTTTCTCCGACTTCATATTCTATGTCTCTCCTTTTCAGATCTGCATAGGATTTCTGTTGATCAGATGCTGCTTTCAATCTCTCATTGATAATCTTCACATTCTTTTTAGTCTGCCTGATCAAATCAGGTCCTACTAACCTGTTTTCACCCAATTCTGTCCAGCACAATGATGTCCTGCATTTCCTTCCATATAGCGCTTCATACGGTGCCATATCTTTACTCGCCTGATAACTGTTATTGTAAGCAAATTCAATCAATGGGAGATGATCAACCCAACTCCCTTCAAAATCAATTACACAACTCCGGAGGATGTCTTCTAACACCTGAATTACTCTCTCTAACTGTCCATCTGTCTGTGGATGGAAGACTGTACTAAAGCTTAATCGAGTACCCAAAGCTTTCTGAAATTTCTTCCAGAATCTGGATGTAAACTTCGAGTCTCTGTCTGATATTATCGATGCAGGTACTCCATGCAATCTGATTATTTCTTTAATGTACAACTCGGCCAATCTATCTAATGAATAGTCTATTCTGACAGGTAGGAAGTGTGCTGACTTAGTCAATCGGTCCACTATCACCCAAATTGCATCATATTTACTCCGAGTGAGAGGTAACCATGTGACAAAATCCATAATAATGCGATCTCATTTCCATTCAGGTATAGATATCGGTTGTAATAATCCTGATGGAACCTGATGTTCTGGGTCTTTTCACAAAGTCTACCACATCTTTCACCTACTGGCATATCATACATCTATTCATAAAGTCTACCACATCTTTCTTCATACCAGACCACCAGTACTGGGTCTTTAGATCTCTGTACATTTTTATGCTACTTGGGTGCATTGAATAAGAATTGTTGTTTGCTTCTGTTAAGATTGCCCTTTTTAGTTCATCATCATCTGGAATGCAAATCCTATCTCTGAAGTACAAAATACCGTCATCTCTGATAGCATAATCATTTTCCTTCCCCTATTGGACTTGTCTAGAGGTGGTCAGAAGCTTTTCATCTTGTTTCTGCTTTTCTTGTATCTGCTGAATCAGGTTTGGCTTGAATTTCAATTCAGCTACTATCGTATTATCTGGAGTCAATTCCAAGTAAGCATTCATAGCTTTCAATGCAAACAAGGATTTTTTGCTTAAAGCATCAGCTACCACATTTGCTTTCCCTGGATGGTAGTCAATGATGCAGTCATAATCTTTAATTAGCTCCATCCATCTTCTCTGTCTTAAGTTGAGTTCTTTCTGAGTAGGCAAGTATTTAAGACTCTTGTGATATGTGTATATATAACATTTCTCTCCATACAAGTAATGTCTTAATATTTTTAAAGCAAAGACTATGACTGCAAGCTCCAGATCATGTGTCGGATAATTCTGTTCATGAGTTTTCAACTGTCTGGAAGCATACGCAACCACCTTTCCTTCCTGCATCAGTACACAACCCAGGCCATTATGTGAGGTATCACTGTATATCACAAAGTCTTTACTTGAAACTAGCTATACAAGGACTGGAGCCTCAACTAACAGTGCCTTCAGTCTGTCAAAAGCTGTCTGGCACTTCTCATTCCACTTGAATTTAACATTATTGTGGAGTAGTTTAGTTAACGGATTTCTATGGATGAAAATCCTTTCACAAATCATCTATAATAACCTGCCAAGCCTAGGAAACTTCTGACTTTTGCAACATTCTTGGGAAACTTCCATTCCATGATTGTTTCAATCTTCTTGGGATATGCCTTTATGCCTTCAGCTGACACTATATATTGCAGAAAAGCAATTTCTTTCAGTCAGAATTCACATTTACTCAACTTGGCATACAACTTCTTTTCTCTTAATATTTGTAATACCATCCGAAGATGCCAGTCATGTTTTGCTGCTGATTGAGAATACACCAGAATATCATCTATGAATACCACCATAAATTGATCCAAATACGGATGGAAGATACGGTTCATCAGATCCATAAAGGTTGCGGGTGCGTTCGTCAGCCCAAATGGCATTACTACAAATTCATAATGTCCGTACCGTGTTCGAAAAGCTGTTTTCGGAATATCAAAGTCTTTCACCCTCAACTGATGATACCCTGATCTGAGATCTATTTTAGAGAAGACACTGGCTCCTCTCAACTGATCAAATAAATCATCGATCCTAGGCAACGAATACTTATTTTTAATTGTGAGCTTATTCAGTTGCCTGTAATCGATACACAATCTTAACGACCCGTCTTTCTTCTTCACAAACAATACGGGTGCTCCCCATGGGGAAACACTAGGTCGTATAAATTCCTTATCTAACAATTCCTGCAACTGTATTTTCAATTCTTTCAGTTCTGCAGGTGGCATTCTGTAAGGAGCAATCGACATTGGGGAAGTACCTGGTATCACATCAATTACGAATTCAACATCTCTCTTCGGTGGTAAACCAGGAAGTTCCTCCGGAAACACATCCAGAAAATTACATACGGTGGGTATATTCTGAAGATTAGAAGTAACCCTCCGGGAATCAACCACCTATGCCAAATAAGCTTCACACCCTTTTCCGATTAGTTTTCTGGCAATAGTGGTTGAAATAACATTAGAGAGATAATCTCTCCTTTCACCCACCATCGTCACTTCTGTCCCATTGGCTGTTTTAAGCGTTACTCGCTTCAGACTGCAGTCAATCACAACCAGGTATCTAGATAACCAATCCATGCCTAGAATCACATCAAATTCATGGAATGGTAATTCCATTAAATCACCCGAAAATTCATATCTCTGAATCCTGATAGGACAATCTCTGTATACTTTGTTCACAATCACACTATGACCTAACGGATTACTGACTAGTACTTCATATTCAATAGGTTCTGTTTCAGATTTCTTTATTTCAGCATGGCATCACAAATATAGGAATGGGTGGATCCTAGATCTATTAATGCAATTGCAGTAGTATCAAAAATGGAAATCATATCAGCAATTATATCAGGTGCATCCCTGTCTTCCTGAGCCCTGATAGTATAGACTCGTGCCGGGGTACGAGTATCCTGTCTCGTCGCTGATTCTGGTACCCCTCTGTGACTACTCGCTTTAGTCCCTACTTGGCTGGGTCTCCCCCCTCTAGAAACAGTGGGAGTATGTCTTTCTGATTGCTAAACAGGTGTAGTCTGACCTTTCGGGCAATCTTTATAAAAGTGGTCACGGGACCCACATATGTTACAAGCTCCTGTGACCCTCTAGCATTCCCCTGGATGTCTCTTTCTGCAATGTATACATGGTGCTGGGGCTGGCCCTCTAGGCTGTACTCCTAGGGGTACTGGCTGCTGATGTAACTGATTATCCCGATCTAGCTGTAGGTAAGGGTCTATGTGATTGCGTTTGACTACTGGACTGCTGTCCCTTAAACTTTTTACTTGGTGGCTGAAATGAACTAAATTGCCCCGACCCTCTTCTTTGTTGATTCATGTCCCTTCTGGTCTGTTTATTTTTCTTAACCCTTTCAACATTAAGGACTGCTAATACCAATCTGGCAAAATCTTCCATTTGAAATGCTGTGACCTGGAGGCGAATATAATCATTCAGTCTATCTTCGAATCTCCTGCATCTATCTGCCTCTATGGCTACCATTTCTCTCGCATACTTGCTCAATCTGATAAATTCCCTTTCATAATCTGTTACTGTCATCTGTCTCTGTTTCAGATTGATAAACTCTCTCTTCATATTATCTGTATAAATACGACCGATATATTTTCGTCTAAATTCTCTCTGGAAGAACCCCCAAGTTCTCTCTTCCGGCCATACTGTCTGCATAATAGAGGTCCACCACTAATAGGCATCATCCTATAATAAAGATACTGCACACTCTAAACTCTCTTCGGGTGTGCAATGCATCTGTTGCAATATTCTTTCTGTCCGCTCAAACCAATATTCGGCGGCGGATGCGTCCTCATCTTTTCTACTATGAAAGTCAGTCGGTCTGTATTTGGCCAGTCGTTCTATCGCTGACCTCCTTAGCGCTGCTCTGGCCACATTCTGAAAGAATTCAACCATTTGCTGCATAAATGCTGGCTGACCCTAAGCCTCTGGTCCATCCATTCTTGGACTCACCGATTCTCCTGAAGCTCCCCCAGCCACACTGGCGGGACTTCCAGGTTTATCTCTGTTTTCACTTCCAGAAGGTTCCATTTCTTTTCTTCCTTTATCCTGTATAAGACAGAAGAGGTATCTGTAGATTAGAGTCACATCCTCCTATAGTTCTCTTTATACAATGCATGAATATACAAAATATTTTTCTCAGGTCTAGGAATGCGTAAACCGCGCTCTGATACCACTAAAATATAACACCCCCTGACCCGACCTGCCTAGACCGAAACAAGGAGCACTACCCGTTTTCAATTTTTTTTTTTCAAAACTTAATTTAAAATTTAAATTCCTTGAAACTATATATTGCATTTTAAAACCTTCAAAAATGGACCCATCAAAATGTTCAAAAATTTTGCCAAAGTTTCCTCTATTTTTCTAATTTTCCAAAACCTGTTTAATAAAATCACAATTTCACAAATATACACTTCAAAGGTCTTTCAATCAGTTTACGCACCCTATCAATTTTTGGTGTGACTTTTCAAACATTTCCAACAAGTCAAATAAGTAAACAATATTTCAAAAATAATAAAATCTCATACTTGTAAACCACATAAACTATTAAACAAATCTTTACAAAGCTTATATATTACAAACTTTTACATTCTTTTGTATATACATGCATCAATAACTAAATACACAATAAGAGTTAAATAAACTACCCAAAAGTGATGTGACTCTGAATTCTTCTCTGCAACTATCACCTCTTCAATCTATCTTTGCTCTGGAATCCTCTTTACCTACGCGTGGTAAATTAACGCGCTAAGCATATAGCTTAGTGGGTGTATACTAAACTGAATTTTCACAAATATAATGAAGTAGCTTTCGAAAAACCAATATATTCAGAACTTATTTAGCATAGGAATCTCCAAAACATGAAAATTCAATTTATATTCAGACCAAGTGTCCACATATATAAATTAGAATTTATACACATCAATGGTAAAAGTATAAAACAATTTCCAGAGTTCAAATATTTAAACAATGGATTTAACACAGTATATCATTTCAATATTCACTGTATATAAATACTCTTTCTATTCCGGCCCCTAATATACACAACGGGATTTCACTGGACTGGATTAAGGGTCGTTCGACATCAGAACTCAACTGGGACTGCCCGTCAAACTATATATATATATATACACACACATACATAGGTTTTCCAAATCGGCGTCAGAATACAACTGGGACTACCTGCCGATTAGTACCACATATATTCCCATTCAGCATCAGAACCAATTGGGACTACCCGCTGAATGGTATCACAGGTATCATTTCCAGCCTAGGAACACAACTGGGACTACTAGCTGGAAATGTCTTCACTCTAGGATTGGCCACAGCGGTGACTACTCATAATCCATAGAGTGGTATCAATACAGGAATTTCGGTGCAGTGCTGCTACATGTACCCAATTGACATGTCAATTTCCTATATTCATTTCCCTATATATATATATATATATATATATATATATATATATCAGGGCTATCTTTCAGGAATTTCATAATTTTTTCTCAATTTGAAAACATTCAATAATTCACAAACTTTATTTTAATATCATTTTCAAAATCATATATTCAAACGTAAAGTTTTCAACGAATTTTCACATTACGAAATCATGGAAAAACAATTTCTCAAACAATTCATTTCAACAATATATATATATATATATATACATATTTCCAAAATCAATACCTTTATCAATAAATATTTCGAAGCGTTCAGAAATAAATTTGCAGACAGTAATCACAAACTAAAACCAATATAACAATATAATCCACAAAAATTATTCAATTAAAGTTTTCAAAATCATTTACTCAAGAGCATGAAATTGCTATGAAACAAAAACGCATAAACTAAAATCATAGAATTTTCTAGAAATGAGTGTACACCAAACTGGATACCATTTTTTTATTAGAACTCCTCTTCCCTTGAATTCCTTTTTCTCCTCCTTTTCCTCTTTTCTTTCTTCCTCTTCTTCTTCTTCTTTTTCTTTTTTTTCTTCCCTTCTCTCCTCTCTCTCAGCTTTCTCTTCTTCTTTTTCTTCTTCTTCTTCTTCTTCTTCTTCTTCTTCTTCTTCTTCTTCTTCTTCTTCTTCTCCTCTCCTCTCTCTCAACTTTCTTTTCTTCTTCTTTCTTTTTTTTTCTTTTCTTTCTCTCTTTGGCCGATTGTCTCCTCTGTTTGTTCTCTGATTGTTTTTGTTTTGTTTCACTTGGTTGAATTTGCAAATTTTGGATTTGTGAGTGGAGACTCCACTCAAATTGCTCATAAATATCCTCTCTCTCAGCTTTCTTTTCTTCTTCTTTTTTTTTTTTTTCTTTTCTTTCTCTCATCTGTTTGTTCTCTGATTGTTTTTATTTTGTTTCACTTGGTTGAATTTGCAAATTTTAGATTTGTGAGTGGAGACTCCACTCAAATTGCTCATAAATATCTCAGTAATATTTGCAAGTTGCCCCTTGACTCTTTAAATTCTTAAAATGGCAACACTTTGAAAATTACTCACATATCATTAACCAATCATCTATTAATTATCAAACTAATCCACCAATCACATTCCATCTCAATAATTATTTCAAAAATATTACACACTTATCCAATTACCAAATTGACTTCATCAATATTCAATTGGATCCATTATTATCCAAATACACCATGAAAATAATATTTCTAATAGGAGTTAAATCGATTAAAATTACTATTCATTTATACACTATATATCGAATATATATATATATATATATACTTTCCACCAATTTAAATTACATACTTAACTTTTGTATGCTTAATAATAATTAATAATAATTCAAGGATATTTATCATATTTAAGAAAAATTAGGGGTGTTACATGCAGGGTGCAGCCGACCAAAGAAAGAAGGCAAGGAGTTGTTTTCTCCACTTTTCTGTAACCTCTATCTTTGCTTTCGTAACGTACCCACACGCGCATTGTTAGACCACGGGTCATAGTTCTGAAGGTTTGGTGGTGAATGAAGAAGTCAAAGAATCAAGAAAAACAATAAAAGTAATTGTAGTGTAAATATTTTATTCGCGTACGTACATTAATACGTTCATTTTGAAAAGAGTTTTCAACAAAAAAAAAAAATTTTAAAACCTATTTCCGCTGCATTTTATTCTAAAAAGACAATTTTTCCTTTCAATTGGTATCAGAGCCTTTGGTTATAATGTTTTTGTATATACGTGAAAAAGAAAACTACAAACTTTTGTGTTCTTGATTTTCTTTTTTCTTGATTCTGGATGTATGACATGTGTAGGCACAATCTAGGGTTTGTATGATTTGATTATATGATTTTAATTGTATACATAAACATGAATGGTCGTTAATTGTACGGTGTCATGGATTTCAAAGTTTTAATTTTATTTTGGGAAAAGCCAATTGTTTTTAATGGCTGTTTTTTTTATACCGTTTTTGGTGTATTTTTTTTTTGTATATTATTTATGTATGTGCGAAGAAGATCGTGACTGCGGAGGATACAAAAAAAAAAAAAAAAGGAACCAGCTAGGGGCGACAACCCTAACGCTACTGTGCGCTGGCTGTTGCCGCAACGCGTTTAGGCTGCCCATGTGGTTTTTTCGCGGATGATTTTTGATGGTATTTTCTAAAAAATATTGTCGAATATTGTTCCAGAAAAGTGGCAGAAAATTAGAGCGAAAAACTGCGGCCAAAACCTCCTGATGTGCGCAATGCACGGCTTCCGCGAGGGTTGCGCTCACCAAGTGTACGCACGACTGTTGCTACTGGCAGTCGTGCCTTCGCGTGTGCTAGGACTTTTTTGGGCCTTGTATGCACATTGGGTACGTGTTAGGGTAACGCGTGGGCCTTGGTACAAAAGATGGCAGCCCATAGAAGCCATTCAGACAGCCCTAAAGCATCCAAGGCTGTTACGTGCAATTCCTGCATGTGAGCGGACTTGAGGTTTGCAAAAGGGTAGTCCAATGGACTTCTTGGACAGCCATACCTTACTGGATTTAAGTGATGGGCCTTAAGGTTCAGCCTATGAGATGAATCACTTAAATTAAATTAAGTTGGACTTGATAAGGAGCCCAATACGAAAAGATGATGGACTTGAAGACAAATGATTACATGAAGACAAAGAATTGCCTTGGATTAAATCTTGTAATTAGAATTATTTAAGTTAGATAACTTATGTCGCTCGGTCATTCATATATGCTTTAAATTTATGTCCTGTGATGTTTTATTGTATTTAAAGCACGATCATACATATAAATACCATCTAGATTACACTTGCATTATAACATGTCATACATGATTGCAATGATTTATTTGTTTAATTTTTTAATGTGATTAAAAAAGCAAACATCTTCATAAATGATAATTAAATAATGAGATTATTTTTTAGGAATAAAAATTTGGTAATTCTTATTAACAAACTAATCTTTTAATTAAAATATTTAATTAATTAGATTAGTTAGGTCCATTAATTAATTATGATTAATATGATTAAGACCTTAATAATAATTTAACCAATTAATGTGATTTAGTTTTAATAGTTAAAACTTGGCAAAGTCACATTTAATTTCTAGTTTATTTAAACAGTTTATATAAATTAGAAATCGAATAATAAATTAAATTTTAAAAGTTAAAGATCAATAATTTATTATATCATCTAGTAACTTAGATTTTAGTTAGCCGTAGAATCTAAGTTAAAACTATAAACATAGAGTTTAACAACTCGAAGTTATAAGAAAATCTTAAACTACAAATAGTAAGTGGGAGAGGGATATATGACATTATATTCTACAATCTCCATCGTTATTTCAACACCGTGAGATTCAAGTGGCGCCTCGAGACGGCTTCGCTTTTGTCCTCCTTAAGGAAGGTGTCCATGAGAGTCAATACCAAGGTTGACTTCCTAACGAATAGGGTTTCTGAATGTATTTTGAGGTTAACCTACCCTACGGCAGAAATTCTCAAGTTAAGTTCGTGGAATCTGAAACGATGGGTTACACTCACAATGATATAATTAAATAGTTAATTAAACATCCTAACTGAATTAAAGAGTTATTCTGGTATATCATTCGATTGAGAATGTCTCGATCTAACATGCAATGATTTGACCTAACCTACCAAGGAACTTACTTGTGGTATGTTGAATTGTCGTGGTATAGTAACTATTTTTAGGAAAATTTCTAGTTCATTAAAATATGTTCATGCATCATGTTTAATTGTATACCAAACATATAGCATGTGATATGAATGTATGAAATGAATGATTTTAATTTATTTATGTTTTTAAATTTCAGCTATGTCCCCTACTTTAATTTCAATCCTCGTGAATGAAAAATTAACCGGGAATAATTATACTAAATGGAAACACAACATGAATGCAATCATGGTCTGTAAAGACATCAAGTTTGTGCTAACGGAGGAATGTCCTCCACAGTCTGTTGTTAATGCACTAACAGTTGTTAAAGAAGCCTATGATAAATGGGTTTCAGCTAATGTCTCTTCTTTTGTTTAGAAGGCAAAATGACCAAGAGACCTTTTACAGGAAAATGACTTAGAGCTACGCAACCACTAGAGCTTATACATTCAGACGTCTGCGGGCCTATAAGTGTTAGAGCTAGAGGTGGGTATGAGTATTATGTCATATTTATTGACGATTACTCAAGATATGGATATGTTTACCTAATGCAACGTAAGTCGGAAATAGTTGAAAAGTTCAAGGAATTTCGAGCTAAAGTGGAAAATTAATTAGGCAAAACAATCAAATCTCTACGATCAGATCGTGGAGGTGAGTATCTCGACCAAGAGTTTGAAGAATACATGGTTAAGGATGGGATAGTATCCCAACTCACTGCTCCAAGAACACCACAACAAAATAATGTTGCAAAGAGGAGAAACAGGACGCTGATGAAAATGGTGAGATCTATAATTAGTTTCTCATCATTACCAAATTTCTTTTGGGGATATGCAATACAAACGGCGGCCTACATATTGAATGTAGTTCCATCCAAATCTGTTCCTAAGACTCATCTAGAGTTATAGAATGGTCGTAAAGCTAGCTTACGATATTTTTGCATATGGGGGTGTCCAGTACATGTACTGAAGAACAAAAGTGGAAAGCTGGAACCTCGTTCACAGGAGTGTTTGTTTGTAGGATATCCAGAGAAAACTAAAGGAGGATTCTTTTAGAGTCCTTAAGACAACAAAGTGTTTGTATCTACAAATACAACATTTCTTGAAGAAGACTATATGAGTGATCATAAGCCTCGAAGCAAGATTGTGTTAAAAGAGCTAAAGCCTACTATGACCAGTGTTTAGTCAACAAAAGTTGTTGATAAAGTTGTTGTTCCATCGACATCTGACAGCCAGATAATTCCTAGTCAGGAAGTACTACCACCTAGACGTAGTAGATGGGTTGTACGACAACCTGATCGCTATTTAGGTATTGGAAAGGCACAGGGTGTCGTTTCTGATAATAATGTGGATGATCCATTGACATTTATACATGCAATGAAAGATTCTGATAAAGAGGAATGGCTTAAAGCCATGAATCTCGAGATGAAGTCCATGTACTCCAACTCAGTCTAGGAGCTTGTAGACTTACTAGATAGGATAAAACCCATAGGGTGTAAGTGGATCTACAAGAGAAAGATAGGAGTTGACGAGAAATTAGAACCTTCAAAGCAAGGCTAGTGGCAAAGGGTTATACCCAGAAAGAAGGGATCGATTATGATGAGACCTTCTCGCCAGTAGCTATGTTTAAGTCTATTAGGATACTCTTATCCACAGTTGCCTATTTTGATTACGAAATTTGATAAATGGATGTCAAGATTACATTCTTGAATGGCAATCTTGATGAGAGCATCTACATGATACAACCAGAGGGATTCATATCCTAAGACCAAGAGCAAAAAGTTTGCAACTTGTAAAGGTCTATTTATGAACTCAAGCCTCAAGAAATTGAGGATATAAGATGTATTCCCTATGCGTCAATAGTAGGTAGTCTTATGTATGCTATGTTATGCACTGAGACTCGACATTTGCTTCGTAGTGGTAGTAGCCAGCAGATATCAGTCCAACCCAGGATTGGATCATTGGGTTGCTGTAAAGGCTATTCTTAAGTATCTTCGGAGAACGAGAAACTATATTCTAGTATATTCCCAATCGGATTTGATCCTGTTAGGATATATAGATTTTGACTTTCAGTTAGATAAGAATTCTAGAAAATCAACGTCTGGGTCAGTATTCACCCTTGATGGTGAAGCCATAGTTGGAGGAATATCAAGCAACCTTGTATTACTGATTCCACTATGGAAGCCGGGTATGTAGCGGCTTATGAAGCTGCTAAGGAAGCTGTATGGCTCCATAAGTTCTTGAATGATCTGAAAGTTGTTCCAGATATGGATAAGCCTAGACACTTTATTATGATAATAGTGGTGTTGTGGCTAATTCCAAATAATCGAGAAGCCACAAAAGAGGAAAGCATATAGAGAGAAAATATCATCTCATAAAAGAGATAGTGTAGAGAGGAGATGTGACCGTGATAAAGATTGCATCACAGGACAACCTGGCTGATCATGTACGAAGACTTTAACGGCTAAAGTGTTTGAAGGTCACCTAGAGGGTCTAGGTTGACGAGGCATGTCCCATCTACTTTATTGCAAGTGGGAGATTGTTGGGATTTATACCCTAAAGCTTGTAAATATAAATGTAGTTAGACATAAATAAAAGTAAAATTTTTATTATTAGAATAAATGTGTCTTTATTTGTTCATACATTTATATATTGTGCGTATAACATCCAAGATTGTAAAATGTAATCTCAAAATGAGTATATGAATGTCATATACGGAAGGATTAATTTTGAGACATGCAATCTAAAGAGTCCGTAGAGAGTAAACAAATATGGGTACTTTATTTGCGGTTGATCTACTGTTGCGGTCTATTCTATAATGTACGACGGTCTTATCCTAGATTGCTTATATAGTTGACAAGAGAATGGAGACACTTTATACGATGAGATCATATAGAACTGGGTCACGATTTATATGAATCTCTCACCAAGATCCGTTAGTAGATGAGATTTATATACATCGACAAATGATAGTTGTATATAGGTGATCTTAATCCTGAATGTCTTATCGACTCTTTCAGATTAGATCGTGGCTTTTGACATACTATGAGTGAGGTCGATGTGATATTCTTGATCAATACCTCCGTATCTTGGAGTTGCGGTTTGGCTTGTGACTGTGAAGGTTTGAACACAATAGTGGAATCCACTCCTTCTTAACTGAAGTAAATGAGTAGTTCCCTTTAGGGTTGATTCGGAGCTTTGACAATTATAAATGCTCTCATTCTTCCGTAAAGGAAGATAGGATTTAATTGTTCATTAGAGAATCAACGGTGCTTAATGAAAAAGACATAGGTAGAGGGGTATAACGGATATTATGACCCAACTCTAATTATGAACTACCCGTGGAGGATCATATTGTATATAATAGTTATATCAATGGACACTGAGACTTCAGATTGTATAAAACTTCTATATTTCTGAGAAATCAGCCTCGAGTTTTTAGTGGAATAACTCCAAGGTTAATAATGGTGGAATATTAATTAAAGAATTTTAATCAATATTACTAAGTATTATTGGAGCTCAAAACTGTAGGTCCATTAGGTCCTCTTGCTAGCCCTTATGGTTAATGGTAACGTGGGTCACAGTTAATTAATTGGATTGTCTAATTAATTGTGTTACGAAAGTGACACGATTCAATTAAGAGAATTAATTAAATATTTTGATTATTTAATTAATGAATTTAGCATTAAATAAATATTAATAATTGTTATTAATATTATTAATTATTTAAAAGGAGATTGCAAGTTCGAACCTTGTACTAAGACAAAAGGAATAAAATAATAATGATTATTTTAAGTCCTAGAGGTCAATGATTCACACTTTAGAGATGACCAATATGAAATAGAATTTAGAATCCTATTTGACCTGGTCAAATAAAACCATAGAGCCCTGATATATATATATATATATATATATATATATATATATATATATATTTTATCTTAATATGGAATCCTACTGAACTATTCTAGTATGCTCTGTGCTTGCCTCCGGTGGAGGATCCTGCACATCAGAACGGATACACAGTTTGATCCGATTACTACGGTCCCTCTTACAGTGTAACCCGTTGCTCCGCCATAAGTCCCATTAAGTTGAGTTAGGGCAACAGGAGTGGGTTTTGTATCTGTGTTGAGGGCTCCCTGCGTAGTCCTTAGTATCAGAGCCTAAAAAGGTATCGGCTGGAAACTAGTAACTTGCATGTCTCTGACCACTGCACACTTCTAGTATAACAATGCCACATACTTTTATGGTTTTCTGGATTCTGTTTTATGATAAAATAACCCTTAGTGGTTAGACGGAAAGCTTTTCCAACATGACTTCAAACATTGTTCCTACGTCTAATTTTACTCCTTCTTCCTCTCCCTCTACCCCAAATCAACTCTCTTCTTCAGTATTTGCTACTCCTACTATGAAACGAACTACTTCTTCAAAAATCACCAACCTTGTAGAATATGCTTATATTCCTGAAGATGCTCAGATCTCTGAAACAGACCTTCCTTTAGTCAGTCCTTATAATGTGTTCAAAAGAAACAAAAGTTTTCGCAGAACTATCCAAAAACTCATCAGTACTCCTAGACCTCCTGCCAAAGAGTATGTACAATCTACTGGTCTTGACAATTGCCTCATCCTAGCTACTTCCCAAGAACAGTATGTTGATCTTGCCATTGATCCCGAGATGATAAAAAAATAGAGACAAGAAGGATATTCACACCTTCATCTTGGTGCTGTCCGAATTATCCTCACCCTCCATGGCCGCAAAGGATTACCTGTTACAACCAAACTTGCTCTTCTCAACTCCATTTATTGCAAGTATGAGCTGTTATCGGTACCTCTATCACCACCTTACATGCTGGCAGTGTTTGCCTCACTTTTTACCCAAACTTTAACATTCCTCTTGCTGAACCCCAACTGTGCAAGTTTTTAAAGATACGAATCCAGATCTCTGGAATTTCTATGGTTGCTGACTCTTATATGGCAACTTTACACCATCAGCTTGCCTACAGACTTCAAGATCATGCCATTGATCTTCCTCTCCCTGGAACTTCTTCATATACTCTCTATATCACTGCTGAAAGAGAAGATGAAGTTCCTACCATTACACAGATCCCCAAACAAATCACCCGAGCTAAATTCCTTGAACTCATGTCCCTTGAATGGGTCACAAATTATGAGAAGTTGTACCAAAACACTTCTCCTGTTCAGGTCCAAGAACCAAATTTCACCAGATTAGAAGATGGTTCTGTCAGAACTACTTTTCAGCCTGTTCAAACCTCTACAGATCCGACTCCTGTAATTTTCCAGTCTATGATGATCACCCCTGTTGTTTTTAAAGATGACATCCCGATCCATTCATTTCACCATGATGGCTCTGTCACTTTCACAGACAAGATTAATGGTCACTTTATTTGGGATGTTAATCCCAATATGTGTGATAAAGGTTGTACTTATCGCAAACACCGTAAACTTTCCTCTCCTTGTGCTCCACCCAGAAAGCCTCCTAAACTTGGAGATCCTAATTCTCCCTGGATTGGCATTCACAAGACCCATAAACCTCTAGACATCTATGCAGAAGCCTTGCGAATTCTAAAAGAAGAAGGCCTCCTTCCTGACCCTGAGCCTTTACCAGAACCTTTTCCGTTACCACAACTACTTCACCCTGAACCTATACCTTGCCATATGGCATCCTCATACAACTATGATGATGATTTCCCCCCTTTGGAGCGTCTTACAGACAGAGACAACAACATAGCCACTCATCCTTTTGTACAACCTTCTGAAGTTCTCCCTGATGGCCGACAAAAGCCATGCTCTCAAGCAGAAGAGGTTCTTAACTGGCAAACAAAAAATGTCAAATCTCAAAACAAGATCCTCAGAACTCTTGATTTCAAAATTGATAATGTTTTGGAACATACTACTCAGACAGATGATAAACTTGCTGGTCTTAATTCTACCCTTCGCCAGTATTATTTAGACCTCCAAGACAGAATTGCCCAAATTGATTCTGAGTTGAGATTCTTGCTAAAACAACAACGTTTTGGTTATGAATTTGATCAAAAGGAGAAAGAGATTCAGAGTTTAAAAACTGAGATGAAAAGAATGCATAAAGATCTTATAAAGAAGAAAAAACCAGTTTTCTCCTCTTTATACGGTTACCCTCTTTTTGACTCTCCACCATCTCCTATCTCACCCCCAGATCACTCACAAACATTCAAAATGGCCTCTGACACTTTCAGAAAATACCCTATTCAAGATCCACCTACTCGATCCTCATTCAAGCAATCTCATGCACCTTCCAAACCAACAGATAAAGGGAAACTCCCCTTTTCCTCCAAACATAAATTCCCAAAGAAATCCTTGTCTATCTCTGAACCCAAGTATCCAACTTTATCTTCATCACCTACCTCTATATCTTCTGACTCTGATGAATCAGAAACTGCTGCTAATGTCAGTCGTCTTCTTATGGTAGACCGACCTTTTGCAGAAAGCTCACGTACTCGTAGTGATGAACCCATTGTAGAAGATGATCCTCCTGATTCTCCTCACAACACTAATCTGAGACCAGAATTTCCTCCATAGTCCTCTGATAAAGCTACTAATGGTCTCTAGTTTTCCCTTGAGGGAAAAAACCCTGATGAATGGCGTGCCAAACTTCTTGAGTTCGGTGCTTGGATTGACCTTCAGTTAACCAAGTCAAACAGCACCCTTGAAGATATTATTCGTGAATTCTCATCTAGATTCACTGGTATACTTCGGGATTGGTTCCAATGCCTTGGTGAATATCGACAACTTCAGTTTGTTCGTCTTCCCACTGCTGCTCAAGTTCTTGATATCCTGTTCTCTACTTTTATTGGAAATGCTCAACTTGTTGATAAGCAGATCAAACAAGAGTTCTTTGACCGCAAATGTTGCTCCCTGAAGCGTAAAGATCTCAATCACCATTATAAAAAGATGGCTAAAAGATTCTACATGCTCAACGGTTATAATGATGAATCTCTTACTCAAGTCTACATCAACTCTCTTCCTGATAAATTACATGCTGACTTACAAAGACAGATCACTGCCACTCGTAGACCTCTATCCAATATTACTTTGGGAGAAGTCCATCAGAATAAGAAAAACTTTATGATACCCAGAAACTGATATCTAAGATGATGCAGAATAAGAAGAAGTTTGACAGAGTTTGTCAAAACCTCATCTTTAGATCAAATGTAAGCCTGATAAGTGTTCTTGTTCTACCAAGAAACGAAAGCACTTTCTTCCCAAAGAAGGCCGAAAGAATCGCAGATTCAAATACTTCAGAAAGAAGCAACGCAGAGGATTTCGAAAATCTAACCGGTGATTTATTTGCAAGAAAAAAAGACATTTTGCAAAACAGTGTCCTCACAAGACTAAACAATCTACCAAGATGATCCAACAGATTCAATCCTCAGAACCTACTTTTGATCCAGATACAGATGTTGAGTCCTTGTACTCTGAACAATCTGAATTAGATACTGAAACTGCCTTTGCTCTCCCTGTCTCCGAACCAGACTCAGTATCTTCTCCTTCAGATGATAATGCTGAAGATGATTTTGATTCTTTAGAATCCACTATTTTTCCACCTTCACCCAATCCATACAGATTCCAACATCCTAACCAGTCACCACATTCCAAGCCCACATGTCCAAGCCCAACTCTTACTGGACAAATATGATAAGCCTATCAATGTTATAGCTTATATTGATACTGGGCTTATAAATCCATGTTGGATCCCAAAGTCCTTCCCTCTTAGTATTGCACTCCTCATACCCAACATTTTAAAGCTGCCAATGGTGAACTGTTTACCACAAAACTCGTCACTAAGAAACGTATTAGTGTTAAGTTTTTCCTTAGTCCAAATTCATTGGAAGTCCATTACCCGGTAAAGATTTACTTTTGGGATGGGATACATATTGCTTATTGGATAAGCTCAGAATTCTTCCTACTGACATCCGTTACAAAAGAGATTTCAAACCCTTCACCACAGATTTGAAAGCTTTCTCTATTCAAGATGGTCCTTCCTCTTTTGAACCTTCAAAACTACTCTCTTGTCTCACTGTGCAGACAACCATGCCTTGTTTCAACATCCAAATCCACTCTGGCATAATCCTGATTTCTTTATTAAGCTTAACGAAAATGTTAACCCTACCAAAGCCTCTTATCCTGGCATGTCTCCTTCAGATCTTCAACTAGCCCGACAAGAATGTGAAGCCCTTTTGAAACAAGGACTTATTGAGCCCACATCCTCTGCTTGGGCTTGCCAAGCCTTTTATGTTGAAAAGAGATTTGAAAAACTTCGAGGAAAAAAGAGACTTGTTATTGATTATAAACCTTTAAACAGATTCCTTCAGGATGACAAGTTTCCTTTACCAAAAACCTCTACCCTTTTGGTCCATCTAGCCAAGGCCCATTTATTTTCAAATTTTAATCTTAAAGGTGCTTTTTGGCAATTGGGTATTCATCCTCCAGATCGGCCCAGAACTGCCTTTTGCATTCCTAATGCTCAGTATCAGTGGAAAGTCTTACCTTTTGGGTTAAAGACTGCTCCTTCCCATTTTCAAAGGGCCATGACTCGCATTTTCCATTCTATACTCCACAGTACCCTCATCTTCATTGATGATATTTTGCTGTTCAGTTCCACAGAAGAAGATCATAGGTCCCTTCTTTCACAATTCTGTGACATCATCCAACAATATGGCATAATGCTTTCTGAAAAGAAAAGCTTTATTACTCAACAGGAAATTGATTTTTTAGGTATGCATATTTCTCATGGCAGGTACTCTCCTGGCCCACACATCGCCCATGAATTATTGAAGTTTTCTAACTCAAACCTTTCTCGTGAACAAATCCAGCAATTCCTTGGTACAGTAAATTATATCCGTGATTTCTCCCCCATGTAACTCTATACACCTCACATTTATCCAGTCTCCTGAAAAAGACACCTTCTCCTTGGGGCCCACTTCATACTGATGCTGTCATCCACCTCAAAAGGATAGCTCAACATCCACCCCCATTATACATTCCATCAGATAGTCTTCGCATCCTCCAAACAGATGCATCTGACTGTCACTGAGGTGCATTACTCCTTGAAGAAAAAGACAAGAAAAGATTCTACTGTGCTCATGCCAGTGGTTCTTTCAAGACTTCTCAACAACATTATCATACCATCTACAAGGAGATTCTTGCTGTTAAATATGGGATTGAAAAATTTAATTTTTATCTCAGAGGACACACATTTAAAGTAGAAATGGACAATTCGTCCTTTCCATGTGTCCTAGAATTCAAGAACAAGGTCCCTCTTCATCCTTTACTGCTAAGACTTAAGTCTTGATTTGAGCGTTATGATTTTCATACTTCACATATAAAAGGATCTCAAAACATTATCCCAGATATGCTCTCTTGACCTCATCCTATCCAGCTCATCTCCAGAACCTCTATCATACCAGTCATTTATACCTTTACTCCAACAATGGCTGCACCCTCCTATGATCCTTATGATATTCTCAACCTACCAGCAACTCATTCTCCTCCTGGTTATTTTCAAAACTCCCAGGACCCTATGGAGCTTGACATGGATTTTGATCCTGAGGGTTTACATCACTCTCAACCTCTTCATGACCATTATACTGGGCCATCCAGGCCCTGGTACAAATCCTTTTATGGAGATATTGATTCCAGTGATCCTGAATATGACAACAACTTGTCGCCTTCTCAGAACTCAATATGATGCTCTCCAGCTCAGCAGATTCCCTCTTATCCAAAGTAGTTTACTTTTACTATTTGTTTTGTCTTCTTGTACTTTTGGAAAGTCACCCGTTACCTTTCCTTTAGCATTTTTCTTTTCAAAAGGTTGTTTGTCTGTTTGCTATCATGTAATTTCTTTTGTTTGATGTAATTATTGCTTTGTGATGTTTATCCTCAGATCCAGAGAGTTTGCTCTGCCTTTATAAGGTTAGACCCTCTCCAGTTTGGGATTAAGAACTAGTTTCCATTGTAATCCATTGTGAAATCAATAAACTGTGTTTGCTTAAACTTCTCTTTTCTTTCCTGAAGACCCTAGGTCTATTTTATCTTAATAAGGAATCCTACTAAACTATTCTAGTATGCTCTGTGCTTGCCTCCGGTGGAGGATCCTGCACATCAGAACGGATACACAGTTTGATCCGATTGCCACGGTCCCTCTCATAGTGTAACCTGTTGCTCCGCCATAAGTCCCATTAAGTTGCGTTAGGGCAACAGGAGTGGGTTTTGTATCTGTGTAGAGGACTACGCCAACACAGATATAAAACCCACTCCTGTTGCCCTAACTCAACTTAATGGGACTTATGGCAGAGCAACGGGTTACACTGTAAGAGGGACCGTAGCAATCGGATCAAACTGTGTATCCGTTCTGATGTGCAGAATCCTCCACCGGAGGCAAGCACAGAGCATAATAGAATAGTTTAGTAGGATTCCATATTAAGATAAAATAGACCTAGGGTCTTCAGGAAAGAAGAGAAAAGTTTAAGCAAACATAGTTTATTGATTTCATATACAAGATTAATGGTCACTTTATTTGGGATGTTGATCCCAATATGTGTGATCAAGGTTGTACTTGTCGCAAACACCGTAATCATAACGCTCAAACCAAGACTTAAGTCTTAGCAGCAAAGGATCAGGAGGGACCTCTCTTCCTGATGAATTACATGCTGACTTACAAAGACAGATCACTGCCACTCGTAGACCTCTGTCTAATATTACTTTGGGAGAAGTCCATATATCAGGAAACAAAACAAGGCAATTAACCTAGCAAAGAAGCAAGGTGCGACAACACTAAAAAGGAGAGAAAAAAAAGAATTTTTTTCTTAACTTGTGTAAGGTGCGGCCGGCCAAAGAAAGAAGGCAAGGAGTTGTCTTCTCTATTTTTCTACAACCTTCATCTCTACATCCGTGACGTGCCCATACACGCGTTGTCAGACCACGAGTCATAGCTCGAAAGGTTTAGGGATGAATCAAGAAGTCAAAGAATTAAGAAAAGCAACAAAGTTAATTTTAGTGTAAATATTTTATTCGCATATGTACATTAACACGTTCGTTTTGAAAAGAATTTTCAATGGAAAGGAAAAATTTTAAAACTTATTTCCGCTGCGTTTTATTCTAAAAAGACAATTTTTCCCTTCAAGCACACATACTCCCACATTTCATATAAGCATCCAAAGCATTCATCACCTCTTTCTCCTATATAAATCAAACAACAAAAATCTGAAATGAACAAAAATGGGATGTGCCCTTTTTATTAAAAGAAATGAAGAAGACGATGTTTAACAACAAAATTTCGAAATGATCTCGGTGACTTGAAGATAGCTACAAATTTTTCTGTTTATCTAGCTTCAACCAATCCAATAGTGGAGAAAACACGATCCATGGATATTCTTTCAATTCCTCTAGAGAGTAAACTATCTAAGACCAACCACAACCATCATTTTCCTCTTTTCAGTCGCGGATTGAGGTTGAAAAGAAAAATCTTTCCGAGAATAGTGTGGAGGCACCTTCCTTAAAAGAGGAACACGAACTTGGTGCTTTGTTTTCGGCTTATGCAGTAGAAGCAGCAGATGCTCTTGACAAGGTTGAAGAATCCTATTCGCAAAATTGCAAGGAAAAAAAAATCCATGGAATGTCCAGAAATAGAAAAAAAAATTATATATATATATATATATATATATAATAATGAGGAGATGAAGCGATCTGCTCCATGATGATGGAGCTGATGGAGCAGACGATCTCCATCAACTAAGAACAAAAAAAAAAAAAAAAAGTAGATGGAGCGATGGAGAGATGAAGCCCGGCCTTCATGGAGTGCCAGGCTCCATCTCATGAGCTGTCGGAGCGCCAGCGCGTTCCGGCAGTATCCATGGGAAATGGAGCCAACTCTAGAGATTTCTAAAAATCTCTCTCTTTTTTAGTTTTTTTTTTTTTAAATAATAATGGACCATATCAAATCTGAGGAGATATTTATCTCCATCTAATGGACCGGATCTGATCGGGTCCATCAATTTTTTATTGTTTAAAATATTTTTTTCTTTTAAATAATAATGAACTAGATCATCTGGTCCATTATATTTTTATTGTTTAATTTTTTTATATTAATTTTTAATCATTTAATTAAATAAATAATATATTAACAGTACATCTTCATTAATTGTAGCTGATGTATCTGTTAAGATCATCATTTTACCTTTACTTTTGGATTGTCATACTAACGTTAATAGACTGACAATAACAGCAGTAGATGTTTGTGTAATAACAATGAAATATCAGGGTAAGTTTCTATTGATATAGTCAAACCCTGTTTATTTGTGTAATTATATCAAACTATAGGAGTGTCATTGCAATCAGCCCTATCTACTACAACAATTAACAAATTATGCAAAAGATAACAATAACTTCCAAGCAAAGCAAGACCGATTACAGACAATGAAAAACCATACAGACATTGCATATTTTGCACAAACAAAATCCTATTCAATTTTCCCTTCTACATACAAGCTGCCTGCAGGCTTCAGCTATCAATGACAATGCCAAGGTAAAAAAAAAAAAAAAAATTACAAGCAAATCCAATGAAAGACCATTATTAGTCCCCGAGTCACGGAGCTCTCTCCAGAGCCTTTCATGCTACTGGAACTAAACACATTTTCTTGCAAAGATAAATATGGGAATGTGACATCTTAGAAAACATTTATTTGCAGATCTTGTAGTCCAGGATCCACAACTTTGTCCTCTTTCTCGGCATCAGTAGCAAAGAGAGGAGCTTCAAGCTCAGGAGGGCTCTGGAAAATGAGTTAAAATTTAAATAGCTATGAGTTCCAATTTTGAAACAAATTTATAATGCAAATTGAGGTTGTATATATATTTTTCTAAGGACTTTGATGTTTATTACCGTGCAGCGGACTAGTGCCCAATTGACACCCTTGAAGAAGGGGTGCCTCTTAATTTCATTGGATCCTTCATGCGAACCCAATCTGTTCTTCGGATCTCTGTGCAACAATCGGTACATTAGCTGCTTCGCGTGGAGACTTGCCTGCATGCACAAAGACAAAATATTGAATGTTATAGCAGTTCGATTGTAATGGTGGACGCGGAAAGACTTCTTTCAAGATATTATATGGGCTGTAAAAACAAGAGCTTACCGGTGTACTTCCAGGAAATTTAAGATCTTTATGGAGAATATTCGCGAATGTTTTCTGTCTCGTCTTTCCCCGAAATGGTGTATATCCGTAGAGCATTTCGTATAGAAGAATACCTGAAAGGAAACAACATGGATTGCATTAGACAATAACAGTTTCAGATAATGTTGATCCTGGAAACACATAGATGTCCAATTGATGTTTGACAATTTAATTGGTGTGATTGAATTACCAAGAGCCCACCAATCCACTGCACTGGTATGGCCAGCTGCAGTTATAATTTCCTGAAAGAGTGGCAAAAATGAACAAACAATGAAATAAACATAAACAAACCATGAAAAGATCCAACAATTTGTGATCTAATGCACGAAAAGGTAACCAACCGGAGCTATATACTCTTCTGTGCCAACAAAAGAATTTGATGCTCGCATAGGTTCAGCCATAAAGATTGGATTCTGTTGATTCTTGTGGTGGTGCTTCTTCTTTTCATTTGTAGTCGGAATCAGAAGCTGTGATAAATATAGAACATGTTCAGGTTTATTTCTGTTATAATCCAACTACCAAGTAAAGAGCAGAACAAGGATTTTTAACTAGTAAATATAGAAAAGAAATAGCTGGAAAAACCTGAGGTTTGCAAGATGTTAAACATGATAAATCAAAATCTGTCAAGGACACATGTCCATTGCTCTGGATCAAAACGTTTTCAGGCTTCAAGTCCCTGTATATTATCCCTGTAACCGAAACAACAAAAGACTATAATTTTAGAAACCACTAGACCTAAAAGGGACTTGAACTCAGGATATACGGGTCAAAAAACCAAGCTTTTAAACAATGTTAGTAACCACTAGACCTAAAAGTTTAAGTTATCAAGAAATAACCCGACTAATGATATAAAGCTTTCTAACATAAAACACTTTCCAAATCACGCGTTTTATCTGCATTACAAATGGTTAGATTCATATTTGCAGGTATAATTTAGCGGCTGCTGCAGATTTCTCAGGCAGGTTATAAATAGAACCAAAGATGATAATAAACTGAAATGTACCTTGACAGTGAAGATACTCCAATGCCACAACTACCTCTGCAGCATAGAATCTACAATCACCAGCGATTTTTATGTCAGTTTTAAACATAAATTGAAGCAAAAAATGGTACTAAAACACAAGGCCAACACATCAGAACCTCGTTTCAAGTTACGGGACAAATATTAAACCATCAAAACTTGATTACGGTCCATTTTCAAGAATTGACAAGCAATATGGGAGATCTAATGTCCTCTTAGCAGTTTTTACGTGTAATAGAATTACCTCACGGCATCTTCCTTCAGGACCTTCATGGGTTGTCTGTCCAAAAGCAGGAAAAGCTCCCCACCAGGGCAGTAATCAGTTATAAGGCAAATATGTGTTTTGGTCTGCAAAATAGGACAAAACAAAAAAAAAAAGAAGTCTCTGAAAATCAGAATTGTAACATTTTGTAATAGGTCTTAATATCAGGACTGGATACAAAAACCAATGATTTGTTTCATTTTACGTCGTCTAATCTAACCTGAAATGAAGCATACAATGCAGGAAGAAAAGGGTGGTCCAACATATCAAGAATCTCTCTCTCTGCACAAGCTCTATGGACCTGCATCGATCAAAGGATCGTGTAAAAAGACATGCCAGAGAGACAGTAGATGCAATTGGTCTGTCTATGAACCAACAATATTGAAACTAATTAGACATCTAGATAATGCAAAAAAACTGACTGATGCTCAAAATTTTGTCATTTTATCATCATTAAACTTGAAGTAACAGAATTTAAATACCTTGTTCCGGTTAAGCATAACGCCTTTATCCATAGCTTTCATAGCAAAGTACTGGCCAGTTCCACACAATTCGACTAGGTGCACACTGACATATACGCCAAATCAAAAACTCAAATAAATTCTTATTCTTTTCACTAACATTATGCTGTTTCGAGAGACCAAAACATTCCATAACTCAAGAATACATCAAATTGAGGTCAAAGCAGAAACCAAACTGACCTGCCAGTGTCGCCAGATCCCAGTGGCTTCAGTGGCCTAAAATGGTTTAGACCTATCTGTTCTCCACTATCTAGAATCTGCAAGATCATGTACGTGAGATCAACAACGCAACGCATAAGTTACAACCATTTCAAAACGACAATAAATGGGGACTCCCCTGTTTATTCTAATTCATTTCTTATAATTATTCATGGTATTTCTTCATAAAAATTCCTAAATTATCTTAAAACAAGAGCAGATCAATACTTAAGCTACCTTTTGAATTGCCTTCCAAGAGGGGCTATCTTTTCTATGAGGCTTTGGATGTACCACCTTTGAATGCTTTGCCCACAAATCTTCTGGTTTCTGCAGAGGTATATATATAGTAACTCTTTTTGTCACAAACCCATCAAAATTGAAATCCAAAAGGTCTTTCATGAGTAATTAACAGTACTGATCGTTACCAAATTGGCATCAGGAAGTTCCTTCACTGCTTCATCGACGTTTTCTGCTGTTTGTCTCACCTGATTATGCATAAATCATGCTAATTTTTAGAATAGACATGTTCTGTAAGTACTTATTGGTACTCTAGAGAGTAAAAATACATATATAATTCCATTCAAAGGTATATATATGAAGAGAGTGAAGAGAGTTGAGACCAGTTTTTCACTCTCTTTTGCGGTGTCCTCTGGAATACTGTTACAAAGAGGCTCTATGTGCTCGCTCCCGTCTAGTTGTACTCCAATGAAATACTGCACTTCTCCCTGTTTATACATACATAGACACAATTACAAAAGTTATCAAAAATTCCCCTTTCTAAACAAGTAAAAATATATATGCAAAAGCAAAATTACTGGTAGCTCCTGGAATCTGAGAGTATTCTGCTAACTAGCAAGCCATATATATAAAAACACATGTAGAATCTCACCTTTTGGTCACGCATAGGCTGCAGATGGAATAGGTTCCAGAATTTATTGCCTGGATTAAACACAAAATTCAAAAATAAATTACAAGATGGTTCAGGTTCAAGAATCAACTATAATGACAATGATCAGATTTTCACTTCAATTTTAAGACAGCAAGTAACAGAAACACATACCACTCTTAGTGTAGTTAATGAGCTGCACAGTAACTTCTGTCTGGTTATCAATTGCCTGCCTTATTTTCCTCACAGTTGCAGGATCAGTTTCAGGACCTTGAAGAAACCTATGACATAAAATTAAATCAACTAATTAACTGAATCAATATATAGACACTGTTTTGGTTGTTCACCAAATCAAAGACTTAAAAACCTGCCTTGCACATTTTTTTTCTTTTTGTTTTTGTTAAGAAACCACTTAAAACACTTTTTATCAACCATGTGTTCATCTCATGCATGCATCAACAAAAAACAAAACAAGGGTCTTTTACTTGTAGAGAGACTTGTTTGGGTGACGTGTGTTCTTTGTTTTGATGGAAAAGCGACTCCCAAGTCACAGATCCCCAAACATGGTCCTAAAAAAGAGGGTCTCTTGTATTGTAGGGCTTATTGTAAAGGGTGCATGCAACTGCATTCTCTTCGTTTACGGGGGCAAGTGCCCGGTTATCGTATCTCCTCCTCCAATGGAGGACTTGTCACGTGCAGTGAGACACACGTAAAACTATACATATACATTGCAGACACACACGCGTAAAACCATACACATGCCTGCTTATGATTCAGTGCAAGTGTACAACTGATCACACTCACCTTATGGTGTGTGCATGCTCGCGGCCAGTGTTTTTGTCCAATTGGAAAGTTAGTGTTCTCATTCGTTTTACAATCTTTTTCATCAACAAAAAGCGCTAACGTAAATTCCTATTCAAGTGGAGACATGTTTTAGATGTAAAATATAAAAAAATTTGCACGTACGACAATAATATATTATTTCATAATTAATATGATTTTTATAAATAAACTTTACTCCTAATTTAGACAATTAATTTAATCAAAGTTTTGTATAGCATTATTCATTAAAAAAAATTGAACTAATTATATTATACTTTGTAATTAATATTTATAATTACAAGATAAGATAAGATCGATTTAATGATATTTTTTCACATTCACATCCATAAAATTATAAATTTTAGTCACGTCCGTAAATATTAATTTATAATAGTTAAAAAACACAAACACAAACACATTTGTAAATATTGGAATTAGGTGGCATTACCTGCAGTTTCTCCCTAAAATTTCTTCACGACTGTACTCTGTCAGCTCCAAGAAGCTATCAGAAGCAAAAATCTGAAAAAAAAAAAAAAAAAAAAAAATTCAAAGCAACAAAATTTATAATAAAACATCTTGATTCTTAATTCATCGCCATTGATTTGATTTCCCTATTAAGATCAAATTTACATTACACAGTGTAGCTCTTGAAAACGATCAAAATTAAATAAAATATAATTAGAGTAATCTTACAATGGGATTATCAGGCAGCCTTGGATCAGTGATGACAAAGTTTTTCTCAATACGTTCAAGTGTAGTAGCCAAATCAATACCCTTTCTCATCTCTCTCAGTCTCACTTTATCATCGACACTGTCCGGTCGCCCGTGGCTCTCATTATCATCATCATCATCATCACCATCATCCACAAGAAGTAATCCATTGTCAAAGCTATCGTTTGTAGATTGATGAGTAGTACTCTTCCTGCTAAGCATCCTGCACCATGCACACATATAGAACTCATGCATGGATATTTATTTTTGCAAACCATAATACTAATTTAGAGAAATTGGTTTTTTTTTTTTGACATAATTTAGAGAAATTGTTTTGAAAAACAAATTTTGTGAAATGAAAATAAGAAAGCATGCATGTCTATTAGTAGCATATTATTTTTCTAAAATATATATAATAATTGATTTATAACTATCACTTTATTATATATTATTGATATTAAATTTTAAGTTAAATTTAAAATACTACTGTGAACGAAATAATTTTATATGATTTTTTATTTATAAAATATTTAAATTCGAATTAATTATAATTGTTAAATAAAAATGCATGATGATACCCCATGAAAGAGCGACGGCCGGATTTTCTCGGTTTCTTTTCAGGTACTTCACTGATACGTTGCATGGAGATTCGAGGACCGCGAGCAGGAGGCACATTCTCCGAGTTCCTTCTCGCGAGAGCTCTGGCTTTCGATGTTTCCTCTTCTCCACCACCACCTTCTGATTTTCTCAAGAAGGGACGATTTGTTGATTCGCTAAGCGACCGAGGTTTCTTCACTGCTTGCACTAGTTCTGTCACTGAACTCGTCGCTATCTCCTTTTGTCTCGCTGCAAATTAATTATAATTAGGCTACCTCTCGTTAATATTGTTGCTCATGATCAAAAACATGCACCACAACTTCTCCTTTCAAATATAATTAATTAAAATTTGAAAGATATAGAAGTTTAATTAGAGATAATAACTATATATTTTTCATTAGTATTAATTATATTGTCAAGGTAATATTTCTTAATTCAACAGTTTTTTCAGGCATTTATATATGTCTTTTTTTTTTTTTTTTTTGAAGAGAACATTTATATATGTCAAAAAAAAAAACATTTAACTTAATTTTGTAAAACTGTTTTTTCTGTTTTTCTTGTTTTAATTTTAATTTAATTTTTTTAAGATGGTAGAACTATAATTAATTTTGTAATTCTACAATTAAAAAAAATAATAGGTAAAAACTTAAGGAGTACTATTGTTTTAAAAAATTAACAAAAGAAAAAGAAATCATAAATTTTATAATAGGCTATGCGTATAATAATACCATCATATTTAATCAAAGACTCGGGCAATCCATTGGGACGCAACATCTTATCCTTGGCTCCCTCCGTGTGCTTGCTTACTTCAACTTGCATTCTGTCATATCAGAAAAAATTGAAAAATAAATTAATACGTATGAACGATCCGTATAAATGTATAATCATACGCATTTTCTATATAGAAAATATAAATAAATACGTAAAGTCGTCATTTTCATTTTTACAAAACAGTGGTTGCTTTTTCTATGTTTTTAATGTGTAAACATCTCTATATATATATATAGCATTATTTTACAAAAATTATTTGCCTTCTTCAGAATTATTCAATCATCAACCATCGTCCATTTCCAATCAAACGGGCCCTATACTCCATCACCATAAAGATTTGAATCTTTTGCAAGTGATGATGATGATGATAATATAGGACTTGTGGGTAGGCAGTCAAGTTGACGAAAAAACTTGAATAAGTGGTCACTTCTGTTTCCATTTTGTTTTTATACTCGCGGGGCACACATATATTTTAAAAATTATCTGGTAGGAGATTTCATACGTTTTATTTTATATAAAATTTTATATTAATATATATAATGCAATAATTTAAGATCATGATCCAAAAAAATGTAAAAATCGTAAGATAAAAGTAACTAACCCAATAAATTTGAGGACTTTTCCTTGCTCATCTTTGATGGGTGCAATAGTGAGAAGATTCCAAAATGGTGTCCCATCTTTCTTGTAATTCAACAACCTCCCACAATAACTCTGCCCAGCCTGTAAAGCCTCTCTAATTCTGACAATATCTTCCGGGTCAGTACCCGCACCCTGTAAAAACCGACTTCACCCGCCAAAAAAACAACTCACAAAATGTCAATATTACCCCTCAATACTGTTATTATAGTTAAAAATGGAATTGTTTAGTAATTATGTACCAGTTCCTGCCTACGACCTCTTTTGAGGTATAACCGGTCATCTTGAAGAACCCGGCACTTGCATACATGATCGGGTAATCGGGTTTGGTAGCATCCGACACCACGAATGTTTGTTGAAATGCCGATAAAGCGTCTCTTAGATCCTCCGATACTCTTGGAAATCCTCTTTCCTTGCCTCCATCGTCCGAATCGCCACCGGAGTTTCGAACCGAGTTGTTCGAATTCCTTCGGGAAGTACCCGGTTTGTTCGGTTCCTCCCCGCCCGAAGTCCGAACCACTACACCTTGAGGTTTCCCGGTTTCAGTATCCGTTTTCAACATCAGGCCCCATTCTGCTGCCCGCTGAGCCGCCGCACCCACTTCACTGGATAACGGCTTGGGGCCCGTTGGTTTTTCCTGATCACTAGTGATCTTTTGGATCAAAGGTGATGATTGTATTGGTGTAATAGATAAGGGTGATGACTGTGGTGCGCCAGGGTCCTTGAGGGCCATCCATGAGGTAATTTCATCGTTCCGGCCCGAGTCGGAGGTGAGCATGGTGGGCTCGGGTTCGGGGCTGCCCTGTTGCTCGATCCAGCTCTGCCATGTGGGCTGTTGGCGAAATTCCGGGTTGGTGGGTCGGGTCGGGCAGGTCGAGGGATTGAAAACTTCTAGTGAGCCACGAGAGTCTCTAGGTAGGGGTGGCACCTTAGAAGATTGATTGGATGAGTCCATTCCTGCATAAGAGGAATCATGTACCAATCAACACAAAGTACAACAAATCATGAATTAAGATCTCCGTTAAACTAAATTTTGTTCTAATTTCAGTCGATCTGATAACATTTGTTAAGAAATTGACCATTTTTAAAAACGGTAAATTATGCTCGACTTCCACTTAACAGATGATCCCAATTCACATATTATATGTTAGAAATATCATACGCAAAAAATAGTATTTTTTTTTCAATTGCTTACGGAAAATAACTCAATGTGAAGTTGCTGAAAAAAAATATATTTTGGACCAGCTTACGTATATTTTGGACTAATCTACTTCTCCAATCTGGTAAGAGGCAGGTCATCCACGTCAAGGCAATTTGTTGATAAATTTCTTTTGGCTTGGTCATGTAGGGGTTCGAGCTCGTAACTTCTATCTATTTTTTTATTGACAAAACTAATATACTCTATTTCTAAAAATTATTTTTATAATGTAACAGTAAAAATTATTCTTCAAAATAATTTGTTGAAAAAACTAAAATATATATTTTCTTAAAAAATTAAATAGCTTTTAAAGAAAAACCTTTTGTTATAATAATAAAATATTATAAATATCTGATTTAGATTATCTGGTCAACTACTAAAAGTCTAGGTACTTCGTTCTTAAATTGAATATATATATATATATATATATATATATATATAAGGTGTGTGGGACAATGATGTGAACTGGACTGAGCAGCAAGAGAGAGTGATGTTTTGGAAGTAAAATGTGAGGTGAGAAACAAGAGTTTGTATCTTCTCATCGCCTAGCGGCTTTCCGGATCTAATGATACCTAAGTACAAAAACAATATATTACCTAGATACGTGTTTTATTTAAATTTAAGGACTTTTATAAAATAGTCCAACGAAATGTTAGACTATGAGAGAAACGAACAAGACGAGAAATGGAAGCATTGTCAAGGGTGTTTAGGTCATCAGCCCAACTTGTTACCCAGACATATAGTTTGGTGGCTGTAAAGAAGCCCCCACCACCTCATAAATTTTTTTTTTCTCTTTCTTTTTTGGTGTAATTTGGTCATGAACACGAGTTTGGTTGTTTGGTGGGTTGAAAATGTTTGGTGGTGGTGGTGCGTTTGCACTGAAAACAGCAAAAGATATAGTTGTATTCACTCACACATTTACAAGCTGCATGCCCACAACACAGTGAAAGATAATGTTGAACAATAATATTATCCAAAACATGTAAAAAAGAAAAAAAAAGATTGATAAATTGATAGATATAGATCATGTAAAACATGAAAAATATAATAAAAATGCCTTTATAAAGATAGTGATCAAATAAAGAACAAAAATCAACTGAGCAGAACTGTTTTCATTGATTTAAAGTGCAAAAAAAAAAGATGAATAATTAAGTACCTGAAGAGAAACGCTGACTCTCTCTCTCTCTCTCTCTGTGTGATGGATCAGATCTTGAGTTCTGGTCTTGGAAAAAAAAAAGGGAGTGAAATCTCAAAAGTGTATATATATATATATATATGTACTTGGTATGGTGATGACAACAAATTAAGAAAATGGAGGACTAGAATTTGAGCAAATAAAGAACCTGAAGTACTTGAAAAAAGGGTAACTGTTATCAGGAAAACGGACAAAGGACAATAGCAGCAGCAGCAGCAGATATATAGAAAAAGCACTTGAACAGAAAGCACTTTTTAATGGGAAGGAAGAAAAAAGATCAAACAAAGAAAATGATTGTGGAAAAGGTCCAGCTTCTTCCCATCCCTGTACACCTAAATTTCACATGGCTAGCTCTTGGCTCGTATCTCCATGCTTCTTCTTCATCATCAATCATGCATCAAAAAAACAAAAAAAACCATTAAAAATGCTTTCACAAAACTGATTAATCTCTCTCTCTTTTGCATTATCAGAAAATCAGAGTAAATCACCAACCCATCACCGATTTCTACTTTGGATTTTATTAAAGTGGAAATGGGTTGGCACTTGGCAGCCAAAAAATAACAATAATAGAAAAGCCAAGAAAACAGCAACAGCAACAGAAACAGAAACAGAGGAATTTTTTTTGAGAATTTTAGAAGCAGAAGAGTGTTTGATGTATTTGCACGTTAAGGAGTTGCAGACTCTACCGACCGGAGTCCTTTGGAACAATGCTTCTTCTGTCTTCGTGTCTCTCTGATCCGCAAGAACTTTTGGGATATTAATCATATGACATATATTTTCTTTTTTATCCTTCAACTTTTGTTAATTTTTCAGTTTCACTTTTTAAAATTTCACGCTATTCACATTTTTTTTTTCTTTACGGGCTGGGCTAATACTGCCGGTCGGATCAGAAATATATTAGGGTCTAATAAAATCATAACATCCAAGAAGAATTTCTCCACACTTACTGATAAACTTATAATAGCGGATATTAGCTGTATTAATTAGAATAATTTAAATTTTAATATAAGGTGGTTGGTGAAGAACTAAAATGGACCACTAGAAGTCTAGAATTGAATAGTTAAGATTAAAACCGAAAATAAAAATGAAGAAAACAAAAAAAAATTATTTGTAATAAAGGTAATAGACTATAAAGATCTTGAAAAAGAAATTAGGAAATTGCAATTATTGAAAAAAAAATAGTTAAAGAAATAAAAAGGTTATGGTTTAAAAAAAAAATTATATAGAAATTTTGAGGCATTATAAGTGGACACGTGGCACCCATGTTGAAGATGTGAAGACTGTCTATTACTCTATTATTACTAAAAAAAAAAAGTATCTAATTATTATTGTAATTGATGGGATTTAATGATTAGAAAATAATTTTTATATATATATATAATAAATAATTATTATTATGCATGCAAAAATAAGAAAGTGAAATTTGATTTTGGTGGAGAAATTTTTTTTTTTTTTCCCAATGTATAGTAATTTACTAGCATGTCGTGGTGTCTCTAGATCTCTTAACAGGCTCCATTTCCAACAACAAAATGATAAAACTTTGTGATTTCTTTTCATTAATTTAGTAATTGTTAAGTCATTGGTGTATTTAATCATTCCCAGCAAAGATACTATGGGAATTGTCTTAATGTGATAAAATATTCTTTTAATATTGTTGGACTGTAAAAGTGTGAATTATTATTATTAGGCAGTTTTATTTTTTAGAGTTTTATTTAAATATTTGTATTTCTTAGAATTTTTATATGAGATAAAAAAAGAATCGTTTTGAGTGCGTGTTTTGTAAATAATGTTTGATAGTGAAATTGAATGTCAGTATACTCCGTGAATGTATGGAGCATATTTATCGCCGATTCACGTAAAAATTTTATATCTCTTTTATTGTTCTTTGTACTTTAATTTTTATATTATAATTATAAATTAATTACCAAATTATTTAAAATCATAACAAATTATGTAATTTAACGCCCACCTTAAATATATAATATTTAATGTTGAATCCTAATTTACAATATGAATTCACAAAATCGGAACATTAAATTTTGTATAGTTAACACTTAATTGTAAAAGTCAAAATACTATATTTCAATGATATAAATTGCAAAGTTTATATAATGTAACATAGATTTTATGAATTACCATATTAATATATTGAAGTATAATATTACTCTCAAAATATATACACATTGAAAAAAATTATATATATATATATATATATATATATTATATTTTCAACAAAACTAACCAAATAGAACCCATCACTATCTATGAAAACCTAACATTAAACAATAAAGTTTACAATTTAAGAAGCCTAAACAAAACTACTTCTAATCTTAAATAATATATATTTTTTTGCATATCATTTACGGTGGTGACGACTTTTAAATAATATAAATTGTAAAATTTATGTAATGCGTAAAATTATGACACAAATAGAAGTGTAAATTTACTCCCAATATATATATATAAATTTTTTTTTTCTATTTTATACAAAACTAACAAAATAGAACCAGATAAGGAGGTCTCTTTTGGCCTATTTTTTCTTCATTTCTAGTGAATGTAGACTGGTTTTCCTTTTCCTTTTATTCTTCTATTTCGTTTTTCTGTCTTGTTTTTGTTCTCTAGTATATGGATTCTGATAAAATTGCTGAGTTGTATGCTTCTTTAAATCTTTCTGATGATGAGGGACGATGCATACGGTCGGTGGCAATCTCAAGGAGGATGGATCTAAAAAAATGTCCTTGTGTCTGATAGGGAAATTATTGGCTGGCCGTCAAACAAATAGAGAGGCATTTTGAATGCTTAATCCTAAGATCTGGCGAACTACTCAAGTAGTCACTGTTGAATTAGTTAGGGACAATATATTTTCTTTTCGCTTTCAGGACATGCAAGATAAACGAAGAGTATCCTTTGGTGGACCATGGAATTTTGACAACTCCTTGCTTATTTTACAGGAGCCTCAGGGTTGGGGAGATTTTTCAAAAAAACAATTCTCTCACGTTGCGTTATAGGTACAGATTCACAACTTCCCACTTCTATGAATGACTCGGGAAATTAGCTTCATGTTGGGGGCATAGATTGGCAAAGTTATTGAACTTGATTTGGGTACCTTGTGAGACTATATTGGTAAGTTTATTAGGGTTCGAGTGCTGGTGGATGTGTTACATCCCCTGCGAAGGGGTCTTCGTATTCGACTGGAGGGTTCCGATGAAGAGCAAACATTGTTACTTCATTATGAACGAATGTCGGAGTATTGTTTTGGTTGTGGTCTTGTGAGTCATGCTCTTCATGAATGTCCACAGTCGACAGATGTTCAAGGTGTGGGGCTTGTTAAGGATCACAAGTTTAGACCTTGGTTGTGGGCTACAAGTCCTCCTAAGGAAAGACTGCCATGTTCTGGAGGACAATTTAATCAAGGTGCTAGTCCGAGTTCTACCGAAAATATCCAGCAGGATATTGATGTTGTTGCGAATCCTATTCCTCGAGATGTTGGGAGTCTTATATCCACTGATATATCAGGTAGGATGACGACTTTATCTTCTACGAAAGGGAAAGAGAAAGTGGTTGAGCCATCAGCTAGTGGTGTGGTGTTGTCTTTTACGAAAGGGAAAAGAAAATGAGTGAAGTACCAGCTACGGTTACGATTGCTTCAGCCCCACCATCGGCCATGGTTTCTTAAGGTAGGAATCTTAGAGTTTGAGTCTTACGAAAACTCCTGCTCCTAATATTTCGGTCCTAGGTATTTATATCAAGGTGAATTTGAAGTCAAAGAACCCTAAAGACCAAAAGCCTAACTCTGAACAGTTGGCAGATTCCCAACAACTTACGCCAATAGGGTTTGTGTTCACTCAAACTTCTAACAGTGCTATGCCGGCTAGCTGTAATTCCCATGCAGCCCCATGCAATAGTGTTATTATACAGTCTCCTAAGAAGGCGACGTGGAAGCGTTTGTCACGTCAATATGGCCACGTAACTTCAAGTGTTGATGGGGGACTTGGGCCTAAGAAGAAGGGTGTTAGTCCAACGGATCCTAATTGTATTAAGGAGGAGAAACATGCTCGTAAGGATTTGTGTAAAACTGTGATGATGGATGTATCGACGGGACCTGGATATCATTAGGCCTACCGGTTGCCATGAAAATACTAAGTTAAAACGTTCAGGGAGTGAAAAATCCTCGAAAGTTCCAGGTCCTGCAAAAATACATGTAAGATTTTTCTCCCGATATTGTTTTCCTTTCTAAAACTTTTACTTCTAACTCTCATATGGATTGCATTCGTGTTTGTTTGGGTTTGCATGGAAATGTTTTGGTTCTAAAGTAGGCCGAAAAGGTGGTTTAGGCATTTTTTGTTAGTAAAGGTTTATATTTATTTTCTTTCTTTTCGAATTTTCACATCGATGTTCAGGTTCAGTCTCAAAATGGCTTTAGTTGGCGTTTTACTGGCTTTTATAGTAATTCGGAGGCTTGTCAATGTCATCATGATTGGACTTTGCTCCATTGGCTTGGTGGCCTCTCGTCTCTCCCTTGGTTGTGTGGCGGAAACTTCAATGAGATCCTTCATTACAATGAGAAACGCGGGGGCTCTCTGAGGCAAGTTTCGTTAATTGATAATTTTCGGACCACTCTTGATGATTGCTCTCTTTTTTATTTGGGATTTTTTGGACAACGGTTCACTTGGTGTAATGGGAGGGCAGCTTCGGATTTCATTCAGGAGAGACTTGATCGTTTTGTTAGTACCGTTGATTGGAAGAAGTTGTTCCGGGGTTGTTAGGTCCATCATCTTGATTTTTGGGGTTCGGATCACTAGCCTTTGCTTCTTCACTGTGATGCGGTTCGAATTGGGGACACTTTTCTCCTCCAGCAGGATGGTAAACGGTTTCACTTTGAGGAAATTTGGTCTGACCATCATGAGTGTGTTGAAGTTATCAAAACTCAGTGGGCTAGCTCCTGCATGCATGGGGCAGTCTTTGATATGGCTGTAGGGCTTGCAAATTGTGCTGATTATTTATAGACTTGAAGCAAGGACTCCTTTAGATATCTCAGACGGTGCATTGCAATAAAGAGGCAAGAGCTGCACCAACTCAATCAGGTTGTGAGTGGGGCTAATTGGCATCACATCCGTGCTCTAAAGAAAGAGCTTGATGTGCTCTTATACAATGAGGAAAGGTATTGGTGCCAACGGAGCAGAGTTAGTTGGCTTCGCTATGGAGACCGTTAACACTTGATTTTTTTCACAGTAAAGCCTCTAACCGACAGAATCGAAATCGTATTACTGAGCTTTGGGATCACAACAATCTGAAGCACACCAATATAGATGACATAGCTAAGGTTGTTCAACATTATTTTCATGGTATTTTCTCTTCGGACTAGCCCTCTCCTCTCAATTATGACCACATTTTAGGCTATTGATCATCGTGTTTCCCCTGCAATGAACTGTCTGTTGGATGCTACGTTTACAATTGATGAAGTTCGTCGAACAATATTTGATATGGTTGCTCTGAAAGCTCATAGTAATGACGGTATGCCTTCGTTTTTCTATCAAAAATATTGGGAGATTGTTGATTCGGAGGTCTCCATAGCTTGTTTGAATTTTTTGAATAATGGGGGTAGTTTAGGTCCTATTAATTCAACTTTTATTACTTTGGTGTTTAGTGATGTTATTTCAGAGGTCTAAAGTGCTTTCCTGAAAGGCAAGCTAATTTCTGACAATGCTATCCTGAGTTTTGAGTGTTTGCATGAGTTAAAGCATAGATGAAGTGTGCAGAAGGGGTGTATCGCTTTAAAGCTTGATACGGCCAAGACTTAAGATCGGGTAGAGTGGGATTTCCTGGAGCAGATAATGCTCAAGCTTGGGTTCTCTTTTCGGTGGGTCAGCAGGATTATGACTTGCATTTGTATGATCACTAATTTCTTCATCATTAATGGTTAGATGAGGGGCTTTGTCATCCCTTCCAGAGGCCTGAGACAGGGGGATCCGTTGTCTTCTTATCTTTTTCTTCTTTGTGCGGAAGGGCTATCAGCATTGCTGAGAAAGGCGAAAAATGATAATATCATCCATGGGATTCGGTGTGGGAGACGAGGTCCTTCTAATTTACACTTATTTTTTGCTGATGACAGCTTTTTTTTCACTGCTGCCTCTTTGTTTAAGTGTCGAGCTCTTCGTGGTTTAATTGATACTTATTGTAGGGGATCTGGTCCGCTGGTGAATTTTCATAAGTTAGCTTTGTGTTGTAGTTCAGGGGTCCTCTTGGGCTTGTGTAAGACTCTACAACAATCTCTAGGTGTTCCCTTAGTACACAATCATGGCCGATACCTAGGGCTCCCAAGTTACGTTGGTTGTAATAAACATCAGTTGTTCTCTTCTATCAAGGATAAGGTCTGGGATAAACTCTAAGGGTGGCATGCTTATTTTTTCTCTGCTGGTGGTATGGAGGTTCTGTTAAAAGCAGTCATTCAGTCTATCCCCACCTATGTTATGTTCCTCTTCAAACTCCCTTCTTCTCTTATTAAAGAGTTGCATGCTCTTAATGCCCGATTTTGGTGGGGTAGTAATGTGAGTAAGTGTTGTCTGCATTGGTGTTCTTGGAAGAAGTTGTGCACGCCCAAATCTGAGGGTGGTTTGGGGTTTAAGGACCTTAGTTTGTTTAACCAGGCTTTACTCGCTAAGCAATGCTGGAGGATTATTCAAAATCCCTCTTCCCTTGTTGCCCGAGTCCTAAAAAAATCGTTATTTTCCTAATTTTTCTTTTTGTAAGTCTCAATTGGTCGTGCTTCTTCTTTTATTTTGCAGAGCTTCCTTTGAGGTAGAAAGATTATGGAGTTGGGTTCCCGTTGGCACATTGCTGATGGCGAGTCCATTAAGATTTATCGAGATAGATGGGTTCCACAGCCCTCCACTTTTTGAATTTTTTCTCCTTGCCAACTTGATGTTGAGGCTACTGTTTCTAATCTCTCTTCAGCTAGTAGAGTGTGGAACTATCCTCTGATTGTCGATTTCTTTCTTCACGAGGATGCCAAGCTTATTCTCTCCTTGCCGCCCCCTATCCCCGGCCAGCGAGATTCACTCTATTGGGGTTTCGACAAGAATGGCTTCTATTCGGTGAAGAGTGGTTACCGTGTAGCCCTTGCTCACTCCTTAAATCCTTTTTCTTTGAGTTTCTTCGGTCTAGATGAGTGGTGAAAGTTCTGCTGGAAGCTTCGGCTTCCTTCGAAAGTCAAGCTTTTCCTCTGACGAGCTTGTCATGGCTTGTTACTGTGCATGGATGTACTTTTCAACTGTCGGATTACCCAACATTTTGTTTGCCCACTTTGCTCTGCTGAGAAGGAGATTGTTCTTCATGCTTTATGAGGCTGTCGCTCACTTTTGCCCGTCCGTAACGGGGTCTCTTCTTCTTCTGCGCTTTGGCTTACCCTTCTTTTCTAGAATTCTTATTGTCTTGTTTTTCGCAACTTCGTCTGGAGGAGTTTGAGGTTCTTGCCATTGTTTTCTTGCTGGTCTGGTTTCATCGGAATCGTGCAGTTCACGATCAATGTCTTTTGGATACTGCTGACACTGTTTCGTAGGTAAGAGTTTATCTGTCTGATTTTCAACTTGCTAATGACAGTGGTATTGAAGGCCTTCTCTCTTCTCATGGTTAAGCTTTACCCCCAACCTGCTGGTCTCCTCCTTCAAGTTCTTGTTTTAAGTTAAATATTGATGCTTTGGTGCAAAGTGGTTTAGGTGTGGTTGGTTTGGGTGCAATTGTTCGTGATTCTGCTGGCTAAGTCCTTGCTGGAGCTTGCAACACTGGCCCTTGTCTTGATATCGCCTTTGTTGAGGCTGTAGCTGTGCGTTTTGGTTTGATTTTGTCCAAAGAAGCTGGTCTTTGGCCTCTTCAGGTGGAGTATAATTGCTAGAGTGTTGTGAACAACATTTTGGCTAAGTGCATCCCTCTTTCGGAGACTGGTCTTGTTCTTCAAGACATTTTATCTCTCCTTGATGAGTGTCAGGTTAAGTCTATTTCTTTTGTTCCTCGTTCTGTTAATAAGGGAGCTCATTCTTTAGCTCAATTGGGTTGTTTGATTTCAGATTTTTCTATTTGGATTGAGGAGGTCTCTCCTTCTATTTCTTCTGTTGTTTTGAGTGATTTTAGGCCCTCTTTGGTTTAATGAATTCGTTCCCTTTTTTTTTTTCTAAAAAAAAAAATAGAACCCATTACTATCTATGAAAACCTAACAAAAACCTAACGCTAATCAACACAATGTACAAGCAAAAAAGCCTAAACTAAAAGTATTTGTAAGTTTAAATAATATATTTGAATGATATAAATGGCAAAGTTTGTGTAATGTACGCATTTTATGAATTATGAAACAAATAGAAGTGTAATTTAACACTTCAATATGTCTTTTTAATAAGTTATAGAATGCCATGTATTTATATATACATAAATGAAAGAATTTATATATATATATATATTTATTTTCGACCAAACTAACAAAATATAACCCATCACTATCTATGAAAAACTAACATTAAACAATAAAATTTACAAGCAAAGAAGTCTAAACCAGACATATGTGGCTAGTTTTTTTACTTGTAAACTTAAATACTATATTTGAATGATATATAAATTTGTAAAGTTTGTATAATCAAGTGGTTAGTGTAACATCCCGGATTTCGGGTAATGAATTTTTGATATATGTGAAATATGTGAAAATGAATTTTTACTATTTGAGGGGGTGTAAATGTAATTAAATGTATGTTTATTTTATGATTTCCAGCGGACCAGATTGAATAGTGAAAAAATGAAAAATGAAAATTGAAAAACTGAACCAGTGAGCATCGCGACCTGGTCACCGCGACCACAGGTCTCGATGGCTCGCTCGCGGTGAAAAACGCAAAATCTGGCAGTGAGTACCGCGACCACAGGTCGCGATGGCTTGCTCGCGATGAAAATGGCAAAACCTGGCAGTGAGCATCGCGACCAGCCACCGCGACCACAGGTCGCGATGGACTGCTCGCGATGAAAGTGTCAAAAACGGGCAGAGAGCAGCGCGACCACTCGCGCGACCAAGGCTCGCTCGCGAGGAAGGCGGTGCGCGCACTCCAGTGAGCATCGCGACCTGGTGGCGCGACCACAGGTCGCGACGGCGGTCGCGGTAGCGAAAAAAATATAAAAAAAAGAAGAAGTTTCTCGCAGAAGCGAGAAAACAGAACAGCAAGAGAAAAAGAGAGAAAAGGAGAGAAAAGAGAGAAGAAAAAGAAGAAGAAGAAGAGAGAAGAAGAAGAAAGAAAAGAAAAGAAAAAGAGGAAGAAGAGGAAGAAGGAGAAAGGAAAAAGAGAAGGGAAAGAAATCGTGGAACCGCGATTTCTCGAACGAAAAACGGTACCGAGGTTGGTGTACTTTTGTTTTCGGAACCATTACGAAAAGTCTTTCGTCATCGTTTTGTTTTCGTTTTCGTTTCGTTTTTTATTTCGTTAAAAGTTTTCGATTTCGATTATTCATTTGAAAAGTGCTTATTTTATATGTAAAATTGATGATTTGTAGATCTGTGGTTGATTTCGGACCGATTTTATGATAGATTATATTTCGATTGTAATTTCGAACGTTTCGATTTCGTTAAAATACTTGATTTTGATTTTCGTAAGATTATTGAATATGTTTCTTGAATAATATTATGTGATTTGTATGTTTATTGAGTAATTATTGTTATTGAGTAATTATTGCGACATTTCTTGCGAATTTGGTTTATCGGAAAACGGCCCTAGGATACGTAGACATAGAAATGGATATAGGAGGTTGGTATACCAGCTGGGTTTTTACTGAGCAGTACTGCGCCGCTACTGATTGATTGATATTGATGATACTGATGTACCTCATCTTGGATTCGTCCAGAGGCTGGAAGATACGTACCTCCTCAGGATTCGTCCTGGGGGTTGGGAGTTAATGTACCTTCCCAAGGATTCGTTCCTGGGATAGGGAGCTATGTACCTCTCTAGGTTCCTTACCCACGGTCCTAGAGTTGGGAGACACGTACCTCCTCAGAATTCGTTCTGGGGGTTGGGAGCTTGACCCATATTCCAGTCCGTATATGTTTAGTATTCTAGTGGGCCAGAATTGATTGGAATTGAAAAGTGAACCGAATGATTTTATTGATAGCATTCGTATATTGACTGCAGTATTGAAAATTAAAGTGATTGAATTTGTTTAATGCTCTGATTTTGGAATTCATGTGATTTTGAAATTAACTCGAAATAAATAATATATATTGTGGTTTATTTACTCATAAAAGATATTTATATTGTGATTTTATTTAATTGAGTTTATAGTACACCCACTAAGCTTTATGCTTAGCGCGTTAGTTTTGTGTCTAACGCGTAGGTACCAGGAATCCGGAGGAAGTTAAAGACTGAAGGAAGAGCAAGTTGCAGACCGAGTCACAGAGATTGTACAGTTGGGTAGCTATATTTTTGTTATGTGTATATATATTCTGAAAGCATGCATATACAGGGAATTTGTAAATATGTTTTGTAACATGTTTTGTAATTAACTAGTTTATGACTTCTGTATTTTATTATCAAAATGATTGTAAATGTTTAAGTTTGATTTATTTTATCTTATAAACTATCTGTGAAAGTCGCACTAAACGGCAGAGTGCGCAACTGATTGAAATTGTTATAGAAGTGTTTGTGAAAATGTAATGTGATTTGATTTGTGTAAAAGCAGGTTTTTGGAAAGTCCGAAAAACAAACGGTACTCTGCCGAATTTTCGTAAAAAGTTTAATTATTTTTATGGGCTCACAATGATTTTGAAATGTAAAATAAAGTTTTGAATGTCCGAGTAGCGCACCCCGGTTCGGTCCGGCTGGGTCGGGTCGGGGGGTGCTACAGTTAGTGTATATTCTTATATTTTAGTAGTATAAGTTCAAGTTTTACTGTACGTATTTATCAGCATGAGTGAAAATAAATATTCGGACCGTACGTTTAATAATTTTCCTAAACAAATTCCACCAGATTTATTTTTAATTTTATAATTATATATTCATTAAAAAAAATCATCACCGTCTAATTGAGTATTGAAACCTAAAATTAAACAACAAAATAGGCCTAAACCAGAAATAGCTAGCTAGGTTTTCTACTTGATTTGTGATTTGAAAAAACTTAGAAGAAGAAGACGATGATGATGATGATAGTCCACATGTGGTAGGTCCCAAATCCACGTGAACTAACCTTTTTAGATTTGAAATCTATCTGTATCTTATCTGTTCACGGCTGTTTTCTTCTCTACGGGGAGGTCACATCACATCGATCCCACACACTTTGTTGCTAAAGCGATGCCGTTTAATTTGATGCCTACTACTAACTTGATCAGTCCCCACTTTTGTTTTATTAAGATGGAGAGAACCCTAACATTTGATATTGCATGGTCCTACTTTAGTGGCAACATTGCACCCCAAGAGCCCATGCCCCTCCCCATGTGTCTTTGTATATCTAAATCACAAAGGGACCTTTCTTTTGTGCTTTCATTGTCTTCTCGCCCACTATCAAACTACAGTGTACGTGTCTCCAATCTTATGCTTTTAAGTACTATTATTAAGATGTGATTATCGGTGTCAAGAGATTTAGAATTCTTAGTTATTATTTTGTAGGGTAGGTAGCGTTCACATACAATAAGACGTGGGAGTAATATTAGCCTCCGTCATTTCCATATTTAGAACCATAATTAAATGATGAAGAAAGCTAATCATTAACTTTTTGAACCCGCGTAACTTCAATTCTATGGATTTACATGCAATTTTTCCTTCGCCTATCCATATATACTTCTTGTTGTCATTTGGATTCCTTTTCATTTCTCCAATAAGAAATGAGAATGAAAGAAAGATCCTCCTATTAGAAACTATGTAAATAAAGGGTATGGATGTATTAATTTATTTAAATTTGTAACATAAATTCTTGTCCCTTCAACATTCAACCATCCATATATTTTTAATTTAAGAGTTGAAAAATTATTACGTGATCTAAAAATCTAATTTTAAAAAACACAACTTCAGCATAAAATGATCATGCAATATTATCTCAATTTTTAAATTAAATATAAACGAAAATTTAGATCAATGTTAAAATTAAAACTTTCATGACATTGTTATATTTGTTTACAAAATTATAATAATTTCTGAAACAAAATTTCACGATCTGTTTTATAATGTTATAAAACTAGAGTTGTAACGTTACGAAACTGAACGTCTAATTTTATAACGTTCCATAATGTTATGAAATAAAGATCCTAAATTTAAACTTCATGAGCGTCCGGTCATAGAAGATCAGGAGGACCCTTACAAAATAACACCTAGTTAAACATGCATGGCATATAATTAATCAATTTTCGCTAGTGGTCCAACAATCCGATGTGTGGCCAGTGTTGTAACTTGTAAGTTGTCAAAGGTATTCATTCCCCTATCCATCGATAACCCTAGAAAGAAAAGTTAGAACAATAAGAATCTGAACAAAGCTCCTTTAGAGTTGCTTTCTTCCCTTACCATTTTTGGACCATCTGTTTTGATTTCAACTTGACATCAAAAGAATAATATCATGATCATCTATTTCAGACTCTTAAAATATTATATAGATGTTGTAATGGCTTTTTGTTTGGAGAAAATTTGTTTGTGATATATAGTAGTATTTAATTTCAAGTCCTTCTCTAACATTTCTTCCTTACTGCACATCCACTTGTAGTAAAGTGATTAGTGCATCTCCCTCCCACTTCAGTGGTGAGGGGTTTAATTCCCACCATGCACATACCAGCATGTGTGGGTAGTTTTCTCCTCTTATTGTGGGAGTAGATATTTCCCCTTATTGTGGGAATAGATGTCTCCCGTTATGGGAGTAAATATTCAGGACCGCGCTTTTAATGATTAATATCGGCAGGTCCCGGTAGTTATTAATGTTGTACTTGTACTCCTTTCCTAAAAAAAAAAAAAAACATTTCTTCCTTATTTTTCTATGTAAGTAAATATATGTAAATTCTTAGATATTTGTATATGTATTTTAACAAAATTTGTGTTAAATTTTATAAAAATTCATGTTAAATACGCAAACTTTATAGTTCTAAAAAAACTGTATGTTACTACCACCCAATGTGGCTCGGTGGTAAAGGCGCTCATTCAGTCTGATAATGACTTAGGTTCGAGTCGCTACCACCGTAAGTAGTATGTAAAAAAAAAAAAAAAAATTGTATGTTAAATTTGTGAAGTTGATAACTAACTTAGATGGGTTGTATTGTGTTATTGAGATATTACATTAAGCAATTGAATTCATTTAATATGATCAATTATAAGTATGATAAGGTAGAAAAAAAAGTCAACTTATAGGTTTGAAATCTAATTATTATAAAATTTATTTCCAAAAACGTTTGTTAGAAAAAATTTGACTTTGGTCCTTAACAATTTGGTACTTTCATTGAGAGTTATTACGATGTCAACTAGCGACAATAATCAGACCCCGACGACTGTTCCAATCCACAGGGCATGCCTAGATGCCTTGGAAGCAGGACAAAGAGACTTAGGAAGAGACTTTCAAATAGGACAACAAAGATTGGAAACGAAACTAGCAAGACTTTTCGCAGCAGTGGAACTACTATTAACCAGAGGTGAGCGGCACCCGACAAAAAGGGTGGTTGTTCCAGAAATAGGGGTTAAAGATGAAGTCGTTCAGGAGACATGACGAACTCATGGGATAATGCTACCACCTGTTGAGCCAGGGTATGAGTTGAAAGTTACAGTTACGGTTGCAGTTGCGGTTGCCAATGTTACAACTGCCAATGCTGAGTTGCAAGCGAAACTGATGGCTAATAAAGCTGTTTGGGAAAGCTATGAAGATATGGTGATGAGATTTCCAGATTTAGCCCTTGAGGGCAAGTGCATTCTTGAAGGAATGGGGAATGATGAGAACCTGACTTGGACTAGGAGATTGGAAAGATTGAGGTTGTGAGAGAGAGAGAAGTACCTTAGTTTGAGTTGTAATTCAATGAAATACCTTAGTTGAGTTTTAATTCTTTTTGTTTTCTAGTTCTTTTTGTATTAGACTTTTAGTATTAGAATTGTATTTGGTTTTATATTATTTATTTCCTAGTAGCATTGTATTAGGATTTTAGTTATTGTTTCCTATTAGGATTAGGTTAGGTTGACAACTATTATAAATAGATTACTCATATTAGGTTTGTGGTCATTAATAAAGTATATCAAAGTTTATTCAATAAATAGTTTTTGTGTGCTGGCTTTTACCAGAGGCGAATTATTTCGACTCTTCTTGAAATCAACAACTTGTGATTGGCTTGGGCTAGGATTGGGTCTCCACAAAGACTCATTCTATATTTATTTCGGCTTTTTCCGAGATCAAAACCTTGGGAATCACTTGGGCTAGGGTTAGTTCTCCAATAAGAACTAATTCTAGAGATTTGATTAGTGGAATTCTTAACTAGTCAAATCAAAAACTCTATAATCTTAGAATTCTATTTCTAGGGTTAGGGTTTCAATTTGGGGATTTAGGGAAATTTGACCTAGGTTTTCAACATAATATACTTTATTTGTTGGGTTACATGCCAATATTTTACCAAGAGGTTTATATTGTATAAATTTACCCTTATGTGATTCATGTTGAAGCATATACTCGGGGGTGCGTGGGTGCATGGTGAAAGATTTCAAAGCAAACTCTCCCTTCATTAGATAGAGAAGATCACCAAGATTTCGTGATCAATTACCGAATTTATTTCAATTTCAAGATCTCGAATCTAAACGGTCTTGATTGACCGGTAAACTTGAAGAGCCAATTGTTTTACAACCCCAAGAGATAGTGACATTTTATTTTCATTATTTTGGTGCCTAATTTGAACATGGATTGTCTCTTCTAAATAACAAAACGTAGATCAACCCATTATTCATATCTGAAAGAGAAACCATGGACCTCCTTTCATTTTCCTTACTGTTTCTTTTCAACTTTATGTCTATCTATATTTTTGAAAGGATATTTATTATATGTATTTTAAAAATTCTTCAAGTCCAAAATTTGACATTTGTAATGGTCAAAAATAGCCAAAAAGGCTTAGACCCAAAAAAATAGGCTCAAAAAAGCACATAGCCTAAACAGGTCCATAAAATAAACAAAACCCAAAAGACAGATCCAGTGGTCGACAAGACCCAAAAGCCATCTTTCAAGTGGACTAAGTCAAATGTTGACTGGGTCTGAATATTCAAAACATGTGATCAGTCAGCAGTTCTGAGATAACAAGAATCCCTAATATCTCGGAGCACGACATCCTCGATTACGGATACAACGGCTAACACATACCCTTATAAATACAGCCCTATGGCTTCATAAACATGGGTAAAACATTTTCTATTAAAGCTATCACTCTCCTCTCAAACAACCAGAACTACGCACGACTTAATTGTTATCCAACCACGATCGACATAGTCAATACCGAGCCCTCGAACCTACCCTCGACGCAATAACAAATATCTTGCACTCGACATACAATAGCCTCAGGTAATAAATTCTTCTTCTATCCTTCTTCCCCAGATTCACCATCTAACTTGGGCGTCAGAGACTATTTGGCTGACACCACTTCGGTATCCCAAAGAGCACAACCTCTTTTACTTTGTTGTGCAGGTTGTTGACCCCACTCCTATCCGACTTAAGACCTTCAATCTTCAGCATAGATTTCAGCATCTACAATTTGGTACCTACCGTGAGGCACGACAACATTTAGTCAGCGCAACAACCGATATTTAGATATCATGGTAGAGGAATCAAACCCCACTACTTTGAAAGCCTAGCTCGCGATAATAGTGGAGCAGATGAATGAGAATTCTAAATGACTCCGGGCATTGGAAGTAGAAAACAACGTTGTTCGCGCTGAGAATAAGGATTTGTAGACCAAGGTCGAGTTCTTGACGACTTCGACCACGCCACTACCAAGGTTCGACCATGTCTGTTACGAAATCAACGCCAACCCTTCATCTGCTCTGGGACAAACAACCCCCGCGACATTGACCTCTAACACCCGCCATCCAATATTCGAATTGAGATTAAGAGCGGATGACCTTGTCGTACCCGAAGGCGATCAGGCCTCAGAACTTGTCACGCTCAATTCAACTATACCAGCTATCGTGGAAACTATTGTTTAGGGAGAGACGAACCATCCATCTCTTATTCAATAAGCTCCCTCAACTAATACAGAAGTTGTCATTCGTCCAGCTACAACTGCAGCGAACATGCAAACCCCGCCAACGTTGTAATCGATAGATATAGTAGGCTTGACTTTTGCTTTATTTGACCCCGAACTTGCACGCAGGTTTGTAGAAATAGAGGTCCAATGCATTCCTGGAAAGCCGACCCCAATCAAGAAAAGCTCTACTAAAAGTTTCACTGACTCCCCTTTCGTCGATGCCATCGCGCTCGTCGAAATGCCTATAAAGTTCAGCTTCCCTAACATGAAGCACTACGACGGCACGACAGATCCTGATGACCATATTACCCAATACCGCCAATGTATATTCATGGCAGCAATACCCAGAGATCAGCGCGAAGCATGCTTGTGCAAAGAATTCGGATCAAGCCTAGTGGATCTAGCTCTACAGTGGTACACAAACTTACCAAACAATTCAATAGTGTCATTCATTTAATTGAATGACATCTTCATTGAGCAGTTTGCTAGCAGCAGAAAACTAGAAAAACAGTCGGACCACTTATACACGACCAGCCAACGTCATGGCGAGTTACTCCGCGACTATGTAGGCCGATTCAACAATGAGAAAATGTCGAATCCCCATTGCAATCAAGCGACAGCCATTTCCACTTTCAGGAAAGAACTCTTCCACGACTTTGACCTTTACAAGGAGCTAACGAAATATCCTTGCAAGACAATGGAGGACATCCTCACTAAAACATAGGCATAAATCAAGTGGGAAGAAGACGAAGTCAACTATACTCCATCAATGCATAACATAAATAATGACCGATGCAACCGACGCGTCAAATAGAGATCAACAGAGTGTAGATCAGAACCCTATCCTACAGGAGGTCATAAGAATGATAGGTCACACGACAACTGCGTCGCACGTGATAGACAACTTCTACAACTAGAAAAGTCGATGACCAGAATTCCCGAGTACAACCTAAGCATCACGCTTGTCGAAGCCGTAGTCGTAATGAAGAATCTAGGCAACTCGGTTAAATGTCCTGGAAGGATGTTGAACTCAGCCAATAAAAAGGATTCTACCAAATGGTGCAACCTCTACGAAGACCATGGACACCAAACAGTGGACTGCATCGCCCTTAAATTTTAGGTGGTCAAGCTTTTAAAAAGAGGGCACCTAAAAGAATACCTTACCAACAAAGGTAAGAATTGTAACACCCCCTGACCCGATCCGTCTAGATCGACCCAGAGAGCACTACAGGGTTTTCAAAACTTTTCTTGACTCACTTTATAATCGGAAAGCCATTGAAAATCAAATAAATTATATTTTAAAATCTCGTTTATAGTGAGCCCATTCAAAACTGTTTAAAAAATTTTGCTAGAGTTTCCTCTATTTTTCTTCATTTTCCAAAAATCTTGTTTACATCAAAAACTCAAACAATATAATTTCAACACTTCAAAAGTTCTTTCTCAATCACATGCGCACTTTACCATACAGTGCGAGTTTCCAAACATTTTCACATAAAACAATTCATAATTTAATATTTATAATCTTTAAAAAGAAAACATAAACCATAAAATAATTATTTACAAAACATATATATATATATATATATATATATAAAACACATTTATAAATTTCTGTATATGCATGCTTAACTAAATATAATATACAAAAGTATTAACTACCTAAAGATATAGTGACTCTGGTCCTCAGTCTGCAGCTACCTCTTCAATCTTTTCCTCCGCTGGTATCTTTATTACCTATGCGTGATAAAATCAACGCGCTAAGCAACAATGCTTAGTGGGTGTACACTAAAAATAATTACAATGGAATATAAAACAATAGAACAAATTTTCGAAATAATATAAAACAACAACATATATATATATATATATATATATATATATATATCCAATACTGAAACTATGCTCATTAACTTATGTTCAAATGTTTCTGGGTTTCAATCTCAATAACATTTCTTTATTTACATATTATTTTCTAACTTTCAGTTCTTAATTGGGCCTCTGATACACATAACAGGGTGGACTGGATTACGGGTTTACAATCGGGTTTCCCATCTCAAAATTAAATGGTATCCCTATATACACAGTCGGTTTCCCATTTCAAAATGAAATGGTATCCGCATATTCACAGTCGGTTTCCCATTTCAAAATGAAATGGTATCCGTATTTCACAGTCGGTTTTCCATTTCAAAATGAAATGGTATCCGTAGAATCATCATCATCATCAGGTATTTTGTTGCAGTACTGCTAAATGCACCCAATTGACATGTCAATCTCCTATATCCATATTTTCCTATACATATATCAGGGCCGTTATCCAGGGATTTCAGATAATGTTTCAACAATCCAATAACTTTTTGTAAGACAGAAATTCTCTTAATTATTTCAAAATCAAAATCAATCACTACGTGTAAAACAAAACATTCAAAATATATAAAGTAACAGAAAACAGAGCATAATCAGTACATTGCGGAAATTAAAATCATTAAATTCAACATAAATCACATTTCTAGAATTAAAAATCATTTTCAAGAATTATTCACAAATAAATTTAATCAAAACTATTTGTGTGTACACCAACCTGGATACCAGTTTTATAAACTTTTCTTTCTTGGATTTCCTTTTTCCTTTTCCCTTTTCTCTTTTTTCCTCCTCTTTTCCTTCTCTTTCTTTTTCTTCCTTTCCTCTTCTTCCTCTTTTCTTCTTCTTCTTCTCTTCTTCCTCTGCTTCTTCTTCTTCTTTCTTTCTCTTCCTTTCTCTCTCTTCTTCTTTCTCTTCTTTTTCTTTCTTTTTTTTCTTTTTCTTTCTCTTCTCTCGTTCTCTCTCTATTTTTCTGTTTTTCTTCCTCGTGAAGCTTCCACCGCCATCTTATTTTTTTTATAAAATTTCAGTCATCGCAACCGCTCCTCGCGACCTATGGTCGCGTTGCTCACTGGAGTGATTTTACCGCCTTCATCGTGATCAACCATAGCGGTTTCTGGTCGCGTTGCTCATTGCCCAAAATCAATATTTTCACCGCGAGCTACTCAGCGCGATCTGTGGTTGCGGTGACTGGTTGTGGTGCTCACTGCCTAAAATCACCATTTTTACTGCGAGCTGCTCCTCGCGATCCCTAGTCGCGGTACTCACTGCCAACATTTTTTCTTTCTTTCATGCATTCTTTCTGGACCGCTCCACCTGGTCCATCTGGAAACCTTAAAAATATACATATATTTAATTACATTTTTCACCCCTCAAATCATAAATATCATATTCACATATTCAAAATTCATTCAACCATACTTTTCATATTTATTTGAAATTAAGGATGTTACAATTCTTTCCCTCTTAAGAAATTTCGTCCTCGAAATTTACCTTATTCGAATAATTGTGGATATTGATGTCTCATTGTTTCCTCGCTTTCCAAGGTAGCCTATTCTATATTATGATTTCTCCAGAGGACTTTCACCAGTGGAACTCTTTTATTTCGTAGTTCTTTAATCTCTCTATCAAGGATTTGCACTGGTTCCTCTTCATATGTCAGGTCTGGTCGGATTTCAATACTTTCAGCCTGGACTCTGTGGGAAGGATCAGATCTATATCTCCTCAGCATAGATACATGAAATACATTATGAATCTTTTCTAATTCAGGAGGTAAAACAAGTCTGTAGGCTACTGGTCCCACACGTTCAATGATCTCATATGGGCCAATAAACCTAGGACTTCAACTTCCCTTTTCTGCCAAATCTGGGCATTTTCTTCCATGGAGATACTTTCAGGCAAAATTTTTCACCGGCTTCATATTCTATCTCCTTTCTTTTCAAATCTGCAAATGATTTTTGTCGGTCAGATGCAACTTTCAGTCTCTCCTTAATGATCTTCACCTTTTCCTCAGTTTGTCTGATCAAATCTGGGCCTACCAACCTGTCTTCTCCCAACTCTGTCCAGCATAAAGGTGTCCTGCATTTCCTTCCATACAGTGCTTCATATGGTGCCATAGCTATACTCGATTGATAACTGTTATTGTATGCAAATTCTATCAATGGGAGGTGATCCGCCCAACTTCCTTCAAAATTAATTACACAACTCCTGAGCATATCTTCTAGCACCTAAATTACTCTTTCTGATTGTCTGTCTGTCTGCGGATGGAAGGCTGTACTGAAACTCAATCAAGTACCCAAAGCTTCTTAAAACTTCTTCCAGAATCTGGATGTAAACCTCGGGTCTCTATATAATATTATTGATGCAGGCACTCCATGTAATCTGACTATTTCTTTTATATACAATTCTGTCAATCGATCCAGTGGATAGTCAGTTCTGACAGGTAGAAAATGTGCTGACTTTGTCAATCGATCCATTATTACCCATATTGCATCATGTTTATTCCGGGTGAGTGGCAATCCTGTGACTAAAGTCCATCGTGATACGATCCCATTTTCATTCAGGTATTGATATTGGCTGTAACAATCCTGATGGAACCTGGTGTTCAGCTTTCACCTGTTGACAGGTCATGCACTTATTCATAAAATCCACCATATCTTTCTTCATACCAGACCACCAATACTGAATCTTCAAATCTCTATACATTTTTGTACTACCTGGGTGCATCGAATACGGACTACTGTGTGCCTCTGTCAAGATTATCTTTCTCAATTCTTCATCATATGGGATGCAAATCCTGTCTCTGAAACACAAAATACCATCATTTCTAATTGAGAAGTCCGGATACTTCTCCTCTGGGATCTGTCCACATATCATCTGGATTCTATCATCCTGCTTCTGTTTTTCTGCAATCTGCTGAATTAAACTTGGTCTACATCTTAATTCAGCTATCAATGCATTGTCTGAATTCAACTGTAATTGCACATTCATGGCTTTTAAGGCGAATAATGCTTTTCTACTCAGAGCATCTGCTACCACATTCGTCTTTCCTGGATAGTAGTCAATTACATAATCATAATCTTTGATCAACTCCATCCATCGTCTCTGTCTCAGATTGAGCTCTATCTGAGTAGACAGATATTTCAGACTCTTGTGATCTGTGTATATATAGCACTTCTCACCATACAAGTAATGTCTACAGATTTTCAAGGCAAATACGATAGCTGCAAGTTCCAGATCATGTATCGGATAATTCTGTTTATGAGTTTTCAACTGTCTGGACGTATATGCAACCACCTTGCCTTTCTGCATTAATATACAACCTAAACCATGGTGTGAGGCATCACTATAGATCATAAAATCTTTACCTGAAACAGGCTGAATTAGGACTGGAGCCTCAATTAGCATCGTCTTCAATCTGTCAAAAGCTGCCTGGCATCTGTCATTCCATTCAAATCTGACATTTTTATGCAGTAGCTTGGTCAACGGACTTGCTATGGATGAAAATCCCTTCACAAACCGTCGATAATAACCTGCCAAGCCTAAAAAACTTCTGACTTCTGCAACATTTCTAGGAGGCTTTCATTCCACTATTGCTTCAATTTTTATAGAATCTGCCTTAATACCTTCTGCTGATACAATATGGCCCAGAAATGCAATCTCAGACAACCAGAACTCACATTTACTTAGTTTTCCATACAATTGCTTCTCTCTCAGAATCTGCAATACTACTCTGAGGTGCCTGTCATGGTCCTCGGTCGTCTGTGAGTATACCAGTATATCATCAATAAATACTACCACAAACTGATCCAAGTATGGTCGGAATATCCGGTTCATCAAATCCATAAAGGTTGCGGGTGCATTCGTTAGCCCAAATGGCATCACTACAAATTCATAATGTCCATACCTAGTACTGAATGCAGTTTTCGGAATATCGGAATCTTTTATTCTCAACTGATGATACCCCGATCTGAGATCTATTTTTGAGAAGATACAGGCTCCTCTCAGCTGGTCAAACAAGTCATCGATTCTAGGCAACGGATATTTATTCTTGATTGTGAGTTTATTCAGTTGCCTATAATCGATACATAATCTCAATGACCCATCTTTCTTTTTCACAAACAACACTGGAGCTCCCCACGGGGATACACTGGGTCTAATGAAGCCCTTATCCAACAATTCTTGTAACTGCATTTTCAGTTCTTTTAGCTCTGCTGGTGCCATTCTGTAAGGAGTTATAGATACTGGAGAAGTACCTGGTACCACGTCAATCACAAACTCCACTTCTCTCTGAGGTGGCAAACTAGGAAGCTCATCTGGAAATACATCTATGAAATCATACACAGTGGGTATATTTTGAATTTTAGAATCAACCTTTCTGAAATCAACCACTTGTGCCAAATAAGCTTCACAACCTATTCGGATCAATTTACAGGCTGTAGTGGCTGAAATGACATTAGAGAGAAAATTCCTCCTTTCACCCACCATCGACTATTCTGAGTGTTACTCGTTTCAATTCGCAGTCGATCACCACTTTGTGTCTGGATAATCGATTCATGCCTATAATAACATCAAACTCATGGAATGGCAACTCCATCAAATCTCCTGGAAATTCATACTCCTGAATCCGAATAAATACGACCGACATATTTTCTTCGAAATTCCTTCTGAAAAACTCTCAAGTTCTGTCTTCCGGCCACACTAACTGTATAACAGAGATCCACCACTGGAAGGCATCCTCCTGCAATAGGGATACTGCACACTCTAGTTTTTCTTCAGGTGTACAGTGCATCTGCTATAAGATTCTTTCCGTCCGTTCAAACCAATATTCTGCGGTAGATGCATCCTCATCTTTCTGCCATAGAAATCGGTCGGTCTGTACTTAGCCAGTTGTTCAATGGCTGACCTTCGTGGCGCTGCTCTAGCCACGTTCTGAAAGAATTCAGCCATTTGCTGCATAAATGCTGGCTGACCCTGTACTTCTGGTCCAACCGCTCTTGGACTTACTGATTCTCTAGATGCTCCCCCAGCCACGCTGGCGGGACTTTCAGGTCTATCATCACTTCCTTCCATTTCTTTTATCCTATATAAGACAGAAGAGAGGTCTGCAAATTAGAGTCACATACTCCTATAGGTGTCTTTATTCAATGCAAGCATATACAGTATATTACTATTTTGGTCCAAAAACGCCTAAACCGCACTCTGATACCACTTAAATGTAACACCCCCTGACCCGACCCGTCTGGATCGACCTAGAGAGCGCTACCGGGTTTTCAAAACTTTTCTTGACTCACTTTATAATCGGAAAGCCCATTCAAAACCGTTTGAAAAATTGTACCAAAGTTTCCTCTGTTTTTCTTCATTTTCCAAAAATCCTGTTTATATCAAAAACTCAAATAATATAATTTCAACACTTCAAAAGTTCTTTCTCAATCACATGCGCACTCTACCATATAGTGCGACTTTCCAAACATTTTCAAATAAAACAATTCATAATTTAATATTTACAATATTTAAAAAGAAAATATAAACCATAAAACAATTATTTACAAAACATATATATATAACACATTTACAAATTTCTGTATATAATGCTTAACTGAATATAATATACAAAAATATTAACTACCCAAAGATATAGTGACTCTGGTCCTCAGTTTGCAGCTACCTCTTCAATCTTTTCCTCCGTTGGTATCTTTATTACCTACGCGTGATAAAATCAACGCGCTAAGCAACAATGCTTAGTGGGTGTACACTAAAAATAATTACAATGGAATATAAAATAATAGAACAAATTTTCAAAATAATATAAAACAACAACATATATATATATATATATATATCCAATACTAAAACTATGCTCATTAACTTATGTTCAAATGTTTCTGGGTTTCAATCTCAATAACATTTCTTTATTTGCACATCATTTTCTAACTTTCAGTTCTTAATTGGGCCTCTGATACACATAACAGGGTGAACTGGATTACGGGTTTACAGTCGGGTTTCCCATCTCAAAATGAAATAGTGTCCCTATATACACAGTTGGTTTCCTATTTCAAAATGAAATGGTACTGTATATTCACAGTCGGTTTTCCATTTCAAAATGAAATGGTATCCGCATTTTACAGTCGATTTTCCATTTCAAAATAAAATGGTATCCGTAGAATCATCATAATCTTCTTCTTCTTCTTCTTTCTTTCTCTTCCTTTCTCTCTCTTCTTCTTTCTCTTCTTTTTCTTTCTTTTTCTTTTTCTTTCTCTTCTCTCGTTCTCTCTCTATTGTTCTGTGTTGCTTCCTTGTGAAGCTTCCACCGCCATCTTATTTTTTTATAAAATTTCAGTCATCGCGACAGCTCCTCGCGACCTGTGGTCGCATCACCTGGTCGCGTTGCTCACTGGAGTGATTTTACCACCTTCATCGCGATCAACCATCGCGGTGTCTAGTCGCGATGTTGGTCGCGTTGCTCACTACCCAAAATCAATATTTTTACCGCAAGCTACTCAGCGCGATCTGTGGTCGCGGTGCTCACTGCCTAAAATCACCATTTTCACCGCAAGCTGCTCCTCGCGATCCCTGGTCGCGGTACTCACTGCCAACATTTTTCCTTTCTTTTATGCATTCTTTCTGGACCCCTCCACCTGGTCCATCTGGAAACCTTAAAAATATACATATATTTAATTACATTTTCCACTCCTCAAATCATAGATATCATATTCACATATTCAAAATTCATTCAACCATACTTTTTATATTTATTTGAAATTAGGGATGTTACAAGAACACTCTGGCCCGCCGAGACGAGCGCTAGAATGAACACAACACGCCACCTTCTGAACCGCCATGACACAAAAGAGTCATGAACATCATCACCAGTGGATCAGAGATCAGTGGAGTCTTCTACTTAACGGCCAAGCGTCACACTCGACAAGCAGGCAATCTAAAGGTCCATCCCAAGAGGCCAGTCGACCCTGTGTTCGACCAAACCATCAGCTTCAACAATGACGAGCACACAGAATTGCTTAATCCACACCACAATGCGCTCGTCATATCCCTTCATATGGCTAACTATCTAATAAAGCGCATCTTGATAGACAATGGTAGCTCTACAAATTTGTTGTTCCTCGAAGCTCTACGAGATATGCAAATCGACGAGTCAAGCATAGTACAATGGTCGACTGTATTAGTCGAATTCAGCGTTGAGCATAAAAACATTATAGGGGAGATTACCCTCCCAGTCTATGCGAAAGGTGTCAACATCAACACCCAGTTTATGGTGCTCGATTACCCCTCAGCGTATAACATCATCATGGATCGACCCTGGATACACGATGAGAGAGCAATACCTTAGACATACCACCAAACACTTCGTTTCCCAACCAGATGGGGAGTACTAGAGATCCGAGGAGAATAATGAGTTTCAAGAGAATGCTATACCAACACCTTGAAAAACAAATCGTCACAATTATAGCAATTACAGCAGTCGACCCTAAGGCTCGAGCAACATAATCCAAAAATGGAGGAGCTCGACGAAGTTCAAATCTACCCAGATTACCCCGAGTACAAAGTCCAGATCGGGTCACTTCTCAATCCAGATATCAGAGCTCGACACTATGACTTTTCGCGTGGACACATGCAGACATGACAGTCATAGACCCCAACACCATAAGCTCCAAGTCGACCCCGACCTCAAACTAATCAGACAAAAACTAAGAAAATTTGCCCCCAAGCGAAATAAAGTGATCAAGGAAGAAATACAGAAACTGATCGACATTGGTTCTGTAAGGGAAGTATAATATCTTGACTGGCTAGCAAACATGGTAGTCGTGTGAAAGAAAAAAGGAAAATGGAGGGTCTACATCGACTTCACAAACCTCAACAAAGCCTGCCCTAAAAACTCATTCCTTCTGCCTAACATCGACATGCCGGTAGATGTTACAGCAGGGCAACGAATTACTCAACTTCATGAATGTTTTCTCGGGCTACAACCAAATCCTGATGCACCCCGACGACCAAGAGAAAACAGCCTTCATGACAGAGCATGTGATCTTATGCTACAAAGTAATGCCATTCGGACTCAAAAACGCTGGGGTAACTTATCAACGGTTGGTCAACAAGATGTTCAGAGAAATGCTCGGCTCGACGATGGAAGTCTATATCGACTACATACTCGTGAAATCTCTCTAAGCCGAGCGACATCTGGAACACTTATAACAAGCATTCGACACACTTCGAAAATACGGTATGAAACTCAATCCAACTAAATGCTCATTCGGAGTGTCATCAGGGAAATTCCTATGTTATTTGGTCACATACAGAGGAATCAACGCCAATCTATATCAAATCTAGTCAATCATGGTAATCCCCTCCCCTCGGTCAGTGAAAGAAGTTCAAAAACTCACTGGTCGAGCATCGGCGCTCAACCATTTCATCTTAAAATGCTCATAAAGGTGTCACCCTTTATTCGACACTCTGAGGAAGAACAAAAGCTTCGAATGAACAGAGAAATGTGAGACACTCTACATTTACCTGGCAGTGTCAGAGAAAGCCGTCAGTACGGTACTAATCCGGGAAGTCGAGCAAAAATAACTACCTGTGTACTACACCAGCTAGTCTCTGCTCGACGCATAAAAGAGATACAATCAAATAGAGAAACTGGCTTTAGCACTCTCATCAGCGGCCAGGAAACTACGACCTTATTTTCAATGCCACACCATCATGGTGCTCATGATATTCCCGTTGAAAAATGTACTGCATAAGCCCGAACTCTCTGGTCTACTTACCAAATGGGCGGTAGAACTAAGTGAGTACGACATATCCTACCGACTCTGGATAGCAATCAAGTCCCAGGTCTTGGCAGACTTCGTTGCTGACTTCACTCCGAACACTCTTCCTCTAGCAGAACAGGAATTACTTTCACTAACAGAGGAGTCGACCTCTACCTGGACGCTCTCGGTTGACGAGTCCAGCAATTACAAAGGTAGTGGTTTGGGCTCAGTGTTACAATCACGTAAGAATGATATCATCGAGCACTCGATCAGGTGCAGCTTCAAGACGACGAGCAACGAAGCTGAGTACAAGGCACTCATAGCCGGACTCACACTCGCCAAAAGCATGAACATCAAATGAATTAAAGTTCGGTGTGACTCTCAATTGATTGCGCGATAGCTTAATGGGTCATACCAAGCCAAAGATCTTAAGATAATCGCATATTTAGCCGTAGCCACACGACTAGGCGCAACATTTAAACAATTTGAACTTGAAAAAGTACCAAGATCGAAAAACGCACATGCAGACGCCTTAGCTAATATAGGCTCGGCCATTCAAACAGTCGAGCCCAAAAACATACAGCTTGTAAAATCTCACTTTTTAAAATTTATTTTAATTTATTATTAAGGGCGTATTTGAAATTTTTTAAAAACTTTTGAAGAAATTGTGAGGACTTAAAAGATATATTTTGAAAGTTATCAATTAAAGTTATAATTTACTAAAAGTTAGGGGAAAAACAGAAATTGTACAGTTATATATATTTTTTTTTCATCTTCGTCTTCTTCCCCGAGCAGCTCATTTTCTCTCTCTTTCTCTCACCATTTTTGTTCTTCATTTTTTCTCAAACTTTGACATCTCCCTCCGGCCTCCATTTCGGCCGATCTTGGTACCAACAAAAAGCTCTTCCGACATAGAATCTATTGGTACTAACTTTGAAGATTTTCGTAGCCGTTTGAGTCTCCGATTTTGTGGAGGAAGTGAGTGATTTTTCAATTTTGTAAATCCTCCGATTCCGGTGATTCTAGCCGTTTTCAACTCCGGCCACTATTATAAACTTTGACGAGGGAGACGAAGCGAACAAAACCCGGCCATCTTTGGAGGTCGCTGAAAAGTCACCGGAAAGTCGCCGCCGGCAGCCACGTACGGCGAAGGTAAGTTTCCAACCTCCTGAACTCAGAATTTGGCTGCGAACACGTATACGGGCTCGTTTTAAAGTATAGGATATTATTTTGAGGGTAATTTTATGTTATGGCCGCCATATAAAAATTAAATAATTATATTCTCGTGTAGATTTTACCGATCGGGATAATTAGGTTTGAAATCGAGGCCACCGCAAGTAGCTGGTAGCTTACACGAGGTAGGGGTTTCAAACTTAAATTTTTAGAATATTTTCCCTATAAGGTTTGGATATAAATAAATTATGTTGAAAATATGAGTTTAATGCAGGTTTTGTATTTTGAGATTTTTATAAAAACAGCCGTTATGCTGCCAAAATTTTATTAAAACTAATTATGAGTTTACATATGGGATGCATGGTGGATTTATTTAAATTGTTTGGTGATTTTGAAATGGTAACCGTCCTAGCCATTATATTATACTATATATGTTATTATACGGCTTTATGTCGGGGTACTACGCAGGGTATTTTCTGGTACGTTCACCTTGTATATAAGGTTGGTACTAGGGTCACAGTGAGCCAAATATTTTTATCTCAAGTATGAATGATTTATTTAAAATGATAGGCCACCGGGTATGACTAGCGGACGTGTTGATATTACTTTCTGAAAGAAAGTGTTACTATTTACTGTAAATTTTATCAACGTATTTAACCATGCAGGATTATCCCATAACTTCTCTAAAATGATGTTTTCCACACACACCATTAGCTTTAGCTCACCCTTTTTTAATTTCTTTTCCCCCCAGGGAGCGCCAAATGCGGATTAGAAGATCGTTAATTGAAGTGGGCGGAGACTTGCGAGACCTGAAGAATAGATTCTTGGAATTATTGATTGAATTTATGTTATTTGAGATTTGGATTAATTAAAAGGATTTGTATTTGTTATGGACCTATAACAATGTTGAGATGATTCAGTTTATGGGTTATATATGTCGATGTACAAACCTTTTAGTTTGTGGATGATCAGGACTTCATGATTGATGCATGTTTCAGTATGATTATTATCTTGGAATTAAATCCATGAATTCTAACAGATGATCACATATCTGTGGAGTTATTTTGTGATATACTACTTTTAAAATTTTGAAAGATTTTTGTTTGATACTCTGGAGTATCCAATTAAACAAATTGTGGTTTTTATGAAATTTTATAAAGTCGAGTCATAAACTATTGATTTTATTACGATTCTACCACGGCCTAGGGCCCGAGTCGTAACACCACTAGTCTACCTACAATGGCTAGCAGTTTGGGCCAATAAAGAGGAAGTTGTCCCGATCGACGTCAACAACAATTGGATGACTCCTCTGCTCAATTATCTCATCAACGACACACTCCTAACTGACCGAAATGAAGCATGCAGACTCAGAGCCAAAGCTGTCCGCTTCAACGTCGTCGAAGGTAAGCTTTATAAAAGGTCGTTCTCTAGACCTTGCTTGCATTGTGTCGACCCAACAGAAGCTAGCCTCATTCATAAAGAAATCCAAGAGGGCAACTGGGGAAATCATTTAGGAGCTAGAAACCTCGCAAGTTAAGCCCTCACAGCAGAATACTGTTGGCCGACCATGAAATCTGATTCAACGAACTATGTCAAGAAATGCGACAAATTCCAAAGGTTTATGCATGTTGCACACCAACCACCAGGATGACTACACAACGTCACATCGCCTTGGCCCTTCATGAAGTGGGGTATAGACAACGTCGGCAAGATGCCAACTGCAGCAGGAGGAAAGGTCTACATGCTAGTCCTAACAGACTACTTTAGCAAGTGGGTCGAAGTCAAAGCCTATCAAAGGATCAGAGACTTCGAAGTGAAAGGATATCATGTGCCAGTTCGCATACCAAAATAGATAGTTACCGACAACGGCTCGCAATTCATTTTCTTCGACTTTCAAGATTTTTGCGAGAAATACAGGATCAAATTGAGCTTCTCGACACCTCGCTACCCCAATTGAATGAATAGACAGAGTCGACCAACAAAACAATTGTCAGCACGCTTAAAAAGAAACTGGATGCAGCAAAAAGGCTTTGGGTCGACATGCTCCCAGAAGTCCTTTAATCATACAGAACCACTCTTCGAGTGTCGATCGGTTAGACTCCTTTCCCCTTGATATACGGGGCCGAAGCCACACAACAAGATATGAACACGCCATAGAAGTATCGAACTCGCTAACACTTTCATGCGAGTTCGACACCCTCGACGAACACCATGATCAATAAGGTTGTCGCAGGTTCGGAACCGGGACAGGAGGTCCCGATTCGGTCCTAGTTCAGGATTGGGGGACAGAACCAAGTTACGGTCTCGATTTCGGTTGTTTAAAAAATAGAGTCAGAACCGCCGGTTCAAGAATCGGCGGGAACCGGAATCTGCGGCTCCACCAGTTTCGATTTGGTTTCGGTTATTTTTTAAAAAAAATTTTTTTTTTGAAAAGTAACCGTTTGCCCTAACGGCTAGTTGGGCCAAACGGCTAGTGAGGGGGTTTGCTGTAAAATTACAGTAAGCGCCCCTCCATTTCCTAAAATTAAAATTTTGCCCCTCCCCTTTTTCATTTTTCTCACACTAATCCAATTCTCTCAATCTCTTTCTCTTTCAACAATTCTCTCAATCTTTCTCTCTCTTAACAATTCTCTCAAGTTCTCAATTTTCTTCAATTTCAATTATTTATTTTAATTCTATATTTTCTTTTTTTTCAAATTATAAAATTACAATGGCAACAAGTTTCAATCCTTCCAGAAGGTTTGTTTCCAGCAGAGAAAATGACCATATACCTGTTCAAGAAGAGCCGCGTGATGTAGAATACAATGAAGCAAATTTTCACGATTACCTACATAGCAAGCATTATTCGAGGAGGAAATGTTCGGTAATGAAACTCTTCCTAATTTTACTCCCGATATTTCTCAACCCGGTTCCACTCCTCAAGCCCCCCGAAACCCTTACTATACAACTAGTCAATCCGAAAAAGTGTAGAATTTGGGTGGTACTGAATTGAGGGAGTACAAATTTAAACTTTTTAAAGTTCATATGAAAAATGTGGAGAAGGAACCGAGGAAAATGGTGTTGACTTGCAACTATTGTTCCAATGAGTTTAAGTGGAACAAATCTGGAAGATACAACACGTACTGGAAACACATCAACAACAGTCATCCTGTCGAAGCATCTCGAGCACGCGGACAACAACAAATTGCCAGGTACATATCTCCTAACCATTCATTATTTAAATATAGTGATCAAAATAATAGGGAAGAATTAGCAAAAATAGTAGCTGTAGAACATTTACCATTTAGTTTTGGTGAAAAAACCAGTTTTTTAAAATATTGTCATAATGCTTTAAATTCCGCTGCATGTAGGGTACCTAACAATACTCTTAAACGTAAAATGTGTGAAATATGTAAAAAAGAGAAAAAATCTTTAGTTAGATATTTTAAAAATTATGTGGGTCGTGTGTCTGTTTGTGTCGATATTTGGAGTGATCATTAGTAAAAACATTCATATTTAGTACTCACATGTCATTATATTGATGAAGTATGGGATATGCAAAAACGAATTCTTGCATTTAGAGTTTTTTATGAATCTCATACTGCAGACAATATATATAAATTGATGAAAATTATTTTTGAAGAATATTCTATTGAAAACAAAATTTTTGCAAATGGTTTTGATAACGCTTCAAACAATATTGTCGTCGTTCCACAATAATTAAATTTGTGTAACCCCTATTTTGACGGCAGGTTTTTTCATCAAAGATATGTTTGTCATGTTTTAAATTTATATGTACAAAATGGTTTGCAAACACTTCAAAATTTTATTAGACTAATTAGGGATGCTCTCTATTATTTATGGAAACATCCTACTACCATGAAACAATAGGCTAGGTTTTGCAAATCTCATGAGAAGCATCTAATTAGATTTTTCCGTGATGTTCCAACTCGTTGGAACTCCACGTATAAATTGCTTTGTGAAATTTATGAATATATAAGATTATTAATTTGTTTTATGCAATGTAATATTAGTAGCATTAATTTGTATCCTTAGCATTGGGATGCTTATACAAAAATTTGTGAATTATTAAAAGTTTTTATTGATGCAACTAATAATTTATCTGTTATATATTATCCTACTGCACATTTATTTTTTATAGAAGCCATAAATATTGTTGGTGCACTTAATGAGTGTGCACAAGAGCTATCTTTAACTTAATGTGTTACAGCAATGAAATTAAAATTGTTAAATTATTATAGGGAGACTCCTATGATTTATGTAATTGCTTCGGTTTTTTGCCCTATGTGTAAATTTGATAATTTATTTTAATAATGTTAGAAATTTATTTTATGAACTGTATGATGAATACCGTTCTATATACAGTCCCTCGCTGAACATTGTTATTCAGCAACCGGATATTAGTGGTTATCAATTTAGTGTTCCTTCCACATTAAGGAAGTTAGGGTCAAGTTTGTTATCTAAACAAACAAAGCAAACACGGAGTACGTCTTCATCAACCTTTATTTCAGAGGTTGATGTTTACTTAAACACCACATTCGAGTTTGTGGACGATAACTTCAACCTTCAACACTGATGGAGGGATCACCAGACAAACTTTCCAATTTTGGCCATCATTGCCAAACAAATTTTTGAAACTCCTGTCTCGATCGTGGCAGTGGAACAACAATTTAACGCTGGCAGCAACATTCTCGATGAGAGACGGTCGTTGCTGAGTCCAGACTCAATTCAGATCCAGTTCTGTGTTGACGACTGAACCAAGACTTCATACAGGCAGCAGGAAATGGACTGACCATTCGACGACAACGACTTCTTCAATACCAACGACAACCGAAGGTACGAGTGACGATTGATCCCACTCAGATAAATAAAAGGTAAGAGAACTACACGGTCTTTGATTCCTTCTAGAGTATACGTAGACATCTTAATTGAGGTAAAATTTAGTGCAAGCCCAAATTTCTTATTTATTTATTTAAATTTTATTTTACTTTTATAATGTTATCATAATTTTATTTCAATTTTATCTTAGCTTAAGATTACCCACATTTAATTTTTTTTTACATTATTTTAATTTTCAAATTTATTTTTTTTTTAAAAAAAAGAGGCCGGTTGGAACCTTTGGTTCTAGGAACCGGTACCCCCCCGGTTCCGATTTTCCTCCCAAAAGGATCGGAACCAGAGGTTTCTGAATTGAAACTGCCAGTTCTGGAACCACGGCTATCCCTAATGTAACATCCCTAATTTCGAATAATGAATTTTGAGTATATGAATATAAAAATATATGATTTGAGGGGTGTAAACCGTAATTAAATGTAGAAAGATTGCATGTATTATTTTTTTATGGTTTCCAGATGAACCAGATGGAGCGGTCCAGAAAGATTACATGAAGTGAAGAAAAAAGTGGACAGTGAGTACCGCGACCAGTCATCGCGACCAGAGATCGCGATGAGCTACTCGCGGTGAAAAATGGTGATTTCTGGCAGTGAGCACCGCGACCAGTCACCGTGGCCACAGATCGCGCTGACTAGCTCGCGGTGAAAAAGATCAAATTTCGGGCCGTGAGCAACGCGACCACCAGCGCGACCATGGTATCGCGATGGGTGCTCGCGATGAAAGCGGTGGAACTTCTCCAGTGAGTACCGCGACCAGGTGGCGCGACCACAGGTCGCGATGACCGAATTTGTATATAAAAAAAGAAAGCTTCTCGCGGAAGCCAAGTAGAAAAGAAGAAGCAAAAAACGGGAAAGAAAAGAAAGGAGAGAAAGGAAAAGAGAGAGAGAAAAAGAAAATAAGAAGAAGAGAAAAAGAAGAGGAAGAAGAGAAGAAGAAGAGGAAGAAGAAAAGAAGAAGAAGAGAAGGGAAAGAAGAAGAAAAGAAAGAAAAAAAAAGAGAAGGAGAAAGGAAAGAGGAGGAAGAAAGGAAAAAAGAAAAATCCATAAAGAAAACTGTCGTAAAACGGTATCCAGGTTGGTGTACACACAATTTTCGCACGGTTTAATTAAATTGATTTATGTATTTATTGAAAATGATTTTGAATTAGTTAAAAGTGATTTATATTGAAATTTATGATTTTATTTTCTGTATTCTGTTATTTGATATATATTATGAATTTCTTGTTTTACAATTGGTAATGAATATTTATTTTTGAATTGTTTGAGCGAATTTTTGATTATCTGAAAGTTATCCGAAAAGTAAATAGAATATTTGTAAACTCTGAACTTTAATTTTATGGCCCTGATATATGTATAGGGATATGGATATAGGAGATTGACATGTCAATTGGGTGAAATGGCAGTACTGCATCGTGATTTATGATATCTCTGATGTTGATTATACGGATACCATTTTCTTGTGAAATGGGAAACCGACTGTGAAATACGGATACTATTTCATTGTGAAATAGGAAACCGACTGTGAGAATATATAGATACCATTTCCTCGTGAAATGGGAAACCGACTGTTTATATAGGGATACCATTTCTTATGAGATGGGAAACCCGACTGTAAAACCCGTAATCCAGTCCTGTAAACCCTGTTATGTGTATCAAGGGCCCAATTGAGAACTGAAAACCAGAAAACGATGTGAAAAATAAAGAAAGGGTACTATGAATGAAATCCAAAAACGTTTGAAATACTTTATTTTATATAGTTTTAGAAATTGAAATCTGATTCATTGTTTATATATAGATATTTCTGAAATGCTGCATTTAAGACTTGTTGTTTTACGTATATATCTTTCTGAATTTTTGAATTTTTGAATTTATGTTCTGAATTTAAGATTTAGTGTTTTATATTATATTGCAATTTATTTTCGTGTACACCCACTAAGCTATATGCTTAGTGCGTCGGTTTTTATCGCACGTAGGTAACAGGAATACTGAGGAAGCAAAAGATTGAAGAGAGAGAGTTGCAGGCAGAGATCCAGAATCACCACATTTTGGGTAGTCATATATTTCTGTATAATATAGTTAGTTATGCATGCATATACAGAGAATTTGTAATTGAATTATATAGTTATGTCTTGTAATTAATTGTTTTCTGATTTTTGTTTTCTTTCATTTTTCAAGGACTGTAAATAATGAATTATGAATTGTTTTATTTTAAAAACTGTTTGGTAAATCGCACTAAACGGTAGAGTGCGCATTGGTTTGAAAGGTTGATATAGAAGTGTTGATATTAAATTGTATTGGATTTATTTTGTTGAAAATAGGTTTTGGGAAATCAGAAAAATAGAGGAAACTCTGCCGAAATTTTTGAAAATAAAGTTTGATGGGCTCACTAGAAAAATATTTTGAATTTAAAATTTATATGAGTTTATATGGTTTTCCGTTTATAAACAAAATTAAGAAAATATTTGAAAACCTGGTAGCGCTCCCTGGATCGATCCAGACGGGTCGGGTCAGGGGGTGTTACACCTAATGATCAAGCATCCGTTCGACTAGCAAGCTATCAACAAATGGTCGCTCGACATTACAACAAAAATGTTTGCATTGGAGCATTCAAAGAAGGAGATTGGGTACTACGCCAAGTGTTCCAGAACACTAAGGAGATAGGAACAGGCAAACTCGGTCCGACATGGGAAGGTCCCTACCAAATCAGAAAGGTAGTCAGACAAGGGGCATATAAACTGCTCGACATCGACGATCGAGAGATCAACAATAGCTGGAACGCTATACATTTAAAACAGTACTATTTGTAAACTCATTTTTTCTATTTTTTTTTTTCTTCACTCGAATATATTACTAACTTAAGCGTTGAAGGGCCGTTGGCCACAATGGCCAACGACAGACCTAACTTTCATCGACAGGTCGAAGCCTCTACAACAACCCTGCTCTCATGGCGAGCTAGAAGAGCTCGACCATCGAACGCTTGCACGTTCACTCTACACGCGAGCATAAGACACAAGTGCGCAACAAACAGTCTCCAACCCTATAAATAGGACTTGCAGACTGAAGGGCAATAGCTATTACAGACCACGTACGAAATTCTTGTAAACTGCCCTACATATGAGCACTTAATTGTAAGCTGCTCTACACATAAGCACTTGATTACATTCGATAATTTTAAACTACTTTACACATGAGCTTTTTGGTTACATTCAACAATTTTAAATAGCTCGACACACGAATTCATTGCCAAAATTGTCGATTATTGGTCAAGCATTCTTTTTTCGCTCTACATTCTAAGTGAAAAAAGTCTTAGCATGTTTTATTTGACATGATTATTCTCAACACACAACATTTTATCAAATCTCTACTTGACTAAAAAAGAGAATAGTCAACAGATGGAGTCGACAGATATGACTTGTTCATAACACAAACAGATATTGTTCGACAAAAACATATGCTCGACAAAGGAAAATAGTTCATACAGAATTGAAAATAAAAGTTCAAACAAGGCAATTCTAGGGTCAAAAGAAAAAATAAAGGGGCATGGAAACCCAGTTCGACAGGGGCAGTTCTCGGCCCCAAAAATTAAAAAAGGCACTAGGGCCACGTTTGACAAAAAGAAAAACTAAATATTTACATTTTGTTGATCTTGTTGTTGTTGTTGTTGTTGTTGGTTTTCAAGCTAGTCGTCCCCCTGCACACGACTTGTCACTACCTGTTCATTTGTCGCATCATCAATAGTCGGCGCCTCTTTTCCCCCCTCGACTGCTTCTTCATCTAGCTCAATTGTAGCCAGTTCCTTGACCTCCTCCCACGGGGCAATCGCTTCGTCGACATTCCAGTTGTCTGCATTTCCCTTATTGTATTTTTTCATTAGCTTAGGTTTAGTCGAAATGACCGTATCGCTGGCAATAGTCTCGCACTTCTCTAAGAAGGCTTACTTGACCAAGGAGGTTGTCAACCTCAGCCTTCTGCTTCATTCGATACCAGTCCTCGTTTGTGACTAGCACGGCGACCCGTTGCTCCAGCTCTTCTAACTTCACATCCTTCTCACACTCGACTTTCTTTTTCTTCAACTCTTCCAACTTTTTGTTGTTGAGCTCCTTTTTCAGCAAGGTGGTATGTTGGTGGAAGTCTTTTAAACATTGAGCGGAGTTAGAGAGTTCATTTTTCAGATAAACCTAAATCTCTAGAGCCTACATACAAATGTCGTCAGATAACAATTTGAGCCCTCAAATTCCACAAAAGTGCGAAAATCTAAACTTACATGGAAAGCACTAGCGATCTCTGTTGGGGTTTTTACCCTAAAGATGTAATTTTGTAAATGTATTTATAAATAAATAAAAGAACAGTTCAATTCATTCTTATTATGTCATTTAGATTATATAAACTTATGCATTATAACATCCTAGATTGCTGAATGTAATCTCGTACTGTGTATATGATTGTTATATACAAATGGATACAGTAAGAGATGTGCAATCTAAAGAATTCATAGATAGCAAATAAAGCTGGGTACTTTATTTGTAGTTAATCTATAGCTGCGGTCTATTCTGTATTGTACGATAATTTTATCCTGAATCATTCATATGGAGATATGGGAATGGAGGCACCTTATATGATGTGATCATATAGGACTGGGCCATGATCTATATGAATCTCTCACCAAGATCCGTTTACCGATGAGATTCATATACATCAACTTATGATGGCTATATGTGGGTGATCTCAATCCTGAGTGTCTTATCGACTCCTTCAGGTTAGATCGTGATCTTTGATATACCATGGGTAAGGTCGGATGATTATTCCCGATCAATATTCTCCATATATTGGGATTGCGATTTGGCTTGTGGCTGGAAAGGTTTGCACACAATAGTGAAATCCACTCCTTCTTGTGAGAAGTAGAGAGTAGTTCCCGTAATAGTTGATTCGGGGCTTGAACAATATGAGCGCTCTTCTGATTCCGTGAGGAAACAGGATTTATTGTTCATTAGAGTATCAACGGTGCTTAAAGGATATATATAATTAGAGGGGTATAACGGACATTATGACCCAGCTCTAATTATGAATTACTGTGGAGGGTCACACCATATGTAATAGCTATATCGATGGACACCGAGTGAAATCGGTCTGTGTAAAAGCATCCGCAGTTGAGAGAATGCAGCTTCGGATTTTTAGTGAAATAATACCAAAGTTGATAATCAAGGAATATTAATTAAAGAGTTCAATTAATGATTCTGAGGATTATCGGAGCTCAAAATACTATGGGTCCATTAGGTCCCCTTGCTAGCCCGATCCATTTAGGTAACAAGGGTCAAGTAAAATTAATTGGATGGTCCAATTAATAGTGTTGTGAAAGTGACACGTGTCAGGAGTTAATTGAGTGATGTGATTATTCAATTAATTAAATAATGGTAATTATAACAATTAAATAATAAGATTATTTAATTATGTAATTAGTCATAAGAGGAGGGTGATAGTTGATATTTTATTTTGAATAGTGAGATAATAGGATTATCTCATTTATTAAATAAATAAAATAAATTTGAATTTAAAAAGTTTAAATTCAAAAGTCTGATAATAATTTATTTTTATTTTTTGAATATAGAGATAACATGATTATCTCATTTATTAAATAAAATAAAATAAATTTGAATTTAAAAAGTTTAAATTCAAAAGTCTGATAATAGTATATTTTATTTTTTATTTTGAATAAAGAGATAATATGATTATCTCATTTATTAAATAAAATAAAATAAAATTGAATTTAAAAAGTTTAAATTCAAAAGTTACTAATAAATTAATAAAAAGAGTTTTTATTAATTTAGTAACTTAAATAGATATATTAAAAAGAGTTTTTAATTTAACAGACAACTGAACCAAAAAGTTTTACGTTCAAAGTTTTTTTACGTAAGAGATACAGAAAAAAAGAAAAGTGACCGGAGAGATACAGTATCTCTCCAACTCTTTTTTCCATTCAACCTCTTCACTGATCCTGACAACGTGACACGCCCACACACAAGTTACCGGTGCCGGGATATAGCAAGGAAGACGTAGTGGTACAGACTAGGAGCTGCGAAAAAAAATACGAAGGAGCCTCCAACGGTGGTATGTTCTTTAATTTTTTTTTTTTCATTGATTACGATTTTCTGTATATAAAATAAATATATATGTGATATATATTATTTTTATTATTCCGAAAATATAGTTCCAAAGTTTTACTGGTCACAGATTGTTTTTGCAATCTGTATAAAAATTTTAAAATCTTATTTCCGCTGCATGACCAGTAGAACGAAAAAACGGTTCCTACAATCCTCTAGTCGATCGTATTCAGCACGCTAACATTTCTCATATACTGAGCGTCGTGCGGAAAAAAAACTGGTCGGCGCCATCAATTAAGGCCTTAAAGTCCTTGTAAGTAGAGGTGTCGTTGGGAAATGAGATCTCGATGTCGGAGCTTAACTCATCCGTCACATTCTGCTTCTTCTTAGCCTGCTTGGAGGCATCCTTTTTAGGGTTTAGGCTCGAAGGCTATACAGGAGCAGAAGTCGAGGACTGGCCGACCTGCAACATCTGGGCCACATTTTGCTGGCCGCTCAGCTGCTTCCTCTTTTGAGCTGAAGCCATGGCCTTCTCACGATGCCTAGCCAATACCTCATCAGCAGAGAGGATCTTTGGCTTGATATTCGATATGGAATCTGAAGCGAATTTACACTCGACCTCAAGAAATGTCGAACCCAAGCGTAAGTAACTAAATTCTTTAATTTGGGGAAAGGAGTACCTTTTACATTCAGGTCAACTTGTGCTCATAATCGACTTGGCCTCAAACTCTCTTCGCTGAGCAACTTCTTCCAACTCCTCTCCACCGAGTCGACATAATGGATGAACTTCATGCACTCCTAGTTTTCACGACCGACAAGGACGTTAGAACCAGTGACAGTCTCTGCAAAAAGAGCACATTAGAAAAAACAATCGACAAAAATCAAGCGATAATTTAGAAAAACACTTATCCCACCAGGGACGTTCCATGTCAAGCAGATATAATGGTCACCCTTAAACAGACTCGTAAGCAACTCTCCACTCGCAAAGAAATACGTATCCTTCCACATGATCGTTGGTCATAAGATCAGTGATAAGGTATAAACGATGGGGACGAGCCGAAATCACGTAGTGCCCGGACTCATCTTCATGTCCCTTCATGTAGTATGAGTGGAACAAGTTACCCAACGAAAAGGGTAGACCTCTAGTCTCATGGAAGACTTCTATCGACAGTAGAAGCCTCCACCCGTTCGGCATTAATTGGCTTGGAACTATGTCGAAGAACCTCAACACCTTGCAACCTAAAGTGGGGATCGGGAACCTTAAGCTTTATCGAAAAGTCAATTCATAAAAACAGGTCCAGTCGCCATCAGACGAATTGGCCAGTTCAGTCGACGTCTGCAACCTTAGCTCGATGAATTCAGGGATTCTATACTAAAATCTAATCCGGAGTAGATCATATTCAGTGAGTCTGGCCGTTGGGTTTAAACCTGCGGGAAGAATTCCTCATTTAGATGTCGAAGCCTCAGCATCGACAACCTGGTCGCTCGACCTATTACTCGTCGCGACCCCTAGCGAAACGTCATTAACTACAACTGTAGAAGGACCGCTCCCAAAATTGAGGTCCAAGTCGATGATCCACGTTGAAGTCACGACAGCCAAAGGGCACGACTCACTATCAATTGACTCTCTGCTCGACTCGCTTTCCAACTCGATCTCCTTCACAGCTTCCTCAACAGGACTCGACATGGCTCCAAACATTGTCGAGCAAAACAAAACTTAGTGAGGAGATCGAGTCTATACACATAGGCGTCTCTACGCCCACCCTCGACACTAATCACATTTATGCACGACATCTACTTCTAAATGCCCTAGAATTAGTCACAAACAGTTTTTTTAAGAAAACTTATTTAAAACAAGATCTAGAGGCAGTTACCTATCTGGTTTTCAAAAGCAAGAAAACAAGAACATGCGAGAGAAAAATAACATTTTATCCAAAGCAAAAAGAAAATTACCATTACAAAGCAAAAACACAAAGAAAACCGTCAAAAGAAGTCTTGCGAAGAACATATCTCAAAGATTGCAGGGAAAACTGGAATCGCCTGGAAATGATAAAAAAAAAAAACTCTCTAGAAGCAAGTTTCTCTCGCTCTACAAATGACAAAGTGAATCTTTAGAAGTGGAAAAAGAGAAAAAATGGCATTACAATGATTTGTATGGGACTCTAGAGACTTCTGCATGACTGACACATGGCACACTGCAGTTAGAAAACAGGTGAAGAGACCTTCAATCATTTCAAACGTCTGCTCTTCCTCGAAACTATGAAACATAAATACGACACGTCAGCTCTAGTTGCCACCTCAGGTAGTCGAAAAGGCGTCATTAAAGACCTTCGGTCAATGCCACCGTCTCACCACCCAGCATTAAAAATACTTGTATCACCCACGAGCGATACATTTATTTGATCGACAAATGTCAACCCCTATAATCACCTCGCGTGATAACTAAACCGCCTTATGCGATAATGATCACCCTCGAGTGATACAATTTTTCGATCGACAAATGTCGATCCCTGCCAGCATCTCGTGTGATAACTAAATCGCCTTGTGCAATAACTGTCACCCTCGAGTGATACATTTAAATCGCCTTGTGCGATAACTGTCACCCTCGAGTGATACATTTTTTTCGATCGACAATGTTGATCCATCTCATCACCTCATGATAAAATGCCACCATGCGGAAAAATACGATCGACATATGATGACTGCACTAATAATCATCCAGTACGACTGAACTTTAATAATCGTATGTGGTGAAATTTGCTCTACATTTCAAACATATATGTCACATTCGAGCTCTCTTAAACTACTCTCTGACTTTAAAAGAAGCTAAAAGAGTAGGGGGCAAACTGTAGTGCTCAAAAATAAACCAAAATACTTAAACCCAAAAAGTAGGCCCAAAAAAGCCCACAACCTAAATAGGTCCATGGAATAAACAAAACCTAAAAGACAGGCCCAGCGGTCGACAAAGCCCAAACAAAAGCCATCTTTCAAGTGGACTAAGTCAAATGTTGACTGGGTCTGAATATTCAAAACATGTGATCAGTCAACAGCTTCGAGATAACAAGAATCCCTAATATTTTAGAGCATGACATCCTCGATTACGGATACAACGGCTAACACCTACTCTTATAAATACAGTCATATGGCTTTATAAACAGGGGTCAAGCATTTTTTATCAAAGCTGTCACTCTGCTCTCAAATAATCAGAACTACGCACAATCTAATTGATATCTAGCCACGATCGACATAGTCAATACCGAGCCCTCGATCCTACGCTCGACGCAATAACAAATATCTTGTGCTCGACATGCAATAGCCTCAGTTAGTAAATTCTTCTTCTATCCTTCTTTCCTCGAATTCACTATCTAACTTAGGTGTCGGAGACTATTTGGCTGGCACCACTCCAGTGTCCCAAAGAGCACAACCTCTTTTACTTTGTTGTACAGGTTGTTGGCCCCATTCCTATCCGACCTAAGACCTTCGATCTTCAGCGTAGATTCCAGCATCTACAACCTTCATTCCGCTTTTTTTAATTATCCAAAAACTCTACTGGACTGGCAACTAAACAACACAAAAGAAATTCAAAGTAACTTTTGAAATTTAAAAAAAAAAAATTAGTTAGTAGAGAAGTTACTCCAAACGTATATTCACTATTTTAATAATACTATTGGAGAAAATTGGATTAAATCTAATCACTATTCACAGCATACTCATGTAACTATTATGATTTAAATTTGAAATATGTTTTAATTAAAAGTACTATAATTTTTTATTTTTGAATTGATATTCATTACTTTTTTTTTAAATACTTCAAATATTTTTTTTCACCTCAGAATATGTTTATATTTATAAAAAAAAAAACATTAAAAACAATGACAATAATAATATGGAAAAAAATTTAAGTATTAAACCCACTTTCAAACACATATTATACGATTAATTCAATAATTAGAAAAACAAAAAAAAAAAAAGTTGTTTTCTTCAAGATCCGAACAATGCTCAGTCCAAGTTCTCTTTCCACACCATTCTTTCCCGCATCTACCAATAATTTCGAACAGAAAAAGAAAAAGAAAAACATAATCAAACAAAGAACAATTACAACAAAATAATTAGACAAGAAAAATATTGAAAGAAATCATCACCACATGAGAGAATTAAAGTTGGGAAATCAAATTCTCATGAAGAAAAATGACTTCCGGCAATAGAAGCATGCCACAACTAGTCTCTAGAGACACACTCATTTGGTTTTTCATCCTCGTTTCGATAGTGTACATTCTCTACTCTTCGAATCTCCTCTTAAATAAGGACAATCAAGACTGTTCGAATGCTAATAGTAGTAATAATAATAATAATAATCACAACAAGAAATTCTCCAAAGAAGAAACCAATCTATTCTCATCTGTCCTCCTCGACAACTCATCTCTCGTGGTGGAGGACGAGGACGAGGACGAGGATACCACGACACCTCCTCAGAGCCTACGAGACCGTGACACCAGGCTTAAACACGTCGTGTTTGGGATAGCAGCTTCTTCCAATTTGTGGGAGAAGCGAAAAGAGTACATAAAAGCCTGGTGGAGACCAACTGAGATGAGAGGTGTGGTTTGGACAGATAGCCTAGTGAGAGTGCAAAGAAACGAAGAGTTACCACAAATTAGGGTTTCCGGGGACACATCAAGATTCAAATACACGAACAGGCAAGGATCAAGATCTGCACTGAGGATCTCCAGGGTGGTCTCGGAGACATTGAGGCTCGGCTTGAAGGATGTGAGGTGGTTTGTGATGGGTGATGACGACACAGTTTTCATGGTGGACAACGTCTTGAGAGTCCTAAACAAGTATGACCACACACAGTACTATTATCTGGGGAGCTCATCGGAAAGTCATGTACAGAATATACTGTTTTCGTATACGATGGCGTATGGTGGTGGTGGGTTTGCTATAAGCTATCCATTGGCGATGGAATTGGAGAAAATGCAGGACAGGTGTATTCAGAGGTATCCAGGGTTGTATGGTAGTGATGATAGGATCCAAGCTTGCATGACGGAGCTTGGGGTGCCTCTCACCAAGGAAGCTGGATTCCATCAGGTTTTTAACTCATCTAAATTACTCTTAATTTTTTTGTTCCTCAAAGCCAAATTTTTATTGATCTCTCCTCTAAGGTTTGATTAAAAATATAATAAATGGTTAGATCCTACTATTGGTGTCAAAATTTATCACAAATCTGTGTGTATAAATGCTTTAGTGCTGTGTAACTCCAGGTCCACATTAGTGATGAGTTCATGCACATTTACCATCATGAACCGTTATGTGGGAGTAGGTATCTCTTAACTATGAGAGTAAATATGCAGACTGCATATGGAGTGATTAATTTTGATATATCTGACCCAATCGATGTCGACTTTAAAAAAAGCCTTAACGTATTATTAAAACTAGTTAATTTCTTCTCTAACTAAATCAAATTTCAGAAGAATTGAATGAAATTTATCTTTCTTGAAATTGTAAAAGAAAAGGAGACGTAAAAATTAAAATGTCATTTATACGAAACTAGAAAGCCTAAAAAATTTCTTGCAAACGTCGACACCGTAGAAGCTCACTTATTGAATTCCAAAACCATATATAATACAAGTTATATGGTAAGAAAAGTTAATGAAATCAATGTGAAAACAAGAAGAGTATGTATAGTATAATTAGTTTTCATGTGTGGTATATACATGCAGTGCGATTTGTATGGAGACCTATTTGGGCTTCTAGCAGCACATCCTGTGGCTCCACTGCTATCAATTCACCATCTAGACTTACTAGCACCAATATTTCCAGGGATGACCAGAGTTAACGCCGTCAACCACTTTCTCGAGTCCGTCAAGCTCGACTCCTCCAGCATAATTCAACAGTCCATATGCTACGACAACTCCAAGTTCTGGTCAGTCTCGGTCTCTTGGGGCTACGTGGTCCAGATCTACCGGGAAGTCATCTCTCCCAGAGAGCTCGAAAGGCCTACGAGAACGTTCCTCAATTGGTATCCGAGAGCAGATTACAAGGCCTATGCTTTCAACACCAGGCCTGTCCCCAAGAACCCTTGTCAAAAACCCTTTGTTTTTTACATGAAAATGGTCAGGTACCACCAGGCCAGGAATCTCACTGTTGGGTTCTACACTCGCCGCCAATCTCGCCACCCGTATTGCAGGTGGAAAGTGGATTCGCCGGAAAAGATTGAGACCGTTGTAGTCTTCAAAAGGCCGGACCCTCTCCGTTGGCTAAGAGTAAGAAATTATTTTCTTCTTTTCAATCAAATAATATATCTACAGTACATTTTCATCCAATTTAAAAGGTTTTTTTTTTTAAGGACCGTCGTGACTTGAAAATAATCCTAAATTTTAATATATACTGATTATGCTCGGAAATTGGTTTTGCAGTCACCGAGGAGGGATTGTTGTAGAATTCTGCCATCAAAAAATAGCTCAGTAATGTACATATGGGTGGACAATTGTCATGGTGATGAAAAGAGTGAACTCTTGACTCAACATGCTAGCACATAATTTTTATTGATTTTTTTTTTTTTTTTGCTTTCTTTTGATGTCAAAAAAAGTAATAAATTTAATGCTAAGAGAGTTTACAAAACCTAACAATTTGCAGAAGATTTATTTTCTGATTATCATGCTTCATGACACCATGAAAGGTCCATAGAAGTCAAAATCTTGAACCCACATTGATCAAGATCACTACTACTACTACTACTACTATGAGTACCAGTACTATTAACAAGAAAATTGAAGCGTTCGAAAAAGGTTATCTTCCAATACAGTAAATGATTCTTCAATCCGATCGATTTGCTCATCAGAAAAGTGATATTCCGGTTTCATTGTTCCCGGTGGTGAGATTCAGATCTGGAGATATCAAGCCAATCGGCGATACAGCAGATGATGCCAGGATGGCCAGTTCCACACGAGTATCATCAAGAGCTGGTATCATCTCATCAGTTGTGACAATTTCTACAATTCTACCATCCTTGATCACTAAATTCACTGCTTTCAATTCAATGCAAAAAAAAAAAGTTTAATTAATTGGATAACATTTGAATAAAAATAACAATTTATTTCAGTTTTTTTAGAGAAGATATGATTATAATATCTACAAGTCCAAGTGCAATTTTCAACACAAGAACACAAGAAAATTGAAAACAAAAAAAAAAGCCAAACCCAGAAATCATTTGCAGAATAAAACAAGAAAATCAGATCAAGAAACCTCAAAAACAAAAGATTTCATCACAAAGAAGAAATATATAAACCCAAGAAAAAGAAAAACAAATCAAGAACCAATTAAAAATAAGAAGAGGGTGGTTTCATGTATGGTCCTTTTGCAAGAACAGTTACGTTACCTGGATAAGAGAACCACCATAGAATGAAGAACGTGAGCAACAGAATCACAGGAATGACATGGACATACTTGGGCGCCGGTGAAGATGAAGAACGGGGATGTGAAATCGGAGTCCCCCTGCTCCTCGTTTGTCGAGCACCGGGACGGCGAGAGTAGAGAGGAAGATAGCTTGAATCTTCCATTGGTTTGTTGTTAATTGGAGACAAACAGAGAGAATTTGAGAACTTGATGATGACGAGACACAGAGAGAAATATTTTTGGTTTTTTGAGTGTCGTTTCTTGGAGGCCACTCACAGTAAATGAGGAGGTTTGATATCTGGGTTAAAGTTAGTTAGGCTTCTTATAACGACTTTTGGCGGGAAAGTTATTAGGAGTGTGCCACGCACGTGACTAAATTTTGCTTTCTTCATTTTATTTTAATTTTTTACATTTTTTTTCCTCATAAAATTGCTAATTTCTATGTGGTTAAGAAAATAAAAATATAAGTTTCAGTAAAAATATCAGAGGTCCAAATTTTGAAAATTTTGGTGAAATTATCAAAAATATCACCAATTTTTTTAATATTCTCATGATATTTAAGGATGTTTTTTACATAGATTCCTCTAAAATATAAAAAATATTGGAGATGTCAATATTTACTTTACTTGCATATACGTTGCTCAATATTCATTTTTCAGTAAACATGATTATAAACTACGTAGAATACATTCTTGAGTTATGTTCAACTTATCCACGACTATATTTAATTAATAATTTTTGAAATACAATTATTTTTCCAAGATTATTTTGTTGTTTTTTTTATAAGATTATTAAACGTTCTTTTATGTATTAACTTCACTAGAAATTGAAACTGAAGAAGCATGAAAACAAGAGCAACACAAGGGAAGGAGTTTATTACTATGAATAGTAAGGCTAAACTATTATTATTATGTCAAAACGGTTCAATAGAGAGGCAACTGTACGAACAAGAACCTCAGCTTACATGTGTGTACATTGATGAAAAATCAAAGAAGAGAAGAGTTCCTGTGTATGCGAATTGCACCGGTTATCTTCAGCGATACAAAATTTGATAACCGGGCACTGCCTATGTATATGAACACCTAAGACAAAAAAAAAGTATTTGACCACGAGCCTAGTCTCTGTCCAACTCGCTGCCAGCAGTCTGTCTGCTACCCTCATATCTATTCCTTCCTGAATGAGATGGGCTACTTCGGGAGCTTTGGAGCGATGCTGGATGGCTTTGGGGGTCATCAACATTCTGGGTAGCAAGGTAATTCAGAGCCAAAACAACATCAGTTATGGCAGGCCTCATGTTAGGTTGCTCCTGAACGCACATAGCAGCAATGGCAAGGGCTTGGTATAAACTCCTCCTGGGATATTGACCTCGAAGAAACGGATCAACCATTAGAGGAAAGTTATTCCGATCTTTGAACATAGGTCGTGCCTGCAACAAATAAGTAAAAATGAATAAAAATTCCTAATACGGTTTGGATCATTAATTTCACCTTGACCTACTCTCATTATTTAAAATGCAGTCAATGTTTTCTATATAGGGAGATGTCTTATGCAATGGGACTTCAGTCGTTAAAAGATGCCAATAATTGTTAGGAAAAGTAACAATATGATGCTCATAACTTAATAGACTATCTGCCGATAACTTGCTGCTATTAAAATAGGAAACTCGAAGACACTTCTGGCAAGCTTCGGAAAAAGAAATTTCTAATTTACTTTCAGTTGCAATTCAAAGCAGTTTCGGATTTCAACATAAAAAATCAATGAAGAGTAAAAATAAATGGTGGAAGCCAAAACGACATACTGCAGATGGAAAGTACATCTAAGAGCTTGTCAACTATGGCAATAGGGTCCACGAGCTGGAAGTAACTGTACGACCAAGATAGAAGTCAGATTGCACATTGTATCAAATGGGAACAAAGTAAGGGCGGTAAAACAGCAAATTGTAATTAATTTTTTTCAGCAAAAAGAGGAACAGAGGACCAGTGGAATCTAATTTGGTATGTTTCAGTTTCACCTCTTAACCTATGACACGCAAAAGACGGAAAATGCTTTGGACGAAAGTTTCACTTTTCCATGCACATTTTGCATATACTCATATAGTCAGTCATTTAATCAGAATAAAACAGACTCAACTAGCACATATATGCCTTGCTATTACTTTACTATGGGGGCATGAATAAGCAGCAACATATGAGTGATTCGACCCAAGTCTTGCAGTTCATTTTGCAAACCATATAGTCATTGTTTCATTGAGACAATCTTATTTTCAAAATACTTCCTATGAACAAATACATTGTCTATTGCCACACTAGTTGCAGCTTCAATCCTTAATTGTAAACACAGGTTTTCAAAATTATTATACAGTGCTGATATGATTATTGTTAAGTAGACAGAGATTCTCTAATTGTGCAACTACGATAGCATCACTCGATAATAGGTTAATCCATTTTAGGACATCCTCATGGTATGATCATTGAGGAGGGCAGAAACAAGTTCAAGAACTAACAATCAACAAAACCAAAAATGGTAGACTTCGGTAGACTGTTAACATACAAGAACAAACAATCAATAGTTCAATGATGACAATGCAAACCTTAAAACTAAGTCAAACTAATGAGCAGATATAAACTGGCAAGAACAAAATAAGAGGTATCTTACCCATGCAACCAGATTTTGCTCGAGGCGATCTCTTGTTTCGTCAATTGCCTTTCTGCCGGTGATGAGCTCCAAAAGAACAACCCCAAAGCTGTAAATGTCCGATTTAAACGTCAGCTGACCAGTCATCGCGTAATCTGGTGCACAGTACCCATATGTTCCCATAACCCTGGTGGAAACATGTGTATTATCCCCACTGGGGCCCACTTTGGCCAAGCCAAAATCAGATAACTTTGGGTGATACCCATCACCAAGCAATATATTTGAGCATTTCAAATCACGGTATATAACAGGGGGATTCATCTTTTCATGCAAATACTCCAAGCCTCTTGCTGCACCAGCTGCAATTTTCATCCTTGTAATCCAATCAAGTGGTTTTCTACCACGAGGAAGATCTGCCAAAATAGTTGTAATTGATTAGTTAAAAATTATGGTTAAGAAAAAAACATGAATTGTAAAGCTGTCAAACAAATGATACCACGAGATGAATGGAAAATAAGGATCGACTTATTAGTTGAGAGAACCCCTTACCATGTAAATGGTTTTCCAAAGATCCTAATGGCATGTACTCATAAACCAATAGTCTCTGCTCACCCTCAGCACAAAAGCCGATCAGTTTGACAAGATTAGGATGGTCAGCTAAGCTTAATGTCAATACTTCAACAACAAATTCCCTTATTCCTTGAACTCCATGAGGATCAAGTTGCTTGATAGCGACAACCTGCAACAGAGATAACACCAAAATCAAGTCTCTACCCTGCTTACTTCAAGGCTTAAACAACAATACTAGTCAAATGAAAGCTCAAGAAAGAAAACCAACAAAAAACTAAGTTGAGATGGTACAAAAATATAACTCATTCCAATTATTAACGTCTTTTGTGCCTTGGTTAAGATAAAATAACTAGAGCATTCCCATTTTATCGACTAAAACTACATAATTTTAAAATCAGGAGATTAACCAACCTGGTTGGTTTTCTCTAAGAACCCCTTGAACACTTTGCCAAAACCTCCTTCACCCAAGAAACAATCTGACCTAAAATTGCCAGTTGCAGCTGCAAGTTCATCAAATTGAAATGTATGTGCTCTCTTGCCACTTGTTTTGGTATCATCTTTCAAATCTAACTTATTTACATCTAACGATAATTGGTCAACCTTAGAAACCTCCTCCTCCCTTACATTCACATTTGGAGTAACACTCAATGTACCTAAAAAAACACATATAAAAAACAACAAAAACACCAAAATCATGTGAGAGAACAGACAAAACACATCTTGAGATAAAGCCAAAAGGTAATTTTTTTTTTTTTTTTTTTTCACATAAAGGGTGGGTCTCTAGGAAAAAAAAAGGTCATCAAAAATAAAAACACACAAGGACAAATTTGAGCACATAACAGGATTCTTGTACTGTAGATAATAGCTTCACAAACAACAAAAATCAATTTTGAGTATACATATATGCACGCATTTGCTAGTAATTAGACAATTTTGCGCAATCAAGAGACAACAGAACAGATTAGATATGTGATTTAGAACTGAATTTTTATCAAAATCAGAAGTAACATTTCTTGATCAGTTACTTTGAAAATCAATATCAAACACAGTACGACTTCACATTCACTAAAGAAAGAGAATTTTTTAAATCAAATATCGAATACCACAAACAACAACCCATCAAAATTTCGAAACCCAACACCATTTCAGCAAAATTTATCAAAAAATAAGAAAAGGAAAAAATATATAATTGAGTAATAATATGAAAACCAACACATGCAACTAAAAAATATTTTGATAATCAAAAACCACCCAAGATTGACACAGAAATTTTTTTAAAAAAAAAATCAATATTTGTCCGATAAACCGAACCCAATAATATCATCCACAATGCTTTTTAATACAACCCCACAAAACGATTGAAAAAAATAAACAAACAAGATGAGAACCGAAATCGTCGTGATCAAATACAATGCGTTTGACTTGTTTCGAGAAAATAAATTTTCTGTTTTAAAAAATAAAAAAAAAATGAAAAGAAAGAGCTGAATACCAGCAGCAGGAGCGGGTTGCGTTTGATCACCACCCAGTTTCTTGGAATTCTTGGTGTTGCCGTCGTTTGATTTCTTGCTTGATTTTCCAGTGCAGCTAAAACAACCCATACTAACTAGCAAAAAAAAAAAAGATCTTCTCTCTTTCTCTTCGGGTTTTAAAAGAATCTCTCTCTATTTTTTTTTTTTTTTGGTTTATGGTTTTTTCTCTCTCTTTCTCACGTACACAGAAGAAGAAGAAGAAGAAGAAGAAGAAGAAGAGACAACCCAGTAGGCCAGTACACAAACCAAGCAAAGCGACCAAGCATTAAACAACAGCAAACAAAAGAAAACGAAGAGAGAGAGAGAGAGAGAGAACTAGCAAACCAAAAGACACAATTCTGGGGTCATTTTATGTGCATTTTATATTTTTCAGGTGCAATCAGCTGTGCTTCGGTTTACGAATTACATTTCATTCCATCAAATTAAAAAATGCCACGTGCAAACGAGGTTCAATTCCGGGTACACGGCTGATTTAGGAGGGTTGACATATATTTCAGGGTAGTTTGGTCATATTAGGTGTAGTGGTCGGCAGTAGTGTTTTTTTTTTAGTACTCGAAATCCCAATACGTGCATTCAAAAAACAAAAAACTGTGGTGATACGTGGCTCACGGTGATTTTTCGCAGCGATTTGGTGGCGAGCTCGTCTAAGCAACAGATCTTTGTCCCTTTTTTTTTTTTTTTAATTCTATAAGCTAATTTTATTTATTTAAATAAGTTTCTTCTTTTCTTTTGAAATCTTTATTTAATTAATTTTGGTATATATATATATATATATATATATATATTTTACCTCTATTTTGTCTTGTATTACCCGCCCGTGACGTAGGAGACATAGACAGCCACCGTGGGATTTGATGAAGGTCAACGCTGTAAAAAATCGTAACTCCTTTGTAGGGCACCACCTCCACGTGGGACCCCAACTGAAAGCTACGCGTTTTCAAATTTGAGATCTAACGGTGATCCACGCGTTCGAGGCTCCCAGTCAATTAATGCTGTCCAATTAGGTCCGGACATTTGTCACCGCTCCCGTGCACGAAACACCAGGCGATTGCCACTCGAGAATAAATTACCGTGTTGAATGTTTAAACAAACGCGGTAATATTAGTTATTTTCTTTTTTGAATTATTTACAGGTTAAAATAAATTAAAATTTTTAAAAATATAAATCAATTTATTATTGGAAATTTCTCAAAATGACCTTGTATACTTATTAAAATTTATTTTTAACCAAATACATTTTTTTTCCTCAAAATTTTTTTAATTGCCAAAAGAGGTATTTGATCATATTTTAACTACATTCTTCTATTATGGTTGAAAATTTAAGACAAGAATGAAGAATTTTATCAAACTAGGTATTTTTGATGAGTTGTCAACTATGCTGCAGATTGTTTACCATATAAACTTATGAATGGTTTGGTAAGATATTGACTGTTCTAATTGGAAGCCGATAAATTGATCGGTTAGGTAAAATCGATTGAAAAAATGCTTAAAGACTTCTATTAATTAGATTTGAGTCGACATGTAGAGACTAAATAATATTGTGAAGATGTATGATCAACATGTGTGATTTCCACTTATATTTAGTGTGGACAACTGTATCTGATTATTATGTTATATTGTTAATTGGTTATATCAGCTAATCAAGTGTTTTGTATGTTGCTCACTGATATTGCTGACTTGTAATTGTAAGGCTGTAATCTATTGTTGTGTTTTAGATCTACAGTTGAGCTCAATTTGTATATATACTTTCTTGTATTTAGATTTTCACTTAGTGAAGAAACACATTCATTTTGGCTGTTTTTCCTTTCCAAATTACTCTCGTTTTCTCTTTCATTTCTTTGTTTCCAGATTGTTTGTGTTGAGCAATTCTCAACCAAAAGGTATAGGTTTCAATGGTATTAGAGCCAATCTTGGCAACAGCATCCATGGCGTCGAGTTTCAGCTCAGATCGCACCTCATCTTCTTCGAAGCAGATTGAGTTCGCTTCAATCTTGAAGGCGTTAAACTTTAATCTCTCAGTGAAGCTCACTCGTGACAACTTTGTTCATTGTGATAGGGAGTTTTAGAAAAGATTTTGATTATCGTATAACATGCGGAATTGGGTTTCAAATTTTTTTTCTCATATTGAAAACCTTTTTTAATCAAGAACGAGTCAATGTATATACGCAGAAAAAGACTTTAGAAACTACATACCTTTTTCTTGATTTTCTTTTTTCTGATTCCTCGATCTACCACCAGATCTTCCGAGCTATAACCCGCGGCCTGACAACGTGTGTGTGGGCACGTCACGCAAGAGATGGAGGTCACGTGAAAAGAACGCCGGCTGAATCTTGCAAAAGAGGGGAGAGTCAGAAAAAACCTTCTTTTTTTTTTTTTTTTTTTTCTTCTCTCTTTGGTGGCCGAATTCTCTTTCTTTTTCACTTGTGTGCTAGGTTAGATTTTTTTTTCTAGCTATATATCACTTATATAGTAGTCCTTTAGGGTTTTAGTTTGACCAAGTCAAAATAGGATTCTAAATCCTATTTAATTTTAGTCTCCCTAAAGACTTGAACCTGTGACCTTTTGGACTATTAAAATAATCTAATTATTTTAATTCTTTTGTCCTAGTCATTATTTAATCACATAACCTCATATTTAATAAATAGAATTAATAATTCATAATTATTAATTTCTATTATTTTATTAAATATTTAATTAATTAAATAATCACATTATTTAATTATTCTCTTTTATTTAAATCGCATTACTTTCGTAACACTAATAATTGGACCATCCAATTAATCTACCGTGATCCTCGTTACCAACAACCATAAGGGCTAGCAAGGGGACCTAATAGACCCACAGTTTTGAGCTCCAATAATACTTAGTAATATTAATTAAAACTCTTTAATTAATATTTCACGATTATTAACCTCGGAGTTATTCCATTAAAAACCCGAGACTGCACTCTCAAAACTGTAGACATGTTTATATAATCTGAAGTCTTAGTGTCCATTGATATAGCTAATTGCATATAGTGTGATCCTCCACAAATAGTTCATAATTAGAGCTGGGTCATAAAGTCCGTTATACCCCTCTAAAAATATCTTTTCCTTTAAGTACCATTGATTATCTAATGAACAATTAAATCCTGTCTTCCTCACGGAAGAAGGAGAGCGCTCATAATCGTTCAAGCCCCGAATCAACCCTTAAGGGAACTACTCATCTACTTCAATCAAGAAGGAGTGGATTCCACTATTGTGTACAAACCTTCCCAGCCACAAGCCAAACCACAGCTCCAAGATACGGAGGTATTGGTCGAGATTCTCAACCTCACTCATGGTAAATCAAAAGCCACTATCTAACCTAAAGGAGTCGATAAGACACTCAGGATTAAGATCACTTATAAATAGCCATCGTTTATCGATTATATATGAATCTCATCTACAAACGGATCTTGGTGAGAGATTCATATAAATCGTGGCCCAGTCCTATATGATCTCATCATATAAGGTGCCTCCATTCTTATGTCAACTACATGAGCGGTCTATGATAAGACCACTGTACTTTACAGAATGGACCGCAGTAGTAGATCAATCACAAACAAAGTACCCAGCTTTGTTCGCTCTCTACGGACTCTTTAGATTGCACGTCTTAAAATGAATCCTCTCTGTATATGACCATTATATACTCATTATGAGATTACATCTTGCAATCTAGGATGTTCTTGCACAATACGAATGTATTACTGAATATAAAACATTTTTTGAACTTGAATGATAATCTGAATAATTCTTATTATTGTCTTTAACCATTTACAATTACAAGCTTTAGGGCATAAATCCCAATAATCTCCCACTTGTACTAAAGCAGTTGGGACATGTCTCGTAATCCTAGACCCTCTAGGTGACATTCAAACACTTTAGCCGTCAAGGTCTTTGTAAATGGAACAGCCAGGTTATCTTGCGACGCAATCTTCGTCATGACCACATCTTCTCGCTGCACTATCTCTCTGATGAGATGATATTTCATCTCTATATGCTCCCTCTTTTGTGGCTTCTTGGTTCTTTGGAATTGGCCACAGCTCCACTATTATCACAATAAAGTGTCATGGGCCTATCCATATATGGAACAACTTTCAGATCACTCAAGAACATTCGGAGCCAAACAGCCTCATTAGCTGCTTTACAAGCTGCTACATACTCGGCTTACATGGTGGAATCAGTAATGCAAGATTGCTTGATACTCCTCCAAATTATGGCTCCACCACCAAGGGTGAATACTGACCCAGACGTGGATTTTCTTGATTCCTTGTGTGACTGAAAGTCAGAATCTGTATATCCCAATGGAATCAAATTCGGATAGGAATATACAAGCATATAGTTTCTCGTTCTCCAAAGATACTTGAGAATACGCTTAACAGCAACCTAATGATCCAATCCTAGGTTAGACTGATATCTACTGGCTACTCCCACTGTGAAGAAGATGTCGGGTCTTGTGCATAGTATAACATACATAAGATTGTCTACTGCAGACACATAGGGAATTCGTCTCATATCCTCAATTTCTTGAGGTGTCTTAGGACACTGTTCCTTAGACAAGTGAACTCCATGTCTTGAAGGTAAACTACCTTTCTTGGAGTTCTGCATGGAGAATCGCACAAGTATCTTGTCGATATACGATGCTTGAAACAACGCTAACAGTTTGTTCTTACAATCCCTTTTCAATTGGATCCCAAGAACATAATTTGCCTCTCCCAAATCTTTCATTTGGAATTGGTTAGCAAGCCAACCCTTTACCTCTGAAATGTTCCTACGTCATTCTCAATGAGTAGGATATCATCTACGTAAAGGACCAGGAAAACTACTTTCTTGTCAATGATGCTCTTGTATACAGAAGGCTCATCAACGTTCTGCTCAAAGCCATAGGTTTTGATCGCAGTATCAAACCTAATGTTCCAAGATCTAGACGCCTGCTTAAGTCCATAAATAGACCTTTGCAGTTTGCAAACCTTTTGCTCTTGATCTTGGAATACGAATCCCTCTGGTTGCATCATATAGATACTTTCGTCTAGATTGCCATTCAAGAATGCAGTCTTGACGTCCATTTGCCAGATTTCGTAATCGAAATAGGCAGCTATGGATAAGAGTATCCTAATAGACTTAAACATAGCTACTGGCGAGAATGTTTCATCATAATCAATGCCTTTCTTCTGGGTGTAAGCTTTAGCCACTAGCCTTACCTTGAAGGTCTCTACCTTCCCGTCTACTCCTCTCTTACGCTTGTAGATCCACTTACATTCTATAGGTTTTATCCCAACTGGTAAGTCTACAAGTTCCCAGACTGAGTTGGAATACATAGACTCCATCTCGAGATTCATGGCTTTAAGTCATTCCTTTTTGTCAGGATCTTTCATTGCATGTCTAAATGTCAATGGATCATCCACACTATCATTAGAAACGACACCATGTGCCTCTCCAATGCCTAAATAGTGATCAGGTTGTCGAACAACCCTTCCACTACACCTCGGCGATAGTGTATCCTGACTAGGAATTATCTGACTATCAGATGTTTTTGGAATAATAACATTGTCTACAACTCTTATTGACTGAGCATTGGTCGTACCAGGTTCTAGCTCTTTTAACACAATCTTATTACGAGGTTTATGATTACTCATATAATCCTCCTCAAGAAACATTGCATTTGTCGATACAAACACTTTGTTTTCTTATGGATTATAAAAGAATCCATCTCGTGTTTCCTTTAGGTACCATACAAATAAACATACTTGTGAACGAGGTTCCAGCTTTCCAGGCCTATTCTTCAGTACATGTACTGGACATCCCCATATGCGAAAATGTCGTAAACTAGCTTTACGACCATTCCACAACTTTAGGGGAGTTTTAGGAATAGATTTTGATGGAACTACATTCAGTATGTAAGTCGCTGTTTGTAGTGTATATCCCAAAAAAAAAATATATATGGTAATAATAATGAGAAACTAATCATAGATCTCACCATTTCCATCAAGGTCCTATTTCTCCTCTCCGCAACACCATTCTACTGTGGTATACCTGAAGCTGTGAGTTGGGATACTATCCCATGCTCAACCATGTAGTCTTCAAACTCTCGGTCGAGATACTCACCCTCACGATCCGATCGTAGTGATTTGATTGTTTTGCCTAATTGGTTTTCAACTTTAGCTCGGAATTCTTTGAACCTTTCAAAATTTTCCAACTTCCGTTGCATTAGGTAAACATACGTGTATCTAGAGTAGTCGTTAATAAATGTGACATAATACTCATAACCACCTCTAGCTCTAACATTCATTGGTCCGCAGACGTCTGAATGTATAAGCTCAAGTGGTTGTGTGGCTCTAATCCCTTTTCTTATAAAAGGTCTATTGGTCATCTTACCCTCTAGACAAGATTCACAGACAGGTAAGGTACCAATCTCTAACTGACTTAAAGATCCGCTTTTTACTAGTCTGTTTATCCTATCAAGGTTTATATGTCCAAGTCTTATATGCCATAGATACGTGTCATCAGTTGGAGAAATCTTTTGTCGCTTTGTTTTAGGTTTTTCAACTTTAAACAATTCAGTATTAAGTAGTGTTGTATGAATTAACGGTCTTAAAACATACAAGTCATTTTTATTTATTCCAGAACAATCATTCATTCCATTTCTTGAAATGATAACTGGTTTATCATTAAAAGAAACCTTATGAAACTTTTTCATGTAATCTGGATACAGAAATCAAATTTCTTGTAAATCCAGGAATGAAACATACATTGTTCAAATAAAAGAAAATTAATATTTATTTGTAGTCTAACTACTCCCACTACTTGCACTGAAATGGCATCCCATGTTCCAACGTGCATAATGAAGGACCCCTCCTCCAGTTTTTTGCCAATAATCATTCCAATGTAAAGAAGAACAAAATTAGTCAGTGGCCCCTGAATCTACTATTCAAGGTGAAAAATCATTTTCCACTAAACAAAACTTAATGATAAGTAAATCTGATTTACTTTTCACTTTCTTCTTATTGGAGAGCTGCTCGAGGTACTGTAGACAGTTCCTCTTCCAATGACTAACCTCTTTGCAATGGAAACATTTTTCCTTTTGCTTAGTCAGTCGTGATGCTCTTTATTTTTGACTTAGCCTTTACTTTACCAGTAGACCTCTTCCTCTTCTTGAAACCAGAAGTGGATGGCTCAGCAACATTTGCTTCGCTAGTCTTACCTTTGGTAACTAGGTCATGCGTTGGTTACAGGCTCTGGAGGACATTCCTCCATAAGCACAGATTTAAGATCTTTGCAGACCATGATTGCGTTTATGTTGGTTCCACTTAATAAAGTTATCCCGGTTAATATTTCGTTTGTGAGGAAATAATAATGCAGAAGATAACGCTGATATATAAGACATAAATCTAAATTAATATCATTCATTCATACATTCATATCAAATGCTATAGTTCGACATAAAATTAAACATGATGCATGAGCATATTTTAATGAACTAAAAAATCCTTAAAATTAGTTGTTATGCCACGATAATCCAACATCCCACAAGTAAGTGCCTAGGTAGGCTAGGTCAAATCCCTGCATGTTAGATTGAGACATTTTCAATCGGATAATACACCAGAATAACTCTTTATTCTTATATTATCCAACCATCGCTTTAATTTAGTCAGGACAATAAATTAACAACTTAATTAAGTCCTTTATGAGTGTGACCCATCATTTCAGAATTCATGAACTTAACTTGAGAGTGCCTAGGTAGGCTAAGTCAGTCTCAAAATACATTTCGAAAACCTATCCGTTAGGAAGTCAACCTTGGTATTGACTCTTGCGGACACCCTCCGTAGGGAGGACGAAAGCAAAGCCGTCACGAGGCGCCACTCAAGCCTCACGGTGTTGAACTAACAATGGAGACTGCGGGATATAATGTCATATATCCCTCTCCCACTCACTATTTGTAATTTAGGATTTTCTTTAAACTAAGAGTTTCTAAAACTCTATATTTCTAGTCTTTACTTAGATTCTACGGCTAATATAAAATTTAAGTTTACTAGTTATAATAAATTATTCAATTTTAACTCTTAAAATATAATTTATTATTTCAATTTCTAACTTACATAAACTATTTAAATAAACTAGAAATTAAATGCGAAATTACCAAGTTTTAACTATTAAAACTAAATCACATTATTTGGTCCAATTATGTCATTAATGTTTAATCAAATTAAATATAACATTAAATGGACCTAACTAATCTAATTAAACACTTTAATATATATATTAGTTATTAATGAGACTTACCAAGTTTTTACTCCTAAAAACTAATCTCATTATTTGATTCTTTTTAATCAAGTAATTAATCTAATTAATTTTAATTAATACAAAGAATCTAACTAATCACTTTAATTAAACACTTTAATATAAATTAGTTATTAATGAGATTTACCAAGTTTTTACTCCTAAAAACTAATCTCATTATTTGGTTCTTTTTAATTAAGTAATTAATCTTAATTAATGATAAGAACCTAACTAATCTTTTTAATTAAACTCTTTAATTTGTTGATTAGTTAATTAATGGATATTATCAAGTTTTTACACCTAAAAACTAAATCCATTATTCAATTGTCATTTATGAAATTGTTTCCTATTTTAATCACATTAAAATAAAACAATATAATATGACAATTATACATGACATATTATTATGCATGTGTAGGCACACCTAATCTAGATGACATTCATATGTATGACAATACTTTAACATTCATATAATTATCACATGAAAATAAATAAAGCATACGTAATTGACCGAGTGACATGGGTTATCTAACTTAAACAACTCTAATTACAATTGTATTCCCAAGGCATTCCTTGGTCTTCAAGAGTTCTTCTTCGAGTTGAATTCTTCTTGTCTTTGTTTTCCTAATCAAGTCAAACTTGATTTTTGTCAAAAGTCAACATCTTTTCCAGAGGTCCACATGTTACCTTAACACGCACCCTAGGTCAAGACGAAACCCTAAACAACCATAATGAGTGAGAAAGTGTGGCTGCCAGCAGCGTAGCAGCAAGCACGCAAGGTGCGCGCAGCCCTCGCGCGAGCCACGCTTTCGCGAGCGTTCTTGGGTTGTTACGCCCACTGTTTTTCACTCCAATTTTCTACACTTTTTTCAGAAAATATTCAACAATATTTTTTCAAAAAAATCAGCAAAAAATCATTCGAAAAAACCCGAAAAACGGCCCAAGCGCAAACACGACAGCAGCCGCTAGGCGCGCGCGTGCGCTCGCTGGGCGCGCGGGGCCTGCTGGGGTGCGCTCAAGCGCAAGCGTGTGCGGACGCTAGCACGCGAGCCCGCGCGGCCGCTACCTATGGGCCTGTGCAATCATTTTTTTTTTGTTTCTTCTTCGCATCATCCGCTTCTTCGACTCTTCATAGGGCAGATCGATTACAAGAATAACAATAAAAAAATATATATACAAAAAAACTTTTTGCCACAAACAATTGGCCAAAAAAATAAAAATTCATCCTATAACCCATTCACTATATAATTAACGACCAACTACGCTTTTAAAATTATACAATCAAATTATATAACAATAAAAATAAATCATACATTCTACATTTGTGCCTACACAATAATATATCACAGATCAAGAATCAAAAAGAAAAATAAAAATAAACAAGAAATATGTAGTTTTTCTTTTTCTTTTGCGTATATACAAAAACTTAGAACCAAAGACTCTGATACCAATTGATAGGGAGTTTTAGAAAAGATTTTGATTATCGTATAACATGCGGAATTAGGTTTCAAATTTTTTTTTCTCATATTGAAAACCTTTTTTCAATCAGGAACGAGTTCTTGTATATACGCAGAAAAGGACTTTAGAAACTACATACATTTTTCTTGATTTTCTTTTTTCTGATTCCTCGATCTACCACCAGATCTTCTGAACTATGACCCGCGATCTGACAACGTGTGTGTGGGCACGTCACGGCAAGAGATGGAGGTCACGTGAAAAGAACGCCGGCCGAATCCTGCAAAAGAGGGGAGAGTCAGAAAAAACCTTCTTTTTTTTCTTTTCTTCTCTCTTTGGTGGCCGAATTCTCTTTCTTTTTCACTTGTGTGCTAGGTTAGGTTTTTTTTCTAGCTATATAACACTTATATAGTAGTCCTTTAGGGTTTTAATTTGACCAAGTCAAAATAGGATTCTAAATCCTATTTATTTTTAGCCTCCCTAAAGACTTGAACCTGTGACCTTTTGGACTATTAAAATAATCTAATTATTTTAATTCTTTTGTCCTAGTCATTATTTAATCACATGACCTCATATTTAATAAATAGAATTAATAATTAATAATTATTAATTTCTATTATTTTATTAAATATTTAATTAATTAAATAATCACATTATTTAATTATTCTCTTTTATTTAAATCGCATTACTTTCGTAACACTATTAATTGGACCATCCAATTAATCTACCGTGATCCTCGTTACCAACAACCATAAGGGCTAGTAAGGGGACCTAATAGACCCACAGTTTTGAGCTCCAATAATACTTAGTAATATTAATTAAAACTCTTTAATTAATATTTCACGATTATTAACCTCGGAGTTATTCCACTAAAAACCCGAGGCTGCACTCTCAAAACTGTAGACGTGTTTATACAATCTGAAGTCTCAGTGTCCATTGATATAGCTAATTGCATATAGTGTGATCCTCCACAAATAGTTCATAATTAGAGCTGGGTCATAAAGTCCGTTATACCCCTCTAAAAATATCTTTTCCTTTAAATTCCATTGATTCTCTAATGAACAATTAAATCCTGTCTTCCTCACGGAAGAAGGAAAGCGCTCATAATCATTCAAGCCCCGAATCAACCCTTAAAGGAACTACTCATCTACTTCAATCAAGAAGGAGTGGATTCCACTATTGTGTACAAACCTTCCCAGCTACAAGCCAAACCGCAGCTCCAAGATACGGAGGTATTGGTCGAGATTCTCATCAACCTCACTCATGGTAAATCAAAAGCCACGATCTAACCTGAAGGAGTCAATAAGACACTCAGGATTAAGATCACTTATAAATAGCCATCGTTTATCAATTATATATGAATCTCATCTATTAACGGATCTTGGTGAGAGATTCATATAAATCGTGGCTCAGTCCTATATGATCTCATCATATAAGGTGCCTCCATTCTTATGTTAACTATATGAGCAGTCTAGGATAAGACCACCGTACTTTACAGAATGGACCGCAGCAGTAGATCAATCACAAACAAAGTACCCAGCTTTGTTCGCTCTCTATGGACTCTTTAAATTGCACGTCTCAAAATGAATCCTCTCTGTATATGACCATCATATACTCATTATGAGATTACATATTGTAATCTAAGATGTTCTTGCACAATACGAATGTATTACTGAATATAAAACATTTTATGAACTTGAATAATAAGCTGAATAATTCTTATTATTGTCTTTAACCATTTACAATTATAAGCATTAGGGCATAAATCCCAACACACTGGAGAGCTCAGATTTTGCCAGCAATCAAAGCTTTAGCACTTGAAGAGTACATCAATGGAGGTAAACTCTGTCCAAATAAATTTGTAGAGGTTTCAGCTGCTGATGGTACTAGAGAGTCAGTGATTAGTGAAGATTTTGTAGCTTGGTGTAGAGCAGATCAGTTGCTACTCTGTTGGCTCATGTCTACGGTTAGTGAAGGCCTTATTGGAGACGTGACAGATTGTTAGTCTTCTCTCGAGTTCTGGAGAATAATCGAAACCTTGTTTTCCAGAGAATCTCTTGCAAAAGTGTTACAATTAAAGCAACAAATTCAGAATGTAAGGAAGGGTTCAAGTACAATCAACGAATTTATTCTCAAAGTTAAAGGTTTTGGGAATGGTTTGAGGTCAGTTGGACAAACTGTTACTGATCAAGACCTTCTATTAAATGTGTTGAATGAATTGGGGCATGAGTACGATTCTGTTGTGGTAATGCTTTCTTAGCAATAGCTAACCATGTCTCTTCATAAAGCCTAGTATATGCTCATGATTCATGAGCAGTTAATTAAGCATCTCAACTCAATAGCTCAAGTGGAAGTTCCAGCAGCACCATCAGCTAATTTTGTGTCTAACACTGGTGGTAAAGGCATAGGCAGGGGAGGTTACAATAATAGTGGTCGATGAGGTAATAATTGTGATAATCATGGTGGTAGAAGAGGCAGAGGTGGCAGGTGAAACAACAACAGGCCACCATATTAGATATGTGGTCGCTCAGGCCATTCTGCCATACAATGCTATAACAGATGTAACCGTTCATATCAGCAACAGCCACACACTATTAATGCTCCAATGGCAACTCCTCATGAAGGTTTACAGTTTCCACAGCAAGGGGGTAATTTTCAGGGGCATTTGGTTTAAGGCAATTTTTTAGAGAGAGTTTCCTGTAAAATTTCAGGGTAATCCAAAAGGTTTTTCATCAGGCTTTCAACGGAATTACCAAGCACACTATGGTCAACCCTTGGCAACACCTGAATCAGTCTTAGACCCTGCCAGGTATGCAGACAGTGGAGCCACCACTTATGTAACTTCTGATTTGGGTAACATCTCAACCTTATCTAATTACAAATGTTCTAATAAATTGGTAGTTGGTAGTGGTCATTCTTTAGCTATTTACAGTGTTGGTAACTCTTTGATTAAATCACACACAACACCTAAACAATCCTTACATATGAATAGCATCTTACATATGCCTAAGATTTCAAAAAACTTTCTTAGTGTATCAAAGTTTACTAAGGATAATAACGTTGTAGCTAAGTTCTATGATACCTTTTGTATTGTTAAGGACAAAATTTTTAAAAAAGTATTGCTTCGAGGCACACTTAAAGATGGACTATACTAGCTACAGCTTCAAGGAAATCAGCTTAAGATACCTAATCATCAATTAGGAACAGCTTCTAATTCTGTGTGTCTAGCTGATTTTCACTTTGGTACTTGTAATAATTCTGTTCAAACTGATTACTGTTTCATTTATGCTCTAAATTCCTCTCAAACTACATTAAATTCTTATGTTACTGATACTACTGTTGTTGATACTGATTTAAAACATGATACTGTTAAAGATGTTTGTGCTCTGTGACATTCTACACTAGGTCATCCCTCACATTATGCTTTGTAACATGTGATGTCTACTTTACATTTATCTTGTTCTAAATCTGCCTTTGATTATTGTGACTCTTGTAGATTAGAAAAAATGCACCAACTCACTTTTCCTAGGTCTAGTATCAAAATTGCCAAACCTCTTGAACTAGTTTACTCAGATATTTGGGGGCCTTCTCCAATTATCTCTCTTGAAGGATTTAGGTACTATATAGTATTTGTGAACTGTCATACTAGGTTTTCTTGGATTTTTCCTATCCAACTTAAATATGATGTTTTGTCAACTTTTATCATGTTTAAAACTCAAGTTGAAAAGCAATTTGAAACATCTATTAAGGTTTTACAAACTGATATGGGTAAGAAATTTCAAGTCTTTACTTATTACCTTAAACAGTAGGGTATTTTGCTTCGCTTTTCTTGTTCATCTACACACCAACAAAATGGTGTTTCTGAACGTAAGCATAAACATATTGTAGAAATTGGTCTTACACTGTTTGCACATACTAAGTTACCTTTACATTTTTGGGGTGAGGCTTTTCATGCAGCTGTTTAGTTGATTAATAATCTGCCTAGCCCTCTTTTATCTCATAAATCACCTTTTGAGCTATTGCATCATAGGAAACCACATTATCAATATTTTAAAACCTTTGGTGGTGTATGTTTTCCTTACCTAAGACCTTTTACAAAATAGAAATTTGGTTTCCATTCGTCAAAATGTGTTTTCATTGGATATAGTATGCAACATAAAGTTTATAAATGCTTACATCCTTCAGGTATTTAGTGTGTGATTTCCATTTGTATTTAGTGTGGATAACTTTATCTGATTATTGTGTTATATTGTTAGTTGTTTATATCAACCAATCAGGTGTTTTGTATGTTGCTCACTAAGATTGTTGACTTGTGTAATCGTAAGGCTGTGATCTATTGTTGTGTTTTAGATCTATGGTTGAGCTCAATTTGTATATATACTTTCTTGTATTCAAATTTTCACTCAGTGAAGAAACACATTCATTTTGGCTATTTTTCTTTCTAGATTACTCTCGTTTTCTCTTTCATTTCTTTGTTTTCAGATTGTTTGTGTTGAGCAATTCTCAACCAAAACCTAGGTATAGGTTTCACAAATATAAGCTTGCACATTCATTCATAGCGCAAGTGGTTAGTGCACATTCCTTTCACCTTCGATGAGGGTTAAAATTTCACCATACACATTTAACAATATGTGTATATAGTTTTCTCCCCTTATTCTAGGGGTAGATGTCTTTCGTTATGAGAATAGATATCTGGACCACGTATTTAGTGATTGATTCGGCATGTCCCGACAGACTTATTATTAATTTTATAATTGTATCATTTTAAAAAAAAATTGTACGTGCAATATGTTAGAATTTTAACCTAACATAATTCTAACATACTTGATCACACAATCAATAAAAAAAATGTCAAGAACCCTAAATTGTGACCTAAAGCATGTATATGTAAATCTCCATGTTAAATCAAAAAAAGAAATAGATGCGGAAACGTATCTTGATCCATAGATTGAATTGCTTTGACGGGTTGTGACCTTCCAATTCAATATGAATTTCTCCTTTTAGTTCATGTTTCTCACTGTTGATGGGATAGGCAAAGAGAAGAGAAAAGAATCGTACGAATTGGGGACCTGACCCTTATTTGTAATAAGTTAATAAAAAAAAATATTTATATTTCTAATTTGGCCCCTCATCAAAATAGAAATATCACTTCGGTCTCCACACATTAAATTCATGACAATTTAATACCTAATGCCTAATTCTTTTAAACCTTAGACCGATCACTTTAAATGGGCTAGACTTTAAGATAGCAATACACATTTTAACATATATGTATGACCAAACGTTAGATTTTTCCAACACTATATTCTTATTCATTAGTAAATTATGGTCCCTAGAATAAGCTAGATTAATATTTTGATAAGAGCTATCCTGTAATAAAAAAAATTATTTTATTATTTTATCTCTTATGTAATTTTTTTTTTCACTTGTGTATATATTTCTCAAAATCTTGGAATTGTCAAAGTTGTACTTGAACATACTTTGACCGCAGTTCTTCATAATGGTTGAAAATTTAATTTAAGGGTGATCGCGGTTCCAAAACCGGTGGTTCTGATTCTAGAATCGTCGGTTCCGGTCCTCTTAGGAAGATAACCGAAACCGAAACCGGGGGGTACCTGTTCCGGTTCTGGTTTTGAAACCGGAGAGGAACCGCCAATTGCGTTTCCTCTTCCGGTTCTTAGAACCAGAGGTTCAACCGCCGGTTCCAGGAACCGGAACTGGCATAATATTTTATTTAAAAAAATAAAGAATTTTCAAAATAATTTAAGAAAATAAAATATTAAAAAAAAAATTAAAAGTGGATTGCAATAAAATAACTATAAAATTGAAATAAAATTACGATAATATCATAAATAAAACTATAAAAGTAAAAAAAATAAACAAATAAATAAGAAATTAGGGCTTGTACTTAATTTTACCTCAATTAAGCTGCCTACGTATCCTCTAGGAGGAATCAAAGCCCACGTAGTTTTGTTACCTTTTATGTTCCGAGTGTGTTCAATCGTCACTTGTACCTTCGGTGGCCTTTGTATCGTCGTTAGTGTCGAAGAAGTCGTTGTCGTCTGACACTCCATCCATATCTTGCTGCCGGTATGACGCCTTCGTCCAATCGTCAATACAGACTTGAATCTGAATTGAATCTAAACTCAGCAACGACCGTCTCTCGTCCAGAATGTTGCCGTATGTACTAAATTCTTGTTCGACTGCCACGATCGAGACAGAGGTTTCAAAATTTTGTTTAGCAATGATAGCAAAAATTGGAAAGTAAGTTTGGTGATCCCTCCACCAGTGTAAAAGGTTGAAATCATCATTGTCCACAAACTCAAAGGAAGTGTTTAGGTAAACTTCAACATCTGAAACAAAGGTTGATGATGTACCCCCGGTTTTCTTTGACTTTTTTTTACAACAAACTTGACCCTAACTTCCTTAGTGCGGAGGAAACACTAAATTGAGATTGAGAACAACTTATATCTGGTTGCTGAACAACAATGTTCAGCGAGGGACGTATATAGAATGATATTCATGATACAATTCATAAAATAAACTCCTAACATTATTAAATAAAGCATTCATATCTATATTAGTTATACCTAAAGATTGATAATAAAGAGTATAATATTTATATAAACTATCAAATTTACACCTAGTGTCAAAAACTGATGCAATTATATAAATCATAAGAATCTCCCTATAATAAGTTAACCATTTTTGTTGCATTGCATTAACACATACAAATAAATCTGATTCTTGTGCACACTAATTAAGTACACCTACAATATTAATGACTTCTATAAAAAAATAAATGTGAGGTTAGATAATATATAGCAGATAAAGTATTTGTTGCATCATTAAAAACTTTTAATAGCTTACAAATTTTAGTACAAACATCTCAATGATGAGGAAACAAATTAACACTATTAATATTATACTGCATAAATCTAACTAATAATTTTTTATACTCATAACTTTCACACAATAATTTGTACGTGGAGTTCCAACGAGTTGGAATATCACGGGAAAATCTAATTAGATGCTTCCTGTGAGATTTGCAGAATCTAGCTTATTGTTTCATGATGCTGGGATGTTTCCACAAATAATAGAGAACATCCCTAATTGGTGTAATAAAATTTTGTAGTGTTTGCAAACCATTTTGTACACATAAATTTAAAACATGACAAATACATCTTTGATGGAAAAATCTGCTGCCAAAATAGGGGTTACACAATGTAATAATTGTGGAACGGCGACAGTATTGTTTGCGGCGTTATCCAAACTAATTGCAAAAATTTTATTTTCAATAGAATATTCTTCAAAAATAATTTTCATCAATTTATATATATATATTATCCGCAGTATGGGAGTCATAAAAAACTCTAAATGTAATAATTCTTTTTTGTAACTCCCATGCTTTATCAATATAATTACAGGTGAGTCCTAAATATGAATATTTTTACCAATGATCACTTCAGATATCGGCACAAACAGACGCATGACCCATATAATTTTTAAAATATTTAACTAATGATTTTTTTTTCTTTTTTATAAATTTCACACATAGTACGTTTCAAAGTAGTCCTAGGTACTTTACATATAGCGAGATTTAATGCGTTATGACTATATTTTAAAAATCCAGTTTTTTCACCAAAACTGAAAGGTAAATGTTCGGTCGCTACCATTTTAGCTAACTCTTCCATATTATTTTGATCACTATATTTAAATAATAGATGGTTAGGAGATGTGTACCTGGCAATTTGTTGTTGTCCGCGTGCTCGGGTTGCTTCAACAGGATGACTGTTGTTGATGTATTTCCAGTATATCCCGTATCCTCCAGATTTGTTCCACTTAAATTCCTTGGAATAATAGTTGCAAGTCACCACCATGTTCCCCGGTTCCTTCTCCACCTTCTTCATGTGAACTTTAAAAAATTCAGATTTGTACTTGTTTAAATCCGGCATATGTACGGATTGGTTGCTTAGGTTTGGGGGGAATTGAGGGGAGGAACCAAGTTGAGAAAATTGAGAAGTAAAATTAGAAGGAGTTTGATTACTGAATATTTTCTCCTCAAATGCTCTCTGTTGCAGGTAATCACCAAAATTTATTTCGTTGAAATGAACATCACGGTGACTCTGCTCTTCTTGAACCGGCAGGTCCGGCACCGACTCATTGTCTCTGCTGGAAACCGACCTTCTGAAAATGGATCTTCTAGAACTTGATGCCATTGTAATTTTATAATTTGAAAAAAAAAACCTATAGAATTTAAATAAATAATTGAAATTGAACAAATTGAGAGAGAGAGAGAGAGAGAGAGAGAGAGAGAGAGAGAGAGAGAGAGAGAATTGTTGAATTGTTGAGAGAGGGAGAGATTGGGAATTGTGGTGTGAAAAAAATGAAGGGGGAGAAGTTTATATAGTTTTTTGACAAGGAATAAAAATAAAATTTTAGAAAATATAGTGGGCCTTGCTATAATTTTGCAAGGCCCCCAATTGAAATATGGCAAAGGTCAGAAGACTAGCCGTTGGCCCAAGCCAAACGGCTTCTGACCTCTGCCACATGGCCGCTGGCCCAACTTTACCGTTGGGCCAACGACTAATTTTCATTATTATTATTTAAAAAAAAAAAAAAAAAAATCGAACCGCACTGAAACCTGCAATACTGCCGATTTTGAGAACCGACGATTCTAAACCAGATGTTTCGGTTCCTTTTCATCACTAATCGACACCGGGACCATTGGTTCCAGTTTCGGTCGTCTGGTTCTGAACCGGAATCGGACCAAAACAGCCGGTTCTTGTTCAAAACCGACAGTTCGGTTCGAACCGGACCGTGACCACCATTAATTTAATTGATGAGTAGCCAACTATGCTACAGATAAGATTAATTAGTGTAAAATTGATTATCATATTATTTACCATATAAATTTGGTGAGTTAAATTTATTATCGCATCATTAAGCACATAATCCTAGTGAATTATTTGATAAGATACGGTCTTTCCTACCGAAAGTTAATAATACAATAGATTGAGCGATTGAAAGAAATTTAAATATTTTTACCATATCATACTATCTTTATAAACACGTAAAATGCCGTATTACCTATACGTAAATATCATATTATTATTATTAGTCAATAAAATGTGATTCTTGGTCCCTACAATAAACTTGATAAATATTTTGGTAAGGGTAATTTTATAATTGTAATGTGCACTTAATGAGTCCAAATTGTAATATTTGGTCAAATTTTAACCACATTCTTTAATAATGGTTGAAAATTTAATACAAAAATGAAGAATTTATCAAAATAGGTAGTTTTGACGAGTTGTTAACTATGCTACAAAAAGGATTGATTATTAGTATAAATTTATCACAATATTATTTACCATATAAAGTTGGTGAATCATTTGATAACTCGCTGATTGTTCTAATTGAAAGTCGAACAATTGATTGGTTAGATACGATCAATTAAATAAATGTTCAAAATCTTCTATTAGTGACATGTGGAGCTCAAACAAGCTACGTGTGATATTATATTATGTTTAATTAGTGTTAAATTTATCATTGTCACAGTATTTATCATATTAAGTTGATAAGTGTTTTGATAAGACACTTATTATTTCAGTTGAATGTGGATAACTGACTGAATAAAAAAGATTTAAAAAGTTTATGCATGATCAAATTATCTAAACAAACACGTCGAATTATATGATATCATCTCATTCGTCAGTCATCTATTGTTTTCACTCTTTACAATAAATTATATATAACCAAATATGAAGTGGCTCAAAAAAATTGTTTGATAGCTTTTGCTTTTTAATACACTTGTTAGAGTAGTAGTTGAAAAATAATTATATATAATGTACAATCACTAATTTTTTTATTTTATTTTTTTGCACTTGCGTGTTCAAAATCCAATCAAATAACATCACCCAAGAGTGCATGGGTGGTGCACCAAAACACTATTTATTATAATAATAATAATCACACTATGATCTATTAGAGAAGTTCCACAATTCAAAAAAACCAAATGATTTGCAACACATAATGGAGTTTGATGACCCCCTTAATGTACACGTGGCCATAACCCATTACTTTTCTACTAATCATATGAATTATTTATGATTTAATCAAAAGGGTTTTTATTTTATTATATAACTTATAAGTGGTCTTGGAAGAGTGCACACTTTAAAAAAAAAAAAACAAATAATATTTTTAAATAAATAAAAATAATAAAAAATATATAAAAATCAATTAAAATAAGGAGGATGATCAAAACACATAGATTTTGTGTCTTGATGAGACAAAGCAAAAGTGTGCACGTGTCCAATATGATTTTTGAATACGATTTGGATCTCAATTAGGATCAGTTGTGAAGAATAATTAAAATTATCTGAAAATGATACCAAGAAAAGGAAAAAAAAAGAAGATTTTCATGGTGATTTAAGATGAGTTTATCAATGTCAATTTTGCAGCAAATTAACAAAAAAAAGTTAAATGGTTGGTGATCTCATAATCTTGGACTATTCACAACAACTAATTTTATAATATTATGGTAGGATCGAGATAAAATTACAATAATTTTTTATTATATATTGATTTTGATTAGTTGTACAACACCTCATCAATTTGTTCACAAATTAGATGTTAATTATTTTAGATTTGGCATATTCTCACATGTTAAGAGAATTTTTACCATATGATCCAAAAGTATGATATAGTGAGAATCGACTCTAAAATCGACCAATGTTTATTTCTATTTTTATTTTCATGAAAAGGGTTCGAACAATACTTACTATTTTTATGATTAAAATTATTATAATTAATTTAAAATTTTGAGAATGAATATATTAAAATGTATAAATTTTAAGCTTTAAAAAAAGAAAAAAAAATTGTACATATATTTACGAGCAAAAATAACTTTTATGAAAAATATAATTAATTAAAATTAAGGGCTTAAAAAAGTATTTTTATGGTTTGATTATATGAATATTCGAGGGAGCATCCCCCAGCCGTGAACCTCCAAAAATTAAAGAGGTTTTGTGGTGGCTGGTGGTGGGTCTGTACAAGAGGGAACTTTCTTGGTAGGTTCTATAAAAACCTAGTGCAGTATAGCTCATAGTCTTTGTTGTTGCTGTTTTTTTAATAACATTTTAGTGTTGTTGTAATTAGGCTGGCAAAGCCGCCGCGTATTGTCAGATAAAATAGTTACACCTCCCAATCATGACTTTTTTAACACTGTTTTCACTTACTCAAATACAATAATCTTGCACAAGATAGGCAGTCCGTGGAGTTGAGATTCGTTCAGTAGTAATACTTTTAATTCTTATATTAATAGAATTTCAAATTTAAATAATTTTCTCTTAAAATCTCAGATTGTGACAATTACAAAACACACCTCACATTTAATTATATATTATCAGAAATCATAATTTTAATGAAATATCTATTTATTTATAAAAATTTATTTAAATAATATTTTATAACTATTAAATCATTAACACACTATCTTATAATTAATATAATTACAACCACAAATGAAATGCAAAAAATTGTAGATAAAATTTGAGACAATTTACTATTAATATATATATATATATATATATATATATATATTTATCAAATCTAGATCTCACCTTTTATAAAAAACTCATTTAACACATTTTTTTTGTTCTGTTGTAAACAGTAGCCGAAAGTTCACATTTCATTGCCTTGCAGCTTTACTACAGCTATTATCATTCTCACGCTCCCACCTTCACTGAAAGTTCAGACTTTTTTGAAAGTAAAAATTGTTGTGAAAAGTCGTGTAATATTATTTCTTTAACATTCTTTTGAGACAAAAACACAACAAAAAGCCAGTGGATGACCTCTCTTCCCATGAATTCTTCAACTTTGACCTTGATTCCTATATTATATTATATTCAAGGGAGGAAATCCTCCATGTAACCGTACAATGCACCCGGAAAGTTCCACGGACATCAGACATTGCTCGGTGGTAAACAACTTGGTTACAAGGTAGAACAGTTGCAGGTAAGCAGGTACTGTACATAAGGGATCGATGGACACCGGACCAAACCACTAGGGTCGGTAAATCTCCCTGTCAGATATCATACCACATAATATGAATTTTTAATCAATATTATTTTTCATGCCACCAGAAACATTGAAGATTTTATCCCACCGTCATCTTATTAAGTTAAAGAGGGATCCAACGTCATTTGAATGAGGGCCGACAAACATATGTAAAATCAAAAAGGTAGTTGATGCTCTGCTGGTACATAAATATTGATGTGAATCATAATTGAGATTTTTTTTTTTATGGTGATGCCTTTTGTGAATGAATGTCGCAGTACATAAATAAAGTGTCTTTGAGCAAATGAAAATGGTATTGAATGCTAAATTTATAAGGCGGACCATACAAATTTGACTACTGTAGTGATTTTAACCATTCTTATCTGAGCTCAGTTTAAATTTTTATTTGAAAACATAGTTTAAAATTTGCGATTAACTATTCAATATTGACGTGTTATAAAATCTTTTAAAAAAACTATATATTATCTAAATACCATGAAAAGACGAATAATAGAACATGGCGCAAAAAGAACATAAACTACTGCTCTTTAGAGCGGCCCAAGTGAGTTTCGGAATACCACACGAGTAGCGATACTGACACCTTTTTAAAACTGCACGTTACGTGCACCCCACACGGGGTGCAAGTATCGCCACTCATAATCTCATACCACATAGAACTAGAAATAGCAAGGTCCATAATATATGCCTTGTAACTACTAGAAATAGAGCCCAAAATAATGAATACAAGTCAATATATGTTAATAGATATAAATAGATGTTTGAAAATAAAATCCCTCATGGCAACATCGATTTTTTTCTGCTGCTGGTCGTGAGGTGTTATTAAAAGCGGTAGTCCAATATATTCCCCAATACTCTATGCATCTCTTTAGATTTCCTAAAGCCTTAATTCGAGATCTTCATAGTATGAGCGCCCGTTTCTGGTGGAGTGGGAATGATTCAAATTGGAACATTCATTGGAAATCTTGAGAGTTTTTGTATCGTCATAAATTGAAGGGCGGTTTGGGGTTTCGTAATCTGGAATCTTTTAATCAATCTTTACTAGCTAAACAAGGGTGGAGACTATTACAATACCCCGATTCGCTTGCAGCAAGGGTCCTTAAAGGACTTTATTTTCCTCATACTCATTTCCTTGATGCTGCTGCAAAACAGGGTGCATTTTTAATTTGGCAAAGCATTGTATGGGGCCGTCAATTGCTAGTTAAAGGTTTACGATGGAGAGTAGGGAATGGCTCGACAATTTCGGTATTTCAAGATAAATGGATACCTCGTCCTTCATCGTTCAAGATTCTGGTGCCTACCTCTCTACCTGGATCCATGAAGGTTGCTGAGTTATGTTCAGTTTCAGGCGGTTGGAATTCGAGTTTCATTCAAAGCCACTTTTCTCCATTGGATGCTGCTGCCATCCTCTCTTTGCCGTCCCCTTCCTTTAGCTCCCCTGACAGATTGATCTGGCACTTCAATAAAGATGGATTGTTCTCTGTAAAATCCTGCTACTGGTTGGCTCAAGAATCCGATACTGCTAACTGCTCTAACTCTGCAGAATTGCATGCTTGGTGGAGGTTTTTTTGGAAACTCCAAGTACCTGCAAAGATAAAAAAAATTTTATGGAGGGCCTGTCATAATGGTCTACCTACTGCTGCCAATCTTTTGAATCGAAAAATAATTTTAAACCCAGTTTGTTGTTGCAGCCAGAAGGAGGTGGAGACAGTTCAACATGCTTTATGGTGGTGTTGTTCTTTAAAAATCATTCGCACAGCTTGTAGCTTCATGGCAAATGTTACCAATGTCCAACAGCTCTCCATGTTTGATTTTCTTCTAACTTGTAAGCAAACAATCTCTTGTGCAGATTTCCAATTGCTGTGTGTGGTTCTTTGGAAGGTTTGGCACCGGCGCAACAATCTTGTTCATCATCGCCCTTGCTTCAAGGCCGAGGATATTGTTCCTTGGTGCTCTACTTATTTAGCTGATTACCACACTGCCAATCATCAAGTGACTCATGTTCGCGTTGATCGTTTTGTGTGATGGATCCCCCCCTCTCTCTCAATTCTTTAAGATGAATACAGATGCAGCTTTGGATGTTGCTCGTTGTAGGACTGGTTTAGGAGCTATATTGCCAGATTATAATGGTGATGTTTTACTCTCGGGCGTTCATTCTTTTGATGGCATCCTAACTGAAGCTAAAACCATTATCTTTAGTTTATCTCTGACTATTGATAGTGGATTTTTTTCCTTCTCAATAGAATCTGATGCGGCTTCCGTTATCAACCGCTTAAATTGTAGCTTCCTTCCTATCTCTGAAATTGGTGTGGTCCTGAAAGATATTTTTACAACTTTGCATTCTTCTATTGTTATGTTTTCCTGTGTTCCTAGAAGTGCTAATAGAGTAGCACATTGTTTAGCTAAACTTTCATTTGCTTTTGATTATCCTGTTGTTTGGATGGAAGATTTTCCTCCCAGTATTTCGAGCTTCGTTGTTGCAGATGCTCGCAGTATTTTGTAAACACATTTATGCCATTTTAATGAATTTGCAATTTTTTTCGCCTTTAAAAAAAAAAAGAAAATAAGATCCCTCAACTTTTTTTTTCCTTTCATGGAAAGGGAATGTCTAACGTTATACATGCTGTGTTTTTTTTTTTGTCGTCTAATGGATCTGCTTCCTAATCCCGCACCAAAAAAAGGTGCAAATCTCGGACCAAAGAATTACTAGATAGATCTGAAGTTTAAATAGAAACAAATCTCAGATATGTAAGATCTACCAAGACGCATCAAGAAACTAATCACAAATCAACAACATGGCATGATGATGACAAGTATACACACACACACACACACACACACACAGAGAGTACTTGCATTGAAGAATAAGCATAATAGCTACCAGCCCTACCACCCTCACCACCAGAGTCAAAGGCCTTTGCCACGCTGAAATAACAACACAACAAAACGGGTTTATTGCGTCGACATTGCCAATTAATGTAGGCTGAGGTCCTTTCATGAGGTGATAAAAAGTTTACAACCATAAAAATACAGTCTAGAAGTAGCTTGTAAAGTTATAAAATAAATTGTCCGCTTTTCCGTTCATACCTGAAAACTTCTAAAGCCAAAATTAAGACGAGACACCCTTTTCACTCCATGAATAACTAATGCTGGTCTAATGTATACACAAAATTCACATGCGCTACCTGGGGTGAGGGTTGATTTTGAAATCTAAGTCACTGCCTCGTGTTATCTTTTGTCGTCGCAAGAATTGTTCTCAGATGTATGGTCGTTGCTTGCACTATCTTTCCTTGATCTCGAATCAGACCTGAGAAACAAAACAAAGAGAGAAAAATAAAAGGAAAAATCAGGACCAGAGAGAAAGTAACAAAGATGATAAATAATTATGCAACTCGGAATCATACACTATTTGTCGAACAAATTGTCCCTTGACACGAGGCCTTTGTTCAGCCAATTTTTTTCTGCTTTGATAACGGACCTGAAAACAATACAGAAGAAACACTTAGTTGTTTACATATCCTCTTCCAAAATATCTATAGTTAAAACAAAAGTATGCATGTATAACGAATCTACTACATTTAAATTATCTGTAAGCAAAAAACGTTCTCAGTTCAAGATAAATCATTTGGCTAGTAGCAACAATATAGCTACAAGCAGGTGCGTCCCCAAGGGAAAAACATCCGTCAATCAAGAGGTTCATATGTTCTAAAGACTAAGACATAGGGTTTCGACCACGAGGTGCCAAAGAAACGCCTCAACTAAGTACTAGTAATTGCATATCAGTACATCCGATACAACTACTGGTTGCACACTAGGGAATGCTAGTCACCATATTACGATGAGATTTATACACTTCACTGTTTAATACTCGATACTCTTTCCCATTGGACCAAACCTTTCCCATATGCTTAAGATGTCAGCACCAAACCTTTGGTTTAGTCAGTTGACAGGAGCTAGCATGGTACAATTCTAAGGTAGTAACCTATCTTTAGCTCCCACGCAAAAGCAAAGTTACGAAAGTGAATTACCTTCTTCCCAAAGCATCTTTCTTTTCTTTTCTGACGAAATTTGGTCAAGGCAGCCTCTCTCTGTGCAACCCATCCTTCATCCACCATATTCCCTCTGATTCTTTCATGAACACCAACTCCACTAGTTCCAGCTGCCCCATTGTCACTTTCCAAGTTTGTTACTCCCGCATTCAAGGCAGTGCTGCTCCCATTTTGTCCATTGCTGCCATGGTTACTCCCTGAGGCACTCCCATTTACACTATAGTTCCCAACATTTCCATCAGCGCTGCCTTCAAAGACATTTGATGATCCACACTGTTGAGCTGCAGCTGCCATATTTTTTAGTGAGAGTTCATCATGTTCCTGTGACTGATGCTGCTGCATGTTATGGTTGCACTGATGATAATGATGGTGGTGATGATGGATAGTCTGGACTTGAACAGGATGGTGTGATCCTCTCGATTGAGCTTGAACCTGGGTAACCCCCATGCCATCTGCCTTTTCATGTAACATCGGTTGAGATAAACTAATACGGCCATTTTGCAAAGATTGGAAGGCAGATGAGTGAAAAGGTTTGAATGCTGACATGGACTCTGACTTATCATTCAAAGCTTCTGGTTTGCAGGTAACATATTTAGCAGTAGAGGCCATGTCATTGTTATTGCTACTCCCATTAGACTGCTGATTAGGAAGTGTGCCATTTGAACGAGATGGAAAATTTTGCATTGTTTCTGTCTTCATTACAACAGAACTATTATCTAGTGGAGAACAGCTTCCTACATTCCCTGTGGGAGCCTGGATAACAGTAGAATAAATATTAGAGCTGCAAAAACCAGGGGCTTTGCTATTCTACACATAATTCTTTCTCCTGTGGTATCATCAGCCGGTTGCCAAAAAGCTGCAAGTGATTATGTTACAAGAGATGCCTTTATCATTTCACTAAAGTATATAAAAGGGTATATCAGCAACTCTCATTAGTTACATTTTCTGATGATTCAACAGCAGTGCTCATTCACATCTCAATGGTTGCATCATTATTGGAACAGGTGTGAAATTATACCTATAAAAGAAGAGCTTTACCAAAAAAGGGAAAAAAAAAAGAGCTTAAGATTTCTACAGTCATTCAGGCCAGAACATTACCTGATTCGCAGAGGTGGCAGTATTATATCTGCATATTTGAGTTGAAACAAACAGAAAGCAAGAAGAAAAATTTCAGGTTCATTGTGATTTACTAAAAGCAGTAAACATGATCATTTAGAGCATTCAGGTTAATATCATACTTTGAGAATGCTGAAAAACCAGAATGTCTCAGAACATTGCAATCATCATTTGCAGCACTTCGATCATCTTCTGCTCCTCGCAGTCTTTTCAAAGTTAGTTCTAGAGATGGCATATCTCCAGAATCACAAGATGCTTTGTCTTTGACACGTGAGATGTCGGATGGGATATTTGGAGCATCAAAGTCTCTGCTTTCAGCCTGTGGATTAGTAGGATTGGCATTGGCCTTGGCACCAATTGTATTGGGAACTTGGTCCCTCCATTTACCATGTTTATTTTCATTGTCGCACTCCAGCTGTTCACTATTGAATGGCTTACTATCTACTTCAGGAAATTTACTCTGCCTTTTGCTAGTTTGATGAGTAGGTAACTTCTCATGTTGACATTCACTGTTGTAAATCCGTAGTTTTAGACATTCCTATTTCCAAGTCTTTGCCCATTGCAACATCATCTTAGAAATAAGACGCGCACAGCATTAGATGATTAGGGGTGAAAAACAAGAAGAAAATATATCCAAGCAATGATACATCAGAGAAGCAAAATAGAAAGATACCAAGTTGTTCATCCTGATCATGGCCATCTTTTGTTTCAGTAACATGCACCCATCCATTGCTAAATGATTCAGGCTTACTATAAATCGCCTGCACAGAAATGCTATCAGGAGCATCAACCAATTTATATGAGGGTGATATTGGTTGGGGGCTGTCGATTTCAACTGCCTTTTTTGTCCATGAACTCTGCAAATAAAAGAATTATCATGTCTTTCGCGTTCAGTGAATCAGTGATCTCTTGAATGATATCAAGAGAACCTAAAACTGATGAAATGCGTTGGCCAGAAAAAGAAATGGAATCAAAAGTGATATGTGCTAACTCTTCATCTAAAACATAGGCATCCAAATAGGAGAATTTTACATTCCACTAATGGGCATAAGTCCAAATTCAGTATCTTTATTCGAGACAGCTCAATATGTTTCTTGTGAATGTGCAATTTTAATAGAGTTTCAATTACGATTAATTTAGGGCATCTCAATTATAAAAATTTCACATATCACACTTGAATACAATGTCCATTATTCAACAATGAGAGCCTTAACTAAGAGAGGCATGGAGTAGGATGAAATTTTGTGGAATCATCATACGCACACCGATTTATGCTCTCTCTCTCTTAGCAAACAATTAATTTTATGGACCACGTTACCAGATCACACCTTCAACAGATTTGAAATATATTCTAAAGGCATGCACCACATAATTTCAACTTATATAATGTTAAAAAGACAAAAAATAAAATAAAAAAAATAAACATATAAATACCTGAGTGCCACTCCCATTGTCGCTTCCATCCCGAATACTTGGACCATTGCTCCCATTGTCATGCTCATCACTGCTGCTGCAATTGTTCTCACACTCATCATTGCTTTTCGACTTTATTGATTTTTTAGTCTGTGTCCCACTTTCACTCCCGCTACCACTAGACTGAGAAAATATCAGAAAATAGTCCAATGATCAGCAGGGAATCTCAACATTCATTTTTCCAGTTAACTAAATTTCGTAAACTAATCAAAACATAAGACATAAACAAACAAGGTAAGATACATAAACAAAACAAATCCACTGAAAAAATAAAAAATTCTTCCAGACCAGGTAAGATCGTAACTTGATCTGTAGGTAGACAGTACATCGACCTTAAAAGAAAATTTTGGTGCATTAGTACTTCCAAGCTAGGGGATTATTTGATTTCCCAATCAACTTATGGACTGGACCAGAGGTAAACATCTACATTGGTTCATAACATGTAATTACATGTCTAAAGCACAACTACAGAAGAACTCACGCTGTGACATCTCCTCCAAACATGCTGCCAAAGATTTTTAAGTTCATTCTTCCGGATTGGTTTCACTAAAAAATCAACTGCACCTTTTGACAAACACTTAAAGACTATGCCCATGGAATCTTGAGATGACATCACTGCAAACATAGCTTGTTAGGTATCACAGTAATTAAATGCATCAAGCCAACAATATTGATGGGAAAATAAACCTAAAATTTCATGAAAACCAATTTGGAAACGGGTGAATGATACTTACTTATTACAGGAATGCTCTTCAGCATTTTGTGCTTCATAATTTTGTATAAAAGGCCAATTCCTGATAAAACTGGCATGACTACCTCCGTTAGAACAATATCAATGTGATTGGTAAGATCTTCAAGAATCCTCCATGCTTGAAGGCCATTTGCAACAGCAGTAACTGCCAAGGATAGATCAAAGACATATGTTTCAGGAATAAAATAGTGATAAGTGTAAAAGTTGAGTTTGACACAACTTCTTCATCTGACTTATCATAGGCATCCACAAGATACCTTCCCAAATGACAATTCACATAAACAAAAGGTAGCACTTCAAAGTAGCATACAACTTTCAATTCACAAGATATTAGCTGCAGTCTAAGATGATCAAGAGTATAATCAAATGATAAAATAAAATGTACAACAATACACATTCTCTACTAAATGTAGATTCAACCACAATCCCATAAACATCATGATAAGTATATTTATACTACTCAAGCATTCAAGTCCAATCATCTATAAATGGACAAATCCAGCACAATTGGCTGATAATTTCTCAGTTTTTAATCTTTAAGTGTTATTGTATCATAAGATATGTGAGAATGTTGCCCCCTTCTTTGGACAATGTTTCCACATGATTAAACTACTTCTTTGAGCACTATCAAGCAATTTTGGAGATGGGAATTGCCCTTAAAAACACAAGAGGATTGTACCATTTCCTTGAAAACAATGAAATCAATAATTCAGATGATAATTGATAATAAAGAAATCTGGAAAAAGTTAAACTAATTCTGAATTGATTCCTACAAAAAAAGCAACAAATTGTCTCTACCGACGTGTAACTAGAATCGAAACGGCTTTATCCACACTAATAAAGGGAATGATGAAGTTTTATTTCCCTAGAAATCTAAGCAAGGTTTAAAAGATATAATATGTAACATTATACCACTTTCCACTTACAAATGCATGACAACTAAATCCCCTTGGATCGCTAAAATATTGAAATATTTAATCCAATTGAATAATATAATGTGGACATCAAATTTAATAATTGTGTTAAAGCTAGATATTAATAGTCTCATTGAATCAATCTATAACTAATTGACAGCTAGCTTTAACACGCCCTCTCAAGCTGGAGCATCGATATTTTCAATGCTCCAGCTTGTAACAAAGATAAAGAAAAAAACTAAATGGTAATAAAACACAATAAATAAAAAAATAGAAACATTTAATAATTCCTTATGAGATTCTTTAACAAATTGAAATTTCAGTACTAACAATTAAATAGTCATAAAAGGTACGCATGCGCTTGTTTGGGTGTAGATGCATGAGATATAAACATTGTTCAATTAATGAAAGATGGAGTACTAACCTTCATTTTTTTTCTTAGCAACACTATGGAGTACTAACCTTCATAGCTGCAATTCCGCAGCAGAGCACTGACAACATGGCGAGTTGAATCATCATTTTCCACTAGAAGAACCTTCAATGACCTAATAGGTAGGAATCTCTCCCAATGTATCATTGAACCTTGAGGTTGTTGTTGTTGTGATATCTGGAACCCCTCGTGAACCTGAATTGTCCCGACGGGGACACTGTCAGCATTTACAGCAGCATCGTCAACCCTCGACTCATCTTCCTCTGATGAAACCAAACCCTGGCCCTCACCAGCCACTCCATTCCTGACTTCCTTTTGCTCGTAACACATGGTTGTTTCGGTCGACCAAATCTCTTTTCTACAACCAATCTACCACTGACTAGATTCAACAAGACCAATCATGATGAATGCACACGATCTCATAGATGAGATGCCATTGTTTCATCTATAATCATATTTGTACCAATTATTGTCCTCAAAAACCAAATTCTGCAAACACAAACCCCTCAACACAGTCTTGATCCCTGAAAGCGTTTACTCAGACATAGTAAATATACTAAAAGTACAACAAAAAAAACCTAAAATCACTTACATCTTATATGTCCAGACCAAAAATCTTACTTTACCATACTCCACACCCTATAAATACTCAACTGATAAAATTTGTACTCAAATTTCGATGTAAAAAATTTAAACAATCAAGGTTTAGTCAATTATGATATTTATATTAGAAATCCAGATACAGAGCACTGGACTTTTATCTGCAAGTTCTCAGCAGAAACAAAACCTCTCTACAAACATAGACCTTTTGAAGCAAAATCTTAAAAATAACATATACGCGCGCACACACAAAAAAAAGAAAAAAAAGAAAAAAAAAAAGAAAAAAAAAGAAAAAAATATATTTACAAACAATTATTAGACATGAGAGGAAAAGAAATACAACCCCTCTTAAATCACAATCTGTATAACAAGAATAAGAACAAACAAAACAGAAAAAATAATAATAAACAAAATGAAACACGATAATTAAAAAAAAAAAAAATCAAATCAACCAAAAAGGAAAAAAATCTAGCGCATTCATGTTGAAGTATACAACAAACTAATCATCACAAGAGAAATGATAACAAGCCACTCTCTGGTAACTCAAATATCCAAACTGACAACAGAAGAAATGAAAAGAAACTAGTCAGTTAAGCAAAACATATAAGATCCAAACAGAGCATCAAAAAGAAAACAGCAGATTCACTCAAGCAAGAAATTAAAAATAAATAAATAAATAAATAATATTAATAAGAGCAATTGATTTGAATAAAAAAATAAAAATAACATAGAAACGAAACCTTCATAGATTGTCCAGAAAATAACAGTGAGCCGCCATTAGCTTCAAATTATTAAGAGCTCTAAAAGCAAATAATTTTTTTTTTTTTTTTTTTAAATTGTAGCAGCTTGAGAGAGAAAAGCAGCTTGACTGTTAAAAGAACAGAAACGAAGAGGAAGCAAAAGCTTTTTATTCGTTTATTTAAGATCGAGAGAGAAGATATTATTGTGCTGACGTGTAACAAATGGAGGTGTGGATGGACTCAGGAGGCCACGGGAGATTCGTGGGCCCATACGTGGCAACGTCGTAGCCATCGATGGATTGGTGATGTGGACAAAATCAAAAGCTGAGAGTTGAGAGTTTGAATGCGAATCTTGAAAACGATCCTCTAGATCTGGAAAGGGACACGTGGCTCGCTGTACGTGCAGGTAAAGGTCTTTGATTCCCAATCCCGGGGATCTACGTGCGAGAAACCCTTAGCTGTCGATACGGCGCAGTTTCGAGGACAGCTCAACTTGTGAGATATGAGATATCTAATGGGCTGGGTATAATGAGTTAATGACTATAATACCCTTTTATCCGAACCTTTTTTTCCGAATATGGAATAACTAAGACTTATCCATTTGAGATTTATTTTTTTCATTTAAATTGCATGTATAATGAGAAATAAACGGCGTCGTCGCGAAAAAATTCTCGAGAGCCTACTCCGACACCGTTTCGATGACTCGATCACTCGGCACAGCAGATTCCATTTGAATCAGCTGCACTGCTGTGACAGTGAACCGTCACCGACTCACTGTCACTAGAGAAGAGAGAGAGAGAGAGAGAGAGAGATGGTGTTGGCGAGATCAGTAGCGCTAAAAGCGATCAACGGATCTTCATCGGCAAGCATCTTTAGTACCGGATGGGCCCACCTTCGTCTGGCTCAAGCCCAACGAATTCGGGCCTACTCGGCCCTCATGTCACCGCCGTCGAAGGCCGTCGTCTACGACCGCGAGGGCGCACCCGACGTCGTCACCAAGTAAACACAAACACTTAAGCAGATATATTACAATATACTTGCTGTGCGTATGATCAGCGAGTGACTGTGTTTTAAAATTATTATTTTTTTGGTGTCGAATTGCAGAGTGATAGAGTTACCGCCGGTTGAAGTGAAAGAGAATGACGTGTGCGTTAAAATGCTGGCTGCTCCGATCAATCCTTCTGACATCAATCGCATTCAAGGTCTCTCTCTCTCTCTCATATATATATATATATATATATATATGATTTTTAGTTAGTGTTTAAGTTTTTGGTTTGAAAACGAAAATGTGCATCTCTGGTTAGCTCAAACTAATATGGGAAAATAATAATCCAATGTTTAGCTTAGTTAAGTGAAACTTTCAGTTTGTTGGTACTAGTTAGGTTAGCTTTAATGCTAACGTCTCTTGTCGTTGTATAACAGTTGGGGAGAGGTTTGGTTTATATATTGTGTAATAAAAAGAAATTAAAAAGGTGAAAATTCCAGTTTTTAATGGGGGTTGTTGGTGGCAGGGGTGTACCCAGTGAGGCCACAAGTGCCTGCAGTTGGAGGATATGAGGGTGTTGGAGAGGTGTACGCTGTGGGTTCTGCTGTTACAGGTCTAGCTCCCGGTGATCGGGTCATCCCATCGCCGCCCTCTTCTGGTACTTTTTTTTTTTTCGAAATTTTTTATGTTCAAAGATGTTATATGACTTTTGTAATGCTTTTACCATTTGCTGTTTGTTTTGTTTCTTTCTGTGTTGTATAATTATAGTTACGTAGAACCTGCTATGCATCATTAACTTTTGCCACTTGCTGGACGAAAACAAGCATAGAAACACATTATGGTATAGTGGTTAAAGCACATTTAATTGATCATGAAGACCAGGGTTGACCATCTAGACATGGAGCATGCTTGGTTGGTTCTCTTATCTTCAAGAGATTAAATTAGTGAAGAAGACAAAATTTTGTATTAAGACATTTCAAAAGATAACATATCTTGCATCTATGGATTGAGAATATTCTTTAAAACACGGGTGTGCTTTGCCTGACCTTGTTGGATGATGATAAAAATTTTCCGGTATAGGAACATGGCAGACTTACATTGTGAAAGACCAGAGTGTCTGGCACAAAATTAACAAAGATTCACCTATGGAGTATGCTGCAACAATTACTGTTAATCCTTTGTCTGCTTTGAGAATGCTTGAAGACTTCACGACTCTAAATTCAGGTACCTCCATATGCTTAATTTTGATATTTTTTAGGTTTATTTTGCTGCTTTTCTCTTATTAATCCTGGTATAAACAGGAGATTCTATCGTCCAAAATGGTGCTACAAGCATTGTGGGGCAGTGCATAATTCAGATTGCACAATTTCGTGGTATCCATAGTATTAATATTATAAGGGACAGGTACTACATGAGAAATTCAGTATTAACTTCTGAGTATATTTGCATTTTAGTTTGTTATGAGCAATTTGTTTGAAATCAAATAATTAAGGGCAGTATATCTCTTTGGGTTCTGTCAGTGTTATTTATGTCTTAAGCTTGTCATTAGGCATTTACTTTGAACAATAGGATTATTAGATTCATTACTTTATTTATCTTCTTGAAAAACCTTCAACTTCAAAAATGAATGAGGTTATATACGAAAAATTTGAATATTTTAGAGTGAGTGTTGTCTGCCTAGGTATTGAATTCTTAACTGAAATAAAGCATAAAAACATTCTATAGAAAGAGTTTTCTACATTATTCACATACTTAATCTGAGATATCTTTGTTCTATATGTATGATGCACATCCATGCATCAAGAGAAGGCTTTTGAACATTCAATTCTACTGGAATATTGTCTACTCGATATTCTTATCTTTCATCTTGTCTTTTTTTTTTTTGTTTGATTTCTTGTTGAGATTCAGTTTAAAGCATCTGACCTTGACCTCCAAAAAGTAATTTGTTTGTCATTTAAATTACCACTAAAGATTAATGAACGAACGAATATTCCCTGATAATATCAATTTCATTTCTCAAGCTTACTGAGGGACACAGATGTTTATAGTAGTTTTTTTGTACAATTACTCCCTCTGATGTGTTATATCCTTAACTGATGAGGTCAAGTAGCTCATCTCCTGCCAAGCCTGTTGTTATTAACCGTTATATTGGCACAAAATGGCAATGAATTTTCTCAGAACGTTCTCACTAGATTGTTAATGCATCTGATACTAATGACTTATATCAAGGAAAAACAGATTGATGAAGGTGATTCAATTGTGGAGAGTTGAATGATTTTTAAAAAAAGTTGACCTGAAAGCTGAAAGGAAATATGACTCTGTACTGGTGACATATATCAATGATTTTTTACAGTTTTCATCTTGCCTCAGGCCTGGGTCAGATGAATCGAAAGAAAAGCTTAAAAGCCTTGGTGCTGATGAAGTTTTTACCGAGAGCCAATTGGAAGTGAAAAATGTCAAGAGTCTCCTGGTATGATAATCTATTGACTTGTTATAATTGATAGTGTCTAAATACGAGGAAGGATTCAGTCTTATTTGTTTGGTCCAAAAAAATATCACTTTCTTTTGTTTGTTCTTGATTTTGGAGGCATTTAACTCATCCCCATCACAAGGAGCCTTCACTTCATTAGATATTAGACTCGGACCTTCTTTCTTCTTTTGCACCTCCGGATGGGCAGAATATTGAGCAAAGTGCCCACCAGAAGTGGTTTTTTATATCACGAGTTGTTCAAACTAAAGTTTACCTACCATTTCACATCTCTTTAACATGCTAGGCTAATTTACCAGAACCTGCTTTGGGATTCAACTGTGTTGGGGGCAATTCTGCTTCGTTGGTTCTCAAATTCTTGAGGTGTGACTTTTTGAGGAACCTAAACTTTAGATTTGTGTTTCAAAAGAAAAAAAGAATTTCGAGGAAAGTAACAAATTTGTGTTTTCAGACAAGGAGGAACGATGGTAACATATGGTGGAATGTCAAAAAAACCTATCACTGTATCAACTTCATCCTTCATTTTTAAGGTCAGTACCTGTAGAAAAATAACTGCACCTAAATTCACGATTATGTTGGTTCTGTGTCTATTTTCTCTAAATACATCTTTCCGCAGGATCTCTCCTTGAAGGGCTTTTGGTTGCAGAAATGGATGGGTTCAGATAAAGCTACAGAGTGCAGAAATATGATAGATTATCTTCTGTGCCTTGCAAGAGAAGGGAAGTTGAAATACGAGTATGTTCCCCCTCCTCGATCAAGAGAAGCTTTTATTTTTACTATTTGGCTTTATTAATGGAGGTGCTCCGCCTTGGCAGGATGGAACTGGTTCCTTTCAACGATTTTCAGGTTGCTCTGAGTAAGGCACTTGGATTACAGGGTAGCCAGCCTAAACAAGTCATCAAGTTCTAATACTTTTACCATGCGACCTGAAGAGAGAGGGTACAAATCAAGAACCCTACCAATTAAAGGTATACAGAAAAACTTGGGACGGTTGCTTTTGCTGTTTGGAATACCGATTATGTATCACATTGTAATTACCATGCTAAAAAAGACATGATGGAAAATTTCAATCCTCTTACCTTTCTTCTTTCTACTATTTTTTTTTTCCCGCTCTTTAGTTCGATAAAACAGACTGCGATTTCATTGAAATTATTGATAAACCTCAAAAAATATATATATAACTTACAAAACAATGTCATGTTACAAGATATTACTGAAGTTTAAAAAAATTATCAAAAAGGTCTCCTGCTTGAAAGTTATCAGCCCTTCGAACTAGGAATGACGTTTCTTGTTTAACCAGGTACGGTTGTATTTAAGGCCGTCTAGTATATAGTTTTTAGAAGATTTAAAAGTTCTTTTAGGGTCCAAATAGCTTTTTAAGCAAGAAAAGAGCTTGTAGAGTTTAAAAATTATTTCATTAAAAATTATTCCAAATCATGAATCACCATTTAATGAAAAAACCTGGTGTGTGTTTTGAAACAAGAAGATAAAAATTCTTGGGATAAATGGGGGTATAGTGACATTATTAGCTGCTCTCCTTTTCCAATATGTAGTCCACAGCCTCTTCCACAGTGTCAACAACCTGCAAAATACAACATTAACATTCAATTCAGTGCAAGCCGTGCCTGAAACCAATATCTTTCTCGTGTGCATGTGAGTGTTGGGTTTGGATGGGGCTAGGTGTTCCCACAGAACTTCCAGAAAAATGACTACCGGTGGTTATTCAAATCACTCTAAACCAACTCAAGTATATGTAGTTTCTCCAGTCCTTTGGTAAGTCGGGTGTAAAGGTAGAATTGGGTGCAGGAAACTACATAAAGGAATCCTCTATCTACCTCCCAAAATTGAAAAAGGGGCAATGTTGCCGTTGCCCGTGCCTGTGTGCGGTGTGCTTGACTTAATTGTCATTTGTCAATATTAGAACATGTCACATAGGAAGTAGGTTTGGATCCACTTCAAAAAAATTGATCAAATGCCTACCAGATCTGCTGGAAAGTCCTTATGATTTTCCTTTCCCTTGAAAACCCCAGTCCTAGTCAATATTGAAAACCAGGGTCTCCCTGCCTGAAATGAAACTTATATATCTTAAAAACAAAATAACGTAGGTAATACACTACTAGGGTGCAAAACTACAACACATTTCAAGTCCAGGTAAGACAAACCTGGCGTGCACCATTGATGTCAGCTGAAGGGTTATCTCCTACCATGTATAGTGTTTTGAAATGATGACTTTCGAGAGTTGCCTGATTCACAACAGGAGCATTAGGATGAAGAGATGACACTAGTTGCCTTAGCACTGCTTCAGCATTCTGGAACACTAATGGATTTGGCTTGCCAAAAGAAGTATACTCCAGAGGATTGTGGTGAATTCTGCATGTTTAACTAGAGGCATTAGAAAAGTTATCGCCTTATTTGAGTGACAGTAGTCATTTGAGTTATCGCCCAGCCATGCGACTGCATGACAGTCCAAGCAACTCACAGAAAAGACTCAAAGGAGAGTTTAGCATAAGCAATGGAGTTGTCTCACCTATTGAATATGGCTTCTAATGCGATTCTGAAAGCTCCCATACCCAGACGCTCAGAAGGAAAGGAAGCCTACCTTCAGCGCACCTCATCAGTATATTACTAGTTTTAGAAATTATAGTTTCGTAAAAGCTCAAGAAATCAAAATAGCTACTAACCTCTAGAGTCAGCATCATAACTAACCTGGTATTCAAGATCATCATTAGCAAAATATAGTTGAGGTTGGTGTCCAATTTCCCTTCCGGGCAGACCTCCAGTTCTTAAAATGTCACACAGAACCTAATACCAGCATCCATTTTTAGTCAATTCAGAGCTGCAGATGCTCCAATAATAATAAGCTTACAATTGAAAAATTCAAAGACAAAAAGAAAGCCAGGATATAAAAGAACGGCTGGGGAAGCATGACACATTGAAACCAATAGAGCAAATTAAAAACTGTTCATCGTTAGCAACATTAATGACCCCTTCAAACCTCTAATGTTGATTACAAGAGTTAAAATTCAAAATCAAGGCAGGATCCTTATGCCAGTAAAATTAGGCTGAAGACATTACATTTTTTTTGGTGAAAAAATACATTGCAACCTCAGGGTTTCCCGTCCTGACATTCCAGTGCTAATCAACAATAAAGCTTGCAGCCATTATAACAAATCAGCTTCAGCTAGAATCTTATATTTTATAAAGAATAGCGGGACTTATAAACTGGAAAAGGTCTAGTATTGTTCATTTTGGATTTAAAACTACGAGTATCATTCTAAGAAAACTTGTGCCCTGAGATGAAGTCCTTCGGGACCACATGTTTAACACTAAGATGACACTATTAGCACAAAGGGAAGGCCAAAGGTGGGTTGTTAACTGTTACTCATCAAGGTTTTATTAAGCGATTGGGTGTTGCATCTTGTTTACGAATTTATGGTTCATAACCCTACCACAACTCCTCTCACTAAATAAACAAAACAAATTTACATGATCAAATAAGCTATAGACTTAAGGCAACCTGGATGTCTCTGCTCCAGTCAACAGAATCACTAACAATAAATGCTGCCTGAACTCTCTGGGAGTAAATATTCGAAGTCATCTCCTTTCCACCAGCAGCAGGTTTAATTGCCCATTTTTTATATTGTGCCAGTGGATCAATTCCGACGAGGTGGGAAGCATACTCGTCTATCGAAAGAACATTTCTGCAAATAAAATCAATTAGCGACCTTGCCAAAGGACTTGTAGTGAATAGCGATAAACGAATTTAGCTAACCCACAGAAATCAGGCCTTAAAAGCTTACTTAAATCCATATTCAGACATGACCGCTGCTGGTTCACCTTTACCAACAGCAACAACAAGATCATTCTCATATCTGCACAATGAACACATATAATCAATATAGAGATAAATGTTGTTTACTGTAATTCAGATATCTCATTCTATTTATATGAACTAGATTGTCCCCATCCCTTCAACATATTATTTTACTAAATAGATTTACGACCCTCAACTCGAGCATTTGGCCTATACATTATCGACAATTGGGTTTAAATGCATACCTATTCACCAGTTGTTTGAAAAGCGAATGGCCTTGTACAACCTGCACCGCGATCAAAGATATAATTGAAAGCAAAAGTCATAACATAAAATAAGTCTACAAATTTCTAAAGAAAAACCATCACAGCAGTACCTGTGAAGGTAGAATATTTACACTAAGAAGTTCACTCAATTCAGAGGCTCTCTTAGATTCACGAAAACCACCACCTGATCAAAATCGAAAAACGATTCGCTGATAAAACCACAGTTTTCACCACTCCAATAATAAAAAAACATAATAATTATTATATAAAAACTAAACAAATGATGACTCACCATTTGTCAGGAAAATGTAAGGAATCCTCAAACCACCTGCGAAGAAAACGAAAAAAAAAAAATTCAATAAATAAATAAAAAATCATTTCTTTTGCGATGTTTTGAATTGAAATGAGTGTGTTACCGGAATTTTGGTAGAGTTTTTTGAGAGCATTTGGAGAGCCACCGATAGGAGTGTTGCCTAACAAAACGACGCCGTCGATGTCGAAAGCAATCCCAAACGGAGGCCTGTTAAAAATTTAAAAATCAATAATTACTCTCACAAATGATGGAATTGCAAGTGGTGACTGAGGAGAGCTGGAGAGATCTTAGAGAGAAGCTGAAAACCCACCGTTTCGATTGAGAAGAGTTGAGCTCTGAGAACGAACGTGAAAATGTGGTGCTGGAGAATCGTTGCGGTGATAGTTTCTTCCTGTTTTGGCTTTGTAGAGCTTTTGTTACGATCGACAACAATCTCATTTTTATTTTATTTTGTTTGTTTTTTTTTTTTCCGTCAGTCGATTTTGATCAATGACATGGAATTGGAGAGAAAAATGGCTTTTAGTTTAATATTTTGGGAGTAGTATTTTTTTTCTCTTTACTTCTCCTCAAAATGGAATTTTTTATTAGTATAATTACAATATTAATATCAATTCAGTAGGCGCTTGTCCGAATATCTCTTTACTATCACTCCGACTATTTTTATTTGAGTCAAAATTTATCAAGACTGACCAACGGAATCAAACAATACAAGAACCATTTGAAAACTTTTTAACCTTAAAAATTATAAAAATGACTTGAGAATACAAAATCAGTACATTATGATGCTCATCCAGTTTTCTCATTTTTCACTGCTATTTTCTTCTCTCTCTCTCTCTATTGATAAAATTGGATTTACAATATACAAACACAACCAGAAAACAAATGAGGAGGCTAGGAGAACATAGCCTTCTTTTATGCATACCAACAACCCTCCCTCAACGGTGACTTCATTCTTCAAAAGAACTAATGCATAAATTTTTCTAGGATAACACCACCAACCATACTGCCATTTCAGGCTATCAACACGATAAAGGGAGAACCTATCTCCCAAATTTTTCTGCTTATACAGAAAATTTATCGAAATTATATATATATGCGCTAATGGTTATATATATATATATATGCGCTAATGGTTGCCTTGCAAACCATAATCAACCTTTTGATCACTCCTCTAATGAGCCAAACGACAGAAACAAAGGATAGATATCGATCAGATTAATCGAGCATACTGTTGGGGTTGAAGTTCAAGCACTCCTTGTATATGAGCTCCCTTATATCTTCTTCGGTTAAGGATGTCTGTTCGAAATCAAAGACGAAAGGATGAGGGCAAGTGGGCTCCTCGTTGATCTCATGAAGACTTGATAGGTATGGATGATTCAATGCTTCCTCGACTTTTCATGCATCATAGTAGAAGTTATGTTCCGTATCAGCAGAAAGAATTAGAATGATAAATCGGTTTACTGTTGAGGTAAAGGAGCATACCAGTTATGCGTTTGGCAGGATCAAAGACTAGCATTTTCTCGGCAAGATCAATTGCCAATGGAGAAACATTCGGGAACTTCACTGCAAAGGGTTGCTTGGGAACATGTGGAAGCTGCTTAACATACTTCCGAGCATTATCACTTCTTAGGAATCCAAGATCTGAATCATCCGGTGAACCTAGCAACTGTTTTGGGAATAATCAACAAAAAATTGCACTCATTAGCATCAAGATTCAAATCTTAACCTCTAAATACGTGCAACTAGCCCACCAGTTCCTTCTTGGAACACCCATAATTTATTAACATCCTAATAATGAAATCCTAGTAGTTTCAAAAGCTGGTAAGAGAAAGAATGAGTACCTCCGTTATCAGTGCCAACTGCTGAATATAGTCTTTACCAGGAAATAGGGGCTCCCTTTTAATAATCTCCATCAAAATGCAACCAACTGACCAAATATCAATAGCTGCAGTATACTCTGAACAGTTAAGCAGCAATTCAGGAGCTCGATACCATCGGGTTACAACGTACTCTGTCATGAAATCTGTCTCTGAGGTGGTTCTTGCGAGCCCAAAGTCACAAATTTTGAGATCACAATTTGCATTGAGGAGAAGGTTGCTCGGCTTCAAATCTCGGTGTAACACATTTGCAGAGTGTATGTACTTGAGTCCTCGCAACAGTTGGTAAAGGAAATACTGCCAAAGCAATAAACAGAGGTACCCCGTTAGATGACACCAGTCAATTTCATATATTGATATGAAATTGAACTTTGCTCTAAATATGCAATAATGTAAGATGGCTTTCCTTGAAGGCCATGCCACACACACATGTTGACAACTTATTCTATGAATGAAAAACACATTGTTTGTGCTCCTTTCATTACATATGAAGACAACAATGCCTTTTAAAATGCACTAGCTTGTAGAGCTGTTTGGCTTTAGTTTTTTGGAAAAATGGTATTTTCCCTCTCTAATGTAGTGTTGCAACACTACAATACATACCTATCATATATCATTGTTTTAAAGAGCTAGACATCTCCCTGCCCCGGAAAAAAAGGAAAGAAAAAAGAGGAAGGAAGAAGAGTATGAACATGATTATATGACTCGAACCCACACAATCTCATTGATGTGGGTGTGAGGGGCTTACCATTGAGCCAACCTCAACTCTGTCATTTAAATGCAATTATGCATAAATGTTTCTCTTTGTTATCACAGTACCTTGTTATGAGTTTTATATAATTCAATTAAAAATGTCTTCTCTTTAACTGATAGTATATACATATAAATCAAATATTGATCTATTATAGGTGTAACAATATCAGAGTGAGCTCTCATGTAATTTCGAAAAACTCGATGAAGCTGACTCAGCAAATGAAGTTACATAAGATATTTCAAGCCAGCTCCTAATTTGATAAGAGAAAACAATCTTATAAAACCACTCTCTGGGCTAAGTTTTCTAAAATAGAACAAAATATGCAAAGCATAGCCTCATTTACTTAGATGAACCGCTAATTAGGATGTGGGAAAAAAAGATTCAGCTAATTTACCTGGCAGTGATCATCAGTGAGAGCCTGGCTAGAGCGGATAATTTGATGCAGATCAGTATCCAATAATTCGTATACAATATAGACATCATTGAACCTGTTCCTATCCAATGGCGGTATTATGTCCTTAATCTTGACAACCTGCACAAACACCATTGTCTTAATCGTCTCTAGTTCACAGCATACAAAGATACAAATAAAAAAAAGCAATAGAGAACGCTATATGTTCTCTACAATGCCCCCATTTGCAAATCTTGCAATTAATCCATAATCCATATACATATATATATATATATATAGATATATGTATATATATCATGCACATCATATTCAAAACAAACACACTAACAGACAAACAAACCGAGCAGCGCAAATAATCGATGGCATGGAAAAATGCTGCAAAAAATTAACAAAACGAAACAAATGAAGCAACAAAAAGTGTTAAATGTACATACATTCTCATGATCCATGTGACAAAGTAGTTTGATCTCACGGAGTGTTCTCTTAGCATCAATCCTGTTATCAAACGCATTCCCAATCTTCTTTATCGCCACCTCCTCTTTTGTACTGGAATCTGTTGCACTACTGCATCCCATAATAATAAATTTCACATTACTAATTAACCCAAAAAAAAAATCATATCGGAGGTTATTTAATAGACAGAACATGAACTACTTTAATATCCCAAAAAAAAAAAAAAAAAACAAAACAAAATCAAATTTAAACTTCAAGCATGTAGCTAAACCAAAATGAATGATGACTTCATAGAAAAAAAAAATAAAAAATAAAAAATAAAAACTTAAAATAGAAACTGCAAATCTGGAGCAGCTAAAAAACAAAAATATCTATTTTCAAATATTTAAAACAGATGTAGTTAAAAGGACTGATATATAAAATATTACGAACTAAAGCCAAGTAAAAATTGTAAAAAAAAAAAAATAGAAATTTAAATTAAAAAATAATAATTTCCATTGATGCAGCTTCGAAGCATACAATAATAATAATAATAATAATAATAATAAGCAGCTATAAAAAACTCAAACTCAAGAGTATACAAAAATCGAGGGAAACAAAGTAGTAATAGAGAGAGCAGAATGGTAACCAAACGATGCCGTATGCGCCGCGACCGACGGGGTGTATAGGAGGAATATACTTCGACGGGACGAGGAAGAGGTTTCCGAGAATGTTGTACTGCACGAATCTGCCTCCGGAGATCGGGATCCCTCTCTCTCCTACAACCACTGGTTCGTTCTCCATTTCTTTGTCCTTGTTTTGAGCTCACAAAATGATAAAACTCTCCAAGTCCTGTCGTTTTGGAGACGAAGACGAAGACGAAGACGAATACGATGACCAAGAAGAAGAAAAAGATTGAGAGAAATGGACCAGGGCCGTTTGGGTTTCTAGCTTCGGCTTTTGAAATTTGAATTCCAAATTCGATGAAGTTAAAAGGCCTTTTTTTTTTTTTTTTAAATAAATATGTTTACTTCTTTACGAAAAGAGTTAATTACACTCAACCCCCCTGAGGTTTGGCTTATTACATTCGGAATCAAAGTTTGCATTAATGAACACTAACCTCCCCTCACGTTAACGTTGACCGTTGACTTTTTCCAAATTTTTTAAATGACCAAAATACCCCTCTTACAAATTTTTTTACTGTTCATTAAAAAAAATTAATGGTGGAGATCCAATCTGGATCTCCACCAAGAAAAAAAAAAAAAAAAAAAAAATTTTTTGAACTTCATCTTCGAAGAACGACGAACCCAGAGGGTTCGATCTTCGAACCCTTCTGGGTTTGAGATCGAACCCAGAGGGTTCGATCTTCGAACCCTCTGGGTTCCACGAACCCAGAGGGTTCATTCTTCGAACCCAGAGGATTCGAGATCGAACCCAGAAGGGTTCGATCTCGAACCCTCTGGGTTCCACGAACCCAGAAGGGTTCGTTCTTCGAACCCTTCTGGGTTCGTGGAACCCAGAGGGTTTAAAGATTGAACCCTCTGGGTTCGATCTCGAACCCAGAAGGGTTCGAAGATACGAACCCTTCTAGGTTCGTGGAACCCAGAGGGTTCGAGATCGAACCCTTCTGGGTTCGATCTCCAACCCTCTGGGTTCGAAGAACGAACCCTCTGGGTTCGTGGAACCCAGAGGGTTCGAAGATCGAACCCTCTGGGTTCGAGAACCCAGAAGGGTTCGAAGACACGAACCCAGGAATCGAACCCAGAAGGGTTCGATCTCGAACCCAGAGGGTTCGTTCTTCGAAGATGAACTTCAAAAAAATTTTTTTTTTTTTTTTTTCTTGGTGGAGATCCAGATTGGATCTCCACCGTCCATCATTGTTGATGGACGGTGGAGATCCAATCTGGATCTCCACCATTAATTTTTTTTAATGAACAGTAAAAAAAAATTTGTGAGAGGGGTATTTTGGTCATTTAAAAAATTTGGAAAAAGTCAACGGTCAACGTTAACGTGAGGGGAGGTTAGTGTTCATTAATACAAACTTTGATTCCGAATGTAATTAGCCAAACCTCAGGGAGGTTGAGTGCAATTAACTCTTACGAAAATGAACTATAATAGCTTTTCCAATCCTATTATGCATTTGGAATGTTATTATAAATTTAGATAAAATTGAGTGTCATATATGATCTATATTAAAAAAGTTAAGAAAATTTTCTCCAATACAATTATCTAACTTTAATATTGATATGATGTGGCAAAATAAAATTTAAAGAATATCAAGTAGAGTTTCTTATTATAGATATCCTTCTTAATATGCTGACTAGCATTTCTAACTTTTTTCACTAATAAAATTTTAGTATTTTATTAATGCATTTAATTATTATATTGAATGGAGAGAGAATGTAACAAATAACTTGTGTTGATTGGTTTAAAATTATTATTTAAATATTTGAAGAAGTGAATATACATTTCTATAATTTTTTTAATAAGTTAGATCTATATTATTTAGAAATACTAATGTAGCACTATTTAGATACTAAAAAATATATATTTATAGGGTTAATTGCAATAAAGTGCCCTGACATTTGGATATATTGCAATGAAATCGTGACTTTAGCCTTAATTGCATGTTAATACCCTTAACTAACTGATTAATTGCATGTTAGTACCCTTGACCAAGTTGACCGGTATGTTGACTTTGACTTTTTTGGTAAAAAGACAAAATTGCCCCTGGTTAAAAAAAAAATTAAATAAAAATTTTAAAAAAATTTTAAAAATTAAAATTTTTAAAAATAGATCTCCACCGTCCATCAAGATTGATGGACGGTGGAGATCCATTTTTAAAATTTTTAATTTTTTTAATTTTTTTAAATTTTTATTTAATTTATTTTTTTTAAACCAGGGGCAATTTTGTCTTTTTACCAAAAAGTCAAAGTCAACATACCGGTCAACGTGGTCAAAGGTACTAATATGCAATTAAGGCTAAACTTACGATTTCATTGCAATATAGCCAAACGTCAGGGTACTTTAGTGCAATTATTCCATATTTATATTGAAAACGCTACAAAGAGAGACTAGAGAGTTTGGCTTTCAAGTTTGAAGTTTATCTTCCACTGATGACTTGAAAACGTGGGTTCCCCTCTGGCCTCTTTCAAGTTTGAAAATTAGAATTGATAAAGTTGGAGAAAATCCACTTTAATTTGCCACGTGGTGGGTTTAAAGTAAACTATCATTTTCTTATTTATTTTTTCTAATGTTAAATTTAAGATTATTCTCACGTATTAAATATTTAATACACGGTTGTATAGGACAGTCGTTGAATTTAATATTATTTTAAAATCTAACATTGTCACATGTTAAATCTTTAATAAATTGATGCATCGATCAACAACTGATTGGGGATTTATAGTAAATATTATTTTTAAATTTAAATTTTTTAAAATTATTTTAAAACTGACATCTATTAAATCTTTAATTGAGGGATGTATAAATAAGTAATTGAATTTAATATTATTTGAAACCTAACAATATCACGTGTTAAATCTTTAATAGATGGGTGTATAAATCAGCAGTTGAGTGATGCAGCCAGTGCTCTGAAAATTTTCCCGTTGAGTTGAGCGTGTCAAGTAAGCTAATTACCTTTTTTTAACAACATTAAAGGTTTTTTTAGTGAATTAATTTTATATTAATTATAGGGAAATTAATGTATCTTTTTTATAAAAAAAAATACAATTATGAACTATATTTAATTTAATTTATAATTTTTATTTTAAATTACGTGATAGTAATTTGTAGCTGTAATTTAAATTATAGTACTAAGTGTTGTGAATTTATAAAATTACTTATTGTATTATTATGAACCAAATAGTGATAAATTTTGATTTTACTACTCCACACGCTCATAATGTTAATCTCATGGGCGATGGGTTGTATTTAGTCAAATTCTTATAATAAATATTTTATTTATAAATTTAAGTTAAAATATTAAATAATTTACGGCATATTAAGTATCAATATTTGAGTATATTTATACAATTTATTTATTTATTTATATAATGTATACAAACCAAAACCATTGTTATTTTCTTTTCAAAAAAAAAAAACCATTGTTATTTTAGTGTGTGGTACTTGAACCCAACTATTTAGACTTTAATTATTTTATATTATTTTTTTGTTTTGTGAGTTGAAATATTTAATTTCTAATTTGTCTCTCGGTAAGACATATAAATTCATAATTGGTCTGACATTCATTTAATTGAGTTTGTTAATTAAAAAACAATTCCTATTTTCATACTAGATTTCAAGTAGGGTAATTTAGATTTTTCTTCTGATGATTGACATATCGACATTTTCCCCCAGTGTGTTCAGAATTAGTCAGCTTCCCCCCTTTATTACCCAAATGTTAAGAAAATTAACTTAACCGTAAGATTATAAGGGCAGTTCATTAATTGACTCTTAAATTATTTATTAAATCAATTAAAATATAAATAAAATTTTTATTAAAACATTTTCTTAAATTTTTTTTAAAAAAAATTCACTCTCTCTCCACTTTTTTATCCATAGTCATCATTACTATAAGGAGGATTTTCATTTTGGTCCCTAACTTTTAGGGAATTATCAATTTTTTAAACCAGTTTAGTTTATTGGTATTATTGGATCCTATCTTTCTGGAAACGTATCAATTTGATCTTTCTGTTAGTCAACCGTTAGTCAAACTTAACTATTCTAAGGGTATTTTTGTCTTTTAACCTACCCCTAATTAAAAAATTAATTAAATTAAAAACTTTAAAAAAATATATTTGAAAATCTCTACCGTCCATTAAAATTGATGGACGGTGGAGATTTTATAGAAATTTTAAAATAAAAAATTGTAAAATTAAATTTTTTTCAATTAAATTTTTTTTAACTATTTAAAAAAAATTGATATTTTTGACGGAGATCCAGATTGGATCTCCACCGTCCATCAACAATAATGGACGGTGGAGATCTAATTTGGATATCCACCAAGAACAGCCACAAAAAAAAAAAAAAAAAAGATTGAAGTTGCATTTGAATATCTGGGTTCGAATCGAACCCAGAAGGGTTCGAAGACGAACCTAGGACTCGGGGTTTGATTCGAACTCAGAAATATGGGTTCGAATTTTTGGTTTGTTCTTCAACTTCAAATTTTTTTTTTTTTGTTTGTTCTTGGTGGAGATATCCACTGTCCATCATTGTTGATGGTCCACCAAAAATTTCAATTTTTTTTTAAAAATAGTAAAAAAAAAATAAATTGAAAATAAATTAATTTACAATTTTTATTTTTAAAATTTTTTTTTGATATAATCTTCACTATCTATCAATTTTGATGGACGGTGGAGATTCATTTAAAAATATTTTTTTAAAATATTTTAGAATTTTTAATTAAAAATTAATTTAAAATGACCATACTAACCTTCTAATTATTAATATATTTTTTTTAAAATTTGATGTTAAAATTGTAATTTTAACTTATTTAAATAGAGTCAAGGGCAAAATAGTATTTTTACCAATTCTGTTAAGTTTGACTGGTAGAAATTTGGTCAGATGGACCAAATTGATACATTTCCTAAAAGTTAGGGTCTAATGATATCATTAACCATAACTAATTTAAAAAAATGATAATTCTCCAAAAGTTAGGGACCAAAATAAAAATTTCCCTTACTATAAAAATCTATCTCTTCCTCCATCGTTAACATCATCATCAATAAGAAAACAACTCAAACACAATCATCACCAGATCTTTTTCTATCCATTTTTTTTAAAATTTTTTAATCATCATCAACTCAAAAACAATTCAAATTCCACACAACTCAAACACCACTAAAACACCACCCAAGCAAACCCAGCATCTGAATATTATTTTTCTTTAAAAAAAAATTCATCAACCACTCACACAAACTCTACCACCCATACAAACACCAACACTAAACCTTTCTTTTTTTTCTTCAATTTTTTTTTAATCAATCAAACACAAGCATAAATTTCACCAGCCAAACCAACACCCAAACAAACTCACCCCAACCAAATTGAATTTTTTTTTTAAAATTTTTTTTTTCATCAATCACTCAAAACACAAACACAAATTCTACCAGCCAAATACCACCCAAAATCCACTCAAACACTACCCAACCACCGTCCAAACCAACACCTAACCACCACCGATCGATCTCCTCCACGGCGCCGACCCCAAGCGCCCAACACCACCTCAAATCACTATCCAAACTAGAAGAGAGAGACTGGGAGAAAATAAAAGAGACGAGGAGAAGATAGAGAGTGAGAAGAGTTGGAGAGTTAGTGAGAGAGACAGTGAGATTAGAGAGAAAAATGTGAAGAAATGAAAGAAAGAGAGAGGGGCGCTAAAGAGAGATGGAGAGAAGAGAAGTGGGAAGAGAGTGAATTTTTTATAGTTTTTTTTAAATGTTTTAATTAAGATTTTTTTTATTTTTTTAATTGATTTAATAAATAATTTAAGAGTCAATTACTAAACTGCTCCTATAATTTAACCGTTAAGTTAGGGAGTGGGTGGGGGGATTGACTAATTCTGAAACATAGGGGGGAAATATTGATATGTCAATCGTTGGGGGGAAATATAAATTACCCTTTTAAGTATTCACGTTATGCTTATTACAATTTCTCTAATCGATATTGATGCCACCATCCCAAATTTTACATTTGGGTTTGGGCTTATACAAAAACAAGCTCATCAACTATACCAATGGTTCGGCCTAACACGGTATGGAGCTAGCAGGTGAAAATCGTCTTATTGGGCAACGAAGGCGCTTAATATTATAGGATTCAGATTCATATATAATCAATTTATTGGGCAACGAAGGCGCTTAATTATGATATGCAGCTAGCAGGTGAAAAGCGTCTTCTGCAACTAAATGAATTAGAGGAGTTCCGGTTGGATGCTTATGAGAACGCGCGAATCTACAAAGAGCGCACCAAAAGATGGCATGACAAGTATATTGTGCGAAGAGAGTTGGAGGTGGGGCAGAAAGTTCTTCTATTTAACTCTCGCCTGCGACTCTTCCCAGGAAAGTTGAAATCACGATGGTCCGGACCATTCGAGATTGTGAAAGTATATCCACATGGGGCTGTGGATATCAAGAACCCGAGTGGAGAAACGTTCAAAGTAAATGGCCAACGACTCAAGTTATACATAGAGGGAGTTGCCATTCCGCCCAAGACCTCGGTGGAGTTGCTAAGTTCCAAATGACAGGGCATACAGTCGAGCTATGACTATAAACTAGCGCTTCTTGGGAGGCAACCCAAGCTATTCTTAACTTTTTGGACTATTTTGAATTGGTTTAAGTTATTTTAATTCGATTGTTTTTAATTTTGATTCTTAGTTTTTAATTTTGATTTTGTTGTTTTTTTTTTTTTATTTGATTTGATTTGGAGGATCCACATTTTCCATCGCGATCTGTCCAGCGCGACCACAGGTCGCGATGGTGATCACAGCGAGGAATTTCCAGCAACCCTAAGTGCTTCTATAAATAGAAAGTGAGGAGAGAGAAAGGGGATCTCGGGAATTTTCAGAACAAGACAAGAAAGAGAGAGAGAATGAGGAAGAAGAAGAGAGAAGAGGGTCTAGGAAGCTAGCCATTGGATCGATTCTCCGGACAACTTCAATCGCTCTTAGGATTCGGATTCGTGCACGGAAAAGCTCTACCGATTCGGTTTCGACGAGAGTCAAGCCTCATTGAGTTTTTCTATCACAATCTTTCTTTTAATCTTGTATTATTTATGTTGTTCTTGATTTATAATATTATGTATTTTTATTTTCTAGTGATGAACTAATTTATTACACTAGGGATGATGATGGAACTTGCTATGACTTTTGATTGAGATTAATGAATGTTTGGATGATTTGAGTTATATGATTGAGTGTTGATTTAATGTTTAATTGATTGTATATTGATTGATCACCAATATTCGATATCTTGTTGTGGTGGATTAAGTACCGAAAGGAGACGCCCACCACGTGTTCGATAAATTGCCACAATGACCTAGAAACCAAATAGAGATATATTGGTGTAGGTTATTTGATCTAAATATGTTTCCATATTTAATGCATTCTCGTATATTTAGCATTCATCGAGAGATAGGGTGTTAGTATGTGTTGAATAGGTTCGATTTACCTTGAGAAAGGATTTCGGATAATTTGTTAACATGATCATCAATCATCAACTTGGACATCCATACATGATTATCTCATATCATTAGGATTAGTAAGTGAAATCGGATTCCCTAGTTCCCATCTCCATTGATAAAAAGATATTTTAATTTCAAGTTTTCATTCATTTAGAATATAAATCACAAATCACAATCATTGAATTGATCATCTAGATAGTATTAAGCTTGGTAAATTTCAGTACTCAATTTCTAAACGTTCTCGTGGGAACGATATTCGGACTTCACAAATCTATATTACTTGAGCCGACCCCGTATACTTGCGGGTACACAAATGGCGTGTCAAGTTTTTGGCGCCGTTGCCGGGGAACGGTTTAGTCATAATTGATATTGATATCAACTTAGTCTAGTACTAATATGGATATTTTCTTTATTTTCTTCAATTTCTTTTTACATTTGTTTTCTTACTTGTGTGATTCTTTTTGTGTGCAGGAATTTCCATTTGTGTATGAGACAAACGAGACGTAGTAGTAGTAGTGTAGAGTCTCTCGAAGCCCTTGACCCTGAAATAGAGCGAACACTTATTCAAAGAGTGAGGCAAGCATGACAGCAAGCTACAATGAAAGACCATCAACAACAGCAAAATGAGCAGCAACAAGCACCTCCAGAAATTGCCAAGGCATTGCGAGATTATGCCATTCCTACCATGGTAGGAAATCAGTCGAGCATTCGATGACCTCCAGTTGCGGGTAACAACTTTGAAATCAAGCCTGCAATCATCCAAATGATACAAAATACTGTTCAATTTGGGGGTATGCCAATTGATGACCCAAATAGCCACATGGAGCGATTTCTAGAAATATGCGACACCTTCAAGCAAAATGGGGTGTCTGACGATGCAATTCGGCTGCGGATATTTTCCTTTTCATTAAGGGACAGAGCTAAATTATGGTTGAATTCATTGCCACCGAACACTTTCACTACATGGGAAGGCCTAGCTCAAGCTTTCCTTGCCAAGTATTTTCCACCAGGGAAAACTGCAAAGCTTAGAAACGATATCGCTCTATTCGCCCAAATGGAGATGGAATCGTTATATGAAGCCTGGGAGAGATACAAAGATACTTTGAGAAAGTGTCCGCATCACGGCTTACCCGATTGGCTTGTAGTGCAGACATTCTACAATGGGCTCACACTACAAAACCGAAGCATGCTAGATGCATCCGCTCAAGGTGCTTTAATAAGCAAGCCAGCCGACGTAGCTCATCAGTTAATTGAGGAAATTTCCACAAATAGCTATATGTGGGCATATAAGAGAGCATGTCACAAGAAAGCAGTTGGGTCAGCTACAGCTTATGAGGTTGACGAAATCACATCACTCAAAGCACAAGTTGCTTCTTTGTCGAGCCAAATAAACAAATGGAATGTAAATTCCATACAGTCAGCAACTCCTGGATGTGACAACTGTGGAGGACCATATGGTAGTGCTGAGTGCACAATGGGTAATTCTTCTTTTTCATGTACCGGCGGTGCTGAACAGGTACAATATGTGCAAAACTTCAGCAAGCCATACAACAACCCATACTCAAGCACTTACAATCCTGGATGGAGAAATCACCCAAATTTCTCATGGAGAGATAATTAGCAGAATAGCAATGCGAAGCCTGGACCACCTGGTTTTCAGAATCAAGACAATGTTCATCCGAGCCAAGGAACAAATCAGCAAGAGAGGAAACCTAGCCCTAGAAGACATGCTGGTTAAATTTATGTCAAAAATTGATTCCAGGATGGATGGACAAGATGCAGCAATGAAAAAAATGGATGGGAAGATTGACCATGTGGCGCAGCAAAATCAAGCCGCTATTCAAAAGCTTGATGTGCAGATTGGCCAGATAGCTAGAGATACACAAAACAGAGCTCATGGCATACTACCTAGCAACACGGAGGTCAATCCCAAGGAGCATTGTAAAGCAATCACTTTGAGGAGTGGAAAAGAAATAGAAAATACTATAGGAAGCAACCACTCTCAACAAGAAGCTGAAGCAAATGAAACAAGCATTGAATCACCTTCCATACCACCAGTTCGTCACAATGAAAAGAGTGATGAACCACTTCCGCCTGTCCAAGTAGTCAAGGCATATGTGCCACCTGTACCTTTTCCGCAAAGGCTACAGAAGCACAAAGAAGATAAGAATTTTACTAAATTCCTTGAAATTTTTAGGAAACTTCATATTAACATTCCTTTTGCAGAGGCTTTAGCTCAGATGCCATCATATGTGAAGTTCTTAAAAGAAATTCTATCAAAGAAAAGACGGCTTGAAGATCATGAAACCGTCACCTTGACTGAGGAATGCAGTGCCGTCATTCAGAACAAATTACCTCAGAAATTAAAAGATCCAGGGAGTTTTACTATTCCCTACACTATTGGGAGTTCTGAATTTGTTAAAGCTTTGTGCGATCTAGGTGCTAGCATTAATTTGATGCCTTTTTCTGTTTTCAGGAAACTAGGTTTGGGGGAAGTGAAGCCAACAAGTGTAACACTCCAATTGGCAGACCGTTCTGTCAAATATCCCTACGGAGTGATAGAAGATGTGCTAGTCAAGGTGGACAAATTCTACTTTCCTGTGGATTTCATTGTGCTAGAGATGGAGGAAGATGTTGATATTCCTCTCATATTGGGGAGACCATTCTTGGCAACCGGGGGAGCACTAATAGATGTGCAGCAAGGGAAGTTGACACTGCGCGTGGGTGATGAAGAAGCAGTCTTCAATGTGTTTAAGGCTACAAAATATGCAACTACTGCAAACACTTGCCTTAGAGTTGATGCAGTAGACTCTTTAGTTGAAGAAGCCTTTGAGAAGAGCATTCCTGAAGAGCCATTGGAAGCTTGTTTGGCTCATGGAGAGACAAAAGAAGAAGAAAATGATAGCATAGCTGAGTATGCTTTCCGTCTTGATACAGCACCCCCTATGCCATATGGGGGCAGGAGATATTTTGAAGACTTAGGCCATGGGAAGCCAAAAATACTACCTTCAATCGAGCAGCCTCCTCAACTCGAATTGAAGCAATTACCTGAGCAATTGAGGTACGCTTATTTGGGGGAATCTAACTCCCTCCCAGTAATAATTTCAGCTACCTTAAATGAAACAGAGGAGGAGAAACTTCTGGGAGTGCTGCGGCAGCACAAGTCCGCATTGGGGTGGACTATCTCTGACATAAAGGGAATCAGCCCTACCATGTGCATGCACAAGAACTTGATGGAGGATAATTTCAAGACTTCAATAGAACATCAACGCAGGCTGAATCCAATTATGAAAGAGGTAGTCAGAGCAGAGATTCTTAAATTGCTAGATGCTGGAATCATATACCCCATCTCAGATAGTTCATGGGTGAGTCCGATGCAAGTAGTTCCAAATAAAGGGGGGATCACGGTAGTGAGAAATGAAAACAATGAATTGATCCCCACCAGAATAGTCACAGGTTGGAGAGTGTGCATTGATTACAGGAAGCTAAACACCGCTACAAGAAAAGATCACTTTCCACTTCCTTTTATTGATCAAATGTTAGAGAGACTGGCAGGGCACGCGTACTATTGTTTCCTAGATGGCTACTCAGGATACAATCAGATACCTATTGCACCTGAAGATCAAGAGAAGACAACCTTCACCTGCCCTTATGGTACTTTCGCCTACAGAAGAATGCCGTTTGGCCTTTGTAATGCTCCAGCGACCTTTCAGTGATGTATGATGGCTATCTTTTCCGATATGGTCGAGCGTTTCATTGAAATATTCATGGATGATTTTTCTGTATTTGGTTCGTCTTTTGATGTGTGTTTGGCAAATTTGGCCTTAGTGCTTAAAAGATGTGAAGAAACGAATCTAGTACTAAATTGGGAGAAATGTCACTTCATGGTGAAGGAAGGCATTGTCTTGGGTCATAGAATCTCATCAACAGGGATTGAGGTGGACAGGGCGAAAATTGAAGTCATTGAAAAATTACCACCGCCCACCTCCGTAAGAGGAATCCTGCAGTTTTCTGGGACACGGCGGTTTCTATCGCCGGTTCATTAAAGACTTCTCCAAGATCATCAAGCCCCTCTGCAATCTATTGTCAAAAGAGGTAACATTTGAGTTCACAGAAGAATTCCATAGTGCATTCCAGAAGCTGAAAAAGGAGCTCACTTCCGCACCGATTATCACCGCCCCTAATTGGGAGTTACCATTCGAATTAATGTGCGATGCGAGTGATTATGCTGTGGGGGCAGTATTGGGTCAGAGAATAGACAAACGCCTTCATGTTGTCTATTATGCTAGTCGTACTTTGACAGATGCTCAAATCAACTATGCAACCACAGAAAAAGAGCTATTGGCAATTGTGTTTGCTTTCGAAAAATTCAGGTCATATTTGATGGGGGCCAAAGTAATTGTATGCACTGATCATTCTGTGATCAAGTATCTCATGTCAAAGAAGGATGCCAAGCCTAGACTCATTCGATGGGTCTTACTCCTGCAAGAGTTCGACCTAGAGATCAAGGACAAGAAGGGAACAGAAAACCTGGTGGCAGACCATCTTTCTCGACTAGAACGCAGCTGCAACGAAGAGGAGGTAAGTATTCCTATCGATGATTCATTTCCTGATGAACAACTCTTTGTTTTGTAGGCTCTTATGACCCCATGGTATGCTGACTTTGTAAACTACTTGGTGAGCGAGATCATTCCACTAGACTTGACCTATCATAAGCAGAGGAAGTTCTTTGCCGACGTGAAATACTACATGTGGGAGGAACCATACTTGTTCAAGTATTGTTCAGATGGCATAATCAGGTGTTGTGTGCCAGAAACGGAAATCAAAGATATCCTCCTGCATTGTCACAGTTTGGAGTGTGGAGGGCACTTTAGCGCTTCAAAGACGTCCGCAAAAGTTCTTCAATCAGGCTTCTATTGGCCTTCAATATTTCAAGACACCCGCCACTTCATTGATTCATGTGATAGGTGTCAGAGGACAGGCAATATCAGCCGCCGAAACCAAATGCCTCAAAACCCCATCATTGAGGTCGAGCTATTTGATTTGTGGGGAGTTGATTTCATGGGACCATTTCCCATGTCGTTCAACAACCAATATATTCTGGTTGCGGTTGATTATGTCTCCAAATGGGTGAAAGCCATAGCCACTCCGACAAATGATGCAAAGGTAGTGTTGAAGTTTTTCAAAAAAAATATTTTTTGCAGGTTTGGAACACCGCGGGCAGTCATCAGTGATGGAGGATTGCACTTCTGCAACCGGCAGTTTGAAGCACTACTCAAAAGATATGGAGTGACTCACCGCATCACCACACTGTACCATCCTCAGACAAGCGGACAGGTGGAAATTTCGAATAGGGAGATCAAACAAATTCTGGAGAAAACGGTGAATAGCTCCAGAAAAGATTGGTCGGTCCGGCTAGATGATGCACTATGGGCTTACCGGACAGCTTTCAAAACCCCTATTGGGATGTCTCCCTATAGGTTGGTTTATGGGAAATCATGTCATCTGCCAGTCGAGCTCCAGCACAAGGCTTATTGGGCAACGAAGGCGCTTAATTATGATATGCAGCTAGCAGGTGAAAAGCGTCTTCTGCAACTAAATGAATTAGAGGAGTTCCGGTTGGATGCTTATGAGAACGCGCGAATCTACAAAGAGCGCACCAAAAGATGGCATGACAAGCATATTGTGCGAAGAGAGTTGGAGGTGGGGCAGAAAGTTCTTCTATTTAACTCTCGCCTGCGACTCTTCCCAGGAAAGTTGAAATCACGATGGTCCGGACCATTCGAGATTGTGAAAGTATATCCACATGGGGCTGTGGATATCAAGAACCCGAGTGGAGAAACGTTCAAAGTAAATGGCCAACGACTCAAGTTATACATAGAGGGAGTTGCCATTCCGCCCAAGACCTCGGTGGAGTTGCTAAGTTCCAAATGACAGGGCATACAGTCGAGCTATGACTATAAACTAGCGCTTCTTGGGAGGCAACCCAAGCTATTCTTAACTTTTTGGACTATTTTGAATTGGTTTAAGTTATTTTAATTCGATTGTTTTTAATTTTGATTCTTAGTTTTTAATTTTGATTTTGTTGATTTTTTTTTATTTGATTTGGTTTGTTGTTTATTGGTTGTGAATTTTCATTCTTGAAATTGTTTTTCTTGACAGGTGCTAGGAGGAGAGTTTGTGCTTAACACAGTGAGCACCGTGACCTGCGTCGCGACCTGTGGTCACGGTGACGCAGTCGCGTTGCTCACTGCCTCACGAAGAAAAATTGTGCAAAGGTTCACAGTGAGCAACGCGATCACCTCATCGCGACCTGTGGTCGCGGTGAGAAGGTCGCGGTGCTCACTACCTTAGAAGAAGAAAAAAAAAATGAAAACTTCACAGTGAGCAACGCGACCTCACGTCGCGACCTATGGTCGCGGTGCTCACTGCCAGAGCAGTTAAGCAGTCAGCGTGAGCAGACCAACGCGACCTGTGGTCGCGGCGACGCCTCGCACTGACCCATCACTTATCCAAATGGTGGCGTTTCGAGCAAAAATCAGCCACCGCGACCTCGTAGCGCGACCTGAGGTCGCGGTGAAGTGGTCGCGATGAGGAATTGGGGATTAAATCCCTAGCGTGCGCGACAGCCCCCATTCAAGCAGTTCTCGCGAAAATTCTTTGTTTCCAAACTCTCTCAACTCCGAATCCTCTCAACTCTCATGATCATTGGGTGCAAGGTAATCGATTCTTCTCATTTCAATTAAGTTGTAGAGAAGCACTTTGGATTTTGTTGAGTGGATTTCGTGCCTAGGATAGATTGAAGTGTGGTGTGTTGAGATTTTTGAATTTGTATGGTGTTTTTGTGATTGGTAGTGATTGTTGAAGTGTTGGGGATTAATTAGTTGTTGTAGTGTTGTTGAAGTTTGTTAGTATTGTTTTTGCGATAGAAGTTGTTTGGATTGATTGTGAAGTTGTGAAGTTTTTTTTTGAATTACCGTAATTTTGTAACTGTTGTTTAGTTGGTGGAAATTGTATGGATTGTGGGGCAATGCCGAGGTTGAAACGGTTTAACGAAGAGTATCCCGACCGGTTTGCGTCCTGCTCTTCGAAGGGAAAGGGCAAACAAAAGCAAAAAGGGTCTAAAAAGGCAAAAATCCAGAAAAAAGAAAAGCCGAAGAATGTGGGTGACCCGAACCCAGAATTCGACGGTCGGTTGGCAGCTCAGAAGGGGAGAACCCTTCTCTTGGAGCGAGGTATTGCTGTGGAGGAGTTGGCCACATCTGTTATCCCCGCCCATATTGACCAGCAGGGTTGGGGTAACTTTATTCGGATGCCCAACTGGGCGAATGAGAGTATAGTTCCGTGAGTTCTATGCCGCAATGTATCCGCCGCACTTCCATAACTATGGCATAGTTCCAGTCAGAGGAGTACAGATTAGGATCACTCGAGAAGTGATCAATGCTCACTTCGGCACCACTCCTCAGCCAGACCTTCGTCTTGGATACCCCGAGCTTCCATTGTTCTCAGAGCATAACTCAGACTTAGCTGGGAGTTTGCGGATGTCCGGATCGAGAGTTTTGCAGGACGGCACTGCCCCTATTAAGCATCATGAGCTTCATATAGATGCTGCTTTCTGGCAGATATTCTCTGACTTTTCACTGCGCCCAGTCCAGCATCGCACGACTCTTATCATGGAGACCGCCCGGTTGGTGCACTGTATCCGGAACGGCATTGCTTTAGATGTTGGGGTATTGATTAGGGATGAGATATGCCATGCAGGCCGTCGGTTGCGAGGTGTGCTGCCATTTTCGTGCTTGATCACACACATTTGTGCTTCTCATGGCATAGATGTGTATGCTGCAGATGAGCAGCAGTACCTCCGCTCGCCTCTGCAGAATTTGAACAGAGCAACTTATAATGATTTGGCCAAGAGGCGGCGGCTGCCACAACTTGGAGAGTAGGAGCGTCAGCCTGCAGCTGGAGATGATGATATGGAGGACATATTGGCTGCGGTTGAGGACTACCATGGCAGTGGCGATGACGAGCAGGCTGCTCCCAGAGTACCCACCAGGGCACTAGAGGTTCTGCAGCAGGCAGTTCACAGAGACGATCTGAGGGAGCAGCTGAGAGTTCTCAGTGGGGTCAGGTATTGTGTGCGTTAGAGGATATTCAGGGGCAGATGATGGATATGCGTCTGCATATGGATCATCGGATGACGGAGCTCCAGCAGCATGTTGACCAGCGGATGGACAGACAGGATGCAGCTATTGATAAGATGAGTCAGTACCTCCAGACTGTCTCTTCCGACTTGCAGAGGAGAGGCTTTGCTGTTCAGTCCTACATCCGCAGATTTCAGAGAGCTTCAAGTCCACCATCACCTCCACCAGCATGATTTATTTTTGTGTCATTTGTGTTTTATTTTTTTCTGTTTATTTTATTTACTGAACTGATATTGTTTTAGAGTTGGATTTTGTACTGCTACATTTCTTTTATGCTTATCGCTTTTGTTTCGTTTTATTTGATTTTTAAACATTGCGGACAATGTTTGAGTTAAGTTTGGGGGTGTATTTGTCTTTAGTGTTTTGTTGGTGTATATAGGTTGGAAACCTAGACTTTCCTCATACGCACTGCGTTTGGAAGACTTAGGTTGAACAACGCCACGTACACCAACTTTTGATTTTTTTCGTATTTTCGTTTTTATTGTTGTAGAATAGCGAATCATATGCATGCCTCGCAAATAATTGAATAATAATATGTATTTGCTTAGTTCATGTGAGTGTGCAAAGTTGTTAGCTAGAATAATGCCGATAGTATCTTTGCATCTAAGCATACAGGTCTGAAGTCTCTGCATTGTAATGTGTGATAGCTGTCAATTAATAGCTCTGATTAATAGTAGAGACTACCCTTAGTGAGATTTTGAGATTTTTGCGTATTTTATTCTGAGGGAATTTTTCGTTTCTACTCTTATACACTTTCTTGAGCTTTATTGTCGATAGATTGATCTCTATAGGTTTGCATTGGATGTTAATGAACTGCATTATGAAAATCTTGTGTATATGTTTTGAATGTCAATTGAGTAGATTTTGGAGATATGATCCAGGCAATGTGTGTGAATTCCTAAATAGCTTGATATCCTATCCGTAATTGCATGCTCCTTATCCCATTCGCGGCCAAACACTCGCTTATTAACCTTTTATTGTATGACCTATATGTCCAAAAATCCTAGCCAAAATTGTAAGACATTACCTTTGACGCTTGGAAACTAGAGACAATTAAAAGGAAAATATGTAAGTGTTGAGTGAGGAAGAAGGAGTGGAGGAGAAAAGATGATATGGATACGGGTAATATGCAGAAAAAGAAGTTAGCCAACATAAAAATAAAATAAAATAAAAAGAGTTGGCTAAAAAAAGGAATGGAATGCACAAAGTAAAAGTCGAAAAAGGGGTTGAAAAGAGGTTGAAGGAGAAATGTGAGAAAAAGATTTGGAATGCAAGTTGAATGAATTTGGTGGTCATGAGAGAAATGGTGCAAATTGAAATTTTTATGAAGTCTCTCAGTAGGTTTCCAAGTGCGTTGAGCCTGAATTCCGTTCTTTTTGAGCCAATCTCCCCTAAGCCCCATTACAACCATGTAAAGTCCTGTTGATCTCCTTAGGAAACTCAATTGTAATATTTGACATGTATATGCATGAATTTTTCTGTTCTTAGCATTTGATATCTTTCATGAGATCCTTTGTCAAATCTGTGCGTTCTTTCTAAATAATGATGCATACGATGCATTTTGAAATTATTTGCTCATAAATTCCAGTCGTATGCAATTGAAAGTGTGATTACCTAGGTTCTGAGTGTCATTGAGTGAAAACTGGTGAGACTAGAGTCGAGGCGAATTATATCAGCAGTTTATTGATATGGAGATGTCACGATTATCAATGCATTGTATGTCAGTTTCCTGTGTGAGATAGGGTGTGTAGACTTATCGGCTGCATTTTAGATTTCTGATTATTGTGCTACTCTTATGCCTTTGCATGTGCGTTTATGCTTGATTTGATGTGTAGTTATGTTTGTGATTAGCTTAGGGCGTTTGTGGGTATCATAGCTGGTAAACCCTCACGAGACTATAACTCGTCCACTAGGGTCACCTAGGGGTTTAAAGGCTTGTGGCACGTGCTAAATGTCATCGTTGCATCCTACGAAAATGGATATAGCTTAGTTCGTTTTTGTTCTTAGTTTTAGCTATCTTTGTTTTTGTTTTTAGTTGTGGTGTGTTCCGATTTGCTTGAGGACAAGCAAAAGATAAGTTTGGGGGTATTTGATCGGTCATTTATTTTCATATAATTACGACCCTTAAACCGTATCTTTTAATTGTATTCTTGAGTATTTTTGGTGCTTTTGATGTGTTTGTTAAGTGTTTGTAGGTTTTAGGTGTTTCTCTCGGAATCGCGCGAAGATTGGAATTCTCGGTCCAAAACCGTGATTTTCTGGCAGGGAGCATCGCGACCTAACCATCGCGACCTATGGTCGCGCTGTGCTGATCGCGGTGGAAAATGTGGATCCTGGCAGTGAGCAGCGCGACCGCTCACCGCGACCACAGGTCGCGATGAGGTGGTCGCGGTGAGAGTGAGATCCTTGGTAGAGAGCATGGCGAGCAACCCATGGTCGCGGTGATGGGATCGCGCTGAATGATGAGGCCTTGGCAGTGAGCATCGCGACCTGGCCAGCGCGACCTCAGGTCGCGGTGAAGCAGTTCAAGCAATCCAGTGAGCATCGTGATCTGTCCAGCGCGACCACAGGTCGCGATGGTGATCACGGCGAGGAATTTCCAGCAACCCTAAGTGCTTCTATAAATAGAAAGTGAGGAGAGAGAAAGGGGATCTCGGGAATTTTCAGAACAAGACAAGAAAGAGAGAGAGAGAAGGAGGAAGAAGAAGAGAGAAGAGGGTCTAGGAAGCTAGCCATTGGATCGATTCTCCGGACAACTTTAATCGCTCTTAGGATTCGGATTCGTGCACGGAAAAGCTCTACCGATTCAGTTTCGACGAGAGTCAAGCCTCATTGAGTTTTTCTATCACAATCTTTCCTTTAATCTTGTATTATTCATGTTGTTCTTGATTTATAATATTATGTATTTTTATTTTCTAGTGATGAACTAATTTATTACACTAGGGATGATGATGGAACTTGCTATGACTTTTGATTGAGATTAATGAATGTTTGGATGATTTGAGTTATATGATTGAGTGTTGATTTAATGTTTAATTGATTGTATATTGATTGATCACCAATATTCGATATCTTGTTGTGGTGGATTAAGTACCGAAAGGAGACGCCCACCACGTGTTCGATAAATTGCCACAATGACCTAGAAACCAAATAGAGATATATTGGTGTAGGTTATTTGATCTAAATATGTTTCCATATTTAATGCATTCTCGTATATTTAGCATTCATCGAGAGATAGGGTGTTAGTATGTGTTGAATAGGTTCGATTTACCTTGAGAGAGGATTTCGGATAATTTGTTAACATGATCATCAATCATCAACTTGGACATCCATACATGATTATCTCATATCATTAGGATTAGTAAGTGAAATCGGATTCCCTAGTTCCCATCTCCATTGATAAAAAGATATTTTAATTTCAAGTTTTCATTCATTTAGAATATAAATCACAAATCACAACCATTGAATTGATCATCTAGATAGTATTAAGCTTGGTAAATTTCAGTACTCAATTTCTAAACGTCCTCGTGGGAACGATATTCGGACTTCACAAATCTATATTACTTGAGCCGACCCCGTATACTTGCGGGTACACAAATGGCGTGTCAACCGCCCCAGTGAACAAGCATTCAATCGACCCCGTGCCTCTAGTTTTGCAGGTTGTAGTGCCTCGATCTTCATTCTACTATTTTCATGGTCTACAATTTGGCGCCCACCATGAGGCACGACGATCATTGAATGAGCAAAGCTAGAGCCCTACATCCCTACGCTACAATGTCGCACGACGATTCAAGCCATAGTGCAATGGAGGCCGAACTACAACTCCTCATCTCGTAGATACATGAAAACACTCAGAGACTCCAAGCTCTCAAGGAGGAGAACCAACAAGTCAGGGCAGAGAACTAAGAGCTCCAAAGCAAGGTTCACTCCCTATTGACCACTAGACCAATTGGGAATGTATTAACGTCTCATGCACCACCGGTCGACCACATTGCTCCCGCTCCGTACTACACAACCGTTCAACCGGAGGATCAAGGTATAACTACTAGTGACCTTAACCCCACACATGTAGGTGGAGAGCATGACTCACAAGCAATGGGTGGAGCAATCAACCTCGTTCCCTCATCGATGTCAAACTTGCAAGTTGGTTGGAGCGACAACGACCTAAGGGGACAACTTACCACGAGCAGCTCAAAAGGTGCAGCCCGTGTCAACCCCCAACGTGACCAACAATGGTTCGACTCAACTGATCGTCCAACCACAGGAGACTCCATCAGCTCCATCACATTCGACCCCGTTGAACCCGGAGATGGTAAGCTCTAACCTTACCTTTGCTAACCCTGGTCTAGCTCGCAGGTTTGCTGAGATGTAGGCTCATTTAACGTATTCCTAGAATGCCGACCTCGATAAAGAAAAGCACGGTGAACAGCTTCGCTGACTCACCTTTCGTTGACGTGATAGCTCTAGTAAAGATGTCCAAGAAGTTCAGCTTCCCTAACATGAAGCACTATGACGGAACAACCAATCCGGACGACCACATAGCACAGTATCGCTAATGGATGTTCACATCGATAATCCCATGTGACCTGAGGGAGACATGCATGTGCAAAGGCTTCAGATCGAGTTTGGAGGGACCAGCTCTACAATAGTACACCAACATTCCCAATGTCTCCATCAGCTTCTTCGCTCAACTCACGGATACCTTCGTGGAGCAGTTTGCTAGTAGCAAAAAATTGGAAAAATAGTCGGGCGACGTTTACACTATCAGCCAGAGGAGAGGAAAGCGTCTCTGTGACTATGTAGGGCGCTTCAACAAGGAGAAGGTCTCAATTCCTCACTGCAACCCAGCAACAACAATATTCACCTTATGGAAGGGCTTGCTACATGACTCGGACTTATACAAGGAGCTGACCAAGTATCCGTGCAAAACTATGGAGGACGTCTTAGCCAAGACATGACCCCAAATCAAGTGGGAAGAGGATGAGATAAACTACCAACCTATCAAGTTGAGTATAACCGATGGTAGAGCTAACAACAGAGTCGAGCGCCACTTGAGCGACCGTATCAGAACTTTACCCCACTACATCCTACAGAGACGGAAGAAACAGAGATGTACGTCGACTCGTCGATCAACCGGCTCAGCCAGTAGACCGACCCAAGAACAGGTTACCCGAGTACAACCTATGCATCAAACCAGAATAGGTCATAGCAATCCTCCTCTTATCAGCGAGATAGCTAGAAGTGGTGCGAGTTCCATGGCTACCACAGCTACAGAACAGAAGATTACATCGCCCTTCGACTGGAAGTAACGGAGCTCTTCAAGAGGGGACATCTCAAAGAGTTCTTGACAGACAAAGGTAAGAACACCATGGCTCTACGTGACGAGTAGCAGCGCGACAGTTGTGCAACACCACCACCAAAACCTCATCGACATGAAAAAACAGTCAATGTCATCTCGGGTGGGTTCGAAGTAAGTGGAGTTACCTTCTCAGAAGCCAAACGACACGCCCGACAAGCTGGAAACCCAGAGGTCCGACTATAATGACCAGTCGACTCGACATTCGACTATCCCAATAATTTCAGCAGCGACGAACACACGGACCTACTCAATCCGCATCACGATGCCCTCTTCATCTCTTTGACGGCATCCAACTGTCTAATCAAAAGGATATTAGTCGATAATGGTTGCTTGACCAATGTTCTCTTCCTCGATGTCCTGAGGAAGATGCAGATTGACGAAGCCAACATAACTCGACGGTCGACCGTCCTAATAGGCTTCAGCGGTGAGCATAAGAATAATATCAGAGAGATAGTTCTACCAGTCTACGCTGAATGAGTCAACCTAAACACTTGGTTCATAATACTTGACTGCCCCTCCTCCTACAACATCATCATGGGTCAACCACGAATTCATGAGATTGGGTCATCCCTTCAACTTATCACCAAGTGATACGCTTTCCAACCAAATGAGGAATCCGTGAAATCCGAGAGCAACAAAAGACATTGCGCGATTGCTATCAAAATATCTTGAAGACTAACCCAGCCGACTTATAGCAATTACAGAGCTCGAGCTCTACAATCGATAAGGACAAGCCCAAAATGAAAGAGCTCGACAAAGTACACATATATCCGGACTACCCGAATCACAAGGTCAACATAGGGTCTCGACTTACACCTGAACTCAAAGTCAAGCTCATCGACTTCCTATCAACACGACATGACATCTCAACCCTACCAAGTGTTCCTTCGGGGTCTCATTCGGCAAATTCCTTGGCTACCTTGTAACCAAGAGGGGTATCGAGGCTAACCTCGAGCATATCCAATCCGTCTTGGGACTATAATCTCCTAAATGCATCAAGAACGTCCAAAAGCTAACCGGTCGACTCACGGCCCTAAACCGCTTCATCTTCAAGTCATTAGAACGGTGCCTACCATTCTTCTACACCCTAAGGAAAAGCAAGTCGTTCGAATAGACTTAGCCATGCCTGGAAGCATTCCAAAATATCAAGCAATACTTGGCCAACCCTCCATTCTTGTTGAAACCTAAGATTGGGGAGACCTTGCTACTCTACCTAGGGGTATCTGAGATAGCCGTTAGCGTCGTACTGATCAGGGAAAAAGATGGAAAGCAATTATCGGTCTACTACGTGAGCAAGTCTCTACTCAACGCGGAGACACGCTACAGTCAGTTAGAGAAGTTAGCCCTTGCACTAATCATAGCCGCAAGGAAACTGAGACCTTATTTCCAATGTCACACCATCAATGTGATTACTACCTTCCCATTGAAGAACATATTGCATAAGCCTGAGCTATCCGGTCGACTAGTCGAGTGGGCTGTAGAACTGAGTAAGCACGACATCAACTACTAATTGTGCACTGCAATCGAGTCACAAGTACTAGCAGACTTCATCGCTGACTTCACATAAGGTAAGTATCCTCAAGCTGAGAAAGAATTACTTACCTTGACGGACAATTCTATGGAAGGTGAATGGACCCTCACAGTTGATGGCTCTAGCAACGCTAAGGGTAGTGAGCTCGACATAGTACTCATCTCACCCGATGGACACGTATTCGAACAATCCATTCGATATGGATTCAAGATGACAAACAATGAAGCTGAATATGAAGCTCTCATAGTCGGGCTAACCTTAGCCAAAGACTTGAAGGTCAAGCGACTTAAGGTCCAAAATGACTCAAAACTGATAGTAAGACAATTGCAAGGGTCCTACCAAGCCAGGAACTTGAAGATGACGTCCTACCTTACACTCGTGAAGAACCTACAAGCTTTATTCGAGTCGTTCGACATCGATCAAGTCCCACATTCAGAGAACGTACACGCTAATACATTGGCGAACCTAGGGTCAGCACTTGACACGACCAATGAACAATCCATCCCCAAGGTCTTCGTCCAATGGTCAGCCGTATGCAAACAAACAGTAGTAGAGGTTACTTCCATCATGTTCGAACCAATATAGATGAACATCATATATGACTATCTCGTCGACGACACGCAACCATCCGACCAAAATGAAACACGTAGAGTCAAGATTAAGGCAGCTAGATTCTCAATCGTAGATGGAAAACTTTATAAGAGGTCTTACTCTGGTCTCTAACTCAAATGTGTCGACTCAACCGAAGCTCAACAAATCCTCAAAGACCTTCATGAGTGTGAGTGTAGGAACCACTTAGCCCGAAGAAGCTTAGCCAACCAAGCCATCGTAGCCGGGTACTACTGGCCTACTATGCGATCTGACTCGCACGACTATGTGAAGCGATGCAATCCATGTCAACACTTTGCTCATGTGTCACACCTACCACCTGAAACAACTTCACCCTATCACTTCTCCGTGGCTCTCCATGAAATGAGGGATGAATATAGTAGGACAAATGTCAATCACGATAGGCAGAAAGGTATTTATACTTGCCGTGACAGACTACTTTACAAAATGGGTCGAAGCCGAGTCATACTAAAAAATCAAAGACCAAGAAGTTATCAATTTTATATGGAAAAATGTGATCTGCTGCTACGGCGTACCAAAGGAGATCGTAACAGATAATGGACCACAGTTCATCTCATTTGACTTCAAAGACTTCTATAACAAATGGCACATCAAGCTAGGCTACTCCAGTCCTCGGTAGCCCCAAGCAAACGGCCAAGCCGAGTCAACAAACAAGACAATCATTTCAACACTCAAGAAGCGGCTCGACCGATGTAAGGGCAAGTGGGCAGATGAGCTACAAGGTGTTCCATGGTCCTACCGTACAACCGTTAGAACTTCGACTAGCAAGACTCCTTTCTTCTTTGCCTATGGATTAGAAGCCGTGATTGCCACTGAGGTCGACTTCCCTTCTCACAGAGTTGAACATGTGAACAAGGAACAAAATAACGAAGAGCTAATAAAAGAACTTGACATCATCAATGAAAGAAGAGATATAGCTTATCTACGACTCGCGATCTACTAGTAAAGGATCGTTTGACACTATAACAAAATCCTTCGCATAAGAACCTTTAATATTGGAGATTGGGTTCTACGTCAAGTTTTCCAAAACACTAAAGAAAAATGAGCAGGTAAACTGAGTCCTATGTGGGAAGGACCTTACCAAATCACAAAGATTATCGGACAAAGGGCCTACAAGCTATGTTGCATAGATGACGTGGAAATCAACAACAGTTGAAATGCTATTCATCTTAAACTGTATCATTTTAAAAATCTTTGTCTTTAAATACTTTATTTTTTATTTTATTATCTAAAAAATGAAACTGACTTAGACATCGGAGGGCTGTTGGTGAAACCAACGGCCAACCCTAACCCTACTCTACGTAGGTTGATGTAGTACGACACTCCCGTATTCAAGCAACATGACTCGTATCAGCCACTACACAAGCTTGAAACAAGCCGCTTGACTACAAGACCTGCGCTCAAGGTCCAAGTCTCCCTTGATCGACTCGACATAACAGTTCAAGTGTGAAATCGAATGATTCACACTTCAACTGGGGGCAACGAGATATAACCCTATGTGGGCTCGACCAGTTTGACAGTCAACACTCAACGTGATCAACATTCGACACTCGAATTATTTATAATTCTTAAGTATTTGATTCAATGAAGAAATTACCTCAAGTTTTTACACACTCAAATGCTTATCAAATTATTATTTAGTTTTTCATCAATAAAAGCCTTTTTGTTTCCATCCATATATGCGCAACCAAGTTGAATGTTTATTACTAATTAGTCGTACAACCAAACCTGAGGACTTTAAACTTTACTCCACATTAGTTCAACCTCAACGAACCCAGAATTGGCTCGACCAAGTTGAACCCATATTGTCTCGACATCAAAACTCACTGTTACTCGACCGCTCGACATACAAAAAATAGAGAAATATGTACAATCATATGAAAGAAAAACACTTGAGAAATTTACTAAGTATGGAAAAAAAAAGTAAACAACATTCAAAGCATTCAACAGCTCTCCATGGGTAAAAAATTAAAATTCAAAAACAAATTTCACAAATTCAACTGTTACAACCCTTAAAGAGCATACTATTCATTTTGTTGTTGCTGCTCCTCCTCTTGGTTCTCACCTTCGCCTTCACCATCCTTGGCCGCTTGACCATCCTCTTTATCCAGGGACGCTTTGATCGGTTGAGCTTCAAGGCAACGTACAGCTGTGCCCTTCTTACATAACTCGACAAGCCCATCCTCTTTGGTTCTTTCGGCCTCCTCGACCTCAATAACCCCCTCATCCCCGTCGACCTGTATCATATCCTTGAAGTCAGCAATCCAAGCATTTGTTTTTCATTTGCTCGTCCTGCCCTCCTTATATTGTCACATCAAGTTAGCTCGAGTCTGGATAATGGCATTGCACACAATGTCGTCCATCTGGTCGTAGAGCGAGTCATACTTGGTCTCCTGAGCGCTAAGCTTGGCCATAAGCAGTTCGACCTCAAACTTCAAAGCGTTGTTCTCGACCATAGCCACAACAGCGCGAGTAGAAGCCTCATTAGCGACCTTCTTGACCTCGACATTCGCGACCCTGATCCGCTCGACATCTGACCTAAGAGCAATATTACTCGACTTCATTTCACGAACCCTCCTCTAGGCTAATGACAGTTCGCGCTTGACAAGGGTCTGGGACTGCAAAGCCTACAAAAACACAAACACTTAGAAAATTCTCAAAGTTAAAATATCAATGACAAAGGTGATCGCACGACATTATGCTTAGAAGAGGTGGCCCATGCCCTAGTGGATTGCACTGGTCGAACCCATCTCCTTCATACAACTAACGTCTTTAGGGAAGAGGAGTCGCTCGACTTGAGGAATGAGAGACCTAAAGTCGGAGTAAGCCGATGCATCCTGGGGGAAAGAGAGAGCCACCGATGCCTCGCTCTCACTGGCAGAGTCATCCCTCTTCCTCTTCAGACCAGTTGAAGTTGGCTCAACAATTGCTTTGCCTCGACCTGCCGAAGGTGGATGAGGCAGTGTTATCATAGACTCGACCTTGACAGCTGCCTTAGTTGACTTCTTTGTGCTTCGCTTCCTCCTCTTATGCAGCCGTTTCAGAGCCTCGTCAGCATCGGGAATGTTGAAAGTTCCAGCCATTAGATCCGCTGTGAAAGTCCGCTCGACGTCAGAGATTGGACTTAAAAACTGAGTCGCGTACTGTCGCTCGACACTTTGCATGACCCTCACAAATTCCACCAAGTACTTTAGTAGTGGATAAGGTGTACCTGATTCGTTGAGGACAAAGAATTTCCATAGCTTGCTTGCTCTGAGGCTCTCTGATCACACTATTTTTGTACATGATTTAGGCCCCTATTTCCTATTATTTATGCGATATTTTTGAGTGAAATTGGTTGTTAATGTGTTTTGTGAGCATTTCGTAGATTATGATCCCTAATTAAGGAATTAAACTTAATGGAAAAGTTTTAGAGCTAAAAGTATCAAAATTGGAGAATTAGAAGATTTGTGGTGTAGAGTTGTCATATTTTTAGGGCCACCAAATACTCCACAAGATGAACTGAGTTATGAACAATATATTTCTAGAAATCTCTAGATGTCTACTTTCTAATAAATTTTATGGTTCATGATTTGGAGTTTTCTAGAGGAAGTTATGTTCATGTTCATAACAGTCTGCAATCAGCCCGCGAACCGCTACCGAGAACTACGACCGCAGCATTCGATAGCAGCTAAGACGATTGCTGCCACCAAGAGCTGCTATCAAGCCTGGTTGTAGATTTCAATAGTAGATTTCAGGCACAGATTTCATTAGAGTTCAACACAAATTTGTATTCAACTCGTTTTCAACTTATAAATCCATCTATTTTCATCATAACAAAAGAAGAACGAAATGGGGGCTCCCAAGGGACCAATGGAACCATTCCCCCACCAGATCTCCTTCCCTACCATAAAAATATTTGTCCATACACCATTGAAGCCATCTTTCATCCATAATAAATCAAGAAACAATCAAGGGGAAGAAGATCAAGAAAATTGAGAAGCTTTTGGATGATCACCATGAGTTCTTTCTTTCTTAATTCTCTTTTTATTGTTTATTTTTCCATGATGTGTAACTAATCCATAATTAGGGAATCGATGTGAAGAACATTAATTTTCTCATGTTAAAGACTATTATTTTTATTCTATTCTTGGTTTCGTTTTATTCATGATTTAATTGTTTATTGTTTATATTTCTATCATTGATGAACTAGGATAATCGTTGTTACGTGCTAGTTCTGAGTTTCATTAACATATAGATAACAATTACTTGAGATTCTGAAAACTGAGATAATCATTGTTACGTGCCAGTTTAAGGTTATATAACTTTTAAATGAGATAATCGTTGTTACGTGCTATTTGGTTGTTATATATCTCTAATGAATAATTGATGCATGATTTGTATATTTATCATAAAATTGTGTGTTGATTCTTAAAGTTCTTAGATCTTAATGGGTTCCTTGTGTTAATTGCTGAATTCATCATGACCTAACAATAGCGCTGATTAATAACATAGGAATACTTGGTTAAATAATCTAAAAGGTGATGACCATACATGAATTAAGAATGAATCCTGAATTTGAATAGATACTTTCATACTATAGTTGATGCATAAGTGGATATGTTTGGATCATCGATGACCTAGTTTCTCTTCCCATTCTTTTACAAACTCAAACTATTTTACTCAGTGTTTTAATTTAGTTTAAATTACTTTTCAGAATTCAAAACAAACTCAAAGACTTTTAAATTTCAGTTTTAATTAAATTAGAATTAAAGTAGTAATTAAATCATCAATCTCTGTAGGATCGATTCTTGTAATTACCGAAACTATACTAATATATTGATTCGTACACTAGCGAGGTATAAAATAAGTACATCACTCTCCTCCACCAAGATCGACTTCCAGCTCCTCTCCTTCTTGCCGTATGATAGATTGACTCAGTGCACTTCACACAATTGAGTCCCTCGATGGCTTGAGCTCAACTGATATTGCCTACTAAGATAGAAGGTAAACTACATAAGCAACCAAAGTAAGACATAATGTATGACATTACATAGTTAGTAACGACTCAACAAATCAAATGACCCACCAGCCTTCGACCAAGAGACCACGAGCAAAGAAATATTTATCTTTCCACTGACAGTTGTTGGTGGTTAGCTCAGTAATCAGGTGATCACAGTTGTTATGAAGGACGAAAGTGTATTGACCTTTCTCGGAGTCGTGCTCCCTCAAAGCGTTAGTGTAAAACATGTCAGGTAGATCGAATTCGATCGACTCTCTCGCAAAAATGCTCGAAGGCGAGCAATATCCTTCAACAGTTAGGCATCAGTTGACCCGGCGCGATCTTGAAGTAGTCGAGCGCGTTCCTAGCCAAATGGGGAATGAGCAGGCAAGCCCAATCTTCTGGAACGAAAGCTCGTAGAAACACGTTCACCCATTTTTGTAATCTGCAAGTATATGGAGTCGGTACAAGTAATATAATGTGAGTACAAGTATCGTTTCCACGAGGATATTTTAGGTACTGATTACTAAAATTAACTAAGGCTAAGTCTATTTGGATGATTGAATGCGTTGTGTAAAAATTGATTAATTAAACACTAACAAACTTACTAAACTAAATAAAATAAAAAAGGAATCTACCAATGTAAGAAAGAACTAGGGAATCCGATTTCACTAATTATGTCTTTATGAAAGAAATTACTATATAAGGAGATTTAATTATTACCTATTGATGATCATGCTAACTCAATTATTCAAAATCTTCTCTCGAGATAAATCGAACCTATTCTCACATACACTAATATCCTATCTCACATACAATAGTACTATCAAAGATCACACAGAATAAGTTAATATATCTCTATTTAACTCCTAAATTGTGGTGGGCATTTTATTCAACACATTGTAAGCGCCTCCTCTCGATTTATAACTCACAACAAAAAATAATGCTAAGGGGTGATCAATCACTTAACATACATTTAAGTATAAAATAACCACTCAACCATGTAATTCATAAATCATCCAAACATGTATATAAAATCAATCAAAACTTCATACAAAGATCTATCATCATCCCTAGTATATAAATTAGTTCATAACTAGGAAATTAAAATAAAACATAGTATTTGGTAATGAAGACATGAATAAGAATATAAATTAAGGAAGGAATAATGGAAGAAAAAAAACTTCGAACGGAAAGACTCTTGTCTGATTTCGTTTTAGGTAAACTCCTCCTTCAACAATCTTGATTCCTTACTTGTGTAGACTGACGAAGAATTGATCGAGGGTCTAGTCTCCTCGCAACTTCTCTTCTCTTCTTTCTTCTTAGTTCTCTGTCTTTTTCTCACAGCCGAATTCCCACTCTGTTTTTCTCCTATTTTTTTTCTTTTCTAGCAAGCTGGCTTAGGGCATTTTTTTTCCTCCACCTCGACTTGTGGGTCGCGCTGTAATTCGCGCCCCAAGTCACGATGTAAGTCACACCCCAAGTCGCGGAAGTCTCTGCCAAAATAAGATATTGCATTTGTCGCAACTTGTGGCTCGCGGTGCATGTCGCAGAACTCTCTGGCTAGAATTTCTACTTTGAATTGCCACTACTTATGGCTCACGCTGCATGTCGCGGCCCAAGTCACGGGACTATCTGGTTTGGAAGGGATATTGTAATTGCCGTAACTTGTTGCGCGACATGCAAGTTGCGCCATAAGTCGCAAAGACCAAAATGATGCAGTTTCGTTCTGAATTCCTCTAAACGCCCAGAATAACCCTGTTTACTTGCACACTCAAGAAAAACATCAAAAGCAACAAAAGCAAGTAGAGATAAGGGCCCATTTCCGGTAAAGAAATGGTACCAACACGCTCATCCTTTAAAAGGATCCTGACATCGACCCCATCCGGTATACCATAGCAGAACCTGATTCGACTTAGGTCATCCTTCCTAAGCTTGCTTGCAGAGTTGATTAGAAGTAAACCCAGAAGTCTACTTTGTCCTATTGGATAAGGTCCCAAATGCTAGGGTTGAGTCGATCGACGAGCCTTATACCTAATAGCGGCTCGACCACCGCTGTTAAAGGTCCCTCATAGAAAGAGAAGGGGATCGGCTCTACCCTAGTATTTGCTACCGTGACTTTGCCACTTCGAGTCCTTAACTCCCCCCATGAGTCGGACGACAAGTCTATCTGGTCGATATCCTCATGACCTGACGTGCTAGAGTCACTATCGTCTCCTTAACTTGACATGTTACCTACAAGGTCGATCGACCAAAACGGGACACTACATTAGCAAAGAGATTCAACAAACCTGCTATCGACTTGACGCGAATACACTACTTCAAACCGTTCGACTTATGCTTAAAGTACAAGCGAGTTGATCTTTGGATCCATTCTCTCGACATCAAGAGTGAAGTGTTAGTATGAGGTCATACGACAACTCAACACTGAGACATCACTTGACGTGACTTACTCATGTGGCATCAGGAGTAAAGAACGAACAAAAGCAAGTAGAGATAAGGGACCCATTTTCGGTAAAGAAATGATGCCAATAAATACCACCAAACCTGGTTTTTGCTCACCCTCCAACAAAAATTGGAACAACATAAAACAAATACAAAAGCAAAAACACAAACAAAATATAAGTAACTAGCATAAACCACTTTCGTATGTAACACGATGGCACTTAGCATGTGCCACAAGCCTTTAAACCCCTAGGTGTCTCTTCTTTCTTCTTCTCTCTTCTCTTTTTGTTTTCTAGATGCTCCAGCCTAACCCCCTTTTGAAAATCACGTTTTTCCTCTTATAACAGCTCGGATAAGGTCACTTAAAAGTCGCTTGCGACTTGCCCAAGTCAAGGGTCAAGTCGCGAGCTGAGTCGTAACAGTCTCAGTCCTTTTCTGTCATTATAACCCCGCAACTTGGACAAGTCAAGACCCAAGTTGCGGGTCAAGTCACGACAGCCTCGGCCTGGGTTGCTCAATTGCACAGCCACGACTTACTCAAGTGGCGAGCTAAGTCGCTGCTCAAGTAGCGAGCCCCTCTGCACATTTTCACCTGAAAACATCTGAAATCTCCTAATAGACCAAAAAGTATGCGCACTCAAAGAAAACATCAAAAACATCCAATGATCACCCGAAAATGGACAAAAACAAGGAGATATAAGGCCCAATTTTTGGTAAGAAACGGTGCCAACAGTGTCCTTAGTGGACGAGTTATAGTCTGCTAAGGGTTTACCAGCTACGATACCCACAAACGCATCTCTGAACATCAAAGAATAAATATCGTGCTAAATGCAACACAACCTATTCAGGTCAAAAACTTGCAAAAACAATAAGTAAAGATCGAAAGCATCCACTCACAGATTTTTACATCACTTGCCACGCACGTGCCAATACTATAAAGATCTTTAAAAGAAAGCAATTGTAATCAATTGATTGGGATAGAGTTTGCCTCAACTTTAAACCTCTCAGGATAATTCTCTCGAAAATCACTCAGAACCTAAGTATCACACTCATCAAACACATGCAGAATGAATTTATGCTCAAGGAATTTCAAATAAACATCGCATGTGAAGATCAATTTGAAAAACACTATTTTAACACAAAAATATCTTATTGAAGGAATCGAACATGATGAACACGATATGAAAATGAAAACCTTTACATTAAAGTTAGACTCCTCAAACGATCTGCAGGTCTTAAAAAATGTTGTAATGGGGCTATTGGGTGATGGGCTAAACAAAAACAAAAGGAAATGAATGCAAATAACTTGATTGTTGGGACAGAGTAACCAATATGGAGAAATTAAATATGTAAGAAAAAAGAAATAAACACAGACAAATAAGGCAGAGATTTTAGCGTGGTTCAGCTATATATAATAGCCTACGTCCACGGTCGGAAAGCAGCGAGAAAATTCAACTATGACAAAAAAGGATTATTACAAGAGCCACTGACAAAATTCCACTCACAACCCAAAACCCAATTACACCCAAGAGCACTTTCACTTAAGCCTCTCTTAAACCCACAAACATTTCTCTCACTATTAGAACCTTCTCTCACTTTTAGAACAAGAGAATGAAGAGAAATATATAAAGAGAAAAAACGTTAAGAGCTTGGAGTTTTTGGTGTGTCTCATTCGGTTACGAGCCTGGCTATTTATAACCGAATGTAATGACCAAAAGTGTGGTTATAACTTGCCACACGTGGCTGTCTATTATAGCCATATATAATGGTTTCCTAATGGCCATTAACATGGCATTATAAAAGCCATTTATATGGCTAAATTATTGCTAAAAGATGTCGGCAACTTTTCAGCCACTGAGTGCTTGCTCCAATAGCCATATGTGTGGCCCTTTAGTTTGTCTTTTAGCCATTATTTTAACAAATTTTCACCTTGGTTAAAAGACTCCCATAGCTTTTTTTCTGTTGCTCTTCCTTTTGAAGGTTTAATTATTGGATACATCAATCAAGTCCAGGCAATACCTGCTCTTGGCTGTCGGAACTGGCTTGGTGATCATATCTGTTGGATTATCTGCTTTAGAGATCTTTTCAACTTTAATAGCACCTTTTGCTATTACATCTCGAATAAAGTGCAACCTGACATCAATGTGTTTGGTGCGCTCATGATACATCTGATTCGTGGTCAGATGTATGACATTTTGGCTGTCACAATAGACTATTGTATTTGTCACTTGCAACCCTAATTCACTGACCAAACCCCGAAGCCAAATAGCTTCTTTCACTGCTTCTGTAGCTGTGATGTACTCTGCCTCGGTAGTTGACAAAGCAACGATTGACTGCAATGTTGCTTTTCAGCTAACAGTACATCCATAGAAAGTGAAAATATAACCCGTCAAGGATCTTCTTTTGTCTAGATCTCCAGTATAATCCGAATCCACATATCCGACAACACTTCTAGTGGTGTCATTGTGTTTCCCGTAAGCCAAGCCGACATTAATAGTACCCTTCAAGTAACGCAAAATCCATTTCTCCGCTTGCTAATGGATTTTTCCTGGATTTTCCATGTATCTGCTCACCACACTTACAGCGTGTGAAATATCAGGCCTAGTGCACACCATAGCATATATAATACTACCAACAACACTAGCATAGGGAACATGGGACATGTGCTCCACCTTCTCCTCAGTTTGCGGTGACAATTTCGCCGAAAGTTTGAAATGAACTACTAATAGAGTACTGACAGGTTTTGAGCTTTGCATTCCAAAGTGCTCCAACACCTTCTCAATGTACTTCTTTTGTGATAGAAAAAGCATCCATACTTTTCTATTATAACATCCCTAATTTCGAATAATTAATTTTGAATATGTTAATATAAAAATGTATGATTCGAGGGGTGTAAAACGTAATTAAATGTATGTTTATTTTTATGGTTTCCAGATGGACCAGATGGAGCGGTCCAGAAAGATTGCATGAAGTGAAGGAAAAAGTGGACAGTGAGTACCGCGACCAGATATCGCGATGAGCTGCTCGCGGTGAAAAATGGAATTTTTGGCAGTGAGCACCGCGACTAGTCACCGCGACCACAGATCGCGCTGACTAGCTCGCGGTGAAAAATATCAAATTCGGGCAGTGAGTAACGCGACCACCAGCGCAATGTGTGATCGCGATGAAAGCGATGGAACTTCTCCAGAGAGTACCGCGACCAGGTGGCGCGACCACAGGTTGCGATGACTGAAATTGTATAAAAAAAAAATTGGCTTCTGGAAGAAGCAATCGAGAAAGACAGAAAAGAAAAGAGGGAGAAACCGTGAGAGGAAAAAAGGAAGGAAAGAAAAGAAAAGAAAGAAAGAAGAGGAGAAGAAGAAGAGAAGGGAAAGAAGAAAAAAAGAAGAGGAAGAAAAGAGGAGGAGAAAGGAAGAAAAGAAAGAAAGGAAAAAAAGAAAACTCAGAAGGAAAAAGGCGTAGAACCGGTAAAACGGTATCCAGGTTGGTGTACACACAGTTCTGAAAACTTTTATATCGTTTATTGACTTAAAGAATTTAGAATCACATTTACGATTTTCGTATATTCGTATTTCGTATATTACTTGAACTAATTGTGTAATCTTTTCTATTATTCTCAAATTGTGAATAATATTTGAAAATGATTTTTGAGGTACGGAAATTGTGATTATATCGAATTTACTGATTTATTTTCTGTATTCTGTTATTTACAATTATCAAAGAATATTGATTTTGGATTTGGTTATTGTAAAGTTGTTTGAAAAGTGGCTAAAATATCTGTATTCTCTGAATTGTAATTTTATGGCCCTGATATATGTATAGGGATATGGATATAGGAGATTGACATGTCAATTGGGTGAATTTATGGCAGTACTGCACCGTGATTTATGATGCCTCTGATGTTGATTATACGGATACCATTTTCTTATGAAATGGGAAACCGACTGTGAAATACGAATATCATTTCATTCTGAAATGGGAAACCGACTGTGAAACATATGGATACCATTTCCTCGTGAAATGGGAAACCGACTATTTATATAGGGATACCATTTCTTATGAGATGGGAAACCCGACTGTAAAACCCTTAATCCAGTTCTGTAAACCCTATTATATGTATCAAGGGCCTAATTGAGAACTGAAAACCAGAAAACGATGTGGAAAATAAAGAAATGTTACTACGAATGAAATCTAGAAACTTTTGAAATACTTTATTTTATATAGTTTTAGAAATTGAAATATGATTAATTGTTTTCTAGATATATTTCTGAAATGCTGAATTTAAGATTTGTTGTTTTATTTATATATATTTTTCTGAATTTCTGAATTTAAGATTTATTGTATTATATTATATATTGCAATTTATTTTAGTGTACACCCACTAAACTATATGCTTAGCGCGTCGGTTTTTATCGCGTGTAGGTAACAGGGATACCGAGGAAGCAAAAGAGTGAACAGAGAGAGAGTTGCAGGCAGATATACAGAGTCACAGTCACCACATTTTGGGTAGTTATATATATATTCCTGTATAATGTAATTAGATATGCATGCATATACATAGAATTTGTAATTGAGTTATATAATTATGTTTTGTAATTATGTGCTGTAATTAATTATTTTATGCTTTCTGTTTTTCATTTTCAAAGGACTGTAAATAATGAATTGTTTTATTTGAAAAACTGTTTGGAAGTCGCACTAAACGGCAGAGTGCGCATTTGATTGATAGATATTTGAAGTGTTGTTCTGAATTATATTTGGTTTGAGATTGATTTGAAAACAGGTTTTGGGAAATCAGAAAAACAGGGGAAACTCTGCCGAAATTTTTAAAATCTGAATTTTGATGGGCTCACTACAAAAATAGTTTTAAATTACAAATTTATATGATTTTATATGGTTTCAGTTTATAAAAAGAATAAAGAAAGTATTTGAAAACCCGGTAATGCTCCCTGGGTCGATCCAGACGGGTCGAGTCAGGGAGTGTTACATCTATCCTTATGAATCTTCATTCCCAGAATTTTCTTTGCAGCTCTTAAATCCTTTATTTCAAACTCTGAGCTCAATTGAGCTTTCAGGTTCTTGATTTCAAACATGTTTTTGCAGGCGATCAGCATGTCATCAATATAAAAGGAGTGGATAAATGAACGACCCATCTCTAAACTTCTTGTAGTAAACACAACTATCATACTCACTTCTACAGTAGCCATTTCCAAGTATAAAGGTGTCAAATCGCTTGTTCCATTGTGTAGGAGACTGTTTTATGCCATACAAAGATTTCTTCAACAAGCAAACATGGTCTTCCTTCCCTTGGACTTCAAATCCCTCAGGCTGCTTCATACAGATTTGTTCCTCCAGCTCGCCATGCAAGAATGCTGTCTTGACATCTAGCTACTCAAGTTCTAAATCAAATTGAGTTACGATGGCAAGTAGGATGCGAATAGAGCGATGTTTTACCGCTGGAGAGAAGACTTCATGTAACATCCCTAATTTTGAATATGTGAATATAAAAATGTATGATTCGAGGGGTGTAAAACGTAATTAAAGATTGCATGAAGAGAAGGAAAAAGTGGACAGTGAGTACCGCGACCAGAGATCGCGATGAGCTACTCGCGGTGAAAAATGGAATTTTTGGCATTGAGCACCGCGACCACAGATCGCGCTGACTAGCTCGCGCTGAAAAATATCAAATTCGGGCAGTGAGCAACGCAACCACCAGCGCGACCATGATACCGCGATGGGTGCTCGCGATGAAAGCGGTGGAACTTCTCCAGTGAGTACCGCGACCAGGTGGCGCGACCACAGGTCGCGATGACAGTCGCAATGACCGAATTTGTATAAAAAAAGAAAGCTTCTCGTGGAAGCCAAGCAGAAAAGAAGAAAAAAAAGGGGAAAGGCAGAAAAAGAAAGAAAGAAAGAAAAGAAAGAAAAGAGAGAAAGGAAGAGAAAGAAGAAGAAAAAGAAGAAGAAGAAGAGAAAAGAAAGAAGAAAAGAAGAGAAGAAGAAAAGGAAAGAAAAAGAAAAGAGAAAAAGAAAAGGTAAAGGAGAAAGGAAAAAGAAAAAACCCAGAAGAAAAAAGGTGTACAAACGGTATCCAGGTTGGTGTACACTCGTCTTTGAAATTTTTGTGGTTTTCTGATGTGTTTTTGATTTGAATGCGAATTTATTTAAATATTCTGATGGATAAATATTTATATAGTGTTCGATTTGAATATACTGATTTATTTCGATTCTCAAGAAATTGTATAAGAATATTGTTTGAATTACTAGAATTGTTTCGGACATTTTATTGTTGAATTCGAAAGAAAAAGAAATGTTTTAATATAAATGTTATGAATTTCTTTATACGATTTGATTTGAATTTATTTCCGATTTTGAAAAGTATCATGATTTGCGATATTGAATGATTTCGAATATGTTATGATTAGTTTTTTTATGAATATCAGTATTATTGAATTGATGAATGTTAGTTGAAAAGAAAATTGAGTATCTGACATTGTGAAACGGCCCTAGGATACGTAGACATAGAAATGGATATCGGAGGTTGGTATACCAGCTGGGTTCATTGAGCAGTACTGCACCGACATTGATATTGATATTGATGATTTATTATGTACCTCTTCATGGATTCGTCCAGGGGTAGGGAGACACGTACCTCCTCACGGATTCGTCCTGGGGTAGGGAGACACGTACCTTTCTAAGGATTCGTCTTGGGATAGAGAGCTACGTACCTCTCTAGGGTCCGAACCCTCGGTCCTATAGTAGGGAGATACGTACCACTCTTAGGATTCGTCCTAGGGTGGGAGTTATGTTCGACAGACAGCCACTGTGGTCGAACGACCCATATTCCAGTCCTGATTTATGTTGAGTACTCCAGAGGGCCAGAATTGAGATTGCTTTAAAAAGAAATGTTTACAAAAGAATTCATGATTTGGTTTTGTATTGATTATTAACTGTATTGAGTTGAGTTGTTTCTATTGAATTAATTTCATCAGTTAGATTTCTGTAAATCATGTTTCGATATGATAATATTGTGATATTTTGTTATGAACATTATGTTATGATTTTTATAAATGAGTTTAGTGTACACCCACTAAGCTATATGCTTAGCGCGTCGGTTTTTACCGCGCGTAGGTCACAGGGATACCGAGGCAGATAAAGAGTAGAGAGGAGGTACCTGCAGATTGAAGAGTTCAGAGTCACCACATTTATTGGGCAGTGATATAGTTTTACATGTTATATTCAGTACGCATGCATATACAGAAGTCTGTAACTTCGATGAGTATATATGTTTTGTAAATAATTTTATGATTTCGGTTTTCATTTTGAAAGGTTTGTACATAAGTGAATTATGAATTATGTTATTTTACAACTGTTGGAAAGTCGCACTAAAAGGCAGAGTGCGCATTTGATTGAAAGAAGATTTGAAGTGTTGTTGTGGATTTTATTTGATTTGAGTTTTATTTGAAACAGGTTTTGGGAAATCAGAAAAACAGAGGGAACTCTGCCGAAATTTTTAAAAATAAAGTTTGATGGACTCACTAGAAACATATTTCTAAATTACAAATTCATATGGTTTTATATGGTTTTCCGTTTATAAACAGAATTAAGAAAGTATTTGAAAACCCGGTAGCGCTCCCTGGGTTGATCCAGACGGGTCGGGCCAGGGGGTGTTACACTTCATTGAAATCAATACCTTCTATTTGTGTAAAACCTTTAGCCATCAGTCGTGCTTTGAATCTTGCATTTTCAACTCCGGGGATTCTTTCCATCTTCTTGAAGACCCATGTGCATCTAACAATCTTCTAAGTGTTCGGCCTTTTAACAAGAACCCAAGTATGATTCCTATAAAGAGATTCAATTTCCTCTGTCATTACAGCAGTCCACTGAGCTGTTGGGATTTATGCCCTAAAACTTGTAATTGTAAATGGTTAAAGACAACAATAAGAATCATTCAGATTATCATTCAAGTTCATAAAATGTTTTATATTCAGTAATACATTCGTATTGTGCAAGAACATCCTAGATTGCAAGATTTAATCTCATAATGAGTATATGATGGTCATATACAGAGAGGATTCATTTTTAGACGTGCAATCTAAAGAGTCCATAGAGAACGAACAAAGCTGGGTACTTTGTTTGTGATTGATCTACTGCTGCGGTCCATTCTGTAAAGTATGGTGGTCTTATCCTAGACTGCTCATGTAGTTGACATGAGGATGGAGGTACCTTATATAATAGGATCATATAGGACTGGGCCACGATTTATATGATTCTCTCACCAAGATCCGTTAGTAGATGAGATTCATATATAATCGATAAACGATGGCTATTTATAGGTGATCTTAATCCTGAGTGTCTTATCGACTCCTTCAGGTTAGATCGTGGCTTTTGATTTACCATGAGTGAGGTTGATGAGAATCTCGACCAATACCTCTGTATCTTGGAGCTGCGGTTTGACTTGTGGCTGAGAAGGTTTGTACATAATAGTGGAATCCACCCCTTCTTGATTGAAGTAGATGAGTAGTTCCCTTAAGGGTTGATTCGAGACTTGAACGATTATGAGCTCTCTCCTTCTTCCGTGAGGAAGACGGGATTTAATTGTTCATTAGAGAATCAATGGTACTTAAAGGAAAAGATATTTCTAGATGGGTATAACGGAATTTATGACCCAGCTCTAGTTATGAACTATTTGTGGAGAATCACACTATATGCAATTAGCTATATCAATGGACACTGAGACTTCAAATTGTATAAACACGTCTACAGTTTTGAGAGTGAAGCCTCGGATTTTTAGTGGAATAACTCCGAGGTTAATAATCGTGAAATATTAATTAAAGAGTTTTAATTAATATTACTAAGTATTATTGGAGCTCAAAACTGTGGGTCCATTAGGTCCCCTTGCTAGCCCTTATGGTTGTTGGTAACGAGGATCACGATAGATTAATTGGATGGTCCGATTAATAGTGTTACGAAAGTAATGCGATTTAAATAAAAGAGAATAATTAAATAATGTGATTATTTAATTAATTAAATATTTAATAAAATAATAGAAATTAATAATTATGGATTATTAATTCTATTTATTAAATATGAGGTCATGTAATTAAATAATGACTAGGACAAAAGAATTAAAATAATTAGATTACATTAATAGTCCAAAAGGTCACAGGTTCAAGTCTTTAGGGAGACTAAAAATAAATAGGATTTAGAATCCTATTTTGACTTGGTCAAACTAAAACCCTAAAGGACTGCTATATAAGTGTTATATAGTTAGAAAAAAAGGGAACCTAGCACACAAGTGAAAAAGAAAAAGAATTCGGCCACCAAAGAAAGAGAGAAAAGAAAAAAAAGTTTTTTTCTGACTCTTTCCTCTTTTGCAGGATTCGGCCGGCGTTCTTTTCACGTAACCTCCATCTCTTGCCGTGACGTGCCCACACACACGTTGTCAGACCGCGGGTCATAGTTCGGAAGATCTAGTGGTAGATCGAAGAATCAGAAAAAGAAAATAAATAAAAAGGTATGTATAGGAACTCGTTCCTAATTGAAAAAAGTTTTCAATATAAGAAAAATTTTTGAAACCCAATTCCGAATGTTATACGATAATCAAAATCTTTTCTAAAACTCCTTTCAATTGGTGTCAGAGCCTTTGGTTCTAAGTTCATGTATATACGCAAAAGAAAAAGAAAAAACTACATCTTTCTTGTTTTTTTTATTTTTCTTATTGATTCTTGATCTATTGATATATTATTTTGTAGGCACAAATCTAGAATGTATGATTTGTTTTATTGTTATATAATTTGATTGTATGATTATAAAAGCGTAATTGATCGTTAATTATATGGTGTCATGGGTTCTAGGTTTCTTTTTTTTTTTTTTTTTGTTAAAGCCGAATCTGTTATTGGCTATTTCGTACATGTTATACTTAACTGATGCGAAACCATAGCAAACGGTGTCCGATTAAGGCGATTCAAACACCAGTTGAAAGAAGAGATCCGAACGAAGACAACCGCGTAAACGGTATCGAAAAATCATCCCGGACGCGACCTCACCTTCAGCCACAAGCCGGCTGTGCAGCAGACCCGAAACAGGGCAGTGCACTTGTGCGCAAGGGACTGTCATGGCAGGTTTTGGGGCTGTTCTTGTGGATTTTTTGCGAGCGATTTTACTGTGTATTTTCTGAAAAATATTGGTGAATATTAACCCAGAAAAGTGGCAGAAAAGCGGAGCGAAAAATCATGGGCAAAACGACCCACAAACGTGCGCGAAAGCGCGGCTCCCGCGAAGGCGCACTTTCTCACGCGTTAGGGTTGTTTAGCGTTTCGTCTTGACCTAGGGTGCGTGTTAAGGTAACATGCGGACCTCTGGAAAAATTGTTGACTTTTGACAAAAATCAAGTTTGACTTGATTAGGAAAACGAAGACAAGAAGAATTCAACTCGAAGAAGAACTCTTGAAGACCAAGGAATGCCTTGGGAATACAATTGTAATTAGAGTTGTTTAAGTTAGATAACCCATGTCACTCGGTCAATTACGTATGCTTTATTTATTTTCATGTGATGATTATATGGATATTAAAGCATTGTCATACATATGAATGTCATCTAGATTAGGTGTGCCTACACATGCATAATAATATGTCATGCATAATTGTCATATTATATTGTTTTATTTTAATGTGATTAAAATAGGAAACAATTTCATAAATGACAATTAAAATAATGGATTTAGTTTTTAAGAGTAAAAACTTGATAATATCCATTAATTAACTAATCAACAAATTAAAGAGTTTAATTAAAAAGATTAGTTAGGTTCTTATCATTAATTAAGATTAATTGGATTAATTAGTTAATTAAGAATAACCAAATAATGAGATTAGTTTTTAGGAGTAAAAACTTGGTAAATCTCATTAATGACTAATCAACCAATTAAAGAGTTTAATTAAATTGATTAGTTTGGTTCTTACATTAATTAAGATTAATAGGATTAATTACTTAATTAAAAAGAACCAAATAATGAGATTAATTTTTAGGAGTACAAACTTGGTAAATCTCATTAATAACTAATCTATATTAAAGTGTTTAATTAAAGTGATTAGTTAGATTCTTTGTATTAATTAAGATTAATTAGATTAATTACTTGATTAAAAAGAATCAAATAATGAGATTAGTTTTTAGGAGTAAAAACTTGGTAAGTCTCATTAATAACTAATCTATATATTAAAGTGTTTAATTAGATTTGTTAGGTTCATTTAATGTTATATTTAATTTGATTAAACATTAATGACATAATTGGACCAAATAATGTGATTTAGTTTTAATAGTTAAAACTTGGTAATTTCACATTTAATTTCTTGTTTATTTAAATAGTTTATGTAAATTAGAAATTGAAATAATAAATTATATTTTAAGAGTTAAAATTAAATAATTTATTATAACTAGTAAACTTAGATTTTATATTAGCCGTAGAATCTAAGTAAAGACTATAAACATAGAGTTTTAGAAACTCTTAGTTTAAAGAAAATCCTAAATTACAAATAGTGAGTGGGAGAGGGATATATGACATTATATCCTGCAGTCTCCATTGTTAGTTCAACACCGTGAGGCTTGAGTGGCGCCTCATGACAGCTTTGCTTTCGTCCTCCCTACGGAGGGTGTCCACAAGAGTCGATACCAAGGTTGATTTCCTAACGGATAGGTTTTCGGAATGTATTTTGGGACTGACCTAGCTTACCTAAGCACTCTCAAGTTAAGTTCATGAATTCTGAAACGATGGGTCACACTCATAAAGGACTTAATTAAGTTGTTAATTTATTGTCCTAACTAAATCAAAGCGATAGTTGGATAATATAAGAATAAAGAGTTATTCTGGTGTATTATCCAGTTAAGAATGTCTCGATCTAACATGTAAGGATTTGACATAGCCTACCTAGGCACTTACTTGTGGGATGTTGGATTATAGTGGTATAGCAACTAATTTTAGGGATTTTTTAGTTCATTAAAAATATGCTCATGCATCATATTTAATTTTATGCCGAACTATAGCATTTGATATGAATGTATGAAATGAATGATATTAATTTAGATTTATGTCTTTCAATGTCAGCGTTATCTTCTGCATTATTATTTCCTCGCAAATAAAACATTAACCGGGATAACTTTGTTAAGTGGAACCAACAGGAACGCAATCTTGGTCTGCAAAGACCTTAAATTTGTGCTTACGGAGGAATGTCCTCCAGAGCCTGTAACCAACGCTAGACGAATTACCAAGGGTAAGACCGGCAAAGCAAATGTTGCTAAGCCACCTTCTTCTGGTTTCAAGAAGACGAAGAGGTCTACTGGTAAAGTAAAGGCTAAGCCCAAAATAAAGAGCACCACGACTGACTAAGCAAAAGAAAAAATGTTTCCATTGTATAAAGGTTGGTCATTAGAAGAGGAACTGTTTACAGTACCTCGAGCAGCTCTCCAATAATAAGAAAGTGAAAAGTAAATCAGATTTACTTATCATTAAATTTTGTTTAGTGGAAGATGATTCTTCACCTTGAATAGTAGATTCAGGGGCACTAACTAATTTTGTTCTTCTTTACATTGGAATGATTATTGGCAAAAGCTGTAGGAGGGGTCCTTCACTATGCACGAGCAGTAGGAGGGGTTCTTTTATTGAACAATGTATGTTTCATTCCTGGATTTATAAGGAATTTGATTTCTGTATCCAGATTATATGAAAAAGTTTCATAAAGTTTTTTAAATGATAAATCAGTTATCATTTTAAGAAATGGAATGAATGATTGTTCTAAAATAAATGAAAATGACTTCTATGTTTTAAGACGGTTAATGCATACAACACTACTTAATACTGAATTGTTTAAAGTTGAAAAACCTAAAACAAAGAGACAAAAGATTTCTCTAGTTGATGACACGTATCTGTGGCATCTAAGACTTGGACATATAAACCTTGATAGGATAAACAGACTAGTAAAAAAACGGATCTTTAAGTCAGTTAGAGATCGGTACCTTACCTGTCTTTGAATCTTGTCTGGAGGGTAAGATGACCAAGAGACCTTTTATAAGAAAAGGTATTAGAGCCACACAACCACTTGAGCTTATACATTCAGACGTCTGCGGACCAATGAATGTTAGAGCTAGAGGTGGTTATGAGTATTATGTCACATTTATTGATAACTACTCTAGATACGCGTATGTTTACCTAATGCAACGTAAGTTGGAAACTTTTGAAAGGTTCAAAGAATTCCGAGCTGAAGTTGAAAACCAATTAGGCAAAACAATCAAATCACTACGATCGGATCGTGAGGGTGAGTATTTCGACCGAGAATTTGAAGACTACATGGTTGAGCATGGGATAGTATCCCAACTCACAGCTCCATGTACACCACAGTATAATGGTGTTGCGGAGAGGAGAAATAGGACCTTGATGGAAATTGTGAGATCTATGATTAGTTTCTTATCATTACCATATTCCTTTTGGGGATATGCACTACAAACAGCGACTTACATACTGAATGTAGTTCCATCCAAATCTGTTTCTAAGACTCCGCTAGAGTTGTGGAATGGTCGTAAAGCTAGTTTACGACATTTTTGCATATGGGGATGTTCAGTACATGTACTAAAGAATAGGCGTGGAAAGCTGGAACCTTGTTCAAAAGTATATTTATTTGTAGGGTACCCAAAGGAAACACGAGGTGGATTCTTTTATAATCCACAAGAAAACAAAGTGTTTGTATCGACAAATGCAACGTTTCTTGAGGAGGATTATATGAGTACTAATAAACCTCATAATAAGATTGTGTTAAAAGAGCTAGAACCTGGTACGACCAGTGCTCAGTCAATAAGAGTTGTAGACAATGTTATTATTTCACAAATATCTGATAGTCAGATAATTCCTAGTCAGGATACACTACCGCCGAGGCGTAGTGGAAGGGTTGTTCGACAACCTGATCAGTACTTAGGCATTGGAGCGGTACAGGGTGTCGTTTCTAATGGTAGTGTGGATGATCCATTGACATTTAGACATGCAATGGAAGATTCTGACAAAGAGGAATGGCTAAAAGCCATGAATCTTGAGATGGAGTCCATGTACTCCAACTCAGTCTGGGAACTTGTAGACTTACCAGATGGGATAAAACCTATAGGATGTAAGTGGATCTACAAGCATAAGAGAGGAGTAGACGGGAAGGTAGAGACCTTCAAGGCAAGACTAGTGGCTAAGGGTTACACCCAGAAGAAAGGCATTGATTATGATGAAACCTTCTCGCCAGTAGCTATGTTTAAGTCTATTAGGATACTCTTATCCATAGCTGCCTATTTCGATTACGAAATCTGGCAAATGGATGTCAAGACTGTATTCTTAAACGGCAATCTAAACGAAAGCATCTATATGATGCAACCAGATGGATTCGTATTCCAAGATTAAGAGCAAAAGGTTTGCAAACTGTAAAGGTCTATTTATGGACTTAAGCAGACGTCTAGATCTTGGAACATTAGGTTTGATACTGCGATCAAAACCTATGGCTTTGAGCAGAACGTTGATGAGCCTCGTGTATACAAGAGCATCACTGACAAGAAAGTAGTTTTCCTGGTCCTTTACGTAGATGATATCCTACTCATTGGGAATGACGTAGGAACATTGTCGGAGGTAAAGGGTTGGCTTGCTAACCAATTCCAAATGAAAGATTTGGGAGAGGCAAGTTATATTCTTGGGATCCAATTGAAAAGGAATCGTAAGAACAAACTGTTAGCGTTGTCTCAAGCATCGTATATCGATAAGATACTTGTGCGATTCTCCATACAGAACTCCAAGAAAAGTAGTTTATCCTTCAAGACATAGAGTTCACTTGTCTAAGGAACAGTGTCCTAAGACACCTCAAGAAATTAAGGATATGAGACGAATTCCCTATGCGTCTACAGTAGACAGTCTTATGTATGCTATGCTATGCACAAGACCCGACATCTGCTTCGCAATGGGAGTAGCCAGTAGATATCAATCCAACCCAGGATTGGATCATTGGGTTACTGTTAAGCGTATTCTCAAGTATCTTCGGAGAATGAGAAACCATATGCTTGTATATTCCTATCCGAATTTGATTCCATTGGGATATACAGATTCTGACTTTCAGTCACACAAGGATTCAAGGAAATACACGTCTGGGTCAGTATTCACCCTTGGTGGTGGAGCCATAATTTGGAGGAGTATCAAGCAATCTTGCATTGCTGATTCCACCATGGAAGCCGAGTATGTAGCAGCTTGTGAAGCAGCTAAGGAGGCTGTTTGGCTCCGAAAGTTCTTGAGTGATCTGGAAGTTGTTCCAGATATGGATAGGCCCATGACACTTTATTGTGATAATAGTAGAGCTGTGGCCAATTCCAAAGAACCAAGAAACCACAAAAGAGTGAGCATATAGAGAGGAAATATCATCTCATCAGAGAGATAGTGCAACGAGAAAACGTGGTCATGACGAAGATTGCGTCGCAAGATAACCTGGCTGATCCATTTACAAAGACCTTGACGGCTAAAATGTTTAAATGTCACCTAGAGGGTCTAGGATTACGAGATATGTCCCAACTGCTTTAGTGCAAGTGAGAGATTGTTGGGATTTATGTGTAGCACCCCCCGACCCGACCCGGCCGGACCGACCCGGGAAGCGCCACTCGGACTTTCAAATTCTTTCTTTACTTTATTTTACATTTTAAAAATCCTTATGAGCCCATAAAACATTTTAAACTTTTTACGAAAATCCGGCAGAGTACCGTTTGTTTTTCGGACTTTCCAAAACCTGTTTTAACACAATTCAATTCAAAAACAATTCTCAATAGCACTTCAATATCTTATATTCAAACAGTTGCGCACTCTGCCGTTTAGTGCGACTTATCAAAATCTTTCATCACAATTTATAAAATAAAACAAATCAGACTTTACTATGTACATTTAAATAATAAAAGACAGTAATCATAAAATAATTAATTACAAAACATTTTACAAAACATATTTACAAATTCCCTGTATATGCATGCTTTCAGAATATATACACATAACAAAAGTATAGCTACCCAACTGTACAATCCTGTGACTCGGTCTGCAATTCTTCCAGTTCTTCAGTCTTTCGCCTCGTCCGGATTCCTTGGTACCTACGCGTTAGACACAAACTAACGCGCTAAGCATAAAGCTTAGTGGGTGTACTAAAAACTCAATTAAATAAATTACAATATAATTAGTCTTTAAAGAGAAATAAACCACAAGATAAACATTTTCATCACTAATCGATTTCAAAACAATTGACTTTCAAAATTAAATCATTAAACAATTTCAATTTCTCGAAGTACAATAATGAAATCAACATAAGAATTCGATCAATAAAATCATTCGATTCACTTTCAATTCCATCAATTTTGGCCCACTAGAATACTAAACATATACGGACTGGAATATGGGTCAAGCTCCCAACCCCCAGAATGAATTCTGAGGAGGTACGTGTCTCCCAACTCTAGGACCGTGGGTACGGAACCTAGAGAGGTACATAGCTCCCTATCCCAGGAACGAATCCTTGGGAAGGTACATTAACTCCCAACCCCCGGGACGAATCCCGAGGAGGTACGTATCTCCCAGCCTCTGGACGAATCCAAGAGGAGGTACATCAATATCATCAATATCAATCAATCACTATCGGCGCAGTACTGCTCAATAAAACCCAGCTGGTATACCAACCTCCTATATCCATTTCTATGTCTACGTATCCTAGGGCCGTTTCCGATAAACCAAATTCACAATAAATATCGCAATAGTTACTCAATATCAATAATCACTCAATAATCATATAGGTCACGTAATAAACTTCAAGAAACCTGAACAATAACCATATAAAAGTCTAAAGTCAACTCTGTAAAACGAAATCGAATTAGTCAAAATGCAATCAGTGTATCAAACATCAATTTCACATATAGAATAAACACTTTTTATACAAAAATCGAAAAAGAAGATTTTCAACGAAATCGAAACGAAAGCGAAAACGAAATCGAAATACGATCTATCACAAAATCATTCCAGAATCAACAATAAAGACATCAAACATCGATTTTTCATATACTATAAACAATTTTCATACTAATAATCGAATACGAAAATCTTCCAACGAAATCAAAAACGAAAACGGAAACGAAAACAAAAACGATAACGCAATCGAAAACAAACGTACACCTACCTCGGTACCGTCTTTTCGTTCGAGAATCGCGGTTCTACGATTTCGTCTTTCCTTTTCCTTTCTCCTACACTTACTTTCTCCCTCTTCTCTTTCTTTCCTCTTCTTCTTTTCTTTTCTTTCTTCTTCTTCTTTTCTCTTCTTCTTCTTCTTTTTCTTCTCTCTTTTCTCTCCTTTTCTCTCTTTTTCTCGGTTCTTTCTCTCTCCGTTATGTTTTCTCGCTTCTGCGAGAAGCTTCTATTTTTTTTTATATTTTTTTCGCCATCGCGACCGCCGTCGCGACCTGTGGTCGCGGCACCAGGTCGCGACACTCACTGGAGTGCGCGCACCGCCTTCGTCGCGAGCGCGCCCTGGTCGCGCGAATGATCGCGTTGCTCTCTGCCTGTTTTTGACAATTTCATCGCGAGCAATCCATCGCGACCTGTGGTCGCGGTGGCTGGTCGCGTTGCTCACTGCCAGGTTTTGCCATTTTCTTCGCGAGCAAGCCATCGCGACCTATGGTCGCGGTGACTGGTCGCGGTACTCACTGCCAGATTTTGCGTTTTTCACCGCGAGCGAGCCATCGCGACCTGTGGTCGCGGTGACCAGGTCGCGATGCTCTCTGGTCTAGTTTTCCAATTTTTCATTTTCATTTTTCACTATTCAAATAGTAAAATGACTATTTTATATATATAAAATTCATTACCCGAAATCCGGGATGTTATATTTCATATATATAAAATTCATTACCCGAAATCCGGGATGTTACATTATGCCCTAAAGCTTATAATTGTAAATAGTTAAACACAACAATAAGAATTATTCAGATTATCATTCAAGTTCATAAAATGTTTTATATTCAGTAATACATTCGTATTGTGTAAGAACATCCTAGATTGCAAGATGTAATCTCATAATAAGTATATGATGGTCATATACAGAGAGAATTCATTTTGAGTCGTGCAATCTAAAGAGTCCGTAGAGAGCGAACAAAGCTGGGTACTTTGTTTGTGATTGATCTACTGCTGCGATCCATTCTGTAAAGTACGGTGGTATTATCCTAGACCGCTCATGTAGTTGACATGAGAATTGAGACATCTTATATGATGAGATCATATAGGACTGGGCCACGATTTATATGAATCTCTCACCAAGATCCGTTAGTAGATGAGATTCATATATAATCGATAAACGATGGCTATTTATAGGTGATCTTAATCCTGAGTGTCTTATCGACTCCTTCAGGTTAGATCGTGGCTTTTGATTTACCATAAGTGAGGTTGATGAGAATCTCGACCAATACCTCCATATCTTGGAGCTGCAGTTTGACTTGTGGTTGGGAAGGTTTGTACACAATAGTGGAATCCACTCCTTCTTGATTGAAGTAGATGAATAGTTCCCTTAAGGGTTGATTCGGGGCTTGAACGATTATGAGCGCTCTCCTTTTTCCGTGAGGAAGACAGGATTTAATTGTTCATTAGAGAATCAATGGTACTTAAAGGAAAAGATATTTCTAGAGGGGTATAACAGACTTTATGACCCAGCTCTAGTTATAAACTATTTGTGGAGGATCACACTATATGCAATTATCTATATCAATGGACACTGAGACTTCAGATTGTATAAACACGTCTACAATTTTGATAGTGCAGCCTCGGGTTTTTAGTGAAATAACTCCGAGGTTAATAATCGTGAAATATTAATTAAACAGTTTTAATTAATATTACTAAGTATTATTGGAGTTCAAAACTGTGGGTCCATTAGGTCCCCTTGCTAGCTCTTATGGCTGTTGGTAACGAGGATCACGGTAGATTAATTGAATGGTCTAATTAATAGTATTACGAAAGTAATGCGATTTAAATAAAAGAGAATAATTAAATAATGTGAATATTTAATTTATTAAATATGAGGTCATGTAATTAAATAATGACTAGGACAAAAGAATTAAAATAATTAGATTATTTTAATAGTCCAAAAGGTCACAGGTTCAAGTCTTTAGGGAGACTAAAAATAAATAGGATTTAGAATCCTATTTTGACTTGGTCAAACTAAAACCCTAAAGGACTACTATATAAGTGTTATATAGTTAGAAAAAAAGGGAAACTATCACACAAGTGAAAAAGAAAGAGAATTCGGCCATCAAAGAAAGAGAGAAAAGAAAAAAAAGTTTTTTTTTTACTCTCCCCTCTTTTGCAGGATTCGACCGGCGTTCTTTTCACGTAACGTGCCCACACACGTTGTCAGACCGCGAGTCATAGCTCGAAAGATCTGGTGGTAGATCGAAGAATCAGAGAAAGAAAATCAAGAAAAATGTATGTAGTTTCTAAAGTCTTTTTCTGTGTATATACAGAAACTCGTTCCTGATTGAAAAACGTTTTTAATATAAGAAAAATTTTTGAAACCCAATTCCGCATGTTATACGATAATCTTTTCTAAAACTCCCTTCATGAGCAACATTTTTGCTATTGATAGGTTCTTGGTATGACTGAGGCTCACAATTGTCGATATTATTAGCAACATTTAGAGCATATGATACCAGGTCAGCATAGCCATACCTTGAAGGAGGTTTTATATCTCTCATTGGCCTATCTCTAACCAACTGATAGTGCTGCAATTGTTGTGTGTCTGTTTCCTCAAGTAGGGTTTGCTCTTCTTCTTCTTGATCCAATGAGGGTTTTTTGGAAGACTCCACTTCAAGCTCTACCTTCTTTCTGGTAACGTCATTTCCTTTAACTCCAGATGACTCCACCTGAGGCTTGAACATCTCGACTTCATTAAAAGTCATATTTCTGCTAATGATGTATTTCCTTGTATCTAGGCACCATAACTTGTATTCTTTTACTCCTTTTGGATACCCAAGGAAAATGCACTTCTTTGCCCTTGGCTCAAGTTTTCCTTCGTTCATATGAGTATAAGCAGGACAGCTAAAAATTCTCAAATTTTCATAATTAGTAAGAGTACCTGACCATATTTCTTCAGGAGTCTTAAAACTGATTGCCGAAGATGGACATCTATTGATCAAGTAACACGCTATGTTAACAGTTTCAGCCCAGAACTCCCTTGTTAGCCTAGCATTAGAGATCATACACCTTGCTCTCTCTAATATAGTTCTGTTCATTCGTTCTGCAAGTCCGTTCTGTTGTGGAGTGCATTTCACAATACGATGTCTGACGATACCGTGATCCTTGCAGAACTTTTTAAATTCATCTCCACAAAACTCTAAGCCATTGTATGTTCTCAATCGCTTGATCTGCTTCCCTGTCTACTTCTCAATCAAGACTTTCCACTGCTTGAACTTGACAAAGACTTCATCTTTGTGCTTCAAAATATATATCCAAACCTTCCTTGAATAATCATCAATGAAGGTTAACATATATATGCCACCACCATGAGAGGGAACTCGAGAAGGTCTCCACAAATCGAAATGGATATAATCCACCGTGCCTTTGGTCCTGTGAACAACTTTACGAAACTTCACCCGATATTGTTTTTCGAATACACAATGCTCACAGAAGTCTAGCTTTCCTGTTGTCTGGCCACAAAGTAACCCCTGTTTACTTATCTCGACTAGACCCCTCTCACTAATATGCCTAAGCCGCAAATGCCATAATTTGGTGACATCAACATCTGAGGTTAATGATATTGCATTAGTACCTATTATTGTACTTCCCTTCAAGATGTAGAGGCCATTTGTTTTCTTTCCTTTCATCACAACTAAAGCACCCTTGGAGACCAGCATAACTCCACCTTCAGCTTTGAAGCTACAACCGGTCAAGTCCAGCATACTAAAGGAAATTAAGTGCTTCCTCAATTCTGGAACATGCCTGACGTTCGTTAACTTTCTCACAATTTCGTAAAACATCTTGATTCTTATTGTGCAGATGTCGACCACCTTACAGGCTTTATTATTTCCCATAAGGACTTTCCCACCATTTATGGATTGGTAAGTGGTAAACCAATTCCTGTTAGGATACATGTGGTATGAGAACCCTGAGTCAAGAACCCACTCATCACCAGAGTTGGTAACAGAAACTGAAAAAACATCTGCACTGTCGTGGCCGTCTGCCATAGCTGCATCTTCAGAATCGAAACTCGTCTCATTTCCTTTGCCTTTACACTCCGAACAGTCTCTTTTAAAATGCCCTTTCTTGTGATAATGAAAGCACTTTTGTTTTGTAGGTTTAGATTTAGATCTAATCTACTTCTACCACTGGTGGAACCTTTCTTTTCTGTTCTTCCTCGAATGACTAAACCTTTCACCGAGCCTTCAGATCTGCTTTTTGATACCTTTTTCTTTAACTCCTTTAAGTTCAATACTGCCTTGACCTCCTTCATAGTAAGAGTTTCACGGCCATACATTATAGTATCGATGAAGTGCTCGTAGGAATTTGGCAAGGAACACAAATGAATAATGGCCTAATCTTTGTCATCAATTTTGACATCTATATTTCTCAGGTCAAGGATAATTCTATTAAAATCATACAAGTGCTCTTTAATGGACTTACACTCCTGTATTTGAAGAGTGTATAATCGTTTCTTCAAATAAAGTCGGATGATGAGTGACTTGGTCATGTATAAACTTTCCAGCTTCAACCACAATTTAGCAGCAGTATCTTCTTCAGAAACTTCTCACAGAATCTCATCTCTTAAGCTTAACAAGATTGCACTATGTGCTTTCTCCAAAATCTCATCCTTGTCTTTGTCTGACATAGACTCCGGCAGAGGGTCCTTTCCCTTTAACGCTTTCACCAAACCTTGGTGTACTAGCAGAGCCCGCATCTTCACCCGCCATAGGCTGAAATCATTTTCACCATTAAACTTCTCCACATCAAATTTAACAGTAGCCATAACCCCGCTCTGATACCAGTTTGTTAGGACAGAGTAACCAATATGGAGAAATTAAATATGCAAGAAAAATAAAATAAACACAGACAAATAAGACACAGAGATTTCAGCGTGGTTCAGCTATATATGATAGCCTACGTCCACGGTCGGAGAGTAGCGAAAAAATTTCACTATGACAAAAAGAATTATTACAAGAGCCACTGACAAAATTCCACTCACAACCTAAAACCCAATTATACCCAAGAGCACTCTCACTCAAGCCTCTCTTAAACCCACGAACCTTTCTCTCACTATTAGAACCTTCTCTCACTTTTAGAATAAGAGAATGAAGAGAAAGATATGAAGAGAAAAAACCTTAAGAGCTTGGAGTTTTTGGTATATCTCATTCGGTTATGAGCTTGGCTATTTATAGCCGAATACAATGACCAAAAGTATGGTTATAATTTGTCATACGTGACTGCCTATTACAACCATATATAATGGCTTCCTAATAGCCATTAACGTGGCATTATAAAGTTCATTTATATGGCTAAATTATTGCCAAAAATTGTCGGCAACTTTTCAGCCACTAAGTGCTTGCTCCAATAGCCATGTGTGTGGCCCTTTAGTTTATCTTTTAGCTATTATTTTAACATTGATCAATGTAAGAGATTATTTCCAATGCATGAATAAATTCTATTTATTTTTCATTTCTTATGCAACAAGGCCTTGAATGTTTCCTTTCTTTTATTATTATTATTATTATTTTAATTCATAAATCACTAGCGATAACAACTTTAGCATATCTCATGTCTAACTCATCCATGCACTTCACTCCATTTTTTATCACCTTAAAAATTGATTCTAGCTTTAAAAGCGTAAGGCCATTTTATTACTAAGCTTGGTTAATATTTTATATAGGTGATGAAAGAAAAGTCTTCAACGTGTTTGGTTTCAAAGTGGTTATTGGAGCACATATAAGAGTATGATGAATTTTTGGCTTTTTCAGTGGAGCACACACCTATATAATGTTTTATATAGGTGATGAAAGAAAAGTCTTCAACGTGTTTGGTTTCAAAGTGGTTATTGGAGCACACACAAAGGTATGATGAATTTTTGGCTTTTTCAGTGGCTCAACATGTATAGCCTACCTCACTTCTAAAGGAGAGAGTCAACTTAACACAAGGTAACACAATAACATCATAAATATTATTCAAAAATGCTCAATGCAAAATCTAAATGAGATCAATCTAAACAATCAAATTGAAGACAAGTGTGTGAGGAGTAGAAACAATAATATCCTCTAAATAAATGACATTTAAGCTCAAAAACTCATTGTGTAAGTCTTCACTATTTATCCTAATCGATCGAACATGTCATGCTTTGAAAGAAAGAAAAACATAGTGTAGCACAATGATGTGCAAACATGGCATAAAAAAAACTGAGTAGTCCAAAACAAATCAAACTTATTGAAAATACTAGCTATTATTACTAAACAGAAAGCACACACAAGACAACAATAAAAGTTCAAAAATATTCATAATTTCTTAAGAACACACAAAAACAAAATAAAAACAAAACACTCAAAACAACAATCACCAAAACTTACCCTAAACTTAAGATAACCATTGTCCCCAATATTTTAAACACTAAGCTCCAGAGAATAAGGGTGTAAAACAAACAATCAAACAACACAATGAAATAAAAAACAAAAAACAAAAGAAACAAAAGAAAATAAAAAAAATAAAAAAACAAAAGCAAAAGGAAAACAAATACAAGTGTCTTGGTCTATGTGCTGCTCTGAAAGCTGACTCAGAAAATCCGATCGTCTCGGGCGTTGAACAAATGTTTGCATCCTCCTGTCGATGTTCTGTAGTCGGGCATTCATATCGTCCCTCAACTCATCGATGCGTCTGTGCATCTGAATTCTCATATCCTTTATTCTGACTTCTAAAGAGGATCTCATATCACCAATCGCTGTGAGAATTTAGTCTTCGACTTGAGCAACCGGGATCTGAGCCTATAGGTCCTGACCCTCAAGGGCAGGCCCCTGATCCTCATCTCTATCGGATTCGTCCACCCTTGCCTAACTCTATGGCCTAGAAGTCCCGGTGCGCCACTAGCATTTACCAATTTATTGTACGTTGTGCGACCTAGAGGCTCTTTTGGCACCAAAGTGTTGGCACCATTTCTTACCAGAAATGGTCCATTATCTTTACTTGCTTTTGTTAGTTTTTAGGTGATTATTGAATATTTTTAATGTTTTTCTTGAGTGTGGAGGTAAACAGGCTCATTCTGAGAATTCGGGAGTAATCAAGGCAAAACTGCATCGTTTTGGCCCCGCTACTTATGGTGCTAATTGCACCAAGTCGCGGTGAATATAATTGCAAAATCATGGCACAAAGTCTTCCCTCTTATAGTGAATCTGTCAATTTCTGCCATCTCACAAAAATGCGTGATCAGGCAGAGAAATGACAGTGTCCCTATAGTCTGCCGGCCAGCTGCTAAGATCTCTCTTATCACCTGTTGGCCGATATTCAACTGCAGACCCTGCTGTAAACTGAATAAAACTGTAGCTATTGGAAAAGTCAGTGTCGTCCAATGTGCTTTTGGTAAAATGGAGTGGTCGCAGAATACATGCCAGAAAGCTGACAGAAAGTCTAAATCTGCATGGAAGAGGTCACGATTATTGGAGTTGCTCCAATATCTATGTTCATCCATCTGTAGGCTCCCTGCCATATCCGGGTTGTGAACAGTGAAAAATTGGTGTCTCTCCATACCATTTGGTGTTTAAGGCAAGTTTAGCAGTTCATAGTATTCATTGACAATTTTTGGAATGAGAGTTATCTGACACCCTTAGACTACCACTGTACCCCATGCAAATAAATCGTCTGGCACCATAGAAGCATAAAATTCCCTAACCAATTTGTCATTGTCGTCATTGGGATGCTACACGAAACGCAGGCACTGTCTAGCTCTGACTACTTCTTGGATGCCGGTCTCAATTCAATACATCTATATTGATTCCCCGCTTTAATTGGAGAGGCCATTTTTCACCTTTCTTCATTCTCTCAGCAAATTGAGGATGCACAATGAGTGGCCCGCTCCTTCTTCTGCCCTGAGGTGTCCTGGAACTCTCACCAATGTGCGACATGTCAACGTACCTATTCAAAGTCATAACAACAACGCACAATATCAAGACACACCAACTATATATATATATATATATATATATATATATATATTAATTATTACAAGAAAAAACAGAGAATCAAAACGAACAATAAAAATCTAAATTTCCTAAGACAAAATAAGCAATCCGAAAACACAAAGAAATCAACCAAAATAATTCCAAAAATTAAAACACACAAAAATCAACAAAATCCATATACAATCAATACCCAACAATCAATCCAAGTTCAAACACTTCTTAAATTCTCAACTCCAACCAAACTTCGAATAAATTCAACACAAAACACGACACTTCGAAAATTCTCCACAAACCACCCTTAGATCATCTAAAATGAAAATGAAATAGAGGAGAAGGAAGAAAAATAAAATACCGTAGGACCCTTGAAGATGAATGCTTGGCCGAGAATGAAAGATGTGAAATGTTTTGATGCTCTTAATGAAGAAAGCTGAGAGTTTTTAAAGAAAAAAAATGAGAAAATTTCACATGTACAGCTGAACTGCTGATGTCACGAGGTTATATGAGCACTGCGATTTGTATCGTGACTTGTGGGTAGTAGCGCAAGTCGCGGGCCCTTGAAAAATAGCCTGAGGTGCTTCAAAACACATCGTTTAATTAAAGAGTTAGGGTTTCCCGTGACTTGCAAGTCACGCCATAAGTCGCGGCAATTGCCAATTTTCTCTGATTACAATGGGTTCCGAGAGTTGTAACGTGACTTGCGCTGCGACCCACAAGTCGCGGAACACATTGGTTCAATGAAACTGGCAATTTTTTTCAGCCCTTCAACTGCACAACTTTTCACATCAATTCTTCAAAGTTTGGACCTGTTTCAACAAAGAACAGGAAACACAAACAAAGACTAATCAACACCAAAACTAAACAAATCAAAACAAAAATCAATCAACTAATCAAAAACTCAAATCAAAACAAAAAATTCTAAAAAAATTCAAAGTTCAAGAAACTTGGGTTGCCTCCCAATGAGCGCTTGTTTATAGTCTTATTTCGACTATGGAATGACTCATAGTGGATTCAACTTGCGATAGTCTCTGTGAAATCTCCAAACTCTGGTTGCTCCCTCTGAAATGCACCATATTTTGACCTCTTTGACCACCATGTCCTCCACTTTATCTCTTTGAACTGCATAGACTTGAGATTTCTTTTTCCTGCTCTTCCAGTGGAACGAACTTGATTGTGGTGCACTCGTTTTATCATCAATTCCACCTATCGCTTCCATCGTCACATGTACGATATTCTTGGTTGGCGACTCCTTTGGACTTCTCATTCAGCCACCTTTAACCTCCGATGGTTTGATTACATCAACCTTGAAACATGTATCAACTGCTGGTTATGCTTTTGATGCCTTGAGCACACTAAATATTGCCTTATCATCTCCGACCCTTAGCGTTAACTTCCCTTCATGAACATCTATCAAAGCTCTACTAGTTGTTAAGAACAGTCTTCCTAGAATCAAATGACTCTTCACGTTTTCCTTCATCTCTAATACCATAAAATCCACCGGGAAATAAAACTTATCAACTTTCACCAAGACATCTTCAATGATCCCATGCGGATATTTCACTAATCGATCTGCCAACTAAAGAGTCACATTAGTCGCTTTTACTTCTCACAAACCTAGTTTCTTGAAAACTGAGGAAGACATTAGATTCACACTAGCTCCCAAATCACACAGTGTTTTCCCAAATTCTGTTTTTCCAATCGTGTACGGAATGGTGAATCTACCCGGATCCTTCAACTTAGGTGGTAGCTTATTCTGGATAATGGCACTACATTTCTCCGTAAGTGCAACTGTCTCAAGGTCTTCTAATCTCTGCTTGTTTGAAATGATCTCCTTCAAGAACTTTGCATATATAGACATATGAGCTAAAGCCTCAGCAAACGAAATATTGATTTGAAGCTTCTTGAAGAACTCCAGGAATTTAACAAAATTCTTGTCGTCGTTATGCTTCTTCAAACGTTGCGGAAATGGAATGGGAAGCACATATGCCTTGACTTTCGGAAGTGGAGGTAAATTACTGAAAGGTAAGTCCCCATCTTGGTTCTTGTTCACCTCAGACTCATCTTCTACTGACTTTCTTTTCTCAGCTTCCATTTTTTCAACAAGGATTCCCATCGGCTGTTCAATTGTCTTCCCACTTCTCAGAGTGATTGCATGACATTGTTCTTTCGGGTTTGTCACTGTATTACTTGGTAAAGCTTCTTGTGTTCGCCCTTGATTTCCTTTTGCAAGTTGGCCAATCTGCACTTCCAAATTCTTGAATGTTGCTTGACATTATTGTGCAATTTGGTCAATCTTTGCATTCATCTTCTTCATGGCATTGTCTTGTTGCTCCATACGACTATCTATCTTGGTCATAAATTTGACCAACATTTCTTCTAAAGTAGACTTCTTCTCTTGATGATTGGCTCCCTAATTTCCTTAGAAGTTTGCTTGATTCTAAAAACCAGGTGGAGGTCTCACATTGCCTACTTGATGCTAATTGTTCCAGGACAAATTTGAATGATTCCTTCATCCAGGGTTGTAGGTGTTCGAGTATGGATTATTGTTCTACTGTTTGTTGTAGTTCTGCACATACTGAACCTGTTCTGCACCATCCCTTATAAAATGATTTCTAGCCAGATAATCTGTACTGGCTTGAGGCCCTCCACACAAGTCATACCCTAGTTTAGAAGCTTGCACTGCATTGGCACTCCATTTATTCACTTGACTGGTCAAGGTAGCCACATGTGCCTTCAATGAGGTAATCTCATCTATTTCAAAAACACCTGACACCCCAACTGATCTCTTTGGTGCTACTCTCTCATTTGCCCACTGATAGCTATTTGTGGACATCTCTTCAATAAGATCGTAAGCAACATCAATCGATTTGTTCATTAGGGCACCACTAGAAACTACATCGATCATACCCTGAATTTACTGTGTGAGCCCATTATAAAACGTCTACACAACTAGCCACTTCGGTAGGCCATGATGTAGGCATTTCCTCATAAGATCCTCTTACTTCTCTCAGGCTTCATATAACGGCTCTGTCTCAAACTGCATAAACTGCGTGATGTCGTTTCTGAGCTTGGCTGTCTTTCTTAGAGGGAAATACTTGAAGAGGAATACTTAAGCAAGTGCATCTCAAGTGGTGAATGTTTTCGACAATAGAGAGTGCAACCACAGCTTTGCTCGATCCCTTAAGGAAAAAGGGAAAATTCTTAACCGAATTGCATCATTTGACACTCCATTCTACTTGAAGGTGTCACAAATCTCCAGAAAATTCTTTAAATGAATATTTGGATCGTCATTCAGCAATCCCCCAAACTGGTCATGGTTCTGGATCATCTAAATAATTGCTGTCTTATCTCAAAATTATTTGTTACGACTGTGGGTCATCGGATGCTAGACTGATTTCCCTCCATGGTGGGAATGGCAAAGTCGCGCAGAGCCCTGGCATTTTCTGGATCCTGGTGTGGAGGTTCTTGTGGTATTTGTGGTGGATCCATGACAAGTTATTCTCTTGCTTGTCTTCTTCTCCATCTTAAAGTTCGCTCGATCTCTGTATCAAGTTCTTCAAGGGGTGCTGATTCAACACGCCTTGTACTTCTCATACAAGAAGTAAGCTACCTACAAAGGCAAGTAAACAAACAAGCAAAATAACAAAAGAAATCAAAAAAAATCAAATTTGCTATATACCTAGTCGGTATTAATATCAATACAAACTAAAATAATTTCCGGCAACGGCGTTAAAAACTTATTATGCCTTTTCGTAACTTGCAAGTATACAGAGTTGGCACAAGTAATATAATGTGAGTATAAGTATCGTTCCCATGAGGATCTTTTAGATACTGATTACTAAAATTAACTAAGGCTACGTTTATTTGAATTATCGAATGAGTTGTGTAAAAATTGATGAAGTAAACACTAACGAACTTACTAAACTAAATAACAAAAAGGGTTCTACCAATGTAAGAAAAAACTAGGGAATCTAATTTCACTAAGTATGTCCTTATGAAAGAAATTACTATGTAAGGAGATTTAATTATTACCGGTTAATGATCATGCTAACTCAATTATTCAAAATCCTCTCTCGAGATAAATCAAACATATTTCCACATACACTAATATCCTATCTCTCGATGAATACCCAAATGTATGTGAATGCAATAAAATACAATAGTACTATCAAGGATTACACAGAATAAGTTAATATATCTCTATTTAACTCCTAAACTGTGGTGGACATTTTATCGCACACGTTGTAAGTGTCTCCTCTCGGTTCATAACTCATAACAACAAATAATGCTAAGGGGTTATCAATCATTTAACATACATTTAAGCATAAAATAACCACTCAACCATGCAATTCATAAATCATCCAAACATATATATAAAATCAATCAAAACTTCATACATAGATCCATCATCCTCCCTAGTATGCAAATTAGTTCATAACTAGAAAATTAAAATAAAACATGGTATTCGGTAATGAAGACATGAACAAGAATACAAATTAAGGAAGGAATAATGGAAGAAAAAAAAACTCCGAACGGAAAGACTCTTGTCTAATTTCGTTTTGGGTGAACTCCTCCTTCAACAATCCTGATTCCTTGCTTGTGTAGACGGACGAAGAATTGATCGAGGGTCTAGTCTCTTAGCAACTCCTCTTCTCTTCTTCTTCTCTTCTTTCTTTTTAGTTCTCTGTCTTTTTCTCAAAGCTGAATTCCCCCTCTGTTTTTCTCCTTTTTTTCTTTTATAGTGAGCTAGATTAAGGCCTTTTTTTTTTCTCTACCACGACTTTTGGGTCGCACCCCAAGTCGCGGAAGTCTCTGCCAAAACAAGATATTGCATTTGCCGCGACTTGTAGCTCGAGGTGCATGTCGCGGCCCAAGTCGCGGAGCTCTCTGATTAGAATATCCACTTTGATTGCCGTGACTTGTGGCTCGCGCTGCATGTCGAGGCCCAAGTCACGGGACTCTCTAGTTTGGAAGGGATATTGTAATTGCCATGACTTGTACTGCGACATGCAAGTTGCGCCACAAGTCGCGGAGACCAAATCAACGCAGTTTCACTTTGAATTCCTCTAAACGCTCAGAATGACTCTATTTACCTACACACTCAATAAAAACATCAAAAGCATCCAATAATCAGTCAAGAACAGACAAAAACAAGTAGAGATAAGGGCCCATTTTTGCTAAAGAAATAGTGCCAACACGCTCCTTTTTTAAATGGATCCTGAGCTCGACCCCCTCCGATATACCATAACAGAACCTGATTCGACTCAAGTCCTCCTCCCCAAGCTTGCTTGTAGGGTTGATTAGAACTAAACCAAAAGGTCTACTTTGTCCCATTGGACAAGGTCCCAAAGAACTTACTCCCGCTCTCGACCCACTCGATCGATCGACAAGTCTTATACCTAATGGTGGCTCAACCACCGCTATTGAAGGTCCCTCATAGAAAGAAAAGGAATTGGCTCTACCCTAGCATTTGCTACCGTGACCTGGCCACTTCGAGTCCTTGACTCCCCCATAAGTTAGATGACAAGTCTATCTAGTCGATATCCTTACGACCTGACGTGCTAGGGTCACTATTGTCTCCTCGACTTAACAGGTTACTTATAAGGTCGATCGACCGAAACGAGACACTAAGTTCGCAAAAAGATTCAACAAAACTACTATTGACTCGACATGAATATCCTACTTCTAACCAATCGACTTATCCTTAAAGTACAAACGAGTTGATCTTTAGATCCATTCACTCGACATCAAAAGTGAAGTGTCTACGATAACTTGACATCGAGACATCACTCGCAGCGACCTACTCATGTTGCATCAGGAGTAAGGTGCCAATACAAGATCGTACGACACTTGAACAACATGATGTCATTCGACGTGCACTCACAAACAACAATAATAAGAATCCTAAAAGTTTCTAAGGATCAAACTCAATGAAAAGTTAAGATTTTTTTCTTTTTCTTTTCAAAGAACACCAAGAACAACAAAAAGCAAAGACAAGGAAACTTTGGATACGAAAGAGAAACTGAAAAAACTTACCAAAATAAAACTAGAATCGAGAAAAGCTCGTCAAAAAACATTACAAAATCGCCTGAAAAAGCCTAAATCATCAACGGAGATGAAATATTCGACTGTACTTCTTAAAACTTAGTGAGAGAAAAAGAAAAGCTTGGAAACAGAAAGTGATAAAAGTAAAGAGAGAGAAATGGAAGCGGGGAATATATGGAGATGTGGTGGTGACGTGTCACCATAACCGCCAAACAAGAAACACGAAGAGTTTCGAGTCTTCCTAATGTAAGAGTAATGATTGTAAATGCCAATTGTCAAGCAAATGAACAATTAATCACTTCGATGTTCCTACTTGACATGGTCGTTCGACATATGTGAAGCCATGAGCAACATGACCTTTGGAAATATAAGAACCTTCATGTTGGTCGACTCGACATTAATTATCTACTCTATGCATCTGAGTGATGTCCAGATCTCCCATTTTACTCGATATTGTCGAGCCACACAATTGATTCAGTTACTACACTTTAATCCTTTTTGACACAGTCGAACCAAGCTTCCCTCATTTTGTCAAACGACTATCGCTAGGTCTCCAACTCGATTCGTACAACCTCACAGATCTATGCTACATGTCTACACAACGTAGTCAAACCGTGAACAAGCGTAGCCACTCGATGACTTACATGGCCCTATATTACTTGACTCGACATTTATACTCAACGATTGTCGAATGACTCATTAATCTAACCAATATACAAGTTTTCCTATACAACGTGGTCGGACGAGCATGAAAAACTCCTTAACATTTGCTTAATGCAAGAAGTTTGGGGGCAAACTGTAGTGACCAAAATTGGTCAGGCCCAAAATGTCAGAGCCCAAACAAAAGGTCTAGCCCAAGTTGGCTAAATATTTCTCATGTAGGCCCAAAGCCTCATCAATTGAACTCTTCCAAAAGCCCAAGGCTTAGTAGAGTCTCTACTTGGACCAATACATGGTTCACGCCCAAATGCTCAACACTTTAGAAGACTAGTAAAGACCTAAATATACGAGGTCTACAATGTCGACCTACAAAGTTGACCTACTGACGTATATGTTGAACCACACATCAACCCATATGTCGATCCATATCTCGACCTACATATCGTCCGACATGTCAACCCGATCACATGTCGACCCATACGTCGACCCAACACCCACGAGTCAACCCTTGACCCGTGTACTGACCCATAGTTGATGATCCAAGCCCGTAACCATCATACTTTAAATTTGAAGTCTGATAGATCAAGTCAAGGAGGCAATCAAATCCTCCTTGATCTTGGCCGAGATACTAGGGGAGTAATCCACCCTCACTCAAAGTGAGGGTTCGCATTTTTAAACCTTTCTTAATCATTGAAGCGGATAACAACCGGCACTGTTCATCGTCTACATGAGACAATCAACTCCAACCGCCATGAACCGCCTCATACTTACAACTTCAATCATCATACAATCACAATTACTATTCATTCATAACCACAGCTAACAATAATCGAATCGCCGATACTCAAGAAGTATTTTTATTTGTTTTATTCCGTGTTCTTATTATATTTGAATATAATCAATTGACTTAGACGTCGGAATGTATTTGGCTGGCACCGCCCTAATGACCAAGCATTCAATCGACCCCATACCTCTAGTTTTGCAGATTGTAGTGTCCCGATCTTCGTCCTACTATTTTCGTTGTAACACCCACTGACCCGACCCGACTGGATCGACCCAGGAAGAGCTACTGGGTTTTCAAAACTCTACTTAATTCACTTTATAAATTACAAACCAGTGAAAACCATATAAAATGTATTTTAAAAATATGTTTCTAGTGAGCCAATCAAACTTTATTTTCAAAAATTTCGGCAGAGTTTCCTCTATTTTTCTAATTTCCCAAAACCTATTTTCAATAAAACAAATATAATACAATATAATTCCAACACTTCTATATCCAAATTTTCAAATCAATGCGCACTCTGCCGTTTAGTGCGACTTCCAAACAGTTTCAAATAAAACATATATAATTAATATTTACAAACATTTGAAAAGAATATAAATCATAAAGCACTTATTTACAAAACATATATATACATGTCGAATTACAGATTTCTGTATATGCATACTTAACTAAATTCAATATACAATTAAAATTCAATTGTAACTACTCAAAAGAATTGTGACTCTAGACCTTTAATCTGCTGCTACTTCCTCTCTTATCCTTTGTTTCCCTCTATGTCTCTGATACCTACACGCGATAAAATCAACGCGCTAAGCATATAGCTTAGTGGGTGTACACTAAACTCAATTGTAATATAAGTGAAAACACTAAATTTTAAATTCAAAAATTCAGAAAGATATATAAATAAACAATAAAGCTTTAAGTCAAAAGTTCAGAAATATAAATATATAAACAAACGTGGTAATTTAATTACTGAAACTATATAGACACAAGGTATTTCAAAAGTTTCTGAGTTTCAATTTCAATATCATTTCTTTATTTTCCAAAACGTTTTCTAACTATCAATTCTCAATTGGGCCCTTGATACATATAACAGGGTTTACATGACTGGATTACGGGTTTTACAGTCGAGTTTCCCATCTCATATGAAATGGTATCCCTATATAAACAGTCGGTTTCCCATTTCACGAGGAAATGATATCTGGATATTCTCACAGTCGATTTTCCATTCACGAGGAAATGGTATCCGTGTTAAACAGTCGGTTTTCCATTTCACGAGGAAATGGTATCCGTATAATCAATATCAGAGGCATCATAATCACAGTGCAGTACTGCCATATATTCACCCAATTGACATGTCAATCTCCTATATCCATATATCCCTATACATATATCAGGGCCAAAATCAAAGTTCAGAGATTACAGATATTTTATTCACTTTTCAAACAACTTTCAGATAATCAAAATTTTCTCAATCTATCCAAAATTTAATATTCATTAACAGTTGTAAAACAAGATATTCATAATATATCAAATAACATAACATAATACAGAAAATCAAAATCATTAAATTCGCTATAATCACAATTTTCGTATCTCAAAATCAGTTTCAAATATTATTCACCAGTTCATTCAATCAAAAACTTGGGAATAACAGAAAATATTTCACAATCAATTCATTTAATTCGAAAATCAACAAATATAAGTTTCAATCAAAATCAATAATTAGAAAACCAACAATATTCATAAAACAATAGTTGGAAATCAGGTTTTGGAAACATACACTTATATTCAAAATTACATAATCTCAGAATATTGCACAAATAATTTCAACAATATATACAAATAAAATACGAATATATATAATCAATACGAGTATATAAAATCCAGAAATATTTTTTTTTCAAACTTATTAAAGCAAAACACATATCAAAATAGTTGCAGAAACGAGTGTACACTAATCTGGATACCAGTTTTTACGATCTTTTCTTTCTGGATTTCTTTTTCCTTTCTTTTTCCCTTTTCTCTTTTCTTTTTCTTTTCTTTCTCCTTCCTTTCTTCTTCTTCTTCTTCTTCTTTCTTCCTTTTCTTCTTCTTCTTCTTCTTCTTCTTCTTCTTTCTTTTCTTCTTCTTTCTTTTCTTTTCTTTCTCTCTCGCTCTCTCTTTCTCTCTATTTTCTCCCTTTCCTATTTTTTGGAGACTTCTCACGTCTCTTATTTTTTTTATAAAAGTTCGGTCGTCGCGACCGTCATCGCGACCTGTGGTCGCGCTACCAGGTCGCGTTGCTTACTGGAACCATTCCACCGCCTTCATCGCGATCACCCATCGCGGTACCATGGTCGCGCTGGTGGTCGCGTTGCTCACTACCAGAATTTGACATTTTCACCGCGAGCTAGTCAACGCGATCTGTGGTCGCGGTGACTGGTCGCGGTGCTCACTGCCAAAAATCACCATTTTTCATCGCGAGCGACTTATCGCGGTGAGTGGTCGCGGTGAGTGGTCGCGATGCTCACTGCCAAGAAATTCCATTTTTTCACCGCGAACAGTTCATCGCGATCTCAGGTCGCGATACTCCCTTTTCACTTTTTCCTTTACTTCATGCAATCTTGCTAGACCACTTCACCTTATTCACCTGGAAACCATAAAAATAAACATACATTTAATTACGTTTTACACCCCTCAACTCACAAATTATGATATCCACATACTCAAATGACTTATTTGAAATTAGGGATGTTACATTCGTGGTCTACACCAGTCTACCACGATAGGTTTTAATCTTAATTGATACACTAAAATCATAAATGAAATATATTTTTCGGGAGTTAAGATTCTATCATAGTCTTGTTTGTACTTAGCATTTTCCTAATCTAGAAATATTACAGGGTTAAGATTTGTTCTTTTTTTCTCTCTCATGCAACCAACTATTTTTTTTTTTTTTTTTGAAGGGGTACAAATACAACATTAATAATTGTCGGGACCTGCCAAGATTAATCACTAAACGCGCAGCCCGGATATCTACTCTCATAACGGGAGACATCTACTTCCATAATAAGGGGAGACATCTACTCTCACAATAAGGGAAGAAAACTACTCACACATGCTGGTATGTGCATGATGGGAATTGAACCTCTCACCACTGAGATGAGAGGGAGGTGCACTAACCACTCATCCAACCAACTATTTTATTCAAACATACTTTAAAAAAAATAAAAATTAAGCTAGGTAAAAACAAGACTATGAGAGAATTATGATATATTTTCCTATGATTAACTATTTGCACCACAGAACATAGTTTCAATGAAAATAAACTATGCATGTAATGTTATGTCAATATATATATATATATATATATATATATATATATATATATACATACTATGCATCGACTTGTCAAAAAAAATATATATACTATGCATCGAATGATCCTAGGGCAGGCCCTGAGATTCTAAGGCCCAAGGCGAACTATAAAAATGGAGTCCATATATAACTCATGTATCTTCTTGCACTGTGTGGGTGTGTTCGAGTCTATCCAATATCTAAATTTTGCAATCACTGCTAGATATATTTTTGTAAAAATGCAAGCAAAAAATGAAGAAAGTGGAAAAAGATTTGATTTTAATGTATACATGGCCAACCTTGATTGTGGATCTTATATATAGCAAGTATTGATTGAAAATGTATAATTTCTTTGCCTCCATCAAGAAAATAAATGCCAGATTTCGGTGAAATTATCAAAAGTATTTCGATGAAAGTATCAATCTTTATTTAATTAGCATCCATCTGATAGCTTCATATTTCAAGGGCCTAGTCTAGCTCTATTGATCTCATAATAGGTTTTATATATATAATTTATTTAATTTATTGTATGGTATAATAGTTTGCTTATTGATTAAATACTCAATAAGTTAACATGATCTCTGTTTGTATCCTTTTTTATCTCAAAAATAAATAAATAAATAAACATGATCTCTCATAAAATAATTAAGATGGTAATACCAAATCAATTATCGTAATCTAAAATGAAGTTTATGCAATGTTTTTATACTATATAATATTAATCAATAAATTAAGAAAACTATATTTAGATGTGAGGATGGTCAATTTAATTTTAAAATATATATATTTATTTCTCAAAAAAATATTATTTTTTTATTTAAAATATCTTAGATTTTCTCTGAAAAAATAATATAATATTCATTTAAATTAATATTATTTTATTTTATAAAAAATAATAATAAATAAACTATTAAAATCTATTCAGTACAATCTCCATATCGCATTAAATAATAATAAATAGATTATTCATGACAAGGAACGTGAAGAGCACGAGCCATGTTAAAGACAACCACCAGGCAAGCGTAGTAGACAGTGGTGGCTGGCTGCCTTTCCACGAGTAACACGAGATAGTATGTATACAATTTTCTCTCTCTCTCTCTCTCTCTCTCTGTGTGTGGAAAGATTTTCTTAAGAGACAAAAATAATGATTTTTTTTTTTTCTAGTATCAAGTAATTTAATTGCCCCTTTTTTGGTAAATAACTTGAAACTTATACACATATGTTTTGGGTCCAAATTAAAAGGTTGTCTCGATTAAGCGACTATCTATATAACGAGATCCCACTACAACAAATTTGATTACGGTGTGTTTATTAAAACGTAAGTCTGTTACTGATATATCTTTTGTCAAAAGTGTGAAAGTCTTATATATGAGACTAGCAATAATTGGTGAATGGTGAGCGAGAATGGGGGTTGGGGTATAAAAGGTGAGTAGAGGCAACAAACATTTATTATCACGTGTGTCTTCACCATCTGCCACACCCACCAAATTTTGTAATGCTATAAATTATACAACTTATTTCTTTACTTTTAATTTTTTTTTTTAGTACTGATACCAATTGGGTTATTATGAATATATTAAAATCTAACAAGATTAAATACCGTTAACGTGGTTCGAAAAGTGGCTCCTACTATAGATAAGAGGTCTCCCAATATATTGTTTATTATTAATTATACAACTATACTATTGAGATAAGTATAATATTTTCCTACAAGTGAAAATCCTTATATGGACTGTATTAACACGCGCCTACATACAAATGTTCAATTAAATTTAAATTTTTAGTGTGTTCTTTGGACACACATTAACATAATTTTTATATAATAAATTTTAGTGGTCCCGACTTGGGTTCTTGAAATATGAATATATTGTTGCTTATTTTTCTTAAAATTCAAGTATAATTTAAATTTTTGGTAATGCACATAAAAGTTTTGGGGTTGTATTTTCGTATTGCAACAGAAATCATTTAGTGTCATTGATACTTAGTGTGTTTTCCTCACGTATAACGTACTTCAAAATTTATTGTATCATCCTCAACTTTGTCAACGAAAAAGTTCTTTTTTTTTTTTTTTTTTTTTTTTTTTTTTTTGAGATTACGAAATACATTCTCCATGATGTATGTTAATGATATATTGTCAATATCTTCACAAATAATATAATGAAGGGAGTTAAAAAAATTAATAAATAAATAAAAGAATTGGACAGGTGACTTCCAGAACTGTCTTTAAATACATCATCTGAGATTGGTTGAAATTAGCAATTCAAGTTTTGAGGTTCTCTCAATCATCATCCTACAATTAGAAAGCAGCAAGCAGCAATGGATGAGAAAACCTTACACATAGCCATGTATCCATGGTTTTCCATGAGCCATATCAATGCATTTCTCCAATTGTCCAACAAACTTGCAGAGAGAGGCCATACAATCTCGTTTTTGTTACCAGCAAAAACACAAGCAAAGTTTGAGCCTTTCAATCTTCAAAAACACCATATCACCTTCATTGGAATCACCGTTCCTTCAGTTGATGGCCTCCCTCCTGGGGCCGAGACAACTGCTGATGTTCCTTTCACGTTGCATTCTCTTGTCATGACAGCCATGGACCGAACCGAGCCCGCCATTGAAGCCGTTGTCTCTGAAATCAAACCCCATTTCATCTTGTACGATTTCACTCACTGGTTGCCGCCATTGGCGCACAAACTAGGCATTAAGGCCATACACTACTGTTTTATCAGTTCCGCGACGATAGGCTACACTTTAAGCCCCGAAAGGAAACCTCTTGATGATGAAAATCATATCTTGACGGAGGCTGATATGTTGAATCCACCACCGAGTTTCCCTCCCTCACAGATCAAGTTATTTGCCCGCGAAGCTCGAAGACTTGTTGCCGGAGCTGCTTCAAAATTTGGTGGCATTCCATTCAGACAGCGGCAATTCCTCGCACTTACCAAGTGTGATGCAATTGCTTTCAAAACATGTAGGGAAATTGAAGGGCCTTATTGTGACTACGTTGAGAGCCAGTTTGGCAAGCCTGTGATTTTGGCAGGTCCGGTTTTGCCAGAGCCACCATGGTCTGCTTTGGAAGAGAAATGGGACACGTTTTTGTGTGGCTTCAAAGCTAAAACTTTGATATACTGTGCATTTGGGAGCGAGTGCACCCTGAACAAGGACCAGTTTCAGGAACTGTTTCTGGGTTTTGAGCTTACAGGTCTGCCATTCTTGGCTGCTTTGAAACCACCAATGGGCTGCGATGACGTAGAGTCAGCATTGCCAGAAGGGTTCGAAGAGAGAGTGCGAGGAAGAGGACTCGTTCAAGGAGGTTGGGTGCAGCAACAGCTAATCCTGAATCACCCTTCTATTGGGTGTTTTGTGACCCATTGTGGATCGTCTTCGCTGTCGGAGGCAATGGTGACTGACTGTCAACTAGTGCTGCTACCAAACGTTGGAGATCAGATCATCAATGCGAGACTGATGGCTAGAGATCTCAAAGTTGGAGTGGAAATCGAGAGAAACGAAGAAGATGGGTTGCTTACGAGGGAAGGTGTGTGCAAAACTGTAATGGCTGTGATGGATCATCACGATGAGAATATTAAGGTTGGCAAACAAGTGAAGGAAAACCATGCTAAACACAGAGAATTGCTGTTGAGTCCAGGACTTGAGGATTCTTGTTGAGAATGTAAATTCTGTATATTGATTGTAAGAACAATGTACAATAGAGGAGACCATATATAGGCGATGTACAGGAAATGGACTAAGCCCAATGGGCTAATACAGGACTAAGCCCAATGGGCTAATACTAAACTAAAGTTATATACTAACATCCCCCCTCAAACTCGAGGTGGCAATGAGGAAGCCAACTGGAGTTTGGATATAAGATCTCGAAGACGACCAGGCGGGTGAGACTTGGTGAAAGTATCAGCAGGCTGGTCAGCAGAGGAGATGGAGAACAACTTTAGAATGCCTTTCTTGAGATGCTGACGAGTGATGTGGCAGTCGATCTCAATGTGTTTGGTGCGTTCATGGAAGACATCATTATGAGCAATGTAGATAGCACTACGATTGTCACAATAAATAGGAGTAGCAGTGGGCTGTGGAGCATCCATGTCAGCCAAGAGCCAACGAAGCCAGATAAGTTCGCAGGTGGTGCCAGCAAGGGCACGATACTCAGCCTCGGTACTGGAACGGGAAACAACATCCTGCTTTTTACTACGCCATGAGACAAGAGAAGTACCCAACATGAAACAGAAACCCGTGATAGAACACCGATCAGTCGGATCACCTGCCCAATCCGCATCTGAATAAGCATGGAGCTCGAGAGAAGACCGAGAGGAGTAGTGTAGACCATGATAAAGAGTGCCCTTGACATATCGAAGAATCCGAATAACGGCAGCATAATGGACAGAACGAGGGGCATCCATGAACTTACTAACCATACCTACAGCATGCGAAATATCTGGACGCGTAACAGTGAGATAGATCAGACTACCAACCAACTGACGATAGCGAGTAGCATCAGATATAGGTTCACCATCCAAGGGAGTGAGCTTAGCATTGTATTCCAAGGGAGTGGAAACAGTCTTATTGTCGGTGATACCGGCCTTAGTGAGAAGATCAGAAGCATATTTAGCTTGAGAAAGATAGTATCCATCGGAGGATGAGGTAACTTCAAGCCCAAGAAAATAACTGAGAGTGCCCAGATCTTTCATCTCAAAATGCTGACTAAGGAAGCGCTGAAGAGAGCGGATACCTGCAGAATCATCTCCAGTAATAATCATATCATCAACATAAAGAAGAATAAGAGTGATACCAGCAGAAGATCGTCGGATGAAGAGAGCAGTGTCATGAGGACTCGAAGTGAAACCCTGCTGAGCAACAACTGAGCTAAATTTTTCAAACCAAGCTCGAGGAGCCTGCTTGAGGCCATAAAGAGCACGACGAAGACGACAAACTTGTCTGCCGGAGTGTGGATAGCCAGGGGGTGGTTGCATGTACACTTCTTCTTGAAGATCTCCATTTAGAAAAGCATTCTTCACATCCATTTGATAAAGAGGCCAACGGCAAACAGCAGCCACAGCAATAAGACATCTGACAGATGTAAGGCGAGCAACAGGAGCAAAAGTTTCCTCATAGTCAATGCCATATTCCTGAGTAAAGCCTCTGGCAACTAGGCGAGCCTTGTATCGTTCAACAGATCCATCGGCCTTGGTCTTGATCTTGTAAATCCATCGACAACCTACTACAGACTGACCAGGAGGCAAGTCAACCATATCCCAAGTGTGATTCTTTTGAAGGGCATCTAGTTCTTCATGCATAGCTTGCTGCTGCCAAAGAGGGTCAGTATGAGCCTCACGATATGTGTGAGGTTCATAGAGGGTGGCAAGAGCAAAAGAGCAGTGATAATCAGAGAGATGGGGGGGAGGAATGCTTACCCGAGTGGAACGACGGAGTTCAGGATCAACAAGAGACTCAGGAGACTCAGGAGAGGGTGGTGCCACAGGATCCAAGACAGACAGGTCAGATGCCGGGGAGAGAGCCGGAGATGAGTCGTCTGGAGAGGCAGCCGATGACGAAGAATCCTTCACAAGTTCAGGATAGAGAGGGATAAAAAGATCAGTAAAAATGGGAGACTCGGAGGAAGATGACGTGGGAAGCTGTTGAAGACTCGTGAAAGTACGATGTTCCCAAAACTCAACATGACGAGAGACACGAAGACGATGAGAAATAGGATCATAGCAGCGAAACCCCTTTTGAGATACACCATAACCAAGAAAACAACAGAGACGAGCACGAGGCTGGAGTTTTGTGCGTTCATGAGGAGGAAGAGAGACAAAGCAAACACAACCAAAAACCCGAAGAGAGGAGTAGTCAGGAGATTGACCATAGAGAAGCTCAAATGGTGATTTGTTATGTATGGTTGGTGAAGGAATACGATTAATGGTGTACACAGCAGTGAGTGCGGCCTCACCCCAAAAGCGCTCAGGAAGAGAGGCAGAAATGAGAAGGGTGCGGACAACATCAAGAATGTGACGATGTTTTCGTTCTGCACAACCATTTTGTTGAGATGTGTAAGGACAGGATCGTTGAGTAAGGGTCCCATGACTGTCTAAAAAGGATAGGAAAGATTTATCATTATATTCTTGAGCATTATCTGATCGAAAGACTTTGACGGTGCGATTGAACTGTGTTTGAATCATTTTATGAAATGTTTGGTAAATGGACACAAGTTCATACCTATGATGAAGCAGATAAATCCAAGTATATCGAGAAAAATCATCCACAAATATGACAAAATATCTAGACCCCCCCTCAGTAGGAACAGGGGCAGGACCCCATATATCAGAATGTATAAGATCAAAAGGTGCCGAAGAAAATGAGACACTATTACTAAAGGGCAATTTTGTTTGCTTACCAAAATGACAGGAAGGGCAATCAAATTTTTGAAACTGAATTGAACCTAAATGACCTTGAGAAGCTAAAAACTGAAGACGAGATAAGGATGGATGACCAAGACGAGCATGCCATAGATCAGGTGATGGGGTGGCAATGGTAGCAGCGGCCGAAGCAACTTGTGAAGGGATCTTCAAGTCATAAACCTCAAACATACGACCAACCTTACGGCCTGTCCCAAGCACTTGACCCGTCCGGGGATCCTGCACATACACACCATGATTAGTAAAGAGAATATCTATGCCTAATTCACAAAGTTGACCAACAGAAAGCAAATTGAGAGACAACTTTGGGATATGATAAGTGTCACTAAGAGATAAACCAGAAGAGGAAATTTTTCCTTTATGACTAACAGGCATAGGAGTTCCATCAGCAGTGTAAATAGTGATAGGATGTTCTAAAGACGCCTTATCAGAAAATTGGGATTCATCAGGAGTCATATGGTTACAACATGCAGTATCAAAAAACCAAGGTTGTTTACCTGAGGTGACAGAAAGGGCAGTGGAAGTTCGAGATAAAACCTGTTGAAGTACTGCCTCAATATCTGCCGTAGTAAGTGAGGAAGCCAAAGATGGACCTGTAAGAGCCAATGGAGCTGGAGGACATACAGCAGCTGCCTGAGGAAAAGAAGGTATATTCCGCTTTTGCAAAAATTTCTGTAGTTTGCGACAAACTGAGATGTCATGGCCTCTAGCACGGCAAAACTTGCAGCGAGTACCTTTGGAGGACTGAGAGGTGAGTCGCCCAGAGTTTATTTGCGGAGGAGCAGTGAATGTGGCAATAGGAGGCTGTGGAGATGGTGTAGCCAATACATGATCAGAAGATGACATGTGATGAGTAGGCCGACGGTTCTCCTTAGAAATGAACTCCTTGACTGTCTCTTGGCGAATGTTGATAGGACGAATGATATCTCGTTCGTTTTGTTGCACCATAATGAAGAATGGCGACCTCAACTGGAGAAACGGAGCTCAAAATAAGAATCTATGCGAAAAACTGAGCAAGATAGTTTTTTTTTTTTTTTTTTTTTTTTTTTTTGCTGACGAGGCAGTGGCGCTGATGTGGCAGTGGCGCTGATGTGGCAATAGGGCTGACGTGGCAGGGTAAAAATAATAATTTTACCAATCTGAGGGGTCAAATGGTAATTTACCAAACTAAACCAATTTCAAATGAAATTGTTGAAATTGGCAGCCGCACCATTTTACCTCTGTTTCAAAGGTCCAAGCTCTGGTTTGAAGGTGGCAGCGGCACAACTTCGACGATGACGCGGCTGTGTGGCTCCAAACGGCGATGAGGAGCCGCGAAAGGGAGCAGCAGCTGCAGCGGAGCGGTGTTGGCGTGCGGCGCAGCTCCGACAGGCGTCGTTTGCGGTGTGCAAGGCAGAGTCGACGCCGTGGAACGAAGAAAGCAGCAGAACCAGGTGCAGCAGCGGCGAAGGAAGCAGCGGAACCGGTGAACGAAGAAAGAGCAGCAGCGGCGAACTCGAAGCAGCAGCAGCAGCAGCAGCGTCGATGACGCCGTGGAAGATCGAAGCAGCGTCGAAGACGCGGCGAAGATCGAAGCAGCAGCAGCAGCAGGTTGGCGAGAAAGGTCGCGAATGGCGAAAACGGCGTCGCAGGAAGCGAGGAGGTGTTGCGCAGGTGTGCAGCAGCAGCGGCGAACTCGAAGCAGCAGCAGCAGCGTCGATGACGCTGTGGAAGATCGAAGCAGCGTCGAAGACGCGGCGAAGATCGAAGCAGCAGCAGGAAGCGAGGAGGTGTTGCGCAGGTGTGCAGCAGCAGCGGCGAACTCGAAGCAGCAGCAGCAGCGTCGATGACGCTGTGGAAGATCGAAGCAGCGTCGAAGACGCGGCGAAGATCGAAGCAGCAGCAGCAGGTTGGCGAGAAAGGTCGCGAATCTGGGCAGCGAGCGGATCTGGTGGATCGAGCGGCTGGTTGGCGTCGAAGACGCTGTGCTGCTGCTGGTTGATTCTTACAGCGAGCGGATCTGGGCAGCGAGCGGCTGTGCTGGTGGATCGAGCAAGCAGCGGTGCTGGTGGATCCGCATAGACGAAGGTCTGTGGGTGACGGCGGTCACTCTCTTCTGACAGTGAGTACTGGACGAAGACGAGGGCAGCGGAATATTCGCCGGAAATCCACAATAACCAGAAAATCAAAAACAAATCTCTGATACCATGCTGAGAATGTAAATTCTGTATATTGATTGTAAGAACAATGTACAATAGAGGAGACCATATATAGGCGATGTACAGGAAATGGACTAAGCCCAATGGGCTAATACAGGACTAAGCCCAATGGGCTAATACTAAACTAAAGTTATATACTAACAATTCTTACATCGATGGTTTTGTCATGAAGCTACATGCCATGTTGAAGTGATCATCATTGTCTATCATTTCAGTTTTCAGTTTTTGTGCAAAACTCAGTTCAGTACGATCTCACTGTGTTAACAGTGAAATTGTCTAAATATATTATATGTTATGTCTCATATAAAATGAAAATCAAATCTCAATATAAATTACGAGACATGATATATTGTAATTGGATGATCTCACGATTGGTGCATAAATTTTGACTCTGTGATCTGATGTCATTAATGCAGGCATTGCAGAGTACGTGGCCTTGTTATAAGTCTATTTCTTGTTAAATGTTTGTTCTTCCTTGTGTGTTTCAAAGTTTTTTTTTTAGAATAATGAATGTTTGCTCTTCCTTATCTTTTCAAATTTAGAATAATCTTTCGAATTCAAGATTATGATATATCTGACCAATACTTTGAGATTATAATCAGGTTTTGGTATTGCACATCCACTAATAATAAAGTGGTTAACTACTTTCTACTTTATCTCAGTGATAGGGATTCGAGTAGGAATTATCATTCTGGAGTTCGGACGGAGCTTATAACGTTTGATTTCGTCAAGTCATAATAAGATTTGATATCTAAATTCGAAAATGAATAGTGTAAAACTAATAAGATTAGGATTAAGTTGGAATTCACACAATCTTTAAAGTTTATTTGTCTATCAGCCAACGACCAACTCTATATATAATCATAATTTCTCCATTTTTAATGAGGTATCCATGCACTATCTATGAGCATTGAAGCAATCCGCTTATTAAATTTTGTTTCCCAAAGCTAACCCTTAAAACAGTACGTGTAACCAAGTACATGTAATTTGGAATAATATGAGATATACTACATATGGCACATGATGTGATTTAAATAAAAAGATACGTGTAGTATTAGATTTACTTAAGATTTTTTCGGACTTCGAGCGATGTGAGCTAACATTTATAAGTATTTACAGTAATGAGAGTAAGTTTGATCTCTAATTTATTAGGCAAGTAGCTAACATTTATAAGTATTAATAGTAACAAGAGTAAATTTGATCTCTAATTTATTAGGCAAATAGTACTATAATATAAATAGAGTCGGATCGTATCGTATTGAAATCTATCTAGTAGAATTGCAACATGGGCTGAGACTAAGTGGGCCTAACTTGGAGCAACTTTTTTATTAAAGATTTGGAGAAATAAATTCAATTTATATATATATATATATATATATATATATGGTATTATTATTAAAAATCAATTAAATTAATTCAAATATTTGATTAATTAAAGAAACGTGTATTTATTTTATTACTTGTAATGGCAGGCCCAAAACTCCACTCATGACCCATATACTCCGACATAACGTGGTTTCTTTTCAAGGCTGCATGTCTTTTTGAAAAAAAGTCTAAACCGGTGGGACCACGCAATTCCCAAAAAATGACTTCTCGAGTTGCGAAATGCATTAAATATTTATCTAAACTAGTTGGAAGACTTTGAGAGTATCCGATGTGGGCCCATAAAACTGAACCAGACAAAGCAACAATCCACAATTCTTATCTAATCTAAACTAGTAGGAGGACTTTGAGTGTATCCCACGACATTATGGTCTTCTGTGCGTGTACGTGTGCGTGTGCGTGTACGTGTTATTAATTTTAGAATTCCGTACATTTTTACTTATGAAATTTGTTAAAGATCAGAGATTCAGAATTACTGTACCTCTCAAAAGTTACCTCCTTTGAATAACTTTTTTACATCTAGTGTATATATACTAATTAATCAAACTCCCTGGAGAAGGATAAATTTAAAAGATGAAAAACTTACATTTTTACTATGTGATTTTCTTTTTATAAACCATGCACTAGTTTGTTTTGACGTCATTTAACTTATCGGGTGACCATATACTTGTCAGGTATTGGCTTGTATGGATATGACATGGGGCATAATAAGAAATTTATTTTAGAATTTAGAGTGGGTAAATTTATATTTATTTACAATAAAAGAACTATTTAACATGTGATGTTAAGTAAAAAAAAATTATTTAAATAATGAATCATAATAATATAAACAAAATTTTAATAATAAATATACACACAACTGAATCATGGCACGGGTTAGGAGAATATTTATAAAAAATATATATGAAAAAAGAGAAAAAAAAAAGTTATACATATATTTCTTTACAAAATAAATAAATAAATAAATATATTAGCATAATACAAAAGAGATGTGAGATTTGATTTAAAGTATAATAACAAGAATTAAAATTAGCAATTTTTCTAATATCAATTAATTTTCATGACTTATTTTTAGTAATATATATATAAAATACTAGCGAGACGTTGTAGTAGTCAAAAATAGTCTAAAAAGGCTCAGGCCCAAAAGACGGCTCAAAACTACTAAAAAAGCCCAGAAATCAAAGCCTAACGCTCGATATAACCCCAAACGAAAGGCTTTACTAGCTCAACACAAAGACCCATCGATCGACCACTCGATATACAAAATAGCGGTCAACGTAAACCTAAGTTAAGTCGACGGGTCCGTTTAATCTCACAGCCGCCACCAGGCAAATGACTCAGTCAAGCCTTAACTCAGTCAATTGACTTAGTCAAAACACACCTAGTCAAAACTCTCCGAGATATCAGAAATCTCAGATATCTCGAAGCACGATATCCCTGAGAATACGGAAGTAACAGAAAACCATTCAACCCCTATAAATAAAGCCTCCTGACTTCATTTTTGGGGGTCAAGCATTTTTAATCTAAAGCCATTACTCTGAGCAATTCAACTTGCACATGACACGCTACCTTAAAGACTAGCCACGCACGACTCAATCTCTGGTTACGTTATCATTGTCTATCTAATATCATATCACACTCGACGTTTATCACCTACCGCTCGACATCACGATTCAACACCTACCGCACGACCTATCCTGGAATCAGGTATTATTTGTCCCACTTTTGCCTTACCCTTTTAGACTCACTATCTAACTTAGGCGTTGGAGGTTGTTTGGCTGGCACCAAGTCGGTGTCTCAAGAGTACGACACTCTTTCTCTCTTTTTGCAGATCCTCTTCCCCTCATATCAAATATAGCAGACCGCCATGTCATCAAGCGTAGATTTTAGCATCTACAGAGATATATAAATAAAGTGTTATTTATTTATATATATACCACCTATAGTGGAAGCGACTTGAACTAAGGACATTATCAGTCGCCCTGCCACGACATATTGGGTAGGCGCCCTGCTACTGAGACATATTGTGTGAGGCTAGTGATAAAATGTATTTTTAATTTAAATATTAATATATTGATAGGTGTTTTATTTTAAAATTTAAATATAAAAACATTTGATTATTATTTTTTAAATAAAACAAATCTAACATATATTTGGTTATAATAAAAAAAAAATTCAAAAACGATACAAAGGGTTACGTCCTTAGTTTAACCTTTCATTTTATTGTGTGATTTATGATTTATACTAACGGAATATTCAGATTATCGCATATGATAATCAATTTTATAATTAAAAATTATTAAGTGTGAGATTTTCATATTTTTTCGTGTGGGATCTCAAATTATCACATCTGACAATTGTTTTATAATTATTAGATACTTTAATTTATTTATTTTTGATAAATACCTATTGGATACTATAATTTAATATACGAGTGAAATTTCATTCGTAATTTCATTCTTGTTTCATGTGCAATTTTTTATTTGAGCTTTTTAAATGTACAAAATTTGATTTGTACACTTTTATATATATATAATTAATTAATTTTAAATATAAAATTTCATATATTTTTTTCCATACGATATCTTCAATTTCTATAGATGCAAATTGAAAATGAAAAAAAAAAAAAAAAAAACCGTGCGAATTCCCACATGCATCGATTACGTAGAAACTCATTCCCCGTAAGATTATTGGAAACCGCACGAGCACTGCAAATTCTTCTCCTATCAAACAGTTGCTTGGTGGACAAGGAAAGTTCCTAAACCCAAGAGGCATTATTGTCATCTAGAATAACCACTTGACTCTGTATAGCTCCTTTTTTTTTTTTTTTTTTTGAGAAGAAGACAAAAACCAATTTGTTTTAATTATAAAGTAATTGATTGCTCAAATCAATTTCTGTTTATATAACTTTTGCTTTTATTTATACCAATGGAATAATTATAAATTTTTCAATAAAAGATTACTTTTTCATATGGTCATGACGTAATTTTTATTATTGATTTTCTTTGTATTTTGAATATTTGTAAAAAATATTTTTCTAAAATTGAATTGAAACCCTCATGTGATTTTGTGTTGAAATCTTGATATGAAGAAGGTTCTTTGTAATTTACTTTAAGATATTAGGCAAAGTTATTGATATTTTTGTTTTTTCTCTCAATGCAGATATTAATTATTTCAAGGTGTGTTTTCAATTCTTAGTTTTTAAAAACAATTAATACAATATAATGTAAAAAAAAAGAATACAAATAAGTGATTGGAGTTTTTTTTTTTTTTTTTTTTTTTTTTGAATTTAAAGTGTCTTGATACTATTGTACATTTTATCAAATGGATTTTTTTTAAATAAATAAAAAAAACTATTGAGAGTTGGTTGGTGAGAGAAATATATATACTGAAACGATCTCATTAACCTGGATGTGAGAGTCTTGTTATTGGACCAATTAAATATCATCTATCAAATTGATTTTTGAATGCTAAAAATTACAAGTTTTAGATTGTATTATAGTTTTTGAAATTTGTTTTTGGACCATTAATTAGATGCCTCACTTTTTTTGTTTTGTTTTAAATTCCAACAAATCTATATATTTTTTTTAAAAGAAAAATAGAGTATAGAGAAAATGGCGTATTTATTTTCAAATGAAATTTGACTTGTTATGTAGTAAGAAATCTTGCAATGCAATTTAAATACAAGGAATATAATTCAAAATTTTGATTCTTCTATTCGTTATATTTAGAACCCTATAATATATATATATATATATATATATATATATATATATTATATTTGCAACGGTTGTGATAGTGCGATTCGAACTATAAATATATAGTGAATGCGCATTTTTTATTATCGATCCATATTGAATAGTAGTAATAACGAAAATATAATTACATCATATGATGAGCATCTAGATATTATTTTTGCTTCATGTGAAAGTAAACGACTCTCTAATTATCTATCGCGTGTCCTTATTGTTAACTTGTTAAGAGTTGACAAAGATCAACTATTAAAAATTAATAAATAAATAAAAATATAATTTCTAGAAGATGAGAAGACCTTTGATGCATGAACGTACATGCACATGAAAAAAAACAAGGATTTAACTTGTAATGGTTGACAAAGATCAGCTATTAAAAATTAATAAAAATATAATCTCTAGAAGATGAGAAGACCTTTGATGAATGCACATAAAAAAAAGGATATAAATAATATAGATAATGATAGAATTGACTGTCTTACGACGTGAATTTCTTGCCCCTCAAATACCCTTTTTATTATTGTGTACTATTTTTTTTTTAAAAAAATTTTGATAGAATTAGAAGATTGCCGGAATCAATTAAGATTAAATTATATAAATATGGACAACTACTTCCAATAACAGAAGATGTATACTCCCAACACGGAAAGAGATCTACCATTTAATTGCATTTTTATAAACAATGGTGAGGATATATATTTACATATCTACATAAGGTATTCAATCTTGGTGGTTTGGAGGAGTATGAGACCTCCAACCACCAAGGTAAATGACCTTGTACATTTTATTTAATTGCTCAAATATGAAAAACGTTATCTATAATTTCGTCCAATAAAATCAATTAAGTATGAATATTTATAAATGAAAATTTAAATTCAAGAACGCTCTTATGATATATATTATTAAAAAAATATATATGCATATATAAGTACAATAAAACCTCTATATAATTATAATGTTGGGACCAAATTAATTTTATTACTATGATGAGATTATAATTTAATAGAGTTGTAGTTATAAAAATTATTAGCTTCAACAAGAAAGTGTCTATGTTGACAAGTTATTACATACCCGCGAGTTTAAAGATGTGGTAACAACTCTAAAAAATAAATCATTGTCCCAAACAACTTTAGAAAAATATTTTATTTCATATTAAACTTTTAACTTAACATAACATAGATTTTTTTGCAATATATAGATAATTATTACTATGTGGAGATAAAGAGAATTGAAAGAATTTTCAAATGTGAAATCGATTTCATATATTCATCAACATAAAGATACAGTGCATTGACTCTCATATATATACTCAGCAAGAGAGCATGCATTTACATAATTGAGAGATTTTTTGTAACATCCCGGATTTCGGGTAATAAATTTTTGATATATGTGAAATATGTGAAAATGAATTTTTACTATTTGAGGGGGTGTAAATGTAATTAAATAAAAATATGAAAAATATGAAAAATAAAAATTGAAAAAACTGAACCAGAGAGTATCGCGACCTGGTCACCGCGACCACAGGTCGCGATGGCTCGCTCGCGGTGAAAAACGCAAAACCTGGCAGTGAGTACCGCGACCAGCCACCGCGACCACAGGTCGCGATGGACTGCTCGCGATGAAAGTGTCAAAAACGGGCAGAGAGCAGCGCGACCAAGGCGGTGCGCGCACTCCAGTGAGCATCGCGACCTGGTGCCGCGACCACAGGTCGCGACGGCGGTCGCGGTAGCGAAAAAAATATAAAAAAAAGAAGAAGTTTCTCGCAGAAGCGAGAAAACAGAACAGCAAGAGAAAAAAAAGAGAAAGGAGAGAAGAGAAGAAAGAAAGAAAAAAAGGAAGAAGAAGAAGAAGAAGAGAGAAGAAGAAAGAGAGAAGAAGAAGAAGAAAGAAAGAGAAGAGAAAGGAAAGGGAAGGAAACGAAATCATAAAAACCGCGATTTCTCGAACGAAAAACGGTACCGAGGTTGGTGTACGTTTGTTTTCGAAATCGTTACGAAATATTTTCGTTATTGTTTTGTTATCGTTTTCATTTTTCGTTTTTCGTTATTGTTTTCGGTTCGTTTTGGATTTTGTAGAGATTTCTCGCATTTGATTTTCATACGAACATTGTTTATTGTCTTTATTGTTGAGTTTATGAAAGATCTATGTTGATATCTTTATTTTGGACTATTTTGGACTGATTTTGTGATAGATTGTACTTCGATTTCGTTTTCGAATATTTCGATTTCGTTAAAAATAATTGAGTATTTGAGGAATATTATGTGATTTGTATGTTTATTGAAAATTTATTGTTATTGAGTACCTATTTCGACGTTTATTGTGAAAAATAGTTTATTATAACGGCCCTAGGATACGTAGACATAGAAATGGATATAGGAGGTTGGTATACCAGCTGGGTTTACTGAGCAGTACTGCGCCGATACTGATTGATTGATATTGATGATACTGATGTACCTCCTCTTGGATTCGTCCAGAGGCTGGGAGATACGTACCTCCTCAGGATTCGTCCTGGGGGTTGGGAGTTAATGTACCTTCCCAAGGATTCGTTCCTGGGATAGGGAGCTATGTACCTCTCTAGGTTCCGTACCCACGGTCCTAGAGTTGGGAGACACGTACCTCCTCATAATTCGTTCTGGGGGTTGGGAGCTTGACCCATATTCCAGTCCGATTATGTTTAGTATTCTAGTGGGCCAGAATTGATTGGAATTGAAAAGTGAACCGAATGATTTTATTGATAGCATTCGTATATTGACTGCAGTATTAAAAATTAAAGTGATTGAAATTGTTTAATGCTTTGATTTAGAAATGTAGTTGTTTTGAAATGGAATATATACATTGTGGTTTATTTCTTCTCATAAGATATTTATTTTGTGGTTATTTAATTGAGTTTATAGTACACCCACTAAGCTTTATGCTTAGCGCGTTAGTTTTGTGTCTAACGCGTAGGTACCAGGAATCCAGAGGAAGTTAAAGACTGAAGGAAGAGCAAGTTGCAGACCGAGTCACAGAGATTGTACAGTTGGGTAGCTATATTTTTGTTATGTGTATATATACTCTGAAAGCATGCATATACAGGGAATTTGTAAATATGTTTTGTAACATGTTTTGTAATTAATTAGTTTATGACTTCTGTATTTTATTATCAAAATGATTGTAAATGTTTAAGTTTGATTTATTTTATCTTATAAACTATCGGTGAAAGTCGCACTAAACGGCAGAGTGCGCAACTGATTGAAATTGTTATAGAAGTGTTTGTGAAAATGTAATGTGATTTGATTTGTGTAAAAGCAGGTTTTTTGGAAAGTCCGAAAAACAAACGGTACTCTGCCGAATTTTCGTAAAAAGTTTAATTATTTTTATGGGCTCACAATGATTTTGAAATGTAAAATAAAGTTTTGAAAAGTTTTGAATGTCCGAGTAGCGCACCCCGGTTCGGTCCGGCCGGGTCGGGTCGGGGGGTGCTACATTTTTATTCTAAAAAACTGTTAACAGAAACCTAACAACTTCCAAACAAACTCCCTGGATTCTCGGAGTGACATGGCTGCTGACATGGCACATAAGTGTGCTGACATGTAGATTGCAGCTGACACATAAGCTTAAGGAGGAGAGCTGATGGTATTAGCTTAGGTGTCCAGCTAGTTTGTTCTTGGAAGATGGCCTGATGGCATTGTTAAGTGTTTGATGAGTTTGATAATGTGTTCGATAACAGTCCCAGCACAACTTTCCTGATGATGCTAAGGCTGCTGTTGTCGAGCTCATGATGTTGTTGCTTCTTGGCTGATCAAGTGAATTACTTGATTGTACTATAATATTCCCCCTCAAGCTTAACTGTGGATTTTCGACAGCAAGCTTGGACCAAAGTGAGACACATCGAGTGATAGGGAGAACTTTGGTGAGAAGATCTACAGGCTGCACTTCAGTTGGAATATAACGAATATCAACCTGTTTATTAGCTACCTTTTCACGAACAAAATGAACATCAATCTCTATATGTTTTGTTCGAGCATGAAAAATCAGGTTTTGGGACAAGAGATTGAGTACCCAAGTTGTAACACCACAAGATAAGAGTACCATGAAGCGAAAAACCAAGTTTAACAAATAGAAATGTGAGCCATAGGATTTCAGTTGTAGCATGAGCAACTGCCTTGTATTCAGCCTCAGTGCTGGAACAGGCAACTACTTGTTGCTCTTTAGAACTCCAAGTGAGCAAGTTATCACCGAGGCAAATGCAATAACTACTTGTTGATCGTCGAACAATCAAGCAGCTGTCCCAATCCACATTAACAAAACCCTTAAGAATAAGATGCTTAGCTGGTGTAAAATAGATTCCAAAATTAAGTGTGCCTTTGATGTACCTCAGCACGTGTTTACAAGCTAACCAATGCAGCTATGTAGAAGCTTTGAGAAACTGACTTAGCTTGTTGACTAAGAAAGCTATGTTAGGTCCGGTTAGGGTGAGGTATTAGAGGGCACCCACAGTGCTGCGATATAAGGATAGATCTGAGAATGAATCACCATCTGAAACAGTAAGTTTGAGACCACCCGAGGCTAGTGTAGGATAAGGTTTAGCATTAGTCATGTTTGTTTTCAGCAACAGATCATTGGCATATTTAGTCAAAGACAAATGCAAACTAGCCTTGTTCCTTATTACTTCAAAACCCAAAAAGTACTTGACTGAGTCAAGTGTTTTAAGTCCAAACTTGGTATGAAGATCAGCAATCACTTGATGAATCTTATTAAGATATCATCAACATAAATAATAAAAGAAGTACACAGTGAGATTGTCCTTTGATGAAGAGAGAATGATTTGAAACCGAGCTTTTAAAACCCCAACTAATCAATGCACATTTGAGTTTATCAAACCAAGGCCTTGGTGCTTGCTTTAGACCATAGAAAGACTTATGTAAAAAGCACATGATTATGAGATGATGCACTTACAAAGCCTTCGAGTCGTTGCATTTAAACGATTTCAACAAGATCCCTATTCAAAAATGCATTGTTGATATCAATTTATTGAATGTCCCAATCAAAACTCATAGCTCTTATAATTGAAGCTTTTACAATCGGGCTAAAAGTTTCCAAGAAATCCAAATCGGGTGTTTGGTGAAACTCTTTTCCAACCAATCTTGCTTTATACTTTTAAAGAGATTCATCTTGATTATATTTCACCTGAAACACCCATTTGTTATCCACCACATTCATAGAAGGCTGATAAGGTACTAAGTTCCATGTTTATTACCTTTAAGGGCATCAAACTCAACTTTCATTGTTGTTGTCCAGTTTGTATCAAGAACAGCAGTCTTTACATTTTTAGGTTTTATTGTAATATTAGAACTACTAGGCACAACAGAGAAAGCTTTAGGTTTGGAAATGCCACATTTAGATCTAGTTAGCATAGGGTACACATTAGATGATAGTTGTACAGGTATAGGTGCAGACAAATTAGAAGGTATACTAGCAGGCAATGTGGCAGGTATAGGCACATGTGAAGAAGAACATTAAGCATTAGGCATAAGAGAATGAAGACTTGAACATTGAGGATCCACTGAAGTAACAGTAGGAGATGAGGTAACAAAATCAAGAGGTAAATGAGCAATAAGTGAAGTTACAGCAAGGACTGTGTTTTTAGAAACAAATTGTCATAAAGGAAGTCTATTTCATTAAAAAGAACATGCCTTGACACATAGATTTTACCAGACGAACTCAAGCATTTATACCCTTTATGATCCCTATTATATCCTATAAAGACACATTTAGAGGAATAAAAATCAAACTTGTGTTTGGTATAGGGTCGAAGATATGGAAAACATGAGCTACCAAATACTTTGAAAAACTTAATTCTGGTTTGTGATGATAGACACATTCAAAGGGTGACTTGTGTTTGAGGATTGGGGTTGGCAACCTGTTTATGACATAAGTGGCAGTATCAAAAGCCTCCCACCAAAAAGACAATGGCATGTGAGCATGGAGAGGAGTGCAAGGCCTGTTTTAAGAACATGTCTGTATTTTCTTTCCGGGATACCATTTTGTTAGTGAATATAAGGATAAGGATTTCTAAAGACTATGCCATGAGTGGCAAGAAAGGAGGCTAAGGGTCTGTACTTCCTACCCCAATCTGACTAAAAGCATTTCAGTTTTCTGTCAAACAACAATTCTGCTGCAAATTTGAGAGTTTGAAAACACTTAGGACTTCAGACTTTGCTCTAAGAGGATAGATCCATGTATATCGTATATGATGATTAACAAAGTTGACAAAATACTTGTAACCTTGAGAAGATGATATGGGGGCAGGACCCCATATATCATAAAAGACTAACTCAAGTGTATGAAAATTTTTTGTTTTAGAAGATGCAAATAGCTGCTAATGCATTTTTGAACATTTACATGAATCACAAAAAGACATGACTAGATTTCTGATTCGAAGATATTTAACAGTTGTAAGAGCATGATTCAATATGCTTATAGAAGGATGACCTAACCTAGCATGCCACATTTCAGCTGTGCAAATAGAAGAACCAGAAGTGATGCAAGTTTTATTAATATCAATGTAGACCACGAAAACAGTAGGGTGATGATCGGGGCACTACAACCTGTAAAATAAGAGTATATGTGACCCATAGGATGCTTGGAACACTGGGATAGTGCCAGTCAAACACGCTTCGATGGTCAAGTCAATAAACTGAGAAGAAATACGTGCAGAACGTAGAGTAGGTTTAGAAATACTTTCTATATGTCAGCAAATGGTCATCGACGATCGGAGTTTTGAACGTACGTTGATCGGCAGCACATATGAACGACGGTTGTGGCGGTTGGAGTTGGCCGAAAATCGCTTGGCAATTGTGGATGAAGAACAATGTTAACTCTTATCAACTTTGATAATCATGAGAAGGTTAAAAAATGTCAACCTTCACTTTGAGTGAGGGTGTTGACATTTATCGATGGGTGATCCACCTGTTGGAGGGTGGATCTCTCATGCTATCTCGGCCAAGATCAAGGAAAGCTTGATTGCCTCCTTAACTTGGTCCATCAGACTTCAAATTTGAAGTCTGATGGTCATGGGTCAGGTCGACGGATCAACACATGGGCTATGGGTTGATTCGATATAGATGTTTTGAACCAACATGTAGATCGATATGTTGCTTAACACGTAGGACGACTACGTAGGTCGACATATGGATAAATACGTGGACTTGTAGGCCAACTTTGTAGATCAACACTGTAATATCCCAAATTTTGGATAATTAATATGGAATATATGGATATAAAATATTTGTGAGTGAGGGGTGTAAATATAATTAAATGTATGTGTATTTTTATGGTTTCCAGGTGGACCAGATGGAACGGTCCAGAACTGATGCATGAAGGAAAAGAAATGAAAAATTGGGGTAGTATGTATCGCGACCACTCACCGCGACCACAGGTCGCGATGAGCTGCTCGCGACGAAACATGATATTTTGGGCAGTGAGTATCGCGACCTGGTCATCGCAACCACAGATCGCGATGACTGGCTCGCGATGAAAAAGAGAAAATCCTGGCAGTGAGCATCGCGACCACCAGCGCGACCAGGGTACCGCGATGAAGGCGGTGGAGTTGCTCTAGAGAGCAACACGACCTGGTCATCACGACCACAGGTCGCGATGACCGAAATTTTATAAAAAAAATAACTCGTCGCAGAAAGCCCTAGAAAAAGAAAAGGGGAGAAAACAGAGAGGAAGATAGACCGAGAGGGAGAGAAGAAAGAAAAGAAAAAGAAGAAGAAGAAGAGGAAAAGAAGAAAAAGAAAAAGAAGAAGAAGAAGGAGAAGAAGAAGAAGAAGAAGAGGAAGGGAAGAAGAGAAGAGAAAGAAGAAGAAAAGAAAAAGGGAAAAGAAAAGAGAAAAAGGAAAGAGAAAGGAAAAAGAAAATCCAGAAGTAAAAGTGTGCGAAAAACGGAAACCAGGTTGATGTACATAAAATAAAGTTTCGTTTTTTTTTTCAGATTTAAATGGATTTGATTGACTTTAAATTTCAGGAAGTTGAATATAGTAATTTTAATGATTTTGATGATTTTAATTTATGATTTTGATTTTGATTATAATTATGATTTGGATTGATGACGTTCTGTTTTCTACTATTAAGATGTTTTTGAATAATTCGTTTTACAAATAGACGCAATTATGATTTGGATTCATTTAGATTGTTAATTGATGGAAATTGACTTGGATTGAGTTGAAAATGATTTTGGTAACACTAACTGTGAATAACGGTATTATATATGTGTTGATATGATTTTAATTTCCAGAATATTCTAATTGAATCGAATTGTGTTTATAAAATGAGTTTTTGAATTGATTATTGTATGAACAATGTTTTGAATGATTCTGAATTAGTTTGAAATGAACAGAAAACAAATTGAATAGATGATATAATGAAAACGGCCCTAGGATACTTGGACATAGGAAATGGATATAGGAGGTTGGTATACCAGCTGGGTTACTACGGTCATACTGCACCGTTATTACTTGTGACTGTTGTAGCGGAGCAATCCCGGACGTCACATTGAGATTAGTGATTGTTGTTGCGGGGCAATTCCGGACAATCACATGGATACTAGTGATTGTTGTTGCGGGGCAATCTCGGACAATCACACCGATTCTAGTGATTGTTGTTGCGGGGAAATCTCGGACAATCACACCGATACTAGTGACTGTTGTTGCGGGGCAACCCCAGACGTCACACTGATATTACAGAGATTAGACCCAAATTCCAGTCCAGAAAGTATGTTGAGTATTCTAGAGGGCCAGAATTGAGAATGACTTGCAAAGAAATGATTAGAAAAGAATTGATGATTTGGTTTTGCATGGGGATTATTAATTATATTGAGTAATTTATATCGAATTGATTTCATCAGTTTTATTTCTGTAAATGATTTATATTCGATAATATCGGTATAGTTTTTATTATGAAATGATTTTTGATTTTGATACTTGAGTTTAGTGTACACCCACTAGGCATTATTGCTTAGCGCGTTAATTTTATCACGCGCAGGTATCAGAGACACAGGGGAAAACAAAGAATTAAGAAGAAGTAACAGCAGATTGAAGGTCCAGAGTCACAGTTTCTTTTGAGTAGTTATAATTGAATTTGAAATTGTATATTGAATTTAGTTAAGCATGCATATACAGAAATCTGTAATTTGATATGTATAGATATGTTTTGTAATACGTGTTTTATGATTTATCTTTTGTTCAAATGTTTGTAAATACTATTTATATACGTTTTATTTTAAAAACTGTTGGAAAGTCGCACTAAACGGCAGAGTGCGCAATTAATTGAAAATGATATTTAGAAGTGTTGTGGATTTTGTGTGAATCCTTGTTTTATTGAAAACAAATTTTGGGAAATCAGAAAAATAGAGGAAAATCTGCCGAAATTTTTGAAAATAAAGTTTGATGGGTTCACTAGAAACATATTTTTAAACTATAAGTTATATGATTTTCACTGGTTTGTAAGTTATAAAGTGAATTAAGTAAAGTTTTGAAAACCCGGTAGCGCTTCTTGGGTCGATCCAGTCGGGTCGGGTCAGGGGGTGTTACATTTAAGTGGTATCAGAGCGCGGTTTAGGCGTTTCTGGACCAAAGAGTCTGTATATGCATGCATTGAAGAAAGATACTCATAGGAATTTGTGACTCTAATCTGCGGACCTTGATTCTGTCTTATATAGGATAAAAGAAATGGAAGGAAGTGGAAATAGACCCGAAAGTCCCGCCAGCATGGCTGGGGGAGTATCTGGAGACTCAGTAAGTCCTAGAGCGGCTGGACCAGAAGTTCAAGGTCAGCCAGCATTTATGCAGCAAATGGCTGAGTTCTTTCAGAATGTGGCTCGAGCAGAGCCACGAAGATCGGCCATAGAACGATTGGTTAGATACAGACCGACTGATTTTCATGGTAGAAAAGATGAGGATGCATCTGCAGCAGAATACTGGTTTGAACGGACTAACAGAATATTAGAGCAGATGCACTGTACACCTGACGAAAGATTGGAGTGTGCAGTATCCTTATTACAGGAGGATGCCTACCAATGGTGGACATCCGTTATACAGTCAGTGCGACCAGAAGACAGGACTTGGAAATTGTTTCAAAAGGAATTTCGAAGGAAGTATGTTGGTCGCATTTATTTGGATAATATGAAGCGAGAATTTACGAATCTGAGGCAGAGACAAATGACAGTGACTGAATATGAAAGAGAATTTGTCAGGTTGAGTAAATATGCGAAAGATATGGTAGCTACTAAGGCGGACAAGTGCAAAAGATTTGAAGATGGGCTGAATGATTATATCCGCCTACAGGTTGCTGCATTTGAGTTTGAAGATTTCACCAGACTTGTCTCTGCAGCTCTGAATGTAGAAAGAATTAAGAAAGAAGAACAGGCTAGACGAGACAGAGGTAAAAAGAGAATGGGAGTAGGGCCATCAAATTCCTTTCAGCCACAGAGTAATAAATTAAAGGGACCGCAGTCTAGTGGACCGACACAGGCACAGAAGCCCATAACCACAGTGAAGCAGGGACAACCTGCAATTTCGATAGTCAAAACCCCTGGGAGTGTAGCTAAAGGATCAGCCCCTATATCGTGTGAACATTGTAGAAAAAAACATCCTGGGGAATGTTGGAGGATTATAGGCGCCTGTTCGAGATGTGGATCCCGTGATCATTTTCAGAAGGATTGCCCACAGCTTAAAAGTACTGTTGTTCAACAATCAGAAGGGTCAGCTCCCACATCATGTAAGTATTGTCAAAAGAGACACCCCGGGGAATGTTGGAAAGTGACCAGAGCCTGTCTTAATTGTGGATCTCCTCATCATCTAAGAAAAGAGTGTCCGAAAAAAAAAGAATAATCCTGTTCAGTAGGCAGAGAGATCAGCTCCCGCGAGGACACCGAATGTGATAATTGGTATGATGCTTTAGTCATGTTTTTTATTACAATATGATTGTCACTAGAGTATATATATATAGATAAAGATTGTCTAATTACGATTTAAGAATATGAATTGTTTAATGATTTGATGGCAATGATAAATTATGAGAATTTGAAATGAAGAGAGGTATAAATGTAGATAAGTGAGATAACGAATTAGAATTGATTGTTACGTACGAATGGATCGTTCAGTTATGTGCAGACTATGGAGAACTGACTAAATTTATGATCGAGGATAAGATAAGTAATATGAAGAATTATCTCTTCCATGTTATTTCAACCACTGTTGATCAGACATTAATTAGAAAAGATTGTGAAGCATATCTGGCATATGTGGTTGATATTACAGAGGATTGATGCTAGTTGCATATGGAATAGCACTTGTGGAATTGAAAAAATTGAAAATATAAGTACAAGAAGGAGTAGATAAGACCAGTATTGTTTGTAAAGAAAAAAGAGGGGCCGATCAGATTGTGTCTTGCTTAAAAGCACCTGAATAAGCTTACTATTACGGATAATACTCCGTTGCCTAAAATTGATGGTTTATTGGAATAGTGATGATCGGAAAACAACTTTCCAAAAACAATACGGATACTAGGAATTCAGAATGATGCTATTTAAGGGGACGAATGCACCCGCAATCTTTATGGATGTTATGAATCTTTAGATCAATTTGTAGTAGTATTCATTGATGGTATTCAGGATCTAATCTCAGAGTTTGGGAAGAATATGATCGACATCTCTAAATAGTACTACTGATTGTAAGAGACAAGAAGTGTATACCAAGGTCAGTAAATTTGAATTTTGATTAAATGAAAATTGATTTTCTGAGAGATGTAGTATCGGTTAATGGTATTACGGCAGATCCTAAGAAAATTGCATCGAATATGGGTATTAACTGGTATTAAAAAAAAAACACCAAGTCCTATACTTGAAAGGAAATGGAACCGTATTAGTCTCAGGATTATTCCATACACGGAGTAAACAGAATGCAATGGGAGTGATGGGAGTGATAAGAGATAGACGGACAAAGTCAGCACATTGCTTACTTGTCAGAATAGATTCTTCATTGGACAGAGTTCAAGAAAGATAAGTTCGTAGGATTTAAAATGATTAGACAGATTGAAGAAAAGGTGAAGATCATAAAGGAAAGATTGAAAACTGAATCTAAACATCTGAAGTCATATGTAGATTGAAAAGAAAGACATGATATATGAGGTCAGTAAAGTCTGAAAGTATCTCCATAAAAGAAAGCAAGGAGATTCGAAAATTGTAATTAGAAAAGATACCTAATATAGGTCATGAACTTATGTTGAGGACATACAGATCTGATGTCTCTCATAGAGTGCAGGCTGAAATTATGAAAACATATAGATAAGGAAGAATCGGTGGGAATTGTGGACAGAGAGAGTAAGGAACTACGATCTAAAACAATACCATTGGTAAAGATTCTCTAAAGGAACCTTAATGTAAGATAAGATACATGGGAAAATGAAGAGCTTGTAAGGTAGTATGTGTGAATACGGTAAATTTCGAGGACGAAATTTCTTAAGAGAGGAAGAATTGTAATATCCCAAATTTCGGATAATTAATATGGAATATATGGATATAAAATATTTGTAAGTGAGGGGTGTAAATGTAATTAAATGTATGTGTATTTTTATGGTTTCCAGGTGGACCAGATGGAACGGTCCAGAACTGATGCATGAAAGAAAAGAAATGAAAAATTGGGGCAGTATGTATCGCGACCCCTCACCGCGACCACAGGTCGCGATGAGCTGCTCGCGACGAAACATGATATTTTGGGCAGTGAGCATCGCGACCACCAGCGCGACCAGGGTACCGCGATGGGTGATCGCGATGAAGGCGGTGGAGTTGCTCCAGAGAGCAATGCGACCTGGTCATCGCGACCACAGATCGCGACAACCGAAATTTTATAAAAAAAATAACTCGTCGCAGAAAGCCCTAGAAAAAGAAAAGGGGAGAAAACAGAGAGGAAGATAGACCGAGAAGGAGAGAAGAAAGAAAAGAAAAAGAAGAAGAAGAAGAAAAAGAAGAAGAAGAGGAAAAGAAGAAAAAGAAAAAGAAGAAGAAGAAGGAGAAGAAGAAGAAGAAGAAGAGGAAGGGAAGAAGAGAAGAGAAAGAAGAAGAAAAGAAGAAGGGAAAAGAAAAGAGAAAAAGGAAAGAGAAAGGAAAAAGGAAATCCAGAAGTAAAAGTGTGCGAAAAACGGAAATCAGGTTGGTGTACACAAAATAAAGTTTTGTTTTTTTTTCAGATTTAAATGGATTTGATTGACTTTAAATTTCAGGAAGTTGAATATAGTAATTTTAATGATTTTGATGATTTTGATTTATGATTTTGATTTTGATTATAATTATGATTTGGATTGATGACGTTCTGTTTTCTGCTATTAAGATGTTTTTGAATAATTCGTTTTACAAATAGACGCAATTATGATTTGGATTCATTGAGATTGTTAATTGATGGAAATTGACTTGGATTGAGTTGAAAATGATTTTGGTAACACTAACTGTGAATAACGGTATTATATATGTGTTGATATGATTTTAATTTCCAGAATATTCTAATAGAATCGAATTGTGTTTATAAAATGAGTTTTTGAATTGATTATTGTATGAACAATGTTTTGAATGATTCTGAATTAGTTTGAAATGAACAGAAAACAAATTGAATAGATGATATAATGAAAACGGCCCTAGGATACTTGGACATAGGAAATGGATATAGGAGGTTGGTATACCAGCTGGGTTACTACGGTCATACTGCACCGTTATTACTTGTGACTGTTGTAGCGGAGCAATCCCGGACGTCACATTGAGATTAGTGATTGTTGTTGCGGGGCAATTCCGGACAATCACATGGATACTAGTGATTGTTGTTGCGGGGCAATCTCGGACAATCACACCGATTCTAGTGATTGTTGTTACGAGCAATCTCGGACAATCACACCGATACTAGTGACTGTTGTTGCGGGACAACCCCGGACGTCACACTGATATTACAGAGATTAGACCCAAATTCCAGTCCAGAAAGTATGTTGAGTATTCTAGAGGGCCAGAATTGAGAATGACTTGCAAAGAAATGATTAGAAAAGAATTGATGATTTGGTTTTGCATGGGGATTATTAATTATATTGAGTAATTTATATCGAATTGATTTCATCAGTTTTATTTCTGTAAATGATTTATATTCGATAATATCGGTATAGTTTTTATTATGAAATGATTTTTGATTTTGATACTTGAGTTTAGTGTACACCCACTAGGCATTATTGCTTAGCGCGTTAATTTTATCACGCGCAGGTATCAGAGACACAGGGGAAAACAAAGAATTAAGAAGAAGTAACAGCAGATTGAAGGTCCAGAGTCACAGTTTCTTTTGAGTAGTTATAATTGAATTTGAAATTGTATATTGTATTTAGTTAAGCATGCATATACAGAAATCTGTAATTTGATATGTATAGATATGTTTTGTAATACGTGTTTTATGATTTATCTTTTGTTCAAATGTTTGTAAATACTATTTATATACGTTTTATTTGAAAAACTGTTGGAAAGTCGCACTAAACGGCAGAGTGCGCAATTGATTGAAAATGATATTTAGAAGTGTTGTGGATTTTGTGTGAATCCTTGTTTTATTGAAAACAGGTTTTGGGAAATCAGAAAAATAGAGGAAGCTCTGCCGAAATTTTTGAAAATAAAGTTTGATGGGCTCACTAGAAACATATTTTTAAACTATAAGTTATATGATTTTCACTGGTTTGAAAGTTATAAAGTGAATTAAGTAAAGTTTTGAAAACCCGGTAGCGCTTCCTGGGTCGATCCAGTCGGGTCGGGTCAGGGGGTGTTACAGACACACATATCATCTTACATGTCGCTCGATATGTAATTCGTCATTCTAGGCCTTGCTTTTTTAGGCCTTTATCGTCCTCTTGAAGTGCTGAGTTCTTGGGCTTGGCTCATGTGATGACCTAAGTGGAGAGCCTAACATGGCTTAGGCCCATGATCATAGTTGATTCGGCCTTGGGCCTGTATAACAAAATATAAACCCAATCTGGGATGGACTTTTCTTGGTTTAATAACACTTTGGGCTTGACCAATTTTGGTTACTACAATCAACAACAGCTACATTGGAAGTATGATCAAACTTATTTACACAAGAATTAGCTGTAGACATTACATCACTACTCACACAGGAATCAGAAACGACATTTTGATGTAAAACAGACATATAAACTGTAGAGTTGGACAGTTTGTGTAGAAGTTGTGGAGAAGCATGAGTAAGATCAAGGCTGTAAAGACCATTTCTCAGGGTTCCTTCTAGCAGAACCTTCTTCGTTTTTAGGTTCTTTATCAAATAGCAATTCGAATAAAATTCTGCAATAACAAAATTACGTTTAGTGAATTGTAAGATACTCAATAGATTTTTGGTTATTTAAGAAACATGTAATATATTGTGAAGATATAAAGGATTTATGTGTGTAGGTGTTCTAATAACAGTGGAACCAAAATGTCTTACACATAACCTGAAGCCATTACCTATTGTCACATTCTCTTTACCACGATATTCTTGCTTGAGGGAGAGATTCCCAAAATCTGATGTTATGTGGCCGGTAACACCACTATCAAAGTACCAGTTAGGATCCGTAACTGCTTCAGAAGATGATAAAGCTATCATAACATTCTGATTCTTAGATCCAAAGTTCTGATTATAAGGAGCATTACCGTGCGGTGGTTGAGTGTTTGAACCATGAAAATTATAATTAAACCTCTTATAGCACCTAGTAACCGTATGTCATGGCTTGACAAAGAGCTGACACACAACTCTATTCTGATTCCTATATCCCCTACCTCTGCATTTTCCTCTTACTAAGTTAAAACCTTTTCTTGACCTTCTGTCACCACTTGCAAAATTTGGATAGGCTGAGGAAACTTCCAAAGATGCAATTGAATTTTGTTGCTTAAGACATTGATCTTGAGTTAAAAGCAGGTATTGTGTTTCACTTAATGTGATAGTATCTTCTCGTGAGGTAATATGAACCACCATTGAGTCATATTCATTGCCAAGTCCATGTAATACATTCAGCAAAACATCTTGATCATCCAACTGATGACCAGCAGTTGTAAGGCTATTAGCATAGCCTTTGATTTTAAGAATATAATCTTTCATAGACATAGATCATTTTCTAGTTGTTTGGATTAAGGACTTCAAGTGTAAAACTTTAGCTCTAGATTGCTAAGAATAAGTTTTCTCCAAAGTATTACAGACTTGAAAAGTTGTTGGACATTGTATGCCTTGTCTGTTATAGATTCACTAAGTGTAGAGATCAGCCAACAAATAAGAAGCTGATTATACTTCTTCCAAGCCAAGAAATTAGCATTTAAGGTAGTAGTTACCTCATTGGTTTCTTCATTTGTGCTGTGAATAAACTTTGTTGAAGCTGGCTTGGTCTCGAAGATGTATTCTTCAAGATTATAGGCACAAATGGCAGGCAGCACTTGAGCTCTTCAAAATATGTAGTTGTTTCGATCTAGCTTCACTGGAAGATTGAAGTTGAGTTGTGACGTGAAAGGAGAAGAAAACGGTGCAGCAGTCACTGGAGAAGTTTGAGGACCTGCCATTGAAGAGTTGGATGCAATTGATGAAGGAAGCACCATGACTTTAGTCAATAAGCTCTGATACCATAAACAGAATTGCAAGAATTCTCATATGTGAAATCAATTTCATATATTCATCAACATAAAGATATAATGCATTGACTCTCATATATGTACTTAGCAAAAGAGCATGCCTTTACATAATTGAGAGATTCTAATTCTAACAAATTGCTAACACTAACCTAACAACTTCCTAACAAACTCTCTAGATTCTCGGAGTGACATGGCAGTTGATATGGCACAAAAGTGTGCTGACATGTAGGTTGCAGCTAACACATAAGCTTAAGAAGGAGAGCTGATGGTATTAGCTTATGTGTCCAGCTAGTTCGTTCTTGGAAGATGGCCTGATGGCATTGTTAGGTGTTTGATGAGTTTGATAATGTGTTTGATGAAAGTCCCAACAAAACTATGCTAAGGCTAATGTTGTTGCTTCTTAGCTGATCAAGTGAATCACTTGATTGTACTCTAATAGGAGACAAGTTCCTGAAAACGAAATCTAACAAAATTATCATTTATTATAATGTGAAATTTATTCTTATTTATAACTGATCGAAACTAGGACCATAATTTTTTATGATTATGTAGAGGTTACTCCTATATAGAGTATCACTATAGAGATGTCTTATTGTACATAACATAAACAATGTAGTAATAAAATTTAAAAATAATATGGTACATGGGTTTTATTAAAAAAAAAAATTAGCTAATGATATAGCTTCTGCCATCCTCCATAGGTTGTTACTTCTACACAGTAGTTGTATATGGTAAACCATTTACCTTTTTTATTAAATAAATCTTAATATTTTATTATACGCTATTATTATAATAAATATTTTTTAAAATGGGCATTAGTGATTTTTTTTTCTTTTTGAATGGGGTACAATAATAAGATTAATTACTGACGGGACCTGTCGAGATCAATCACTAAACGCACGGCCTGAATATCTACTCTAATAACGGGAGACATTTACTCCCACAATAAGGGAGAAAACTACCTATACGTGTTGGTAAATGTGCATGGTGAGAATTAAACCCTCACCAATAAGGTGGGAGGGAGGTGCACTAACCACTTAAATTATAAGTTGATGTGCTAAAAGGCATCAGTGATATTCACATAATTTGGTACGATTTTATGACCATTAGATATTAAAAATATGGATAAACAGAAATCCAATGTATTTGTTTTTTTATTTTTATGTCTGTCCTCTTAGAGAGAAATAAAAATACGGTCCGAATAATGGAAGAAAGCTACACATACATACTAGTAAACATATATGGTGATACTTGAATCTTTACCACTAGGGTGGAAGAAATATACAACAACTATATAGTTCTTAAATTTAATATATTAATATTTCATCTCTCTCCGAATCTCTTCCAACAACTATAGGTCTAACACCAATTTAATTAGTCACATAGTAAATCTTTAATTAGTTTCATTAATGAATTCAGACATTGATTTTATTCGAACTATTTTGATGCTACATTTCAAGGAGATGCTACATTTCATGGAACTATTCTATTTTCAAGTCTCTCTTCACATGATGTTTATCATGTTATTATATACCATTAAGAATGTCAATTAATTAGTTGATATGTTTAATTTATGAAAGCAAATAAAAATAAAAACATATTCACTCATAACTCAAGTGGTTAGTGCATTTCCCTCTCATCTCAGTGGTGGGGGTTTAATTTTTATCATACACATTTACCAGTATGTGTGGGTAGTTTTTTCTCCTTTTTATGGGAGTAGATATATTCCGTTATGGAAGTAAATATCCGGATCGTACGTTTCGTGATTAATATCGACCGATTCCGACAGTTATTAACCTTATAATTGTAGCTCTTTTAAAAAATATATTATTTTATCATTATTATCTCTCTCTTTCTAAGGTTGCTACAAAAGTCTATCAATTAAATTTAGATTTTCTGCCACGTGATATGATATTAATAATTGAATTCAGTACATTCGATGCACCTAAATTTTTCTAATGGGAGCGATGAGATAGTGAACAAGCATTTTCATAGTTTTCTCTCTCCGCGTGTAATATGTAGGGGAAAGAGACATAATTTTGGGCTTTATTGATCTACTATGTGATAACTCCATTGAAAAAGAAGGAAACCGCGGGATTCCACTGGGGCAGGACAAAACGAGAAAACTGTGTATATATAATGTATAGCTTAATTTTGTATTTTAAGTTACATATAATGAAATTATTCTATATTTATTTTAATCCTGTTAATTTGTAATTATTATTTACCAAAAAAACTAAATATAAAACAAGGATGTATAATCATCATGATTGTAAATTGTAATCACAAACATGGAATTAAAATAAAAACCACCAAAGTAACTATGAGCTTCAAAAAAATAAAACATGCACAACTAATAATTTAATATTAATCATATAAAAAAGGTCTAATCAAAATTACAACAGATCACCATAATTCAAAATAAAATTACAATAAATTAAATCAAAAGTACGTAGACTATATATAATTTATGAAGAGTAATTAATCAACCATGATCCGACCCGAACCCATTTGCGAACTCATCAACTGAGACCCGAGTTGAGTGATCGCGATCAATTAAGACTCGGACTCAGCACCTGAGTTGTATCGGCCCGGAGTTGCAGCGCCAGCCGAGTCGGGCGAGGTCGACCCGAGATGATGACCGCCATCGTCTTCCTGTCCTCCGCCGGACGGGGCGGTAGTAGCCGCTGGCCCGAACATCTCTTTCAAGATCTTGATTAGAACCTGACCTCTCCTCGGAGGCAGGCGGCCGACATATTGCTCTTTTGTAAACATGGATTTCAACCTTTTCAAGCTAGAGAGAAAAACAGAGGAATCGAAAAGAGAGAGAGAGAGAGAGAGGAGTGAGAATATCCAAACAGATTTTTTCAGTGAATATAACCACTAAAAGCACTATTTAAAAAACTAACTCCCATAAATTGAAGTTATAAGAAGTTCTTGTTGTAAAACGGCGGCGGATGTCCACCATGTAATTGGTTAAGTGAGTAGGTGACTAATTGATTAGTGAGGGTGGCAAGAATGACTATATAAACAAGCCTATCCTTGTTTAATTGTAGACAACAAAAAATTCTCTAAAAAAATAAAAGCTGGTGGTGAAGTTGCTGCTCGCTCTCTCTCTTATTTGTTTCGTTTGCTTATTCTTGCTTCCCATCATCTGCTTCTTTCTTCTTACTCCCTATTATCATTATGACTATCTTATTATTATGCTCTGTAATTGTCACTCTGTTGAATCTTTCACATCAAAAAATAAGTTTAGTGTTATTTATATTTATAATATTACAACCTGAAGATTGTAAAATAAATAAAAAAGTCAGAAGCTCTAAATATTAGGGATTTAAATCCAGTAAGAACTTGAGGTTCTGGATCTAGTAATATTCATTTAATTTATTATTTATATATTTACTTAATCCAATAAGAACCTGAAGTTCTGGATCTAATAATATTGATTTTAATTTACTGTTCATAAATTTTATTTATTGTTTATGCATATTTACTGATTTACATTTAAGTTGGTTATGCCGACATTATTTACTGTTTATACATATTTATTTACTATTATGCATTTAAATTGGCTATGCCGACGATATTTATTATTTATATGTATTTATTTACTGTTATACATATCAAGTTGGCTATGCCAATATAATTTATTATTTATACAATTTATTTACTGTTGTGCATCTTAAGTTGATTATGCCGACATTATTTATTATCTATACATTTTTATTTGCTATTATGCATTTTATTACTTCTATTTTAATTAAAACATATATATATATATTGAAATATATATAGTGGAAATTTAAATTTTACTACATCAGACCAGAAGTTCTGATTCTACATATAATTTTCAGACCAAAAGTTTTGGTTCCATTTGTGATTTTCAGACTAGAAGTTCTGATTTGCCTATGAATATATATGTAATTTTCAGTCCAGCAGTTCTAGTTCACTTCTGATTTTATATATGATTTTGAAGATCCAGAAGATCTAAACATGATAAAACTTGCAAATTAAGATTTGATATACTTTAAATTTCTAGAGATGATTATATGTTATGGGTCATTGATGCTAAATTGCATCTAAAATTTGAAGACCCAATATATTACTATTATAGAACCAGAAGTTCTATAGCAAGAATTAAAGATAGATATTACCACGAGAAGAGGGAAAATGGTTATTCCTACTGCCTGACCAATTCCATAACATTCCCAGGAGTGGATGCAAATACATACAGAAATTTTTAGACATGGTCGTGGGCATGGATATAGTCGTGGTCGTGGGCATGGAAAGAGTAAATAACGTCTATTTTCCCTGAAGTTTGTTCAATTATAGGCGGAATCAACTTTTGGATTTGTTGACAAAGACCTCCATTCTTTTGGGTTTGCTCAATTACAAGTAGAGTCAACTTTTAGCCAACTCTTCAGTTTTTTGACAAAAACCTCTCATGGTCAACTGTTACATTTAACCAAATTTTACTAAAAATATGGGAGGTATTTGTCCATAAACGATAAATTTGACTCCGCTTGTAGTTGGCAAAACCTTAGGGGAGGTCCATGCAATTCACTCTAAAAAAATAAATAAATATGTATACATAAAAGCTATAAACTATATTTAAAGTGAGGAGTCCGGGATTTGCCTACACTGGGCCTCGGCCCAGGTTTGCCTTGCGAGCCCACTCACAAGGTACTGTCCCCAATCCTTAATGGGGTTTTCTTTCGCCTCCCCCACCTCTCGAACCCATGACTAAGGACTAGGGACAATACCTTGTGAGTGGGCTTGCAGGGCAAACCTGGACCGAGGTCCAGTGTAGGCGAATCCCGGATCCCACATAAAGTGTATTAAACTAATCGTTAAGTCTTCAAATTTACATCCATGTTTATATTTTTCAATATACAAATTACTTACATGGACGGCAGGCCGATAGCCTTTAAAGTGTATACACATCAATTTGTTTTAGAAAAAACAAACATTTAGAGTTACTCTATGTTAATTATTTTTAAAAAAAATAATTACTCTATAATAATTCAAAGTATTTTATTATTATTATTATTATATATATTTCAATTGAGTACCTTTTAAATGTATTATAATAATCGCCTTTCAATTTAAAAATTATTATTAAAAAATATTATTTTAAAAAAACTTAATTGATTAAAGAACTTTACATTCATTCAAGAGCTTAAATTAAAAGATATTCATTATAATGTATTGTGTGTCGACTTGAAGCATTACACAATTATGCATTTTACACAATTATACGCATTTCAAGAGCTTGTTAGTTCAAGAGGTATGCATTTTATCTTGTATGTTTGTGATAAGGAATTCGAGTTCCATTATATGTATTTTATAATAATGTTTCTCTCAGTTTTAAAAGTAGATAGTATTATGGCAGGGAACTTTCTTCCCAATATTGTAGAATTTTTTACATTACATATCTCTCAGTTCTAAAAAGTAAACATTCGAAATATTATAGTAGATTCTATTAAATTTATGATCTATTTTGTGTTAGAAGTCTTTTTAAAAACATTTATATATATATATATATATATATATATATATATATATATATATATAAAGGTCCTCATTGTTGACCCACTGAATTTGAGTCTTTAGGTCATCTCCAATCGTACTCTAATTTTTTCATCAAAATAGAGATTTAAAATAGAATATTTCAAGAATATTTCATTTCCATAAATTTACAACTCCAACCATATTCCATTTTACAATCTCCAAATAATAAAATATTATTATTTTTTATTTTATAAATTATATTTTTTTCTAACTTTCTTAATAATTTACTCTCATAATATATTTATACCTAACTATTTTACATGTAACAATTTTAATTTAAATGTTTTAATAATTAAATCTTTCATTTATCTAATTTTAATAATTGGTTTTAATTTAATTTCCATGTACTTATTTTGTGGTTATTTTAGTTCTAATATTTTTATTTGTAGATATTAATGTAATTATTTTTATTTTATTAAATTATTAAATGATAATTATATATATATATATATATCTATTGAAGCTTTCAAATAATTTAATTTTAAATAAAATAATTATTAGGTTATTGATTAATAAATAGGTGTGATAAATGAAAATTTTAAAAATAATTAAAATATAGTCAATATTATACTCACTTGAAATATCTCAACAAAATATTTCTAATGATATAATTTTGATGTTAATTATATTTATAAATAAAAAGTTATAATAAGTTAATTGAGTTTAGTTAAAAATTTAAAATGAATATGGAAGGAATGAAATTTGTTTAAAGAATGGATGAAAGGGTAATAGTGAAATATATAATGTTGAAAAAGTAATGGAGATTGAAATAGTAGATCTCCAAATTGTGAGATCTATTTGTCAATCTCCATTTAATATTTTCTAAGAATAATGATTTAGAGTGTGATTGGAGAGGTTTTGATTTTTAAACGGAATAAAGGACCTGACCAAAGAGCATTTAATCATGACAACAACACCGACCATTCAAGTAGAAGCTTGCGGTCTCGTACTCTCTTCCATGATTGGACCACACAAAATATACTTCCAGTTAACAGTTATTATTGATTAAGAGTTGTGTTAAACACTTGAGCTAAACATTACTATTGATTAGTAGTTAGTTGTGCTCTTTTAAGCCACTTTTATAAATGTTGATTACATCATTTAATTGGACGGCACATAATATATATACACACACTTAAAGTTAAACGTTGTTATTAGTTAGGAGTTGTGTTAAATACTTCGAGTTAAACGTTATTATTGATTAGGAGTTGTACTAGGGACAGTTACTGACACTTATAATTTATTTTTAATATTCTTTTAAGTCACTTCTATAAATGTTTCAAAATTTAATTTAACTACAAATTTACTAATTTTGAAATTAAAAAAATCTCATTTATTTACGTTATTAATATTATCTTCCCTATTTAAATATTTTCACAACAAACTTATTATTTTTTTAAAAAGTTATAATTGTTTTTTGAACAATCAACTTATAAGAATTTTTTCATCAACATATTAAATTAATCATTTTAAATATAAGTACATGTTTAATTTGTTTATCTCATTTTTTGTTTACCAAAATAAATTTTTTTTACTAACATATTTATTATTTAGTTTCAAAAGAATAATTTTCAACCAAATTGTTTAAGCTTCGAAATAACAAAATTCTAACTAGTTATAAATTTTATATCACTCTCAATTAATTCTTATAACTTAGAAAAGATCGATTACACAGTAATAAAAAAAAATTAAGTATAAAAAATCTTTTAATATCTTAAATCATAAACTAAGTATTGATGGAAAAATGTGTATTGATAGAAAAATTCTTTGTTGGAAATTTAATGAACGAATTAGAAATGAGCTTTTATTGAACATGAATAATTTAATATGTTGCAAAATTTTTATAAATCAACCAATTTTTTTTAATTTTTAATTTCTTAAAGGACAAATAACAATTAATCTACCTGAGGTTTATCCTTTTACAGACGGAAACAATTTTATGGAAAATTAACAGTGAACCTACCTGAGGTTTAGCTTTTTACAAGTGGAATCAACTTATTGAAAAACTATTTTAAAAGTGTAAAAAGAATAAAATATCTCTAATTAAATAATAAAAAAAACTGGAAAAAAAAACAAATTTATATTTCCACCATCCAAAATAAAAACTTTAAAATTAAGTATAAATTAAAAAAAAACTTTAAAAAAAACACTTGAGATTAAAAAAAAAAAATCGGAATCCATTAGAAATCCACGGAGGTCGTCCATAGGAGAACACGAAGGGGAGACTGGCCTCCCCTTCATCGTGCAAAGAAGGTCATCGCACCTAGGGAGGCGAAGAACCTCTTCTTGCGACGAAGAGAGGCTCGTCCGCTTCCCTTTACCGTAATAGGTCGAACCAGTGGAGGCTCTTCAATTCCCCTAGGTTCGCTCATCTCCATCCATGGAGGTTGCTAGATTTTTTTATTTTTTTTAAATCTCCACCGTCCATTTAGGATGGATGGATGGACGGTGGAGATCTTAAGTGTTTTATTTTTTAAAATAAATCTCTACCGTCCATCTAATTTGAGATGGACAGTGGAGATCTTAAATTTTTTTTATTTTAAAAATAAATTAAAATAATTAAAATACCCTTAGATTCAGAATAGTTGATTTTGATCAATATTGACTAACATTTTATAACGGTTGACTAACGGTAGTAACCGTTAGTATTTCAATAAATTGATTCCTTCTTAAAAAAGGCAAACCTTATGTAGGTTGACTGTAATTTTTCCTTTATTAAATAGCTCTTATTTTTAAGTGAAAAATAAAATAATCAGTTTGACTTAAAAGGTATTTATTGAGAAAAACAATGATACTAACATAAATAATGGAAAAATATATAATTTATTAAAAATAATAATTAAAAAAAATTATTTTTTTAAAGTGAATTAAATAAGCCAATTGGGACACATCAGCAGCGAGTGTCTATATCACTGCTCTCCATTGTGTAAACATAGACTTTGGTGGTTGATTTCTCAGTTTTCTCTACAGCTTTTGCTTCTTCTACTTGCTCAAATTCCGGTCATATAAGGCATTCTCCGACTTTCTCCGTTTTTTATTCAATTTGGAGATTTAAAAAAAAATATTTTATCTTTATAAATTCACGACTCCAAATTTTTTTTCATTTTATAATTTTTAATAATAAAATATTATTATTTTTTACTTTATAAATTATTTTTAAAATATTTTTTTAATTATTTTAGATAATAATTTACTCACATAATTTATTTATAGCTACAAAGTAATAATATATATTTTTTTAAATAATCACACCTAACTATTTTTACATCTAACCATTTTAATCTAAATTTTTTAATAATTAATTTTTTTATCTAATTAAAATATAATCAATATTATACTCACTTGAAAGATCTTAACAAAATATTTACAATGATATAATTTTTATGGTATAAATAAAAAGTTATAATAAATTAATTGAGCTTAGTTAAAAATTTAAAAAGAATATGGGAGAAATGAAATTTGTTTAAAAAATAGACAGAAGGGTAGTATTCGAATATATAATGTTGAAATAAATATGGAGATTGGAATAGTAAATTCCAAATTTGGAGACCATTTGTCAATCTCCATATTGTTTTTTTAGACCTTCTTGATCTCTAACCATGCTTCAAAGTGGGGTTCCCAAAAAAATATAAAATGGAAATTGACAAATGGATCTCCAAATTTGGAGATTCACTATTCTAATTTTCATATTTTTTTTCAACATTATTATTCCACTATTACCCTTACATCCATTCTTTAAACAAATTTTATTCCTTCTATATTATTTTTAAATTTTTAACTAAATTCAATTAACTTATATAACTTTTTATTTATAAATGTAAATAGCATAAAAATTATATCATTAGAAACATTTTGTTGAGATCTTTCAAATGAGTGTAATATTAATTATATTTTAATTATTATTTAGATTAAAATTGTTAGATGTAAAAATAGTTAGGTGTGATGATTTAGGAAAAATATATATTATAAATTTGTATGTATAAATATATTATATGAGCTATTATCTAAGTAAATTATTATTTAAAATAAATAAGAGAAAGTTTAAAAAATAATTTACAAAGTAAAAAATAATATTTTATTATTTAAAAATTGTAAAATAAAAAATTATTGGAGTTATGAATTTATAAATATTAAATATTATTAAAATATTCTATTTTAAATCTCCATTTAGGAATCACATTTTGAAGTATGGGTGGAGATACCAGTCATTCTCCATTTTAAAGAAATAGAGAATGGTTGGATATAACCTAAGTGGTGGGCCCTTGCCCATACTTTTGGGACCCACTATTTTTTTTACCCTATTTAGACTATTGTTTTTAATTTATTAGCTAATATATTGAAATTAAGGTTCATGCATTTGGTCTAACAACCAAAAATAGTAAAGTTGTGGAGAAGCATGAGTAAGATCAAGGCTGTAAAGACCATTTCTTAGGGTTCCTTCCAGCAAAATCTTCATCGTTTTCAGGTCCTTTATAAAAAACAATTATAATAAAATTCAGCAACAACAGAATTATGTTTAGTGAATTGTGAGATACTCAATAGATTTTTGGTTATTTGAGGAACATGCACTACGTTGTGAAGATATAAAGGATTTATGTGTGTAAGTGTTCTAATAGTAGTGGAACCAAAATGTTTTATGCATAACCTGGAGCCATTACCTACTGCTACTTTCTTTTTACCACGATATTCTTGCTTGAGAGAGAGATTCCCCAAATCTGATGTTATGTGGCTGGTAACACCACTATCAAAGTACCAGTTAGGATCCATAGCTACTTCAGAAGATGAAGATGCTACCATAACATTCTGATTGTTAGATCCAGAGTTATAATTATAAGGAGCATTGCCTTGAGGTGGCTAAGTATTTGAACCATGAAAATTATGATCAAACCTCTTATAGCACCTAGTAACCGTATGTCATGGCTTGGAACAGAGCTGACACACAACTCTATTCTGATTCCCATATCCCTTACTTTGCCTCTTCCTCTTCCTGACGTTCTGTCACCACTTGAAAAATTTGGAGAGGCTAAGAAAACTTCCAAAGATGCAATTGAATTCTGTTGCTCAAGACGTTGCTCTTGAGTTAAAAAAAAGGTATTGTGCTTCACTTAATATGATAGCATCTTCTCATGAGGTAATATGAACCACCACTGAGTCATATTCATTGCCAAATCCATGTAATACATTCAGCAAAACATCCAGATCATCCAACTGATGACCAGCAGCTGTGACACTATCAGCATAACCTTTGATTTTGAGAATGTAATCGGTCATAGACATAGATCCTTTTCAAGTTGGTTGGATTAAGGACTTTAAGTGTAAAACTTTAACTCTGGATTGTTGAGAATAAGTTTTCTCCACAGTATTCCAGACTTGAAAAGTTGTCGGACATTGTGTGATTTGTCCTACTACAGATTCACTAAGGGGGGTGTATTCAATCTTCACTTTTAATGACTTTTACAGACTTTTTTTAAGTGATAAACTTTTATAGACTTTGTCGACTTTTATTGACTTTTATAGAGTTTACATAATTCTAATAAACTTTTATAGACTTTTATGGACCTTCATTTTAAAAGACTTTCATTGACATTAATAGATTTTTATTGACTTTTATAGAGTTGAATGAAATTCTATAAATGACTTTTATAGACTTTCATTTTAAAACAAGTGCATATTATATCAAAATTTATTGGATAGTGTTTTGAAACCAAGTACATAATGTAAAAATATATGATTTAAATAAATAATGCATACCCGTTGATGACTTAATAACTAAAATAATAAGTTTTTTAATTAATTTAATTATTCATTAATCTAATATCTTTAATCCAAAATAAAACAAATAAAAAAAGTTTAATCCATATTATTATCAATATCCTCCACGTTGTCCCACATATTCCTAACTATAGTAGCCCTCCATTCATTAGCATTCTCTCTCTGTTATTCTTGAGTCTCGAAAAGTAGTTCAAAATCATCCTCTTGATAACCTAGTGGTGACATGAAGCTTCATTATCTGGTTCAACTGGGAATTCATCAGAACGGCACTCTTTGCGAAAAAAGTTGTGTAATCCTGCACAAGCTAACACTAGCTCTGCTTGCGTTTTATACGAAAATGGAGGAGCTGTTTTGAAAATTGTGAATCGCGATTTAAATATGCCAAATATCCTCTCAATTACATTCCTCAGGGAAGCATGACGAAGATTAAACAACTCGCTTGCATTTTCAGGGTGACGACCTTGACCATTAAAATCTTGCAAATGGTAACGGACACCTCGAAAAGGTGCTAAGAATTGACGTCGATTTGGAAACCCACAGTCCACCAAAAAATATTTACCTGAACATACAATAATAAGTAGATCTTAAAACTTTTAGATGATGATAAAATAAAATAAATAAATAATTGTATTAAAATAATATGATAAACTTATATATATATATATACCTTGTGGCACTTTAAGCCCATTCCTCCTTGACAAAGCATCACTTAAAACTTTTGAATCATGTGCAGATCCCTCCCATCCACTTAGCACATATATGAATTCCAAATCAAAGTTACAAGCTGCTAAAACATTTTGTGAAATTGTCCCATGACGATTACGATAACTGCTTATATCACGTCTGGTCACCATTGCTGGAATATGGGTGCCATCAATAGCTCCAATACAATCCTAAAAAAAATGATGATGATAATGTGACGATGGTAATAATAATAATAATAATAATAATAATAATAATAATTTTCTACTTACTTTAAAGTAAGGGTAAAATCTTGTGTTTTGCCGATATTTGATTGGCAACTTGGATCCTGGTTTGACCATCATATCTACTGCGATTGCATTTAATGCCTTTAAAATCTTATTGAAACTCCGGCTAGTAGTATAATGCGATCGACCGAATGTTTTACGAGATAAACAATAACGAGCATTTTGACCAACAATCAGTAAAAATGTTGCCAGCATTTCTTCAACACAAATAAACCTTGTATCATGCAAGAGTGTCTTTTCTCTAATAATACTGCATAACTTTACAAACACATCAGGATACATTCTATAAACTTGTCGAAAGTGTGCTGGATCCTCTCTTAATATATTATGTATATAATCATACCCACGTGTAGCTATTGGTCGCCTAGTCAAAGGACGTTGTACACATTCATGATGCATGATTTGTATAAGCTCGTTTAGCTCATCAAGAATTGTTTGAATTACTGCCAGCAGTGAATATCTAATGCTTTCATCTAATTCTTCTTCAATTTCTTCTTCCTCTACTTCTTCGTCTACGTGCATATCGGAATGAGACATTATAAATATAGAAATGTCTGAGAAAATAAAATAAAATAAAATAAAAATAATAAAAGCAGTTATGTAATAGGCTATAACAAGTTAAAAAAAAAAACCAAATAAGGAATAAACATAATCAGTTACTAATTGAGAATGGACAAAAATTTCACAATATCATAATAAGAAAGTGTCGTCTTTAAAGTAATCATCTCCAAAATAACAAAAACAAAAAGTTCCAAAACTAAATTGGTCATCTATAAAATAGCACTCATTCCATCAATTCAAATAATATCCAATCAGAACGTTCTTCAGGTGTCATTTCCAAGAACTCCATCTTCTTTGCTCTTGTAGTAAGCAACCTAAGCGCCTTGAAACGAGTATGATTATCCAAGTTTGGAATCTCTTTGAGAACTTTCCAACAACTTTGATCTCTAGAAGCTATTGAATTAACAGTTTGAGTGAGCATGTCAACAGTTTGATTAATTTTGTTTATAGCATTTGATTGAGTATTGTTGGTCTCAACTGAGCTATACCTTGTAGGTCCTTCAAATTCAGTTCTACTTCATTTTCTAGTTATTGGGGGAATCTCTAAACCTATGGGTTGAGTGGGTAATGGTGAACTAGGGTGCCCAGGAGACAGAGGTTCATTTACTTGTTGATCATTATGTATGAATGCCCCAGCAGCAGTGTCAAATGCTAAATCTTCTAACCCGCCACCTTGTCTTTCTTCTGCAACAAATGTTCTTGCATCAGTGTCATCCCCTATAGCAATTGAGTGCCTCCCAACTGCAGTTCCATTTCCAATTGCAATTCTTAAATCTTCATAGTCCGCAAAAGTGTCTGTACGATAATGTCTTTGGGTAGGATGCGACTAATAAAAAAAAAATATAACCAGTATTAATATATGATACATGTACGAGATATAATAATCAATTATAGGCTACATATACAAATATAAATTAATAAAAGAAACGCACCTTAAAATAATCCTCTCATACTTCATCACTAGCAGTGAATTTCTTTGTCACATGGTTTCATCCAAACCCAGAGTTATGACGCATAATTTCAGAATAATTGTTGTACCGTTGTTTAAACCACTTCAAACGACTTTGGTATTGGGCAAAAGTTTTTTGGCACCCAAGTTTTCCATTAAGAGTGGGGAGTATTTTTCTTTCCACAGTTACCTTGCTCAATAAGCCATTACTGTCACGCCATCCACGAATGGCGGCATCAACCATAAGTCTTAGCAACTCGTTGCTCTCTTCCAACGTCCATACTTTGAATAATTTTTCTACGCATTTTCCTTTCCTATTCCCTTTGTCATTTCCTTGGTGTGAATCTTCCATTATAAATCTAACTACATTATAAATCTTTCACTCAAATTAAAGTTTTTTCAAAAAGCAGAGAAAGTAAAAATCTTTTGACAAACAAAAGAACTTATAATTGTATATGCTCAAAGATCTAACCAAACAAAAATCCATGGTAATTAATGATCTCCATTAATTTAATTTCTTCAGGCTTGTAAAGGTTATAACATGCATTAGTTTACTAATAATATACATGAGTAGTAGTACTAAGTTGATGAGTGATATAAAGCAGAAAAGAAACAAAATAAAATAAAATAAAAAAGAAAAAGACTGAGTTCATATAGTTGTTACATTCCACCCACAAACCACAAACAACAAAAGGTGCAGAGTAAAGAAGAAGAAATAAGACAAAATTAACCAGATATCTACTTCAAAAACTCTTTTTTTATACATTGAGAAAACATAAAGCTTATATGTCGGTTTTCATCTCATGGACCAAAAGTTTATGTCTTATTTGCATTTTTAATAATAAATTTGTGAAAATTTTAGATTTTAAACTAGAATCTACTGTTTGTATTTTTTAATGTTATATCTTTGAAATTCAATATTGTAGGTGAGATTTTTAATTAGAATTAATTTATGTCAGCACAACTATTTATTATAGCAATTTCTACAGTTGATGATTAGTTGTGTGGGCAGTTCTCACTAAAGAAATTTCTTGAATAGTTGTGCACTTGTACAGAGTATTTTTTTGACGATGCATCAACACTCAAGATATTGATAAACTGTTAAAATAGAATATATCATTATTTATATATATATATATATATAAGTAAAGCCAATTAGAAGAGGGAATATATCAGGAAGAGAGAGAGAGAGAGAGAGAGAGAGAGAGAGAGAGAGAGAGAGAGAGAGAGCAGAAGAAGACAAAGAAAATTATATCATAAAAAAAAATCTATTGTCCAATGATGAACCCTAAAAGAGAGTTATAGACTAACAAACAAACACACAAAACTCTGATCCTAAAATTTAGAGAGAAGAGAAAAATCTATAAGCGTAATGATGATCACAACAACCCTAAAATTAACTTCTCTCTTTCACTTCTTTCTTTTTCCTGCGTAAAGCCCCTGTGCCTCTCATCAGTACTCCACAGTGAACATATATATTTCTATTTAACAAAATACACGTAATTTCTTCTTAATGGCACAGAATAAAATATTCAATAACTTATACGTCATGTGAGATTTGTGCTAATACGATCAAATCTTATCTATTAGTATAATTATATTATATAATTCTTCCGTTCTCCTCCAATAAGTGTCATATTAAAAATAAGTAAATTACAAAAGCAGATTTTGGTTTCTTTTTGGAATATGTAGAAAAAACACTTGCAACAACCACTCAGGAGAAGAAGCCGCACAAACACAGAATAAATATATATTTTTATTTAACAAAATACACGTAACTTGGAATATGTGTTCAATAAAGTTATGTACACAAAGAATAAATAATGCCGCACAAACATAGAGTACAAACAATAAACAAAAGCTATTACTATTTTAAATACAGAACACAAACAAAAGAAAGCCCTATATATACTAGAACACAAACAATAAATATAAACGCAGAACTGAAAGTATTTGGAATTTATGATGATTGTGTATTATGTCAACAAAAAAATAGAACAGTATGAAAAAGCTATAAGATAAAAATCAACAAATCAAGAATAACTAATTAAAAAAAAAGTAATATAAAAATTACCCAGAACTTGAACCGTACGTTGTTACTTCTCAAATTGAAAGTCTTCAAAAGTTTGTGGGGTGAGTGGTGGAGAAATTGTAAGATTAGGGTATTTATAGTTTACAACAAAAGTCTACAAAAGTCTAGGTTTTTAATAAGTCCATAAAAGTTATGAACTTTTTGAATACCCCCTAACTTTTTTATACTTCATAAAAGTCTATATTCAATACCCATGACTTTTATAGACTTTAAAAAAGTCTATATTGAATACCTCAAAACTTTTGTAGACTTTTAAAAAGTATATAAAACTCCATATTGAATACCTATTGACTTTTATGGAGTCTTTAAAAATCCATATTGAATACACCTAAACTTTTAAAATCCACATAAGTCATTAAAAGTCATTAAAAGTTGATATTGAATACACCCCCCTAAGTGTAGAGATCAGCCAACAAACAAAAAGTTGATTATTCTTCTTCCAAGCCAAGAAATCAACATTTAAGGTAGTAGTGTCCTCATTGGTTTCTTCATTTGTGCTGTGAATAAACTTTGCTAGAGCTGGCTTGGTCTCGAAGATGTATTCTTCAAGATTATAGGCACGAATGGTAGGCATCACTTGAGCTCTCCAAAATATGTAGTTGTTTCAATCCAGCTTCACTGAAAGATTTAAGTTGAGTTATGACGTGAAAGGAGAAGAAAATGATGCAGTAGTCCCTGGAGAAGTTTAAGAACCTGCCATTGAAGAGTTGGATACAATTGATGAAGGAAGCACCATGACTTTAGTCAATAAGCTTTGATACCATAAAGAGAATTGAAAGAATTCTCAGATGTAAAATTGATTTCATATATTCATCAATATAAAGATACAATACATTGACTCTCATATATATACTCAGCAAGAGAGCATGCATTTACATGATTGATAGATTCAGATTCTAACAAACTGCTAACATAAACCTAACAACTCCCTAACAAACTCTCTGGATTCTTGAAGTGACATGGCACACATATGTGCTGACATGTAGATTACAGCTGACACATAAGCTTAAGGATGAGAGTTGATGGTATTAGCTTATGTGTCTTGCTAGTTTGTTCTTGGAAGATGGCCTGATGGCATTGTTAGGTGTTTGATGAGTTTGATAATGTGTTCGATGAAAGTCCCAACACAACTTTTCTGATGATGCTAACGCTACTGTTGTCGAGCTAATGTTGTTGCTTCTTGGCTGATCAAGTGAATCACTTGATTGTACTCTAATAGGAGACAAGTTCCTGAAGACGGAACCTAACAAAATTATAACTTATTATAATGTAGAATTTATTCTTATTTATAACTGACCGAAACTAAGATTATAATTTTTTATAATTATATAGAGGTTACTCCTATATAAAGTATCACTATAGAGATATCTTATTGTACATAACATAAACAATATATTATTTAAATTAGCTTAATGATATAGCTTCTGCCTTCCTCCATAGGTTACACAGTAGTTGTATGTGGTAAACCGTTTACCGTTTTATTAAATAAATCTTAATATTTTATTATAAGCTATTATTATAATAAATAGTTTTTTTAAAAGGCATCAGTGACATTCACAATTGAAATATTTCGTCTCTCTCCCAATCTAACACCAATTTAATTAGTCACATAGTAAATCTTTAATTAGTTTCATTAGTGAATTCAGACATTGATTATAATCGAACTATTTAGGTGCGATGGGACTATTCTATTTTCAAGTCTCTCTTCACATGATGTTTATCATGTTATTATTATATACCATGAAGAATGTCAATTAAGTAGTTGATATATTAAATTTATGAAAGCAAATAAAAATAAAAATACATTCACTCACAGCTCAAGTGATTAGTGCATTTTTCTCCCATCTCAGTTATGAGGGTTCAATTTCTATCGTACACATTTATCAGCATGTGTGGGTAATTTTCTCACCTTATGATAGGAGTATGTGTCTCCCATCAAAAACGGATCCACGTGGGGTTAGATTTTTAAAAATTTTCTAAAAATTTTTACTATTTAAAAACTTTATTAAATAACGGTTTAAAACTTTATTAAAAAAATTTTTTTAAAAGCTTTCACTATTTACTTTATTAAAACAACTTTGCTAATTTTTTCTCATTTATTTTTCCGTTTTCTTCTTCATTCGTCCAACTTCTCTTCTTCAACTTCAAGTGCTCAAGTTCAAGTGCAGTCGTGCAGGTCTGAATTTTTCTTCTCCAAGTTCAGGTAATTTTATCATTTTATTGATATTTTATTTATTTATTAGATTTTATTTTTCATGAATAAAGAATAAATTTAGTAATGTGTACTTTGATATCTTGGGTTCTTGAAATTACAACAGAAATAGATGTCTAATAAATATTAGGATTTTTGGATTTTTTGATATTTTAAGTTTTTGGAAGAATAAATATTAGGTTTTTTGGATTTATTTTTTCATGAATAAATAATAAATTTAATAATATATCCTTTGATATGTTGAAACTCTAGAATTACAACATAACAGATTATCTAATAAATATTAGGATTTTTTGATATTTTAGATTTTTTAAAAAACATATTTTCTGTGAAAAGTAATTTTGACCAAGTACATATGACAGAATTTGATGATTTTAGCTATGAAGGAACAGCTCTTGTTTTTGTTTTTGGAGTTTTTTTTTGTGAGGGCTTTCTTTATTTTTTTTATTTTTTTTTTTGAGCTCTTTCTGGTATTATTTTCTTGACTCAGAAAAGCTTGTGCACCAATTCTTTGTATTATTTCTCTATTTTAATAATAGCATTGGTTTTGTTAGAAAAAAGAAAGAGTCTTTGATTTATCTAAGAGTTGATATCCAATTCTGTTTGTCCGTACAATTCATGTTATGCTTAATGATCTAATGATGTCAAAGCTTTGCAATCAATATATCTTGGGTTTCTTGGAATTGCAACAGAAATGACTGTCTAATAAATATTAGGATTCTTGGATTTTTTGATATTTTAGGTTTTTAGAAGAATAAATATTAGGTCTTTTGGATTTTTGGATTTGTTTTTTCATGAATAAAGAATAAATTTAATAATGTGTACTTTGATATGTTGGAATCCTGGAATTACAACATAAAAGATTGTCTAATAAATATTATGATTATTTGATATTTTAGGTTTTTAAAAGAATAAATATTAATAAATATTAGGATTCTTAGATTTTTTTAATTATATTTTTTCATGAATAAGGAATAAATTTATTGAGTTGAGCTTGCACTCTATTTTTTATGCTTTAAATTTATGTGTTGATTTATAAGTCAGTCCACCAAGCAATCTTTCGATCAGCTTTTCTCTATTTGTTTCTTTATAAGTAGTTCCTTCTTTTATGTCTTTTCTTTACTTCTTGTGTTGATTTAACCGAAGAGTGATAATTTTATGTAACAATGTCAAACAATCATTCATCTAAGTTAAGAAAAACTCTTCTTTTATACTTTGGAAAAAAGGAAGATTATCAATCATCGAGTGGTTTAGATTCTCCGTGTGATATTAGCGGTTCAAGTTTGCCATCTCCGTCTGAAAATCTTGAAGTTAGGAATTTTTGTACTCCAACAGATATTAACACTCCTTATTATGAACGTGATCCTGGATTACGTCTCCCAATAGGAGCTTACCCTGCGGACAAGCGTAATGATATTCGAAAAGCATACATAAAAATGGAACCGTTTCAACCTATGTTGGATAAATATCCACTCACTTCATATGGTAAACAAAATTGAAGCTTTCAAAAATCTTGGTTTGAGCGATTTTCTTGACTTGAATATTCGATAGAAAAAAACAAAGCATTTTGTTTTCCATGCTATCTTTTTGATAATGTTCCGTCAAAGTATCCCACATTTACAATTGATGGTTTTCATAATTGGAAAAGAATCAAATATGGAACCAAATGTCCATTTGTACAACATGAAGGGGTACATAATTCACATCACAGTTCTGCCATTCAAAATTGGTATACCTTGAAAGATTCATCTCGACATATCGATAAAGTCATGAATATACTTTCTCAACAAGAAAGTTTACATAATCGGTTACGACTCAAGACCTCACTAGAGACGGTAAAGTGGCTAGCTATGCAGGGGTGTGTTTTTCGAGGTAATGATGAGTCCTTCAATTCTACCAATCGTGGGAACTTTATTGAGATGATAAAGTATGTAGGAAGAGTAAATCAAGAAATTGCTGGGATTATTGTAGAAAATTCTCCACAAAATGCCAAGTACACATTACTTCGGATTCAAAAGGAGTTGTTGAATATTCTAGCTAATGAAGTGCGAGCTAAGATCCGTGAGGAAGTCGGGGATGCCAAATTCTGTATTCTTGTTGATGAAGTAGTTGATGAATCCAACAAGGAACAAATGGCAATTATTTTGAGGTATGTTGATTAAAGGGATTTGTTAGAGAACGCTTTTTTCAAGTTATGAGTGTGACTGACACAAATTCTTCAACTCTTAAAAAAAAGATATGTAATGTCCTTACTCGATACAATTTATTGGTTGAAAATTTGCGAGGTCAAGGATATAATGGTGCCAGCAACATGAGGGGTGAATGGAATGGTTTACAAGCCTTATTTCTCAAAGATTGTCCATCTACTTACTACATACATTGCTTTGCACATAGACTTCAACTTACTTTAATTGCGGTAGCTAAAGATGTGCATGATATATGGTTATTTTTTTTCGAAATTTAATTCTATTATCAACTTTATGAGTGCTTCTTTCAAGTGTCATTCTCAGTTGAAATCTATTCGAGAAGATGAAATTAAAGAGTTGATCGCTGTAGGCGAACTTGAGACTGCTACAGGGGCTAATCAAATTCGCACTTTGCAACGACCTGAAGTTACTCGTTGGAGCTCTTATTTTACTTCTATTAGTAGATTGATTAAGATGTTTCATTCAACTTCTACTCTTCTTGGAAATTTGATTGACAATGGGCAGAACAATAATATACGCGGGGAAGCGAAAGGTGTGTATAAAGATTTGAGATTCTTTGAATTTGTGTTTATCTTATTATTGATGCATAATATATTGAAGTGAAAATATATATGCTTTGCAATTGAAATCTCAAGAAATCTTAAATGCTATGAGTTTGGTGTCAAGTACAAAAATGCTCCTTCTAGAGTTAAGGGAGACTGCATGGGATTCGTTTATTAAAAGTGTAGTGTCATTTTCCGAAAAGTATGAAATTGATATGCCTGATATGAATGCACGTCATATGAAAGGAACAAAGCGATCTTGTCAGCAGAAAGATAATATCACAGTTGAGCATTATTTTCGCTTCAATATATTTAATGTTGTGATAGATTTTCAAATGATAGGGCTGAATAATAGATTTCCAGAGCAAACAATAGAACTCCTTACTCTAAGCGTGACTTTGATCCCTGTGGATGGGTTTAAATCATTTGATGTTGATGACATTTGTACTCTTGCTACAAAGTTCTACTCTCAAGATTTCGATAAAAATGACATTGAACATTTGAGCCCTGTGGCTTTGAACATTGAACATTAAAAATGACATTGAACATTGAACTCTAAGCGTGACTTTGAGCCCTGTGGATGGGTTTAAATCATTTGATGTTGATGACATTTGTACTCTTGCTACAAAGTTCTACTCTCAAGATTTGGATAAAAATGACATTGAACATTTGAGAAGACAATTGAACTACTATAGGTTTGATGTTCTATGCTCCCCAGAATTTCAGAATTTGGCTTCTCTCTCGGAATTATGTCAATGTTTGGTGGAAACAAAAAAGTCAGAACACTACACTTTTATTGATAAATTGATCTGTTTAGTCTTAACTCTTCCTGTATCCACAACAACAACGGAACGAGCATTTTCTGCTATGAAGCTTGTCAACACACCACTTCGTAGTAAGATGGAGGATGATTTTCTGAGAGATTGTATGGTCATATATATTAAAAGGGAGATTGTTGATACCATTGACTTATAACATATAATAGCTGAATTTTACTGTATCAAATCTCGCAAGAAAAAATTTAAATAAGACTTATTGTATTTAATTGTATGTTCTTTTTAATTATTATTATCTTATTGAAAGTAAATGTACTTTGTTTAATATATACATTTTGAGGTGATTTTGCTTTATCTTTAGTTTTTAATGAATTAAATTTCTTCAAATAGTTGATGTTCGCTAAAAAAAATTTTAGTATTGTTTAAACCCACCCTAGCAAAATATCCTGGGTACATCCCTGTCTCCCGTTATAGGAGCAAATATTTGGACCGTACATTTAGTGGTTGGGCCAATTTCTGCAGTTATTAATGTTGTAATTATACCCCATTTAAAAAAAAAATACTATTTTATCATTATTGTATCTCCCTTTCTAAGGTTGCTACAAAAGTCTACAATAATAGTAGAGAAAAATTAGCACCGCCCAATATGGCTCGGTGGTAAAAACGTTCACTTAACCTAATAATGTCTTAGGTTCGAATCACTACCACCGTAAGTGGTATGTTCAAAAAAAAATAGTTGAGAAAAATTTGTATATATCAAATTTGATACATCTTACTCATTTATATTATATTATATCATATAAATGATCAATTAAATTTGAATTGTATGCCACGAAATATGATATTAATAATTGAATTGAGTGCATCCGATGCACCTAAATTTTTCTAATGGGAGTGATGAGATAGTGAACGTTTGTTTTCATAGTTTTCTCTCTCCGCGTTTTAATATGTAGGAGAAAGAGGCATAATTTTAGGTGATAACTTTATTGAAAAGGAGCGAAACCGCAGTATTCGACTGGGGCAGGACGAAACGAGAAAACTATATATATAGCTTAATTTTCTATATTTATTTTAATTTTGTTAATTTGTAATTATTATTTACCAAAAAAACTAAATATAAAACAAGGATGTATAATCATCATGATTGTAAATTGTAATCACAAAACATGGAATTAAAATAAAAACCACCAAAGTAACTATGAGCTTCAAAAAAATAAAAAATGCACAATTAATAATTTAATATTAATTAAAACCACTAGCAGCGCACAATTTTTTTTTTTAGAAAAAATAGAATATATTAAAGAAACTAATAAAAGATCCAAGCTAATCAGGAGGATCGCCCTAACCAACTCCTGCACAAACGAAGGGCAAGACTAACCGCCGCCATCGTAGACTATATACAAAGGTCTAATCAAAATTACAACAGATCACCATAATTCAAAATAAATTACAATAATTTATGAAGATTAATTAAGCAACCATGATCCGACCCGAGCCCATTTGCGAACTCATCAACTGAGACCCGAGTTGAGTGATCGCGATCAATTAAGACTCGGACTCAGCATCTGAGTTGTATCGGCCCGGAGTTGCAGCGCCAGCCGAGTCGGGCGAGGTCGACCCGAGATGATGACCGCCATCGTCTTCCTGTCCTCCGCCGGACGGGGCGGTCGTAGCCACTGGCACGAACATCTCTTTCAAGATCTTGATTAGAACCTGACCTCTCCTCGGAGGCAGGCGGCCGGCATATTGCTCTTTTGTAAACATGGATTTCAACTTTTTCAAGCTAGAGAGAAAAACAGAGGAATTGAAAATGGAGAGAGAGAGAGAGAGAGAAAGGAGTGAGAATATCCAAACAGAGGATAGACTTAGAGAGAGAGAGAGAGAGGAGTGAGAGGTTGTGTAATAATACAAGCAGCAACTAGTGAGGAGGGAGATGGATTTATAGATTTTTTCGAACATGGTTTTGCTACCATACATGTTTGAGTACCATAGTTAGTGGACGATTACGATTTTTTCAGTGAATATAACCACTAGGAGCACAACTCGAAAAACTTAACTCCCATAAATTGTTATAAGAAATTCTCGTATTACCTTGTTATGTGACATACATTTATCTTATTTATTATTCCTGACAATAATATAATTTGAACGGGTTGGTTGTACACAACAGCCGTACTGTAACATTTCTCACACAGTAGAAGTAAATTGAGTAATGATGAACTCCACTGAATCTGATGGTCCCAGAGCTACTGAATCTGTATCTAATGGTCAAAAATGAGTACAATCTTAGTTGGCTATGAACTGGACCGTGATTCGCTGGGGCATAATCAGGATTCAGGACCAGGGTCGGTCAAGAGGATGACTACACGTGTCCAAAATTGACAGTTTAAGAATTACTTTTTATTTAATATTTTAAAATGTTCCTTTTTAATTGAATGTAAACCAAATATGCTGATTCAATTTTGTTTCGAATATCAATGTTATTAATTTATTGTTTGTATTTATATGATTAATTTATTATTTGTGTATTTGTGTTTATTTATTTATGTATTTTCATGAAAATATGGAATAAAATTTTATGAAAATTATATATGTAACTACCATGTACTATCACATAATTTTTTTTTAAAAAAATATTTATGACTAATATATCTTTTAATATTATAAAGTTTGATAAAGATGATAATGGATACTCTAAAAAAAAAAAAAAAAAAAAAAAAAGCAACTAGTCCTCCTAGCTTTATAATATTTTCTTAGTCTACCTTTCAGGATTGCCCTTTATAATATAAAGGGGGAATTGCAATCACTACCCGTATATAAGTGAAATTGTATAAAAATATAAAATTATATGATAATAATATAAACTCCCTTTTGACCCGTTGACCGACTGTTAGAAACCGTTTAAATTAAACGGAAATGGTATAATGTCCATTTTACCCTTGTGCACTGTTTTATTTTTATTTTATTTTTTTCAGATCTTCTTCTTCTTCTTCAAATAAAAAAAATTAAATCTAATTTTTTTTCCAATTCTTTATTATTTATCATCCCAATCACCATCAACTCAAATTTTTTTTTTTTTTTAGATCATCATCGTCATCTTCTTGTTCTTCTTCTTCAAAAAAAAAAAAAAAAAATTAAACTCAATTTTTTTTCTCAATTCTTTATTCTTCATCAACCCAACCACCATTAACTCAATTTTTTTTTTTTTTTTTTTAGATCATCATCATCTTCTTCTTTAACAAAAATAAAAATAAATAAATAAATCTAATTTTTTTTAATTCTTTATTCTTCATCAATCAACCACAATCCACTCAAATTTTTTTCCTAAATTCTTCTTCTTCCTTTTTTTCAAATTTTTTTTTCGGATTTTTCTTCTCTTTTTTTTTCAAAATTTTTCTTTTGTTCTTCTTCTTTTCTTTCCATATTTTTTTTTCTTCTTTTTTTTGTTCTTCTTTCTTCTTCTTCTTCTTTTTTTCATATATTTTTTTTATTCTTCTTTCTTCTTCTTTTCTTTTCTGATTTTTTTTTCCTCCTCCTCCTCCTCCTCAAATATCAGGTATAAAGACGATTATACCCCTCCCCCTCTTAATAACCACCGTTATCTTCTTCTTCTTCTTCTTCTTTTTAGATTTTTCTTCTTCTTCTTCTTCTTCTTCTTTTTAGATTTTTTTTTATTCTTTTTTCTTCTTCTTTTCTTTTCTGATTTTTTTTCTCCTCCTCTTCCTTCTCAAATATAAGGTATAAAAACGATTATACCCCTCTTCTTTTCTTTCCTCCTCCTCCTCCTCTTTTCAGATTTTTTTTTTTTATTCTTCTTTCTTCTTCTTTTCTTTCCTCCTCAAATATAAGGTATAAAGACGATTATACCTCTCTCCCCTTAATAACCACCGTTATTTAAACGATTTTCAATAGTCAGTCAACGAGTCAAATGGGGATTTGTGTTATTATCATATAATTTTAAATTTTTATGTAACTCCTCCTCCTCCTCCTCTTTTCAGATTTTTTTTTTATTCTTCTTTCTTCTTCTTTTCTTTCCTCCTCAAATATAAGGTATAAAGACGATTATACCCCTCTCCCCTTAATAACCACCGTTATTTAAACGATTTCCAACAGTCAGTCAACGGGTCAAAGGAAAATTTGTGTTATTATCATATAATTTTAAATTTTTATGTAATTTTACTTATATATACAGACAGTTATTGCAATTTCCCCTAATATAAAATGTAAGAGAAGTACTTTTGTGTCTCATTCACTTTATCCAATTGCATTAAAAAAAAATTCAAGAGGATCATTGATTGACAAAAGATCAAATTAAAATGAATTTAAAAAAATAAACTTCAATCCAAATTTCTAACAATAATAAAAATTATAGTAAAATTAATTTTATATTTAATATAAAATGTAAAAACATTTGTAATTTAATTTCTTTTTAGTGAAAATTGTTAAAAATGACCTAATAAATATATGAAAATTTATTTTTAATCACATATAAAAAAAATCGTTTTTAGCCACTTTGATAAATTAATATCCTAAATCCCCCAACCACCATCTAACTGGATAATTATAAAAGAACCCGAGAAATGAAAAATTATAAAAAAAATCCATTAAAAATTACATAAAAACTTTACTTACACTTATACCTAGTTAAAACAAAACCTACTTACACTCCTTTATTTTCCAGCCGTTCTCTTCTCTGTTTCTTGTCCTTTTCTTACACTTTTCTTTATTTTTTTCTTTCTTTTTAGTCTTTTTCATTGAAAACTACTTGCACTCCTTTATTTTTCTAACACTGATCATCTTGTCTTTAACAATTCTATTACCTCAACAAAATCAAAACTTGGAGGTAATTTTATGGATTTTTATATATTTTATTTAAAATGTGTTTTATAATTTTTTTAGTTTTTTATTTAAAATGTGTTTTATGTTATTATTTTGTACAGTGTGTTTTATTATTTGGGTGATATATTTTTTTTTTTTGTGAAATGTTAATGGTTATGGAATAGGGTTATTGAAATGTTGGTTAGTAAAATATAGATTAATGAAACGTTAGTTAGTAAAATGTAGATTAGTTAAACGTTGGTTAGTGAAATATTTGTTAGTGAAATGTAAGTTACTGAGATGTAGGTTTGTGAAATGTTGGTTAGTAAAATGAATATTAGTGAAATGTTGGTTAGTAAAATGTAATGTTGGTGAAATGTTTAAATGTAATTTTTTTCAGTGAAATGTTTGTAGCAAAACCTTATTCGTGAAATCTTATTCATGTTTTTGTAAAATATTATAGGAATCTAAACATTTGTCACTTATTTCAAAAAATAGATACTCGTTAAAACCTGACGTGAATCGTGAAACATGCTAATACCTGACGTGAATCATGAAATATGCAAACACCTAACATGAAACTTACTAATATTTGAAGTGAAACCTAATAACACCTGATGTGAAAAACGCTAACAGTAGACGTGAAACACATTAACAATAGACGTGAAACCTTATAGATTCAACGTGAAACTAAAAATAAACAATTGAATGTAAAACCTATGAACACGAGATAAACCTGGTAACATTTTTTGTCATTATTAAAATAAAAATTAGTTAGTCACCCTAGGAATCGTTCTGCAATATATACAATCTGAACCAAATAAACCTAGCATATGTACACAATATCAATAATGTAATAAAAATGGATATCAATCAATTGGTTCACAATGTGTAAAAATATTTATAGCTATTTCCTCCCGTATACGCGTTGCATCCTTCTGTTCGAAGTCCCATGTGTGTTCTTTGAACCTCATTATGTATGTTTTCCATGAACTTCATTACGAAGGCCTCGCAACTAACCCTGACAATTAGTTAAAATTTTAAAAAAATTGTTAATAGTCATATATGTAAGAATCAATCTGTCATGACACTCATTCATATATGAAGTTTGGATATCCAAAAACACAGAATCAAGTTTCTACCATCCTTGCTAAAACAAGGTAAGTACATATATGAATGAAGGGCCCTTACAATTATATTGCAATGCCACAAAAATCTGGGTTGCCTGCTCGTGTAAACAAAGCAAATATATATCAGCAACTAAAATGAGACTTGCATTAACAATATGTTTTACCAGGGTGGAAAAGGCAGAATGAGGTTTCTTTTGTAAACACAAGCTGTATGCATTTATGTTGGAATGAGCAAATTACACAAATTGTTAGTCAAATTTTCATTCAAACAAAAGTTTATAAGTTACCAAACTTTAGGCTCCATGTTTGGTTAATTACATCCAAGCATACAGAACCAGACCTTCAAATCACATAAAAGAGATAAGTTAGCATATAATGACCTATGGTAATACAAATAGTTTTGAAAAATAAAAAAAGAAAGAAAACAAACGACATAATTCTCCAATATTTTATGAGCAGAACAGCAGAGCTTTATTACATTAAAGGGAAGGAATATACATTTGTCTTCTCCTTACAGGAAATGGCCAAAACAACAGCACAATTTTCAGATTGGAAAGAGTCCAATAAGTTTATGGTTGTGATATATAGTCCTAATCATAGTTACCAGTTTAAAGAACTTACAGCTCATCAACATTGGGGTGGAATACTTTGTTAATAAACCCGATGGCAGGAGACTTGAACTGGTCCCCGGGCACGTTTTCATGTTTTGAAAGTGTTGTAAGATAGTCTCATTGATAACACTTAGAACTGAAAACAAATAGACTCTCAGAATTTCAAAATCAATCTAAAACTTTGAGATTTGCTTGGAATCTCTCCAAAGACAAACAAGAGTTACTAAACTAATCTACTTTTATTAATCAAAACAAGACTTTAAATAGTCTAATTACAAACAAACCGAATAAGAAATTCAAGCAACTAACAACACACGTGAACACTAAGCACTAAATGAGGACCCACTTTCCACTACTTGCTTATAACAATCATGGGAAGGTGGGTTGTTATTAACTGATAATTAAAAGAAACAAAATAATCTGACTTGGTCAACATGTAAATCCTTCCATGCTAACCCTGCAATGCATCACTCATTATCAAAGCTATCTGAAATGTCTTTCTATAAATACAATTAAAGTATTAAACTATCATTCACAGTTGATCTAACATTCCATTTCACAGTCAATTCTTAAAAAACTCATAGGTGCTTGTAAGTGTGCGCTTGAGGGGAGACCGTATGTACACATTAAATGCATATCAACTATCAAGATACCACCAATATCAAACTCAACAACACATTGCTTAACTGCATATAATTGTACTCCATTTATGAATTCATAGGCTATCATAATAACTATTTATGGTATCATTTTGAGGCTTGATATGCATTTGTGCACAAAAGAAATGCATTGCATGCATGTCTTTATATTTGGCATTTTCAAGCCCTTTATTAGCACCCTGAAGTATTTGAGAGCTTCAAAAGCTGGAGGTCAGGCAGAAAAACCTGTCCCTTGATGTTGAGCAGAACTCTGGCTACCCATTAATGCTGGTTGCTGCACAGGTGCATTTTGACCTTGATCCCAGCTCTATCTTTGCTTCGGCTCTCTCCTCTCAACTGGCATTAATTCACCGCACCTATCATACCGTGGGCGAGGCCTATTCCTACTATTTGTCCTCTCATTGAACCTATACTGTGACCCTAAAAATACATTACAGAAGACATCAATGGAAGATTAAAAGACGTTATAATTCATATGGCAATATAAAACAATCCAATAGGTTAATTCCTCATGGAATTTAGTTTCACAAAACACATACCTCCATAATCTTTGTTCGGCACATCGAGATAAGAATCCAGCAAAACCCAAAGAACACCAGCCAGGTCTATTCAATCAGAAAAAAAATCCAATAAAAATCAAGCCAATCTATGATTTAAGAAAAAAAAACAGATAACAGACTTATAAGCTCTGAACCTTAAAACCTGCAAAAATCAAACATCCAAACGTTGAGCCAATAACATGATAACCCTAAAAATCCTAAATTGAATCAAAACAAAAAGAGTTAACAATTAAAACCAATCCTTTAAAACCCTAAACCCACAACAAATTCGAATACTAAAAAAATTAAATACAATACCTTTAGCTTGGTAAGACAATTCCTCGGACATCAACGCACCAAACCCAGAATACGTCGTCGTACAAACCGAGTATCTCTTCTTCTTAACCTCCTCCTCACTACAACCAAAAAAATAATAATAGTAACTTTTTTTTCAAAAAAGACAAACTCAATCGAAAAGTTTAGAAATTGAGAAGAATCGGTGCCTGCCAACGACAGCAGCGAGTGTTTTGACATATGCATCGACCATTTATTGTTCGATGGGCTTGGGTTCGTTTTGGAACTCCATGACGATGAGCCAGTGCTCGTGGTCGCACACGTCAAGCAGGATCGTCTCCTTCGGCGGCCGGTTGCTCCTGTTCGGGGACGGGTCGTTGAGGGCAGAGTATCCGGGACCGGACGTCTTGAAACGGGTCGGGACGCGGACCGCTCCAGTTTGCTTTCACAACGAGGACGACCAAGGATTCCCTCACTAATCGACCGTATTTTCTCTCTCGTAACTCACCTCCAAAAGTTTCGAAATCAAATCGCGAACGGCGCAGTTCGTTTCGGACAAAATCGACTCCCTCTCGGTGATTTCAACATCGACGTCTCACATTAAGGACAAACGGCAAAGACGATCGGCAACGGCAACGAAGATTAAAGAAGTTCTACAGTCGGGAATGGGTGGGTTTGATGGTTTAAAATAAATTTATCATTTTAAAAATGGCGATTATTTTTTGGTACATAATTAAATACAATTTTTTTTACATATTTCTTTTAAAATTTATCCCTTCTTCTTATCATACATAAACTATAATTTTCCAACCATAAAATACCAACCAGTCAACCACAAGCTTCAAAAATAGAAAACGACACAGATTAAGCTGAAATTTATGATGATTATCACAAACATTAAAAAAAAAAAGAATAATTTAATTTAACAATCAGAAAATTTAATTCAATTTCACAGTCATCATCTTCTTCAAATGCATCACCTCAAAAAAAAAAAAAAAAAAAACGGGACCAAGAACAGCATGCAAGAACGAGTTAAAATAGAAGAGGAGGAGAAAACAACTACGTATAAACTGAAAAATTCAAAATTTCACCACTAATATCCATCAAAAATTCAAGAAATTAAATAAAAATATCAGTTTACAACACACATTCGATTATTGTATGTACAGATCTAAACATGGGTACCCAACTCACCAAAATCCACATCTTCAACCTCTTCCTTTCCCGACAAAAAATTGAAAATAAAAAATAAAATAAAATAAAATAAAAAGAAGAAGAAGAAAGTAACTCAACCAAATCATCCATGAATAGACCAAAAACTCGTCGATAAAAGTCAGCTGACTCAGGGTCGAGTTGGAGCGAGTGAGTGAGTGATCTCAAGACTCAGCATCTGAGTTGTACAGACTCGGAGTGGCAGCTGGGGTTGTTGAGCTTGAGCTGAGGTCATGACAGGCTCTGGCTGATCGGAAGAAAAACCCCTTCAATATGTTGATCATGACCTGGCCTCTCTTCGGCGGCAAGCGTCGCTTTTGCTTCTTTGTGGGTCTTCTGGTGGAGGCCTCCTTCTTGTTCTGTTCCTCCATTTTCTGGAATTGAGTAAACATTATATGGATTTTGAAACTAGCTAGAGAGCAAAGCAGAGGAAATTAGAGTGAGAGGAAAAAAAAACAGAGAAAGAGTGTGTTGTGTTGTGTAGTGTGGCTTGGTTGATGAGAAATTGTGTAGTAGAGTTTGGGGGAGATTTAAAGGCGATTTTTTGAGTTACTTGCTAGGCAAGTATTTCACTGTAGACACTGATTTCGACATGGTAAGATCATAAACTCGGAATCTAAGTGGTCTCGGACTCTCGGGACCATTGAATTCAAAGGCCAAAAAGAAAGTACACACCTGAGATTAGCAGGACCGACAGGACGGTCATGGATCATGGTCACAATCCTACCCAATATAGCAGGACCAGAGAAGACCACCCACATCAGTGGATCAGTGGTCAGGATCATGCTCTCCCATTAGACTGCACATACTTCGTTCAAGTATGAAACGGTAGACTAAAATTTTATAATTTATTTTTAATTAAACTATTCATTTAAACTAAAGCCTCGTTAACATGTCTTGTGTTATGCTGCTCTAACGGTTCACGTTAAATTACTATGAAAAATATTAATATGTGTTCTTACATTATTATATTAAGAAAAAAGAGTAAATAACGCCTACCTCCCCTCTTTTGAGTTTGTTAATATGTGTTATTACATTATTATATTATTTTGTTCAATTACAGGCGAAGTCAACTTTTGAATTTATTGATAAAGACCTCCCTCTTTTGAGTTTGTTCAATTACAAGCAGAGTCAACTTTTAGCTAACTTTTTAATTTTTTAACAAAGATCTCCGCTGATCAACTGTTACATTTGACCAAATTTTACTAAAGGCGTGGGAGGTATTTGTCAATAAACGATAAATTTATTTTAGTTGGTATATCTTCAGGGAAGGATTATGCAATTAGCTCTAAAAAATAAATAAATATATATATTAGTAATATTTTTCTTTTTATTTTATTTTTTTTATAATTAGTATATTAATAAACACCATTTTATAACAACCCTTGGATTGATCTAAAGGCTATTAATAAATGGTGCTAATTATATTATAGTAAGGGGGTCCTCATATGAAGCTCTATATATATCTAAAAGCTATAAACTATACTTAAAGTGTATTAAACTAAACGTTAAATTTTCAAATTAACATCCATGCTTATATTTTTCAATATACAAATTACTTACATGGACGGCAGGCCGATAAGACTTTAAAGTGTATACACATCAATTTGTTTTAGAAAAAAAATAACATTTAGAGTTACTTTATGTTAATTATTTTTTAAAAAAAATAATTACTCTATAATAATTCAAATTATGTTTTTATTATTATTATTATTATATATTTCAATTGAGTACCTTTTCAATGTATTATAATAATTACCTTTTAATTTAAAAATTATTATTAAAAGATATTTTATAAAAAAAACTTAATTGATTTAAAGACTTTACATTCATTCAAGAGCTTAAATTAAAAGATGTTCATTATAATGTATTGTGTACCGACTTGAAGCGTTACACAATTATACATTTTATACAATTATATGTATTTCAAGAGCTTATTAATTCAAGAGGTATGCATTTTAACTTGTATATTTGTAATAAAGGATTCGAGTTTTATTATATATATTTTACAATAACATCTCTTAATTTTAAAAGTAGATAATATTATTGTGGCCGGGGATTTTTTTATATCATATATCTCTCACTTCTAAAAGTAAACATTCAAATATTATAGTAGATTCTATTAAATTTATGATCTATTCTGTGTTAGAAGTTTTTTTAAAAATGTTTTATATATATATATATAAAGGTCCTCATAGTTGACTCAGTGAATTTGAGTCTTTAAAGGGCCTAACCAAAGAGCATTTAATCTTGACAGCAACACCGACCATTCAAGTAGAAGCTTGCAGTCTGGTACTCTCTTCCATAATTGGACCCCACATCATATACTTCCAGTTATCAGTTATTAATTGGCTAAGAGTGGTGTCAAATAATTCGAGCTAAACATTATTATTGATTAGTAGTCGTGCTCTTTTAAGCCACTTTTATAAATGTTGATTACATCATTTAATTGGACGGCACATAATATATATATATATATACACGCGCACACACACTTCGAGTTAAACATTATTATTAGTTAGGAGTTGTGTTAAATACTTCAAATTATACGTTATTATTGATTAAGAGTTGTGTTAAGGACAATCACTGACACTTATAATTTATTTTTAATATTCTTTTAAGCCACTTCTATAAATGTTTCAAACTTTATTTTAACTACAAATTTACTAATTTTGAAATTAAAAAAAATCTCATTTATTTACGTTATTAATATTATCTTCCCTATTTAAATATTTTCACAACAAACTTATTATTTTTTTAAAAAGTTAGAATTGTTTTTTGAACAATCAACTTATAAGAATTTTTTCATCAACATATTAAATTAATCATTTTAAATATAAGTTCATGTTTAATTTGTTTATCTCTTTTTTTTTTTTTACCAAAATAAACTTTTTTACTAACATATTTATTATTTAGTTTCAAACAAATAATTTTCAACCAAATTGTTTAAGCTTCGAAATAACAAAATTCTAACCAGTTATAAATTTTATATCACTCTCAATTAATTCTTATAACTTAGAAAAGATCGATTATACAGTAATAAAATAAATTAAGTATAAAAATTTTTTTAATATCTTAAATCATAAACAAAGTGTTGATGAAAAAATGTGTATTGATAGAAAAATTCTTTGTTGGAAATTTAATGAAGGAATTAGAAATGAGCTTTTATTGAACATGAATAATTTAATATGTTGCAAGATTTTTATAAATCAACTGAATTTTTTAACTTTTAATTTATTAAAGGACAAATTACAGTCAACCTACCTGAGGTTTATCCTTTTACAGATGGAAACAATTTTATGAAAAATTAACAATAAACCCTCCCTGCTGTTACCCTTGACCGTTAAAAATGGTCGTTGACCGTTTTAAAAATGCAAAAAGACCAAAATATCCCTAATTAAAAAATTAAAAATTAAAAAACTGAAATAAAAAAAGACAAATTACATCCAACCTAACTAAGGTTTAACTTTTTACAAGTGGAATCAACTTATTGAAAAACTAACAGTTAACTCCCATGTCATTAGCTTAAAAATAACCGTTGACTATTTTAAAAGTGTAAAAAGAACAAAATACCCCTAATTAAATAATAAAAAATAACTAAAAAAAAAAATTTATATCTCCACCATCCAAGTGGATGGATGGTGAAGATTTATTCAAAATAAAAACTTTAAAATTAAGTATAAATTAAAAAAAATTAAAAAACACTTGAGATTAAAAAAAAAATCATAATCCATTAGAGATTCACGAAGGTCGTCCATAGGAGACCACGAAGGGGAGACTGGCCTCCCCTTCATCGTGCGAAGAAGGTCATCGCACCTACGGAGATGAAGAACCTCTTCTTGCGATGAAGGGAGGCTCTTCCGCTTCCCTTCGTCGCAACAGGTTGAACCAGTGGAGGCTCTTTGGTTCACCTGGTTCGCTCATCTCCATACATGGACGTTGCTAGATTTTTTATTTTTTTAAATCTCCACCGTCCATTTGAGATGGATAGATGGACGGTGAAGATCTTAAATTATAAACTAAGTGTTGATGGAAAAATATGTATTGAGAGAATAATTGTTTGTTGGAAATTTAATGAACCAATTAGAAATGAGCTTTTATTGAACGTGAATAATTTAATATGTTGCAAAAAATTTATAAATCAATTGATTTTTTTAACTTTTAATTTATTAAATAGCTCTTATTTTTAAGTGAAAAATAAAATAATCAGTTTGACTTAAAAGGTATTCGGAAAAATATATAATTTATTAAAAATAATAATTAAAATAAATTATTTTTTTAAAGTGAATTAAATAAGCCAATTGGGACACGTCAGCAGCTAGTGTCCATATCACTGCTCTTCATTGTATAAACATAGACTTTAAAGCCATGTTTGGTACATGGGACTAGGAGTGGGATTGAATTATTTACTTTTACTCCCATGTTTGGAATATGTTGGGATTGGACACATCCAATCCTAAGAGTTCCACCTAATCCCATATTGGTGGGACTAAATAATTCCACCAATCCCACCAATTTGGTGGGATTATTTAGTCTCACCTCTTTTTTTCTTTTTCTTTTTTAATATAATATAAAAATAATAATTTTATTTTATTTAAATTAATTTTAAATAGTTTTATTTATTTTAATAAATAAATTAAATATCTCATTTAATGTTTTTAAAATAATATTTACTTTTAGTGGTAATTGTCAAAAATAACCTTCTAAATTTATGAAAATTTATTTTTAACTTCATTTTCAAAAATGATTGTTAGTGATCTCTTTAAAAATTTTATTTCAAATTTTAACCAAATATTGACAAAAGCGACCCCTGAAAAATTACATAAGTTAACCCCACATTAATTGTATATAAAATTACAAAAATACCTAAAAAAATAAAATTACAAAAAAACCATTTGACCAAAATTTCAAATTGAAAATCAGAAACATTTCTTCATCTTCTTCATTTCCTTCATCAGAACGTTCGTCATTTCTCTCCTCTGCATTTTTTTCTCTCTTCATTTTATACTTCTGTATTAGTTCATAAATATACCACCAATTTTGAGGTATGTTAATACATCATATGTTATAAGTATTTGTTACATTGATCTATTAATTGAGTAGAGATGGTGTAGATTGATTCCCTAATATTTTCTTCAACCTATAAAACGTTTCACGCAAAAATTTTGCGTGAATCACACAAAATTTTTTGCGTGAAACCCGATTTGCGTGAATCACGCTAAAATTTTAGCGTGAATCACATAGAAATTTGTGCATGAAACACATTTTTTTTGCGTGATTCACACAAACCGAGTTTTACGCAACAATTTTAGTGTGATTCACGTAGAAATTTTAGCGTGAAACACATTATTTTTGCGTGATTCACGCAAACCAGATTTCACGCAACAATTTCAGTGTGCTTCATGTAGAAATTTTTGCGTGAAACACATAATTTCAGCGTGAATCACGCTGAAATTATTGCGTGAAACACGTTTCACGCAATAATTGTTGCGTGATTCACGCTATAATTGTTACGTGAAACACGTTTCACGCAATAATTTCTGCGTGATTCACGTTTCACGCTGAAATTATTGCGTGAAACACGTTTCACGCAATAATTGTTGCGTGATTCACGCTATAATTGTTACATGAAACACGTTTCACGCAATAATTTATGCGTGATTCACGTAAAAATTATTGCGTGATTCACGCAAACCGGGTTTCACGCAAACATTTCAGCGTGAATCACGCTGAAATTATTGCGTGAAACACGTTTCACGCAATAATTTCTACGTGAATCACGCTATAATTGTTATGTGAAACACGTTTCACGCAATAATTTCTGCGTGATTCACGCAAAAATTATTGCGTGATTCACGCAAATCGGATTTCACGTAACAATTTATGCTTGAATCACGCTAAAATTTTAACGTGAATCATGTACAAATTTTAGCATGAAAGACAATATTTTTGCGTGATTCACGCAAACCGATTTTCACACAACAATTTCAGTGTGATTCAAGCAACAATTTCAGCGTGATTCACGTAGAAATTTTTGCGTGAAACACATTATTTTTGCGTGATTCACGCAAATTGGGTTTCACGCAACAATTTCTGCGTGATTCACGCAAATATTTTTGCGTGAAACACTTTATTTTTGCGTGATTCACGCAAACCAAGTTTCACGCAATAATTTCAGCGTGATTCACGTAGGAATTTTTGTGTGAAACACTGTTATTTTTTTTGCGTGATTCACGCAAACCGGGTTTCACACAGAAATTTCTGCGTGATTCACGCTAAAATTTTAGCGTGTTTCACGCAGAAATTTCTGCGTGAATCACTCAAAAATTATTGCATGAATCACGCTATAATTTCTGCGTGATTCATGCAAACCGTGTTTCACGCATAAATTGGTACATGTTTCACGGTAAAATGAAAGTTTATGAAATATGGCTTACAACACTCTGAAATTTTATGTAAAATGTTATGAATTGTAACCAAGTTTTTTTAATTTTTTCAGAAAAATGGCTATGCGCAGGCTGATAATTAATTACAACGGGCAGTGGAATGGGTTGAAGTATGTTGGTGGGGAGTCGTTCGTTCAGGTGGTTACAGATGATTTGACATATGCGCAGTTGTTAGATTTGATATATGGTTTGATTGGGGTTGATAGAAGTTTGCATGATGTAGTTGTCAGTTCGGTCGTCTCCAATGATATGAATGAAAGAAGAAAATACATCATCCGACGTGACGAAGATGTTTATTTTTTGCTAGTTTGTGACCGAGCTGTTCATGAGATATATGTCGGTATTGTTGAAAAGGTAAACAATCATGTTAGATATTCTCCGCAAATACCTGCACCGATTCCAGGGTGGTCCACTAAAATTCCAGATGCACTACGTTCTCCTTCTTTTGGAACCAATTTTGCAGGTGCTAGCACTAGTAATTTCACGCCGTCTACAGCTGTCCCATTATGAGAGGGTGACCACGGGATCCCACCATCATTTGCAGATGATTACGAACAGTCAGATAATGTTACTCATTCAAATTCGTCCGATGATGATGGGATTCTGTTACCTCCAACCTCGTGTCATACTCCAGAGCACTTGTCAGATGAGGATTGTCAAGGAATGGAACAACCAGATAATCAACAGGCCAGTGGTGTTGTTCACCTATATTACCCAGTAGTTGATGCAGTTCCATCCAGATGGGTAATTCCGGGGGCAGATCAGTATTGTATTGAACCTATCAGAAGTGAAACTTCTAATTCGTTACGTGGAGCTTTGTATACTGGTAAGATTTTTCAAACTAAGGATCATTTGAAAGCTGCGATGGGTAAATATGCTATGATGCAGAAGTTCAATCATAGGATAAGACGGTCGACGAAGAGGCGTTTTGAGGCAGGGTACAGGGACATTAATTGCAAGTTTGTCTTACGGGCCATCCGTAAAGAGAATTGCTCGGTGTGGCATGTACGGAAGTTCAATACGGTCCATTCATGTTCATTGGATGCTTATGAGTCACACTTTCGATCTGTTAGTGCTGTTGTCATTGGTGAGATATTTGCACCTAAACTTAATACGAATGGTCGTGTCATTCGACCCGTTGACATCATTTCTGAGATGAGAGAGCAACATGGTGTACAACTAATGTACACCAAGGCCTGGCGGTCAAAAGAACATGCGGAGAAAATTCTTTACGGTAAACCTGAGGATTCATACAGTTTACTGACATCATATTTTCATATGTTAAGATTGACTAATCCAGGGACTGTCACAGCGGTACAGACAAATGAAAACAGTCAGTTTCTTTACTCATTCCTTGCACTTGGGCCATGCATACATGGGTTTCGGTCAGTTATACAACCAGTCATAGCCATTGATGCTACCCATTTGAAGGGTGCATTTTCTGGGGTGATTTATGCGGCTACCAGTAAGGACGGGGACGAAATGTGCTACCCATTGGCTTTTGGTTTTGGGGATGGTGAATCAGAAGAAGGGTGGACTTGTTTTCTAAGACACCTACGGGAAGCGTACGGTAATCCTACTAACTTGGTAATAGTTTCTGATCGACACAAAAGCATTGCAAAGGCAATGAGCAGCGTATACCCGAGTGTACCTCACCTAGTATGTTATTACCATCTGAAGCAAAACCTAAAGAATCATTGTAGGGGACGTAAAGATATCATGGAACTTTATGCCAAGGCTGCTTACTCATATCAAGTTCATTCATGTAATGCAAGCTTGACTCAAATTCAAAATTCTCACCCATCCTCATTTAACATGTTGGTTGAGGCTGGGGTTGATAGGTGGGCACGTGCATATTGCCCAGGCCGGAGATACCAAATGATGACAACAAACATTGCAGAGGCACTAAATAATTGTATTAAGAGAGCACGGAGGTTGCCTATCACCGCAGCTATGGAGTTCTTAAGGGATATGCTTCAAAGGTGGTTCTACGATCGACGGGAGAAGGCGGCTAAAAATCCAACTTATCTTACAACTGCGGCTTCTAATTACTGCAAAGTTATGTATGATGAGTCATTAGCATTTCAGGTATATCCTATTGACCTCACCAAATACTTAGTAAAAGGTGGTAAGCACGATGGTTTAGTTAACATCGATGAGAAGACGTGTTCATGCCGACATTGGGACTTAGATCAACTCCCTTGTACACATGCTATTGCAGTAGCAAGGTATTTTCACACTATATTCTCATTTTTACTTCTGTTAAATTGTAAACATGTCATTGTGTTCATACTCATTCAATTTCCTTTTTCTTTTTTAATAGGTTCTCGAAAATAGACTTCAATTCGTTTTGCCACGAGTTCTATAGTACATCATGGCTTAAGACAGTATATGCCCCATCTATAAATCCGATTCCTAGTCCATCCTCATGGGACGTACCTAGTGATGTTAGCAGTCAGGTGGTCCTACCACCCGAAGGTAGAAGACAATCTGGAAGGCCTAGACAGTCCAGGATACCTTCAGCCGGTGAGACCCAGCGTAGAAATTTATGCTCCAAATGTGGTGAAGCTGGACACAATCGCGTGGGTTGTCCCAATCCACGTCGTACAGCAACAGTTACAAAATCTTCTACACCTACCAGTCAAGATGTCTCGGTTCGTAGGCAACGTCAATGTGGTGCATGCAAGCAATTAGGACATTATCGCACGACATGTCCCTTTGTTGACCACTCTCATACCGAGGATGACACAACCACTGAGACGCCCCGAAGTGATGATGCTTAAGTTATTCATATATTATTGTGTACCTTATGTTATTGTGGATCTTATGTTATTGTGAACCTTATGTTATTGATATTCAGTACGTGTTATTAATACTCAGTACGTATTTTATGGTTAACATAATTGTTTTGTTATTCACGTAGAAATTTTAGCGTGATTCACGCAAACCGGGTTTCACGCTAAAATTTCAGCGTGATTCACGCAAACCGGGTTTCACGCAAAAATTTCAGCGTGAATCACGCTGAAATTATTGCGTGAAACGTGTTTCACGCAACAATTACAGCGTGAATCACGCTATAATTATTACGTGAAACACGTTTCACGCAATAATTTATGCGTGATTCACGTAAAAATTATTGCGTGAAACACGTTTCACGCAATAATTGTTGCGTGATTCACGCTATAATTGTTACGTGAAACACGTTTCACGCAATAATTTCTGCGTGATTCACGTAAAAATTATTGCGTGATTCACGCAAACCGGGTTTCACGCAAACATTTCAGCGTGAATCACGCTGAAATTATTGCGTGAAACGTGTTTCACGCAACAATTACAGCGTGAATCACGTAAATCACACTAAATGTAGCGTGATTCACACTAAATGTAGCGTAAAAATGTAACGTGATTCACACTAAATGTGTTTCATATAAAAATTTTAGCGTAAATCACGCAACAATTACAACAAATATATTGATATTTATCGTGAAACACATTGATAGTTACCGTGTAACATGTTAATATTAGCGTAAAACACAAACTTATTTTCCCATTAAACAAGTTAATAATTGCCGTGAAACACGTAGATATTTATTGTGTATATCATACCATATTCTAGAATCCTTTTTTTTTTCTGTCATTTTCTTCCTCACTTTTTTCTTCAAATTTTTTCAAGGAAATAAACTGTTAATTCCTTGTCAAACATTTGGTGTGAGGTTATAATAATACATCATGTACATCCAATTGAAAATCTATACAAAATTACATTACTTTCTTTCTTCAAAAGTCATCCTCCAAAAGACTTCAAAAAACACCCACCACTCTTTATCATTCCTCCGTAATTAAATAATTAATTCCAATCTGAATTAGAGCAGCTTCAGCAATTCTAAGAGCTGTCATTGCTTTGTAAGCTGCCAAATCAGCAATTTCCATGACATGCTGTGCCCATTGTCACTTGAGAATAGCTGATTCCGTAGAATCCCTTGCTAAGACTTTAGCTTCTTCAACTTTACGCATGGCATTCTGTTCTTCCACTGCATCTCTCTCAGCTGCAATTGCTGCACGTCAATTGAAGATGGGTTCAATTTTAACAATAACAATATACAAGGAAAACCACAAACAATTAAAACTTTAATCAAATAGAATAGCCAAAACTCTTTCTCTGTGGAAGTGTAGGTTATGAGAAGATAAACACAGGAAAAATTGCTTAGAAACACATTTGCTATGAAAGATATCCATTGATGTTACACCTCAGCATTTTGCTTTCTAATATTCCATCAAAACTCTTATAAACTGGCAGAAAGTAAAATAAAAACATACAGCCAAAAACTAGCCAACAGTTTGTTTAAAAAAAAAAAAAAAAGTTCCAAGGTCTAATGACGACCAGTGCAGCACAGTGCATCACAACCAATGTTGAATCACAATAGCAAAACCACCAGCTCATAAGTCAAACTCTTGTTCTAACCCCAACACCAATTGGATATCAACAACTGATCTACGAACAAGTTCATATAATTTTAATGTAAAGATATTACTAAGATGAAACAACATAACAAGGATAATTATCTGATGGTCGTCCCAGATGATAACTTTGTTCGAAGGTTACTGGGAATTACCTTCGCTACCAACAAGTGCCAGAATATTGCACCGGAATAACATCTCAACAATTTTAAACCCCCCTCCTTTTAATTCACATCGGAATGTTTCCTTAAAAGGCTCACAGTTATATATACGAAAGCCACAACTGGTTCCAGCAGCAAAGCAACCATAGTCCCGATTCCAAGATACTGACAGTAACTCTACTCCTTCACTGTCACCTCTCTCTAATTTAGGACGGCCAATAGAACCAGAAGCCCCATCATCGAGGGATTCACAGGCGCCAAGCCTAGGTGGTGAAAATATTCCCCGAAATGTCGAAACAGTTGAACTCATGTGGGACGGGGAAACGGTCATCAGCACCCACTTGAAACAATCAATGTCAAAACAAAAAGATATGCAAGCAAGGTTCAAAATATCGGAATAACATAGCTGCAAAATTATCTGTAACAACAGCAAAGAATGTCTATTTCATGATAACAACCACACATTCGAAAAACCAATTTCAAAGCTCAAATATATGCACTTTATAATCCTGAAATAACTAGTAAGACTCCTGAATTTGCTTCTAATTGTATTGAAATCTCAAACAAACAAATAGACCTAGTAATCACTATAATGCTCCAAATTTCCAAATTCACCTGATTTTGCTAACTCTCCAATAAATTTAGAATCTTGTCAACACCCAACTAACAAACTCACAAGTATGTAGCTCATCAGAGTTTTGAACAGATAAAACCCCTTTGCAGCGGTACACATCCATGCCATATTTCTTATCCCAAAGTATCTCCTCAAGCCATAAACGAATCTGTAAGAAAACAAATATACAGGCATTATCAAACAAAATATGCATTTTTCATATACAAGAATGCATTTTAACAAGAGATATTTCAGTATAATGAAAGACTAAATAAACAGAGCATATACTCTTGTTGTGAGACTAAAAAGTCGAGACAAGGTTGTGATTATCTGACTAACCAGATGGAAGTTATGTAGTACAATAATGATGAAGTATACAGTATGATATATATTAATACACTTTCAAAGCAGTGAATATAGGACTAACTAATAACAAAGTACATCTGCTAGGAACATGACTTCACCTAGCAACTATGAAGAATTACCTTAGCAAGATCAACTGCTTGTGGCTCACAAATGCTTAAGGTTCTTACATCACTGTCGTGAAGATCACGAAAAGGCTTAGACTGGTGCTCTTGCAACAATGCTTCTAAATGAGTGACATGCTGTGAATCAAATGGGAGATAGAGAGTAACATCAGTCAAAGTACGGCATAAACTAAGATGATTTACCTACGATGATAAAATGAGTTTTGCACAATTAACTGTAGCCTCATATGCCCTGCAGTTCAATATCTTTGACAAGTCAACTTGACACCTAATAGAGCGAATGATGTGGGCGAGGGGATTGATTTCATGTATTTCCTTCTCCAATTCGTCTAGAGCATTTCCAGAACCCTCTTGAGAAACTAAATCAACCTTGTTAAGAATTACAACATCCTACATGAAAATGAAACTTATAAGCGTTGATACATTCAACCTATTCAAATTTCAACATATCCTAGCAAACAACTAAATAAATAATTAAAAAGAGGAAAATATTGTCTCAAAAAATATCAAAGCCATTTTGAAACTATATCAATCATGTAACAACAATGAGACTTACTGCAAATGCTATTTGATTAATTGCCTCGGGAAATGAAGACAAGTCACGATATCCTTTGATCTGGAAAATAAGGTTTTTGGCATCCACAACCTATTTAAGCAACAATATTTCAAGAAAGGCATTCAGGTAAAAGCCATGGTAACTCGGGAAATATCATATATGAAGTCAAAACAGAGCATTAAAGCTTGAGCTCTTATCAAATGAAGACATTATAAACAAAGTCCACATTGAAACAAAAGTTGACAACCGATTTAAATTTTTTTTTAAAAAAATAAACTGACCTTGTTATGATCTCACCATCGAAAGCTCACAAACCCAGAAAAAAAACTCCGATTTTTTTATTGAAAAATCAAATCTTTTTCTCTTCGGGTGTCTCTGTTTTTCTGTTTCTTCTCTGCTTAGAAGGCCAGAGAGAGATCTGCAGAGAAAAAACAGAAATCGGAGTTCTTTTCTGGGTTTGTGAGCACAGTGCATCCGGTTCGTCTTCTGTCGTCCGGTTCTTCTTCTTCTTCTTCTTCGGCTTCTTCGGCTTCTTCTTCTTCGCGTTTTCCCCGGTGTTCTTCTCTACGATGGGTGTTCTCTCCGTCGATCTCCTCGCGTCCAGCTGTTCTTTTGATCGGCGGCTCCTTCTCTTTCTTCTTCTTCTTCTCTTTCTTCTTCTTCGGCTTCTTCGCTCCTCTCCGGCGTTCTTCTTCTTCTTCTCTCCGGCATTCTTCGCTCCTCTCTCTCTCTCTAAAGACTGCCAAACTCAAAAAAAAAAAAACAGCAGCAACAAATAAAATGAATTAGGGTTAGATTTTAAGTATATTATATAATGGGCTGACCTGTAATTTTACATGGGGTTTTTAAAAAATTGATAGGGTTACTAACAATCATTTTTGAAAACATGGTTAAAAACAATCTTTTACATACTTAGAGGGCTATATTTAAATTTCTCCCTTAATTTTATTTAAAAAAATTAAGTTAATATTTTTATTTTATTTAAAATTAATTTAAAATGATTTTATTTATTTTAAAAATAATTTAAATATTTTGTTAATTCAAAAATATATACATTTTTAATTAATTTTAATTTAAATATATTTTTATTTAATTTAAAATTAATCTTATTTTTTATTTAAGTTAAAATGAATGTAATTTACTTTAAAATATTTTTATTTATGTGAAAATTAATTTAATAAATTTATTCTGATTTTATCTCATCCTATCCTATACCAAATAAAAGACAGTACTATTTTTAGTCTAGACTGCACCAAATACATCACAGTATTAATTTAGTCAAATCCAATTCAATCCAATCCCACAAAAATAATCAAATCCAATCTCGCGTACCAAACACACCCTAAAACTTTTGTTTCTTCTACTTATTCAAATTCCGGTGGTGTAAGGCATTATTATTTTTTTTTTATTTTTTTTTTACATATCATTTGCAGTGCTAGCGACTCGAACCTGGGACAGTGTTAGGCTGAATGAGTATCTTTGTCACCAAGTTATATAAGGCATTATTAACACTTCTCCATTTTTTCATCAATTTGGAGATCTAAAAAGAATATTTTATCTCCATAAATTCACAACTCTAAACTTTTCTTCATTTTACAATCTTTAATAATAAAATATTATTATTTTTTACTTTATAATTATTTTTAAAATATTCTCTTAATTATTTTAGATAATAATTTACTCACATAATTTATTTATAGCTATAAAGTAATAATAAATTTTTTTTTCTAAATAATCACACCCAACTATTTTTACATCTAACCATTTTAATCTAAATTTTTTAATAATTAATTTTTTATCTAATTAAAATATAATAAATATTATACTCACTTGAAAGATCTTAACAAAATATTTTCAATGATATAATTTTTATGGTAATTATATTTATAAATTGTAGTAGCCAAAATATGTCTGGCCCAAAGACAAAGCCCATAGCTAAGAGTAGGGCTGCACTCTCATGTAGTACGACGGTGGCTTAGCATGAAGACCAAGTCGCACGACATGGAGTACCTTCATGAAAACGTACCAGTTGGAAGACTATGTCGCACGACACAAAGCACTCGTGTAGTACGACGACGTACCAGTTGGAAGACTATGTCGCACGACACGAAGCACTCGTATAGTATGACGACATATCAGTTCGAAGACCTTGTCGCACGACATGTACCCTTATGTAGTGCGACCGTGCTACATCACCCAATCATGGTCCAGATTGACAAGAAACCTACATGTCGTACGACATAGCATCTCCGTCGCTCCGAGGGAGACCAGATTGTGATCTACTTAGAACGGGTCCTACAAAGTTATAATGACACTTGATGGCAGCCCAATCAAAAGAAGCACCCAGATGCTTTCTTAGTAGAAGACAGAGAAGAGAGAATGATGAGATCTCCAAAAAGGAAGAAACATGAGTCTCCTATAAAGAGGAGGATAAATCACTCATAAGAAGTAGGAGGCCGAAAAACTGAGGTCAGGAGATTACTAAGAAAAAGCCACACCCTACGGCCATTGTTGAACTTCTCCGATCACCCTCCGACTTTACACCTCCTTTGATCAGAAAAACCCCAACTGTGAAGACAGCAGGAAGTATTCCTTACTCATCTCCATTTACAAACATTACACTTTTACTAGCACTCGCTAACTTGACCGTCGGAGTGACTTTGGCCGGCACCACCCCGGTGTCCCAGACGTCCTGCGGGTCACGTGCGTTCTGTCTTTGCAGGTTGTAGTGCCCCGTGTCCCCGAGCGATTTTTGAGGACTACATAAATAAAAAGTTATAATAAATTAATTGAGTTTAGTTAAAAATTTAAAAAGAATATGGGAGGAATGAAATTTGTTTAAATAATGGATAGAAAGGTAGTATTGGAATATATAATGTTGAAATAAAAATGGAGATTGAAATAGTGGATCTCAAAATTTGGAGACCATTTGTCAATCTCTGTATTTTTTTTTTTAGATCTTCTTAGTCTCCAACCATGCTCCAGGGTTCCCAAAAAATATAAAATGGAGATTGACAAATGGATCTCCAAATTTGAAGATCCACTATTTCAGTCTCCATATTTTTTTTATATATTTCATTATTACCCTCCCATAACTTCTTTAAACAAATTTCATTCATCTCATATCCTTTTTAAATTTTTAACTAAATTCAATTAACTTATATAACTTTTTATTTATAAATGTAATTAACATAAAAATTATATCATTAGAAATATTTTGTTAAAATCTTTCAAGTGAGTATAATATTGATTATATTTTAATTATTATTTAGATTAAAATTATTAGATATAAAATAGTTAGGTGTGATGATTTAGGAAAAATATATATTATAAATTTATAGGTATAAATATATTATGTGAGTAAATTATTATCTAAATAAATTATTATCTAAAATAATTAAGAGAAAGTTTGAAAAATAATTTATAAAGTAAAAAATAATAATATTTTATTATTTAAAAATTATAAAATAGAGAATAATTAGAATTGTAAATTTATAAAGATAAAATATTATTATAATATTTTATTTTAGATCTTCATTTAAAAATCATATTTTAGAGTAAGGGTGGAGAGACCAGCCATTCTCCACTTTAAAGAAATAGAGAAGGATTGGATAAGACCTAAGTGGTGGGCCCTTGCCCATACTTTTGGGACCCACTATTTTTTTTTTCCTGTTTAGACTATTGTTTTTAATTTATTAGCTAATATATTGAAATTAAGGTTCATGCATTTGGTCTAACAACCAAAAATAGTAAATTCTGAAAGGGTTTTAAAGACAACTCCCCTTTGTGCCTGAAAATCTTTTTAGGAAACTTGAATTTGTACATGAATTATGTATGATCATCTTGTTAATTTATATTTTGGTTCTTTTAAATTACATGTATCTGGTCATTATTTAATATAGACGTCAAAATGTTTTTGTTCGTCAGAATGTTGAACACCAATAATTTGATAAATTCAACATGTTAAAATTTACTTTATTTAACAACGTTTGTCCAAGTACTTCAAAAAATTTATATGAGAACTTACTAACAAGTTTTGTATATACTGAAAAAAAAGACGTCCGAATAAACTTTAAAACTTAAAAAATTGGATGGTCGTAGATATAATTCGGTGGTAATTACATCTCTTAATAAAGTTGAAGTTTCGAATTTAAATCCCCCGCCCCAAAGTCTAAAGAAAAAGAAAAAAAAACTTGAAAAATTGGATCATTTAGCCCAAATGGTCTTGTATATCAATCTGCACGACAAGTTCAAAAATTACAAAATTAAGGAATTATTTACATATGTAAAGTTGTTTATTTATTTGATTTCGAAAATAAAAAATAGTGTTTTTAAATTTATAATTAAAAGGTTGAAATATTTTTCATCATTTTTGAAATAGATTTCAAAAAATAAATCATAATTTTTTCAACTAATTAACTATTTTTATCCATTTTAAAAAAATAATACCAAACACCTTCCATATCTAAGGTCGTCTCCAATGGGACACCATTTTGGTGTGAAAACACAAAATTGATGTCATTTGATCCTCCAATGGAGCACCAAATCCCAATTTTTTTTCATCCACACCAAATTTATTAATTTTTATAAATTTCTCATTTTGTCCTCAGTTAATTAGTTCAAATAAATTTTATTCTTTTTATATCCTTTTAGCAATTTAATATATTTATAAAATTTGATAGATAATAAAATTTATAAATCAAAATGTTATAAAAAAAATATACCCTTGAAATATTTCGTAGAGATCTCCAAAATGAACCCAATATTATATATATAATTTATTTAAGGGCAATTATCATTTTGGTCCTTAACTTTTGAAGAATTATCAATTTTTTAAGTAGTTATGGTTAATGGTATCCTTGGGCCATAACTTTTAGAAAATGTATCAATTTGATCCTTCTGACCAACTACCATTAGTTAATGTTAACAGAGAGAGGGTTATTTTTGTCTTTTGACTCTGATCTCCCGAAAGGACAACACGTGTATTAATTAAATATAAAATTAATATATAAAATAAAATTTAAACTTTGAAAAAAAAAAGCCAGAAGTACGAAAATGCCCGTACTCATTTATCCCTAAAAATCTGAATTTGGTCCCCATAAGTCCACAAACCAAAAACACCTCACTCAAGCCTTTGACCCCTGTCTCCCACCGAACATCTCCAACTTCACCCTTCGTCGACCACCATTGAAAGTGAAGCAGCCAAGACGACGGCCAAACGACTGATGTTGAACGCGCATCGCGAAGAGGTAAGTTTTCTTCCCTCTTTCATCTGGTTCGGTTTTGCTTGAATTGGTTGAGTTTTTGATTTTTTTTTTTTTTTTAGCGGGTTTTGCATGGAGAGTCTTTTAGAGTTGTTTGGAACTGGTTTTATGGAAAAAAAAAATTTCAATTATTGGAAAAATAAGATGGAAGTGTTTCTTGGTTGATGTAACAATGAGGGTTTTGATTCAGTTGGTTGTTTTTTTTTTTTGGGTTTTTTTTGGGGGTTTTGCATGGAAAGCGTTTGTGAGTTGTTTATAACTAGTTTTTTCCAAAAACAAATTCAAATTTTTGAAAAAATAATTTCTTTCATCTTTTTTGTCTCTAGGTTTTGCTTGACTTGGTCTTATTTATGTCTTTTTTTGGGGATTTTTGCATGGACATTGTTCATGGCTTCTTGTTAGTGTTTTTTTCCAAAATAATTTTAATTTTTTTAAAAAAAATTGTAATTTATGTTTGCTTTGTGCATTTTGTTATTGAATGACACTGTTAGTGCCCAAATACTTTTATGTTAGTCATTGTAGACTCTGTTAAGGTTGGTTGTAAGCTTGCTTGTGCAGTGGGCTTTGCATGGGTGTTTAGTTGCATGGATATACAGTGGTTTTGCCCTGATTTTTTTATACGGTTTCTGTCGATGATTTCGGTTTTGTTAATCATACTGATTATGTTGTTATCAATCTAAAAATGGGTTCGTATATAGTATTAGTATCAGATTTGCTGTAGTAGTTGTAAATATTGTTCTTGAATATGATCTGGTTATATAATTAGATCCATTTATTTAAAACTTTCAACACATAGTCGATAATAGCTTTCAACATATAGTTTTGTTTCATTTGTGACAGTACAATATTGCCATTTCACGTTCTTGTGAGGTACGGCAACGAAATCGCTGACCTGAGCTACTTGGAACCTGGCGATTGCAGTGTTGTTAGCATTATAAATGATGCTAGGAATGAGATGATTAGGAAAGGAGTGCAATTGTTCGAAAATTGGAAGATGTCTGTGTTATTTCCATGGAACGTTCAGCGACACACACTTATTTTGGATGAAGAGTTGATGATTGCCTTCGAAGCATTTGACAATCATTCGGAGGACAAAATCGAGTTTGAAATCAGCCTCGAACCCGTTGGAGTTGAGTATCATGAAGAGCCTATTGGGCTACTATGACAATGATAAGGATGATTCATATGACGTTGGTAAAGAAACTGGGGAGAACAGTGAAGTCAGTTTGGATGAAGAATTATATGAAGAAGGGGCAGATTTTTATTGTTGCGATCCAGATGGTGATGCCATATTTTTTCAAGGGTTATTAGACGATGATAATGAGCTGACTAGAATGGCCAAGTACTGCACACGACATCAATGGTCACCAAACTCAAATGGTAGCATTAAATTAAAATAGGGACAGGTATTCGGCAATGCAAAATTGACAAGAGCTGCAGTGAAGTGGTATGCAATCCATAAGGGATTTAAGTTGAAGAAGATCAAGAATGACAGCTGCAGATACACTGTTACTTGCAAGAATGATGCTTGTGACTGGAGACTGCATGCTTTATGTCTTCCCGATGGCGTGACATACATGATCAAGAGCGTGCATGGCGGTCATTTGTTATGTTGAAGGGTGGAAGAAAATAAAAAGGCTAATGCTAGGTAGGTAGCATTGGTGCTTCAGACGACCATTCATTTAAACCCAACGATTGAGGTAAAGGTTTTGAGGAATGAGTTGCAGGACAGGATTGGGGTTAGGTGTAACCAACAGACCCTTTACAGAACTAAGAAGATTATTCTAAAGACTTTAAAGGCTGACCATGTTGACTCGTATGCGAAGTTGAAGAAATATGGAAATGCAATTCGTGTGATGAACCCTAGGACATGGGTTCAGGTAGCACTTGATCAACGTGTCAGTGTCAACCCAAAATGTTTGTGCTTCTACTTGAGTTTTAAAGCTTCACAGACAGGATTTTTGAGTGGTTGCAAACCATTTATCGGTGTTGATGACTGTCACTGAGCAGTTTGAAGGTGTGTTTACTATCAGCTGTGGCATTAGATGCGGATAATGACATTTTCCCTATTGCCCTATGCATTTGCGAATCAGAAAACTTAGAGAGCTGGACATGGTTTTTGAGGCTGCTTTATGAGTCTTTGGATTGGGACGACAACCAACCCATATATATTATGAGTGACTGTCAAAAGGGGTGTCTAGCGCCCTTGGGAAAGGAGTGGCCTAAAGCAATCAATCGATATTGTTTTAGACATATGCTTGCAAACTTCAAATGCGCGTTCAAGAATCACAACTTAAATGGGAAGTTGTGGCATACAGCTCATGTGGGAAGTGTAATTAATTTAAGGAAGCGTTGAAGTGAGTTGGAGTAGATTCGATCGATGCTATCAATTGGTTGATATTAGAGCCGGTTAAAAAGTAGGCAAGATATGCTTTTGACTCTCGCATCAAGTCTGATCACGTCACCAACAATATGTTTAAGTGCTTCAATGGATGGATCAAAGATGAAAGGAATAAGTCAATACAATGGTCAGATTTTCTGAGAAATGAGAGGAATTGGAATGCCTCCATCACTCCTTTTGCAAGAGAACAGTTGATGATGAATGAAAAAGAAGCTAGAAAACTGAAAGTGATTCATAGTAGAGGGGAATGGTATGAAACCCTTGAACCAAGTGGAAAAAAAAAATTCTAGTGAACACTGGTGATGTCCTCTATGATTGTACTATGTGGCAGATCAATGGGATTCCCTGCATGCATATTGTTGATGTCTTCATGTATAATCGACAGTTTGTGCACGAACATATCCATTGGTATTATTTCAAGAAAGCTATGAATTTGACATATTCTGGGTCCAACAACCCTATAGCTGATGAGTCCAGGTGGCCTGAAATTGAAGATGACAATGAAAACGCAAATGAAGTTGTTGAACCACCTCAGAAACGTACCAAAGTTGGCAGACCTAAAAAGGCAAGAAGAAGGGCAGCAGATGAGCCGCATGCACCAACAAAAATATTCTCCAACAAATGCAAATAATGCAACACTATCGGACATAACATTCGTATATGTCCGAATAAAGTAATTTAAATCTTAGTTTGTAGAAATACTACAATAAATTACATTACTTTAACTAACATTAAATGTTTTATTTTTTATTAATGCAGGGAAGTACAAAAGGAAAAGGAAAATGACCAAACTCAAAAGGAAAAAAAGGTTCTTCCAGTCATGATACAAATACTGCTGCAACAACATCTAGGTAAAGTAATTTATTTCAAACAATTTCATTTTCTTGAAAAACTGCACATTAAAAAATAACACATTAAAAAACAACACATTAATGTTCTCTTGCATGATCCTTAGGGCACATGGAGTAAATCAGGGAACAATTTGAGGTACCCAACAAATGTGTATTGCATCTCAGCCTTAGCCTTATTCAATTACAATTGGGTAACCAAATTTATTGTTACTGTCATTTCATAATTGATTAACCAAACTGTCATTTTATTGTAAATTTATTATTACTGTCATTTTAATATAAATCTCATACTCATCAATCAAGCACAAGCAATGCATCTCAATAATAATCACAAACTACACACTTATCCAGTAATCTTATTGCTCCACCAAGACATGTAGTTGATGTATGCTCGCAAATAGATTCAACTTCACAACCTTGAAGAAGTTGTAATTAGTAGTTTATTAGTTTAAAACATTAAGTATTTTTTTTTTTTTGTATTATATTTGGTTAATACATATAACTATTGGAACAGTTTTTATGATGCCCAAATCTGATTCTGAGAGATGGTGGTTGTTTTTGTTTTGTAAGTTGGCAGTTGGGCTGTAGTATTTTATATATATATATATATATATATATTGGCAGTTGATGGTGTTGATAATTTTGCATGGTGGTGATTGTTATTTTTGCATAGTGGCAGACGATGGTGGATGATAAGTTATTAAGTTAGTTGGAGGATTTTGTGTAAGGGATATATTAGTTTTTGGATTGTTGATAGGGAATTGTTTATGAAATGTTGACAGGGAAATGTTTATTTTTTATTGAAATTAATGTGGTTGTGATATTACTTTATTAGTGGTCCACATTATAGGGTCCATATAAATTAATATTTAGAGATATTATTGTTTTTCCCCCTGAGGTTTAAAAATACATCATTTTACCCTTACTTTAAAATTATTCCCCAAAATCCCCCCTACCATTAAAACATTTACTGTTTGACACTAAAAATACTAATTTACTCTTCTTTTACAATTTTTAAAATTATCCACCATCATCACATTTAACTATTTATCATGATGAAATAATTAAAAATATTTTTTTTTCTTTTACTTTTTTAAACTTTTTCTCTCTCTGTCTTTCTCCATCTCTCTTTCACTTTTTTTAATTTTTTTTTCTCTCTCTCCACTCTCTCCACTCTCTCTACCATTCCCCAGCTCTCTCCCCATCTCTTTTTCACTTACTTTAATTTTTTTCTCTAACTCTCCACTCTCTCTCATTCCCCCTCTCTCTTCCCCTCTCTTATTTTTTTCCCTATCTCCGGCCAACTCCATATCTCATTTCTCTCATTTTCTTTAATTTTTTCTCTCTCTATCTTCTCCCCATCTCTCTTCCCCCCTCTCTTATTTTCTCTCCATCTCCGGCGATCTCTTCTCCTGGTGGATTTTGGTGGTGTTGTGGCGATGGATTTTGGAGAGGAGAGAGAGACAGATTTTGAGAGAGGTGGCGGCCGAAAGAGAAGAGAGTAGTTTTGGTGATTTTGGATGGTTCTGGGCAATTTTGGTTGATTTTGGGAGAAAATGATAAGAGTTGGGTGCAATGGGAGAGAGATGGGGGTGGAGTTCGGCGAGAGAGAATCATGAATGAGAAAAAAAATAAAAAAGGGTAAAGTTTAGCTATGTGGTGTAGGGTGGTGTGGGGTAGAATAATGAGTGTATAAGTAAAAAAAATTAATTTTTTTAATATTATTTTTTATTTAATATATATGCAATTACCATCATGCTCTTAGGGGCAAACGACCGGCTCAGCATTTTGACAGAATAATAACGGTAGGGGGGATTTTGAGAAATAATTTTAAAGTAGAGGTAAAATGATGTATTTTCAAACCTCAGGGGGGAAAAACAATAATATCCCTAATATTTATTGAAATGAATAATAATGTTTGTTGACTGAGAAATATGTATGGGATATATTATTAGCCTTATGCTTGTTATTTTTTTTTAGTTTATGATCCGCTGTAAAATTGCATTATAATGGCAGTAATGACTAATTCATGTTTGACTCAACAGATTTTTTTTTTTTCATTTTTTTTAGAAGCAGTTGTAAAATTGGCCTTATATATAACAAAACAACTATTAAGGGTAAAATTATAATTTCACATGCCATGGTAAAACAATTTTTAAGAGTAAAATTGTAATTTCATAAGCATATACAAATAATTCAGAATCATGTATAAGGGTAAAATTGAAATTTTAAACGTTTATATCAATTTATTTAGTTAAAATAAGGTGAGGGTAAAATGATAATTACATTAAAAATTAGCACATGTTTTTTTATGGGCAAAACAGTTATTTTAAGTCATCATACAGAATACAGGGGTAAAACAGTTTTTTTACCAATTCTGTTAGATTTGACTGGCAGAAATTTAATCAAAGGAACCAAATTGATACATTTTCTAAAAGTTAGGGTCCAAGAATACCATTAACCATAACTGCTTTAAAAAATTGATAATTTCCCAAAAGTTATTGACAAAATGATAATCGCCCTTTATTTAATCCATTTTTTACCTCATCTCTAAATTTTTGTTTTAAATTAAATTTTTAATAATTATAATGTAAAAATACAGTAATACATTAAAAAAATATGTGACTAATTATGTGAATAATTATTTTTTAATATTATATAATTAATTATTTAAATATATCAAAAAAATTATTTAATTTTGTATAAGTTATCAAATAAAAATTAATTAATATTATATAAATAATATAATATCCTTTAAAAATATCTTTTACACTAATTTGGTGTTAATAATAGTGGTAATTGCACTAACTCCCCGTGGTTATAGATGTAATTACACAGTTGTAAAAATATAATAATAGCACTGACACCCTTTTAACCCGTTCACTAATAGTAGAATTCTGTTACACTTTAACTAAAGATGAACAATGTCATTTTTACCCTTATAAATTTAACATCATTTGATAAAAAGCAAAAAAAAAATCATTAAGTAATAATAGCGAAAAAAAATGATTTCCATCTTGTCTTTAACCCAAAATGTACCAGGAAAGTTTCTCATCTGGTTTGTAAAAGAATCAGAAAATAGAAACAAAAACAAAAGGAATAACCATAGATGATTTGCTAGGAATCATGATCAACCACAGATATCCACACAACTAAAAAATCTTAACACAATCTAGCAAGCTATTGCTCCCAAAAGCACTGGAAGGTTGATTAATGGAATCCATTTCTGGTTAAGGAATGCTTTGTGAGTACCCATGTCAAGACAGGTCCAAATGCAGTACCCATACCCGCAGAGCCAAAGATACCCTTTGTCCAACCAAACCCCAAATCACAAATGCACCAAAGAATACAAAGTCTCAAATTTTAATGCCCATGTTTCTAAATATGAATACAGATATGTAATTTTTTTTTTTTCCTTTGTGCACCGCTCTGGCGCCCTCTCAGCCGCCACCAGCCACCTTTGCCTGGATCCGTTGATGCTACCTCTTCTGTGAGTGCGAGGAGCAGATCTTCCACCGCCAGTCGGTACCAAACCGGAGATTCTCCGGACTCCGGCTGATCCGTATCTCGAAACCGATCATCGCGTTTGCCACCTCTGAGACGGCTCACAAGATCCCTTCGCTCGAACACGGTACCGTCCTTCTCGACCCGGCCGGCTTCGAATCTCTCACGACGGTGACCGTGTTTCGAGGTCAGTGAAACATATCAAGTTAGGTTTTGGAAATTAGACGCAGCAACAATTCTGTACTCGTCGGGGACGACGGGGACGGTGAAAGGAGTGGTGTTGAGTCATCGGAACTGGATTGCCTCGCTGGCGTCGGCTCATGCGGTTTTCGTGAAGTGAGGGAGAAATGATTATGAGTGGATAAAAAACTAACATTATCATTATCATTATTTTATTTGTTTTTTAATTAATTATTTAATATTTATTAATTTAAATTTTATATACTCATATGGTAAGATATTAATGGATAAATTATTTTTTTTATTTATTTATTAATAATACTGAATTAGAAGACGGTTTTATCCCTCCAATATTAGTAATTAATGGCAATCAATAGTTAACTATCATTAGTCAATGGATCAAAAGGGGTGTCAGTGCTATTATCATATTTTTATAATTTTCTGTATAATTATACCTATAATTACGGTGAGTTAGTACAATTATTCTTTAATAATATTAGAGTGTAAAAAAATTTAATATAAATATATTTTATAAAGATACTTTGTTAATACTAAAATTTTAAAATATTTGGTGCAGTGGAGAAATCCTAACCTGTTTCGTCTAGCGTTGATCACCTTAGAGACTACGTGACGTCACTACTCACACGTCAAGCCAATAGGTAAGCCAACAATCATTATCAGCCACCACAGCAAAAGCTATATATAAGAACAAAACTTGTGTGCTTTTTACTCATATTTTACACTATCTTTTCTGGATATTCTTATCTATAAAAAATTCAGTAATAGCCGCCGATGAAGAATGAAATCGTCTGAACATGAAAGGGTATCTTGAAAAGTTCGTGAGAAAACAGAAAATAAATAAATAAAAAAGGAGCAAAAGTTGAGGTGGGTGTCACACACACACACACATATATATATATATATATATATTTATCTGGACCCAGGAAGCTGGGGTCAGTGGGTCACTCTCCAATCCACAAAATACCTTTGTGTTGAGATTCAATAAAAGAAAAAGAAAACAAAGAAAGGCCATAGATTATATTGCCTGAAATATAATGAATGATATTTGGGATTGGATGCCTGAATCTGAATATGAGAGATCAGTGTGTGACAGAGAAATCTGTTCTGTCTGGCTATTTCTCTTTTGTTTTTTTTACCATTCGTGAACAACCATTGTTTTTTGTGTTTCTATCTCTTTTTGCTGGAATCTTAAGCAGAAAATGAATGTGGACGATCAGAACCAGCTTTAATATATATAATTGACATCTCTGTCTCTCTTTTTTTTTTTTTTTTTTAATGTGAAGACTCTCTGACTGATGACCACTTTTTCTTGATATTGAATTGAATATCAATCATGTTCAAAGTGTCCTTTTATAGATTATTAGTCAATATGAACTTTTTTTTCTTTTTTTCTTTTTTTTCTCTTCCTTTACACACTATCCATTTAGAAACTTAAACTTAAAACATTAACTAGCCGAATAAATAATATTTATTATCAAAATTATATTGGACGGCTTAAACTTAATCTAGTTCTGAGTAGACCGTCCATAAAATCAACAATATTCACTTCTTCTAGCTCTAAGTTGCGTGCGGGTGTGTGAAACACATGAATCATGAGTTTGCCAATAACTTTTAAAAGTAAAATAATTACATAGAATATTATCATAATGGAGAACCCATTAATGTTTTCAAAAGTTAATTTATAAGGTATTTTTTATTGGTGATTTGACAACAGATTTAAAAAATTAAAATACAATAAAATTAACTCGAGTAATGCACCCCCTGAGTATTTTGATTTTTATTAATGTAATTAGAAAAATAAATATTTTGTGTTTGATCTGTTTTTTTCCGATTTATTAAACAAAATTAATGATTTTTATTAAAGTAATTAGAAAAATAAATATTTTGTGTTTGATCTGTTTTTTCAGATTTATTAAACAAAATTAATATATATATTAAAAACGGTAATAGATAATGATGTAGAAATTATTGCAGCCCACCGTCCAATTCTCAAATCAGTCAATATTATATATATACACAGTATAAAGAAATTTTATATATTTGTTTGTTTTGAACTTTATTTTTTTTTAATATACCGTTTGGAGTGATAATGATTCGAATTTAAGTTATTGTGAATAAATGTCTTTACTATCGAGCCACATTGAATAATAGTCATTTTGTTACTTATTGAAAAATAACAGTTTTCATATATTAAATTGTTAATTTATTGTATGGTGAGAAAAAGGATTTTTTTTTTTATCAAAAATAAAAAGAATTTTTTTAAAAAATTTACAATTACGACTCAATGATAAATTTCTGGCATCTTGATATATTATGATTGTAGATTTAAGTTACATTTTCCTTTCACGATCTCATTTTGTACTTTTATAAGAAAATCGCTCATATTTATTTACTGTTTAGTAATATGGATATCAGGAAAAAAAAAATTATTTATATTAATACTGCTTCCGACAATATATATGAGTAATAAGTAATGTTAGATTATATAAATAATTTAATAAAATTTATGTCTAATACGGTATATGAGTTGTCAACACCATATCATTTAATGATTTATATGATATTGATAACTCACATACCATATCATTTGAAATTAATTTAGTTAATTTTTTTTAATAACTCAGCGTCACTGTATGCATGCATACATATACATAATTTTCATATATATATATATATATATATATATATAATTTTCTAAAGTTTGGGATACTTAAACATAATTTCCATTGGGAATAACACTAACGTGGGACACGCATAATATCAACATCATAATATGCGTTCCTACTTATAGACATGACTGCTAAATTGCTGTAATCTTGACAATTACCCATTAAAGTAGGCATAACTGGCAAGTCTAGCGAAGAAGCATTAGAAATTGTAATGAAGGTAATTATGAGAATGGCAAAGGCACAAAGCTCCAAAACAAAACCCTGAAACCCCCAAAACCACATTGAAGAAACAAGGCATGTGGATCATCAAAAGACAGAGATTGCCAATTAGGCATATTTGCAGATACACAGAAGAGTTGCATTTTTAGATAGAGAGAAAGCGAAATGGGTGGGTGGGTGGGTGGCTGTTTTGATCTGGGGTTGTTAATGCTGATTTGTCGCTTGCATTGGCTCATTCTTAGGAGTCCCTATGTGACTTTGTCTTTAAAGGGTCAGACGCTTTTTCTCACTGCCCTCTCTAAAGCCTGTAGGGGTTTTTACTACCATCCCTTAGTAGGCTCATTGTGGGTCCACCTCTGCCTTCTTTGTTTCAGATAAGTTTGTTTGTTTGGCATTTTTTATATATGGTTCTTGGTTTTGTTTGTTTGGCACTTTTTATACATGGTTCTTGGTTTTTTTTTTTTGAAAAAAAAAAAAAAACTAGAAAAGAGCTACTACGTATACATATGGAAAAGGTGTTTTACTAATAACAGCGCTCTTTAAATAAGTAATAAACCGATTAAAGACTGCTCATGAAATTAAATCATATTTTTACCCAACTTTAGCTAATACCTTAACGAGACCTTGGGTATAAATTATCATTAATTATCTACTACGGAAGTTATTATGCGATTTTTGTCTTTTAGCATATATTTAATGTTAGGAATAAAAAAAAAACCTTTAATACTATTTCTGGTAATACAAATTAATAAACTAATTAGTGTAATTTAAGAAATCCCATTAACAAATCAATTATATATAGGGAGAAATTCAAATATAGCCCTCTAAGTATGAAAAAGATTGTTTTTAACCATATTTTTAAAAATAATTGTTAGTAACCCTATCAATTTTTTAAAAAACCCATGTAAAATTACAGGTCAGCCCATTATATAATATACTTAAAATCTAACCCTAATCCATTTTATTTGTTACTGCTGATTTTTTTTTTTGAGTTTGGCAGTCTTTAGAGAGAGAGAGAAGAGCGAAGAATGCCGGAGAGAAGAAGAAGAAGAACGCCGGAGAGGAGCGAAGAAGCCGAAGAAGGAGAAGAAGAAGAAGAAAGAGAAGGAGCCGCCGATCAGAAGAACAGCTGGACGCGAGGAGATCGACGGAGAGAACACCCATCGTAGAGAAGAACACCGGCGAAAACGCGAAGAAGAAGAAGCCGAAGAAGAAGAAGAAGAAGAACCGGACGACAGAAGACGAACCGGATGCACTGTGCTCACAAACCCAGAAAAGAACTCCGATTTCTGTTTTTTCTCTGCAGATCTCTCTCTGGCCTTCTAAGCAGAGAAGAAACAGAAAAACAGAGACACCCGAAGAGAAAAAGATTTGATTTTTCAATAAAAAATCGGAGTTTTTTTTTCAAACCCGGTCCGACCACCCTCGATTCGAAGCCGAGCGCGAAAATGAAGGGGCTCTTCAAATCAAAGCCGCGCACTCCCGCTGACGTCGTCAGACAGACTCGCGATCTTGTCATGTTCGCCGGTCGCAATAACGATACTCGCGAGTCCAAGCGCGAAGAGAAGGTTTTCTTTTTTATAATAATCTGGATCGGGTTTTTGGGAATTTTTTTATTTTTTTATTTGCTGTGATTACACTGTTGAGTGTCTAGGTAGTTAATTATGCGATTTTGCTTATCTGGGTTGGTAAATAGGAGCTTGATTTTGATTGAAGTTAGAATTTTTATTTATTTATTTTTTTCTGTTTGTTCTGGGTTTGCTTTTATTGATACTCTAGATTGAGCAAAAATGGTGTAGAATCTGACTTTAGATTGACTGTAATGGCATCTGATTTGAGTAGCTCTGTCGTTTAGTGATAGTTGACTGGATGCTGCTAGATTTAGTCAAAATAGTTAAGAGTTTAGGATCGAGTTTATACATGGTGTTCTGTTCATTTACTCCAATCAATAACTTTCGCTTGGATTTCATATTTTCAACATGTTTTATTGAATGGAAGCTTGGGAGATATGAAGATATGGATTTATGAACTTAATAGTTATTGAAATTCTGTCTATGTGAATATCTGGTGTGCATTGTAATTGCTATGAGAGTGGTCTTTTTCAAATGGTTAGATTGGTGATAATTGGTTCTTGCAAAAGTTGTTGGGAAGTGTTAACGCTTTCGTAAATTGATCCTTCCTGTTATTCTCAATCCACAATAGATTGAAAGTATTTTGCTTCTACATGATTTTGCAAGTATGTTCATGTTGACTGTGAAAGTGATTACTTTCCTTCGTTACACGTTCTTTTCTGTAGATAGCGGAGTTATATAAAAACATTCGGGAGTTAAAGCAAATACTTTACGGTAATAGTGAATCTGAACCAGTTTCGGAGGCTTGTGCGCAATTGACCCAGGAGTTCTTCAGGGAAAATACGCTACGGCTTTTGATTACGTATCTTCCGAAATTGAACTTGGAGGTAAGCATTACGTTGCAAAGTTAAACAAGCTTGTGGGGACTTCCTTGTAGTGTATTTTCATTAAAATTTTCTACCCTAGTTGATATATTAATTTAGTCATACTTGATCGTGTTCTATGATTTCTTTTTGATTTCTCTGATGAAGTTCAATCATGAAATCTAAAGCAGCTAGATTTATGATTCTGTTTTCAGACTTTCATTGTCTCTTATGCTGATGGAATCACATTTTGCAGGCCCGTAAAGATGCTACTCAAGTTGTTGCTAATTTACAAAGGCAGCAAGTTCAGTCGAAGTTGATTGCATCTGACTACTTGGAAAAAAACATAGACCTTTTGGATATTTTGATATCAGGGTAAGCCACAATTAGATAGCTTTTGAATGAAGTTGGGTGTCATTTTGTGCCAATTTTTATGTACAAGGTGTGTTCTAATTATTGGAAGCCGTTTCTGTAGTTATGAAAACGCTGACATGGCTTTGCATTATGGTGCTATGCTGAGGGAGTGTATTCGTCATCAGACTGTTGCAAGGTGAGCAAAGTGTGTCAGATTGAATTAATCTTTTTGTTGCTTGGAAAGTTAAATGTAAACTTTTGTCCCTCATTGTGAAATGTATTTCTATCATGAAAATGAATTGTGTCATATTCAGAGAAATTTATGTGCAAGAATGGAATAATCAACAGTCACATTGTTGAGTCATTTTGGTCTGGTGCTTCATGCTAATATGCTATAATAGCTTGTCGTGATGTCTTCTTAAACAATTAAATATTAAACTCACTGTTTATCCTGTTTGAAGTTGGGTCCAATAAATAAAATGAAGTTTTCCGGAATGATTTCTATTCGTCCTTTTGTGGTAAGGATATAATTGTATAGCTCAGTTGATCGAGTTCTTCAAATGGGTTGATTTCATGATAGTAAACAGGTATCATGGAGCCCTTAATTTCTCTGGTTTGATTTACAGGTATGTGTTGGAATCACAGCACATGAAGAAGTTTTTTGACTATATTCAGCTGCCAAATTTTGATATAGCTGCAGATGCTGCTGCAACTTTTAAGGTGAATGTAACATACATGATTATTGATGAATGATCTCTTTTACTCTCTCTCTAAATTTAACATTTGTTTTATATGATAACGTAAGCAAATAACTGCGGCTGAACTTGATTTATGAGATAACTTGCAATCTGATAAAGTTATAACCTTGCTTACTGTAATTTTTTTTCTTTTTAGCTATGGATTTATTTTCAGAAAAAAATATCGTTTATGTAGTTCATTTCTAGCAGTGTATTTAAAATTTTTTAGAGAAGACTTCTTAAAATTCTCATCTGCAAATACTTATCTGTCAATGCCAAAATAGTCTAGACTGACACCCATCAGCCACTCTTTTTGATAATTTTGCTAATGCCATAATAGTCTAGACTAACAATTTAGGTAGCTGTAAGGGCACTGGAAAGCTCTGTGAATAGCAAGCACCAGGTCAGAGATTTTTATTTACCAAATCCTTGTGTCATTTTCTTCTCGTTTTTGTCACTATATATTATTGTTTTAGACTTTTAGCATGAACACCATCTTCTTTTGCTTCAAAATCAGATTCTCTAGACTGACAAAATATTATTGTTTTATATATTATTGTGAATATCGATCATTGCTTGCACACTTTAATTATGAGTTAAAATAGTACAACGCTGGTAGACTATTGTTTTTGTCACTATATATTATTGTTTTAGATTTTTTGCATGAACACTATCTTCTTTTTCTTCAAAATCAGATTCTCTTTTAGTATGACATGGAAATTGGGAAGAGAAGGGCATAAAAAGGAGAAAAACAAAAATGACGGATGTAATTGTTCCAAAGAAAATGAACAGGTAAGACAAAAATGACGGAGAGAAAGAGTTTTGGCTATTCTATTTGATTAAAGTTTTAATTGTTTGTGGCTTTCTTTGTATATTGTTATTGTTAAAATTGAACCCATCTTCAATTGACGTGCAGCAATTGCAGCTGAGAGAGATGCAGTGGAAGAACAGAATGCCATGCGTATAGTTGAAGAAGCTAAAGTTTTAGCAAGGGATTCTACGGAATTAGCTATTCTCAAGTGACAATGGGCACAGCATGGCATGGAAATTGCTGATTTGGCAGCTTACAAAGCAATGACAGCTCTTAGAATTGCTGAAGCTGCTCTAATTCAGATTGGAATTAATTATTTAATTACGGAGGAATGATAAGAGTGGTGGGTGTTTTTTGAAGTCTTTTGGAGGATGACTTTTGAAGAAGGAAAGTAATGTAATTTTGTATAGGTTTTCGATTGGATGTACATGATGTATTATTATAACCTCACACCAAATGTTTGACAAGGAATTAACAGTTTATTTCCTTGAATATGGTATGATATACACAATAAATATCTACGTGTTTCACGGTAATTATTAACTTGTTTAATGGGAAAATAAGTTTGTGTTTTACGCTAATATTAACATGTTACACGGTAACTATTAATGTGTTTCACGATAAATATAGCGTGAGTGACGCAACAATTATAGTGTGAGTGACTCAATAATTTCTGCGTGATTCACTCTATAATTGTTGCGTGAAACACGTTTTACGCAATAATCTCAGTGTGATTCACGCTGAAACCCGGTTTGCGTAAATCACACAATAATTTTTACATGAATCACGCAGAAATTATTGCGTGAAATGTGTTTTACGTAACAATTATAGCGTGAATCACGCAACAATTATTGCGTGAAACGTGTTTCACGCAATAATTTCAGCGTGATTCACGCTGAAATGTTTGCGTGAAACCCGGTTTGCGTGAATCACGCAATAATTTTTACATAAATCACGCAGAAATTATTGCGTGAAACGTGTTTCACGCAATAATTTCAACGTGATTCACGCTGAAAGTTTTGCGTGAAACCCGGTTTGCGTGAATCACGCATAAATTATTGCGTGAAACGTGTTTCATGCAACAATTATAGCGTGAATCACGCAACAATTATAGTGTGAGTGACTCAATAATTTCTGTGTGATTCACGCTATAATTGTTGCGTGAAACACGTTTCACGCAATAATTTCAGCGTGATTCACGCTGAAATGTTTGCGTGAAACCCGGTTTGCGTGAATCATGCAATAATTTTTACATGAATCACGCAGAAATTATTGCGTGAAACGTATTTCACGTAACAATTATAGCGTGAATCACGCAACAATTATTGCGTGAAACGTGTTTCACGCAATAATTTCAGCGTGATTCACGCTGAAATTTTTGCGTAAAACCAGTTTTGCGTGAATCACGCAATAATTTTTATGTGAATCACGCATAAATTATTGCGTGAAACGTGTTTCACGTAACAATTATAGCGTGATTCACGCAGAAATACGCAATAATTTCAGCGTGATTCACGCTGAAATTTTTGCTTGAAACCCGGTTTGCGTGAATCACGCTAAAATTTCTACGTGAATAACAAAACAATTATGTTAACCATAAAATACGTACTGAGTATTAATAACAAAACAATTATGTTAACCATAAAATACGTACTGAGTATTAATAACACGTATTGAATATCAATAACATAAGGTTCACAATAACATAAGGTTCACAATAACATAAGATCCACAATAACATAAGGTACACAATAATATATGAATAACTTAAGCATCATCACTTCGGGGCGTCTCAGTGGTTGTGTCATCCTCGGTATGAGAGTGGTCAACAAAGGGACATGTCGAGCGATAATGTCCTAATTGCTTGCATGCACCACATTGACGTTGCCTACGAACCGAGACATCTTGACTGATAGGTGTAGAAGATTTTGTAACTGTTGCTGTACGACGTGGATTGGGACAACCCACGCGATTGTGTCCAGCTTCACCACATTTGGAGCATAAATTTCTACGCTGGGTCTCACCGGCCGAAGGTATCCTGGACTGTCTAGGCCTTCCAGATTGCCTTCTACCTTCGGGTGGTAGGACCACCTGACTGCTAACATCACTAGGTACGTCCCATGAGGATGGACTAGGAATCGGATTTATAGATGGGGCATATGCTGTCTTAAGCCATGATGTACTATAGAACTCGTGGCAAAACGAATTGAAGTCTATTTTCGAGAACCTATTAAAAAAAAAAAAGGAAATTAAATGAGTATAAACACAATGACATGTTTACAATTTAACAGAAGTAAAAATGAGAATATAGTGTGAAAATACCTTGCTACTGCAATAGCATGTGTACAAGGGAGTTGATCTAAGTCCCAATGTCGGCATGAACACGTCTTCTCATCGATGTTAACTAAACCATCGTGCTCACCACCTTTTACTAAGTATTTGGTGAGGTCAATAGGATATACCTGGAATGCTAATGACTCATCATACATAACTTTGCAGTGATTAGAAGCCGCAGTTGTAAGATAAGTTGGATTTTTAGCCGCCTTCTCCCGTCGATTGTAGAACCACCTTTGAAGCATATCCCTTAAGAACTCCATAGCTGCGGTGATAGGCAACCTCCGTGCTCTCTTAATACAATTATTTAGTGCCTCTGCAATGTTTGTTGTCATCATTTGGTATCTCCGGCCTGGGCAATATGCACGTGCCCACCTATCAACCCCAGCCTCAACCAACATGTTAAATGAGGATGGGTGAGAATTTTGAATTTGAGTCAAGCTTGCATTACATGAATGAACTTGATATGAGTAAGCAGCCTTGGCATAAAGTTCCATGATATCTTTACGTCCCCTACAATGATTCTTTAGGTTTTGCTTCAGATGGTAATAACATACTAGGTGAGGTACACTCGGGTATACGTTGCTCATTGCCTTTGCAATGCTTTTGTGTCGATCAGAAACTATTACCAAGTTAGTAGGATTACCGTACGCTTCCCGTAGGTGTCTTAGAAAACAAGTCCACCCTTCTTCTGATTCACCATCCCCAAAACCAAAAGCCAATGGGTAGCACATTTCGTCCCCGTCCTTACTGGTAGCCACATAAATCACCCCAGAAAATGCACCCTTCAAATGGGTAGCATCAATGGCTATGACTGGTCGTATAACTGACTGAAACCCATGTATGCATGGCCCAAGTGCAAGGAATGAGTAAAGAAACTGACTGTTTTCATTTGTCTGTACCGCTGTGACAGTCCCTGGATTAGTCAATCTTAACATATGAAAATATGATGTCAGTAAACTGTATGAATCCTCAGGTTTACCATAAAGAATTTTCTCCGCATGTTCTTTTGACCGCCAGGCCTTGGTGTACATTAGTTGTACACCATGTTGCTCCCTCATCTCAGAAATGATGTCAACGGGTCGAATGACATGACCATTCGTATTAAGTTTAGGTGCAAATATCTCACCAATGACAACAGCACTAACAGATCGAAAGTGTGACTCATAAGCATCCAATGAACATGAATGGACCGTATTGAACTTCCGTACATGCCACACCGAGCAATTCTCTTTACGGATGGCCCGTAAGACAAACTTGCAATTAATGTCCCTGCACCCTGCCTCAAAACGCCTCTTCGTCGACCGTCTTATCCTATGATTGAACTTCTGCATCATAGCATATTTACCCAGCGCAGCTTTCAAGTGATCCTTAGTTTGAAAAATCTTACCAGTATACAAAGCTCCACGTAACGAATTAGAAGTTTCACTTCTGATAGGTTCAATACAATACTGATCTGCCCCTGGAATTACCCATCTGGATGGAACTGCATCAACTACTGGGTAATATGGGGGAACAACACCACCGGCCTGTTGATTATCTGGTTGTTCCATTCCTTGACAATCCTCATCTGACAAGTGCTCTGGAGTATGACACGAGGTTGGAGGCAACAGAATCCCATCATCATCGGACGAATTTGAATGAGTAACATTATCTGACTGTTCGTAATCATCTGCAAATGATGGTGGGATCCCGTGGTCACCCTCCCATAATGGGACAGCCGTAGACGGCGTGAAATTACTAGTGCTAGCACCTGCAAAATTGGTTCCAAAAGAAGGAGGACGTAGTGCATCTGGAATTTTAGTGGACCACCCTGGAATCGGTGCAGGTATTTGCGGAGAATATCTAACATGATTGTCTACCTTTTCAACAATACCGACATATATCTCATGAACAGCTCGGTCACAAACTAGCAAAAAATAAACATCTTCGTCACGTCGGATGATGTATTTTCTTCTTTCATTCATATCATTGGAGACGACCGAACTGACAACTACATCATGCAAACTTCTATCAACCCCAATCAAACCATATATCAAATCTAACAACTGCGCATATGTCAAATCATCTGTAACCACCTGAACGAACGGCTCCCCACCAACATACTTCAACCCATCCCACTGCCCGTTGTAATTAATTATCAGCCTGCGCATAGCCATTTTTCTGAAAAAATTAAAAAAACTTGGTTACAATTCATAACATTTTACATAAAATTTCAGAGTGTTGTAAGCCATATTTCATAAACTTTCATTTTACCGTGAAACATGTACCAATTTATTGCGCAAACCGGGTTTCACGCAAACATTTCAGCGTGATTCACGCAGAAATTATTGCGTGATTCACGCAAACTGGGTTTCACGCAAAAATTTCTGCTTGAATCACGTTGAAATTATTGCTTGAAACCCGATTTGCGTGAATCACGCAATAATTTTTGCGTGAATCACGCAGAAATTATTGCGTGAAACGTGTTTCACGTAACAATTATAGCGTGATACACGCAGAAATTGTTGCATGAAACGTGTTTCACGCAATAATTTCAGCGTGATTCACGCTGAAATTTTTGCGTGAAACCCGGTTTGCGTGAATCACGCAATAATTTTTGCGTAAATCACGCAAAAATTATTGCGTGAAACGTGTTTCACGTAACAATTGTTGCGCAATAATTTCAGCGTGAATCACGCTGAAATTGTTGCGTGAAACCCAATTTGCGTGAATCACGCAAAAATAATGTGTTTCACGCAAAAATTTCTACGTGAATCACGCTGAAATTGTTGCTTGAATCAAACTGAAATTGTTGCGTGAAAACCGGTTCGCATGAATCACGCAAAAATAATGTATTTCATGCTAAAATTTGTACATGATTCACGTTAAAATTTTAGCGTGATTCAAGCATAAATTGTTACGTGAAACCCGATTTGCGTGAATCACGCAATAATTTTTGCGTGAATCACGCAGAAATTATTGCGTGAAACGTGTTTCACGTAACAATTATAGCGTGATTCACGCAGAAATTATTGCGTGAAACGTGTTTCACGCAATAATTTCAGCGTGATTCACACTGAAATGTTTGCGTGAAACCCGGTTTGCGTGAATCACGCAATAATTTTTACGTGAATCACGCATAAATTATTGCGTGAAACGTGTTTCACATAACAATTATAGCGTGAATCACGCAACAATTATTGCGTGAAACGTGTTTCACGCAATAATTTCAGCGTGAAACGTGAATCACGCAGAAATTATTGCGTGAAACGTGTTTCACGTAACAATTATAGCGTGAATCACGCAACAACACGTTTCACGCAATAATTTCAGCGTGATTCACGCTGAAATTATGTGTTTCACGCAAAAATTTCTACATGAAGCACACTGAAATTGTTGCGTGAAATCTGGTTTGTGTGAATCACGCAAAAAAAATGTGTTTCACGCACAAATTTTTATGTGATTCACGCTAAAATTTTAGCGTGATTCACGCAAATCGGGTTTCACGCAAAAAATTTTGTGTGATTCACGCAAAATTTTTGCGTGAAACGTTTTATAGGTTGAAGAAAATATTAGGGAATCAATCTACACCATCTCTACTCAATTAATATATCAATGTAACAAATACTTATAACATATGATGTATTAACATACCTCAAAATTGGTGGTATATTTATGAACCAATACAGAAGTATAAAATGAAGAGAGAAAAAAAAGCAGAGGAGAGAAATGACGAACTGACGAAGGAAATGAAGAAGATGAAGAAATGTTTCTGATTTTCAATTTTCAATTTTGGTCAAATGGTTTTTTTGTAATTTTATTTTTTTAGGTATTTTTGTAATTTCAATTTTGGTCAAATGGTTTTTTTTGTAATTTTATTTTTTTTAGGTATTTTTGTAATTTTATATATGGGGTAACTTATGTAATTTTTCAGGGGTAGCTTTTGTCAATATTTGGTTAAAATTTAAAATAAAATTTTTAAAGAGGTCACTAACAATCATCTTTGAACATGAGGTTAAAAACAAATTTTTATAAATTTAGAAGGTTATTTTTGACAATTACCACTTATATATATATATATATATATATATCAACTTTAATACACGAATATATTAATACACTATTAAAATTTTATCTTATTTCATATTAGAATGTTAGGTGTGTGTACGGGAGGAACTTTCCATTTCTTTTGGGGCTAAAAGTCAACTCCCTATCCCAAATGCAGAAAAAGAAAAAGGGTCGGTTCTCACAACTGTCATTTCATGCATTTGTCCTCCGTCTCCATTGTGCTTAAAATTGTAGAAAAGTTTTCATTGCCGGTCAAGCACAAACGAACAAACAGGTTCATGCATGTATATCACTTCCAACCATTTCCCACTACTGCAGTCTACAAGGTTTAAGTCACCAAGTCAAGCCGGGTTCCACCTTGAATTTATGATCAACAACGAACTACAATCATAATAAAATAATGATTTATGGGCATGTAATTCTGTATGTTTTTTCGTATAAAAATTCTACTTTATAATAACTTTTAATAAAGAAATTAATGTTACTTGGCCGTTTCACTACTTTATTATAGCCAACTACAATCATAATAACTAAGGAGGCAATGATTTGTTTTCTCATCCAGTTTTTGGTGTGAAAATCCAACTACATAAACAGAATCACTCTCTAATGTTACACAGTCAAATTTATAATGATCTCACGCCTGATTTTTTTTTAATAAAGTATTTGATACGCTCTGTGGTTTCACTACTTTATTATACTTTCTTCACTTTTTTCTTTTTCAACACGTAGAAAAAGGTTTTACATAATACCTTTATTCTTGATCTTATCTTAGAGGGATAAATAATGCTAGAATGCAGCGCACTATTATTGGTCGCTTTTTTTTTTTTTTTTTTTAATTAGATAAGTTTTCTCTAAAAATTCTATCTGGAGTCTTTTTGATGGAAGTAGATAGGTGACTTCTTTTTGGACTCTTCTTCGTTCTTCATGAACGTAGCCTGATGACGGTGTGATTTTTCTATTCCTCTTTTCTTTCCGCTCTCTACATTTTTTTGGTTGTTTTAGTTTTTGTTACTTCGGGTTTTGCTGTACTTTGTAAGGGTGGTGGATTCTGACTTTTGCTTGGTTTCTTGTCATCATGAATTCTGACAAAATCTCAGAGTTATGTGCGGCTCTCCACTTATCAGATGAGGAGGGGCCCGTGCATAGTGTGGGTGGCAATGTGAAGATCGAGGGTTCGAAAAAATTAGCGCTAAGTTTGGTGGGTAAGTCACTGGCAGGTCGTCAAATTAATAGGGACGCGTTTCGGATCCTGATCCCAAAGATTTGGTGGTTAGCCAGTGATGTTAATGTAGAGTTGGTAATAGACAATATTTTTGCGTTCCACTTTCAGAACGCGTTGGACAAGAATAGGGTTCTAGCAGGGGGACCGTGGAACTTCAACAACTACCTCCTTATCCTTGAGGAACTTAGAGGATGGGGAGATATTTCAAAAATGAGTTTTTCTAAAGCGGACTTCTGGGTATAGATTCACAGCGTCCCTTTTATGTGTATGACTTATGACATTGGTTTTCAATTGGGGGCTGTAATACCCAAAATCCGTCAAGCTCGAAAACAAGTGAAGGTCCGGCTCAAAAGCCCATCTACATGCCATGCCAAGGCCCAATCACATTGTGTGACCCAGCCTAGAGCTGAAAGGGACCAGTCTACATGGCCCGAGACTCAAACGCCTTAAACGTGGTTCGTCGCACGACACCCGCTCGACCGGTGTCGCACGGCGAACCGAGTTACGACAGCGTCATGATTCCACAACGGCCTCACACTTCGAGGACCTCCCATGTCGCACTACATGTCGCTCGACATAGAACCCTCCTTGGCCTACGCAGGCCCAAGTCATGACCTATATAAATGAGCCCAAGCCTACAACCCAACCCATCAGACTTTAAGATTAAAAGACCGAGTCAAATAAGCACCCAGATCTTCATGGATTTGGAGCAACGAATCAGGGAGATGATTCACCATCCCCAACGGGTGAATCATCACCCATGTAAATAAAAGGAACACTCTTCCAAAATGGGGTCATGTGAAAACTAGAGAAAACCATCCACTAAGCAACATACAGTACACAAAAAGCATCTCCCAACTGAACTTCGCCATCTCCGATCATTTCACAATCGTGGTCCGGCCAACCGACATTACATCGCCTCCGATCACGAAGGTCTCAACCCCCCGAGTTAAGGAAATATTTCTTACTCTTCTTTATTTTTAACATTTATTTATCTACTAGCACTCGCTAACTTGACCGTCGGAGTGACTTTGTCCGGCACCATCCCAATGTCCCAGACGTCTTACGTGTCACGTGCGTTCTTTCTTTACAGGTTGTAGTGCCCCGTGTCTTTCAAGCCATTTTTAAGGACTACAGGGGCAAAGATTGACAAGGTTAAGGATATGGACTTGAGTGCTTCCGGGGATTGTGTGTGCAAGTTTTTAAGGGTCATGGTGTCAGTGGATGTTCTTCGACCGCTTAAGAGGGGTCTTCGAATTCAACTGGAGGATTCGGAGGAGAAACAAACCCTCCTACTTCGGTACGAAAAAATGCCGGAGTTTTACTTCGAGTGTGACCTCATAGGGCATTTGTTTCATGAGTGTCCGATAGAAAATTCTCAAAAGGACGGGGCTGATCTTATTAATCATAAATATGGGATTTGGATTCGGGCATCCAGCCCGACTAAGGAACGATTCTCTCACCATGGAAAATATAGCAACAATACGAGAAGCTCCACCCCAATTGGTGTGCAGAGGCGGGGGAGCCCAGAACCTTTGAAAGAAAACGTCGGGGACGTTTCGAACAGTGGTAAGACAGCGGCGCAATCCTAGCAAGCTTCAGAAAAAGGGAAAGGAGAAGATCGAAGCTGATCCCCCTCAGTTTTCTGCGGGCAGTTAAGGTGGAAAATATCCAAGTTTTCCTTCAGGATTTCAGGAGGTGAATAAGGGAGAGAAAGGCGGAACCCAATCTATGCCTGATCCTTCGAAGTCAAAAGCTGTCAGTCCAGAAAATCACAGGTGCAATCTCGTAGCTGTTGTTGGCAAGGATTCTGTTGACTGAGACACCAAGGTGGCGGGGAATAGGGTGGTAGATGGGGCAAAGTCAATGGAGATGGATGTAGAGGTTGTGGGCCTAAAAAACTTCCTAGTAGATCGAGGCCCTATGAAGAGTGGATATAATGAGAAGCTTGCTGATGCTGGCCCAAGTTTTGTAAAGGCCGTTAAAGTGGGTCTTCAGCCAAATGGGGTTGTCATTGAGCAGGCAGGTGAAAGTGATTATCAACCTCTTGCCCATGCAGCCTCATGCATCATAGTGAGTAATGGCCAGGTTAAAACTCCAAAATGGAAGCGCCAAGCTCGCTCTAAGGGTATGTTGAGTGCATCCAGTGAAGTTGACTTGGGTTATTCAAAAAGACAATATATGGAGTCTACCTTGGGGGCTGATAGGTTGGGAGTAAAAAAAACAACGCGTCTCTTCTTCAGCTACTTCGCAGGAATCGATTTCTTTGGCAGGACTTGATGAACAGGTCTGTCATGCATTATGACAATCTTATGTTTGAATGTTCGAGGAGTGGGGAGTCCTCGAACGATTCAGGCCCTGCAGAGTATCATGCGGGATTATAACCCTGAAGTTCTTTTCCTTTGCGAAACTTTAAGTTCGGGTAGTCAATTGGAGATGTTACGGTTGAAGTTGGGTCTGTGCGGCAAGTTGGTTGTCGACAGAGTTGGCCGTAAGGGTGGTCTTGGTTTATTGTGGTCTAGTGATGTTTCAATTTCTTTAGTTTCTTTTTTGAGTTTTCATATCGATGTTCAAGTTTGTTCTCAGAATAATAAAATTTGGCACTTTTTGGGGTTCTACGGCAGTCCAGAGGCTTCTCAAAGAGTTCATGAGTGGACCCTCTTACGCCGTTTGAGTTCGGATTCTTCTCTTCCTTGGCTCTGTGGAGAAGATTTTAATTAGATCCTTTTTTTCTAGCGAGAAGAATGGTGGTGTTGATAGAGCAGGTTACCTCATTAATAACTTTCGTTGGTGCTTGGATGATTATGAGTTCCACGATTTAGGTTTCACTGGGCCCCTGTTTACGTAGTGCAACAGGAGACAAGAGACAGACTTCGTCTAGGAGAGACTGGACAGATTTGTGTGTAATTCTAATTGGGGCAGGCTTTTTCCGTTAGCGGCAATCCGTCATCTCAACTTTTGGGGGTCTGATCACCGCCCGATCTTGATGGATACTTTAGGTGCGACCCTCCCTTTGCGTGACTCCAATACAAGAGGTAGAAGGCGATTCATGTTTGAAGAATTTTAGATTGAGTCACTTGAGTGTGGTGATATTATTAATGAGCAGTGGCATAATTTGCATGGAAACTCTCTTGGTAGGTTTCAAAACTTTTTGTTCTTGTGCTCAAACAAATTGCATGAGTGGAACAACTCCATTTTTAAATCGTTGCGTCACCGTATAGCAGTGAATAAAAAAGAGCTTCACTCTTTGAATGGGGTTGTTCATTTGAGCAATTGGAAGAGAATTATAGAGATGGAAAAATAGCTGGATATATTACTTTATAAGGAAGATCGTTACTGGCAGTAAAGGAGCCGTGTTTCTTGGCTTCCATTCTAAGGCTACTTCTAGGCAGCGATGAAACCGGATCAGCAGCTTGCTTAATGAAAATAATATGTTGCATTCTAGTGATAATAAATTGTCAGAGATGATTCAATCTTACTTTGCTGGTATGTTTCAAACTTCTAATATTGTTGTTGATGTTATTGATAATGTTGTGCAGACCGTCGAGAGACGGGTCTCTACGACTATAAATTGTGTTTTGGATGCCCCTTTCGTTTCTGACGAGGTGCATAAGGTTGTATTGGCTATGCACCCGACAAAGGCCCATTTTTTACCAAAAATATTGGGAGATAGTGGGTCCAGGTGTTACAAGGGCTTGTCTTCAGTTTCTTAATTCTGGTGGAGATATTGCGACTATAAATTCTACTATTATTGTCCTTATCCCTAAGATTCAGAATCCGCAACAAGTTTCAGATTACCAGCCAATTAGTCTCTGTAATGTGTTCTACAAAATTATCTCAAAGGTGCTTACGAATAGATTTCGGCTTGTCCTTGGTGTGGTTATTTCAGAAGGCCAGAGTGCATTCCTTCTAGGGCGACTCATAACAGATAATTCTATAATTGGTTTTGAGTGCTTGCATAAGTTAAAAAGGTGTCGATCGAAAAAGAAAGGGGTGGTTACCTTGAAACTTGATATGGCTAATTCTTATGACAGTATGGAATGGCAGTTTATCGATCGTATGATGCGTAAGCTTGGTTTTTTCTGATCGATGGGTTGATAGAATCATGACATGCATCACTAGTGTTTCGTTTTCGTTTATGGTTAATGAGAGTGTACGGAAAGATTTATCTCCCTCTAAGGGATTGAGGTAGAGGGACCCTCTCTCCCCATACCTCTTTCTTATTTGTGCTGAGGGTTTATCATCCCTGATGAGGCATGTAGAGAGCATTGGCGTGTTGATAGGGATTCAGTGCGGGCGTTAAGGGCCGCTTATCTCCTATTTGTTCTTCGCGGATAACAGCCTATTCTTTTTTCCAGTAAACCGTCGGGAGTATGTTGCTCTGTAGGATATCTTGGATGCTTACTGTCGTGGTTCAGGGCAATTGGTGAATTTCAACAAATCCGCTATGTGTTGTAGCCCAGGCATCTCTGAGTCAGTTATGGAGGAACTTCGCGGTATTCTAGGCGTTTCCTTAGTGGCTTTCCATGAGTGGTATCTGGGGCTCCCTAGTTTTATTGGTAGGAACAAACGTCATTTGTTTAATTCTATCAAAGATAGGGTTTGGGCTCGACTTCAAGGATGGCAGTCTCATTTCTTCTCTTCTGGGGGAAGGGAAGGTTTAATCAAAGCTGTCATGCAGTCAATCCCTGCTTACACTATGTCCCTCTTCAAAGTGCCTTGTTTGCTTATTTGAGAGCTTCATTCCCTTTTGGCTCGCTTCTGGTGAAGAGATAAAAATGGGAAAAATCGGATTCATTGGGGGTCGTGGGATAAGTTGTGTCGCAATAAGGACGAGGGCGGTCTAGGTTTCCGCAACTTGGGTATATTCAATCAGACGCTCCTGGCTAAGCAGGGTTAGAGGATTATCCATAATCCCTCGTCCTTTTGTTCTCGCATGCTCAAGGCTAGATACTTTCCTCGGTGCTCATTTTTACAAGCCTCTGCGTGATGTGGGGCGTCTCACGTTTGGCGTAGCTTTATTTAGGGCCACGACATCATTGACCTTTGTTCGAGATGGCGTGTTGGTAGTGGTGATGACATCGGGTCTACCACGATAGGTGGATTCCGAGACCCTCCACTTTTAGGCCTTTTTCTCCCCATGTTTTGAGTGCTCAGACTTGTTTTAATGATCTCAAACTTGTTAATGGCTCTTGGAACACTCACTCAATTAATACGTCTTTCTTACCTGAAGATGTTGCAGCGATTTTAAGCCTTCCTCCCTCTTGTGCTTCTAAGCCCAACGTTTTGTATTGGCACTTTGACAAACTTGGGTTCTACTCTGTTAAGAGCGGTTATCGCATTGCTAGCTTGTAAACAGCTGGGCCTAGCTCTTCGGCTTTTTCGGGTTTGAATGAATGGTGGAAGTCTTTTTGGAAAGTTAAGGTTCCTACCAAGATCAAGGTTTTCATATGGAGAGCGCTAAACAATTGGATTCTTACTATGGATAATCTGATGCGGAGTAAGGTTGTGGTTTCTTCAACTTGTCTGTGTTGCGGTCGCATGAATGAGTCGGTTTTGCATAACCTGTGGAGCTATAAAGATTTAGATCCAAGCCAAGCAGACTGCCCAGCTACTAACAGTATCCCTCTCGCTGGTCTGAGTTCTATGTGTGACTTTATTTTCTCTTACTCTACACAACTCCTGCAGGATGAATTTGAGCTGCTGATGGTGATTTGGTGGCGCATTTGGTACAGAAGAAACAAAAAGGTCCATGACAATTCGTCTATGTGTGCTGGAGGCAGTGGTCCCTTGGGCCCGAGCCTACCTAGCTGAATTTCGCAACGCTTCCCAAGTTTTGCCCAGTTCTTCAGGTGTGCAACGAGGGGTTACGCATGCTGCCTGGTCTCGGCCTCCTGTGGGGTTAATTAAGCTCAACGTTGATGCCTCTATACAAGCTACTGTTGGGTTTTTTGGTGTTGGTGCTGTCGTGAGAAATGAAGATGGAGAGGTGATGCTGACAGCAGCTTCTAAGATGGCGATGACTATATCAATCGCATGTGATGAGGCTCATGCCATCCTCTTTGGCATCAATGTTGCTTTGGAGGCTGGGCTATGGCCTCTTGAGGTAGAGTCTGATTGTTTAAATGTTGTTAACCTCATTATTCAATAGATGGTTCCTTTGAATGAGTTAGGGGTGGTTCTGGAAGATATCATTCATATCTCGAGGCAAGGTGGTGTTTCAAACTTCCGTTTTATTTCAAGATTGGCAAACCGAGGGGCTCATGCTCTTGCCCAGTGTAACTGTTCTTTATCTGAATTGTTTGTTTGTTTGTTTAGAGGATTATCCCTCATTTATCTCTAATATTATCCTGAATGATGTTATCCTGAATGACGCTAGGAACTCTATCTTTTCTTGAATACAAGTTATTCCATTTAAAAAAATAAAAAGTATTGGTCGCTTTTTATTTGAAAGGTTGTCTTTGCAAACATACATATCCGACAAAGTTGAAATATTAAACGCTATTCATATACGTTAGCAATTCTCTATCCTTAGATGAACAAAGGTCGACTCTAAAATGCTAGTTGTTGTCAACTCATGAAAAAGCACTTTTAAATAAAAAATATTTTTTATTACAGTTTAATATAGTTTAATAATAAAAAACAGCTCGGTGCGGTAATATTTTAGAATCGGATTGTCTGAATAGTATTTTTAAAAAAATTACTATAAAAGACATTTAAATAAGTCTTTCCAGACATGCCATATTCTCATTACATTTCTTTTCAACTTACAGCTATGTTAAATTCTGAGTGTGTATTTATTTATTTTTTAAAAAAAAAAATGTATTTATAAGAAAGCAGAAAGCAATTATCAAGAACCGATTTACTAGAAAACATATACCTCCTTTAACCACAACAGTTAATTTTTTTTTACCTCTTTTAATCAAACATTGCAAAAATAAATGTAAACATTATCTTACAGTATCTAAATTTGATGGTACAAAGAATACATTCAGTCGCATTATTAAATAAATAAATAAATAAAGTAAAAAATTGTACTGCTAAGAAAAGTAAGAAATCTTCCAAACATGATGACCTCACATGATTCTCAAAATTAACAGCAAAAGTTCATGATCTCACATCATTAAGAAAAAAAAAATAATTCTATCCATTCTAATAAATTATTTTAAATTTTTTTTATAATTTGATATAATAATAATATATCAGTTACTAAATTAGTCCACGTCATTGTCACCTCTAATTGTATAGAATTTTAAAACTATTTATCAAAAGAGAGATATTCATTATCCAAAGAAAAAAATCAATTCCTATAAATGATTAAAATCGCGACTTTTTTATATATTTATACCAGAATAAAGAACAGTTTGCCCAGAAATTCAAGAAAAGAAAAAAAAAAAAAAAAAAGCCCCACCATTACCAACCTCAAAGAACAGGTTCAAAATCATCCAAAAACATGCAAATCTCAGCAAATTTCATAATATATTGCACAGATCTTATCATTACACAGAGATTAAAAAGCAAAGAAAAAAAAACAAAGGGGAATACAGAAAATAGAATTCATTGCCATTAATTGATATCAAATTTTCACACAACTTTAAAAATACAAAGACAAGACAAAGACATCTACTCTCGTCCTCCTAACATCATCTTCTCTCTAAAACTTGAGAGACATTAATGGAAGAGAGAGTAGTAAGCTGACAACTTATTAAAAAAAAAAAAAAAAAAACAAGCCATTGAGTGTCACTGAGTCCTGCTTTTAAAACTCAATAAAAAGCTGAGTATAAATGCAAGAAATACCCAGTTCACATCACACACTATTTTTTGCTATTTTACATCACAAAAGAAGCTGTGATCTGAATCTAAAACGACAGATTTTCCACAGCTTTATTGTAGATACTAATAATAATAATACCTTAGGAGGATAGGTTTCATGGCAATGAAAGTAGATGGATTCTGGTGGGGTGGTGGTGATGATGATGATGATGATCCGATCGTCAACTTCTTCAATAGTTGTCGGAGTTGTAGGCGCTTGGTGGAGGAGTTCCAGAGGCAGAGTCGCTGCTGCCTTCTCCTCCGTTTTTCTTCGTTGTCACCGAGACAACTTTCTTCACCAAGCTCTGAAAAATAAGAGCTTTTATCTTCCCTCTTTTGGGAGGAAGAATCCTCTCGTTATTCTTCTTCTTCTTCTCTGGAGTGGGAGAAATTGTAGCCATCGCTTGCGATTATCTGCAAAAAGTAACAGAGCAAAACAGAGTATTTTTACAGTAAGTAGAAGAAAAGAAACTGAATTTCTATATAAAATTTGAAATTAAAACAGAAAAAAAAAAAACAAAAAAAACAAAGAAAAGCTATTGATGGAAATAAAATACAAGGATTTGAGATGGGTACTCTGTCTTGAAGCAGAGAAGAAAATGGAAAAGAGACGAGAGAAAGAGAGGGAGAGGAGGGAGGAGAGAATTTTTACTCGAATTTTTTTTTTTTTTCTAAAGTGAGACTGTTTGGTAGTTCAAGAAGAAGATGGCGTTTTTTGGGGTTATATATTGTGAAATTTTTTGATAAAGAGCACTTGACTTGGTTTTAGCAATAAATAGTTTTTTTTCAGTGATTGGAGTTCCAAAAGTAGAAATAGAAGGTACAAAATAAAAAAAACATTTCTTTCTTGCCAAGTATTTTCCAGCTCATCAGACTCTTCTAGTAGCTCTATTACAAAATTCTTATTTTTTGAAAGGAATATACCAAAAACTCAATAGATAAAGAATCTTAATTTTGTCTTCTTTTTTTTTATACATGTGCATTCTTAAATTAATAATTATTATTGGTTGGATCTGACGAGATCAATCACTAAACGCGTGATTATAATATCTATTAACCATTTAAATTACACAATTTTATATGCTTTTTATATGAGTGAGATTTGAAAATATTTTAATCATACTTTTAGTGAAAATGTGTATAAATTTATTATTGAGGCTTGTTTGTTTTTCAAATCTGAAATGTTAGAGAATTTAAAAAGACATTTTATTTGTTTTTAAGTGGTTTAAAATCTAAAAAGAACACAAATATATATATATATATATATATATATGTATATGTATAATAAGTTAATATTTGTTTGAACTTAAACAAATTATAAATTTTAACACAATTATCATATTTTTAGTGAAAAAATTGTATAAATTTATCTATATATTCAAAACGTAATCTCAGTCATCCCAATCAATATATAATAAATTTAAATTCTTTTGATATTTTTTTAAATAAAATCATCCAAAACACCTTGTTTTCTTTTTCCTTTTTCTTATGAAGATAATGTTCACTACTTATTATAAAATATTTATAAGTTTTTTCAATTGAAAACTTCAAATATTAAGTGATTCTTTTTCTGATTCTGATTTTTTTTTTATCTCTATTAATCAATCACTAATACAAAAACCAACTTTCCTTTTGATACGTTAGTGGGAGTTCCCATCGTGCGTATTTATTATAGTTTTCTTCCAATTATATATGAGTATATGTGTAGATATTTAAACAGTACAATTAGTGATTAATCTCAACGTGTCCCAATATAATTATGATCCGTTATGTTATGTGTTAGCTTTTAAAAAATAAATAATAAAATTTCCTATGGGTATATACCAAAACACACACAAATTTAATTATTATAAGCACTTAGTTGATATGATAACCTTTTTGTGTGAATCATAAAAAAACATAAAAAAGAACAAGACAAAGTGCTGATCTTATACTAAAAGCTTCTAATTTGAGTTAATGTTTACTCATTACTCAAATTCCATCATCTTATTTTAGTTAAATTTCAGCAATCAAAAAACAAAAAACAAAAACAAAAAACAAAAAGCAAAAACAAAACAAAAGCGCCTATAATAAGCTCAGACAAAAGTTTGACAACTCATGAGCTTCCACAAAATTGCCTAGCAAACACCAGCCAGCCGCCTTCACTGCCACGTAAGAGTCTGAATCTCTTTGTTTTTCCAAAATGACACGTTTTCGTTTGATTTATTTACTATTTTTTTCTACCTAGATAGTGCACAAGTCGAAAGCTACTGAGATGGTATGTACTTATAAATAGAAAAAAATAGAAAAAAGCACAACAAACTAATGATTTTTGGCTGCCATGGCGGCTGGTAACCTGAAATTTTTTTAAGAAAACATTTATCAGTTTATTAATTAATTTAATTAAAGTTTGAAATATCAAAGATTAAACGCAAACTAATCGTCGCAAGTAGAGAATTTTAGAAGATTTTTAGTTGTTGTTTCTCAACGTGAGATGATCAGAAATTGTGTCCCTTAGTGAAATGCAATTAGAAGATTTCTAATTTTAAAAATATACAATAAAAAAATATATACAATATATATATATATATATATAGAGAGAGAGAGAGAGAGAGAGAGAGATTTTCATAAATTTTCTGAATCTTTGGGGGATATTTATGATAATTTTCACTTAAAGAATTTCAAATTCAGTAGAACCTATGTGTATTGCAATTTTTATTAAAACTTAAACGAGATTAAGAATACGTTGAAGTTAAAAAAAAAAAAGGTTAATAATATAAACTTTAAATTATATTTATCTATTTTATTGATAAATTAAAGATCGATTATAAAATCGGCACTTTTTCTGTTATAAGCAGTTGAAAATGTTACATAAATTCCAGAATTTGACATCCTGTGCCTGTCAATTTTTTTTTGTCATTCATGAATTCCGTTTCTTTTTACTAGGCTTTTGATAAGATGAATTGCTATTATTTCGTCTAGTAGTGTCTGAGAGTTGAAAAGGACTCATTGTTGCAATCAGTGTCAAATTGGGTGAGAATGGAAATCGGCTTTTCTTGCTTAGAGATGTAAAGAGTTTTTTTTTTATCTGGAGCTAAATGAAATGAAACAGTTTGACTCAAGCTAGGGTTGTTTTTTTTTTTTGTTTTAATTTTTTTTATATATAGACAGGTTCCGATTCGGTTCGTCAGTTTGGAACTCTAAATTGAGAACTAAACCAATCCGATTAATTTTAAAAAAAATTCAATCGAACTGAACTAATAAAATATTTTAAACCAGTTCAAAATTAATTGGACAGATTCAATTCGGTTTTATGGTTTGATGCGGACCCTAGATTGTGTGGGACGATCACGGCTAATTTGTAAACAAAGGATTGAATTAAAAATTGGTTGAATCCTCAATCCTCCCACCCTTAACAGACCGACAGAGACAAACAACATTGGAAACTACTGAGATATTGACAGCACTTAGAAAAGCACAACAAACTAATGACTTTTGGTCGTTGTGCCGGCTTATAATCAGAACCGGCTTTTTGAAGGAAAAATTTGTCAGATTATTAATTTATTTATTAGAGTTTGAAAGATCCAAACGTTAACACGCAAACTAATAGTACAAAAAATAAAGAATTATAGAAAGATTGTTAGTTTTCAAAGTAAGATATGATTAAAAAAAGGTTTGATGGGGTTTAAATTTTCAAATAAAGCTAATGCATAGTGGTCTTTGAATACGAGACATAAGTTTTTTAAGCATAACAAATGATAACTTGTTGATTTTATAAGGTCGTAATTACAAAATCATAATTTAATATTTTGAAATCTATTAAAATATTATTTATTGTATTTATAAAAATATATCTATTTATAATTTAAGTAATTAGTACATATTTTTATTTATATTAGTAGTAGAGATTTAAACATGTAATAATTATAAAAATATATATTTTCTGATTATAGAATTAGATATTTGAATTATAATTTTAAAATTGTACTATTTAAATAAATATAAGTGTGAATTTTCTTTTTCTTTTTTTGTTTTTTGCATGAGCAAGTAATGAAGTCAGCATTACAAAACTGAGCAAGACACTAAACTTATTTAATTATGCAGAGAATAATAAAAATAATCATGAAAGGGCAAAAAGCAAGTGAATTTTCATTTGAAGAACTGTCTGTGAATTCAATTGGCAGGCTTTTTAGACTGCAGCTGTAGTGAAAGATACTTTGGAACCATCCTTGCTGTTTCCCATTATTGTGATTTTAATAACTAATAATATTTTTAGGTTTCAAAAAATATATAGTAAACCAAACTTGCTGCATGTATTGTATATGTATGGTTTGATTCCGTCATTAAATTTTGAAGAATGTGAAAGAAGTTTTGACCCAATCAAAAAAATAATTCACTTGCACAATTTAAGATATCATGAACTGTACAAATTAATTAGTATATTTACGATATCTATTTTTATAATAGAAAAAAAACTTTTTACATATATACTAGTAAATGGTCATTCTGGTAAAATTATTCGGTAGGTAATTTAAGATTGTCTAATATAAAAGACAACATCTAATTTAGAAAATGGACAACAACATCTCTCATAAGAGAGATTTTTATAAGTTTTTACTTTTTAGGAGATGTTTATAATGATTTTTAAGATCTCTAATGAATCTTTAATTTACTTTCAAAGTGGGATTTATATGTATTGTAATCTTAATGAAACCTTAAGCGAGAATGCAAGATTAAGGGTAACTTTGTTATTTTATATAAAAACTGAATACACGAAAAAAATTTGAAGACTAAATAGAGATAGAAACTTAAATATCATATTTATGTTATTCCTTCTGACGATTAAATTAAAATATTGATTTTTTTTTAAATGGAAACATCTTAGTGTAGATAAAATTAAAATAATAGTGAGAATTATAAAAAATGGTTTAATAAGTAGGTGAAAAATTATTTTTAACCACTTTTATAATTTAATTTTATAAATATCCCTCAACAATACTCTGACTAGATAATTATAAAAAAAAAAAACCATAAAAATAAAAAATTATAACAAAATCCATTATAAATTACATAAAGGCCCTATTTACACTTATACCGAGTTTAAACTTAAAATCATTTTTTTTCTCTTTCTTCATATATCAAATATATTTTCTTCTTTTTTTTTTTATTTCTTTCTTCTCAATTACCTCAACAACATCAAAACTATTGATTGTTGGACGCCTTGAGAAGTGGCTTGAGAAGTTTTCTTATTCCCGATTCATTTACGGTAGCCGAATAAGGTAGGGCAAAATTATTAATTTTATGATTTTTTTAGTTTTTTATTTAAAATGTGTTTTATGATACTATTTTGTATAAATGTGTTTGATTTGTGTTATATATGATTTTGATTTGTGGTTGGAATGATTTGATTGATATTAGGTTTTTTTTTAAAAAAAATGTTGATGGTTTTAAAATTTGGTTAGTGAAATGTTATTAGTAAAATTATGTTGGTGAAGTGTTGTTAGTGAAATATTGGTTAGCAATACAAATATTTATAGGAGTGTTTAAAATAAATTTACCATTTTAGAAATGGTTAAAAACGATTATTTTTTCGTATGTAATCAAAAATAATTTTTTATATATTTATGTGACTATTTATGAATTTGTCCCTTAAAATATATTACTATAAGAATGATAGTTATGGAAAAAAATATTTTAATTATAATTAAGTGATTATGTGTTAAGTGACAACTCATAAATTCTAATTTTTTTATTTACATTTTTTTTAGTTGTTTGACCAATTTTAAAAAATAAAAATAATTTTTTTTTAGAGGGATACAATTACAATATCAACAACTGCCGAGACCTGTCGAGATTAATCACTAAACGCGTGGCCCAGATATCTACTCCCACAATAAGAGGAGAAAACTACCCACACATACACATGGTGGGAATCGAACTCCTCACCACAGAGGTGAGAGGGAGTTGCACTAACCACTTTACTACAAGTAGATGTACAATAAAAATAAAAATTAATTTGTCCAATTGAGACTTTTAATATAAACCCTTTTAAACAAAAGTTTCAAAATTTTAATTAACACTAATATCCATTATTAATAAATCCCAAAACCGTCTACTTATGATCAGTTGTACATGTTTTACAATTAAAAAGGATTTTGACTCTTTTATGGTAAGCCGTTGAAAAAGTTATATCAATTGGCACAACTTGACAATTTCTGTGTACATATCCACAAATGAAAGAGTATCTATTATCTAAGGGTTAATTGCACTAACATCCCCTGTTGAATGGTGTTATTGCACTCGCTGGCAAGTTTTCCGTTTATTGCACAAACCACCCCTCGATTTCGTTGACTGGACCGTTGACTCGCGGTCAAATTGATATTTTGGTCAAAAAGACCATTTTACCCTTACCATTTTATTTTATTTAATAAATTATTATCTTTAATAATTATATAAATATTTAATTATATAATAAAAAAATAATTAAAAAAATAATGGACCAGATCTCATCTGGTCCATTAGATGGGAAATATCTCCATCCAATGGACCAGATATCATCTGGTCCATTGCTCAAAAAAAAAAAAAAAAAATTGAAGATGATGGTTCCAGAAATTTGGAACCATCTCTCCGCTCTTCTTCATTTTTCTCTAGAGAATCGCTCCCCCCCTCCCATTCTCTTTCTAAACCCTTAAATCCATCCCCCCCCCTTCAACTCCATCGCAGATCTGCGATGGAGTTCATCTCAGATCCATCGCAGATGGAGCTTCCATCTGCGATGGACTTCAACATACATCCATCGCTGAGCTCTGCCATCTCAAACACGTTTTCTTCTTCTGGGTTCAGTCTTCTTCTGCGATGGACTTCATCATACACGTTTTCTTCTTCTGGGTTCAGTCTTCTTCTGCGATCTCTAATCTCTCCCCTTCAACTCCATCGCAAATCTGCGATGGAGTCCATCTCAGATCCATCGCAGATCTGCGATGGAGTCCATCTCAGATCCATCGCAGATGGAGCTCCATCTGCGATGGAGACCATCGCAGATGAGAGATCCATCTGCGATGGAGACCATCGCCTCTGCGATGGTCTCCATCGCAAAGGTTTTCTGGGAAAAAAAAATAAAGAACAAGAAGAAGAAGATAAGTGTTTTCTGGGTAAAATGTGTTTGGGTTTTCTGTGATGATTGATGATGAATGTGTTTGGGTTAATGTGATGATTGATGATGAATTTGGTTAATTTGATGATGAATTATTTGGGTTAATTCTGGGTTAAAAAAAAATAAAATCTGGAATTGAAATATTTTGATTGATGATGAATCTGGGAAAAAAAAAATCTGGAATTGATGATGTTGATGATGTAGGTGGTAATTTGTTTGATGAATATGATTATTTTTTATTTTTTAATTATATAAATTATTTTTATATAATTAAATATTTATATAATTATTAAAAATAATAATTTATTGAATAAGTTAGAAATAAAATAAAATGGCAAGGGTAAAATGGTCTTTTTGACCAAAATATTAACTTGACCAAAATGGTCTTAATCGAGGGGTGGTTTGTGCAATAAACGGAAAACTTGCCAGCGAGTGCAATAACATCATTCAACAGGGGATGTTAGTGCAATTAACCCATTATCTAATTGACTTATCGAATAGAATTTATTGGACTTCTAGAAAGTTTAATATCGTTTAAAAAATATGTTGTTGAATTCATTTTACTAGTAAATGACATATTATGATTTCCCTCTATTATCTCACGCGGTTAATAAATAAGTGATATTATAGAAAGTAAAAAAAAGTTAAATTACTCACCTTACCCCGTTGGAAAATCCCCCGAACTTCAAATGTTAGGGTTGAGAGGCAAATATTTTCATTTAAAAAAAAATCATTTTACAAATCTCCTGTTTATAATTTTCAAACTTTATTATGTTACTTTTGGTGTATGAGATTGTATTAAACTATTTTTATAGGATGAGATATGATTGGATTGGATTTAATATAATTAAATTAATATTATGTTATGGTTGGTGCAGTACGAATTAGACCGAAAATAGGTATGTTTTTTATTTAGTATAATATAAGTCTAAAAAAAAAATTATTGTTTATTATATTTTATATGGGTGAGTTTGGTTAATGTAAAATTAGATTAAATTTTTTTTAAGTGAAATAAAATCATTTTAAATTAATTAAAAAATAATATTATTTTATATTAATTTTTTAAAAATTATTTACTGAATAAAATAATTTTTTTAAAATAAATAAAACTATTTACATTAAATATAAAATAAAATTTATTTTTTGGTTTTTTTTAGAAATACTAATTTTTTTAATAAATATATTAAATTCATTTTTAAAATAAATTAAATATTTAATAAGAAAAAGCTTAGGAAGGATTATTTAGTCCAACAGTGGATTGGAGAAATTTAATTTAGTGTGGCCAATTGGATTGGGATTAGTCAAATTTCAATGCAATCATATCAAACAAACACATCCTAAAGTAGTGGGCCGTGAGATGGATTTTCGGCCCAAAGATGCCTCTAAAATTTGGTAGTAACCAGACCCGTTTTCACTTACGAACGTGAAATTTTTTTTTTAAAAAAAAAAAATTGGAAACCGAGAACAAAATTGTTTTGGGGTTTGCCGAACCAAACGAGGATTTACAGTGAGAAACAATACAATTATTGGCGGGAAAACGAAGGAAGAAAAGGAAATCTAAGTTTATAAAATTTTGAAATGGCGAACAAGCTGATCAGCGAGATGGGACTGCCCAAATCAATCGCCAACATCTTCGCTGCTCGCAACATCATCACAGCTAAGGTTGTATTTTCACCTTTTTTTTTGTTGAAACTCTTGAATCTGCAGCCGTAAAAACTGAAAACTCGATTTTTTTTTTTTAACTAGTAATAGTCAATCAATTGGTTATTGTTGTTTTTTGGTTTCAGGACGCGTTATCGTTGACTGAATTCGAGTTAATGGAACTACTAGATGTGGGATTATCAGATGTGAAATCTGCATTAGCACACATAAGTCAGATTGTGTCTCCACCATACCAAACTGTGAGCATATTTAACCTTTTTTTTTTTTTTTAAAATTTTAAGGAGAAAAGGGAATTTAGGGGTTTTTGTTTGTTTGTTGAGAATTTGAGCTTGAGACCTCATCCACTGTTAAGAGGTGTGGTTACCATTAAATTATGTTTGCAATCACGGGAATTTTGGGCTTTAATTTTGGTTCCGGTTGTGTTAATAGGGACTGTTGTTGATGGAGCAATGCATACAAAATGAGCAGTTGGGAGGGCATCTCCCCACACGATTGAAAGGACTTGATGCTGCCTTGTGCGGTGGAATACCTTTCGGTGTGTTGACGGAGTTGGTTGGTCCAGCTGGGATAGGCAAAACCCAAGTAATTACAATGCAGTTTCGTATTCTTGTTGATATCTGCAGATTTCTTGCTGATTGGATTCTGTGCGTTAGATGTCTTAATCTATGATTCCTCATTGCTTCATTTGGATTGGCTTTTCTTTTTAATTTCATGCACCTCTATCTTGTGATTCATATCTTTTCATATGTATTTTCGTTGTGACTGAGCAATGTACGAGACAATAATAACAACTCTACCGGTGGCTATTTTATGAAAGTTGTGTTTTAGACAAGTGTTTTCTGCTTTCACCAATAATGACATTGAATTTTTTTCCATTAAGGAATAAGATTTTTGGTAGTTTGTCTTTGGTTGGCGTATCAATCTTGGTTGTTTCAATCACTTGCAGTTTTGCTTAAAGCTATCGTTATTGGCTTCGCTGCCAGCTCATTATGGAGGCTTAGACGGTCGCGTAATATACATTGATGTAGAATCCAAATTTAGTTCAAGGAGGTACTGTAGTTAACTCTTCTTCTGCTTTGGATCATTATTTTACAGTCTTTTGATTCAATAAGAGAGACAACTTTTGAGTGTGAAATTTGACTTCCTCAGGATGATAGAAATTGGAGCAAAAAGTTTCCCTGAAATATTTCATATGAAAGGAATGGCACAGGAGGTTTGGAGGAATATATTTTCAAATCTTTCCCTTTCAATTTGGTTAACATCCCGAGTTGAGAGTCTAAAAATGTGTTAACTTATCCATTTATATTGTAGATGGCTGGTAGGATTCTAGTCTTGCGGCCAACATCACTTTCTGAATTCACTGAGAGGTTTGACCCACAAGAAGACTCCATTTTTTTTAGTCTTAGAAATGACTATAGGACTGGAAGCTGCTAAGAGTTTTGACGTTGCATTAGTAAGAAGTTCAGCTGAATGTTTGGTTACATGCTAAGAAAACCAGGAAGGCTTCAGCTTGGAACTATTATAAGGTCCGATTTGACAGCTTATTAGAATCCAGAAAGGGAAATAGGAGGGATGGTGCTCTATGCTTTGACAAGTAATCTGACTTTTTAGTCACTGTGAATGTTTAAATAGGACTTGATTACTCTGGTTCTACAGTATGCTCTGTTTTTTTTAATCATTGAATTTATTCTCCCAGTTAGTTAAATGACTAACGAAACAATTAGAAGATTGTATTCAACAGTTTGCAACAAATAAAGGTTTCACTCCTCCAAAATCAAGTGAAGCTGCTAGTGATTGATAGCATGGCGGCTCTTGTTTCAGGGTGAGGTTTCTATTCCTTTCTGCTGTTTTACCTGGTGCAGCTATTCAAAATTAAATCAAGTTACAGCCCTCCAGCATTGGACTTTGGATGAGGTTGCTGTTGGATATAACATGTCTGCCCTTGTACTAGGATGAATACAAATGCACGATTGTATCCTTAGCCGCTGATTTGCAATTCATATTTCAATTCTAAGGTTTACATCCTAGTACTTTCTAAAGATAAAGAAATCCTAAACGTATATCTAAATAGAGATAGCTCTTAGTGTGCTCCTGTACTTGTCCTTTCAATAGAACTTCATATAGTAGAATAACCTTTGAACACCCATTTGCGCCCTAATATCTAGAAGAGAAAAGTGGCCATGCTGTAGTCTGCATAACCAATCAGTGGAATCTGTTAAACTGTTTTTCATTGGTGGAAGAGTCAAGGGAGCAGGAAGGTGATTTCTTTTTTTTTTTTTTTGTAAAGTTTACACTTTTTTCTTCAACTGGCGTACGGACAATTACATCAAAGACCTGGAGTTCAATACTGGTGCATGATCTTCTCATGCTGATCTCTGACTGAAATGCTGTCAACTAAGTCCATGTCAATACGTACGGACATTGCAATTTTAACTAAGTCTGTCGTAGTAGAATGACTTTTACAAATTTTCCTTCCTTGTTAAGATAACCTTACATACTTGGGGTTAGTTCATGAATTCATTTTTGGCCTTCATACTATATTTACACAAAACCTATTCCTTAAATTTTGGAAGTGTTTTCAGAGCATAGAATATCATACATTATAGTGTACTGCCTGTTTGGTTTATTAATAAAGCAAGGGTCATTATATCTTGTTCAGGGAACATGAACAGGGAGCCCCTAGGCAGCATCCTTTGGGTTGGCATATTTCCTTCATTAAGTGAGAATCATATCTTTTCAACCTCTAGTAGTGGAATTTATGTTTTGAGGTTATTTTCTTTTCAGTTCATCAAGTCATACAATTTCTAATTGTCTAGGTCACTTGCTGAATTTTCACGAATCCCAGTTGTAGTGACAAACCAAGTGAGATCTCAAAGCCGTGATGAATCATGTCCATATTCTTTCCAAGGTATTGTGTGTAACTGTATTATGAAAGTTTCCTTATGATTTATTAACAAAATACAAATCAATCTGTGCAGTGCAAGATAAGGGTAAAACTGTAGAGGATTCCACAAGATATAGTTCTCATCTTGTTGCTGCTTTGGGAATTCACTGGGCTCATGCTGTAACCATTCGTCTTGTGCTCGAAGCCAAATCAGGTTTGGCCTGGCAATTGTCATAGCATAAATTAAGCCTAAGCTGCCTTGAAGCAAACTCCTTCTCCTGGGGGGATTTTGTTTTGTGATTTTCTTGCATATGGAAGTAAAAAAAAAAAAAAAATTATATTTTTTTTGCTGTCTATTACCAGATTGTTTTCTTCTAGAAAGTGGTTGGCCAAAGCTAATATATTGATTTTCTGATTTTTCTCACAAGTTTTACTTGAAAAATTTAAAAGAACAAGTTGACAACATGGGTATGTAGGTGTAGGGATGCCTTTTCTCCTTGTCCTGATCCACTTCTTAATAAAGTATATCTTTATCACAGAATCAAGTGAGAAGTAAATAAGGAACTTGTGGAATCAAAACCCTGATGAAAGCTCTTATTTGAGGAACTTGTAGATGACTTTCTTCTAAGGAGAGAAGTAACATTTGAAAGCAAAAGATTGTTTCCTTACTTAAGTGGGATGATTTTTCTTATGTTGCAGGTCAAAGGTCTATGAAGGTGGCTAAATCTCCGATATCACCACCTCTGGCTTTTCCATTTAACATAACTTCATCTGGGATTTCATTGCTAACTGATGATGGAATGGAACTGACAGGGCCAGAGATAAACGCAATTTCTTGCCAAGGTAGGTCTAGGAGACTTGCTTATGGTGATTCTGCAGAACAATTTGGAATAGACATAACTACCTATGGAATAGTTTTCGTGCTGGAGAACTTGCAGCGAATAATATTCATCATAGTGAATTTTACTTATATAATCTTCTATAGAAGAAGATCCCTGGCCTGATAAACTAAGATCATTTTAACCTGCCAAGAGACTGCCAGTTATGCTTCATCGAGTTTGTGCTTTCTAGGAAATGCTTAATTGATTTAAAATCTACATCTTTCAAGCTTGTTTAAGAATTTGGTTTACGTTCTTTAGAAGGGATAGGTTAGAATTCTGATATTCTAATGACTAATATCTGCAGGGCATAATGACATCATTAATTTTGATGGGGAAAGGTAGAATTGATCAATCAGGATTGTAGCTGTATTGGTCAATTTGCAGGCGTGTCCGAAGACTACCAACAAAATTGGTGACCCATTTTGATTATTCTATTTTCACTGTCAAAGAAAATTCAGTCAAGATGTTTAATTATGGCATTCATCATTCATCTTGACCTGTAAATGCAATTTTTAGTGGGTGAGTGCACTCGGGTATAATACTAGGTCATTTTGTCTTATGTAGTTTGTTTGTAATTGTCTCATGCATCCATGGATGAAGAAAGCGGCATAAGTCGCCGCTTAATCGCCGGTGGTCAATTTGTAGGCGTGTCCGAAGACTACCAACAAAATTGGTGACCCATTTTGATTATTCTATTTTCACTGTCAAGGAAAATTCAGTCAAGATGTTTAATTATGGCATTCATCATTCTTCTTGACCTGTAAATGCAATGTTTAGCGGGTCACTCAGGTATAATACTAGGTCATTTTGTCTTATGTAGTTTGTTTGTAATTGTCTCATGCATGAACCATGGATGAAGAAAGTGGCATACCGCATAAGTCGCTGCTTAATCGCCAGCGAGGCACTAGGCTGCGTCTCGCCTCCGAGATTAGGAGTTAAGCGGCCATTAAGCGGTGAAGGGACGGCGGGGTTGCGGTGAAGGGGACTGGTCGCGGCGGAGGAAGAAGAAGAAGCGAAGGAAGGAGAAATGTTTTTTAAAACCTAACCCCCAAAACGATGCCGTTTTGTGGGTTTAGGAATTTTTTTTTTTTTCTTTTGGAAACAGAACCCCCAAAACGACGCTGTTTTAGGGGTTTAAATTAAAACCCCAAAACGACGTCGTTTTGGGGGTTATGTTTTAAGTTTTTTTTTTCTTTTCTTCTTCTTCCTTCTTATGGCGGTGTTGTGCATTCTTATTCTTCTTCCTTTTTTTTTTTTTTTCTTCTTCTTCCCCTCGACTAGATTCGTTCCCGTCGCCTCCGATTTACCTCCGGCCAGGCGACTTCCGGCAGACCGTTTAATCCCTGTTTAAGCGGTTTAGGCACTAGGCTGTGGGTTGTCGCCCAACTAGCGCCTAGCGCTTTCTGCAACCTTGCATACATTACGAATTCACGAGCAAAATCTTTTTCATTTTACAAAATTGCTAGTGGAATAGTTTAGTTACTATGCATTAATAAGCAAGGAAAATGGTAGTAATCTCAGATATTTCAATAGCACCCGGTAGGATGTGATCTCTCATAAATTGCTATAAGTAGACTTAAACCATTATGTGGTTTCCACCTATAGTTCATAAAACATATTGTCTTGGCATTGCAATCAAATCTATATTCATACAAGGGCAGATATGCTGAACAATAATTAAGAAATCCAACTAGCATTACTTTACTGCACATTCTTGAGGTGGTGGAGTAGTGCTTGCAAATTTGGCATATTAACCCACATTTTCTTTTTTTCAAATATAATTGAATTGATTGTTTTATTTCATTTGCTAAATCGGCTTCTTTCTCATTTGTCACCTTCATCTTGATGAACCCATATTACTTGACCTCCACTTTATTGTTTTGACCTGAATGAAATTATGAAGCTTGTTGTTAATGCAGAGAACAAAATCATTTAGAAGAAATAAGGATTGGTCAAGAGAGACATCTTAGTCACTAGAACAACTAGCTACTCATAACTTACGGTTTTCAAATACAATAAATTATCTTTGAAAGTCTAAATCAGTGATAACTAGATTTTAGCAATTCCTTACTTGTTTCTCTAAGGTTTTAGGTTCTAAATATTTTATTTGGGATATATCAAGAGTTTTCATGTTAGCTTTGTCTAGAGAATAGATTCAAGGAGCAAAAGGTTTCAGATTTTAGTTGATCAATTTTTTGTTGCATTGATATATGAACATGATGCTGTAATTATGTATCGTAATCGTCATTGTTTATTTAAACATAAGCACAAATATAGTTTATCAAAATGCTCCCCACTTCATGTGTATATATGTTGACAAAACTTTAGAGCAAATTCTAAAACAGAGCTTAAAAGAGAAAGAAGATTGCACGGTGAATTGGTGATGTAATGCACTAGAATGGAAATATACGTACACCTTAGGATGGTTTGGCAGGTATGCTTAGGAAATGGGCTGTTAGTTTTTTTGATCTGGGCCTAAGGCCAAGCACTGGATCAAGGTTTCTGTGGCAATTATTTAGTCTGTTGGACGTTGGATAAAACAAATGAGAAAGGACAATAAGTGTCTGCTCTTTGGTTCTACAGCTTTAAATTAAAACAAGATTGTTATGTTCACTGCTGGCAATTAGCTCAAGTGCCAAGACATTTGGAGGGAGTTGAGGTGAGCCTGGAGTCCGAATCTTACTAATAATAAAATATAAACACAATATGTTTGGCTGAGTCTCTTTATCTCATATAAATTATAATGAGAAACTTACTTTTAAAAGTTTGAAAAGAATTTTGAAGTGCCACATCAAGTAAACCAAGAAGGAAAAGTGCTAGTTGATTGCAAGCCAATTTTGATAAAATAAGGACATAAATTTATTATATTTCTCTTGCTTTCTTTCAGTAAAATATTCATGTTTATCTACAACGATGATAAATTTTAAGGAAACGTGTACTTACACACATTCTAAGCTCTGTTTTTTAATACTGCTTTGGAAGATGAGATCACGATCAGCCAATCCTCGTTAACTTACAAAAAGGAAAAGAGATAGTGACAACCTTTTGAATCCTCAGACAAAAGGATGGAAGTAGAGTGCATTGTTTATAATCTAGGATTGGTTTTATGCTGAGAGAAAAGCAAAGTAGAATATATATTTATAAACAAATGTTGGGATAGTGGAAAATAGATTAGCAAGACGAAGACAGAGTTTAGGTACTACTAGTGGTAGCAAGTTGTAGTTTTGATAATAATGTATTGTCAGTTGAACCATGTTTGGCATAAAAAACAATAATGGTTTAGATATTGATATTGAGACTGTCTCTTTGGTGCATATGAGTTGAATTTTGCAAATATGCTCTAAAGATCATATTGAGTCTCCTTAGTTAGAATCACTTTTTCGGCTTTTTAGTGATAATTATGCTATATGTATATATAAATTTTTTTAAAGATGGATACATTCATACGAGTTATGATCAATCTGATGGCATTACCCTTGTTGATTGGCTGCCGAGGGTTACCATTATAGACAGAATCATGCTTTATATGGTGCACATGCCATTATTAAGACCACTGCCCTCTATAGCATAAGGCGGTTGATTATTCTTTACTCAAAAAGATTTTACTGCATAACACACTGATGAGGTTTATGAGATCATGGTCAGGTCAGCATCATACATGTGATCGCATGTTTTTACATACATTCCCTCTCCCTTTATCTTACACGGCACTTCCCTTTTAGGATCACATAGTTTGAATTGAATATGATCTTTAACAGGAATGCCTTAGCATGTACTTCACCAAGATTCATGACAACTTGTTCTTGTCTTATACATTATTTTGTAGGAACCAAGGAGCCTGGAGGAGTTCTTTTAAATTCATATATTGAACATAAAGATTTGTGTGCTCTGTTGCTTGTTCTTAGCTAAAAAATGATATATATTAAAGCATCTACAACCTTCTTCTGATGCTGATTTCTTGAGAAAATACTGGGGAGAAGAAGCCAAAGATTGGACAGCTTTTTAAGGTTTCTTGCTTTCCTTTATTTGTTTATTTTTTGCTTTAGCTTTTACTTATAATAATGATTTCTTTGGGTACATAACCTGACTTTGTGTGTGTTTATGCTTATCTTATCAAATAAACAAATGCACATTGCTGTTTCTATGTTTGAAATGTGAATCATCCACTGCATCACCAGCCTGACTTTATTAATATGTTATAACAATGCAAATGTACATGTATGTATATGTGTGTGTGCGTGTTGTGTGTGTGTATATATATATATATATATATATATTCAGAGTTTTGTCAGATGTCTATGAACCTGAAAAGCTTTTGAGTACAGATGCAATTAAACCTTACAATAAATAAATTAATCTGGATTATGTTCTGATTCAGCTACAAAGGAATTGGCAATTTTTTAATTGATTGTGTGTTTTGGCATCTTAATCTCCTCGAAATTATATGCTTTGTTTAGTGTTTAATTTATATATATATATATATATTTTAAAAGATGATATTTGTTGTGTTTATTATATGATTTAGTGACATGGTGTCCTCTGGCCACTATCAATTTTTATTTAATATTGGTTTGTTTATTTATATTGTATTATATATTCTACATGTAACTTTGTTGTGTATGATAGCAACTTATGATCTGAATTTCATTTCAAGTTGACTGTTCACAGGATCATTTGTGCTCACCCTATTAATTTTCATGTCCCCCCAACTTATAAGTTGAGCTCTTCTAGAAAACCCTATCAATTATTTGAAAGAAATTAACAAAATAAACGTGAAGCCTTTTGGATATTTCTTTATCGTTTTTTAAAAAAAAAAAAATTTAAAAATACAGATAGATTCAGACGTACTTTATTATTCTTTTATTAAAATATATGAATTTAATAATTTTAAAATTTGATAAAATAAAAACCACTCTTAAAAGAATATTTGATTTCAAATAAAATCATATTAGGATCTATGAATTTTAGAAATCACTTGTATGCACTGTATTTTCACAGTTACAAAACAAAAGTCTTTGAATTATTATTATTTTTTTTAAAAAAATTGTCCTTTTTTTTCCCTTTAATTTTTCTTTTTTATTTTGTGCTTCCTTAAAACATATCTTTAAAGTATTCTGTGATATTTCTTTCATTTTTGGGACAAGGTCACCATCAAAAAACTGTGAGCAAATAGTGGTTTTGATATGGTGTGATTTAGACTTTATGAGTTGTCTTAATTTTAATTTTAATTTTTTTAATATTAAAACTATTTCGCTTCACTCACACGCCCATCATTGTAGTCCATAATTTTATATTTTATTATGATAATTTCTATGAAATTGCAAATTCAACTTCATAAAGACAGCTACTATATAAATTAAAATTTTCATTATCGTAACAAAGTAATAGTTGTCGATTAATTTTTTTTTTTTTTTGAATATGGTAGAAGTCAACATTTTAAAAATTACAAAGTTGAATAAAATTTTATGTTGCTCTTTGTTATTTAACAGTTAACTAGTTAATTAATGATATATATTTTTTTATAATTTTAATAAAACTAGAATATGATTCGACATCAATCAAATATAGGATATTTTGTAACAATTTTACTCTTTTAAAAATAATAAAATTGAATAATTCTCGTGTACTCCCAATACTATAATGCTAATACTAATAGGTAGTTGCAAAATCTTTTAAAGTAACAACTCTTTTGAGGATTTAGTTTTTTCTATGGTAATATATATAAATAATAAACAACCAAATTATTTGGTATTTTTTATTATTTATTATTTTATTTGTGTTCTTAATACTATAATGTGTAGTTGCAAAATCCTTTAAAGTAACAAGATTTAGTTTTTTATACATCAATATAATTATTTGGTATTTTATTTTATAACTATTTTATTCCTCACGAATATCAAGTGACAAGTTGAGCTATTTTATTGGTCCATAAGTAACCACATGACCAGCAAAACACAAAATCAAGATCTCTGAAATTAATAAAAAATTGAAACTGAAATTAATCTACTTTTGATAGCCTGATATTGACCACACCATAGCCCTACCTCTACACGCAATAAAATAAAATAATAGTAAAAAAATAGTAGTGGGTGCGTAAGAGTGGAGGGACCGAGGGTATTGTTGTAATTTGACTGAAAACTAATTATATATAAGCATAGCATTTTCCATCATTTCAAACAAAACCAATAATTGCAGTTGAAAATAATAAATAAAAAGAAAAAGTAGGAATATTAAAAAAATGATAAAAATGGAAAGTTTGACCAAAACGATAGAGTTTTATATTAGAAAAGAAGAGTTTCCATGAATGGATATGAAGCGTCCACGTCTCCCTAGGAGTTAAACCTCGTACGCTCTTGCCGACAAAGAGACCCACCACAAAAGGAAACCCATTTGTACTTGACTCCATGTATTTTTTTTTTTATTGTCGTTATTATTATTATTATATAGAAATATTATTAAAATTCTCCCAATAATTTAGTGTATTCATTAAAATTTTCATTTAGTTTTATTTATAACTAAAATCCATCATATATTTTGATGTATTCGTTAAAATTTTTTCTACTGTCAGTTTTAATTATTAAAATACCATTAACTGTTAACTTTTTCGTTAAAAATATTATTAAAATTCCTCTCTAATTTGATGTATTAGTTAAAATCTTCCCTTAATTTTATTTATGGTCAAAATTTTTTCCGTAATTTTATTTTATAGTTAATTTTCTCCTTACCGTCAGTTTTAATTACTAAAATACTTTTAACCATTAACTTTCTATAAAAAACTTTCTAAGGGTATAAAAGTAAATATATATATATATATATATTAAATTAAAGGGCAATTATCAATTTAACCTTTAACTTTTGGAAAATTATCAATTTTTTAAAGCAATTTCGTTTATTGATATCCTTGGGTCTTAACTTTTTGAAAATGAATCTTTTTGGTCCTTTTGATTAATTTTCTAACGGTCAAACCTCCTAGAATTGAAAAAAAGACTGATTTGCCTTTGACTCTATATAAATGAGTCAAAATTACAATTTTAACCTCAAAATTTTAAAATGATTAGTAATATTTAGAAGGATAATATAGTCATTTCATATTAATATTTAAAAAATAAAATTTAAAATATTTTAAATGGATCTCCACCGTCTATCAAAATTGATGGACGGTGGAGATTATATTGGAATTTTAAAAAAAAAAAAGTAAAAATTAAATATTTTTTTAAATTGATCTCCACCGTCCATCAAACCATCAAGATTGATGGACAGTAGAAATTATATTGAAAATTTTTTATAAAAAAATAAAAAGTGAAAATTAAATTTTTTTTAATTTTTTATCAGTTCAACAAAAAAAAAAATTGAAACTGTTCTTAGATTCAATCTAGATTCCACTAAGAACAGAAAAAAAATAAAATTAAAACTGTTCTTGGTGGAGATCTCTGGATCTCCATCAACATCAAAAAAAAAATTCCAGAACAAAAAAAAAATTTGATGAACCCAGATAGGTTCTGAAATTTAATTTTTTTTTTCTTGGTGGATGTCCAGATTGAATCTCCACTGTCCATCCAATCTGGCTCTCCACCAATAACAAAAAAAAATTTAAAATTTAATTTAATTTTAAATTTTTAAATTTTTTTTATAAAAATTCTAATATAATCTCTACCGTCCAACAATCTTAATGAACAGTGGAGATCCAACTAATTTTTTTTAATTTTTTAATTTATTTTATTTTAATTTTTAACTAAAGGTAAATATGTCATTTTACCAAAACATTTACTGTTAACCCATTGATAGGTTTAAAGACAAAAATACTTCTAGAACCGTTAAGTTTGACTAACGGTCGACTTACAGAAGAACTAAAATGATACATTTTTAAAAAGTTAAGGCCCAAAGATATCAATAAATAAAACTGTTTTAAAAAATTGATAATTCTCCAAAAGTTAGGAATCAAATTGATAATTGTTCTAAATTAAAATATTTTAATTTATAATATTAATTAATCTTTACTATCCATAATATGATGATATTACATATAAAATATTAAAAATTTTAAAATTTTAAAAAAGTTGGATCTTCACCGTCTATAGATGGACGGACGGTGGAGATCATAAACACAAACGTTTTTTAAAAAAAAATTTAAAAATTTAAAATAAAAAATGGATCTCCACCGTCCATCTCCACAATATGATAGACATTAGAGATTAAATATTTAAAAAATTAAAAAAAGTTGAATTTTCACCGTCCATAAATAGACGGTGGAGATCATAAACCCAAAATTTTTTTTAAACAAAATTACAAAAAAAAACATTTAAAAATAAAAATAAGGATCTACACTGTCCATCTCCATAGATGGATAATAGATAGCATAAATATAAAATATTTTTTTAAAAAAAATACATAAAAAATTCAAACTTAAAAAATGGACCTCCACCGTCAATATCCATAGATTTTAAATTTTTTTAACTTTTTTAATTGTTTAATATTTTATATTTGATATCTACTGTCCATCATATGATGAATGGTAGAGATTTATTGATATTATAAATTAAAATATTTTAATTTAATATATATATATTATTTATCTTTATATCCTTGGTGCCCTAAAGTTTTTAACAAAAACGTTAACGGTTAAATGTATTTTGGTAATTAAAATTAACGATATAGGGGAAATTGACTATAAAATGAAATTACGGGAGATATTTTGACCATAAATGAAACTAGGGGGAGATTTTGACTAATACACTAAATTAGAGGGGAATTTTAATAATATTTCTAACTAAGAGTTAATTGTTAATGGTATTTTGGTAATTAAAACTGACGGTAGGGGCATTTTAATAATATCCCTATTATATATTATTATAACCAAATTATTTATTTATTTATTTATAACATTTCTCTTAAGAAAATTAATATAATTATGTAATGGGATTGGTTATGTTTAGATCTAACAAAGTTTTTATGCATATAATTTAGATTAAGAAAATTAATCTAAATTAATTGTTAGCTTCATTTTTTTTTTTTTTTTTTTGAAGAGAGAACACCATAAAACCAGGCCAAAAGTCACCAAACTTACAAACTCAGGCAATCAATCTGAACAACAGAGACCAAACCAAGAGGAACATTATCCATTCAAATAGAAAATGACTCTAAAGACAAGGCAACCTTAGCAATGAAATGAGCGGCTATATTGGCAATGCCAAGTACCAAAAGAAACGCTAACAAAATTTCCATATTGTAAAACTTGAGCAATTTCATTAACTAACAAACCAACTTCAGATAACATGATTGCATTCGAATTTACCAATCTAACCACCGTTTCAGCATCTGATTCGATCACAGCAGGCAATAAACCTGTATCTACAGCCAAAGAAATACCACAGAAGACAGTCATGCACTCAGCAATACGAGGAGAATGCAAAGCCTTCTTAGGCTGACCACAAGACGCCAAAACCTAACCTTCAGAATCACAAATGATAGCTTATAAACCAACCATCTAATTCAACGAGTGAATTCCAGCGTCTATATTTATCTTCACCACCCTAGGCCGTGGAGGATTCCACCAGGCATCTAAATTGTCACTGTTCTTCTTTACGCCCTCACAGTGACACGCCATCTCGTTATCAGCCAGAAAAAGAATATGCCTAGCTAAAAACCTCACCAGCACAAAGAACCAAAGAAGAATGAACCAAAAAAGAACCAGAAAAGAATATGCCTAGCTTTGTTTTGTCTAAACCACAGTCTCCAAAGGATAACACAGAGCAGCTTTATACTAACCCCTTTCAGCACATGTCTATAAGACATCGAAAAATTCAAAAGGCTCATAGAACCAGGGAAGAACGAATCTTGCTTAAAGTAAACCTCAAGTTTGATATCTTTGAGTTTCGGGGGCAGCAGAGCACAAGGGACATAAAATGTACATGAGGCCCTTATGAGTTGTGAATAGATAAATTCATCATCGAAGGGATTCACCCATGGCAGGCTTTCCAAATGAAGACCTTAAACTTTTGTGGGATATTGAAGCGCCAAAAGTCTTTCCACTAAGACTCCAAGGCACTGAAACCCGAAGAAGAAGGCTGCTCCATCTGAGCCAATCCAAGCTGGTAACCACTTTTTACCGAATAGGTTCCAAACTTGTCAAAATGCCAAAAAAGGGAGTCTGGGCAAGACTACCTCCCAAGAGGGATATTCAGAATAGCACTCGCATCCTCTTGAAAGAAACAAGCACAAATCAATGTTTCATTCCAACCTCATGAAGCCGTCCTAAGGGAGCTCACAACACAATATGTACCCAGAGGACTTTGAGGCGGGGGATTCATCTATCTTGATAAACTCAGACCAAATAATCCTCTTTAATACGCCATCAGAGAGCCTTTTCCAGAAGATCATGGCCATACGGAATACTATGCCATTGAAAGAGCTCGAGGAACTAGCTGTAACCTGTAATAAATCATTGTTAAGGAAATAACAGCTTTTTAGCACACGGGCAGCTTAAGACTCTGGATTTTTAATAAGGCGCCAACACTGTTTAGCCAACAAGGCCTAAAACCTAATCCTCCATCATCCTTATTTAAACAAAGCCTCTTCCAAGTACACCAATGAATAAGCCACCCCACCAGAATCTAGCACAAATCCGATGAAGCTCCTGGATAATAGAAATAGGAAGTCCAAAAAGGTTCACACCATATTAGTTCCAAGACTCTTGGATAGTTAGTTTAATTACTTATTCCGTCTTTTTTGGAGTTTATTTATTTTGTATTATGGTATTATAGGATTCAATGGTGTTGGTGGACAGTTATTATTAATTAGGACCATACATATATATGATAATTTTTTAATTAGAATGATCCTATAAAAAAAATTCAGAAATCTATTTTATAATTTTTTTTCAAGACCATCCTAACTAAAGGAGGACACACACACTCTCTCTCTCTACATGCACGCACAAAATTCTGTTTGTTTTAGAATAAGTAGTAGGTTGTAGTTGTTAAAAAAAAATGCCTTAATGTGATTTAAATAAAAGTAATGCTAGATTGTTAGAAAAAAATTTGTCCAAATTCATGTTAAATGATGTGACATATAAGTTGTCAATACCACATTATTTAATAATTTAGTGTTCATTTGTTGGTCAGTCTCGTCATTACTCTTTAAATATAAGATAATGATGATTATTAATGGTAACTTTTAGTCGAAATTTGTCTAAAATGGTAAATACCAAATTATTTAATGTACGCTTACATTAGATATGTTAGGTTTTAGTGCGTTATTTTATTTAAAATAGTATTAAATATTTAAGATATCCACTATTTTGTAATAATATACTAGAAAACGTGGGTTGCATTTTGCAAGTAAACATCAAAAGAAAGGTATATATTTCTTTTTATTATTATGTGAATATGTGGACCGAGATCAATCATCAATCTAGTCTCACCTACTAATCTTTATAATAATTTTCTATAATTTATTCCTACCATTTATCGGAGACAAAAAAAAAAAAATCAATACAGTGCCTTCAACGTTTTAGCAAAAGTGATTCTTCTCTTCCTTTAACAATATATTTGATTTATCGAGAAAGAAAAAAAAAACAAATGTGAGAGAAACATGATATGATTAAAAAAAATATATAAATTTACCAATCATTGAAAATAAAAACAAAAACATTGTAATAGTTAAAAAAAATAAAATTGGGCAAATAGTAAATCTAAGAATTTAACAACCTCCTCAAGTTTTGATATATTTTCAATTATTTTTTTTTCTAAGTTTAGGTAAAACCTTTTCCATCATGTACTTGAATTAATCTTGTAATTTTAAAATTTAATAAAAAAAAATATTATAAGATACTACCAAAAACTTCAATTTTTATTAATTTATTTATCGAAATAGAATATTATTTTTTAAAAATTGTCTAACCTTAGAGAAATTCAAAATTTTATATGAATAACCAAATTTATTATATATTTTTTTGTTAAAAAAGGGAAAAATTGCACAAATTTTTTTTGAATTTAGGTAATATTTTACATTCAGCGAAAACTTTTATTATAATTGTACAAATATCCCCTAAAATATGTTGATCACAGTTAAATTTGACGTTTGACTGACCCTAAACCGAACAACCACCAAACTATCATTCAAATAGGTATTTAATTTAATTTTATTTTTTGGTAAAAATTATTAAATAATTATTTGAAGGGTGGTTTGACTGACTCTAAACCGAAAAATGGTCATTTAAAGTGCGATTTGACCAAACCAAAAAATAATTCAATAATGACAGTCCTTGAATCAGTTAATTAATAATTAATCCACCTATTAGTTAATGGAATTTATAAAATATTTATATAATTATAGTAAAAGTTACTGTTACGTATAATATTATCTAAATTTAGGGGTTAGTGAAATTTTTTCCAAAAAAAAATAATGAGTTAAAATATAGATCTGAATTTGTGCGTGTTAAAGTGCAATGGGTTGATGGCGCGTGGGGTATCTCGCAACAAGGGAACAGGAGGTTTCCTTAAAACGGACCACCCGAAGGGGCATTTAACTTACCTTGTGATTGCTGCGTTAAGTTGACGCGTTGTTGAAGAGAGTAGGTATTGTAAGTGTGTGATTGTAAAGATCTTTTTATTTGTTATTGTCAGAAACTGATATTGCCAGGAATAACATAATTGTTTTCTTTTCTTTTTTGCCCCTGGGATTGGAGGATCTAATGCTCTCCTTTGACAACACTAATCGAACTTGAAAAAAGCTATACACCACTACTCACGACTCAACTTCATTTATGTGAATTGGTGAAAAAGATATTAGAGAAAACGATAGACAGAGAGAGTCAGATAGTACTGCTTCATGATTTTAACCATTCTGTTCTTGCACTGATATCTCCAAGGATACGCTCTTTAACAAGGTTCTTTTCTTTTTACGTAAAATAAAAATTGATTCGATAATCGGAATTTATTAATATTAAATATTATATTGCGATTCAAATATTTATTCTTATAATATAAAAAAAAAAAATTTCACGCATACTTTTAAAATGCGTATGGTGGTGGGAACTCGAACTTCCCACCACACCAAAGTGAACACCACTTCAAACTAATTTTATATTTAATTTTTTTCATTAATATTATTTTATTTTATTTTTTTGCTAATATAGAATTTTTGTTTTACTATATCTTTTTGAGAGATTATCATCATTTTGAGTTTTTAATAAGAACTGATTTTGTAAAGCTATTAAATCAATTGTTTTGTTGAAATTTTTTATTGGGTGTTAGTTCTTATATAAGTAATACTAGATTGTTCACATAAGAGTGGTCCAGATATCTACTATTATAATTAGAGGAGAAAACTACTCGCACATGCTGGTAAATACGTGTGGTGAGATTTGAACCCTTACCACTGAGATTAAAAAAAAGTGTACTAATTACTTGACATATGGGTGAATGTCCTTAACTACTTGTCCACCTGAATTATAATTAATATTACTCTTATTTCTATATATAATAGGTGGCTTTTTATTTCAAAATTGTCTTGTCTATTTCAAATAACATATGTAAGTGAGAATATACTTTTGATACATACAAAAATACTTCTAATTACAGAAAATATATCGAACATCAAATTTGATGAACTAGAGATTTGATTGCATTGTTAATATATCAAACCCCACAAGAAATGGATTCATCTTTTTGTAAAATTTTGATTGCAATATCCTTGATGTGGTTATTCAACTTGCATGTCTACACTTTGTACAATTCCAACCAATACACACCAAATAAAATTAATTTGGTAGTTGACTCTCTCACTGTTCTTTTTCTCTCTCTATATTCATAATAACGTTAAGTCAATTATAATTAATTTGGTATTAAACTCTTTCACTTTTCTTCTTCCCTTTTCATTCCACAAATCTCTCTCTATATTCATAATAACGTTAAGTCAATTATAATTAATTTGGTATTAGACTCTTTCACTTTTCTTCTTTCCTTTTTAAATCTCAAGATTTAAATTATACTATACATATTTATCAGTATATGTAAATATCTTATATTAGTAAAGTAGATATTCAAACTGTACATTTAACGATTAATTTGAGTAGATCTCGACATATTTATTATTAATTTTATAATTAAAAAAAATCTTCATCGTATATTTACATAGTTTCTGTACAGCAACAAAAAAAGGAACAGTTGTACTAATTATTTGTGTAAAACATTGCTTAGTGTTTCAATCTCATAGGAAGCTTAGAGCAACGAAGGCCGTCGGATGACATGAGCAACACAGAGGAAGAGAGTAGGTGGGACCAGGGAGGGAAGGAGGAGAACGTGGCAAAGGAGGATTGGAAGGAGGAAGGATTTTAAAAGGATAGGTTTTGGCGATTGGGTGAGGTAGTGGGGAAACCGGGTATAGGCGGTAACCAGTGAAGTGGGTCTTGTGGACTGTGGTTGTGGTGGTGTAGTTGGTTGATTTTGGAAAATACCAGAAATGGAAAATAAGTTTACCTAAAGGTTTTAAGGTAGGAGGATTACCTTAACTGGAAGCTACTCATGATAGTAGTAGATAGATAGTGCGCGGTGGCGTTGTGTGTTTGTGTGACAATAAAAAGCACTTTTATTTCTCTAAAAAAAAAAAAAAAAAACACTTTTATTCTCCCTCCTCTTCGCTGCCACCAATAAGTGCTTTTTTTATTTATTTATAATTTGTTTCTTTCTCAGTTTTATATATATTTTAAATTTTAATTTAATTTAAATCATTACCTTAATGGTTACGTTTATATTTACCGATATATATAAATAATTTTTTTTATATAAGAATATATATTTTCCGTGAGTAGATATTTAGATCGCTCGTTTAAGTAATTAATTTCAACAGATCTTACTATATTTATAATTAACCTTATAATTATATAATTTTAATAAAATAAAATAAAAACTTGTTCCCATTATTATTAAAATTCTGTATTGTCTGCATCTTCTTCTGCTTATGGAATCTGCCCATGGCTTTGTTCACATTAAAAAGAAACCCTGTATTTTGGTTAGAGGAAATTCTTCTAATTAATCATTATCAGCTGTGGGATCTCGGTTTTTTCGGATTCTTTTCTTTTACTATTTTAGAGGAAGGGGAATTATTATTATTTTTTTTAAGGACATAATTATAAAATTAATAATCAGGCCGCATGTACCTGTCGAGATTAATCACTGAATGCGAGGTCTGGATATTTATTCATAACAGGAGATATCTACTGCCACAATAAGAGGAAAAAAAATTAACATGTGTCCCGATATCAATCACAAAATGTACGATTCGAATATCTACTCTTATAATTAGAGACATCTACTCGCACAATAAGAGGAGAAAATTATTCACACATTAATCACTCGAATCATAAGTGGATGTGCGAATTATAATTATTATTACTATTATTGTTTTCTTCACAAAATATTAATTATTTTATGTGAAAAGGATGCTAAAGGTAAAATCCGTGAGAATCGCAATCTTATAGCTTGGGGTGAGCAGAAAAATCGGATCGACCCGTACCGAAAAGTGTCGATTTTGGGTAAGGGTCAGTCCATGTTTGGTTTTTTGAAAATCGACAAAAATAGGTTTCGGTTCTGTAACACCCCCTGACCCAAATCCACTCGGACTGAATCAGGGAGCGCTACTATATACTAAAAACTAACTTTTACTGTAGATAAACATTATATTAAAAACCTTTGAAAATAGTCCAAAGAATTTTCGAAAATCTTGCCAGAGTTTCCTCTGTTTTTCCGACTTTCCAAAACCTGTTTACAGATACAAGTTATAAAATCAACTTCCACAATCTCAAATTAAGTTTGCGCACCCTTCCATATGTAGTGCGACTTATCAACTAATTTATCACAATATAAGTTATAAAGATTCACATAACATAAACATATCATAAAATATTTACATAGCGGAAGCTCGTTCAATATTTACAAACAGTTTCTGTATATGCATATAGTATCAAAATATATAACTTAATACAAACAACTACCAAAATGTATGCAGGAAAGATGTGATCCTGACTCTGGTTCTGCAAACTCTACTCTTCTTTATCTTTTTCGCCCTTGGACCCTTTGTTTCCTGCGTGCGAGAAAACTCAACACACTAAGCATATTGCTTAGTGGATGTACACAAAATAGTATATACAAATATTTAAAATCAATCAAAACTATAACGAACAAATAGATAAACAATATATGGGGCTCATATCAACTCAAATATCCAAAAACAATTAATGCTCATCTCAAATCAAACATTTCCAAATACAATTAACAGACATATTTTCTTTATTTCTCAAACGTGTCCCCATAACAAATATATTTTCAGATTGGGCTCCTGACATATACAACATAAGTTATCGGACTGGATTACGGGTTGTTCGGTATTGGACGCAAACGGGGTCACTCACCGAACATCAGATCAGAATGGAACACCAACGGAATCACTCGCTGTCAATGTCCCATAACAAATTTCAGAACCCTAGGACCGGCACTTGGGGCCTGTACTATCCAAAGGGTGGTATAATCGGCACAGTACTGTTCAAACAGAAACCCAATTAACATGTCAACCTCCTATATCCATATCTATGTTCATACACATCAGAGCCAAAATATTTTCTCCAATCCAATATCAACATATTTTCTTTCTTTCCGAATACTCAAATTCAATTTCAATACATATCCATATATTTATATTTTTGCAAATTCAAATTTCATCAAATATAATATAACGGAAATATACGAATATATTTATAAATCAATAATCATATGAAATCCATCCAAAATATACTCAAACGTATTTCATAATTCCGTGTCGAATCAAATTGCCCCAAAATCATTTTCCAATACATTTCACAATATAATATAATTTAAGTCACTTTCAACCATATATTTCCTTAACAATATATTTCCAAAACACTATTAGAACCAAATCGTATTCAAATCATTCCGAAATCAGTTTCAAACTATCAATTCTACTCAATAGAATTCACATAATTCAAAAACGATAAACTTCGAGAATTCCGAAAATTTCTGGAAAACTGAAAAAATTCCAAAACTCGTATATATCGACCCTGAACTATATTCGATAATCAATATCATTCAAATAACGCAAATGTAATCAATTTCAATCAATCCGAAATATTCCGAAAATTTCTGAAAAACTGGAAAAATTTCAAAACTCGTATATAGCAAATCTAAACTATAATCTATAATCCATATAATTCAAATAACTCAGAAACTCTAAAATTGGACAATTCCGAAAACTTCTGGAAAACTGGAAATTCGAAAAATACGTGTACACCAAACCTGAAAACTTCCTCCTTCTCCTTTCCTTCTTCTCTTTCTCTTTTCTTCTTCTTCTTCTCCTTTTCTCCTTCTTCTTCTTCTTCTTTTTCTTCTTTCTCTCTCCTCTTCTCTCTCTCTCTCTCTCGTTCTCTCTTGTTGCTGTTTCTGTGTGTTTGTTTTGAGAGCTGTTGCTCTCTTTGGTTTCTTTAAACATACCGTTCCACCGCTTTATTTTTTTACAATTTTTGAGTCATCGCGACCTGTATCGCGAGCGGTGGTCGCGCCGCTTTGGTCGCAATGCTCACTGGTCGAAGTTGCCACTTTCATCGCGAGCTGATCATCGCGATCTGTGGTCGCGATACTCACTGTCTCAGTTTTTTAATCTTCTCTTCGTGCATCGTTTCGACCGTTCAAATTGGTCCATTATGAAACCTAAAAATATACATATATTTAATTACCATTTCCACCCCTCAAATCATAAAAATCATATTCACATATTCAAAATGAATTCAATCATACTTTTCATATGTATGCAAAATTAGGGATGTTACAGGTTCGGTTTTAGGTGGCCAAACCCGAATCGAAACCGATATCATATATATATAAAATAAAATAATAATAAAAAAAAAAACCTAGCAACCTACATCCGACCCTTTTCTAGTTTTCTCTCTTGTGCAGCAACTAGCAACTAGCAACCCATACCCAACCCCCATCTCTCTCTCGCATCGCACCCGTCGCCGTCTCGTGTCGCTACCGGGAGCCCATCTCTACTCTTTCGCACCGTCACATGCCCGTCTCTACTCTCTCATCATCCTCTCATCGCGCTGCCGGTTATCTTGTTGTCTATTTGTTGCGCTGTCGATGATCTCGTCGTCCTCTTGTTTCTCTAGTCTACACCGTTGTAAATTTTAGGGTTTTTTTTTTTTTTTTTTTTTAAGGTCGTAGATTTAAAGATTTGTTAGTGTAAGTCAGTAGATTTGTTGTTATCTTTTGTGACTGCTTCACTTTGACTTGGTTCTTGAACTACCAGTCTACCACTAAGAAAAAAAATGTTATGTTCCCGGGAAAATAATTTATTTCCTCCATTCCATGGATCGGGAACAATAAAAAAAAGCCAGACCAGTATGCTATCTCTTTCTCTTTGAATCCTGATTATGGTTTTGTTGGTTCTTGAACTCGGAGTGAGAGTTTAATAGTAACAATCAAAAAATTGATTTCTAGCCCAAAGGCCTCCTTTATCCCAATCAGGCATAACAGGCCTAAGAAAGCCCAAATCGATAGAATCGACTATAACCGAACCGAATTTTTACTGTTTGATTTTGGTCAGTTTTTCAAAAACATTCAGGGTGTTTGGTATTCATTAATGAAAACAGACTAATTCTCGAATCGATTTGATTTTGGGTAACACCGAACCGACCAAACTTTTGCCCACCTCTACTCATAGCATACCTTAAGTTCTTACGTTATGATATAACATTCAACTTATTACCTTAATTATATAAATAGTTCTTATCGTTAGTTGATATGAGTTCGATTTAATTGTCGATTTTAATGCTAAGGGTAAAGTTGTACTTTTAACCTATTATGTAATATTAAAATTTATAAAATAATGTCAAAACCTTTTATAATTACATATCTACCTAAAAATGTTGTGAAATGACTCCATAAACATAATTATAGATTTACCTCAAAATAAAAAATAAAAAATAAAAATCGGGCGATTATTAATTTGGTCCCTAACTTTTGGAAAAATATTAATTTTTTAAAACAGTTTCATTTATTGGTATTCTCGAGCCCTAACTTTTTGGAAATGTATCAATTTGGTCCCTTTGATTAATTTTCTAACGATCGAACCTCATAGAATTAGTAAAAAGACTTATTTACCCTTAATTCCATTTAAATAAGTTAAAATTAATTTTAACCTCAAATTTTTTAAAAATTATTAATAATTAGAATGATAGTATGACCATTTTATATTAATTTTTAATTAAATTTTTAAAAATTAATGGACGGTGGAGATCATGCTGAAATTTTTAATGGAGATCTAAGAAAAATAAAATCAATTTTTTAATTGAAAATGTGTTCTTGATGAAGATCCAGATTCTCCACCAAGAACATCACGTTTTCAAATTTTTTTTAATGAACAATAAAAAAAATTTAATTATACAATTTTTATAAAAAATTTCAATATAATTTCCATCATCCATCAATTTTGATGGACGGTGGAGATTTTTATTTTTATTTTTTAATTTTTTAATTAGAGGTAGGTTGAAAGACAAAAATACCCTTAGAACAGTTAAGTTTGATTAACGATTGACTCACAGAATGACCAAATTGATATATTTCCAGAAAGTTAAGGCCCAAGGTTACCAATAAACGAAACTGCTTTAAAAAAATTGATTATTCCCCAAAAGTTGGGAACCAAATTGATAATCGCTCAAAAAAAATCACTCCAACGTTATGAAGCATCTCCTCCAGCACAAATTAGATGAGATCTTCACAAAGCATATTGAATCTCTATCAGTAGTGGACTCCTTCATCGGTGAAGATTCTTCTTTTTCTTTATAAATATTTTCAATTAAATATTTTTTGTTTTTGCCGGAGCAATTTTATTTTTTCATAGTCAACAATTAATTTAGCAACAATCAACTAACGACAGGGTTGTCTATATAATTGAGACCATTTGTTGAATATTATACTATAATGAAAAATATTTGAGTATGTAGATAAGTATATTTTGCCCTAAAAATTAATAATTGGATAATCCTTCAAACTGCGAATTTTAACTACACTAAGAAATTATTCTGAGATGAGATGGGATAAGATTGACTCAATAATATGCCGCTCATACCTACAATTTCATTAATGTGGATGTGAAGAACATACTATTAGGGGAAGTGGCCAAATTTATATCGTCTAAAAAATATGCCCCCATCCCTCATACCCACATCAATGAGATTATGTGTTCGAGTCATGTTCTCCTCATTCGAATTTCAAATTATAATAATTTATAAAAAAAAAAAAATTGATGTGGCTAGAAATTGATCATTATCATTAACAACCACGACAATTTTGATAAAAAACATTCACTACCACGTTCGAACTTGTTCAATTTGGATATAACCGACAAAATCAACCCTTACTAATTCTGCCTTGCTAGAAATGGCATCCTATTCACATTCCTTTACTTGCCGGTAGAGTTCAATTGGTTGGAACCAAAAAAAATTGAGAGGTTTGTGAAGTATACCAAAAATTACCTAACCCATATGTTGTTTAATTAATGTCCAAAATCTAGAGCAATTAAAGTAATAAATAAATAAATAATACATTTATTTAAGCAATCTTAATGAAACTCGCATGTTACTGTGGTTTAGAATATAAATTTATAAATTGACCTAATTGAAATGTTGATATACTAAACTTAGATGTTATTCTTCAATACCAAAATTTAATCTACTTATTCTAAGTGTCACAACCAAGCAATACAATAAAGTATTAGTCAATCGAATTAAAGTGCAACTCCAACTGAAAAATCATTGATTGTTCATGAACTATACATCAAATTCAAAATCACGAGTGCTTATTACATTCCAAAGTAATGTCCATATTAAACAACTTCACAATTGTATTGACACGTATTTATATAAAATATTAAACACAATTGAAAATATCATGATCGATTCGTGTGTTAAAACATGTGAAAATGACTCCCAATTTGGTGGATTGGTTACAATTTTGACAAATTAGACAATTAACTTTTTCATGTCTTTGTCATATTATTAAGAGTTGAAATAATGAAATATGAATTCAGAAGCAATATATTTTGATGATATGTGATGATTCATATAAAAATTACAATATTTTATTTATATTTAATAATGCACATATTTAAAATATACTTTAAAAATATGTGAATTGAATCCGTCGTTTTAAAAAATTCGATAAGAACTTAATCATATCTAATTATATTATTATCAATTTAAATAATTAAAATTATTACACGTATTAACTTGCGTGGCATAAATTTAAATGCATAATCATTTGCCGTAATTATGTTAAACAATTTTTTTTCCTTTTTTGCACAACGTTAACAAAGTTGAAAATGAAACCACATGGAATCTTGCAAAAAGGGCAAAAGGAAAAAAAGGGAACAATGTCATGGTTATGGTAGCCAACTAATTGAATCAATCAAACACTTTTGACAAAATAAAAAAAAAATTATTCAAGATTTGATGTTTCCTATAACAAGAAGAACAAAGTGTCCATCTTCATAGATTCTATGTTTCACTAAAAAAACCACGGTGGTCAAAATTTGCAACTAAAAGTTGTCAATTTTACCAAGAAATTGATTAAATAAAGGGAGGTAACTTGATACATTCATTTGCTCGAGCTTTGTGAGGTTGCCATCAACCCAATAAATTTTTTTTATTTTTGTTGAAAAACAATTCATTTTTTATCCATTTCTTGCGCTTTTTTAATCATTAAAATAATAATAACGAAACTTTTATGTGTATATAAAGATAATAAAGTAAGATTTGTTTATTATAAAGAAATACATGTACGTTAGATATATATATATATATCTCTTATATTTATTAAAAAAATGAATAATTTAATGGAAATGTTACCAATTAAAGATCATTTTAATTCACAATCAATTTTAACCATGTATAAGCTTATTCTTTTTACTTAGTTTAACAAAAATCTATTTGAAAACTTTGAATTTTATTACAATAAAGTTATTTTTCTGTAATTTAAACACCATATATGATATATCTTACCTTAATTTTAACATTTTTGGGGAAAAAATTGTAAGAAACCATTTTATTAAAATTTATATAAAAAAAAAACCTTTATTATTATTATTATTGTCATGCTAATTTAATTCCAAATCAATCTTTAGAAACTAAATAATTAAATGAACTTATAACAAACATTTAGAAAGGGAAATAATAAAATTTTTTCTTTTGCACATATATTCATAGTTTAAGTAGTACCTTCCACTTCAGTGATGAGTGTTTAAATTTTTTTACGTATATTTAATCTCTTTTTATTTTATGAGTATATATTTCTCGTTAAAGAAAATAGATATTAAATTGTGGATTAGTAATTGATTTGACATATCCGATAAATTTTTTATTAATATTATAATTATATTATTTTTTTTTATTAGTGTTACTATATGGTCGGTACCGGTCAAGGTTCCATTTTTGTCTTTAAAAGTAACAAATCACAGAAACAAACAATATAACATCTCCTTTTTGCCTGCACAAACAAGTACGATATACACAAACACACAAATTGTTAGGTACGGTGAAAACTGAGTATTTCATTGGACGGAACCGTAACTAACTCACAGTACAGAAAAAAAAGAGAAGAAAAAACGTGATATTCGTGTTGGCCAACAGAACGGCAGGGGACACGTCGTAAATTTTTAATATTACTGAGGGCATTTAAGGAATTAGAAACTATTAAGATTCCCTCCTTGTCCGTTTCTTCGTATTTTTATATATAAAAAGTAAAAAACGAAAAATAAGGTTTCGACTTCGGGCAGTTCGGGCAGAAGGTGATCGACAGCTGTCTAAGTTGGGGCAGCTAACGACGTGTACGGATATAGCACGCTCATATATTGGAATAAAATATTCCTGATTTTTTCTTGGAGAGTTAGTTGGATTGGTTGAGTTCTTTCTTTTATAAAGTGGAAATGCATTTTATTACTTTTAATATTTGGTTTAATCTATGTTTGAATAAAATATTATACAGGAGGATATTTCTTTTTTTGAAAATTATTTTAAGTTATAAATAAAAATGATTTTTTATATTCTCAACACCGAGTGAGAGGTTTTACAGAATGTATCGATATCAAACACTATACATCGGTTTGGTTATCTACTATACTATAATTGAGAAAAAATTATTCATCCATATATATAAAATTCACGTAATGAGATTCGCACTGCACTATAAATGTAAAATGAAAAATATACACTAGTTAAATATTTAATAAACATTATTGAAAATGAAATCAGAAATTAATTGATGGTAGTTACATTCAATTTAATTCAGATTTACATACATCAACTTTTGATTTTTGTTGGAGTGCAATTAAAGTGGCTTAATACAAGATTTATCAGTATCAACAAATTATTTAATGATTATTTTTAATGTAATGTTACTCGACTAAATATTATGATTTAAAATAGGGTGAATTGCACTCAAGTACCCTGACTTTTATCATAATTGTACGTTTAATGCCAATTTTACTCTAATACCCTATAATCCGTTGACCACCGTTAGAGTAACGGTTGACCAAACGGATTCAGGCAAAATGACGAGAATGCCCCTCAAAGGAAAAAAAAAATTGAAAATCAGATGATCTTCGAACCCAGATGAACTGGGTTCGCGATCGAACCCAGCTTGCGAACCCAGTTGCTGGGTTCGCGATCGAATCCAGAAATCTGGGTTCGCGATCGAACCCAGTTGCTGGGTTCGATCGCGAACCCAGCAACTGGGTTCGCGTTCGAACCCAGATCTGGGTTCGCAATCGAACCCAGATCTGGATTCGCGATCGAACCCAGCAACTGGGTTCGTGCTCGAACCCAGATCTGGGTTCGACCACGAACCTAGAAATCTGGGTTCGTGCTCGAAGAACACGAACCCAGATTTCTGGGTTCGTGTTCTTCGAAAATTTTTTCAAAATTTTTTTTTTTGTTGATTTGGTTTTTTAAAAAATATTTTTTAAAAATAATTAAAATATGACGTGGTATGTTCTTATTGGTTGAATGATTTTTTAAATTTTTTTAAAATAAATTTAAACGTAAAAGACCAATTTGCCCCTGAATCCATTTGATCAACCGTTACTCTAACGGTGGTCAACGGATTACAGGGGTATTAGAGTGCAATTATGGCAAAACTGGCATTAAACGTGCAATTATGATAAAAGTTAGGGTACTTGAGTGCAATTCACCCTTTAAAATATTAATTGATGTGAAAACAGTAAAATCTACACCAAAATTTAACAAGCTAAAATCTTAGATTCATTGCAAAATCACTCATAGGTCAAGTAGTTAGTTCACATTTTTCCTACTTTATTAGTGAAAGTTCAAGTCTTATTATGTACATTTACCAGTATGTGTGAGTAGTTTTTTCTTCTTATTGTTAGAGTAGATGTTTTCGTTATTAAAGTACATATTTGGGCTGCGCGTTTAGTGATTGATCTTAGTATTCGAGCTGCACTTTTAGTGATTAATTTTAGTAGATCCCGACAGCTGTTAATCTTATAATTGTATCCTTTTAAAAAAAAAAAAAAAAAAATCCTAAAACCATTATTATCACATCCTTAAAAAAAAAAACCTATAATTATATGAATTTGGAAAGTATCAACTTTGTTTTGGATATAAAAATAAATAAAAACATTATTGGGCATATGTGTATAAAGAGGTATGGGTTCTAATAATTTGATGTGTTAATTTTGTAGGGACATGTGTCTTTTAATACCATCACATTCATTCACTTCTTTTATTTATTTATTTAATAAATCATTTTAAAACTTAATACCAGAATTCATATCTAATTTTTCAAAAAACAATGAAGATTGATTAAATGACACGTGGTGCTATAATTTCTTTATTTTTTTTATATTTGATAATTTAATTGAATATTTCAATTAGATAATTACTTTATTTGACAAATTAAATTTAGTTTTGAACCAAAGTTCCACTAGTCCCAATGCAGTCACGTGAATAAAAAAAATCAAGATACGAATCTTGTAATTTACATCTTCTCACAGAAACGATGTCAGATAATCGTCGTATGGAAAGGATTACAGTGAAGCTTGGTTTTTCAGGAAAGTTAGTGTGGAGGGAAGGGAGAAGTGGCGGCCTTTGTCTCCTTTGATAAGATCAAGTGGATGTTAACTTACTTTCTTTTTCTAAATTTCACGTTGATATGTAGGTTCAGTCACATGTTAATAAATCGTGGCATTTTATTGGCTTCTACGGTCATCCGGAAGCCTCCCAAAGTGTGCATGCTTGGGCCTTCTTGGATCGGATTCGAAATCATATAGATTTATCTTGGGTGTGCGGTGGTGATTTCAATGAAGTTCTTCAAGACTTCGATAATATCAGCTGCAGTTCTTGGAAGCTTATTTGAAAAGTTAAGGTTGAGTTGGATCGTCTCTTAGACCGTGAAGAACACCAGTGCTCTCGCATCGATTGGCTTCGGTGTGGTGACAAGAATACCCGATTTTTCCACTCTCGAGCTTCTGGTAGGAAGTGAAGGAATTTGGTGTCTAGACTCCAATATGATAACGGGCAGTGGCATGATTCTCCTTCTCTTTTATCTAGTATGGCCGTGAATTATTTCGACCATCTTTTTGTTGGGAAAAAAATGTTTTGTAAAATAATAAATTTTACGACCCCAGGATAATTTCCCAAACCAAATAGAGTAAAAATAACTCCAACAATTATAGCGTGGAAAACCCTCCATATTAAGGTAAAAACCACGGGACCCGTAGGCCGCTTAAAACTTCCACTATAATAATAATGGGATTACAAACTTCACCCTTGGGTGGATCTCTCACTAATTACAATAACAATGTAACTTCAATTTATGGATAGAACCTCAAAAATTGGCTCACAATTTCTCTCTCAGAAAACTCTCTCTATTTTTCTCTGAGGATCTCTCAACACACACACACTCTCAATTGTTGTGTTTTTGATTGATTATGAAATGAACTAAGAGCTCACCTATTTATAGGTGAGGATTTGGGAGGGAATAAAACACACTCATGTTAATCCACCTACAAAGTAACAAGGCCAATTATAAAGCAATGCATACAACCATGCTTCATGTGCTCTTCATACTTTCTTAGTGTCTTTCACATGTAGGTGGACCAACACTTTTCAAGTCTTCAAACCCATCTCCAGCTTCGATGTTAGTAGTTTTGGACAAGGTTTAGCCCCGGTTATCTAGCTTATCGAGCATCTTTCTTGACAGACCATATTCTGGGGATGAAGTTCGATCAGCGCTTTTCCAAATGGCAGCCTCCAAAGCACCTGGTGAAGATGGCTTCACGGCTGAATTTTTCCAAAAGCACTGGGAGACGGTAGGCTCGTGCATCACAGCTGCTTGCCTTGAGGTGTTGAACCAAGGTGTGGCAGTAGGGCATATTAATAACACCTTAATTGCTTTGATCCCTAAAGTGAAACATGTCTCTAGAATGTCGGAGTTCTGCCCCATTAGTCCGTGTAACGTCCTCTTCAAAATCATTTCGAAGTCAATGGCGAACTATTTTCGGTTAGTTCATAGAGAGGTCATTTTTGAGTCCTAAAGTGCGTTTATTCTGAGAAGGTTGATTTCGGATAATGCCATTGTAGGTTTTAAGTGCTTACATACTTTAAAGCACAAAACTACGGGGGTGGCTAGTTTGCATGACTCTTAAATTGGACATGGCAAAAGCTTACGATAGGGTTAAGTGGGCTTTTTTAGAAGGCATGCTCCGAAATCTTGATTTCTCTGAGAAATGGACTTCGAGAGTTTTGAATTGTGTTTCTTCGATTCATTATTCTGTCATTATCAATGGTAGTGTTTCAAGCTCCTTTACGCCTTTAAGGGGTCTTACACAAGGCGATCCCCTCTCTCCTTACATTTTCCTAGTTTACGCTGAGGGATTATCTAGCCTTTTGTTAGATGCAGAATTGAATGAGGGTTTATCTGGTTTCCGGTGTAGTACACGGAGTTCTTAAATTTTACATTTATTTTTTGCTGATGATAGCCTCATTTTTACCCGTGCTTCTATTGTTAATTGTAATATTATTAAAAATATTTTTGCAATCTTATGACCGTGCTTCTGGTCAGTAAGTGAATTTTGGGAATTCTGCTATGTGTGTTAGCAAATTTACTAATCCTTCTCAGGCTAAGGAGATGGTGGCTCCCCTTGGGGTCTCTCTTGTCCGTGTCATGAGCGCTACCTTAGTCTCAGGAGCTTTGTTAGTCGAGACAAAAGAAATATCTTCGGGTTCATTAGAGACCGAGTTTGGGCCAAGTTAAAGGGATGGCGTGTTAATATGTTTTCTGCAGGGGGAAAAAGAAGTGCTTATCAAGGCGGTTATACAATCGATTCCCACCTATACCATCTTTTTTTTCCGGCTCCCTAAGTCGTTAATTGTCGATTTGTATAAGCTTAGTGCAGCTTTTTGGTAGGGAAATGAGGAGCAGTCTTCTAAAATCCATTGGGGCTCTTGGGTTATGTAAGAATAAAAATCAAGGTAGTTTGGGTATCCGAGAATTGGGTGATTTTAACAGAGCCTTGCTAGCTAAGCAATGTTGGCGGCTTATTAAGTTTTCAGATTCCTTGGCGACCCGAGTTGTGAAAAGTCGCTATTACCCTGCTGGTTCTTTTCTTAATGCTGAAAAAAGAGTTGGTGGTTCCTTCCTTTGGCAGAGCTTGACGTGGGGTCGTGGCATTGTTGAAGCTGGCTCTAGGTGGCGTATTGGAGACATATCAAAGGTCTTGGTTTACTAGGATTGCTGGCTACCCAGGCCCTCCATTTTTAGAGTTTTTGCAGCTCCTTCACTAGGAGCAAATCTTCTTATTAGCCAATTGAAGAACCAGTCAGGATCATGGAATATGAGTCTAATTCGTAACAACTTCCTTCATGAAGATGCTAAAGTTATTCTCAGCATCCCTTGCTGCTCCTTTAGTGTGGCTGATTCTGTAACATCCCAAATTTCGGATAATTAATATGGAATATGTGAATATAAAATATTTGTGAGTTGAGGGGTTTAAATGTAATTAAATGTATGTGTATTTTTATGGTTTCCAGGTGGATCAGATGAAACGGTCCAGAACTGATGCATGAAGGAAAAGAAATGAAAAAAAAATTGGGGCAGTATGTATCGCGACCTCTCACCGCGACCACAGGTCGCGATGAGCCGCTCGCGACGAAACATGACATTGTGGGCAGTGAGTATCGCGACCTGGTCATCGCGACCACATATCGCGATGAAAAAGAGAAAATCCTGGCAGTGAGCATCGCGACCACCAACGCGACCAGGGTACCGCGATGGGTGATCGCGATGAAGGCGGTGGAGTTGCTCCAGAGAGCAACGCGACCTGGTCACCGCGACCACAGGTCGCAACGACCGAAATTTTATAAAAAAAAATAATTCGTCGCAGAAAGCCCTAGAAAAAAGAAAAGGGGAGAAAACAGAGAGGAAGATAGACCGAGAGGGAGAGAAGAAAGAAAAGAAAAAGAAGAAGAAGAGGAAAAGAAGAAGAAGAAGAAGAAGAAGAAGAAGAGAAAGAGAAGAAGAGAAGAGAAAGAAGAAGAAAAGAAGGAGGGAAAAGAAAAGAGAAAAAGGAAAAAGAAAGGAAAAAGAAACTCCAGAAGAAAAACTGTGCGAAAAACGGAAACCAGGTTGGTGTACACTACTATTTTGAGTTTAGTTTTCAGATTCAAATGGATTTGATTGACTTTAAATTTCAGGAAGTCGAATATAGTAATTTTAATGATTTTGATGATTTTGATTTATGATTTTGATTTTGATGATTTTGATTTTGATTTTGATTATGATTTGGATTGATGACGTTCTGTTTTCTGATATCGAGATGTTTTTGAATACTTCGTTTTATAAATATATGCAATTATGATTTGGATTCGTTGAGATTGATAATTGATGGAAATTGATTTGTATTGAGTTGAAAATGATTTTGGTAACACTAACGGTGAATAACGGTACTATACATGTGTTTATATGATTTTAATTTTCAGAACATTCTTATAGAATCGAATTGCGTTGATAAAGTGAGTTTTTGAATTAATCATTGTATAAACAATATTTTGAAAATAATTCTGAATTAGTTTGAAATGAAAAGAAAACAAATTGAATATATGATATGATGAAAACGGCCTTAGGATACTTGGACATAGGAAGTTGGTATCCCAGCTGGGTTATTGCACCGTTATTACTTGTGACTGTTGTAGCGGGGCAATCCCGGACGTTACATTGATACCAGTGATTGTTGTATCGGGGCAATCTCGGACAATCACACCGAATACCAGTGATTGTTGTAGCGGGGCAATCTCGGACAATCACACGGATACTAGTGATTGTTGTTGCGGGACAATCTCGGACAATCACACCGATTCTAGTGATTGTTGTTGCCGGGCAACCTCGGACAATCACACCAATACTAGTGACTGTTGTTGCGGGGCAACCCTGGACGTCATACTGATAGTACAGAGATTAGACCCAGAGTCCAGTCCAGAAAGTATGTTGAGTATTCTAGATGGCCAGAATTGAGAATGATTCATAAAGAAATGATTAGAAAAGAATTGATGATTTGGTTTTGCATGGATTATTAGTTGTATTGAGAAATTTATATTGAATGGATTTCATCAGTTTTATTTCTGTAAATGATTCATATTCGATAATATTGGTATAGTTTTTATTATGAAATGATTCTTGATTTTGAAACTTGAGTTTAGTGTACACCCACTAGGCATTATTGCTTAGCGCGTTGATTTTATCACGCGCAGGTATCAGAGACACAGGGGAAAACAAAGAATAGAGAAGAAGTAATAGCAGATTGAAGGTCCAGAGTCACAGTTTCTTTTGAGTAGTTAGAATTGAATTTTAATTGTATATTGTATTTAGTTAAGCATGCATATACAGAAATCTGTAATTTGACATTTATATATATGTTTTGTAAATAAGTGCTTTATGATTTGAAACTGTTTGGAGGTCGCACAAAACGGCAGAGTGCGCATTGATTTGAAATGTGGAAATAGAAGTGTTGAAAGTATATTGTATTATATTTGTTTTATTGAAAACAGGTTTTGGGAAATCAGAAAAATAGAGGAAACTCTGCCGAAATTTTTGAAAATGAAATTTGATGGACTTACTAGAAACATATTTTTAAACTATAAGCTATATGATTTTCACTGGTTTGAAATTTATAAAGTGAATTAAGTAAAGTTTTGATAACCGGTAGCGCTCCCTGGGTCGATCCAGTCTGGTCGGGTCAGGGGGTGTTACAGATTCGATCCTTTAGCATGATGATAAGCTGGGCAACTTCTCGGTTTGCAGCGGGTACTGGTTGGCGAGAAATTTTTAGAATCTTCCTAGTAGGCTCTGTGTTGGCTCCATTTCTTGATAAAAAAAATAGGCCTTCGCCTTTATCTATCCTTACCTACTTTTATTCCATTCTTGGATAATTATCGGTTATTTTTAATATTTTTTATCTAGTGTTCAGGTAATAAGGTTTTGAGCTTAATTGAAGAGCTTTGTTAGATTAAATTGAAGATCTGAATATTTATTAGTGCAGACCTATCATGTTTCAGGAGGTCGCCCTAAATTCTATAAGATGAATTGGGTTATGAGCCTTATATTTTTGGAAAGGTCCAGATGTCTACTTTCAGGAAAATTTCACGGTTCATGATTCTGAGTTTTCTAGAGGAAGTTATGCTCGTTTTTGCATTAGTGCGCAGTCCAGCATGAAAATTCTAGATTCTGACTTGCATTAGTGCGCAGTCCAGCATTGGGCCGCGACTTGCAGCGCGACTTGTGCAAGTCACGGTGAAGCGTCAGGTGCCCTAATTCAGCTCGTTATAAAAAGAAAAAGAAGAGGAAAAGAGAGAGGATTGGGCTGGGAGACCAAAGCACGACCAAGAGGAGAACAAGAGAGAAAATGAGAGACCAAAGGGGGAGAGGAAGATCATCTTGGAGACAAGAGAGTTTGGATTCAATCCTTTAGTCATCTTTGCAACACCAAGTTTGGATTTTTGGGAGAAAGTGAAAGCTAGAAGAAGTCACAATTGGAAGAGGATAAGAGTTCATATGTTCCAGGAGTTTTTCTATAACTTTTCTTCTTTAATTTTCTTTCTTGTATCTCTCTTTTATCATTGTTAAACATGTTTAGTTGTAATTTCTTGATTATGACTTAAACTTGTAAGTTATGATTTTGATGAGTCTTTTTTCTTGGTATTTGAATCAATTGATAGTTTGATTTATTGATATGAATTATTGTTTGTTGAGTGGTATTATTGATTTTCATGCTTCTAAGTGTAATGACCATGCATTTAGTTGATTTTATGGTTATGTGTTATGGACCGAGAGGTGACGTCCAAAACGTACTCGATATAATATCTATCATAAGTAGAATTAGATAGAGATATGCGAATTTACTTGTATGATCATTATATGTGTTTATGATGTTTAATAAATTGTTATGCATGCGATAATCATGGAGAGATAGATATTGATGTGTAATAATAATTTCGGCATAATTCGAGAGAATATGTTAGTGAACTTAGATATGCACGATCATCAACAATAATAATTAAATCTCAATAATGTATTTTCATAAAATTCAATTAGACGGATTAGGTGAAATCAAATACCCTAACTAATCTCTCATATTGGTCTGTGTTATCTCACATTTGCGTGAATTTATATTTCTATTATTTTCTTCATATAAATATTCCGATTTTTCAAATAGATATAGGCTTAGTTAATTTTAATACTCAGTACCTAAATATCCCTATGGAAACGATAATTTATTCATTCTTTATTACTTGTGCCGACCCCATACACTTACGGGTACAAAAAGACGTAACACGCTGGTCTTGGCTACATGGAATCCTAGTGGAAATACTTTTGGCACTTATCATTGCCGCAGAAAATAAAGCTCTTTTTATGGAGAGTTTGCCATGACTGGATCCCATCTAAAGTGAACCTTGCCCGCCATGGTATGTCTTCTGAAGCTCGCTGCCCGGTATGTCTATTGGAGCCAGAGTCTATTGCCCATGCCCTGTAGTCCTGCCTTTCCTTGAAGAATATTCGAAAAGCTTGCTCGTTTTTGGCAGGGATCCCCTCTCCTCCCATCCATAGCTTCTTGGACCTTCTTTGTTATGGAAATGTAACCTGCAATCTGATATGTTTCGCCTTCTTTTCATTATTCTTTGGAGAATTTGGTTTCAGTCGCAACCATATTATTCATAACAATAGAATCTTCACGACAGATGAAGTGGTTGACTGGGCGGTCTCTTTTGCTTCTGAGTATCAATCTGCAGTTGGTGGCTTGGCCTCGGCTAGGCCTCAGTTGCCCTTGCTGCGTTCCCCTACTGATCTCCCCCTTCCAACTGACTCCCTCAAATTAAACACTGATGCGGCTGTGGATGTTCATTCAGGTAGAATTGGTTTAGGTTTAATAATTAGAAATGAGAAGGGTGAGGTTATGGTTGCTAGTGCAGTTTGTTTGGCAGTTTGTTGTAGTCCCCAAATTGCTGAAGCCATGGCTCTGGTTCATGGTTTAATGCTGGCATTGGATTCAGGTTTAAAAGTCATCTTTTTGGAGTTTGATGCTAAAGAAGTTGTAGAGATAGTGAATTTAGGGATGGTCCCCTCTTCTGAGCTGGGTTTAGTCATCCTAAAGATTAAGAACCTTATGAGTAAGCTTCAGGTGTTGGGGTGTAGCTTCTCTCCTCGGTGCGCAAAGTTGGTTGTTGATGGGCTTTCAAATTTTGCTTTGTTTTCAAATTCTGCTTCCATTTGGTTGGAGGAATATCCTCAATGTGTGGAGATTTTATGTTTGGGTGATTGTCGTCCTAGTTGTTGCTTTGTTTGTAGGGTTTATCCATGTTTTCTTCTTAAAAAAAAAATAAAAAAAAATCATAATAACAATTTACTTTATATAATTATTAATTAGTGTTCAACCTCACTAATCACACACGTGCATGACAATTTTTTAGATTTTGTGGTCAAAATCATAAATATAACACTAAATTTTGTACATTTAAGGAAGCTTTTACAAGCTAATAAATTTTGGCAACTAATACTTTTTATTTTCATTTATTTGTGTAGTGGGTGATTTCCGCAGCCATACCGCCCCGTCATTACTAGCGACCAAACGCAGTCGTTTAAGCCAACGAGTAGCCCCTTGAGATCAAATGTGTTCCGACGTCGTTTAGGAGTGAACCTGACGAGAAGGTTCTCGGCTGTGAGGAAAGTAGTCCAAACATTATTAATGTCCTCGCAGCACACTAGTTGACTGACAGTAAGGTGCCAGCGACAAATAGTATGACTTATGTCAGCGCTGAACCTGACAACCTGCAACGTGCCTAATTAACATTTATGACGAACCTGGTTAGACTCAGAACTTTGTCATCAGAGAAGTTAGACATATTAAATGCCCTAATGTTGCAAGTTATCGTTCAACCACAAATCCTATCCCGTCAACGGGCAGGCTCTCCGAGAAAGCAGATGTTACACGTTTAAGGTAACACACGACTGATCACACTCCCAGACAATCTGAACATTCCAAAAGTAGAGGAAGGTAAGAGGAATGTTTGGATGCTTATAAATAAGGCCATTGATGAAGAAAAAAGGTATGCTATTTATTATATTCACCAACCCTAAAACTCTTAGAATCCATTAACTCTTCCATTACTTTGGAACTGACTTGATTGACGGAGGACAATCGCTGGCTAAAATCTAGCACCCCTCACTGATTTTTCTTTGTCTTTTCAGATACATGCTTCACAACCAGTGTACGCTAGGTTCTCATCACAACCGAGAACCTTTTCACATGATTCAAAAGGATAAATACGACATTACTAGCTCAACTACCCACTAGACTTTCTTACGTGGCTTAGTTGACCATTTGATCCATTTTTTACCATCAACAATTTGGCGCTTGAAGGAAGACTATTTACATTCCTTTAAGGAAACCTTGTAACTATGGATTCAACTAATCTAAGCAAAGGACACAACCCCCCGCAAAGTACGCCTTTGGAGATCCTTCTATCTCCGATTAGGCAAACCCACTTAGGGTTTATCATACCTGACAGCATGCCCAAGGCGTCGCCACAACCTTCTCCCATCACCTCGAAAACTGATATGTCTGCCCATGACGTGGACCAAGCTGGGTACCATTTCCAGAAGATAATAGAGATCATAGGTAGCAGACTCACACCCTAGGAAGAAATCACGGAGAAAATAAGGGCCCCAACAAGGAAACCACCTCTCGCATGAGGTATGCTAGCAAAGGGAATGAGCCACTCCCACTCTCAGAACCTTTCTCAAGCGAGACTTTTTCTCAGAGCACTGGTAGCTCACAAACCCAAATAAGCCCAGTTCGTAGCAAGCAAAAACTTCACCTGGGAGGAAATCAAAGGCCCACCCACGCAACGAAATGGAGAGTCACCAGAGAGGTCCAATGCCGGCGTACCAGCAATAGCGGAACCGATCAAGATCAAACGAATTTCGAAGGAAGCAACGATCGAGCCATAGTGAGAGCCTCGGCTGATGATAAGATTTTATGCGGAGAGAAATCCGACAACTGAAGGAAGGACTTGAACGAGTCCTAGCTGAAGAGAGCAGCCCACCAACTGATCCCGCATATTATGCAGACGTAACGGCGATCAAGTTTATGGATAGGGTGTTAGCAAAAAAGTTCTCAATGAGCTTCAAAATGCCCAGTATAAGTGAATACAAGAAGGACAGAGACCCCGTCAAACTTATCTCTTGGTTTACTACGCTCATGGGAACTTAGACGAGAGACAATCGGTTATTGTGCCATGCCTTCCCTATCACATTTGGCGATCTCGCAGAAAGTTGGTTTCGACAACTCCCCCCTCGCAGCATCGACAACTTTGACCAGTTCAGCCGCGTGTTTTCTCGATAATTTATGGGGAGCGTGCAAATAAAGAAATCTCTATCTCACTTATCCTCGATTAAATAAGGGAAGGGAGGGACTATCAGGGCCTACCTCTCGCGTTTCAACCTGAGAAGCAGTCCAAGTGTAAGAATTCAACAATGCGGTTGCTATAAACATATTCACAAGCGGCTTGCAGAGTGGAGCATTCTCTTTCCAACTGAGGAAGCAGTGGCTAAAGTTTTAGCCGGAGATGGTAGAAGTTACAGCCGACTATGCCTGCGCAGAAGAGGAAGAAATAGCATAGGGCAGAAACCTTGTGCACTGGATGCTCCTTGATGAACAAGACCGCCACAAGAATCATCCTAACAGAGGGGACAATGACAAATTCAAGGGAAAAATCCCTCGCGATGATAGCCGAGATGTCAAAAACCGGCTGAGAAAGGTTAGACGAGCCGAGAACAGGTTCGGTCAATACACGCCTTTGACGCAAGGGTGCGAATAGATAATGTCGGTCGCACAGAGCAAAGAAATCGTAACGTGGCCTAGGAAAATGACTTCCGCGCTCCAAAAGTGTGATAAAGACAAATACTGTCATTTTCATTGAGACCACAGTTATGACACTTCAAAGTGTTTCCAGCTGAAAGACCACATAGAGAACTTGATCCAAGATGGACACTTAAAGGTATTCGTACTAAGTAGGGATGGCGACAATGCCTCCCGCCAAGCTAGAGGACAACTAGACAAGAAGTCGGAGCGACCCAGGGGACCGATGAAAGCAACTCACCTCTAAAGCCCCAAAACGTCCAGCGAGCGGTCTGAAAGCCCGAAGGCAAGTCCTATCAACACCATTCATGGCGGTCCTGGGACAAGCACCAGCAACAGAGAGAGAAAGACAGAAATTAGAGAAATATCCAGTGGTAATTGGGCCTCAGATGTAAAGCTGGTGCAGGGAAGCAACAAGAGGCGAAAAGAAGGTTGGGACCTAATATCATTCACAACAGAGGATGGTGTGGGAATTAACGCAAAGCCCAACGATGCTATTGTTGTAGAGCTCCAAATTGCACACAGAAACGTGCGACGCATCTTGATTGACAATGGGAGTTCTGTCGACATCATGTACATTTCAGTATTCAATCAGCTAGGATTCTAACACACAAAGACATGGAACCATTCAGCACCCTTATCCGAGCTTTCGGAGGATAAAAAATAAGACCATGGGGGAACTATTATACTCCCTGTGAGAATAAGAACCAAGCCGTGCAGGAGAACAGTGCTATTGGAATTTGTGGTAGTGGATATACCCAATTGGTCATACAATGCACTGTTATAAAGGCCTTTTCACAACAAAACCAAGGAAGTAATGTCCACGTACTGCTTGAAAGTAAAGTTCCCTACTGAAAACGATGTTAAAGATATATGGGGTTGTCAAGAAACTACTCGACAGACCAATCTATCCACTTAAAAAACCATGAGGTCGCAGAAGTTTGTCAAATCACAGTGAAGAGCTGAAGAAAGATGGAGAAGGAAAATAAAGAGTTATAGCAATCAAAGCTACTGAAAGAGGAAGAAAATGCAGAGGTCCCGATAGAGTTCACATTGGACCCTTGAGAACCTGCTGCACGTGAGAAGAATGAAGAGGTAGAACCATCAGAAAGTGTGATACTCGATGAGAACTATCCAGAGAAGGTTGTTAAAATATGAGCGAAACTAAAGATTGAAATCAAAGAAGATTTAGAAAATCTGCTCCGAGAATTCAAAGATATATTCACATGGAGCCACATCGACATGCCTAGGAATTAACCTATCAATCATATCTCACGGATTGGCAGTACGTCGAAATGCGAGGCTAGTGATCCTAGAAGAGGCGACATTTCAACGCCGAGAGAAATTCAGTAATAAGGGAGGAAATCAAGAAACTCCTTACAGCAGGGTCTATCCGAGAGTCACATTACCTTCCTTGGATCACCAATGTAGTTCTAGTGAAAAAGAAGAACGGGAAATGGAGAATGTGTGTAGCTTTACAGATTTAAATAAGGCCTGCCCCAAGGATGGTTTTCCCCTTTTGAAAATCGACCAACTGGTAGACGCTACGGCCGACCACGAACTCCTCAGTTTTATGGATGTGTATTCAGGATATAAGTAAATCAAAATGCATGCCCCGGATGAGGAGAAGACAACATTCAGCATCGACCAAGGATTATACTGCTACTCAGTGATGCCCTTCGGTCTAAAGAACGCGGTAGCTACCTTCCAGAGGTTAGTCAACCGGATGTTCGCTAAGCAGATAAGGAAAACCATGGAAGTATACGTCGACGACATGTTAACCAAGAGTCTGATAGCAGGGGAACACGCATATAATTTGCAAGAAACATTCGAGGTACTGCGACAATATGGGATAGTGTTAAACCCCGAGAAATAAGTGTTCAGTGTCGCTTCGGACAAGTTTCTAAGTTTTTTGGTCCATTAAAAGGGAATCGAGGTCAACCCAAAAAAGATAGACGCCCTCATTAAGATGAAACCCCCCCCCCCCCCCCCCAAACACTCAGAGAAACTAACGCCTTACGGGATGCCTAGCAGCACTACGCAGATTCATAGTAAGATCTTCTGACAAGTGTCTTTTATTCTTTAAGGCGATCAAGAAAGGCAAGGGGGTAGAATGGGATGAAGAACGCAACAACGCCATCTATAAATTAAAAACCTATCTCGGGTCAACATTGGTACTTTCGAAACCTCTTGCCAATGAAACTTTATACTTATACCTTTCAGTTACTGCGGCGGCAAAAAGCTCCGTACTCATCCGCGAAGAAGAAGAAATACAAAAATCTGTCTATTATGTTAGCAAAACGGTAATCGCTGCGGAAATAAGGTACCCAGACGCAGAAAAACTTGCCCCAGTCCTGATTATAACAGTGAGGAAACTGCGACCATACTTCCAAGTGCACAGCATATAACTGCTCACAAATTGCCCGTTGAAATAAATATTGCAGAAACCAGAAGTTTTAATAAACTAACTAAATGGGCAATCGAGTTAAGAAAATTCAATATAAGCTTCAAACCAAGGACCGCAATCAAAGCACAAACAGTCGCAGATTTTATTGCAGAATTTACAGATTCTATGGTCGATGTAGCTATTCTCGCATCCACCAAACTATAAAATGAAATGTATCTGTGGAAACTCCACGTCAACGGATCCTCCAATTCCTACGCGAGCGGGGCGGGAGTAGTCCTCATGACACTCGAACAAGACGAAGTGGAATGCGTATTGAGATTCAATTTTAAAGCCAATAACAATGTCGCAGAGTATAAGGCTCTTCTCGCAGGACTAAGAGTAGCCACCGCTCTAGGTGCCGACAAAATTAACATCTTCAGTGATACGCAGTTGATAGTCAATCAGATATGCAACAAATACCAGACAAAAGAGGAAGGGATGATAGCCTACGTCAATGGATGATAGCCAACGTCGAAAGGACCTAAGTCCCAACGGGCACTTGGCAGGTTCACAAAGTTCATGATCACGCAAATCCCAAGAGCGAAAAATCTGAAAGCTGAACATTTTATCAAAATTAGCATAGCCACCAATGTCATATTGTCCAAAACAATCCCAGTGGCTAACCTGTCGAAGCCAAGCATAAGTGAGGAAGAGACCAAGGAGGTCGAAAAAATCGACCTCGCAGAGGTTACTTGGAGGACACCGCTCCGAATATATTTGGAACAAGGAATTCTTCCTGAAGATAAAAATGAAGCAAAACGCCTAAGGTACCGATCATCGCGATATACTATGATCGATGGCGAAATGTATCGCAGGGAATTTTCTAGAACTCTGCAAAAATAGTGTTAACCCGCGGGAAGCCAGCTAGAATCTTAAAGGATATCCACGGAAGGGTATGCGGAAACCATGAAGGTGGGAATAGTCTGGCGCATAAGGCGCTGCGATAAGGTTTACACTTGCCTATAATGTTCTACTGGCCTACAACGGGCAACCACTTAGATGAATGGAATGATGCGAGATAATGAGAACCAGGCTCGTACGGCGATTGCTGCAGCTGGTAGCAGTGCCAAATCTCGTTCGGCGAGGGATCAGAAAAGTTTAGGGACCGCCACAAGGCACATAGGGCCATCAGGGTCCTATACCCGTTAGACGCTAACTGCGTCGGTGCCAAGTTAACGCTGCTCAGAAAACGCGCAACGAAGCGTTGAACAATTAGTGTGACCCCACAATTCAACATTAACCGGTATACTGTAATCATCCCGCCTAGAGGATTCCACGCGGCCCTCCCATCAGGCACCAAAAGCTTCACATCATCAAGAATCTCATAATACTACTTATGTTGGAGTAGACAAGAATCATTGACCACGTTTGGCTTACAGTCTAAGAAGCTAGGGCTCTGCCGAGGTTTGTGCGGGCTGATATCAGACGGGCCCGTCGAATGATCACTATAGAGAGAAGGATGCTTGGCCATCACTTCTTCTAAAAACGAGGTTCTCACCAGCGAATTCTCAGATGAAGACTCAGAGCATGTATATGGAACCTGCACATGCGAATAGTCAATATTTAAAGGGATAGGTTCTCGGTGAGCAGCGAAAAGAAAGAAACCGTCCTTTTCGATCTCATTCAGCATACTCTTACCACGAAGCCATGAAGAAAAATCCATTTGGAGAAGAAAAGATAAAGAAAAAGGAGTCAAGAAAGCTTACCCAGAGAGTGTAAGCAAGCGAAAGCTCAGAAGGGTAAACCCATACTATCAAGCTTTGGAGATAAGCTTCTTTTGAAAAACTCCCAAAGTCTTGTTCTTTACTGAGAAGGAAAAATTATTAGAGATAAAAAGATTCAATGGAAGGCTGGGGGTGAATATATATAGGATTCAAATGAGAAATCCTCAACCGTTGATCTGTGGAAGATTGCATAGCCCAAAAGATGCCTCGATTATCTAAAATAATGATTAACGCCTCGGTCATTGAAGGTTCGCCAATCTAAACCAACGAGATGAAGCCACGTGCAAGCACAAGAGAAACCGTCGACCTTACATTTAATACGAAATGTTTGAAATTCGAAAAAAGATGATTGCGCATAAAAACATGTTTGGAGATTGAAGCCAGGCCCCAGAATCGAAAAGGATGCCCTTTTCATTTTTAAAATGCACCGCATCACTAAAGACACCTCACCATCTCCAAAATGCACTGCTTCGCTCGAAGAACCCACTTTCCTTTTAGGAGGCACCATTGCAGTGCTCAGAAAGCTAAGTAAAGCTCACGAGAGATTTTTTTTTTTTTTTTGCAAAGTAAATTTCCTCCAAAAGAGAACATTTCTCGAAAATTTAGGGGGTATTATTGTGGGTGATTTTCGCAGCCATACCGTCACGTCATCACTGGCGACCAAACGCAGTCGTTTAAGCCAACGAGTAGCCCCATGAAGACCAACTGTGTTCTGACGTCGTTTAGGAGTGAACCGCCGAAAAGGTTCTCGGCTGTTAGAAGAGTAGTCCAAATATTATTAATGTCCTTGCAGCATACTAGTTGACTGTTAGTAAGGTGTCAGCGACAAACAATACGGCCTATGTCAGCGCTGAACCTGACAAATTGCGACACGCCTGATTAACATTTATAACGAACCTGGTTAGATTCAGAACTTTGTCATCAGAGAAGTAAGACATATTAAATGCCCCAATGCTGCATGTTACCGTTTAACCACACATCCTATCCTATCAACAGGTAGGCTCTCTAAGAAAGCAAGTATTGCAAGTTTAAGGTAACACACGACTAATCACACTCCTAGATAATCTAAACATTCTAAAAATAGAGAAAGATAAGGATAATGTCTGGATGCTTATAAATAAGGTTATTGATAAAGAAAGAAGGTATACTATTTATTATATTCACCAACCCTAAAACTTTTAGAATCAATCCATTAACTCTTCCATTACTTTGGAACTGACTTGATCGTCAGAGGACAATCGTCGGCTAAAGTCCGGCACCCATCACCGATCTTTCTTTATCTTTTCAGATACCTGCTTCACAACCAGTGTACGCTAGGTTCTCATTACAGCTGAGAGCCTTTTCACATGATTTAAAAGGACAAATACGATATTACCAGCTCAACTACCTACTAGACTTTCTTACGTGGCGTAATTGACCATCTGATCTATTTTTTACCATCAACAATTTGAAAGGGTAAAAATTATATTGGTCCCTAACTTTTTTAGAATTATTACTTTTTAACTGATGTTTCATTTTTAGCTCGTGTGGTCCCTAACTTTTTAAAAAATTTATCAATTTAGTCATTCTATTAGTCAACAGTTAGTCAAATTTAATGGTGTTAAGGGTATTTCAGTCTTTAGATACAAAAATAAAAATTAAGGTTAAAAAATAAATAAATAATAAATTCTAAAAATAAAATAATAACAACTGAAAAAAATATAAAATAGAAAAAATAATTTTTAAAAATAACTAAAAATTACTTTTAATGATGGGGGATTTTCATTTTGGTCCCTAACTTTTAAGGAATTATCAGTTTTTTAAAGCAATTATAGTTAATGGTAACTTTGGACCCTAACTTTTAGGAAATGTATCAATTTGGTCCCTTTAACTAATTTTGTAACGGTCAAACCTCACAGAATTGGTAAAATGACTGATTTGCCCTTGAATCCATTTAAATAAGTTAAAATTACAATTTTAACCTTAAACTTTTAAAATAATTATTAATAATTAGAAGGGTAGTATAGTTATTTTATATTAATTTTTAAAGATAAAATTAAAAAATTTAATTTTAAACTAAAATTTTATAAAAAAAATTATTAATAAAATTTAAAAAATTATGAATTTTTTTAAACTAATCTGGACCATCCATCAAATCTGATATGGTCTAGATCCTATTTGGATCAATTTTTTAAAAAAATTTAAAAAATTGAAAAAAATTATAAAAAGTAAAAAAATTAAAAAAGTTTGGATCGAATCTAGTCCGTCCATCAGATCTGATGGACGGTCTAGATCATATGTGGACCAATTTTTAAAAAAAATTAAAAAACTGAAGAAAAAAAAAATCCAGATCAAATCTGGACCGCCCTCCTCTATGGATTCAATGAATCCATGGAGATTGATGAATCCATTGAGATCTCTCCATCGAATCCATGGAGGTCTCTCCGTGGATTTATCGAGTCCATGGAGGAATCCATAGGGGCTTCCCTGCCCGAAACTTTGTCGTTCTTCACGGAGGCGGGGGAAAGCTCAGCGGTGATCGAAGATCGTCGAAGAACAGATCGAAGAACCAGACCAAAGAACAGATCGAAGAACCAGACCAAAGAACAGATCGAAGAACAACGAAATTGGTTCTTCGATTGACGAAGAACCCAGAAACTTCTGGGTTCTTCGTCGATCGAAGAACCCAGGGTTCTTCGAATGACCAAGAACCCAGAAGTTTCTGGGTTCTTCATCGATCGAAGATTTATGCAAATTTTTTTTTTTATGGTGTTCTTGGCCAAGAACAGTTTCAAGTTTTTTTTTTCTAAACAGCAAAAAGAAAAAAAAATTTAAAAATTGATTTTCACTTTTTATTTTATTTAAAAAATTTTAATATAATCTCCACCGTTCATCAATCTTGATAGACGGTAGAGATCCACTGAATTTTTTTTTAAATTTTAAATTTTTTAATTTATTTTATTTTAAATTTTTAACTGAGGGTAGTTATGTCATTTCACTACAAAATTTACTATTTAGTTATTGATATCCATGAAGTTTAACTAACGGTTGACTAATAGAAGGACCAAATTGATACATTTCCTAAAAGTTAGGGTCCAAAGATACCATTAACCATAACTGCTTTAAAAAACTGATAACTTCTTAAAAGTTAGGGACCAAAATAAAAATTCCCCTTTAATAATTTATTTTATTTTTAAAAATAATAATTAAAAAATTATAATGTCTAAAAATAATAATGTATTATCTCCTGATATTTTCAAAAAATATTTTAAAATTTTTCTATTACTTTAATAATATATATTTTTAATTTTTAATTTATTATAATTTATTTTTTATATTTTAATATTATTTTAAAGTATTATTTTGAATTATTAAATTTTCATAAATTATTTATTATTGTACTGATTTTTTTATTTTTTAAAGATTTTTAATTTTTGTTTTTATTTATTTATATTATTTAAGGACTTTTTTTATAAATTTTATATATTTTGTAATTTTATTTTTTTATTAACACACGTTGTATTTTTATTAGATGTACGAATTAAAATTAATTTGTTAAATTTTAAAAAATAAAAGGTAAAACCGTATTTTTAACTTAATCATTTAAAGTTAAAAGTAAAATGGTCAGTATACATATTATGTCATATTTGACTGTAAAAAATTTGGTCATTAAGACAAAAATGATATATTTTTAAAAAAATTAAGAATTGCACGAACTAATAAAAAAAATACCAAAAAGTAATAAGTCAAAAAAAATATAGATAAAAATAAATTTTGCCGTCTCTGAAGTGTAGGATTTCTAAATTTGGTAAAGGTAGTCTACCACTCCACAGATAGAATGTGCCAATCAGATTAGCTCATACAAATGACTTTTTAAGTTAATTGTAACCGTTTGATCTAGCACCACCGCGTTATTTCGTACATGAAAAGAGTCAAGGATATAGTAAACTAGTGGCCGGCCTACAAGCGGACTTCAATTTCCCTTAATATGCGGGATCTCAAATTTATAATGTAAAACTAATTAGTGAATAAAATTTTATTTACTATTTTTATTTTTTATTTTTTAATGACTCGTTTGTTATTTATTTGGCATATGTGCCAATGACTGTGGGGTCCGTTCTAAGGTAGTCGAAGGATCGTCTGAACCCAGCCTGACTAAATACACGTGTGACACAAAGCTATGATTGGTATGGAGAAGCTGAGAAGAAGCTAACAACGCGATACATATAATATCGGCACTTTTCCATGCCTTTAATTTTTTTTTTAAAAGTAAAAAAAAAAAAAATCGAAATTAAAAGCTTCTAGAAAATAGATTTCTTAGGAGGTTATTTTTACGAGCCGTTAGATATTTATGTTTATTGAAAAATAGTAAGTGAATTTGAATAATTATCATATTATTTTAGAAGACATAGTATAATGCATGAATTAGGAGATTTTGTTGAAGAGGTTGGACATTTTCATTTTTCTACATGTATATTGTTGTTTTGTTGGTTGTTGCAATGAATATGTTATTTTGTACTAATTATAGTATATTTTAATGATTTTTTTTGACATTATTATAAACAATTTTAAATGTACATCCACTTATAGTAAAGTGGTTACTGTATCTCTCTCCCACCTCAGTGGTGAGGGTTTAATTCTCACCATACACATTTACCAGTATGTGTGGGTAGTGTTCTTCTCTTACTGTAGGAGTAGATATCTCCAATTATAAGAGTAGATATACGGGCCGTGCATTAAACCCTCCTTGATAATTTGTGTGGGTAGTGGTGAGGGTTTAAAATTTAAGGTAAATTACGATGGAATACCATAAGATATATATATATATATATATATATATATATATAAATTACAACTTAGTAATTTAAATAATTAGAGTATCTCCAATGTTATTATGTATTTGGAGAAAATTGAGTGACACGTAAGATTTATATTGAAAAAGTTAAGAAAACATTCTTCAATACAATTATCTAACTTTAATATTGAGATGATGTGGCAAAAAAAAGTTAGAGAATATCAAGTAGAGTTTCTAATTGTAGATATCCTCCTTGATATGCTGACTTAGGATTTCTAACTTTTTCCACCAATAAAATTTTAGCATTTTGTCAATGCATTTAATTATCATATTGAATGGAGAGAGAATGTAATAAATAACTTGTGGTGATTGGTTTAAAATTACTATTTAGATATTCACATTGGAAAAGTGAATATGCATTTCTATAATTTTTTTGACAAGATAGATTCAAATTATTTAGAACTGCTGATATGGCACTATTTAGATACTCAAAAATACATATTTGCATTAGAGATGCTCTTATTAGTTAGGTCCCGAATTTATTTGCAACTATTACTTTTTATCTATTTTTATTTTTTTAACTTACACGATCCCTAACTTTTATAAAATACATCAATTTAGTCTATATGACCAAAATTTTGACGATCGAACATAACATAAAGTATAAATTGATAATTTTACCCTTGTTTTATTAAATTATTAAATTATTAAATTAAAAAGATGATTTAACCCTCCAACTTTTTATATTTTAACAATTTTACTAATTTAGATAGTTCAATAAAAATTGATATGTGTTATAAAAATTTAAATAAAAAAATTAAATATGATAAAATTCATTAAAAATAAAAATAATTAAAAAAAATTTAAAAGTAAAATTATTTATTAAAAATAAAAATAAAATTCAAAATTGAATACTTATAAAATTTAAAATTTAGTTAAAAATATTATATATACATATTTTATATATAATAATAAAATTAAAATATATATACATTTATTATTATAAATATATATATATATACATATCTGTGTGTATTAACTTATTAAATTTTAAGTTTTATAAATATTCAATCTTAAATTTTATTTTATTCTTAATAAATGATGTTACTTTAACGATTTTTTTAATTTTTTAATTTTTATATTTAATTTTAATTTTTAATAAATTTTATCATATTTATTTTATTATTTAATTTTTTAAATTTTTTTAAAAAATTAAATTTTGTAACATATCAATTTTTTATTGGACTATTAAAATAGGTAAAGTTGTTAAAAGGTTGAAGGGTAAAAGTAAAATTTTAATTTAATAATTTAATAAAAAAAAGTATAAAATGGTCAATGTATACTTTATGTCAGGTTTGACCATTAAAATTTTAGTCACAAAGACTAAATTGATTATCTTGAAAAAGTTAGGGATCATATGAGTTAGAAAAATAAAAATAGGTCAAAATGATATTTTTAAATATATTTTAGACCAAATTGATAATTATCCGATATACTTAGTTGCAGTTTAAGTAAAAGTACAATTTCATTATAATAGACTAAATATCAAGGATATTCTATTATAATTTATCCTAAAATTTATTCACATCAATGTTAATAAAAGGGTTCACTTTCAATTCAGTATTTCTGAAAATGTAATACATAAATCCTTGGTACTATGCGAGTTTTATGTTTATATTGAGTCGACCATTACCTTTTTTTTTTTCTAGAAAAAAAAAATGATATATATGTATGTTGAAGGTAGTGAATAGTATGCACATTCATTGATAGTTAAAGTGGTTAGTACACTTCCCTCACACTTTATGATAAGGGTTCAATTCTCATCATGCACATTTATCAGCATATGTATCTTCTTATTGTGGGAGTAGATAACTTCCGTAATGAGAGTAGATATTCGAACTACGCATTTAGTAATTGATCTCGGTAGGTCCGGATAGTTAGTAATTTTGTAATTGTGATCCTTAAAAAAAATAATAATAATAATGAATAGTACAAATCATATGAACTAATGTTATGTTTGTTTTTTTTTGACAGGAATGTTGTTATGTTTTGAATTGAAATAGTTGTATAGTCTAATCAATTGACCACTAGATGCAGTAGTGTTGGCGGGTGAGGGAACATGCGTAAAGAGAATTTTGGTTCTCTTTCTTTTTCCTTTTCTTTCAATATCATATCTGATTTTATAGGATAAGTAAGGAAAAACATAATATAAAAACACACACACACACACTTTGTATATATTAATATATATATATATATATATATATATATATTAATTTCAAAACATATATTTAAATAGAAACACTTTGTATATTTACATGTAACGGGGCTTCGAGTCCTCTTTATTTATTGTAAGAATTAAAACAAACTTAGTTTCAATATCATTGTTATTTATAATATTTATTAAATTAAATTTTCTAACCAAAATTTGCATAGGTTATCTAAATCTTAATAAAATTTAGAATATCAATTAGTCCCTTATAAATAGGCTTATCAAATTAAATTATTTTTTTTTTGAGGAAAAAACAATATATAAAAAACTAAGCCAAACTAACAAATTATCTCGGATATCATTCGAGACCAAACTAGCAACACAGCTAGGAAAATCCTCAATCCAAATCGAATCAGAAACTAAACTTAAAGTAAATTTAGCCAGCTCATGAGCGACCTTATTAGCACTACGACGAATAACAAAAATAGAAAAAGCAGGAAAATGATCCAAAAGGAGAAAAATATCAGCCACCACCAAATCAACATTAGCGAAAGAATTGGTTCTGGACGAAATAAGATGCACTACAACGCCGCATCAGACTCAATGCAAATTGGAATAAAACCTGTATCCAAAGCCAACTGAACTCCGCGTAAGATCGCCATTGCTTCAGCAATCTCAGGAGAAAATAAACCATCAAAAACCATAGAACTTGACAACATAATTAGGCCTTTCGAATCACAAATAGCAAACCCAAAACCCACCTTTCGACGACTAGAATCTAAGGCCGTATCCGTATTAATTTTGAACCATCCAAGACTAGGGACCTTTCAGCAATCCAAAGGAGGAGCACGCTGCAGCTTTGGGATACAAATAGGTGCACGAAACTCAGCAACGAATGCCTTAGCCCATTGCACAGAATCGTCAGCCGACAGAACCAAAGAAGAGTGCACCACCTTATTACGTCTGAACTAGAAATGCCAAACAACAACAAACAATAACTTCAACTCTTCCACACGCAAGCAGCCTCTACAAAACAGCAGAAAATCAAAGAAAGAACCAACACCAGGAGGTTTAATCTTACTCAGCAGCTCATTAGATAATTTAATAGCATCCAAAGAAGCGCATGACCACAGCGCATGCATGGTTGTCTCTGGAGAAGCTAAGCAAAGAGGGCATAAGGGATCAGCTGGGACTTTATGAGAGATGAGGTTCACTCTTGCAGGGAGAAGATCCAAGCAAGCACACCAAATGAAAAGTTTGATCTTTGGCATAATCTGCAGTCCCCAAAGGAATTTCCACCAACCCGTAACAGTCCTAGAGTTAGAAGCACTCGAATGGGAGGTTGAATCACAAGCCACCCAATAACCGCTCCGAACCGAATAGCAAAATATTTACATAAATTTTAGAACAAAGAGTTTAATTAAAAATTTTTGCAGGAAAATATTATTTTTCTATATTTATAGAAAAATAAATATAAAGAAACCTCTTATTAAGGTAATTTAGAATAATTTAGAGACCTCCTTTTCTTTTTCAATTATATCAATTAATTATAAATAAAACAACTTTGAACGTTAATACGTGGATGAAATTTTCTTCATGCACAGAAAAAAATTAACCTTACTAATTATATTAACTAGTAAATAATGTATAAATCTCTTTATTCTTTAAATAATTGTTGAAAATATCCCTCCAATAGGGTGTTACTTTTTATATATTCTCATTGCATATCCCAATTATATTTTACTTTTTTTTTAAAGATAAATACTAATCAGATTGGGGTTTGCCAGGATCTAGCAATTACGAGAGGCTTGTCCAAATATTATTTATTTATGGGTGAATTGCACTCAAGTACCCTGACTTTTATTATAATTGCACGTTTAATGCCAGTTTTGCCATAATTGCACTCTAGTACCCGGTAATCCGTTGACCACCGTTAGGGTAACGGTTGACCAAACGGATTCAGGTAAAATGACCAAACTGCCCCTGCAAAGGAAAAAAAAAAAAAAAGGTGAGATGAACCCAGATGAACTGGGTTCGCGATCGAACCCAGATCGCTGGGTTCGAACGCGAACCCAGAGATCTGGGTTCGCCATCGAACCCAGCTGGGTTCGCGATCGCGAACCAGGTGCTGGAACCCATTTCTGGGTTAGAACACGAACCCAGATCTGGGTTCGTGTTCGAAGAACACGAACCCAGTTCTGGGTTCGTGTTCGAACCCATTTCTGGGTTCAAGCACGAACCTAGGTGCTGGGTTCGTGCTCGAACCCAGAAATCTGGGTTCGAACACGAACCCAGAACTGGGTTCGTGCTCGAACCTAGAAATCTGGGTTCGAACACGAACCCAGAACTGGGTTCGTGTTCGAACCAAGAAATCTGGGTTCGAGCACGAACCCAGCACCTGGGTTCGTGCTCGAACCCAGAAATGGGTTCGAACACGAACCCAGCACCTGGGTTCGTGTTCGAAGAGCACGAACCCAGTTGGGTTCGTGTTCTTCAAAAAAAAAATTAAATTTTTTTTTTTTTGATTTCAAATTAATTTTTTTTTAAAAAATATTTTTAAAATTAATTAAAATATGACGTGGCATGTTCTTATTGGTTGGATGATTTTTAAATTTTTTTAAAAATAAATTTAAATGTAAAAGACCAATTTGCCCCTGAACCCAGTTAGTCAACCGTTACCCTAACGGTGGTCAACGGATTACCGGGTACTAGAGTGCAATTATGGCAAAACTGGCATTAAGCGTGCAATTATGATAAAAGTCAGGGTACTTGAGTGCAATTCACCCTTTATTTATTGACAATATGATATTTGAATCCCTATCTAGGGTTGGCGCCGGTTCGGTTCGAACTAAACTGGCAGTTCTGAACCTGGGAATCCAACTGAAACCGTTGGTCTCGGTTATTTAATAAACAGAAATGGAACCGCCAGTTCAAGAACCGGAACCGGAATTAGCAGTTTCGCAAGTTCCGCTTCGATTTTTTTTTTTTTTAAAAAAAAAATTAAAATTATTTGACCGTTTGGCCCAACGGCTAGATGGGCCAAACGGTCACCCAACTAGTCTTTGGGTGACCAACGAAGGGGGTTCTATTTTCTAAAATTATATTTTTGCCCCTTAAAACTATATAAACCTCTCTTCATTTTTTTGCACCAATCCAATTATCTCAATCTCTCTCTAAACAATTCTCTTAATCTCTCTCTCTCTACAATCCTTTCAAGTCTCAAGTTGTCAATTTTCTTCAATTTCAATTATGTATTTTAATTATATATTTTCTTTTTTTAAAAAATTATAAAATTACAATGGCAACAAGTTCCAATCCTTAGCCGCATGAACGTGATGTAGAATTCAACGAATCAAATTTTCACGATTACCTACAACAGCAAGCATTCGAGGAGAAAATATTCGGTAATAAAACTTCTCCCAATTTTACTCCCAAGTTTTCTTAGCCTGGTTCCACTCCTCAATTCCCCCGCCAATCCGAAAATTTGCCGAATTTGGGTGGTGCTGATTTAGTGAAGTACAAATCTGAATTTTTTAAAGTTCATATGAAGAAGGTGGAGAAGGAACCAAGAAAAATGGTGGCAACTTGCAACTATTATTCCAAGGAATTTAAGTGGAATAAATTTGGTAGATACGACACGTACTGGAACATCAACAACAGTCATCTTGTCGAAGCAACCGGAGCACGCGGACAACAACATATTGCCAGGTACACATCTCCTAACCATCAATTATTTAAATATAGTGATCAAAATAATAGGGAAGAGTTAGCAAAAATGGTAGTTGTAGAATATTTACCATTTAGTTTTGGTGAAAAAACCGGTTTTATAAAATATTGTCATAATGCCTTAAATCATGTTGCATGTACGGTATTTAGGAATACTCTTAAACGTACAATGTGTAAAATATATAAAAAAGAGAAAAAATCTTTAGTTAGATATTTTAAAAATTATGTGGGTTGTGTGTTTGTTTGTGCCAATATCTGGAGTGATCATTGGTAAAAACATTAATATTTAGGACTCACATGTTATTATATTGATGAAGCATGGGAGGTACAAAAACGAATTCTTACATTTAGAGTTTTTGATGAATCTTATACTATCGACAATATATATATATAAATTGATGAAAATTATTTTTGAAAAATATTCTATTGAAAACAAAATTTTTGCAATTGGTTTTGATAACGCTGCAAACAATATTGCCGTCGTTCCACAATTATTAGAATTGTGTAACCCCTATTTTGGTGGCAGATTTTTCCATCAAAGATGTGTTTGCCATGTTTTAAATTTATGTGTATAAAATGGTTTGCAAACACTACAACATAATACTAAACCAATTAAGGATGCTCTCTATTTTTTGTGGAAACATCCTAGTATCATGAAACAATGGGCTAGGTTCTGCAAATCTCATAGGAAGCATCCAATTAGATTTTCTCGTGATGTTCCAACTTGTTGGAACTCCACGTATAAATTGCTTTGTGAAAGTTATGAATATAGAGATTTATTAGTTCGTTTTATACAATATAACATTAGTAGTGTTAATTTGTATCCTCGACATTGAGATGTTTATACAAAAATTTGTCAATTATTAAAAGTTTTTAATTATGAAACTAATAATTTATCTGGTATATATTATCCTACCGCACATTTATTTTTTATAAAAGCCATTAATATTATTGGTGCGCTTAATAAGTGTGCACAAGAGCCATGTTTAATTGAATGTGTTAATGCAATGAAATTAAAATGGTTAAATTATTATAGGGAGATTCCTATTATTTATATAATTGCTTCGGTTTTTGAACCTAGGTCTAAATTTTGATAATTTATTTGAATATTATACTATTTATTATCAATGTTTAGGTATAAATGATATAAAAATTAATCCTTTGTTTAATAATGTCAGAAGTTTATTTTATGAACTGTATGATGAATACCGTTCTGTATATTATCCCTAGCTGAACATTGTTGTTCATCAACCGTATATTAGCTGTTCTCAATTTAGTGTTCCCTCCACATTAAGGAAGTTAGGGTAAGTTTGTTGTCTAAAAAATCAAAGAAAATATGGGGTATGCCATCATCAACCTTTATTTCAGAGGTTGATATTTACTTAAACACTGCATTCGAGTTTGTGGACGGCAACAATTTCAACCTTCAACACTGGTGGAGGGATCACCAGACAAACTTTCCAATTTTGGCCATCATTGCCAAACAAAATTTTGGAACCCCTGTTTCGACCGTGGCAGTGGAACAAGAATTTAGCGCCGACGGCAACATTCTCGACGAGAGACGGTCGTTGATGAGTCTAGACTCAATTCAGATCCAGGTTTGTGTTGACGACTGGATCAAGGCTTCGTACAGGAAGTAGGAAATGGACAGACCATCTGACGACAACGACTTCTTCGACACCAACGATGATACAACGGCCACCGAAGGTACGAGTGACGATTGATCACACTCAGATAAATAAAAGGTAAGAGAACTACGTGGGCTTTAATTCCTTATAGAGGATATGTAGGCAGCTTAATTGAGGTAAAATTAAGTGCAAGCCCAAATTTCTTATTTATTTATTTAAATGTTATTTTACTTTTATAATTTTATGATATTATCGTAATTTTAATTTTTTACAATTTTATTTCAAATTAAGTGCAACCCACTTTTAATTTTGATGAGTCTAGACTCAATTCAGATCCAGGTTTGTGTTGACGACTGGACCAAGGCTTCGTACAGGAAGTAGGAAATGGACAGACCATCTGACGACAACGACTTCTTCGACACCAACGATGATACAACGGCCACCGAAGGTACGAGTGACGATTGATCACACTCAGATAAATAAAAGGTAAGAGAACTACGTGGGCTTTAATTCCTCATAGAGGATATGTAGGCAGCTTAATTGAGGTAAAATTGAGTGCAAGCCCAAATTTCTTATTTATTTATTTAAATGTTATTTTACTTTTATAATTTTATGATATTATCGTAATTTTAATTTTTTACAATTTTATTTCAAATTAAGTGCAACCCACTTTTAATTTTTTTTAAATTATTTTTATTTTTAATTTATTTTCAATTTTTTTAAAAAAAAATTAAGAGGCCAGTTCCAGTTCTAGGAACTGGAGGAAGAACCGCCGGTTCTCGAAATTGGAAACGGTGGTTCCTCTGTGATTCTATAACCGAAACCCCCCAGTTCATGTTCTCCTCCCTGGAGGATCAAAACCGGCGATTCCAGAACCGAAACAGGCGGCCATCCCTACCCTTATCACATAAGATGAAGAAAAAGTGTAGTATCCATTTGAAAGTACATGTGTTCCAATTATATTTAATTTTTGTATATATTGTAGTGTTTTTTTAGTTTAACATTTACACAATTTTAATTTTTTTTTATCACTTGACAAAATTATGGGACATTTATTCCGATCGGTAGGGACTTAATTGAGCAAGGTTCTCGGTGGCGAATTGGGGATGTTGTTTCAGTTTCCATTTATTTCGATCGTTGCTTCCTAGACCAACTACATTTCGGGTTGTTTCTCCACCAATATTAAGTGAGTTTGCTGCTGTCAATATGCTAAAAAATCCTTATGGTGGCTGGAATGAGAATTTAATTGCTCAAGTTTTAATCCAATTGATCAACAAACAATCCTATCTATTCCTCCTTCAATGAGTAGGTTGGTCGATGGTCTTTGTTGGCACTATAATAAATCTGGTGAATTTTTAGTTAAAAGCGGTTAGAGGCTTGGCAAATCGCTTCAAGTTTCTGCTAGTTCTTCGAGTGGCTCGAGTTTGGTTTCTTGGTGAAATTATTTGTGGAATTTGAATATTCCGCACAAAATAAAGGTGTTCATTTTGAAGGCTTGCCATAATTGGATCCTTTTTATGTTAAACTTGGGTAGAAAGGGTATTACCATGCATGTAGGGTGTCCTTTTGGTTATGGTGCAACTGAATCTACTTTAGGTGTAACTTGGGGCTACAAATCATTAAAGACGACTCGTAGGTCTTGTGGGGTGTTGGATGATCTGCCTGGTTTCCAACACCTCTCCTTCCTGAAATTTCTTTTGTTGGCTCGCTGTCAGCTTTATGCAAGGGAGCTTGATATTTTGTATGTGCTTTTTTAGTGTGCTTGGTTTGACAGAAATCATTAAGTGCATTTAGGTGTTGCTCTATCTACTGCAAAAAATGTTGACTGGGGCGAAATTTCATTACTGATTACCAAATAGTTGTCTCTCCTCTCAGCAAGGTTGTTTCGAAGGCTAGGATTACTAGTGGTTGGCAGCCACCAGCTCTGAATTACTTAAAAATCAACACATATGCTTACTTAGATGTTAATAACAGTTTGGTTGGTGTTGGTATCATTATCCGAGATCATCAGGGTCAGGTCCTAGCTTTCTCTGCCCATAAAATTTCTGCTTGTTTCTCTCTCCAAATAGCTGAAGGAGTGGCTGTTCTTTGTGTTATTCTTTTTGTTGCTGATTCCGGCCTGCTCCCTACCTCCCTGGAATCCGATGTTACCTCGGTTGTGTCATGCATTAACGGGGGCTCTTTTCTTGGTTATGACTTTGGTTTGGTTTTGCATGATATTGTTAGTGCTCTTAGTTGCCATTATATTTCTCCTGTGAGTTTTGTTCCTAAATAGTCCAACATGGCTGCTCATGCTATGGCCAAGTTGGCTCTTTCCCTTGTTTCAGATGTGTTTTTGATAGATTGTGTCCCTCTCTCTTTAGAGTTTGTAGTTTTGGCAGATATACCGAAACAGTTAAGTGTTTGGGTTGATAATATATTCTCCTTTAAAAAAAAAATTAAAGAAATTCAAATGTACCATCTAATTATGTATAAAAAAAAGGATACAAGTATCTTAATAGCATTAAATTTAGATCTATAATAGAATATGCATAAATATAAAATACAAGATCAATAATAAATATTTAACGGTACAAACTACAAAACTCTTTTCTCTAGGGTTTCTATGAAAACCTAGGGTGAAAGTAGCTATTGGGTCCTCGGATCTAGGGTTTACTCCTTGTGATTGTAGTTGGGTGGTGTGGCTGTGTGGTTAGGTGAGACGTGGTAGTTTGGGCTGTTTGCTAGCGGCAAGGTGTTTTGTTCTTTTGTGGTGGTTGTTTGCTGCGGGCGTTGGGTTTGATGGCGTCAAAGGATATTGCAGATTTGTGCCTTTCATTTTCATTAGAAGACAGAGACAAACCTAGCATAAAGCTTGATGGTCGGCTTCAGGAAGTAGGGTCTATGAAGCTTGCATCTTGTCTAGCAGATAAGTTGATTTCTAATAAATTGGTGAACCGTGAGGCTTTCCGCGCCATTATCCCAAAGAGTTGGCGAATTAGGTACGGGGTGAAAGTTGAAGTTGTGCATGAGAACACGTTCGTTTTTCAGTTTGAGGATGTTATGGACCGCAACTGTGTGTTGAAAGGGGGTTCATGGAGTTTCAACAATGCCTTGTTGGTATTGGAAGCCTCTACAGGTTCTGGTGCTCTGGCTACAATGTTATTTTCCTATGCTGAATTCTGGGTGCAACTCCATAACGTACCGTTGCTATTTATGACTAGGGATATCTGTTACTTTCTTGGGAGTCAGATTGGTCAGGTAGTGGAAGTGGACATAGGGTCATCTGGAGACTGTCTAAGGAAGTATTTGCGCACGTGTGTTCGAATCGATATTCGTAAACTTTTAATAAGGTTTTTACGTGTCGATATTTTAGGGGATGTGTCAGAAACGAAAATGTTACTGAAGTATGAGAGACTCCCCGAGTTTTGCTTTAGGTGTGGATTTTTGGGACATCTGCTACGTGATTGCATGGCAACTTTAGAGGACATGCAACTGAATGGTTCAGAGAGATTAGGTTTAGGGGCTGGTTAAGAGTTGGTAGTCCACCACGCTCGTCGAATAGGACTCACCCAGTAGAGGCAGCTCAACATACTCGTAAGGCGGGGACAGAGGCGCCAGTTCACCCTTCTTCATCTGGGTCGCAATCTGAATAGTTAAAGGAGGGCGTGAAGGATAAAGTTAGCGAAGTGCAGGTCAATTTAGAGGAGGGTCTTATTCCTTCTATTGAGCCACACCTTCCAGGGGCTGAGGTAGCGGGGGTTGATTCGAGATACGGTAAGAGGGAGAAATTTATTATTGTGAATCCAGCAGTGACGAGTTTGCATGTTTTTAACTCTCCAGAATTGATGCAAGAAGGGAAGAATCAACCTTTTGAGTCTAATGACATTATCTCTTGTATTGATGTGGGAGGTGCTCTTTTAGTCTTCAAATGTTCTGGGACATCGGGTTTATTTAAGCCTGGGGTGGTTCAGCTGGATGATAAGATTGTTATTGTGGCCTGTGGTGGTGGGCAGAATCATGTACCCCTGCAGACTGCTAGTGAATCTGTACTTGGTGGTAGGAAAAAAAGGTGGAAGAGGTGGGCTCGGACTGGGATGGTTATTGAGGAGGAAGCTTCTGTTTCTCCTCAGCTGGGTAAGCGGGACAGTAGTATAGTTGGGGGGCTGATGAGTTGCAGGAGAAAAAAGCTAAATCGAAGCTTTCAGATGGTGAAGTTTCAGATATGATATCGGTGGGTCCTGTTAATTCGGTCTGTCGGACACCATGGGTACCCTTTTTTGGAATGTCCGGGGGTTGAAAAATATCCGAACGTTCAAAGTTCTGTAGCGTCACGTGCAGAAACTCTCCCCAGACATAGTTTTTCTAATGGAAACTAGGTCCGATGCTTGCTTTATGGAGATCCTTCATATTAAACTTGGTTTTGCTAATAAGTTGGTAGTTGAGTATGTCGATAGGAAAGATGGTTTATGCTTGTTTTGGTCTGCGAGTGTTAATGTTAGTTTGTTGTCATTCGGTTTGTTTCATATTGATGTGCGGGTATCTTCTCATCGGAACAAGGCTTCGCGGTTGACTAGGTTTTATGGGAACTCGGATCCTTCGTAGCAGGTTTACTCATGGACCTTGCTTTGGAGTCTTCATGGTCTCTCTTAGCTCCCATGGCTTTGTGGCGGTGACTTTAATGAGATTGTTTGTGATAGTGAGAAAGATAGGGGATTTCCCCTTGGGTAACTTTCAGGAGACCTGTAACATCCTTAATTTTTAGTAATTATGAAAAGTACCCTTAATTATTATTAATTATGTAAAAATAATGTAATGTGTTTACTTGGATTAATTTTTAGGTATATGAGTGGACTAGGTGGAACGGTTCAGAAACAGTGCATGAAAGGACAAAGGAAAAGGCTGACAGTGTGTATCGCGACTAGCTACCGCGACCAGGGATTATGGTGTGCAGTGAGCATCGCGACCTAAGATCGCGACCAGTGATCGCGATAGGGTGCTCGCGATAAAAATGGTGAAATCGACTAGTGAGCATCGCGACCAACATCTCGACCAAATACCGCGATGATTGATTGCGATGAAGGCGGTAAAAATATTCCAATGAGTACCGCAACTAAGTGACCACAGGTCGCGATACGCGGTTGCGACAGCCAAAATTTTATAAAAAAAAATAGAAGGCGGTGAGAAGCTTCATGAAGAAGCAAAAGAAAATGGAAAGAGAAAGAGAGAAAGAGGGAAGGAGAAAGAAGAAGAATAAAAAATGAAGAAGAGGAAAAAGAAAATTCAGAAAAGAAAATTTCGTAAAAATGGTATCCAGGTTGGTACACATGTTATTCGTAAGTTTTGATTGAATTTATTTGTGAATAATATTTGAAAATGATTTTGAATTACAGAAAATTGATTTATGTTGAGTTTCATGATTTTAAATTTTCGAAATCTACTGTTATATTCCGTTGTCCGTTACTTATATGTTTTAAAAATCTTGAATCGTTGAACATTGAGTATTTTAATAATTTGCGATATCTGGAATCCCTAAATAATAGCCCTGATATATGTATAGGGAATTATGAATATAAGAGGTTGACATGTCAATTGGGTGCACTTAGCAGTACTGCACTAAGATTCCTGATGATTATACTGATTATATACGGATATCATTTCATTCTGAAGTGGGAAACCGACTGTGTAAATAGGGATACCATTTCATTTTGAAGTAGGAAACCCGATTGTGTAAATACGGATACCATTTCATTCTGAAGTGGGAAACCGATTGTGTATATTGGGATACCATTTCATTGAAATGGGAAACCCGACTGTATAAACTCATAATCTAGTCCTGTAAAACCCTGTTATGTGTATTAGAGGCCCAACTAAGAACTAAAAACTATGAAACGATATTGAAATAAAGAAATGTTATTGAGATTTCAATCCAGAAATATTTGAAAATGTTTTAATTAATATAGTTTCAGTATTTGAAATATTATGTTTGTTTTATATGTATTTCTGAAATTTAGTTCCATTGTTTTATACTGTCTTGAAAAATTTTAGTGTACACCCACTCAGTATTATTGCTTAGCGCGTTGATTTTATCACTTGTAGGTAGTAGAGATACTAGTGCAGAAAAAGACTAAAGAGGAGGTAGCTGCAGACGAGAAGTCAGAGTCACATTATTTGGGTAGTTTTATATAAATCTTATTGGTATAATTATTGATTTCAACATGCATATACAGAAGTTTGTAAAGTTGTAATATATGAGTTTTGCAAATATTTGTATAATAGTTTATGTTTTTCAAAGTGTTGTCATTAGTAATTATGTTTTGTTTTATTGAAAACGTTTGAGGAAGTCGCACTATATGGAAGAGTGCACAAATGATTGAGAAATGAATTTTGAAGTGTTTGCTATTATATTGTTTGAATTTTGTGGGAAAGAAGATTTTTTGGAAAGTCAGAAAAAAGGCCCTTGACTTTTGCGGTTTGGATGATATGGGTTTTTGCGGTCCCATTTTTACTTGGAATATTAAGCGAAACAGTTCTGCTGTAACATCCCTAATTTCAAATAAATATGAAAAGTATGATTGAATTAATTTTGAATATGCGAATATGATATTTATGATTTGAGGGGTAGAAAATGTAATTAAATGTATGTATATTTTTAAGGTTTCCAGATGGACCAAGTGTAGCAGTCCAGAAAGAATACATGAAAGAGAAGGAAAAATGAGACAGTGAGTACCGCGACCACTCACTGCGACCAGGGATCGCAATGAGCCGCTTGCGGTGAAAAGGATGATTTAGGGCAATGAGTACCGCGACCACAGATCGCACTGAGCAGCTCGCGGTGAAAGTGGCAAATTTCCACCAGTGAGCAACGCGACCTAGCGACGCGATCACCGCTCGCGGTACCGGTCGCGATGGCTCAAAAATTGTAAAAAAAATAAAGCAGTAGAGCGGTGCATTTAAAGGAATCAAAGAGAGCAAAAGCTCTCAACATTCAGCAAACATCACAGAAACAGCAACTAGAGAAAACGAGAGAGAAAGAAGAGATAAGAGGAGAGAGAAAGAAGAAAAAGAAGAAGAAGAAGAAGAAGAAGAAGAAGAAGAAGAAGAAGAAGAAAATAGGAAGAGAAGAAGGAAAGGAAAAGGAGGAAGAGTTCAGGTTTGGTGTACACGTATTTTTCGAATTTTCAGTTTTCCAGAAATTTTCGGAATGGTTGAATTTTAGAGTTTTTGAACTAGTTGAATTATATGGATTATAGATTATAGTTCTGGTTCGGTGTACACGTGTTTTGGAATTTTTTCGTTTTCTAGAATATTTCGGATTGATTGAATTTGATTAAATTTCAGTTATTTGAATTATATTGATTATAGATTATAGTTCAGGTTCGATGTATACGAGTTTTCGAATTTTTCTCTCTCTGTTTATTTTGAACCAAAGGCAATAAAGGATAACACAAAAGGACTCCAACTCCTCCTCCAGAAGCTGCGTATAGACCAGCAGAAAGAACTTCAAGAAAAAAAGGTGCTAGAATCCAGCAAGACTAGCTACAACCCTATTGTGAGCTCGAAACTGACGAAGCAGCTTGCACCCCCATTTCTGGTTAAAAATCGGTTCCGGAACCGAAAATCAGAACCGGGACCCAAGGTCCCGGTTCCGATTTTTTATTTTTTGGAATCGAAACCTCCGGTTCAAAACCGGCGAGGAACCGAAACCGCCGGTTCTGGTTTCTTTTTTTTAAAAAAAAATTGTGACTTGAAAGTATAAAAAAAAAAAAGGAACCAGTGGTTCCAAGAACCGATTGACCAACCGAATTGGCAGAGAACCGCCGGTTCAAAATCGGAACCAGGACCAGGACCTCCACAGTCCCGATTCCGATTGGTCAAAAAATGGAACCGGAACCGCCGGTTCGGTTCCTTTGGCCATGACTAACATGTAGAGAAGACTCCACCTTCCCATACCTGAATGAACAACCCGGATCAGTACCAATTCCCATGCGAGCCAAATTCAACTTGGTTGGGAGCCACTTCTTGCACCTCTTCCAAATAAACAATTTGATTTTTGGAGGGATATGCAAACTCCACAAGCAATTCCACCAAGCTGAAACAAAAGACCCACCAGAGGAACCGGTCTCCTCCTCAAGAGACTTCGTAAGCCGATAACCACTCTTCACCAAGAACTCCCCAGAGGAATCGTAATGCTAACTAATCCTATCCAACAGACTAGCCTACAAGCAAGGAATAGACAGTATAGCTTTCTGATCATCTAGGAGAAAAAATCTACCGCCAAAGCAGAATTCCAATCACCCGATTGAAGCTTCGGGATGCTAACCGGAGCTGTCTCCCGAAGAAGAGGCCACGATAACACTAGAAAATAGGAAAGTCTAGGGATCCATCGATCAGTATAGATGGCCACCGAAGCACCATCACCAATCCTCCACCTCAACCCTCGCTTGATCAAACCTCTCCCTCACATAAAGCTCTTCCACACAAAAGAACTCGACGACCGTGCCTTAGCCTCCAAAAATTGAGAATTCGGATAACAGCACCCTTTGAGAACTCTAGCAACCAATGAAGTCGGATTACGGATCACACGCCAACATTGCTTGGCCAACATCGCCTTATTAAACAAAGAAAGATCCTTGAAACCCAAACCCCCCTCCGACTTCTTCTTACAAAGTCTCGCCCAAGACCCCCAATGGATCTTCTTAGAAACTCCATTACTCCCCTACCAGAACTGAGCAAAAAAACCATGCAACTCCCTAATAAGGGAACAAGGAAGCTTGAAGAGATTCATATTGTATGTTGGATAGCCTAAACAACTGATTTAATCAAAACCTCTCGACTCCCCGCAGAAGACAAACTGCTATTCCAACCTTTCAACCTTTCCCACACCGTATCGCGAATATTGGAAAAAAGACTCTTCTTATCTCTAAACCTAGATATCTTTCATGGGGAACCAAATTGACCCCTAAAGCCCCTATGAGGATCTGCCTAGGCTTCTTTTTCGGTCTGTAAGGTGATGGATTGGAGCCACGCCTTCCTGACGGAGTTTCAGGCCGCTGCTGTTCATCATTCTACAGCTGCTGTGCAAGACAGGGCTGCAAGGTGTTGGACCCTTCCAGCTTGTGGTTCATGGAAGATAAATACGGACGCCGCTTTGGATTCGAACAGAGGTTTGGTAGGGATTGTGATCATCATTAGAGACCACCAAGAGCTGGTCTGTGGCTCTTCCGTGCAGCGGTTGAGGGCACATTTTTCTCCCCAGGTTGCAGAAGGTGTGGCACTGTTGAGAGGCCACACGTTTGCTGCAGAGTTGGGCTTTTCTTCAGCTTGTGTTGAATCTGATGCGGCAGTGGTGGTGGCTAGTGTAAATGTTGGTGTGGTGCTTGGGTCTGATTTTGGTTTAGTTTTACATGATATTGCTGTGGTTCTTGAGCAGGGCAATTTTTCTTCTGTTTGTTTTGCTCCGAGAGAGTGCAATAAGGTTGCCCATGCTTTAGCCAAATTAGCGTTGTGTCTTGGTTTAGATTTGTTTATGATTGATTGTGTTCCTCATTTAGTGGAGTATGTAACTCGAGCTGATATGCCAGAGTAATTTAGGTTTTGGTTGATTATAAGATTTTTCTTTTAAAATAAATAAATAAATATTTAATATTAGTTCAATTTAAATTATTTGGGAAAAAAATAATTAAGGTTAATGTATAAGAATCTCAACAAATTGGGACATATTAACCTCATTCTACTTCTAGTTTTTATATTTATATTTTAATTTTCATATCAATATATATATTTTAAATCTGACACATTTGCGGGTTGGACTAACCAAAATTGAATCATACAAGAACGGTCCGGACAACTGCTTCCAGTAACGGGAGACGAGAACTATCGAAACCAACGGCCCGGACTACTAATCCCGTTGTGCCCAGACAACTACTCCTAATAACGGGAGGAGTCTGCTCCCAATACGGGAGAGAAATCTACCTACCCAATTGCGTTTTTATAGGCAATGGTAGGAATATATATTTACATAACTACACAAGGATTTGAATCTTGGTGACTTGGAGGATTTTGAGGTCTCCAACCATCAAGGCGGTGGACCTTGTATAATTTTATTTTATTTTTAAAATATAATTTTTAATATTGATGATTATAACTCTTAATCACATTAATTATTTATTAGATATTTAATTGACATGGGCCACTACTAAAGAAGAGTTGGTAGCGCTCATCTATGTATTTATAATTAAAGTATGTACACCTGAATCTATATACGTACACGATACATTCTCTATACAGGTAAGTGCTTATAGACGGGTGTTTCCATATGCGAAAACACTGAAAAATAAATATAAACAGTCCAAGCATTAAAAAAAAAATCTCTTGACAACATAAGAGAACCGTGGACCGGCTAAACCGGTTGTCAACACAATGCAGAGAGAGAAAATGTTTATATATTTCAGTTCCTCTAAAAATGGGTCTGAATCGTTCCTCATACGTCCCATCTTCTTCCTTGCTCTCTCCCCCTCTCCCTCCTCTCACTAAAAACACTTTCTCTCTCTGAAAAACATCGATTCAGTTATCGGCGATGTTTTTGCTCCGTCCACTAACTCCTCGCCGATTAATTGAACAAATGCCTATCTCCGCAAGCAAAGCTTGAGAGTTCTTCCTGTCACTCTCTAGTCAGAAAGCGTCGTTTTTCGTTTTGCTTGTCAGGTCACTGGAGACCTTGTTCGCCGGTATATCTATAAAGAGTGTGTGTTTAGCGAGCTTGTGGTTGTCTATTTTTTATCTTCAAATTCTGGTTCACTTTTGAGTCTTCATTTTTCATCGACTTGTCTGCCTAGTTAATCTAAATTTCAAAGGTTTGATCATATATTTAATTTGTTAAAAATATTTACAGTCTCTGATCCGGTCGATCTCAGCCGTCGGATTTTGTTAAGATTAATTAATGCTTTTGTTAAGCTGTTGTGGAGTCGAATAGTGAAAAATCAAGCTAAATTGTAGTTGAATTTAGTGATATTAAGAGCTATGTTAGATCTTAATCTGAATGCGGTGTCGTTTGAGTCGACTCACCAGAACGAGGACGACCGAGTGGACACGGTCGTCGTCTTGGAGAAGTTTCCAGAGGGTTCTTCCGGGACGTCAAATTCGTCGGTGGTCAATGCCGACGTCTCCGGAAATGTTGGCGACGACGAGTCGTGCTCCACACGCGCCGTCGCAGGGGACAGCGGCATCCACACCTTGAATTTCGACATTTTAAAGGTCGGTGGTGCCGGCAGCTATAGAAGCGGAAACCAAAAGGACGACGTAGGAGCAAGGAAGGAGTTTTCGTTTTTCCCAGTGAGCGGAGGTGGAGGAAATACAGGTTACGAGGGCCAGTCTTCTAGAAGCTGGATCGATCTTTCATTCGATAGGCAGCAGCAACAACACGTTCAAGAAGGCGGAGGAGAGGTGCGGGTGCTACAGTCAGCGCCGCCGCCGGCGGTGAAGAAGAGCCGCCGAGGTCCTAGGTCGAGGAGCTCCCAGTACAGAGGAGTCACCTTCTATAGAAGGACCGGCAGATGGGAGTCTCATATCTGGTATAATTTTCATTTTCTTTTACTTGAAATAAATCTCCATGAGTTTGGTTGCTTAGTTGATTTTAGAATGTGTTGAATTTTTGATAAGTTGTATTTTTTATACTTCAGTCAAAATTTTATATTATTTTAGACCAATTATGATGTTGACTGGTTGTGGAGTTGATGATCTGTTCTTTTGGTTTTATGATTGAAGTCAATATCGCGTGTGTTTGGTTGCAAGATTGAAGCTAAATTTCACTTGAACTTGGATGTGTTTATCAATTAAACTCGGTCAGTGCTTCATTAAATTTCTGTTATAACAGTTTGATTAACTTTTGTTTTTAATTTTTGGGTGCAGGGATTGTGGAAAACAAGTGTATCTCGGTATGGATGTGATCATATATGTAGTACTATGAATTTTTCTATTTTTGACATATATTAATATGATTGTGTTGTTGGGTATGTTTAGGTGGTTTTGACACTGCTCATGCTGCTGCTAGGTAAAGCTTGTAAATTTATAGATATTTTCCTAGTTGAATTTTGTTTTACCTTTTTCTTCTTGGTGGCGGCCTCTTTCTGATTGTTCAATTTTGCAAGCTGCGTTAAATTTTGGATGAATTGCTTTTAGTGAAAATCATGAGTTGCTTTTATTCAGGGCCTATGATCGAGCTGCTATCAAGTTCAGGGGTGCTGATGCTGACATCAATTTCACTCTTGCTGATTATGAGGAAGATATGAAACAGGTTGAAAAATCTACATGTTATTATTAAAACTCAAATTCATTTTTCATTATAAGGTGATCACAGTGGCTTATGTGATATCGATTATGCACAGATGAAGAACTTGACGAAGGAAGAATTTGTGCACATACTCCGGCGCCAGAGCACTGGTTTTTCGAGGGGGAGCTCAAAGTATCGAGGTGTAACCCTGCACAAATGTGGCCGATGGGAAGCACGAATGGGGCAGTTCCTTGGCAAAAAGTGAGGAACTATTTTCTGGAATTTTAAATTTTTGTCTATATCATACTTCAGTGTAGATATAAGAAGTTTAAATGCCTCTTGGTTTGAACCGAGTTGGTTCAAATTAATTCTCAATGGGTTGTCTTTGTTCTTTCCTTATATGGAAAGACAATTCTAAGATGCCTATTTCAGAGAAGAAAAAATTGGCAATGGTGTTTTCATCGTGGAGATTACGATGCTTGCATGCAGGTATATATATCTTGGGCTGTTCGACAGCGAAGTAGAAGCTGCAAGGTCCTAATGATCATGAATTTCACTCTACCTGATACTGAATTTATTACCCTGAATTCTCAACCTCAATAGGGTTCCATCCAACACATGTGTACCTTTTGATTTTCTGGAAATCAGGGCTTATGACAAGGCGGCTATCAAGTGTAATGGAAGGGAGGCAGTCACCAACTTTGAGCCGAGTACATATGACGGGGAGATGATATCAGATGCTGGTAACGAAGGTATTAATTGCGTAGTATGATCTTCTAACGTATTGTCTTTCTGTAAAGCCATGAGAGAGATCTATCTTGCTAATTGGTGTTGGAATGAACTTTGGTGCAGGAAGCGAGCAAAATCTTGATCTGAACTTGGGGATATCTCCACCAGTTGGCAGTTGTACCAAGGAAAGCGAAGGGCATCCTCAGTTCCTTTCTGGCCCTTATGGTGTGCATGGTGGAAGAAGTTCTAGGGTAAATTTTTCACTGAAATAATTTATATCCTTTGGGTTTCTGTGTATATAGTTACAAACTGAGAGGCTCTACCTCCTGAAAAATCTTATTTCTGAATCTTTTTTTACATCAGTGTTTCTAGATAGTTTAATCAGACTTAAAATTGACCTTGTCAGACATTTATCTTCCAATTCAATCTTTTTGGCTATTACTACTGCACTATAACCCAGCTGTAAAAGAACTAGTGGACAATGATGCATGCCTTTCCTATTTTAGCTTCTAATGCATCTGTTGGTTATGTTCACTATGATCTACTTTTGCAGATGGAGAACTTTACTGCTGCAACTGTTGGTGATCCACTTTGCAAAGGGCTAATGAGGACCTCAGAACACCCAGTTTTCTGGAATAGTGCATACCCTATTTATTCTCCCACTGAGGTAAAATTCATTGCTTTGTTTTCAAGTTGTTTGGTGTTGACTTCTGTTCAAATTCTTTCTTCCTTTTGACCATGTACAAACACACAAACAACAGTATCTTAAAATGACAAACATTGTTCCGCTTGCAAAACTGACCCCATAGTTATAGCTGAATGTATTCATAGAAATCACCCTCTATATAATTCTGGAGACTTGTACAAGGAAGTTTGTCAACGAGTTTGTGTTTATGGAACAATGATTAGAATTGTCAAGATGAAACCGGGAACAAACACGGTAGAATAACAAGTTATAAGGATCACAATCTGAACTATTGGTATAGTGGAGAATGGCAGTATGAGTTTTGTGTCATTGTTTTTATTATATGAAAATACAACTTTAACGTAAACAAAACCCCTTCAAACTCTGTTGGGAGTCTAATTTCGATTTGAGAATCACATGCATAACTATAAGAGATCTTAACAATTAAACTAACTGGTACCTACAATTAACCTTTGTATCAGTCATTTGTTAGCTGTGTTGTTGCACGTTAATTAGAAAGAGAAGGGGCATGGTTTGCTTATTTAGTTGATGAATGCCCTGATTGATAAAATTGCTTCTCCAGCGAACCCCAATGAATCATAGTATCCATCATAATTGAAGTCCTGAATTGTTTTTTTGCAGGAAAGAGCACGAGAGAAGAGAATTGAGTTAGGTCCTCCGCTAGGTATCCCCAACTGGGCATTGCAAATGCATGGTCAGGTCAGTGCCACACCAATGCCAATGTTCTCTACTGCAGCATCATCAGGATTCTCATTTTCGGCAACCCCACCCCCCGCTGCCATTCTTTCATCAAAACCTCTCAACTCGACAGCCCTCAATCTCTGTTTCACTTCCTCAAATACCCACGCCCCAAACGCCTCCCAATTCTGCTATCAGATGAAGCCACCACAAGCCCCGCCATAGCCTATGGTCAGTCATCAAACCAGTATTTAATGTCAATAGGCAGCAATAACTGCACTGGTCGTCAAATTCATTGTATGATTCAATATATTGATTGATATACGCCCAAGACTCGGTTTCTGACTTCTTCGATGAACAACCAAATGCTAATCCCATTTGAACTTGGAAGTGTTTCTACTATTACCGCGACTTGGTTTATTTTTAAGTTCCCAGCCACGCAATGCAATGTGTGTTAGTGATGGAAATTATCAGAATTATTTTGTTAGTTGGCAAGTTAATTAGTATCTATTCTCAATTAATGATATTATTTTCTTGAAGCAGAGCTTAAAAAAATGAGCAAAATCTAATTAAATTGCGGTATTTCATTTTGCCTATTGGCATATGTTTTCGAATTAAATTCACTTGTGCCTTTCTTGGACCCACCAGAAAGATTTTTATTTCTTTATTACTGCTTAGGTCCCACACATTATTAATTTTTCTTTTTTGATGTACAATACCTAGTAACCTTTGCAAGTTCATGCATACACACAAAAGTACCAGCTAAATGCGCAACACAGTGCAATGATAGTACAAAATGCTTTGAATTTGCAAGTGGGAAATGAACCAATATGATAAAAAAAAAATCTCAAAAGATGTCAAAGTTTGTACGAAGTAAATGCACAACAGTACAACACTGTTCAGTGGTTGCTAGTACATAATTGTTTTGCAAGTGGCCAAGTGGGGGATGAACCATTTTGAAAAAAAGAAAAGAAAAAAGAATTGGTGTTTCCAGTTGTTTTTTTTTTATTGAATTAACAAACTTTTGCAAGAAAAACAAAATGCAAAAATGCAAAAATCAAATGAATATTGTTGTTGCCTCCTCACAAGGCACCAAACAATTTAGGTATCGGTTGCGTTTGGCAAATAAACAAAAAACTTGATGCCATTGAGATAGCAATTCAATCAATTCAACTTTCTGTGAAAGAAAAATGGTTGTTGTGTCACTGAAAAGCTGAAAAAGCCTATAAAGACATATTAGTACCCAGCAGCACTTTACAGTTTGAAAAGATCATGGATACATGGATGAATCCGGCTCACAATGCGCTTTCTCCTCTCTTATCACTCTATATGATATGAGTAATCTCATTTCATATAATATGATATTATTAGAAAATGTATCATACATCAGGTGTGACATATTAAAATATTTGAATGTGATCACTCTTTTGGTGCACTCAAGATTTGATATATTGAATTGAGCTTGCACTACTCAGTATAATGCTCTTGTAATTATGATCACCAACAAAATAATTGAAATTTCAATTTTGATATTTAACTTTAATTGGGTGAGACCTCATTGAATGCTGTTGGTCCCTGCTGATAACAAAATTGATGGTAATTAGAAAATTTAAGATTATTATTATAAGAAAAGTTGGACCTATCAGATTAAAAAGGCAGCTCTAATATATACTTTCAAATTAAAAGCAGTTTATACCCAACTAGGAGAGGTCCTCTCACACTTATTACGATTTTTATGAATAATTGTGGGATAATATATGCATTACCAAAATTTGATGAGTTTAGAAAGCTTGTAAAAGAAAGGTGTTTAATTATCAAACATTAAATACTAATTATATAATTTGGAGAATTTGAATGCAAATTCTATGGTATATTGTACATGAAGTTGCACGCTAATATAAAAATTAACAAAATTGTGATAATAACGAACTCTAACCCGTCTTTTTTTTTTTACAAAAAAAAAAAAAAAACTCTAACTTGTCTAATATACTTATGTGAATTTTAGGACCCATACCCATATTTCAAGTAGTCACAACATTATAATAAAATATTTATTATTATTGAAGTTTAATTTTATTTTAGTTGTTTGACATACCACCTGTAGTGGTGATGACTCGAACCTTTAATATTGTTAGACTGAATGTGTACATTTATTACCGATAGTTTTATTTTAGTTGTATTTGGTAACTTAAATAAATAATTTAATAGAAAAAGTAATATTGGTTCAATAATATACCTTTCACACATATACTGTAAATTAAATAATATATATATTCAAAATATATCTAAATTAAATTGGAATTTTTATTTATTTTTATTTTGTTAGTGAAGCACAATAACATCAGCAGATAAAGAGAACTAGAGAGGGGGAAACAGATATAAAAAGTAAAATTTATAATATGTTAAACTTTACTTTGGAAATGAATGTCTCACTTTATTATAATATGTAAATACTTTTCTCACTTCAAAGTTCAAACCGATAAAAACTTAAATGATTTTTTTTTTGTGAGACTACAACCACGAATCAGTGAATGACAGGTGTCATTTGACAGGATATAAAATGAGAAATGAAAGGTAGAAGAAAACTCATGAATATGATGTTACTGTTCATGGATTGGGCTGAAGGTGCAACCATTGTTTTGTCAAATCAATCGCAAGTACAATCACAAATTCACAATTCACGATCTCTCTTTAGTCTTTATCTTCATCTCTAGCATGGGCAAATGGCTATTTATTCTTCTTGATCTGCCACATCATTTAACAAAAAAAATAAAAAACAAAACTCTTCTTGCTGTAATGATGAGAACGAGAATATTGGTTTGTAAAAACATTAATATTATTATTTTATTTTTTTAAAATCTAATAACAATTTGATCAGGAATCTATTACGATATGATGAGATCAAATGTTATAAGTTCAGCATGAAATGATAACTTCTATTATAGGGGAGGGGTCTTCCCAAACTTTATAATTTAATGAGAAAATGTAAAACTCGAATTCCTATAACAGAAGTGAAGAAGGAAGTACTTAACCACTTTACTATAGTGCGTGTACATTATAAAAATAATTTTGACATATTTTTTTAAACTTTTTTACAATAGAAAATTGAACTTTTTAAAATTAATTGAAATTTTAATTTAATGCTTTGAAAAAAGTTTAATAACATGTGCAAACGTATCTTAATATTAATAAATAAACAATACTGAACCTACTTAAATTTTATTGAATTTATACTCGAAATTAAAGTTTGTAGAAACTCATATTGAACTCTCCCGACATTAAATTTGACTATTAAAAAGTAGGGTCGAATCTCCTTTAGTACGCGATCCATGGTGGATCTATAGTGGATCACCATGGATCTCTCACTTCTTTTTCTATTTTTTTAATGGTCAATTCTACTTTTTTAATGCTTCAAAAAAAATTCTACTTTTTAATGGACAAATTTAACACCAAGGAAATTCGGTGTGAGTTTTTACAAACTTTAATTCCGAACATAATTTACAAACCTTAAGTAAGTTCAGTATTATTCATATTAATATTAAGGGGGATTTTTATTTTGGTCCCTAACTTTTAAGGAATTATCAGTTTTTTAAAGCAGTTATGGTTAATGGTATCTTTGGATCCTAATTTTTAGGAAATGTATCAATTTGGTCATTCTGTTAGTCAACCGTTAGTCAAACTTAACGGTTCCAGGGGTATTTTCGTCTTTAAACATATCAATAACTAAACAGTAAATTTTATAGTGAAATGACATATCTACCCCCAGTTAAAAATTTAAAATAAATTAAATTAAAAGAATTAAAATTTTAAAAAAATTTCAGTGGATCTTTACCATCTATCAAGATTGATGGATAGTGAAGATTATATTAAAATTTTTTAAATAAAATGAAAAGTGAAAATCAATTTTTTTTTTCTTTTTACTATTTAGAAAAAAAAAAAAAAAAACTTCAAACTGTTCTTGGTGGAGATTGGATCTCCACCAAGAACAAAAAAAAAAAAATTGCATAAATCTTCGATCGACGAAGAACCCAGAAATTAGGTTCTTTGAAAGACAAAGAACCCATAAGTTTCTGGGTTCTTCGTCGATTGGAGAACCAATTTCGTTGTTCTTCGATCGCCACCGAGCCTTCCCCCGCCTCCGCGAAGAATAACGAAGTTTCAGGCAGGGAAGCTCCATGGATTCCTCCATAGATGAATCCATGGAGGAGGGCGGTCTAGATTAAATCTGGACCGCCCATCAGATCTGATGGACGGTCCAGATTTGATCTGGATTTTTTTTGATTTTTTTGATTTTTTTAATTTTTTTAAAAATTGGTCCACATATGATCTAGTCCATCCATTAGATTTGATGGATGGACCAGATTCGATCTGAACTTTTTTAATTTTTTGACTTTTTATAATTTTTTTTCAGTTTTTTAAATTTTTTTAAAAAATTGATCCAGATAGAATCTAGATTATATCAGATCAGATGGACGGTTCAGATTAGTTTAAAAAATAATTTTTTAAATTTTATTTTTAAATTTTATTAATAATTTTTTTTATAAAATTTGAGTTTAAAATTATAATATAAAATTTTTTAATTTTATTTTTAAAAATTAATATAAAATAACTATACTACCCTTCTGATTATTAATAATTTTTTAAAAAATTTAAGATTAAAATTGTAATTTTAACTTATTTAAATGGATTCAAGAGCAAATCAGTCTTTTTACCAATTCTGTAAGGTTTGACCGTTACAAAATTAGTCAAAGGGACCAAATTGATATATTTCCTAAAAGTTATGGTCCAAAGTTACCATTAACCAGAACTGCTTTAAATAACTGATAACTCCTTAAAAGTTAGGGACCAAAATGAAAATCCCCCTAATATTAATACATGTAAGATACCAAAACCTCATTGTATTATTATTAAAATTTCAAAATACGTATTAAAAAAATTATTTATCTTTTAACTCAAATAAAAAAAAAAGTAATTTCTCTTTGATCTTATACACGAATGCACTATAATGAATAAATAACACCCACATTCCTTAAAGTTTTCTCTTATATAAGTGGAAATGGTATTTAAATTTATTGACAAAGACTTCCCTTACCGTTACTCAAATTCCATTCAATTTTAACGATTGGTCTAGTTTGACTGTAAAAAAGACTAAAATACTCCCAAAATAATATATAAAATTATTAAAATTTATTTAATAAAAAAAATAGTTAAATCTTCACCGTTCATCTCAACTATTTTTTATTTTTAATAATATTATATATTATTTTAGGTTTTTTTTTTTTTTTTTACTGTCAAACTTGATTAATTGAAAAGTTTTTGCTATCCAAATATTATTTCTACTTGTATAATATCAAATTTTAAAGGATCGGAGTGTTATTTACTCTATAATAATTAAACCTCTATGAGATTGGTAGTAGCACAATAAATAAAGGTTAAGATGGGGACATGAGAGTATAAATTCAAAAATATATTTTAAGTGAATGTGACCAAAGGGCCAAGGGGACAACCCGATGAATGAAATTCTTTTCTGGAGTCCCCACTTCTCATCTTTTTTTTTTTTTTTGAAACGAGAACCAATCTTTACTCAAGCAAAAGCTGGAAAAACATCAGCCTGGACTAAAATAACAAACCAATCCGGAAAGAGGTCTTTCCAGAAAAAGGAAGCTCTCAACCTAAGAGCTTCTTTCGCTAAGAAATCCGCAATAGAGTTACTGCATCTAGGAACAAAAGAAAAAGCTGCAGCCCTATTATTTAGCAGGGAAAGAATATTCCCAATAACATGACCAACGTCTCCCCTGGAGATCCAATCGCCCTTGCAAAGCTGCACCACACGCAAGGAATCAGACTCAATAAAGAGGGGGAAGAAGACCATCTCCAATGCCAGAGAAACCCCTTCAAGGACAGCCCTAGCTTCTGCAACCTCCACCGAGATAGAGCCACTACAAACCTGTGATTTAGCAAGAACAGGAAAGCCAGAATCATCCCTGAAAATAAGACCCAAGCCATAACAGCCTAATCCACTAACAACCGAGGCATCCACATTAAGCTTGAAAGCCCCATCAGGAGGTCTAGACCACAATTGCTTAGGAACCGAGCTGATGGAAAGAGTAGAGGAAGTGGCACTCTGGAAATCAGAAAAATAAGTGGAAGCCCTACTCCACAAACAAGGAGAATGGAGAACCATTCCACCGTGAATAGTCTGGTTCCTTAAGCTCCACAGAAACCAGGCAGTAAGGAGAAAAATGGCAGCAGACTCCTTTCCCAAACCAGAAACCACCCAGCTCAAGCGATCCATAAAAACTCCCACCTTCAGCTTGTTCAGGCCTTCAAAGAAAGGGCAGCCCTTCCATAACCCATTCACCTTCGCACAGCTCCATAAGATATGATCAATAGACTCAGAACAAACACCACATAGAGGACAAGCATCAAGCTCAATAACCTTCCTACTTTTTAAACAACCCCTTGTAGGTAGGATATTCTTGCAAACCTTCCAACCAAAAAATTTTACCTTGCTAGGAATATGGAGGCTCCACAATGACTTCCACCAAGGATCCGGGCCAGCTGAGGATGAGCCAATGTTTTTACCAAAGGCTTCAGCCGCTAGCTTATAGGCATTACGAACCGTGAATTCACCACGCTTGTCATAATGCCACAACAAAGAGTCATGGCAAGAAACACTACTAAGCTGAATACTCAAAATGATTTCAGCTTCCTCCGGAAGAAAAGAACATCGGACCAATTCTTCATTCCAACCCCCCTCACCTGATAACAAACCCGCGACACTCGCCCCTGCTGGGAGCACACGAGGCGAAAACACCTTAAAAAGAGAGGGCCTCGGGATCCAATGATCCTCATACACTGAGATGCTAGTACCATTCCCCACTCTCCAACGAGTACCCAATTTTAGCATATCCCTACCCCACAAAATGCTCCTCCAAATGAAGGATGGATGGTTACCCATAACTGAATCAAAAAAGGACGATGAAGGAAAATACCTCGCTTTTAACACTTTCGCAGCCAGAGATGTGGGGGAAGTCAGCAGCCTCCAGCCTTGCTTTGCTAGCATCGCACGATTGAAGGCCTCTACATCTCTAAACCCTAGCCCTTCATGCTCTTTTGGGACACACAAATGATTCCAACTCACCCAATGCATCTTGCGAGAACCACCCTTCCAACCCCACCAAAAATCAGCAATCATTCTTTGAATATCCTTCAAAAGGGAGGACGGGAGACGAAAGCAATTCATTGCATAAGTAGGGACATCTTGCACAACTGCCTTCAATAGTACTTCACGACCTCCTACAGAAAGAAGTTTGTGTTTCCACCCCTGAAGTTTTTGCCAAACTTTTTCCTTAATATTCGCGAACACATTTTTTCTGTTTTTACTGATAGCCGAGGGGAGTTCTAGATACTTATCGTGGCACGAAACTTCCCCAATATTGAACAAAGAGCCCACCAAGGTCCTCACCGAAAGCTGAGTGTTAGGACTGAAACTAAGAGCAGACTTATCATAGTTCACCGCTTGCCCAGAAGCTCTTTCGTAGCTGTCCAGCACCTGTTTCAGGCAACGACAATCGGCCTCCTCAGCCTTCACAAAAACCAAACTGTCATCGGCGAATAGAAGATGAGAAACCTGGGGGGCAGACCTAGCAACCCGAATACCGTGCAAAAAGCCCAGCCGTTCTGCCCGAGCCAGCATCGCTGAGAGGCCTTCCGCACACAAAAGAAACAGGTACGGAGAAAGAGGACAACTCTGTCTGAGACCCCTTGTAGGTCTAACTGAACCTCTCGGCTCCCCATTAATGAGGAACGAATAGGACGCCGAGGTAACACAACACATAACCTTTTCTCATCTCTTTTAGTAATGAAAAGAATACGAATCCTTAAATTTGGAGACAATCATTGACCCCAATTATTCAACAAAATAGAAGTCGAGGTTTTTTTTTTTTTTTTGACACCAAATTAAATCAGTAATTTGGTAAGATATGACGAGATTAAATTTTTTTCATTTTAAAATTTGATGTGAAATTATTTTAGGTTAAAGTTAAAGGATTTTTTTTTTCAAAAATACTATTGTGGGAATTTTCGGCTTAAAATGCCATTAAAAAACTTTTATATATGGTAGATGGATGGTAATCTATTGTTTTTATTTCTTCTCTACCTACTTTTATTGTCTAGTCACTTGCGCATTATATACCCTACACAAAATTGTATCAAAAGCTCATATTATTTTTTTTATATTTTATTTTTGCACAAAACATATATGTTTTTATTTGTAATAGAGTATAAATATTCAACCATAGAAGATATCATTTCTTTAAACAAAGGCCATTAGTGACATATTTGGAATTAGAAGACTAAATGGTATAAAGTCACTGTTTTTTTTCTCAATATTTTCACTGTTGAAGTTTAAATTTTTTTTATTTTTTTCATTATTGTTGATAGTGGAAACTGGACTAGCAATTCTCAGTATTTTGTTTTTAATTGGTGGGTGATTCTGGAATTTTAATTTTAAATTTGAATGGACAGAGTTCTTGTATTGTATGCCCATCAAATTGGTTAAGGGAACAACTAGATTTCTCTCTCTCTCTCTCTCTAAAGTTATAAGTGCATGCTTGGAGAAACGAAAAAAAGGATAAGGTATTGAACCTACCTGAAATTCGTTAAATTATGTTCGCAATCAAAGTTCGGAAAAAATTATTCTAAACTCCCATGATATTAAAGTTGACCACAAAAAAAATAAAGAAAAGTAGAAGAAGAAGCGAGAGATTTATGATGAATCCACCATAAATCGCGAATTAAAGGAGATCCAATTCTACTTTTTAACAGTCAAACTTAATGTCAAGGTAATTCGGTGTGAGTTTCTTTAAACTTTAATTTGAGTATAATTTAACAAACTTCATATAAATTCAGTGTTATTTGTCATTTTTTGTATTATTATTATTTCTTCATATTTACTATAAAAATATTGTCATTATCAATTATTATATAATTAGAATTTGTTCATCTTACGTTAGAATCCACTATACATGCACTATACAAGAGGCATTTTATAGAAAATAACACATTATTCTTTCCTGTTCTTGATTATAGAATTGACATCAATATTTAGTTTTTAGCTGAAAAATTTTGTCTATACTTTTTGATTGCTTCTCCAAAAATATTAATTCTACATTTTTTATATATTAATTTTTTTTTATCATCTCAAATAATGTAGCAATTGATTTGAAACTAGGCACTGTTTGCTCATTTGGTTATTTACAACTTAGTTGTCAACTTGTCATGAATCATGATATTTGAGAGGTTTTTGATGCAAAATCTGTGTGTTCAATAAACTATCTTATCTTCCAACCCCAAGTAGCTTTTCATTGTTTTGTACAAAAGAATACAAGAAGTCATGTACTGCAGTTACTTTGGTTTCAACACTCCCATGAAAGAAATGGACAAATCAAACCCCACTTTTCTCCTACTCTATTTCTCTCCTCACTCATGATTGAATTTGAATGGGCTGGAAAAAAAGGACCACTTCCACCATGTATCATCTCTCTCCACAGTTTTTGGCACATATGGTGGTCCCAGGCCTAGTTGGATTTTTTCTTACAAGTCTTCCATCTTTAACACTACCATTAATGGACCCACTTCACTTTGTTGGTTCTTAAAGGTTTAAGTTTGGTGGTGCAATTTTTCCAGGTTTAGTGTTTTTGGTTGGTGGGGTTTCAATTTTATGTGAGATATTTTTGTAGAATTCCTTTTTTTTTTTTTTTTTTAATTAATTGTGTGGTTGTGCATGAGACAGAGAGACAGTCCCATTCAGTAGGGAAGTTTTTCATGTTTGTGTGCTTTTTAGCCTTATTATATTTGCTAAGTTTTGTCTTTAGTATAAAATTATAGTATTTAGTGGGTTTTGAGTTGATATCACTTTTCAAATGACCCCATGAAACCTAATGCTTTTTTTTACCTGTATGAAAAGAGGTGACAGTGATCTCTTTAAGGAAACCAAAAGCACTACCAACTAGGCAACTACTATTTATCAACAATAATCCACATTTCATCTTTATATTCGTCAATGGGCTATGATCTTATGTTCTTTTCCTCACCTGTAAATGCCATGAGTCTTCTTCTCCTCTATTTTTCCATCATAACAAAGTTTTTAATAATGTTAAAACCATTTATCAACTCGATTCATAGATAGAATAGAGTGCTTTTAGAAATTATATGTAAAAAAATGTTTTTTAAAATTGCATTCTTTATTAAAATATCTGTATCTTAAATTTCTGATAAATGTCTGCTTAATATTTTATTTATCCTCTATAAAAAGTTTAATTTTTTAATTGCTTCGGAATGGTCCGAAAGTTAAATAAAAAATAGAATAGAGTATTTTAGTAATTCTATATAAAAATGTTGTGTAAAAGCGCATAGTTGAAATATGCGTACTGTAATTTTTCCTCCAATATCCCCCTTATTATCACCTATATAAATACTGATTTTTAAATTATTTTGGAATGATCCCAAATTTAATTCATAAATAGCATACTATATTTTTAGTATTTCTTTGCAAACATAATGTGTAAATGTCATTATGTATTGAAATATCAGCCATATAATTTTTCCTCAAATATCCCCTCACAATTTCCTTATTCTATATATAATCTCAGAATAGTTTCAAATTTAATTCATAGAATAAAATATTTTCATAAAAATATTTGTAAAATCTAATTATGTATTGAACTTTGCACTTGTAATTTTATGCAAAATCTCCATATTATTCCCTTAATCCCTTATAAAAATGATGATTTTTTTCAACTTTTTGGGAATAGTCCCAAATTTAATTAATATATAAAATAGAGTATTTTTGGAAGTTATACACACAAAATTTGTGTAAACTCGCATTTTATATTAAAATATGTGTATAATTTTCGTTCTAATATCCCTTTATTCTATAAAAATGCAAAATTTTGATTGTTTCGAAATAGTCTCAAATTTGATTCGTAGATAGAATATAATATTTATAATAGTTTTAAGGAAAATTTTGTGTAAAATCACATTCAGCATTTAAATATCTGTTTTGTAATTTGATGCATGGATAAAATAGAGTATATTTAGTAGCTCTAAATAAAAATTTTATGTAAAATTTCGTTCTGCATTGAAATATTCGACTCTTAATTTTCATTTAAATTTCCCTTACTATTATAAAAATTATTTATTTTGCGATTACTTCGGAATGATTTATATATATATATATAAATTATTTTTAGCAGTTGCATATAAAAATGTGGTGTCAAATCACATACTGCATTGAAATATAAGACTTTTTAATTTTTACTCAAAATTTCTCTCACTAACTACTATGAAAATTATTTATTTTGTGACTGTCTCGGAATGCCTTAAAATTGATACATGGATAGAATAGAGTATTTCTAGAAGTTTCATACAAAAATATTGTGTCAAATTACATAATGCACTGAAATATGCCACTTTTTATTTTTTGCTCAAATTTCTCTCACGTTATTATAAAAATTGTTGATATTGCGACTGTCTCGAAATGATCCAAAATTTGGTTCATGGTTAGAATTGAGTATATCTACCGGCTCTAAACAAAAATTTTGTGTAAAAAATAGCACACTGCATTGAAATATTCAAGTCTTAACTTTTTCTCAAATTTTCCTTATGAACTACTATAAAAATTGTTTACTCTGTGAATCTCCAGATGACCTGAAATTTGATATACGGATATAAGGGGTATTTCTGGCAGTTTTATATAAAAATTTTGTGTCAAATTGCACACTGTATTGAAATATGCACTCTTTAATTTTTACTCAAATTTCCCTTATGATTATTATAAAAATTATTGATTTTGTATCTATCTGAAAACGATCCGAAATTTGATACATGGATATAATAAAGTATATCTAGTTGTTTTAAGCAAAAAAATTGTGTAAAATCAGATATTGGATTGAAATATACGACTTTTAAATTTTTTCACCATTTTTTTTGGGTACAAATGAGGGTTGAAAAACTTAGAAAATAAACAGCAAACAAGCCTAACAAAAGTCTAAAAGACTCCCAGCATCTAGCTCAAGCAGTCTAGAGATCTCAACAGGGGGCAGCAAGAAGAGGACTGTCCCCCGTCCTGTTTTTGTGCAAACCAGCCAAGCAATCAGCTACCAAATTCCTTTCCCTGAAAATGTGATTAACAATGCATTGTCAGCTACCATGGATTAACTCTTTGCACTTAGAAATCAAATTGGAGAGGGGGTGATTGACGTTGGTATCTTTGAAGGGCAAGTTGACAGTGTCAATAAGGTCACTTTCAAGGGTAACATTCCTAGCACCACTCCTCCAAGCCATTTGAAACCCCTCCAAGGCTGCCTATAACTCAGCTTCAAGGACAGTCCCTATCCCTATGTTGCTCGAGAACCCTCCAAGCCAATCACCTCTCAAACCTCTCAACACACCACCAGCATAAATGCTGCCATTACAGTATCTCTTCCTCCATTAACACTGATTTTCACCCAGCCTTTACTATGAGGCTTCTACACACCCAACTGAGTTCTGACCATAGAATCCTTGCTAAGGGCAGCATTAGCTACCAACCACTTTTTACAATAACTAGTGATAATCGAAGCAGGACAGCTAGGGATCTCAAAATTACAATCAAACACAATAGAGCACCGCCATTTCCACAAAAACCACAAGGTGGCAGTGAAGAGAAAGAGCTGGGATGCTACCACCAACAACAGTACTGTTATTGAGATTAATCTGCAGCCAATTATTTAAATCATTACCAATAGCACCTTGCAGCAACTGAAAAGGCCTACAGAAATTCTTGACTTCCTCCTACACTTTGGTAGAAGTATTACAGCCCCTGAAGAGGTGCAGGATATCTTCAGCCTCTGAGTTGCAACGAGGACATGAGGCTTCATTAGAGATTCCTCTAATATTTGTTTGGAGGTTTGTAAGAAATTTTCCATGACACACTAGCCAAAGGAAGTAGAAAAGCTTGGGATGGAACTTGAGATTCTATAGGGACCTCCACTTCCAAATTGCAGCATTGTCACGCAGGCAGCCTTATAGGCTGAGTTCACCGAGAAAATACCATTTTTTTTTCAGCCCCCAGATTTGTCTGTCCTTACCATTATCTGATCTGTCAACACAAATACTATAAATTCTATGAACAACTTCACAAGGTAAATCTCTAGACTGCTTGCTTATATTCCAACCACCATTATCCAAGTACCAATCCACTTTCTTGTTGAGCTGATCTTGATCAGGAAGGATGGTTGCATACTGTTGAAGGGTGTCAACATCTTTGACCCAGAAATCAGTTCAGAAGAAGATTTTATCACCCTTTCCAACCCTCCAAAATAGACCCTGTTGCAGCAGCTTGGCCCCTGACTTGATGTGTAACACCCCCTGACCCAAATCCACTCCGACCGAATTAGGGAGCGCTACTGTATACTAAAATCTAACTTTTATTGTTAATAACCATAATTTAAAACTATATTAAAAACATTTGAAAGTGGTCCAAATAAAGTTTCTGAAAATCTTGCCAGAGTTTCCTCTGTTTTTCTGACATTCCAAAACCTGTTTACAGTTAAAATTCATAAAATCAACTTCTAAATTCTTAAATCAATTTTGCCCACCCTTCCAAATATAGTGCAACTTACCAACCTATTTATCACAATATAATTTATAAAGATTCAAATAACATAAACATATAATAAAATATTTACATAGCGGAAGCTCCTTAAATATTTACAAACAGTTTCTGTATATGCATACGGTATCAAAATATATAGACTTATTACAAACGAACTACCAAAATATATACAAGAAAGATGTGATTTCGGACTCTGGTTCTGCAGTCTCTACTCTTCTTTATCTTTATCGCCTTTGGAACTTTTATTACCTGCGTGCGAGAAAACTTAACACGCTAAGCATATTGCTTAGTGGATGTACATAAAATTGTATATACAAATATACTATATCAAATATGTTTATCTATTTTTGATCAAAATATAAATCACATATAATTAAATCATATATGGGGCTTATATCAAATCAAATCATAAATTCAACCAGTATAATATCCAAAATCAATCAACAGGACAAATTCTTCATAATTTTTCAAATGTTTTCATATAACAAATCAATTTTCAGATTGGGCTCCTGATATACAAAACATAAGTTATCGGACTGGATTACAGGTTGTTCGGCATCGGACGCAAACGGGGCCACCCGCCGAAGCATCAGATCAGAATGGAACACCAACGGAATCACCCGCTGTAAATGTCCCATGACAAATTTCAAAACCCTAGGACCGACACTTTGGGCCTGTACTATCCAAAGGGTGGTATAATTGGCACAGTACTGTTCAGATAGAAACCCAATTGATATGTCAACCTCCTATATCCATATTTATGTTCATACATATCAGAGCCAAAATATTTTCTCAAATCCAATGTTAACGTATTTTATTTCTTTCAGAATCATCGAATTCAATTTTCAACGTATTCAATTTCAATATATATCGATATATCTATATTTTTGAAATTCAAATTTCATCAAATATAATATAACGGAAATATACGAATATATTTCTAAATCCATAATCACATCAAATCAATCCAAAATATACTCAAACGTATTTCATAATTTCATTTTAAATTAAAATGCCCCAAAATCATTTTCCGGTATATTTCACAATTAGTATATAACTAAAATCACTTTCAACAATATATTTCCATAACAATACTAACATCAAAACATATTAAAATCAATTCCAAATAGTATTTATAATCAAAATTTCAGATATAATCTATATTTCGATAATACACGATTCAAATCATTCCAGAATTAATTTCAAACTATCAGCTGTAATCAATATAATTCAAATAACTCAAAATAAATCAAATGAAATCAATCCATATTAAAATCAATTCCAAATAGTATTTATAATCAAAATTTCAGATATAATCTATATTTCGATAATACACGATTCAAATCATTCCAGAATTAATTTCAAACTATCAGCTGTAATCAATATAATTCAAATAACTCAAAATAAATCAAATGAAATCAATCAGAAAATTTTCTAGAAAACGGAAAAATTTGAAAACACGTGTACACCAAACCTGAACTATAATCTATAATCAATATAATTCAACTAATTCAAAAACTCTAAAATTCGACAATTCTGAAAATTTCTGAAAAACTGGAAATTCGAAAAATACGTGTACACCAAACCTGAACTCTTCCTACTTCTCTTCCTCTTTTCTTCTTCTTCTTCTTCTTCTCTTCTGCTTCTTCTCTCATTCTTCTTCTTCTTCTTCTTCTTCTTTCTCTCTCTTCTTTCTCTCTCCTCTTATCTCTTCTTTCTCTCTCTCGATTGCTCTGGTTTCTAATGTGCTTCAACTTGTGAGCTTATGCTCACTCTATTGCCTTTAAGTGGCACCGCTTCATGCCACTCGGTGCTATTTTTTTTTTAAAATTTTTGAGCCATCGCGACCGCGTACCGCGAGCGGTGGTCGCGTTGCTTACTGGTGAAATTTGCCACTTTCACCGCGAGCAATTACCGCAACACTGGTTACGATGCTTACTGTCCAAGTTTTCACCATTTTCTTCGTGCATTATTTTCGACTGGTCAAATTGGTCAATTAGGAAACCTAAAAATATACATACATTAATTACATTTTCCACTCCTCAAATCATAAATATCATATTCACATACTCAAGATTAATTCAATCATACTTTTCATATTTATTCGAAATTAGGAATGTTACATGATGCCCCTTCAAGTGCTAGAAGAGGCACCACCCTTGCTTTGAAAAGCTTCCCCAATAATGTTGTTATTGAGGTATTTTTTATTGAGCATCTTACCCCACAACCCCACATCACCCTGCAGAAGTCTCCACATTACTATAATAGTAGATTCTAGACTTACTGAAACTGATTTGCTGCCTTGAGATAAGTACAAAATTTGTCCATGCAATTCTTCATAACCTCCGCCTGTTGCACAGAGGCATTGCTAAACAAGATTAAGTCATCCGCAAAAAAATAAATGAGAGATCTTAGGACCCCCACGAGAGACTTTAATTGTTTTTTAAGATCCCTCATTAATTTTCTGCGTGATTAGGTGCGATAGCTTCTCCACACATAGCATAAAGAGGTAAGGTGAGAGAGGGTTCCCTTGCCTTAGGCCACACCCTGGCGCAAACGCCTCAGAGACTTCATCATTAGAACCACTCTGAAGTTTACAGTGCTAATATAATGCATGATGAGATCAAGTAACTTACCTCCCACACCTATCTTAATAAGAACCTCTCTAATAAACCTCCATTGAAGCTTGTCATAAGCTTTCACGAGGTCGATTTTTCAAGCAAAAAACCCTTTCTTACCTTTGGCAACTTTGAATTCTTAAGAGCCTCTTGAGCCTACAATGATGTTATCTTGAATTTGTCTTCTAGGCACAAAAGCCACTTGATTATGGCTAATGAGGTTCAACAAGAGATTTCTCAACCTTTGGATCAATGACCTTACTAATGACTTTATAGCTTGCGTTGCATAGGCTAACAGGTCTTAGTTGAGTCATGTCCAAAGAGCTAGTAACTGTAGGGATAAGCGTAATGAAAGTTTGATTAATATCGTCCACTAGCCTCCCCTTATCAAAACAATCTATAACTAACTTAGTCAAGTCAAGCTTACAAATCTCCCAAAAATTCTGAAAAAAGGCTGTAGAATACTCGTCCGGACCAGGCACTTTTAGACCTTCAATATTAAACAAGCTGCTCCGAACCTCTTCCATACACACATTGCTATTAAGATAGGCTTTATTCCTGTCATTAATGGCACAAAAAAACTTAGGGATATTATCATAATCACTGTCCCCATCATCAATTTTAAACAAGTCCTTGAAGTACTCAACAACGATAGTCTTTATAGCATCCTTATCAACCACCCATATCCCATTAGCATTCTTCAAACCTTTCAATTTATTATGTCTTCTATGAACCATAGTAGACAAATGGAAGAATTTGGTGTTTATGTCACCCTCTTTGAGCCAACAATTTCTAGACTTTTGACGCCAAAATATCTTTTCTTGATCAATGATAGAATTATACTCATTGATAAGCTTTCCTTCAAGGATAGCAAGATGGTATTTTATAGCATCTACTTAAAATATTTTGGACCTCCTGAATCACTAACATTATTTTATTTAATTTTTGAAAATGCAACCAAACTCCTTTTTATTCCAATTACCCAAGACCTCAGTGAGCCTCCCAACCTTATCACTAACATTCACACTGTCCTGGTTCCAACTGTCACAAACAACTTTATTAAAGGTGCTATGTTTTAACTACATATCCTCAAACCTAAACGGTTTATTCCTACCATTCGAAATATGCTTGCTTGCAAGTTGGATAAGTAACGGGCAGTGATACGAATTAATTCTCGGAAGATGTTTCACAAAGCCCTCCACATACTTAAGTCTCCAATCCATAGAGCAAAGCGCTCTAATCAAGTCTACACCAAATTTCCTCTCCAATCCCTCTTTGAGTCATCCACGTGAAATTTTACACTATATACCCTATATCCACTAACCCATTACAATTAATCCACTCTGTGAAGCCACTATTACTGAAGTTAAATCTCTTTCCTCTTTTTTCGAAATTACAGACAATTTTTTCACAAATATCTCTTACTAACGACTATTAAAATTGTTTATGCGACTGTCTCGGAATGACCTGAAATTTAATACATGGATAGAGTATAGTATTTTTAGAAGTTCCATACAACAATATTGTGTCAAATCGCATACTGTAATGAAATATATCACTTTTAATTTTTGCTCAAATTTCCTTCACTAACGACTATATTGAAAGCCATACTGAAATCTTTTCTTGATAATTATACTGAAATCCGTACTGAAGACTATACTGATATCTAACTCCTGAAACTGTTCTAAAAACTATACTGAAGACCTTTCAAAGTTTCTGTTATCGCTGAAAATTGATAAACTGAAATATTATATACTGCTGACTGTCCCCCTGGAGTGACTGACAAACTGAAATTTTCTGTGTGGGCGACTAACAGACTCGACAGACTCAACCCCCCTGGAGTTAGCGGACTTGTCCCCCCTTCACTTGCCCTACACAAATGGGGTGTACCGGCCATGTCTACTGCTGATAATCTGATAACTGATAGCTGATCTGATAATTCTGATAAGCTGCTGATAATCTGATAATAAATAGGTATCCTATTGGCCTGAAAACGTTTTCTTTGCTTTTAAAAAAAATAACTTTTAAATTAAAAGCATGAAAACATAAAACATATCTTTTTAATTAAATCTCATATACAACATTTGCTCAATTGATAATAGACTTAAATTTCTGAAACAGAGAAATGTCATAACTGAAACATCAATTCTGTTTAACTTATAAACTCATATAAAATATATATATATATAATCATAAAATACTAAATCAAACTTGGAAGGAAATATACTAAATACAATTCTATCAAAATATAGTTTCGTATTTATTTGGATAAAAATAATAACTTGTTTAACTTTATGTAAATCATATTTATAAATAAAATTCACTTTTCGGAAACTAATTTGAATACTCATATACAATATATTTCTAACATAAAACTTACTTTACTTAAAACTAACTTAACACTTAGATAAATAAAATCATAGCTTTCATAAAACACACTTTCTATAAAAATACTATAAACACTTACTTGTTTCTAGAATTTCCTAAACTTTGATGCTCTGGTTCCTTTATCACATTACATTCCTTGCCTTTCCATATAATTCCTTACTTCTCCCACATTAAGGAGATTTCTCCCTAAAATAATATATTTTCAAATAAATCATTAATATAAATACCATCAACTTATTCAAAAACTTAATTAATATCCATAAGGCATCTAGATTATAAAATGCCAACATTCAAGTTTTTGATTTCTTTTTCCTTTTTCAATTTCTTCATATCTAACACAATCAATTACATTTATATCCACTAAAAATTACATCACTATAACTATATATTCCTTGAATCATTCAATTTATCTTTTGATTGAATTTCATATATCACAAATCAACAATTTTCTTTATTTTGTAAGCATCAATTTGCATCAAAACCATACAGCTATAATTTCTAATATCTTAATTATACATAAATTAAAATCTCTACACTAAAATCACTATCAATCATAACTTTAACTTACAAATTCACTTCCATACAATTTATATCTACTTTCATGCTTTAACAATTAATTTCAACATCAAAATTAAGCTTCAATATCATTTCAAACACAACATTATAAAAGAACTCATAATACAAGTTCACTAGTTTGAGAGTTATTTTGATTCCTTACACAATAAATTCAATTCATATTATCAATTAACTCAAAAATACTCCAATTGCTCAAATAATATCTCAATTTAAAAATTCAAACTTGAAATCATAAAATCCCCAAAACTTTCCCTTACTAGTTTTCTTGATTTTCACTTTAATAAATTCAAATCCAACTAATCTCAAACAAAACACCTACAAAAATTTAATTAAATACTAAAATCAACAAAACCCATCATCTTTCTCTTCCTAAACCAACATTATTTCTTCAAATCCAACAATCAAATTTCATTTTACATTCAACAATCAAATCAAGAACAAATCAAAACTCATATTTTTATAACAATCCAAACTCAATCAATTTACATAAGTAAAATATAGTATAAACACAATTTCAAAACAATTCAATTTCATCAAACTTACCCAAAATCCTCTAGCTCTTCTTCTTCTTCTTCTTGGCTGACTGAAACTCTCATCTTCTTCCTTTCTCTTTTTCCTTTTTTTTTTTCTCTTTTTCCTTCTTTCTCTCGGCCATTGCATCTTTTTTTCTTTTCTTTTCTTGGCCGGCAACTACTCTCTCTCTTCTTTCTTCCTTCTTTTTTTTCTTCTTCTTCTTCCTTTTTGGTCGGACCTTCTTCTTCTTTCTTCTTCTTCTTCTCCCTTGGCCGGCTGCTGCTCTGTTTCCTCTACTCTCTTCTCTCTTTTTCTCTTCCTTTCTCTTCTTCGGTTGCTGCAAGCTGCTCTCTTTCTTCTCATTCTCCTTTCTCTCATTCGACTGAAGCTTCTTCTTTTCTTCCTTCTCTTCTTTTTCTTCTTCCTTCTTCTTCGGCCTGATTCTGCCCTCTTCTCTTCCCTTCTCGAATTTTCTGGTCTCTTCTTTCTCTTTTTGTTTTGTTTTAGTTTTTTTTATTTTCTGATTCCATCACACTAAGATAGATATATATATATATATATATATATATATATATATATATATATATATATAAACTTTAATTGTAACTTGCCCCTTTTCATTTTAAAATCCTAATGTGACCACAAATTAAAAACTAATTACATATAATTGTCCTATAATATTTTAATTATCAATTTAGTCCAACAATCACATTCATTTCTTCTCCCACTAATTCTTGACTTGCATATCATAATTGGTTCCTTTTATTTCATATGGATTGTGCTTCTTTAGGAGGAAATTTTTCATAAAAATCCACTAACTCTTAACTTTTATTTATCCATATGACTTACTTTGATTAGTCCACTTGTATACCTCAAAATTAATCCACCAACATTTAAAACACTAATTAAATTACAACACCTAATTTACTTTTCCATCACATATATATATACTAATAAAATTTCACAATCATATATTGATAAAAATTTATTATTTAACTTCCAAGAATATATTCTTAACATTCCGAACTTATGGAGATCATTATTATATTCTCCAAAACTTATAATTAAATTTCTTATCTACTATTCCAAACATTTTCCAAATCTTTGATACCCGTTTTCGAAAATCTCCAGATCCATCGAATAGATTCCACTATAGCACCATTAATACATCTAACATCCAATTTACTCATAATAAGAGCTTATCTATTTATTTTTGTACTGTACAATAAATTCTGGAAGAATATATTACAACATCTATACGTACAGTACATACTATCGGGAGGGTGTATTACATACACCCTGACCAGTCTATTAATCCGTAACAGGGGCCTAATCCACCTACACAGGTCAATCAAGAAAGGAGGCCAAATCCACCAAGACAGCCTGGTGTACCTACACAGGCCAGTCAAGTAAGGAGGCCCAATACACCAAGACAGCCTAGTGCACCTACACAAGCTAGTGAAGAAAGGAGGCCCAATCTATCAAGACAGTATGCCAGTCAAGCAAGTAGGCCCAATATACCAAGACAGCCCTAATGCACCTACCCAGGCCAGTCAACCAATGGGGCCTAATCCACTAAGACAACCCATTGCACCTACACAGACCAGTGAACAAGAAAAAGTTCAATTTTTAGATTAGAATCAGAACCTATTTATGACATATTTGATTTTGATTATGAAAGTGGTAGCATTTCGGGTGCTTCAAATTTCTCTGCAGCTGAAAATAGTTTTCATGAGGAGAATGGAGAAGTTGGTGGGAAAGAGAGTGATGTTAATGGCCGCCCTGATGGGTGGTCTGATGTTAATGAAGAAAATATAAGCGACGAATTGGTCAGGGAAATGGGTAGTTTGAGTGATTCTGATTGTGATGTAGAGGGGGTTTTTAGGGGTAGAGCTTTCAAATTGGATGTTAATGGTAAAAATTCAATTAGAAGTGAGGGCAGTTGTATTGGAATATAAGACACTTTAAGGCAGGTCATTTTTTATTACTTCGTGCAAGAGGGGTTTATGCTTAAGAGGATTAAGAATAAGATAAGAATAATTACTTGTGGCTGTAGGCAGAAGGTTATCCTTGAAAGTGCATGGTAGTTCCAACTGAAGATAGGGTTACGTTTATGTTGAAAACACTTCGAGATGAACACAATTTCCTTGTAATAAGAAAGAATAGAGATGTGAGAGCACCTTGGTTAGGTAGAAAGTTTAAGGGTATTATACAAGAGAATCCTGACATTAATATTAGGGTTTTACATTCTGTTGTGCTACGGACTTATGGTTTAGATGTGCCGGACCACACACTATACAGGGCTACGAAGTTTGCATTAATTATAGGTGATGCATAACATATTCGCAGTTACAATTTATTATACAAATATGGGTATGTCATTGAGGAAAGGAACCCTGGCTCTCGTTACAAAATTGCAACCATAAGACCTAATCCTTATCCACACTTCCAAAGAATGTTCATAAGTTTCTATGCTAAAAAAACAGGATACTTGGAAGGTTGTAGGTCATTCATAGGCTTAGATGGTTGTCACATAGAGGGTTTTTATGAGGGTATAATTTTGTGTACAGTAGCAATTGATGCAAATAATGAGGTGTATCCAATTACTCTAGAAGTAGTTGAGGTTGGGAGTAGGGATAGTTGGACTTGGTTTCTGATCCTATTGTATGAGCATGTGGGGGCACATAAGAGTAGGATGGTCTGTTTTATGATAAACAGGCAAAAAGGGATAACTGCAGCACTTGAACACTGCTGGCCTAGGTATATTATTAGGTAATGTGGTAGGCATATTTTGCAGAACATGAAGAGTGTTTATAAGGTAGTTTACTTGAAATATATGTTCTGGCTAACTGCTAGGAGTTCTAATATGGCTGATTTCTTAACTGCAATAGGTAAGATTACGGAGACATCTGAAGAAGCTTACTAGTACTACACATTATGCAAAACTGATCACAACACCAATAATGTTGTGGAAGCTTTCAATGGGTGGTTGGTTAAGTACAGGGCACTGCCAATATTAACCATGATGGAGAAGATTAGAGGAAATTGACGAAACGAATCCATCAGAGGCATGAGGCAGCCTTGAAATGGGATTCAACCATTCCATCTGCCATCAACAGAATTTTACGAAGACACAGCAGTATGGAAGGTACTTTGATCCCTTACAATGTGGAGAATGAGAGTTTGAGGTACTAGATAAGGAAATGCAGTTTTTAGTGCATTTAGACAACCAAACTTGTGATTGTGGTTTATGGGCAGTGAGTGGGCTTCCATGCATGCATGTTTGACCTGCATTTTAAGAAGGATAAACTCTGTGGATGGATATGTGCACAATTACCTGAAAAAGCCTGCATACTTGAAGTTTTACTCACATTCATTGCATTCGATCCCAGATGAGAACCTTTGGCCAGATGTTAAGTTTGGTACTGTTTTGCCTCCGATCAAGAGAAAAAAGGCTAGCAGACCTAGAGTTCAGAGAATGAGGGGGTGTTAATGAACCGAGAAAGGTGAAAAGATCAATAAGTTTTAGATGTAGCAAGTGTCATGAATTCGGTCATAACAGCAAGACCTGCAAAAACATAGCACCCCGAAAACAAAAGAAAGGTAATGGTGCTGTAATTTATTTATTTCTTTTATATATAGTATTTTATCTTAATTAAAACAATTAAATCATCTTTGTGCAGGGTGATAGCATCTCTACTGCACCTTCGATTAGAGTAGGCCATGGTTTAGTTCGAACCGGAATCGGACAACCTATTTTAGATTTTGGTTCAGAACCAAGAACCGCACCCGGACCAGACGGTCCCGATTTCTGTTCTATATTTTTTAAAATCGGAACCGTTGGTTCCAGAACCGGCGGGAACTGGAACCGCTGGTTTCGGTTCCAATCTTTTTTTTAAAAAAAATATAACACATGTGGCCAAACATCAATTGGGCCACATGTGGATTGTGGCCAACCGCTGGCCAAAATAAAAAAATATTAAAAAATAATTTCATATTATGTGGACCAATGACCCATGTATGAGATATTAAACTGATAATGAGGCAAACCTTTTTATTTTATACTCAGCTCCTCACTCCTCCTTTACTTCTTTTATTTGATGTGGGATTTCTTAGAAAGGCCAAATACATGAGTCAAAGCTTCTTATTTTATACCCAGCTTCTCACTCTTTTTTTGTTTCTCTTAGTCGATGTGAGATTTCTTAGAAATACTTGTTATTGAATTCTCATTTACATACGGTGTAAATCTATATATAAAACATTCTTTTCTCTGGAGTTTCTCTGTAAACTGTAAGGTGAAAGTAGCAGTTACGTCTCAGGACCAGTGTTCATTCATTGTGAATGTAGTTGGTTTTCTTTTTTTGTTGTGTTTCTTTGTTCAGATTTATTACAGTTTTTTGAATTTGCTTCTTACAATGAATTCGGTAGAAATAACAGTACTTTATGAATCTCTTTCAATTGATAATCATGATGAACCAGTGGCAGTTTTGGAAGAACAACTGTAGCCAGTTGGAGAAAAGAAACTTGCGCTGAGTTTGGTTGGTCGGATAGTTTCTAATAAACAGGTAAATCGTGAGGCTTTTCGACTGAATATCTCCAGGATTTGGCAAATTGCAAGGGGAATGGAGGTTGAACTTATCCAAGAAAACATATTTGCTTTCTATTTTAAGAAAGCCGAAGATAAGAAGAGAGTGATGATGACTAGTCCATAGAGTTTTGATGGAGCGTTACTGATCTTGGACGAACCGAAGGGTATGGGTTCTGTGAATTCACTCCAGTTCAATCAGGCAGAATTATGGGTTCAAGTTCATAATGTGCCTTTATTGTGTATGTCAATTCCTGGGCCGAATTTGGGTGCTTCTGGTGATTGTTTAGGCAAATACCTTCGTGTTCATGTGATTGTTGATGTCTCCAAACCCTTGAAACGCATCCTTCGTGTGGATTTACTCAAGGACGAACCTACTGTCATTATGCTTCTGAAATATGAACGTCTTCTAGATTTTTGTTTTCATTGTGGTTTCCTTGGACACACAATCCGTGAATGTATGCATTCTAATGGCCGTGGACTGGGGGTAACTGATAAGGAATTGAAATTTGGGGTATGGCTGCGTGCTTCGAGTCCGGGACAAAATAATGCTAGAAATCGTAAAAAAGAAAACAGTTCAGAAACTGAGGGTAGTTGCGGTGGTGTTGGTCAGAATGGTGATGGATTGAATGCGAGAGTGAAGATAGTGCATGAGGAGGGCAGTTCCAGATTCGGTAGGCATTCTGTTCTTCTCCTTCAAAATGCAGATCCTGGTAGTTCTTCTTTAGAGAAACAGAGGTGTGATACAGAGAAGCCGTTTATTGCAGATGCTTCTCCTGGTTCTCAAATTTTAATGACTTCATTGCCTAAATCAGTCCCTGATCCAGTTCCTCAACCAGTTTCAAATGATCCTAGTGTGATTCTGCATGATGATATAAATGATGTTACCCAGGTAGCAGTTCACCTACCTTGTAATATTGTTGTGAAAACAATTTAAAGAAGTTGCGGATGGAACTGATACACGAAATTCTTTGGATGATACCACTGTGTTGGAGAGGCCATGTGACAGGAATGTATCTACTTTGTATGGGAGGAACTTGAATAATCAGGACTTTTTTGTTTTTAATGCTCAATCTTCAAAATCTGTTTCTTGTGAAACTCTACAGCATCTAGCAGTGGTTAATGATTCTGTAACGCCCCTAATTTTTCATAATTATGAAAAGTAATATTATTAATTCTTATTAAATATGCAACTGTTAAGTATGTAATTTAAATTGGTGAAAAGTATATACTCGGTATATGGTGTATAAACGAATAGTTATTTTTAACCGATTTAACTCCCATTAGAAATATTATTTTCATGGTACATTTGGATGATAATGGGTCCAATTGAACATTGGTAAAATCAATTTGGTAATTGGATAAGTAGGGAATATTTTTGGAATAATTATTGAGATGAAATATGATTGGTGTATTAGTTTGATAATCAAAAGATTTTTAATTAAATTCATGTGATTAAATTTTTATTGGTAGTTACTTTATGATTTTAAAGAAAAAAAATTGGATGGTGACAAGTGGTGCATTTTAATCCAAGTATTAAAATAAATAAATAAATAAAAGATAGAAGAGAGGGAGGCGGTGGAAAGCAAGTAGAGAAGAAATAAAAAAGAGAAGAGAGGAGAGTGTGGCCGAGAGGAGAAGAGAAGGAAAAGAAAAAAAGAAGAAGGAAGAAGAAGAAAGAAGAAGGAAGAAGAAGAAGAAGAAGAAGAAGAAGAAGAGGAAGAAATGCTAGGTAAAAAGATTCAAGGAAAAGAGATAAAAAAAGTTTGAGGAAAAATATTGTCCAGGTCGGTGTACACGTGTTTTCATATTTTTATTTTTCAGAATATTTTGGAATAATTGAATTTCGTTTATAACGTATGTTTTGGAATGAATTGTTTGAGAATAGTGTTTGAAAATAATTGTGGAATATTCTAGTATAATTGAATTTATTTTATATCGTATGTTTTCAAATAAATCGTTTTGTGAATAATGTTTGAAAATGATTCTAGAATATTTTAATACAATTATTAATTTGTAAATGATGTTTGAAAACAATTTTGGATTATTTTGATATGAGTATTGATGAAAGTTTTGGATTTATAAATATTAATATCAATTTGTAATTGAAACTGAACGGTTTGGAAAATATATATTTAAGGATTATGAATCTATTGATGAAAGTTTATGGAATATTTAAAGTATAATTGTTTATATATTACGCGAATTTAAAAAATTACTAACTGAAAATTTTATTCGATGGTGATTATATTTATATGATTTTCTTAGAAATTTCATGCTTTTGATGTGAATGATTTTGAAAATGACGTTTGAGTGATATTTTTAGATTATATTGGGGTACACATCTTTTCTGAATATTAGTTTTCAAATTCGATTTGAATAATTGAATTTTTTTTAATATTTCGTATGTTTTTTATTAATTTAATTTGTAAATAATATTTCGTATGTTTTCAAATTCGATTTGAATAATTGAATTTTTTTAATATTTCGTATGTTTTTTATTAATTTGATTTGTAAATAATATTTGTGAATAATATTTGATGGTGATTTCAGATTTTATTGATAAGGAGTATATGGATTTTGATGATTTTTAATTTTCGTAATATATATTGATATAATTAAATTTTTGTTTTCAAATATGTTTTGAAAATAATTCTGAATTAGTTGATGCGATTACGCGACGAAAGGTTTTATTTTATATATATGAATTAGAAATGGAGATGGCCCTATGATACTTGAACATCGGAAAAATGGATATAGGAGGTTGGTATACCAGCTGGGTTTATTTCAGCAGTACTGCACCGATATTAGTGACTGTTGGCGGGTGACCCAAAAGCAGCCCCGGACGTCACACCGATATTACAGATATTAGGTTCAGCGGGCAGCCACTGAGTGGTCGATGTCGAACAGCCCATATTCCAGTCCAGTAAGTTATGTTAAGTATACCAAAGGGTCAGGATTGAAAAGAAATAAATGAAGTTTATAAAAAAGAATTTTGAATACTTTTATACGATTGATGAATAAGATATATTGAAATTAGCTGAATATCATTGTGTTTTGATATATAATTGTTATGATATTTTACTTGTGAAAATATATTGGTATTCCTGTTGATATTTAAATTTGGACATTTTTATTTATCGTTCCTATTATTTGATATTTATAACTTATTAATTGATTTATGAATAAGAAATTTGGAAAAAATCTCAAGTGATGAGTTACGATTAATTTTCTGTGAAAAGTTATACAGAAAACTATATTACATATTGAATATTTTAATTGATTATATGTTGGAAAATATTGTGGATACTCAATTTTCAAAGATTAATTGCCGTTTCCACTAATATATATATATATATATATATATGAGTATGAATATCGAGAATAGTATTTCTGAAATTATACGAGAAATGTTTTGTTTGATTAAACGTTTTGCTTAATATGAATATTTGATTTGTTTTGAGTAGTGTATTTGATATAATATGATTTGTATTTTTTTGAATATATGTTATAAATGATATTATTTTAAATTTGTAAATTCGATTTGTGTACACCCTGTAACATCCCGGATTCCGGGTAATGAATTTTTGATATATGTGAAATATGTGAAAATAAATTTTACTATTTGAGCGGACCGGATTGAATAGTGAAAAAAATGAAAAATTGAAAATTGGAAAACTGAACCAGAGAGCATCGCGACCTGGTCACCGCGACCACAGGTCGCGATGGCTCGCTCGCGGTGAAAAACGCAAAATCTGGCAGTGAGTACCGCGACCAGTCACCGCGACCACAGGTCGCGATGGCTTGCTCGCGACGAAAATGGCAAAACCTGGCAGTGAGCATCGCGACCAGCCACCGCGACCACAGGTCGCGATGGACTGCTCGCGATGAAAGTGTCAAAAACGGGCATAGAGCAGCGCGACCACTCGCGCGACCAAGGCTCGCTCGTGAGGAAGGCGGTGCGCGCATTCCAGTGAGCATCGCGACCTGGTGCCGCGACCACAGGTCGCGACGGCGGTCGCGGTAGCGAAAAAAATATAAAAAAAAAGAAGAAGTTTCTCGCAAAAGCGAGAAAACAGAACAGAAGAGAAAGAGAGAGAAAGAGCCGAGAAAAAGAGAGAAAAGGAGAGAAAAGAGAGAAGAAAAAGAAGAAGAAGAAGAGAGAAGAAGAAGAAAGAAAAGAAAAGAAAAAGAGGAAGAAGAGGAAGAAGGAGAAAGGAAAAAGAGAAGGGAAAGAAATCGTGGAACCGCGGTTGGTCGAACGAAAAACGGTACCGAGGTTGGTGTACTTTCGATTTCGAAATCTTTACGAAAAGTATCTCGTTATTGTTTTCGTTTTCGTTTTCGATTTCGTTGAACTTTCACGTTTTCGATTTTCGTAAGAAACTTGTTTATTTATATGAAAAATTGATGATTTATATATATCTATTGTTGATTTGGAATGATTTTATGATAGATCGTATTTGGATCATGTTTTCGAATATTTCGATTGTTACGATTTGTGAGAAATACTTGATTTAGTTGCTTGCATGACTATTGTTTATGATTTGCAATTTATTGCGAATACTTGAAAATCGTTTATTGTAACGGCCCTAGGATACTTAGACATAGAAATGGATATAGGAGGTTGGTATACCAGCTGGGTTTTACTGAGCAGTACTGCGTCGTTATTATTGTGTGATTGTTGTTGCGGGGCAATCTCGGACAATCACACCGATTTTAGTGATCGTTGTTGCGGGGCAATCTCGGACGATCACAATGATACTAGCGATTGTTGTTGCGGGGCAATCTTGGACAATCGCGATGATATTAGTGATTGTTGTTGCGGGGCAATCTCGGACAATCACGTGATATCAGTGACTGTTGTTGCGGGGCAACCCCGGACGTCACATTGACCCATATTCCAGTCCTAGAATGTTTAGTATTCTAGTGGGCCAGAATTGATTGAAATTGAAAAGTGAACCGAATGATTTTATTGATAGCATTCATTATCGACTTCATTATTGAAATTAAAGTAATTGGAATTGTTTAATGCTTTGATTTTCGAAATTTAATTGTTTTGAAATGCAATAGAAATGGAATTGTTTTGAAATATTTATATTGTGATTTATTTAATTGAGTTTTTAGTACACCCACTAAGCTTTATGCTTAGCGCGTTAGTTTGTTTCTAACGCGTAGGTACCAGGAATCCAGAGGAGGCTAGAGACTGAAGGAAGAGCAAGTTGCAGACCGAGTCACAGAGATTGTACAGTTGGGTAGCTATATTTATGTTATGTGTATATATATTCTGAAAGCATGCATATACAGGGAATTTGTGAATATGTTTTGTAAAATGTTTTGTAATTAACTAGTTTATGACTTCTGTATTTTATTATCAAAATGATTGTAAATGTTTAAGTTCGATTTATTTTATTTTATAAACTATTTTGATAAGTCGCACTAAACGGCAGAGTGCGCAACTGTTTGAAGTGATCTAGAAGTGTTGCTATTGAAATTGTATTGGAATTGTTTTGTGTAAAAGCAGGTTTTTTGAAAGTCCGAAAAACAAACGGTACTCTGCCGGATTTTTGTAGAAAGTTTGTATTGAATGGGCTCACAATGATTTTGAAATGTAAAATGAAGTTTTGAAAAGCTTTGAATGTCCGTGTAGCGCTCCCCGGGTCGGTCCGGCCGGGTCGGGTCGGGGGGTGTTACACACCCACTAAGCGAAATGCTTAGAGCGTTGATTTTATCACGCATAGGTAGTAGAGGTTCCAGTGAATAAAATGACTGAAGAGTTGATAGCTGCGGATAAGAGTTTAAAGTCACATCACTCCTGGGTATTTTTTTTAAATCATGTTATATATTCAGTTATTAATGCATGCATGTACATAAAAGAATGTAAAAGTTTGTAAAGTATAAGTTTTTGTTTTTAAATAATTTGGTTTATGTATTTTAAAAATATGAGATTTGATTACTGTTTTGAATTATAGTTTACTTATTTGATTTATTGATAATGTTTGAAAAGTCATATCGAATGGAAGGATGCGTAATTGATTGAGAAATGGATTTAGAAGTGTTTTGCAAATGTGTTATTTAAAATTTTGATTGAAACATGATTTTTGGAATGTCAGAAAAACAAAGGAAACTCTGGCAAAAATTTTTTCCAACTATTTATGGGTCCACTGTTAATGATTTTTGAAATGCAAAAATATAGTTTTCAAAATAATTTTTAAATTTTAAACTAACTAAAGTAAGATTTTGAAACCGGGTAACGTTCCTTAGTTCGATCTAGACGGGTCGGGTTAGGGGGTGTTACAGATTCTTTGTGTGGGACTAAAAAGAAAAGTTGATGGAAACGTTTAGCTCGTGTAGGAATGATTATTGATCTAGGAGAGCGAGGGGTCTGATTTCATGTGAGAAACGATCTAAAATAGAAGAGTCTGCAGCTTTAACTTTTGAGACAAAAAGATCTAAAACTTTGTTACAACATGGAATGAATAATAATTTGATATCAAGGGGACCGGCAATGCCGGCCTGCTTGATGCCATAAAAACCGTATTTTGGAATGTCCGGGGGCTGGGTAGTGACCGGGCATTCCATGTCCTGCATAGGTATATGCAGGAAATAAATCCATATATAGTCTTCCTTTCTGAAACTATATCTGATGTTGTCCGTATGGAATTTCTTCGTGTTTGTTTGGGTTTTATTGGTAAGCTAGTTGTGGAGCGTTCAGGCCGAATTGGAGGATTATGTTTGTTTTGGAAGGATTCAATTTATATTACTCTACTTTCCTTTGGGCGATTTCATATTGACGTTACAGTTTCGTCTCATATAAATAAATTATGGCGTCTCACTGGATTTTATGGGTACCCGGATGCTTCTCAGAGGGCTCATTCTTGGACTCTTCTTCGCAGGCTACGAGATTTATCTTCTTTGCTTTGGTTATGCAGTGGTGACTTCAACGAGATCCTATTAGACTCTGAGAAATTGGGAGGTAGTTTACGTTTGATGCTTCTATTCGTAACTTTCGTTTGATTTTGTATGATTGTGATTTGTTCAATCTTGGGTTCAAAGGCTCTTCTTTTACATGGAGTAATAAAAGAGAAGGCACTCAATTAATTCAAGAACGGCTTGATAGATGTGTTAGTGATTTAGCTTAGAGAAATTTATTTTCGGAATCATTGGTTACTCATCTTGGCTTTTGGTGTTCGGATCATCGTCTAATTCTCCTGGAAGTTTTGGAGTCTCCGTCTCCTACTTCTTTGGTTCCTGTGATAAAGGGAAAATGATTCCATTATGAAGCTTGTTGGGCAAACTCAGAGGTATGTACCAATATTGTTAAAAATTCTTGGAAGGAGGATGGTGGGGGTGGTCAAAGATCCTAAAAAATATTCATCATTGTTCTTTTAACTTTGCTGCATTGTACAAATCTTAAAACAATTCCCATTATGCTAATATTGCAAGATTGAGACAAAATCTAAGTGAATTATCCTCTGATAAAAATCCGTCTTCTTGGCGTGCTATTTCTCAACTTGAATGTGAGCTAGATAACTTGATGAAAACTGAAGAATAGTTCTGGCAGCAGAGATCTCTAGTGAATTGGCTTCGTTGTGGCGATCATAATACGAAATATTTTCACTCTCGTGCTTCCGCTCATCGTGCTAATAACAAAATTTTTGGTTTGCTTGATAATACAAAAACTTTGAGATCTTCTAAGTTGAAATTGAGCATATAATTGTGGATTATTTCTCCACGATTTTTTAGCATTCTATCCATGACCACCCAGCTTGTTTTGAGGTGTTGAACTGTGTTGAAAAAAAATTAAATGCTGCCTAGAACCAGTATTTAGACTCTCCTTTTACTATTGCTGAAGTTAAAAAAACTATTTTTGATATGTTGCCAATGAAGGCTCAGGGTTTTGATGGTCTCCCGGCTTGTTTCTTTCAACAACATTGGAATGTGGTAGGTTTAAGCTTGACAAATGCTTGCTTGGGCGTTTTGAACCAAGGAGATTCTGTGGATTTAATCAACAAAACTTTGGTCACATTAATTCCGAAGGTTAGGGCAGCGATAAAGATTACAGGCTTTCATCCAATCAGTCTTTGTTCATCCATCTTTAAGGTGATTTTTAAAGCTCTTACTAATTTCCTCAGACGGGTGATGGATTCGATTATCTCTCATTCTCTGAGTGCTTTTATTCCTTGGCGTATCGTTACTGATAATGCTATCATTGGTTTTGATTGTCTTTACACTCTTAAAAGAAGGGTGAAGGGCAAAAATGAGTTTCTTGCGGCTAAATTAGATATGTCTAAGGCATATGATCGAGTCGAATAGGATTTATTGGAGGGAATGATGGATAGACTTGGTTTCTCCTCCAGTTGGATTAATAAAATTATGTTATGTTTTAGGTCAGTTTCCTACTTTTTTTAGTGAATGATGTGCCTTGTGGAGATGTGCGACCTTCTCGAGGACTTCGTCAGGGCGATCCGTTGTCTCCGTTTCTTTTTTTGATCTATGTAGAGGGCCTTTCTGCTCTTTTTAATAGGGCTGAATTGCTTGGTTCTATGGCTAGCTTTAAGTATATTCGATAGGGTCCTAGGATTACACATCTCTTCTTTGCGGATGACAGTTTGATTTTTACTAGGGCTTCTCGTGAGGAGTGTGAGAATTTGAAAGGTATTATGTCTTCCTATGCTAGAGCATCTAGGCAGCTTATTAATTTCAATAAATTTGCTATGTGTTAAAGTAAGCAGGTTCATTATCAGGAGGCCTTGGATTTAGCTTTGATTTTAGGCGTACAGTTAGTGGACTGCCATAAGAGATATTTGAGTCTCCCTAGCTTTGTTGGTCATAACAAATTGAACCTTTTCCACAGTATCAAAGATCATGTTTAGGCTAGATTACAGGGGTGGCGTGATAAGCTTTTTTCAATTAGTGGTAATTTTAATTAAGGCTGTGGTTCAGTCTATCCCAGTTTACAGTATGAATATATTTAAACTTCCAAAAATTTTAATTCATGAACTTCGTAGTCTTTGTGCTAGTTTTTGGTAGGGGACTAATGCGAGCCATAAAAAAATGCATTGGGGATCTTGGGAGAAGCTATGCAAAAATAAACTGGTTGGGGGATAGGGTTTTTGGGATCTCCATGGTTTTAATAAAGCAATGCTTGCTAAACAGAGTTGGCGAGTTCTTTGTAATCCTACCTCTTTGGTGGTGCAGGTGATAAAAGGTTGTTATTTCCCTCATTTAGATTTTTTAAAGGCTTTATGTAAGTCTTCTAATACCTTTGTGTAGAAAAGTATTGTGTGGGGTAGAGAATTGCTTCTTCAGGGCTATCGGAAACGGGTAGAACGTGGAGATTCTATTCTTATCTATCATGATCGATGGATTCCTCGTCCATCTACTTTTAAAATTATCTCTTAGCCAGCTTTAGATGATCTTATTTTGGTGAGCCAGTTGAAGCTATCTTCAGGTGCTTGGAATGAATCTCTTATTCGTTCCAATTTTTTGCAAATTGATGATGAAGCGATATTAAGCATTCCTACCTCTTCGCAGTATTCAGACTATTCATATTGTTGGCATTTTGACAGATTTGGTAAGTATACGATGAAGAGTGGATATTAGCTTGGTAATTCCCTTGGTCTTGCTAGTAGTTGTTCTAGCCTTTCCAATTTGTCTTCGTGGTGGGAATTTTTATGGCAACTTTGATTGCCATTAAAAATCAAACTCTTTATTTGGCGTGCTTGTTTGAATTGGCTACCTTCTAAGTGTTCATTAGTTGAGAGAGGTGTTTTGGTGGAAGCGAATTGCTCGTTGTGTACTGGTCATCCAAAGACTATTATGCATGCATTATGGGGCTGCCCCTCCTTAAAATTGATTCACCGAAGCTGTGGTCTTCTGAATAGCTTCACTTTGCTTGATAATGTTTCATTCTTTGATTTTATTATTCTATGCAAAAATCAACTTGTATGTGATCAGTTTGAATTGTTATGTGTTCTTCTTTGGCGTAACTGGTTCACGCGAAATAAATTGGTTCATGGTGGCCCGATTCTTGGCGTTGAGGAAGTTGTTCTCTGGTCTTTCACCTACCTCTCTAATTTCCATAAATCTGCAGCTGATTCTGATGTGGTTTCAGCCTCTTTTGCTTCTATTAAATGACAGCCTCCTCCAGTTTCTTTTGTTAAAATGAATACTGATGTAACACTATATTCAAGTCGATCTTTGGTTGGGATTGGGATTGTGCTTCGTGATGATAAGGGCCTGGTTTTGGGCTCTTTTAGATAGTGTTTTGGGGGGTATCTCTCTCCTCTTGCCACTGAAGGTATAGCTGTTATGCGAGGTCTGAAATTTGCTATTGACGTTGGAATTTCATTTCTCATTGTGGAGTCTGATGCTAGTTCACTTATTGATCTCATCAATGGCAAGTTGGTGGCTTCTTCTGAAATTGGTTTGATTATCAAAGAGATTCAAAGTTTGTGCTCTCAATTCCAGCATTGTTCTTTTTTCTTTGGCTCTAGAAAAGTTAATTAGGTTGCTCATACACTAGCCAAGTTAGCTTTATCTTCTGTTAGTGATTTCTTTTTTATTGATGTTGTTCCTCCCTTGGTAGAGTCGTTTGTTCAGGATGATCGTCCTGAATAGTGTTCTATTTTGTTCTCTAATATATTTCTTTGATTTCAAAAAAAAAAATTTGTTATTAAAAAAACCATGTAATACCATTTAGTGTCAAATAAATGTAATGGTAAAAAAAAAAACACCCAACTCTAAATAACAAGCCGATTCAAATATAATTCATCTTAAAATATTTGAATTATCGTATTATTGTTAAATAATGAAATAAAGTTAGATTATATCTATTTCAAATAAATAAACAAATTGTTAAGATTTCAAATAACTAGATGTTAAAATAAAGTCATTTTAAATAAATAATGATATTTTTTTTAAAGGCAATAAAGTCATTTTAAATAAATAAAAACATTTTTTAAAATAATAATTCAATGTAAACAGTTTGTCTTTAAATTAAACAATTTGTGTACAACATGTTTAATTTACATATGTCTTTGTTATTATAAATCATATAAACCAAAAATACCTATGTTATTAAATTATAGATAATTTAATCGAAAGCAATAAAAATACCTTTGTTATTATAAACCAAAATTCACTTAGTTTGTCAAAGTCTATGTTCAATTCTATTGTTAATTTCTTTTTTAATTTACATTTTTTTAATAATTTAATTTGGCAAGTCTACTTAAAGGTATTTGCCTTTCTAAGAAATTTCACATCAACTAAGAGAAGTAAAGAAGAAGTGAGGAGTTTGGTATAAAATAAAAAGTTTTGGCTCGTGTATTTGGCCTTTTTAAGATATCCCACATCGACTAAGAGAAGCAAATGAGGAGTGAAGAGCTGGATATAAAATAAGAAGTTTTAGCTCACTTCAACTCATACTTTTCTCGGCCTTTTGGCTAAGATCAAGTATAGTATATGTTCTTATCAATTTAATAATTAATATGTGGGCCATTGGTCCACATGATATTAAATTAATTTTTAATTTTTTTAGAATATTTTAATTTTTCAATTAATTTTTTTAAAAATCAGAACTGGAACAGAAACCGTTGGTTCTAAAACTGGATCCAGAATTGGAACCGAAACTGGTACGCCAAGGTTCTAATTCCGGAACCGTGGCCATCCAGTAAAATGGGGATTTTGCTTTTAGGATCAATTTTTGATATTGATATATTATTGTACAGCTGACTGGTTGCTGTATAGTTTTTGTAACTTATTTTACAGTTTTGTAGTTTTTTGCTGTATAGTTTTTGTAACTTATTTGACAGTTTTGTAGTTTTTACTCTCTTGTAAACGGTTGCTACATAATTTTTGTAACTAGTTTAGCAGTTTCAGTTTGGAAGGCATTTTGTTTTCTTCATTTGATGGATATCAAGTATTGTTTGCAGCATAGTTTTTATAACTAGTTTAGCAATTTCAGTTTGGAGGGCATTTTGTTTCCTTCATTGAATAGTTATTAGGTATTGTTAAACTTTTATGAAGATGACAATTTATTTCATATTTGTATTGTTATTAGGTATTGATAAAGACAACTTCATTTAACAAGTAATACCTACAGTTCAATATACTTTGCATTTTCAGATGTTTTTATTTCTCAAAATTACAATCATTGTAAGAGCCAAAATATATCATTTCTGAGTAAAATATTCTTGATTTTTAATATTAAAGTAACTGTAAGAAACAATCAAAATTCAATATTCATTTTTCCCTTTTTAAATTTTTTTTTTCAATTTCACTACTACAGTAATTAGATCCATTATGTAAGGGTATTTTCGTCTTAAAATAATCAATGAATTCCATTAACAATATTTTACCAGTCAAAATAATTAATATAATATAAAATTTTATCTTTTGTATGGGTTAAATGTTAAAAACGATGTCAAATAGTCCTTATAGGAGCATTTTTGTCTTTAAAGCATCTTGCATGGTCAAACCGTTAAGTCAAACGGTCAGCCCTAATGGCGGGTGCTATGCTGTCAATTTCATTAAAAGTTGATTCCACCTGTAATTTAGCAAATTTCAGGTAGGTTCGCTGTAATTTGTCCTTTTAAATTTTTTAACCCCTATAACAATTGTTTTTTTTTTTTTTACTGTCTGATAATAACCACAAATTTCACACCTGGATGTAATAGAGTACCAATTCCATTAGAAAATTATGCATCAAATCGCGTTTTATATTGAAAAATACGAATTTTTAAATTTTGCTCTAATTTCCTTACTAATATAACTATAAAAATTGGTGATTTTTTTACTGTATCGAAATAACCCCAAATTTTACACATGAATGAAATAAAGTATTTCTAACAGTTATATGAAAACATTATGGCCAAATCATGTTTTACATTTAAATATGTAATTTTATAAATTTTGCTCAAATTTTCCCTCCTAACCACTATAATAATTTGTGATTTTTTTTACTGTCTTCAAATGACCCCAAGGATCACGCATGGATACAATAGAGTATTTGTAACAGTTTCAGTAAAACATTATAGCGTCAAATCGCATTTTACATTGAAATAGACGACTTTTGAAATTTTGTTCAAATTTCTCTTACCAACCACTATAAAAATTGGTAATTTTTTTACTGTCTTAGAATAACTGCAAATTTCACACATCGTAGAATAGAGTATTTGTAGCAGTTTCATATAAAGTTTTTGCTGTCAAATCGCATTTTGCATTGGAATATGTATTTTTAAAAAATGTTACTCATATTTCCCTTAATAACAATTAATAAAATTGGTTATTTTTTGACTATATGGGAATAACCTCAAATTTCACATATGGATGGAATAGAGTATTTGCAGCAGTTCCATAACAAGATCATGCATCAAATCGCTTTTTATATTGAACTATGTGACTTTTTAAATTTTACTCAAATTCCCCTTATTAAGCATCATAAAAATTGGCTATTTTTTGACTGTCTAGCATTGACCCCAAATTTCACATATGTATGGAATAGAGTGTTTCTACCAGTTCCACATAAAGTTTTTTACCAAATCGCGTTTTGCATTGAAATATGCATCTTTTTAAATTTTTCTCAATTTCCCTTACTAAAATCACTACAAAAATTGGTGATTTTTGGATTGTCTCGGAATGACTCCAAATTTCATACATTGATGAAATATAGTATTTATAGCAGTTCCATAGAAACATTTTGCATCAAAAATGTGTTTTCCATTTAAATATGCGACATTTTAAATTTTGCTTAAATTTCCCTTCTTATAAACCATTATAAAAATTAGTGATATTTAGACTTTATCGAAATGACCCTAATTTTCATGCATGTATACAATAGAGTATTTCTAACAGTTTCATTAAAAACTTATGCGTCAAATTGCGTTTTGCATTGAAATATGCGACTTTTTAAATTTTTCTAAAAGTTTCCTTACAATAATAAAATTTGCTGCCTTTTTTACTGTCACGAAATGATCCGAAATTTCACACATGGATTGAAATAGAGCATTTTTAGCAGTTCTATAGAAAAGTTTTGTATAAAATCACATTTTGCATTGAAATATATGACTTTTAAAACTTTACTCAAATTTCCATTGTTAACCACTATAAAAATTGGTATTTTTTTTACTGTCTGTGAATGATCTTAATTTTATACATGGATAGAGTAGAGTATTTCTACCAGTTCCCTATAATAATTATATGTCAAATTATATTTTGCATTGAAATATGTCAACTTTTAAAATTTTGCTCAAATATCTCTTACTAACCCACTACAAAAAGTGGTAATTTTTTGACAGTCTTGGAATGACCCCAAATTTCACACATTGATAGAATAACGTATTTGTAGCAGTTCCATAAAAATTATTTTCGTCAAATCACGTTTTGCATTGAAATATGCTACTTTTTAAATTTTACTCAAATTTTCATTACTAACGACCAAGGAACAAATTATTGAAAGATATACCTGAAATATTCACCTATATTTTCATATTTTGGAGGGACCGATATCGAAACTAGAAAAATATCTAATATCCTACATAATATCCGAACATAGTTTGAAATATCCATAAAATTTTTCCGATATTTTCGAAATTTTGTGATTTTATTCTTTAAAAATTAATGGATATTTTGTAAACCATTAAAATATATTTATTTTAATCTTAAACGCTTAAATTATTGTTAAATAATATAAATTAAAAATTAATTTTTAAAAAAAATTATTAAACAATAGTTAATAGTAAAATTGGACAAAGAGTCCAACATTAAATGGGTAAACTATGTGATACATATTTCAAACAACAAAAACATGCACTGCAATTTGCAACTTTTTTTTTTTTTTACTTCTTTATAAAAACAAATCTCAATTAATTATGATGTTCTTCATTATTTTTTTGTTGAAAATAATATAACAGTTTGTATGGGAACAATACTCCATCATTACAGTGCAATAGTAGTTTGCATACTATCACAGACAACATCATCTTTTGTATGCGAAAGAAATTGATCCACATTTGTTTTAATCCATACCAAACAAACGAATTGTCCTACCTACTCTAAACTTGAACAACTTGTTTATTATTATTATAATATGAAGTTAAAGCTTAGAGATATGACAGCTGAAAAAGATAAAGTAAATATGACTGATTTTGTGGATCTACTTCAAGTACTTGTTGAAGCAGAGGACGATAATGAGAATTCTATTTTTGACTGGGTTAGACTTGTCCACTTGGATGGTAAGGAGGAAAATCTTCTCATGCTAGAGACACAGGAATAAATGTTGACCAAGTGAGTATAGAAGAAGTTGGTGTAGACGTAGAGTTATATTTAGTAGCTCTTTTGATGACCAACATTCGTCTAATGGTTATAGTGGAGCAAAAGATGACGGAGATGATGGAGATGGTAAGGATGAGAGGGAAGGTTAGAATGTTGGTGCTGCAAGTTGACATGTTCATTCAGGAGGTTGAGATGCTGGTGCAACATGTTGGGATGCTAGTTCAGCAGGTTGGGATGCTGGTACAGGTAGAGAACCATATCAAAAAGATTTTGATCAAAATTGTAGTAGAAAACAAGGAGGAATGAGTCAAAATGATAAAGATTTTTTTACTATGACTTTTTTCTCAATGAGTATAGACACATAAAATAATTCTTTCGGTGGTCTACAGGCAAGGTCAAGTTCCAAATATCAAATTATGGTAGTTATAGACCTTATGATGGCTGTAGTATATTTGATTATTCTTCGCCACAAATGCTACATACAATATTTATGACGCCAATCAGCAATATCCACCAAGTTAGGTAAATCCGAACTACTCAATTCATGGATCTGTTGGAAGAAATCAAGCAACATACACATGGCATATTAATACTACCTCGAAAACTATGCAAGCACATTTTCTTGGAAAAATTATTGTTCAAATCAAGATGGAAATGTACATTATGTCTGTGAACTATCAAGAAATTCATTTTGATATTAAATTTCAGGCATGTAGTAAGTGATAGAATCATTTAACTATATTTTATTTTATAATAATCTTGTTTATTAAATGTTTAATTTTGTTTCTATTGTTTTTTTTTTTATATATATACCACTTGAGGTGCTAGCGACTCGAACCTGGGACATTGCCAAGCTGAATGAGCGCCTTTACTATCGAACCACATTGGGCGGTGGTCTATTGTTTATAATATTATAAAAGTAAAATAAAATATTATTTTATTAAATACTTGATCTACAAAATTGTATACGTACTCTATTTATGTTATAATTTATATTAAGTTTATAATTATAATTTATTGTTAAATTATGATTCATTTTATGTAAAATTACTTGTTTAAGATTGTCCTAAAATTTTACAAAATATTGCTAACTTAAGATGCAAATATCTATATTTTTTTTCAATTTTCAACAGAATATCTACCGATATCGATATTATCCCCGAAATATCCATAAATTTAGAAGCCCAAAACCGATACTGAAACCGATATTTTCTTCTTTACTAACGACTATAAAAATTGGTTATTTTTTGGCTGTTTGGAAATGACCCCAAACTTCACACATAGAATAGAGTATTTTTAGCAGTTTCATAAAAAAATTTTCTTTAAATCGCATTTTGCTTTGAACTATGCATATTTTAAAATTTTGCTCAAAGTTTCCTTAATAAAAACTATAAAAATTAGTGAGCTTTTTACTGTTTCGGAATGATTCCAAATTTCATATATGGATGAAATAGTAGTATTTCTAACAGTTCCATATAAAAAAGTTTACGCCAAATCACATCTACATTGAAATATGTAACTTTTTAAATTTGTACTCAAATTTTTCTTACACTACAAATATTGGGCTTTTTTGTCACGGAATGAACCAAAATTTCACACATGGATGGCATTGAGCATTTTTAGCCGTTCCATAGAAAAATTTTGCATGAAATCACGTTTTACTTTGAAATATGCTACTTTTAAAACTTTATTCAAATTCCCTTGTCCAATATATATTGTGTTAATTTTTTTATTGTTTGAGAATAACCCGAAATTACACACATGGATTAAGTAGAGTATTTCTACTAGTTTCATACAATAATTATGCATCAAATCGAGTTTTATGTTGATACATGCAACATTTTAAATTTTGCTCAAATTTTACTTACGTTATTAGGCTAAAATGGTCAATGTGCAGATTTTATTATGTTTGATAGTCAAAAATTTAGTTAGAAGTACTAAAATAATAGATTTTTGAAAAAGTTAGGAACCACGCGAGCTAAATAAAATAAACATTAGTTAAAAAGTAATAATTTAAAAAAGATAAGGACTAAAATGAATTTCATCGCAATTATACTAAATTTGATTCATAGTCTATCGTTCTAGCGGTTTTTATACAAAAATTATTGTGTAAAATTACGTTACATATTGAAATATGGCACTCTTAATTTTCTCTCTAAATATAATTTTATTATAACCTATAAAAATTCTTATTTTTCATTTTTCTCTGAAGTAATCCCAAATTTAATTTTTTTTTTCTTTTACTTATGTTTGATTTTATCGATAGGACAAAATTAATAAATTTATAATAATTTAGAGGTGATAGCAATTAAATATACAAACATGGTTAGAAAAACAATGAGGAGCTGGGTGAACAAAATGAAAGTTTCTCATTTTTTAAAGGATTTGGAAAACGCCGCACTTTGCTTTCCGCCCTATTTCTAAGTAATTTTTCCCCAAACTCTTTCCCGCAACCGGTTCTTTTCTAAATTTTTATCTTTTCCAGTTTCCCCAAAATTTGATTTTGCTCCTCAAAACTCTCTCAATCTCGAGTAGGTTGCTCTAATCTTCGATTTTGTTTCTCGAATTTCTCTCAATCTCTAACTCAGTTTCTTGTTCTCAAGGGCAGCTCCCAGCCATCATCTTCCACTGTGACTCCGTCACTGCTGTTTTCTCTATTAAACAGGTTCGAACTTTTTCGTTTTCTCTATTTTCGTTTGAAGTTTAGCATTGCCGGAGCTCTCATTGATCAAGTACTGGAATTTTTGAAGAGGACTCTGTTACCATTTAGGTTTTTAAGAATAGGATTCTCTGTTTCAATTTAAGATTCAATCTGTTATTAAATAGAATTCTACATTTCTGGCAAAATCTGATTAATGTGTGTTGATATTCTGTGTAATATGTAGGAATTAGCTATGTAGTATTTAGGCTTTGAAGTTAATTAGAGGTTTCAAACATTTAAGGTCCTGTTTAGTGTCTTTGTAATTTTTTGTTTGAGGTTTAAGAATTACAGGTTTTAAGACTTGTAAAGGGAAATATTTATTGAACTGGAAAATTAAAAATTACTTCCCTTTTAAATAAACTATATCAGCAAATTTAGTTTAAAGGAAATGTATTATGGGTTTATATCTTGTATGATTTGAGTTACAAAGTGTGTTTTTTTTGTCCCATGACATGATAAGTACTCAAAGAGCTTTACTTCTTAAAATCCTCACTAATCTTAAATTTGATATAAATTAAATATATAATATAATATTAATATCAATGAAATGAAATATTTATTAATTGTGATGCTACTTGTGATTTCTTCATATTCAGGCTTTCTACAGGATTTGCGGCAAAAAGGGCTACTGGTGCTGAAGAACTATGAAATTCTAGTGAGCAAAGGACAATTCATAGGATGAGCACAATGCAAATTGCATAAAAAAAATCTGCTAAAGAATGTTGCTGTAGGTCCAACTTGGTGTATAAAATGAGACTTTGCTTCTCTTTGCTCGCATTTCGTCTTTATTTGTGTTTGTTTGCCCATGCATGTGTTTACGTCTCTTTTTGAGGCCCTAGCTTATCTGTAGGTACATGCTTGACTGTGTTTCTTTTATTTATAGAAATGTCTCAATCCAAACTCTTGTATTGATACGTATCTATTGGGTAGAATTTATCTTTAAAAGCCGACTTGTAAGGAGAGGGTGCCAAATGGATAAAATACCCACGAGTAATCTCACACTTAGCTAGAGTGGGATCCCAATCATAATCCCATAGTTCAAGTGGGATTCAATTAGGCACTAACATTAGAGACATAAGTGGTTATTTTTTGTGATTATTGTGACATTTGCTGATCCTTTGCTTTCTGAATGCATCTATCGTCTCCTGTTGTTTGTCCAGTTACCATCAGACATAAGGGGTTATTCAATGATTCTGAATCAATGTCTGAATACTGGGTTTGTGATTAAGGGCTTACTTCAACTATAGTTTAAAGACAATGAGTTTTTTTCCTGATATTTATTTTTACAAGTTTTATTTTGTTGGTCTTATATATGTTTGGGTTCGACTCATTGATTTGGGGTTGTATTTAGATTATAAATTACTTATTGATGGAAGTAGTATCAGCTTACAAAAGTTTTATGCTTGATACATTTAGTGAGTGGATTTGAGAGAGTAGAGAATAGAATTATGAATTTGTATTATATTTTTTATGTTTGCTTGTCATGGCTATTGATTCCAGTTTAAGTATTTTCCATTTATGTTTCATAATTATTTATGCTTCTAATTCATATTTTAATGCTGGAATCTTATGTTGGAGATGGCCAATTATTGTTGCCATTTTCAGAGCAGTAAGGGCACTTTAAGCTCATGGTATTCATTTTTTATTTATTTTAGGTGACAATATTTTAATTGACAATTCAAATATTAAGTTCAATTTGGTGCACTTGTGTTTTGACGTTCATTTAAATAACCTCGATTCATAAATTAAATTAGTGATTAAATTTATTACGAATTTCAAAAGTTGGGGATTATGTATCCGCCCGATATAAATGACTAAATTAACGTTAAATTGGAAAAGTAAAACTGACAACATTTACCTTTTTTTTAAAAAAAAAAAAAAACAACGTTTTACTTCATTATTTCGAGCCCAATCCATTAGGCATTGATCACTTCTGTGATTACCCGAGTTGGGCTTTAACGATTAGGCTTAAAACGGCCCATTAAATTGATACTTTTCAAGGCTGGGTAGCCTGTTGCAGAACAGAATAAGCCATTTCTTCATCGAATAAGCCATTCCATAGTAGGAATAAGCTACTTCCCTTGTTGAACAAGGCTAGCCGAGAAAAGAATAAGCCATAAGATGGGATAAGTTAACCAAAGTGAAAAACAAACCTGTTAGCTACCTAGTTACCCGGAATAAGCCAATCTTCGACTTGATCAAGCCTTCTCTATATCAAAAATAAGCCACGCTGTACTAGTATAAGCCAATCCATCACGTATAAGCCTCAACCACTTACAATAATAAGTCAACGCCAGCAAGAGATAAGTTGTCCACAACTTGACAAAGCCCGTTCCGAAACGTCATAAAGCTAATCCCAACATATTGAAATAAGCCTGTTCGAGCATGACTATGCCAATCCACACCAGGAATAAGCACGCTCAAGCTTTGGGAATAAATCTTCCACAACAGGAATATAGCCTGTGCCGCGTTGGGATACACTGTTTCCTTTGAAATAAGCCATGCTCTCCAGAATATAAGTTTTTCCCTTTAAAATAATAACTGTTCCGACTCTAGAATAAAAGGTTACAGTATTACAATAACAAAGTCTCTTTTTTCCTCTGATTTTCTCAGATCTTTTTTCAACATAAAAAGCCTAGCAAGCCCAGGGTGAAATAGTGGGCTCAATGAGGCCTTGTTGTAACAGAGTTTCACACTCTTGTCGAGCCAGTTTGAGGTCTGAAGGAGACATACCAAGGGTGTGAAGCTTTAGTGGGGTGAGCATCTTCATTAAGCTTAAAGGGAAGCTTAATAAAGAAGTCTGGATTATACCATAATGGGTTTAGATGTTTGAACATGGCATGATTATCTGCACAATAGGGTAAGAGAGTCTGTTGGAATTCTGCAAAGGACTGTGGATTGTTGGTGAGGGAAAAGATTTTCAATTTTGTGGTGAATGGCTTGAAATCTCTTTTGAATCGAATACAATTGGGAACGATCCGGAGTTTATCAAACTGACAGTAAGTATGTCATCCTAAAAGTTCAGTCTTTTCCTGATAGATGACTGCCAATAAATTTGCTCCAAATAATGCATCCATGGAAAAACTTAATTCCAATCCTTTTCTTTGTGATGAGCTTCGTGATGAAGAGTTCACCATTAGCTGCTTTGAAGTGTGGGTATGGTTGGTCCAATATTGTGGAGGAATGACCATTTGGATCCAGCATGGACTTATAAGCCATAGTGTCAATGTAAGCAATGACGTTGATGGGCTTATCATATTTGTCCAGAAGGATCTGGGCCTGAACATGTGGACTTTGAACATCTTGGACTGAAAATACATGTGTCTGTGACTGGATGAGATGTAGTGGAAAGATGGAAGTGTCTATGGAATCTTAGAGCATCTCCAATGCAAATATGTATTTTTGAGTATCTAAATAGTGCCACATCAGCATTTCTAAATAATATGGATCTAACTTGTCAAAAAAATTATAGAAATGCATATTCACTTCTCCAATGTGAATATCTAAATAGTAATTTTAAACCAATCACCACAAGTCATTTGTTACATTCTCTCTCCATTCAATATGATAATTAAATGCATTGACAAAATACTAAAATTTTATTGGTGGGAAAAGTTAGAAATCCTAGTCAGCATATCAAGGAGAATATCTACAATTAGAAACTCTACTTGATATTCTCTAACTTTTTTTTTGCCACATCATATCAATATTAAAGTTAGATAATTGCATTGGAGAATGTTTTCTTAACTTTTTCAATATTGATCCTATGTGGCACTCAATTTTCTCCAAATGCATAATAGCATTGGAGATGCTCTTAATAGTTTAGGTCTGATGGTGAATCAGGGTCAAAGTATGGGTCGGAGTAGGGTAGTGCAAAAACAGTGTCATCATTGAACTTTGATTGTTATGAAAACAGAGATTCAATATCAGCATCTGAATCAAAAGTTGGTTCAGAGTAGGATAGTGCAAAAACAGTGTCATCATTGCACTCTGATTGTTCTAAAAACAGGGATTCAATATCAGCATCTGAATCAAAAGTTGGTTCAGAGGATTGAATCTGCTCAATCTATTGAATCATCTTTGCTGATTTCTTGGCTTTTTGCGGACATTGTTTGGTGAAATGTCCTTTTTTCTTATAGATGTAACATCTGTTAGATTTATGGACTCCTCTTCGCTGTTTCTTCCGAAAGTAGCGAAATCAACAATTATTTCTTCCTTCTTTGAGGAGGAAATGCTTCCACTTCTTAGTCGTGCACAGGCATTTTTCAGACTTGCATTTAATCTGTAGATAAGGCTTTTTACACAACTTATCAAACTTGGCCGTCTTTTAGCATGTTGGAGAAGAGTTTCTAGGTATCACAAATTTTTTCAAGGGAGGTAAAAGCAATCTGATGAATTTTACCAAGAGAAGTATTTCTCAAATCTCTTCTTGTAGAGGCCATGTGTCGGTGAATCTCAACTTAAAGTTCATCAGAAAGAGAATTGATATAAACTTGTCTCAAGGTTTCATCATTGAGGTCATTCCGCATGTAATATTTGTGAGACGTCTTTTTAAAATAGAAGTTGAGATCTTTTCTTTTCAAAGAACAACACTTCATTTCAAAGTATTCTTGTCTGGCCTGTTTATCAATCCACTGGAAATCTCCAATGAATTCTTTGAAGATAATTCCAAGGATGTGAGAAGCACTAGGACTTTGAACCAGTGGAAGTTGTCTGTATTCTCCAAGGGATTGACATCAATCTCGAAGGGTACCAGTGAAACGAGAAGTGAATTCTCTGACAACATCTTGGAGAGGTCGGTTTGATTTTGTCATTTGGAGGTCAATCCAAGCGCCAAATTCATGAACTTTATCCCTCCAATTCTTTGGATCAGTGGCGTCAAAAGAAAACCAAGGACCATTGCCACCTTTATCCGTTGGAGGTGGTGGCTCTGGAGGTCGAGGACGAAATTCAGAATCTTCTTCTTCTTCTTCTTCTTCAGGCGGCTCATCAACAATAGGTTCATCATTATGAGCATGTGAAGATTCTGCTCTAGTATGAAAGGAGCGGTTGAAACTGTCACCAGAAGGTGTTACCATAAACATACGGCTAACATCAGTCTGTTCTAGATCAGTATCATCAGAGAAACCAGTAGATGAGAAACTAGGAGATTGTGGTTCAACAATAGAGACTGATTTCTTCTTGTGTTTGGGTGATGGAGATCATTTGAGTTTATGATAATCCATTGGTTGCTTATCTTTTTTGGTGGATGATGATGGCCTGGGAACACGTTTCTAAATAGGATTTCGTCTAAAAACTTCATGAATCATTTTGAAGGCTTTAGAATAATCTGTAGGTGAGGATGGAGTGTATGGGGGAGAGTTAAAAAGAGAGTAACCATAAGATGGAATCGGGATAGTTGGCACAAGGGTCTGTGTCTATCCATATCTTCATGAATGCGTTCCATTTCAGCTTTGAGTTCTTGAATCTCCCTCTCTTTTCGATCAAAAGTTATACCAAATCGTTGCTTTTTGATCAGGTATTTGAGATCAGCATCGAGTTGGGCGATGCGGCTCTGAAAATCAAGATAGATTCTTTTGAGCTCAGAATCTAAGCGCGCCAGTCTTTCTTCTGTTTGGGCTGATCTATCCAGGGCTCTATCAAGCTTTGAATCAATTGTTTATAAGATTTTATTATATGATCTGGCATTTTTTGTTTGCCAGTGCAGAACTTCTGCTTGAGAGCACGGCTTCTGTCTTCCATCTGGAAGAACTTCAGAAGGTTGAACAAAGGCACGGGTTGCAATGTTGTGATCTTTGTCTGTGAGTCTCTCGAGTAGAGGGAAATCTGCATCGTAATCATAAGAGGATGCCATGTGGCATGGAATTGGTTGGAGAGATGGAGTTACGATGGGCTCAGGCTTGGGTGGAGACTCAAGCTCTGAAGGAATGAGGCCTTCTTTTTTTAGAATACTAAGTGCTACTTCATAAACGTCAAGAGGTTTGCGAGATGTATGTAGACCAATCCACGGGAAATCTAGATCGCCAGGTTTGAACGGTTGTCTGGGCTGAGCGCACGAGGCCTTAGGCTTCTTCTTCCGTCTGCAAGAACAGTTGTCATCACACATGTTGGAATCAACGTCCCAAATGAAATGACCATTGATCTTGTCAATGTATGTGACAGATCCATCAAAATGGAAGACATGCACTGGGATGTCATCTTCAAAGGCAACTGAGATGATCATCATTGACTGAAAGATGAGAGGAGTATCATCTGAAGATTATTACAGGAGTTGAAAAGTTATTTTAACAGATCCGTCTGTCTGTCTATGAAACTAGAGTTCTTGACTCTGAAAAGAAGACATATCAACATAAAACTTCTCATAGTTTGTTACCCATTCAAGAGGCATAAGCTCAATAAGCTTATCTCGAGCAATCTGTCTTGGGATTTGTGTGATGGTAGGAACCTCTTCTCTTTCGGCAGTGATGAGGAGAGTTTCTATGGAAGTGCCTGGAAGGGAAAAATCAATAGCATGATCTTGTAATCTGTAGGCAAGTTGGTGATGGAGATGCCAGAGATCTATACTTGAATCTTGAGAAAAACTTGCAAATGTTTGGATCAGCAAGAGGAATATTGAAATTGGGATAAAAGGTGAGGCAAATACTGCTTATACTTGCAATAGATGGAGTTTAACAGCGCAAGTCTGGCAGTGACTGGTAGTCCTTTGCGGCCATGAAGAGTAAGAATGATACGAACAGCACCTACCTAAATGAAGATGTGAGTATACTGCGTGCATGAAGGGTGGTAATGGAGGTGCCTATAACAACCTGCTCATACTTGCAGTAGATGGAGTTTAACAGGGCAAGTCTGGCAGTAACTGGTAATCCTTTGCGGCCATGAAGAATAAGAATGATACGAACAGCATCTAAATGAAGATGTGAGTATCCTTCTTTAATCCATTGCGAGATCATTTGTTGATTAAAGGCAAGATCATTCTGCTGCTGAGGCTAGGATGAGGCAATTGTCAAGACCAATGGACTGGACACACTTTTTAACAGGAGGTCTAGAAGTACTGACAAGTCTCTGGATAGATCGTCTGAAGCTTATGTGTCGCTTAAAGACATTGTAAGGGCTACCAAGGGGTAGATCGGTTTCATTGATTTGAGCTTCTTCTGGAATATGAATGTATTCCACAAAATTGGTGATCTTAGAAGAAGTAGTCCTTTTAATAGAGGGACAGTTATTGAGGAAGAAGGTTGATTTGATGTAGAGGCAGAGGAAGAAGGAGGTGTAAATTTTGAAGTATAAACCCTTAGCACGGTTTCACATAGAGACCCACTCTTGTTGCCCTATATCAATTCAAAACGGGACTTCCGGCAGAGAATAGGGTCGACCACTACACTGTGAAAGGAACCGTAGCTACTACCGGATCAAACTGTATATCAATTCTGATGTGCAGGATCTTCCACCGGAGGCAAGCACAACGCATACTTAGATAGTATAACAGGATTCCGTAACAAAATAAAATGAACTTAGGGTTTCAGGAAAGAGAGAGGATATTTAGGCAAACATAATGCTTATTGATCACAAAATATTTTACAACGTTAAAACTGGATCCTAACTTGAGAAGGGTCGTGCCTTTATATAGATAGGCAGAGCAAACTTCTCAATAATTACGAATTGACAAACGAGACAATATGATTACAACAGAACAAACGATTTTAAGAAAAGCATATGGTAAAGCAAAAGCAAATAAAGTAGGTCACAGCTGACCATAATAATTGCAAAAACCAAAATAGAAAACAGTGCTTATTTTACAAAAGTAAAATACTTTATTAAAGCAAGATAAGAGGGAATCTCGGAAAGAGACTGATCACATCGAGTTCTGGGATGGTGACAGGTTGTTGTTGTTGTTGTTGTAATCCTCATTATCTGAGTCAAGATCACCATAAAACTGTTGGTACCATGGTTTGGAGGGTCCTACATCGGGTTGGTGCTGGAGCCGAAGGACATCTGGGTCGAGCTCCATTAGGTCATGTGAGTCATGAAAGTATAGAGGAGGAGTATGAACTTCAAGTAGGATAAACATATGATTTGGGTAATCAGGTTTCAGATTGTTGGCTTCACAAAGGAATATCATGAGAGATTGGTAGATATCTGGTCATTGGGTATCCATGTCATAAACAGTCTAATATTCATATGTAGTGTTGATTCTCCATAGCATTTTGGTGTGAGTGTTAAACATATATGGCCTGTGGAAGACGAAGATACAAGTTAATTTGTTACTCATATTATCATCCATTTTCCAGATATTATGACGACCCATTATATTAATAAGATATTTTCTCCATGTTGGAAGGGGGAGAAACCATGGCAGGAACGTCCAAAGATCAGAATCTTGATTTGCCGGTTCATGGAGGTGTTGAAAAAGCTGCATAAAAGGAAAAGCAACAGAGTGAGAGTGAAGGATGGAAAGATACCACAAATGGTTATGAGTAAAAGCGGTGACTGGGTAACGATGAATATAGAGGAGGTTGAAAAACCACTGATTGAGTTTTGTAAAAGTTGGTTGTGGTTGATCTGGTTCATAAAGACGAGACAGGTATCGAGAAATGTTTTTGAGAGCAAAAGTCTTGATATCATGATCAGTTTTTTCATAAGGGAATTCTATCAGAAGGGAAGAAAGGAACGTAGGTGTTTGTCGAGAAGGAAGGTTCTCAATTTCTTATGGGTGTAGGGAGTTAGAGGTTTTGATGATGATGCCTTTGGTGATGAGAGTGTAAATACAAGAGGAATGGCTGAAGAATGAGTGATTAATTATGCTGGTTTAGAACGAGAGAGCATGTCTAGTATGAGGTTCTAATATCCTTTTATATGTGTAGTTTGGAAGTCATAACATTCAAACCATGACTTGAGTCTAAGGAGCAAAGGTTCAGGAGGAATCTTATTTTTGAAATCTAGGACACATGGAAAGAATAAGTTATTCATTTCAACTTTAAAAAAGTGTCCTCTGAGATAAAAATTAAATTTTTCAATGCCATATTTTACTGCAAGAATCTCTTTGTAGATTGTGTGATAGTGTTGCTGTGAATGCATGAATGTACCACTGGCATGTGCACAGTAGTATCTCTTTTTGTTCTTTTCTTCAAGGAGCAGTGCTCCCCAATGGTAATCAGATGCATATGTCTGTAAGATGTGAATACCGTCAGAAGGTATGTGAAGAGAGCCCCGGGAGCCCTCAGCACAGTTTCACCTTCATGTTTGCCTAAATATCCTCTCTCTTTCCTGAAACCCTAAGTTCCTTTTATTTTGTTACGGAATCCTGCTATACTATCTAAGTATGCTCTGTACTTGCCTCCGGTGGAGAATCCTGCACATTAGAACGGATATACAGTTTGATCCGGTAGTAGCTACGATCCCTCTCACAGTGTAGTGGTAGACCCTGTTCTCCTCCGTAAGTCCCGCTTTGAATTGATATAGGGCAACATGAGTGGGTCTCTATGTGAAACTGTGCTGAGGGTTCATACTTCAAACTTTACACCTCCTTCTTCCTCTGCCTCTACATCAAATCAACTTTCTTCCTCAATAACTTTGCCTCCCTTTATTAAAAGGACTATTTCTTCTAACAGCACCAATATTGTGTAATACACTCACATTCCAGAAGAAGCTCAAATCAATGAAACTGATATGCCCCTTGTTAGCCCTTACAATGTCTTTAAGAGACACAAAAGTTTCAGACGATCTATCCAGAGACTCATCAGTAATCCCAGACCTCCTATTAAAGAATATGTCCAGTCCACTGGTCTTGACAATTGCCTCATCCCAGCCTCAGCAGCAGAACAATATGTTGATCTTGCCTTTGATCAACAAATGATCTCGCAATGGATTAAAAAAGGATACTCACATCTTCATTTAGGTGTTGTTCGTATCATTCTTACTCTTCATGGCCACAAAGGACTACCAGTCACTACCAGACTTGCCCTGCTAACTCCATCTACTGCAAGTATGACCAGGCTGTCATAGGCACCTCAATTACCACCCTTCATGTAGGCAGTATTTGCCTCACCTTTTATCCCAATTTCAATATTCCCCTTACTGATCCAAACATTTGCAAGTGCCTCAAGAGTCAAGTACAGATCTTTGGCATCTCTATGGCTCCTGGTTCCTATATGGCAACTCTCCATCACCCACTTGCCTACAGAGTACAAGATCATGTTATTGATCTTCTCCTTCCAGGCACTTCCACAAAAACTCTCCTCATCACTGGCGAAAGAGAAGAGATCCTACCATCACACAAATCCCAAGACAGATTGCTAGAGATAAGCTTATTGCGCTTATGCCTCTTGAATGAGTAACAAACTATGAGAAGTTGTATGTTGATATGTCTCCTGTTTAGAGTCAAGAACTCCAGTTTCATAGACAGACAGACGGATCTGTTAAAACAACTTTTCAACACCCGCAACAATCTTTAGATGATACTCCTCCCATCTTTCAGTCCATGATGATCACCCCAGTTGCATTTAAAGATGACCTCTCAGTTCATGTCTTCCATTCAAAGCGACCCTTCTCAAGTTAGGATCCAGTGTTAACTTTGTAAAATATTTTGTGATCAATAAACATCATGTTTGCCTAAATATCCTCTCTCTTTCCTGAAACCCTAAATTCCTTTTATTTTGTTACAGAATCCTGCTATACTATCTAAGTATGCTATGTGCTTGCCTCCGGTGGAGGATCCTGCACATCAGAACGGATATACAGTTTGATCCGATAGTAGCTACGGTCCCTCTCACAGTGTAGTGGTCGACCCTGTTCTCCGCCGTAAGTCCCGCTTTGAATTGATATAGGGCAACAGGAATTGGTCTCTCTGTGAAACTGTGCTGAGGGCTCTCGGTGCCAAGATTCTGATCTTTGGACATTCCTGCCATGGTTTCTCCCCCTTCCAACATGGAAAAAAGATCTTATTAATATAATGGGTCATCATAATATCTGAAAAATAGATGATAATATGAGTAACAAATTACTTGTATCTTCATCTTCCACAGGCCATATATGTTTAACACTCACACCAAAATGCTATGGACAGTCAACACTGCATATGAATATCAGACTATTTATGACATGGATACCCAATGGCCAGATATCTACCCATCTCTCATGATATTCCTTTGTGAAGCCAACAATCTGAAACCTGATTACTCAAATCATATGTTTCTCCTACCTGAAGTTCATACTCCCCCTCCATACTTTCCTAACTCACATGACCCAATGGAGCTCGACCCAGATGTCCTTCGCCTCCAACACCAACCCGATGTGGGACCCTCCAAACCATGGTACCAGCAGTTTTATGGTGATCTTGACTCTGACGATGAGGATTACAACAACCTGTCACCATCCCAGAACTCGATGTGATCAGTGTCTTTTCAAAATTCCCTCTTATCTTGCTTTAACAAAGTATTTTACTTTTGTAAAAATAGCAATGTTTGTTATTTTGGTTCTTGCAATTATTATGGTCACCTTTGACCTACTTTATTTACTTTTGCTTTACCATCTGTTTTTCTTAAAGTCGTTTGTCCTGTTATAATCATATTGTCTCGTTTGTCAGTTTGTAATTACTGAGAAATTTACTCCGCCTATTTATATAAAAGCACGACCCTTCTCAAGTTAAGATCCAGTTTTAACCTGCTATACTATCTAAGTATGCTCTATGCTTGCCTTCGATGGAGGACCCTGCACATCAGAATAGATATACAGTTTGATCCGATAATAGCTACGGTCCCTCTCACAGTATAGTGGTCGACCATGTTCTCCACCGTAAGTCCCACTTTGAATTGATATAGGGCAACAGAAGTAGGTCTCTCTATAACACTATGCTGAGAGCTCCCGGGGCTCTCTTATTATTAAGTAATTAACGAATCATCGAGCATATTTATTAATTACTCGGTTGCTGTTAACTGAGCGACTATCATATGTTTTTTTTCAATTTCGATACAAATCCATTAATACCTATTTGAGCGATATGATTTTTTTCATACCCTATGTAAATAATAACCATTATTGCTTGGCTAGGTGTAAACACATAAATGTAAATGATAAACAAAATCATTTTAATAAAAAAAAATATCAGAATAAATTTTAGTGCAACTAAAAACACATAAATATAAAGATATTTCTTTTTAATAATTTTATTTTCTTTTGTTATTCTCTCTTTTTATTAATATTTTTATAGATTAGAAGCGAGTTAAATGTTTAATTTGCTTCTTTGACAGAATAAAACTATAGCTTCACACCATAAGTTTAAAATGAATAACATTATTAACTAAGAAGCCAGTAAAAAATTAAAATGACAAAACACAAAGCTATATAAATACACCCCTCCCATATCAGGAAAAAAAAAAGTACATGCACACTTTAAACAAGTAGCATAACTAACATCTTATTACATTATTTTTAGTCCAAACCCAAATCATTCAAACATACAAGAAGACTAATTTTAGTACCACCCTTATACCACACACATAATGGGAACTAAAACTATAATAGATTCACATACCCAACATAACACATAATGAGCACTAAACTATAATAAGATCACACACCCAAACATAGCAACTTCAATTTGGAAATTTTTTCGGATTTAGGTTGTCAAAAGACGGCCAATTTTGTGTAAATAATAGGATATTTTATCTTTTAAAAAGAATGAATTATTTGAAGCAATTCATATTTGGAGGATCTACCAAAGTTTCAACATCAGCCATGGAACAAAAAACCAAACAAAATATAAATTAAAGCCTACAGCTCAATAACCCACTATACATTAACAAAGATTACAATTGAAACCTAAATCCAACTACTATAAACCCATTTAAAAAAAAAGTGAAAAAAAAAAGAAGAAGAAGTTACTTGAACAAATGAATTTAGCGATAATCCAATCTCAAGAGGAAAAAAACAAAAACCTACCATGGAATTGAAGAACAGTCTAAAAAGAGCAGCATATCATTTTACAAAAACTAAAACATAATGAAAAAAATCAAATAGCATTATCTATAATATTCAATAAAATTGATGAAATTAATGCACCAAAATTCAAACATCATCAAGTCCATAACATTCAAAACACACCAAATTATTAGCCACCATCCACCAAATTAAGAAATATGCTGAAGATTAACACATAAAAGGCAAATACCTTCAATATGTAATGCATCTGCTTCAATTCGAACCAGAGAAAAAGCCAAGGCTCTGCAACACCACGAAAACAAAAATAAAACCAATTCACAACAAAAGAAAAAAAAAAGGAATCAAAGAGGAAACCAAAGAGTTGTAAACCACTACACAACAGGAAATAGAAAGGATAATATAAAGAATATGCTTAAAACTAATAATAAAAGAACTTGTAAGTTACAAACAAAAAAAAAAAAAAAGTTAACAGATGGCTCAAGGAACACCAAATTTCTTGGATCTACAATTATTGTTGTCAGATGTTCTCATCCGAACTTCTAGATTTTTTTCGCAAAAGAAATTTCATCAACAAACCACCGTGTACAAAAAATCTTCCCATTAATCTCATGGAAACCCTACAGATGTGGGTGTTAATATAATATAGCTTTAGTTTAGTATTGGCCCATTGGGCTTAGTCCATGTATTAGCCCATTGGGCTTAGTCCATTCCTTATATTGCCTATATAAGGTCACCTCTATTGTACATTAAACACACAATCAATATACAGAATTTACATTCTCCACATGGTATCAGAGCTATGGTAATCTAAATTCTAATTTTTTTTTTTTCCGGCGATCTCTCTTCCAGATCTCATTCCAAGTTATTTTAGATGGACCCAATTATATTTTATGGGCTCAAGCAATGCAGAGTTTCCTTAAAGGACGAAAATTATGGCGTTATGTCACTGGAGATATTCCAAAACCCATTAAAACAACCACTGGGACTGATGCCACTGAGACTGATGCCAAATTTTTTGAGCGTCTTGATGATTGGGATAGCAAACATCATCAAATTATTATCTGGTTTCGTAATACCTCGGTTCAATCTATCAATCTCCAGTTTGGTCGTTTTGAAACCGCCACATCTCTTTGGGACTTCTTAGCTACAAGGTACACTGCCTCTGATCTTTCTCACCAGTATCAATTATTACGCACTATTCATCACTGCGACAGGAACCTGGTCAGTCTATTGCCGACTTCCACTCTAAAATGCAGTTTATCTGGGATCAACTAGCTCTTTCGGAGCCTACTTGGACGGATACTACAGATGCTATTAAGTTCACAACTTACAAAGATCAGCAGCACTTGATACAGTTCCTTATGGCTCTACATGACACGTTTGAGCCTACTCGTGCATCTCTCCTTCATCGACATCCCTTGCCTACTCTTGAGCAAGCTGTTTCTGAGCTAATTTCTGAGGAGACTCGCCTTGCCACATTTCAGAGTCAACACACGGATGCTGCTTTAGTTACACACTCTAAGCAGTCATTCAAACAGAAACTATTTTGTCGATATTGTCGAGAGCCAGGACATTCAGTTCTGCATTGTCCCACCAGACGTTGTAAACATTGTCATAAGCTTGGACCAGGCCATTATATTGATGATTGTCCCAGCAATCCTGATAAGAGAGGTGTTTCTACCAAACCCAAAGGTGTTCCTTTCAAGAACTTCAAAAACAGTCAACAATTCTCTGCTGCCACTGCTGCTAACACACACGGTACTGCTGATCATGATCTAGAACCATCTTCATTTTCCATTCATGATCTTGAATCCATGGTGCATCAAATTCTCTCAAAGTCTGGTAATTCCTCCATTTCTGCTTCATCAGTATCTGCAGGTACTCATTCTTGGTACTTTGATTCTGCTTGTTGTAATCATATGACTTCTGATTCTTCTCTATTTTTGACAAAATCATCTAATCCGTCGTTACCTGTCATTTATACTGCTGATGGCTCGTCGATGAATGTTCAGACTGTTGGTCACATTTCTACCAATAATCTCTCATTGTCTAATGCTTATTTCATTCCTCAACTTACATTAAATCTTCTTTCTGTGGGTCAATTATGTGATCTTGGTCTTGATGTTCTTTTTTCCTCTTCTGGTTGTCGTGTGCAGGACCCGTAAACGGGAAAGACGCTTGGGATAGGCCGTAAAGTTGGACGCTTGTTTGAGCTTATTAGTCTTCATCTGCCCTCTCAGGACCTTTCCCCACATCAATCTGCTGCTTCTGTATTGTCCTCATTGAGTCTTTGGCACTCACGGTTAGGTCATGTTTCCTTTAGTCGTTTGCGCTCTCTAATATCTAGTGGTCACTTGGGTTCTGTCACAGATGAACATTTTGATTGTATTTCTTGTCAATTAGCAAAACAACATGCTCTGCCTTTTAATAACAGTGATTCAACTTCACATGCACCTTTTGATTTGATCCATTCTGATATTTGGGGACCCTCACCCACCACTACCGTGGGGGGATCCAAATATTTTGTTATCTTTGTGGATGATTATTCTCGATATACATGGCTTTATCTTTTGCATAGTAGATCTGAGTTATCTAAAACTTACTTTGACTTTGCTAATATGATTAAAACTCAGTTCTCTAAAACTATCAAAATTTTTCGTACTGATAATGCTATGGAATATAAGGATGCATCTTTTTTAAATTTCCTGCATCAGAATGGCACCATTTGTCATAGGTCATACCCAGGGACATCCCAACAAAATGGACGTGCAGAACGCAAACACAGACACATTCTTGAAACTGTTCGTGCCCTTCTTATCTCTTCCGCATGTCCTGAACGTTTTTGGGGGGAAGCTGCATTAACTGCAGTATATACTATCAATCGAGTTCCCTCTCCTGTCATTGATAATCAGACTCCTTATGAACGTCTTTATGGTACTCCACCAACTTATCAAAATCTTAAAGTTTTTGGATGTTCCTGTTTCGTTCTCCTTCAACCTCATGAGCATACCAAGTTAGAACCTCGGTCCCGTTTGTGCTGTTTTCTTGGCTATGGTATTGAACACAAAGGTTATCGATGCTGGGATCCCATTTCGAATCGTCTTCGCATATCTCGTCATGTTGTTTTTTGGGAGCATAAAATGTTTTCTACTATGTCAAAATTTCATGTTTCACATAATGCATCTTTAAATTTTTTCATCGATCCCACTATTCCCTTATTCCCAGATGACATTGACCCAGATACATCCCATGAGACTCAAACAAGTGCTCCTGATTGTACTCTGCCAACTCCCGAGTTATCTAAACCGCTTGCTGATCCTGTACCAGAGTCTTCCCATTATTCTGTCCCTCATGTTCGTCAATCTAATCGGGTAAGAACACCATCTATTAAACTTCAAGATTTTCATTGCTTCTCTACTATTATTTCCTTGCATAAGCCTCAATCATATAAGGAGGCCAGCTCTAATCCTGTTTGGCAGCAAGCTATGGCAGAAGAATTACAGGCTCTTGACAAAACTCATACTTGGGATATGGTTGATCTTCCTTCAAATAAGACTGCAGTGGGATGTAAATGGGTATATAAGATCAAAACTAAGTCTGATGGCTCCATTGAACGACATAAAGCCCGCCTTGTTGCAAAAGGCTTTACACAGGAGTATGGGATTGATTATGAAGAAACATTCGCACCAGTTGCTAGACTTACATCTGTTCGCTGCTTACTAGCTGTTGCTGCAGTTCGACGATGGAACTTATTTCAGATGGATGTGAAAAATGCATTTCTTAATGGTGACCTTACTGAAGAAGTTTACATGAAACCTCCCCCAGGGTATGATTCTCCTCCAAATAAGGTGTGCCGACTTCGACGTGCATTATATGGCCTCAAACAAGCCCCTCGGGCCTGGTTTGCCAAATTTTCCACTACAATCCAGCAATTTGGTTTTCTCTCTAGCTCTTATGATTCTGCATTATTTATCCGCAAGACTGATCATGGTTGCATTTTCTTGTTACTTTATGTGGATGACATGATTATCACAGGAGATGACATTACTGGTATTTCTGATCTCAAAGACTTTCTTCGGCAACACTTTGAAATGAAAGATCTTGGACATCTTAGTTTTTTTCTTGGACTTGAAGTTTCTTCTGATTCTAATGGTTTTTATCTTTCTCAAGCCAAATATGTCTCTGATCTCCTTGCTCGAGCAGGTTTGACTGATAGTAAGACTACTGCAAATCCCTTGAAGGCCAATGTCAAACTAGCACCCTTGGAGGGTACACCGCTCCGTGATCCTACTCTTTATCGTCAACTTGTTGGTAGTCTTGTTTATTTAACAGTGACTAGACCGGATATTGCATATGCTGTACATGTGGTCAGTCAATTCATGACCGCTCCGCACTCCACTCATTTTGCAGCTGTTCTTCATATTCTCCGGTATCTCAAAGGCACTATGTTTCATGGTCTTCATTTCTCTGCTCACTCATCTCTAGATTTACAAGCGTACTCAGATGCTGACTGGGCCGGTGATCCTACTGATCGACGATCTACTACTGGATTCTGTTTCTTTCTTGGAGACTCTCTCATTTCCTGGCGTAGTAAGAAGCAAACTGTTACTGCACGTTCTAGTACTGAGGCTGAATATTGTGCAATTGCTGATGCTACTCAAGAACTTCTCTGGTTACGTTGGTTACTTGGTGATCTGGGAGTCAAACAGTCCACTGCTACTCCTCTCCACTGTGACAATCGTAGTGCTATTCAGATTACTCACAATGATATTTTTCATGAACGTACTAAACATATTGAAATTGATTGTCACTTTGTTCGCCAGCATGTCACTCAAGGTACTGTTAAGCTCCTTTCAGTCTCCTCCATTAATCAGCCTGCTGATATCTTCACCAAAGCTCTTTATCCTGGACGTTTTCGCGATTTGATTTCCAAACTCAAGCTTGTTTCTATCTTACCATCTTGAGTTTGTGGGGGAATGTTAATATAATATAGCTTTAGTTTAGTATTGGCCCATTGGGCTTAGTCCATGTATTAGCCCATTGGGCTTAGTCCATTCCTTGTATATTGCCTATATAAGGCCACCTCTATTGTACATTAAACACACAATCAATATACAGAATTTACATTCTCCACAGTGGGTTTCCACTGTATAAAAACAGAAAACACGCTTCAAAATTTGTCTATTTGACAAGTTTTCCTCATTACATATTGTGTTATTTTTAGTTAGACAATATCATTAAACACTTTCCTCAAGGTAGCAAAAGATATCAATATCGAAAAGAAATTTTTGAACACTTTCCTCTTTCCATAAGTTTTCAGAAACCATAAAAGCAACCCCTGATTTCAATTTTCGACAGCAATTAAATTGCCACATGCCACAATGAGAAATGATTTGGTAGACGAACTTATGTACACCCATATATCATATGTGTGTGTGTGTGTATATATATAGACACACACACACACTCTCTATGTTTACATGCAACTAAGGCTATCGGATAACCTGTTCCGTGGTTAGTGGAACAAAATCAATTGCCACTAAAAACTCAAAACTTCATCAAAAAAGAAAGTCTGTACACTCAAAAATACAAATCCAACTACCACAAATCTAGTTCAATGTGTGGACTCCATCCGCTTCAACTCATACCATAAGACCCACAATCAAATAGAAAATTAGAAAACGTATACCAAAACACACCACAAAATTAGTGACATTGAAGGCCAGAATTCAGAACTAAATATCAACATAGAATTAAAGATAGTTCTATTCTATATAAAGAGTCTGTACAATCAAAAATACAAATTCAACAACACAAATCTAGTTCGATAAGTAGACTCCATCTGATAAGACCTAAAATCAAATAGAAAAAATAAGTAAATGTATACCAAACCAAACACCAGAAATTCAATTTTCAGTGATGTCAAAATACAGAATTCAGAATTAAAAGTATTAAGATCCATGTCCCATCAACCCAAACACCAAATTCTCTGCCCCTATTAACCAAAAAATCCCCATAAATTAAGTAAACTTCTGTTAACAATTACAAACTGATAATAGGACCCCATCAAACAATGTGAAAAACCTGGAAACAACAATTACAGTAGATTTTTTTTTAAAAAAAAAATCAACATTATATGTCGGTTTTCAAACATCAAAGCAGTGAAGAATGAACAGACAAAAATAAAAATAAAGCTAAACCCTAAAATTCGGAGAAACCCCAAATCTCAAGAAGAGAAACCTAATGAGAAACTATAATGAAAAGAATATTCGATTAATATTGATGACATAGACTGACTACAAAAAAGAAAATTTTTACTGTAGGTATGAAAACCAACAATTCCAAGTCACAGCTACTTAAACACAAAATCCATGCTACCAACCGACATCCGACAAAACAACATTAACAAAACCACCAGAAAATCAAGCAAATTTTCATTATTTTAAAATATTAAAAACATAGCCAAAATTAATATGTAAATGGAAAAATAACCATTATAACAGGACAATTGTATTCACACTAGACAACCATAAAATCTTGAAAAGACTTGCAAATAAAATTTTTCTAAGGGAAAACAAGATTGTGCAAGAAAACAAATCATATAAAAACAGACAGGTAAAAAGCATTTAGATCTCGTAAAAAGCAAATAGATCTAATAATTTCATGGACATGCAAACAGATATACACTTCCCCGTGCATTTAGCCACTAGAATCACGATCAAATTTGTGGTGTATAGAGAGGTGAGATCTGGATACGAAGACCTGACACTGTTTATAGATCTGGTCCAAAAACCCTAAATCCTAAATTTGAATGAGTAAAGGGAAGGAACGAACAACTATTTTTTTCAAGGAAAATAACGAAGAATATACACATGTATCTCTCCTTCGCAACAGCAAGATGTCAACCTAATTGGGTTTTTAATAAAAAAAATATATATTAAAAATAGATATTTTATTAATTAGAAAAATATTATTTCATATTAAAATTTTAAATATTTTTATTTATGTTATTAATAATTTAAATAACTTATTTTATTTAAAAATAATTTAAATTTGTAAACTAGATTTAATTTAAAATAAATTTTATTTTTTAATTAATTTAAAATTATTTTATTTTATTTTAAAATTTATTTAATCTAATTTTACATTAAGTAATCTCACACATATAAAATATAATTTTTCTTTTTAAATACATATTCTATCAAATAAAAAATATTATAAATTTTAATTCAGTTCATATTTAATTTATATTATACTAAATATACATTCGTTTTATCTAATTTAATCATTATATTTCATATAAAAAAATAAGGGTAATTGCAATAACCCGTATATATAGGCATAATTGCATAAAAATCTAAGAATAATTGATAATAATAATAACTTTTCTTTGACCGGTTGACTAACTGTTGACCACAATTAACTACTAACAATCAAAGGGGTAAAAACGTCTTTTAGAAAATTTTAAAAAAAAATCTAGAAAATGAAGAAGAGGAAGAAGAAGAAGAAGAAGAGGAGGAAGGAGGAGGAAGAAAGAAGAGGAAGAACAAAAATAAAAAAAATTGGGAAAAAAAAGAAGAGAAGAAGAAGAAAAAGAAGAAGAAGAGGAAGAACAAAAATAAAAAAATCTGGGAAAAAAAAAGAAAAGAAGAAGAAGAATAATGAAATCTGGAAAAAAAAAAAAAAAGCAAAGAAGAAGAAAGAAGAGAGAGAACAATAAAAATAGAAAAAAATTTGGAAAAAAAGAAAAGAAGAAGAAGAAATAAGAGGAAGAAATAAGAGAAAAATTTGGAAAAAAAAAGAAAAGAAGAAGAAGAAGAAGAAAGAAGAGGAAGAACTAAAAAAAATAAGAGAAGAAGAAGAATTCAAAAAAAAAATTTGAAAAAAGAAGAAGAAGAAGAGGAAAAAGGGCAAAAAATGATGAAAAGAGAAATTGAAAAAAGAAAAAAAAAATTGGAAGAAGAAGAACAGATGGTGATGAATAAAAAATTTGAAAAAAAAATTGAATTTTTTTTTTTTTTTTGGCAATAGACCAGATTTCATCTGGTCCATTTTTTAAATTTTCTTTTTTTAAAATTTTTTTTCTAAAAAGACGATTTTACCCCTTTGACCGTTAGTGACTAACTGTAGTCAACGGTTAGTCAACCGGTCAAAGAGGAGTTATTGTTATTATCAATTATTCTCAAATTTTTGTGCAATTATGTCTATATACACGGGAAGTTATTACAATTATCCAAAAAAATATATATCAAACGCTTTTAGACTTAGAGCATCTCCAATGCTATTATACATTTGGAGAAAATTGAGTGCCACGTAGAATTTATATTGAAAAATTTTAAAAAAAACATTCTCCAATGCAATTCTAACTTTAATATTGATATAATGTGGCAAAAAAAAAGTTAGAGAATATCAAGTAGAGTTTTATGCTCACTAAGATTTATAACTTTTCCCACCAATAAAATTTTAGCATTTTGTCAATGCATTTAATTGTCATATTGAATGGAGAGAGAATGTAACAAATGACTTGTGGTGATTGGTTTAAAATTATTATTTAGATACTCACATTAGATAAGTGAATATGCATTTCTATCATTTTTTTTACAAGGTAGATCCATATTATTTAGAAATGCTGATGTGACACTATTTAGATACTCAAAAACACATATTTGCATTGGAGATGCTCTTAGAGTATTTCCAACAATGTCTCTATCTCTATTTTCATTTTGGATAGCCAAATAAGAATATTCTCCCAATATTTCATCTCTAAAACATTTTCACTCCAACAATAATCTCTATCACTATCTTAAAAAAACTTAAATTTTTGTTATTCTTTGATATTATTTTAATAAATTATTTTTTATCTGATTTTATTTTTACACTAAGGTTTTACAAAAATTATTTTAATACTATTTTCAATTTTTTAAAAAAACTGTTTATTAAAATTGTAATATATTATTCAATTTTTTTTGAAAAAAAATAAATATTCAATATTAACCTCAATTTAAAGACCTAGATGAGATATTTGTAATGGTATAATTTTAATAATAATAGAATATTTGATATTTATTTATAATTATGGACATAAGAACAAAATGGGACTATGAAAGGTCAAAATGGGCACTATTTCTGGAAATTGCAACTCCATCTAAAGTGAAGATTTTTATTTGGCGAGCTTGTCACGATGCTCTCCCTATTTTGACGAACCTCATATCTCGCAGAGTGCCTATTTCTCCTATGTGTTGCTACTGCCACAAGGAAATGAAAACTCTTGTCCATGCTCTATAGGGATGCGAATTGCTATAGATAATTCGTGCAGGCTACAGTTTTATAGGACAGCTTCCAAGTGTGATTCTACACTCGATGCTGGATTTTTTGCTTTTTTGTAGGACTTTTCTGTCCTCTTTTGATTTGTTGCTGCTTGGAGTTGGTCTGTGGAAAGTGTGGCATCTTTGAAATTGCACTCTTCACCAACGTCCTTGCATTGCTGCTGCAGATATAGTGCCCTGGTGCAAGGCTTTCTTAGCTGATTTTGTTGTGCTCATGTTGTTCTGCCTCCTGTTCGAGTGAATAGATATTTGTAATGGATCCCACCCATCTCTGGTTAGCTGAACTTAAATACGTATGATGCTCTGAATCCTTCGCGCTGCAAAATAGGTCTTGGTGATGTGCTTCGTAACCATTTGGGTGAGGTTATGCTTTCAAGAATGTGTTCATTTGATGGTGTTCTAAAGCCTGATATTGTTGAAGCGAAGGCTCTTTTATATGGAGTATCCATGGTGCTGGAAGATGGTTTCTCTTTGTTTTCAATTTGACTCTGATGCAGCATCAGTTATTAATTGTTTAAATAATGGTATTTTGCCTTATTCGGAGATTGGTGTGGTTTTGGAAGATATTCTCTTGTTGCTTGAATCATTTGGGAATGTGTTTAATTTTTCTCATGTTCCACGAAATGCTAATAGAATAGCACATGTTTTAGCTAAGTTTTCTTTTTATTGTAATAATTTGAAGGTTTGGGTGAAGGATTTCCCCTCTTTTCTTTTTAATGTCTTGACTGAGAATGTTTAGATGTCTCTGTAATTGGTTTCCCTTTATTAATGAATTTATTATTTTCCCTAAAAAAAAATCAAAATTAAATTTAGAGATGAAAAGTTGGATCTCTAAACTTAGAAAGTCATCAACCAACTCTCTAATTTTTTTTTTTCTTGAAAATTGTGGAATGAAGTATTATTGAAGTAAATAAAACTCCAAGAATTTTAGCATGCCGCTGGAAATGCTCCTAGAGCCACACGCATTCCATAACTTGAGGGAGTAATCTTAGGGTACCTTATCTACTCATTGTAGTTTCTGTATCTCGATTTATCACCACATTTTTAGACAATAACAAGAGTATTTTAATTCCGTTTTATTAAATGTTCCTTCAATTCTCAGTTCAATGTGTTATAAAATAAAGTAAAATCAAACTAAATAATAAAAACAATAACTGAATAAGGAAGTAGAAGTAGAGGATAAAAATAAGCGCACGGAAAATAAGAGGATAAAAGTAATTTTGGAAAGAGAAGCTTTTTTTATTTTTCTTTGATCATTATCAAACTAAAAGTGAGAGGGGTTATTTATAGGCAGATTCCACCACCTTACATAATAAAAAAATCAAGTAAAACTTGACAGGTAAAAATCCACTATTTTACAACACTTTCCCTTAGATTTTCACTAATTTTATTGTATTTTGCTAAAAACTAGTAGAACAAAAATCTTAACAACATATACAATGATTTTTTGAATCATTAGATGTATTTTATGTGCTCAAACTGCCTCATTAAAAACCTTACCGGTAAAACACAGTGAGACAAAATCCAGGTCAAAGAAAAAAAGAGTACAGTGCACATATATATTGCTTTCTTCAACAATTGCTTCCCCTGGTAGGATGCTCCCCCTGATTTTGTGTTAATTCTGTAGTTTGCAAAGCCGACGCATACCAATATCATATACTAATTTCTCAAATGTTGACGTTGGTAATATTTTAGTAAATAAATATGAAAGATTATCTGTAGACCGTATTTATTTGACATCAATATGTCGACTTTATTGAAGCTCATGAGTATAGAAGAATTTTGGAGAAAATATTTGGTTTTATCTCCTTTGATATATCCTTCTCTGATCTGAGCAATACAAGCTGAATTATCTTCAAATATTGGTGTCTACATTTCTGTAGATGATAGAAATCTGCATGTACTTCGAATATGATGAATAATAGAATTTAGTCAAACACATTCTCGACTTGTTTCATGAAGTGCAAGGATCTCAGAATGATTGGAGGATGTAGCAACAAAACTTTGCTTTTTGGACCACCATGAGATTGTCGTGCCATTATAGGTAAAAACGTATCCCGTTAGCGAACGAGCTTTATGGGGATCAAATAAATATCCAGCATCAGCATAACCAATTAAACCTGAAAAATTGTTAGATGCACAAAATAATCTCAAATCTATTGTACCACGAAGGTAACGAAAAATATGTTTGATTCCATTCCAATGTTTTCAATGTTGGTGCTGAACTAAATCTTGCCAATAAATTTACTGAAAATGTAATATCAGGTCTAGTGCATTGTGCAAGATATAATAGAGCACCAATCGCATTTAGATATGGTACTTCAGGACCAAGCATATTTTCATCATCTTCTTTAGGTCGGAACGGATCCTTTTTAGGATTAAGAGATCTAACAACCATAGGAGTACTTAACGTATGAGCATTGTCCATATTAAACCTTTTCAACATATGTTGATTGATGGACTAGTATTCTGTTTCGTTTATGCTCGATCTCTAGGCCGAAACAATATTTTGTGTTTCCTAAGTCTTTCATTTCAAATTCTATTTTTAAATATTCAGCAGTTTTCAGGAGCTCTTCACGAGTTCGAATTAAATTCATATCATCAACATATACTACTATAATAGCAAATTCAGATTCAGATTTCTTTATAAAAACACATGGGCATATCGGATCATTAATATATCCTTCTTTGATCAGATATTCACTAAGATGGTTATCTACATCCATTCAGATTGTTTCAATCCATACAGGGATTTTTATAACTTTATCGAATATAAATTACGAGATCTCGATTTATATGCTTCTGGCATTTTAAATCCTTCAGGAATTTTCATATAAATATCTGAATTGAGTGACCCATACAAATAAGCAGTCACTACATCCATTAGACGCATTTCAACCTTTTCTAAAACAGCCATACTTAATAAAAATCGGAATGTAATCGTATCCATCACTGGTGAATACATTTCATCGAAATCAATGCCAGGTCTCTACGAGAAATCTTGTGCTACGAGTCGTGCCTTATATCTCTCGACTTCATTTTTCTCATTTCGTTTCCGTACAAAAACCCATTTATATTCAACGGGTTTGACATCTTCAGGTGTCTGGACTACAGGTCCAAAATACTTCACGTTTAGCTAAAGAATTTAATTCTGCTTGAATTGCTTCTTTCCATTTAGGTCAATCATGTATTTGTCTACAACCATCAATACCATGAGGTTCATAATCATCATTAATAATTTTAGTAGCTACTGTGTATAAAAATATATCATCGATGATTGTTTTTTACAATTCCACATTTCTCTTGTATAATTTATGGATATTTCTTCATTTCTAGTTTCTTGTCTCTTTACAGGGGCTTCTGTCACTACAGGGGCTTCTGCCATTTCAAGGTCTTTTATCGCTTCAGGGACATCTAACTCTACTATAGTTGATTAAGAGAAAGTGGATTTATTAGTAACTCGAGTTTTATTTACATCGGAATCTTGATAATTTACTTTCCTCTTTCGAGGAACTGTATCTTTTGATTCAAATGGCCTGCCACGCTTCTGTCATGCAACAGATGATTTAGTTGCTGCCAATTGTTTAGATCGTTCTTCTGGAACAATCACCCGGGCTGGTACATTAGCAATTGGTATATACAATTTTATTACCATATTAGCATTTGTAAATGCATCTGGCAACTGATTAGCAATTGTTTGAAAATACACTATCCTGTGCACTTCATTTTTACACTAAGATGTGTATGGATCTAAATGAATCAAACTTGGAACCTTCCAAGAAATTTTTGCTTATCTTCAGGAGAAGTTTTTATTTCCCCTAGATATGGAAAATTTGTCTCATCAAAATGACAATTCGCAAATCGTGCGGTAAAAAGATCATCCGTCAAAGGTTCCAAATATCTAATAATTGAAGGTGAATCAAAACCAACATATATCCCTAAACGTCTTTGGGGACCTAATTTAGTTCTTTGAGTAGAGGCAATTTGGACATATACAGTACAACCAAAAGTACGTAAATGAGATATATTAAGTTGATGACCAAACACAAATTGTAATGGTGAATACTAGTGAAAAGCAGTAGGTCGGAGACGGATTAACGCAGTAGCATGTAAAATAGCATGTCCCCATATAGAACTTGGTAATTGTGTTTTTAATAATAAAGTTCTCGCAATTACCTAGAGATGTTTGATAAATGATTCTGCTAATCCATCCTGAGTGTGCACATGTGGAACTGAATGTTCAACATCAATCTCAACTGCTTTACAATACTCATAAAAAGTTTTGAATGGAAACTCACCAGCATTATCAAGGCGTATTGATTTTATCAGATAATCTGAAAAATGTGCTCGAAGCCTAATAACACGCGCAAGTAATCTGGCAAAGCCAACATTACAAGTAGATAATAAACAAACATGTGACCATCTTGCAAATGCATCAATTAGAACCATAAAATAGCGGAATGGTCCACTTGGTGGATGAATATGTTCGCATATATCCCCTTGAATTCTTTGTAAGAATGATTCGGATTCAAAACTTACTTTAGAATAAGATGGTTTGGTCACTAACTTCCTGTAGCACCCCCCGACCCGACCCGGCCAGACCGAACCGGGGTGCGCTACTCGGACATTCAAAACTTTCTAAATTCATTTTGTAAACAGAAAACCATATAAATTATAGTTTAAAAATCGTTTTCGAGTGAGCCCATAAAACAGATAGAAATCCTTTTCAAGTGAGCCCATAACAATAAATAAACTTTTTACAAAAATTCGGCAGAGTACCGTTTGTTTTTCGGACTTTCCAAAACCTGTTTTTACACAATTCAATTCAAAAACAATTCTCAATAGCACTTCATTATCTCATATTCAAACAGTTGCGCACTCTGCCGTTTAGTGCGACTTATCAAAACAGCTTATAAAATAAAACAAAACAGGCTTTAATAGTTACAAACATTTTTAATAATCAAAGACATAAAGCATAAACTAATTAATTACAAAACATTTTACAAAACGTATTTACAAATTCCCTGTATATGCATGCTTTCAGAATATATATACACATAACAAAAATATAGCTACCCAACTGTACAATCTCTGTGACTCGGTCTGCAACTCGTTCTTCCTTCAGTCCTTAGGCTCTTCTGGATTCCTGGTACCTACGCGTTAGACACAAACTAACGCGCTAAGCATAAAGCTTAGTGGGTGTACTATAAACTCAATTAAATAAAACACAATATAATAACTATCTTTTAAAAAGAATACATCACAATATATATATATATATATGTCATTTCTAATTAATTTCAAAACAATTAAGTTTCAGAATCAAATCATTAAACAGTTTCCATCACTTTAGTTTCAATAATACGGTCAATATATAAGAAAACAATCAATAAAGTCATCTCACTTTTCCATTTCAAATAAATTCTGGCCCGCTAGAATACTAAACATACTAGGACTGGAATAAGGGTCAACGTGACGTCCGGGGTTGCCCCGCAACAACAGTCACTGATATCAACGTGATTGTCCGAGATTGCCCCGCAACAACAATCACTAGTATCATTGTGATCGTCCGAGATTGCCCCGCAACAACGATCACTAAAATCGGTGTGATTGTCCGAGATTGCCCCGCAACAACAATCACACAATAATAACGGCGCAGTACTGCTCAGTAAAACCCAGCTGGTATACCAACCTCCTATATCCATATCTATGTCTACGTATCCTAGGGCCGTTTCGATAAACGATTTACACAATCAGTTACAAATCAATATTTACTCAGTCAATCTAAAATTTTACACAATATTCTTCAAACGCATCAACAATAATCATATAAATATCGAAATCAACTATTTAATACGAAATCAAAATATTCGAACCACAAACAAATACGATCTAGTATAAAATCTTTCCGAAATCAACCATAAGTATATCAATCATCAATTTTTACACATCGAAAATCGAAATCGAAAACATTTAACGAAATCGAAATCGAAAACATTTAACGAAATCGAAATCGAAAACATTTAACGAAATCGAAATCGAAACGAAAACAAGAAACGAAAACGAAAACAATAACGTAAACGATAACGAAATGCTTTTTGTAAAAATTCCGAAAACAAAAGTACACCAACCTCGGTACCGTTTTTCGTTCGAGAAATCGCGGTTCGACGATCTCTTTTTTTTTTTCTTTCTTTCTTTTTCTCGGCTCTTTCTCTCTCTTTCTCTCGCTGCTCTGGTTTCTGTGTGTGTTTTCTCGCTTCTGCGAGAAGCTTCTTCTTTTTTTTATATTTTTTTCGCTACCGCGACCGCCGTCGTGACCTGTGGTCGCGCCATCAGGTCGCGATGCTCACTGGAGTGCGCGCACCGCCTTCCTCGCGAGCGCGCCTTGGTCGCGCGAGTGGTCGCGTTGCTCTCTGCCCGTTTTTGACAATTTCATCGCGAGCAGTCCATCGCGACCTGTGGTCGCGGTGGCTGGTCGCGATGCTCACTGCCAGGTTTTGCCATTTTCATCGCGAGCAAGCCATCGCGACCTGTGGTCGCGGTGACTGGTCGCGACGCTCACTGCCAGATTTTGCCATTTTCATCGCGAGCGAGCTATCGCGACCTGTGGTCGCGGTGACCAGGTCGCGATGCTCTCTGGTCCAGTTTTCAATTTTTTTTCATTTTTCACTATTCAATCTGGTCCGCTGGAAATCATAAAATAAACATACATTTAATTACATTTACACCCCCTCAAATAGTAAAAATTCATTTTCACATATATAAAATTAATTACCCGAAATCCGGGATGTTACACTTCCATTGTAAACATGCAGAACATATAATCTCATATAATAACTGAATCTTCTAGTTCTTTAATGGATGTCCATGAGAATTTTCAATGATCCTACACATCATCGTAGATCCTGCGTGACCTAGACGATCATGCCAAATCATAAATATTTTTAGAACTGAGAACTTCTGATTCATTACTATATAAATCTCTACATGTCTTATAACCGTAGAATATAATATGGATGAGAAAGCACGTAGCTTCTCTACAATGAGCTTCTGGCTCGAATCATTGGAAGTAATACATAGATATTCAATATTTTTTTCGCTTATAGTCTCAATATGATATTCATTACGCCTTATATCTTGGAAACTAAGCAGATTTATTCTGGATTTACTTGAATATAAAGCATCATTGATACATAATTTTGTATCATTTGGTAAAAATATTGTGGCTCTTCCGAAGCCTTCAATCAGATCTGCTAGACCTTATATGGTATTAACCTTTGTTTTGAGCAAATTCATACTCCGAAAATAATTCTGATTCCGTAGGATTGTATGTGTTGTTGCACTATCAGTAAGACATATTTCTCCGTCTTGTTTATCAATAGCAGACATTTTATTTTCCAGATTCATATTTTTCTGATCAAAGAAAAATCGTGTTAGATAACAAATAAAAAAAAAATGAAATAGATTAGATAAATATAAAGCAAGAGTATATAAAGATAAAAGAAATACTTAGTAAGTAATACTTAATAAATCTCTATCAAATATTTGGAAGTACGACAGGTACGATCCCAATGTCCTTTTGTTACACATTTAAAATGATATTTATTATTTTACGGATTTATTCTGTAAACTTTGCCCTTATCTTGTTGACTTTATAGGCATTCCACTTCTATGGAATGTTTTTACCATTATGGTAATTTGAGAATTAATAACACTATATTCACATCCACGACCACGACTATGGTCATATCCAAAGTTTTTGTATGTATTAGCATTCACTCCTGGGAATGTCACGGAATTGGTCGGGCAGTAGGAATAACCACTTCTTTCTCGTGGTGATATTTGTATTTAATTCTTCCCACAGAACTTCTGGTTTTGTAATAACAATAAGCTGGGTCTTCAGTTTTTAGATGCAATTCAACATCAATGACCCATAATATGTAATTGTCTCTAGAAATCTAAAATACATCAAATATTAATCCGCAAGTTTTGTCATGTTTAGATCTTCTGAATCTAAAAATCACATATAGAATTAGAAGTGATCCAGAACTGCTGGACTGAAAATCACATATATAATCAGAAGTGGATCAGAACTTCTAGTCTGAAAATCACATATATAATCAGAAGTAAACCAGAACTTATGGTATGAAAATTACAAATGGAGCTAGAGCTTTTAGTCTGAAAATTATATGTAGAATTAGAACTTCTAGTCTGATGCAATAAATTTTAAATTTCCTCCATATATATTTCAAATATATATATATATATATATATATATATATGCAAAATTTAATTAAAATTAAAAGTAAAAATACATAAATAGTAAAATGCACAACAATAAATAAATTGTAAAAATAATAAATTATATCGGTATAGCCAACTCCATATGCATAACAATAAATAAATATGTATAAATAATATATATCGTCGGCATAACCAACTTGGTATGCGTAATAATAAATAAATATGTATAATAATAAATAGCGTCGGTATAGCCAACTTAAATGCATAACAATAAATAAATGTGCATAAACAGTAAATGTTGTCGGCATAGCCAATTTAGATGTATATCAGTAAATATACATAAACAGAAAATAAAATATATAAATAGTAAATTAAAATTAATATTGCCACATCCAGAACCTCATGTTCTTACTGTATTAAAATTTATGATATTTATAGCTTTTAACTCATCTTTTTATTTTGCAATCTTCAGGTTGTAATATTATAAATATAAATTAAATTAAATTTATTTTTTGATATAAAAGATCCAACAGAATAGTAATTACAGAGCATAATAATAAGCTAATCTTACTGATAACGTGTTATAAAATAAAGTAAAATCAAACTAAATAATAAAAATAATAACTGAATAAGTAAGAAGAAGCAAAAACTTAATAAGGAAGTAGAGGGAAAGGATAAAAATAAGGGCACGGAATAAGAGGATAAAAGTAATTTTGGAGAGAAGTTTTTTCTGATTTTCCTCTTCTCATTATCAAACTAAAAGTAGGAGGGGTTATTTATAGGCAGATTTCACCACCTTACATAATAAAAAAATCAAGTAAAACTATACAGGTGGAAATCCACCATTTTACAACACGAGGACGATTCTTTATTTTTAACATATTATAAAATTTACAAATGTATTTTATGTTGAATCAAGAAACAAGTTCCAATAAAATCTTTAACTTTTTCTTTTCTTTTTTTTGAACATATCCTTTTTTTGACTTGGAAATCCAAATTGTTTCTTAAAACACAAATTTTTATTTTTATTAAATCACCATTTAAGATTTATTTTTTAAAATTTTTTCGTATGAGCAATAGGTTGCGAAGCTTGAAAACTGTAGCCAAACCATTTCTTTTTCTGAATTTATATTTACTAATTTGATTTATGTAACACGTCCATTTGCCATTTTGGATAAAATATGAAATGTATAAAATAAAAATACTTACAACATTTGAAGTCAATTTTGGGATTTCCCACTTGAACTATATAATAGAAAATGAAGTAATAGAAATTAATTTTAAGCTGTTTTCTTGAGCAAGAAAATATTGATGCAACTTGGTAAATAGAAAGATTTGGGCAGAATCCAAATATTTGTAAATAAATCACTCACTCAATGAATAAAACTATTTATCTCACAACGACCCAAGTCAGATTTAATTTGTCTAACCTTGTCCACATAAATTGCAGGGGCGGTGTAACTCATAAGAGAAGAAAAATAGAGGGAAGAAGATAATAGGCAAGACAAAAGAGTTAAGATCAGATTTCATCTACTATTCAAGTTAAGAGATCAACAACCAAACTTTTTACTGTTGACTTTTAATTAGCAACTCAACATATGGAGGATCAACCTGGTAAAAAGATCATCATATACGCCGTTCGGCAATGCACTCTACTACATATCGATCGCAGCTTATTTCCACCTGCAAACACACCATAAAAAACACGTACACAAACACAATTCATCAGACAATTTAAGACAAGCCAACTGATGTAGAAAACAATTCTATTACATGATTACCCATACAAAAGAAAATTTGAACAATGAAAAGTTAAGACTGCAATTTTTACACCTATTTGTCCTCACCTGCTGGTTTCCAGACCCAATTTTTAGGCCTCAATATTTCGGGAGTTTGATCCATCACCATGCTGCCCGATAAGACCAGTTATGAGTCAATCCCATCCTCAAGCTCTATGCGATCAGATTGCACGAGATCAGTATGTTTCTTCTTCTGTAAACCACCACCTCCAATCAAGTGACAAGTTTTTTAATTCCAACACAAGTTACATCCCAAATGTTCTATTGTATATGTCACCTGAACTGGGCATCCTATACTTGGATTCTTCATAGCCATTATAATATTTGTTAAATCCCAGTCTCTCATTTCTAAGGAGTTCTGCCATACCTAAACTGTTTCCACCCTGAACCTCATTCCATCCATCCCAATGCCCATTTGAAATCAGTGAATTTCTTGATGGTTGGATCGACAGCTGGGCAAAAGGGGATAGATTGCTCACTTGTGATTGATCCATAAGCCTTGAAGAAATGCCATAAGAATCACCAAGAGAAGAGAAATTATCCCCAATGTCAGGATATCTTAGGTTCTGGTGTGGGGACAGAGATCTTTGCATCATTAGTTGCAGTCTTGCCTCATTTTCAAAGGCACTTAACTGTGAAGGGAAATTGGACCTCATGTCTAAGCCAGGGTTGTTAAGACCACCTTGAAGTCTCCCCTTACCAACAGCCAAAATTGCAGGATCCATAAATTCAATATCCCCAGTGGCATTCATATTTCCAGCCGGTTGTGTCTGATATGAATTTCTCAGCAGTGAGGAAGAGTCAATCAAATGATTTCCTGCAAGTCAATGAAAGAGAAAAATTCAGCCTATTAAACAGGCAATGAAATATCATCAAGCAATGCAAACCGGTAACATGACAACTAACCTGACATAGTGTCAAAAGCCTGGTCCACTCTCTCATGAGAAGAAAAGCCAGGGGGTGGTGCTCTGCTAGGCACTGAGAATCCAGGTGGGGCAGAAATTTGAGATCTTGAAACTGATAAGCAAAAATAAATAAATAAATAAATGCAATCAAAGTTAATATTACATACCAGTAGAAATTGCCACAAATAGTTAAAAAAAAATATGTAATTGTGCTGAGTGCCAACAACTGGCTTTAGATACCTCATCATTGACCTAATCCAAGCTAAATCCAATAAATGTCGTATACATACTTCAATAACAAAATACCCCAGGAAAATAATATTAATTAAACAGTATAAATACTTACTAGAACCCACACGGTAAAAGAACACTTCGTCAAACAATCAATCTCCATCAAATTGATCAACATATAAAAATGATTACATCCAGAAAAAAGGACGTGACATTCAGTGCAGGATTTTTGTGTTAAGGTTTCTAGCATCAGACATTAAAAAAAAGAGATTTTTTTTTAATGGCAATCACCAATAACGAGAAATACCAGCACAAATAAAATTACTAATAAGAAAAAACAAGATACAACCCATTGTGCTTATTAAACTGAGGCCATAGCCGAAACCATTCAGAGTACTTTTTCAAAGAATAACACTAAATGGTTATGATGTGCAACAGTGCTATCAAATTTCCCAATTTAGCTACATTAACGACTGATTCAACCAACTGCCACCAAATCTAGAAAAATGTTCTGTTGCAACCTAGAATCTCCATCGTAAAACATGGGCAAGCCTGCTTACATAAATATTTAGCCTCCAATGGCAACAGCACCTCCATTGGCACACATAGTGTAAGCAAGCAAGCCTGACAATAATATACCAAACACCCAAGTCTCCAACAAAGCTTATAGCATAATCACAATAGGGATGAAAATTAACCTACTACCACTGCATTCAATAAAGCCAATGGCATCACTACAATCTGTGTTCTATTCCCCCTACATCTAAAAGGCATAGAAAAGGAAAAAGTAAAAAAACATTATTATTGGGACATAAAAAGTCACTTATTAATCTTACAGACCAAAGATAACAGCATAAATAAATTAAATCCAAAGAATGTAAATAACAAAAAGCATTTACAACGTTCATTCCAATCCCACGACATATGCAGAACATCAGAGCCACCATGCAAACCAAGTAAAGGTATAACAATAATGTGACAAATATATTACTATGAAGATCATCGACAAACAGTAAGAACACATTAAGAGTTATTAGACAAATGAAAATCTGCATGCAGACACATACCCTCTCCCCTTCCCCACCCAAAACAAAAATAAAAGGGAAAAAAAAAAGAGCTTCTAAGTTGTAAAACAATAAAAAGAGACTCGCCAAAACAAAACGAACCAAAAAAAAAAAAAACTCTCTTAAATGCAACACTAATCAAACAAAACACAATTAAAAAAATCTGTAATAACAAAAAAAGACAGAAAAATGAAGCATCCAACAAGAAAATATAAACTTAAATATGAACTAATAAAACTCACCAGAATGCTTAGAAGAGAAAACAGAAGGATTGCAAGAGAAGTTGTCAGATTCTTCAAAACTACCAGGATAGAAACCATTACGATTCCCAAGCTTCTCCAATGGATCTCTATTTTCAGCAAAATCCTGACACACAGTGTGGTTCTTTGGCAATTGCCCAAAGACACTAAAAGAACGCTCAACATCAAATGCCTGATTCCTGGATTCTTCCTGTCTCGCAAAGGAAAACCTGGACTGGTGGTTATTTTGTACTTTCCTTGAACTTGACATTTTCATAGAACTAGGCTCTCTGTCATTTTCACCCAACAATTTAACCAAATTCTGAGGCAAAGCAAGAGATTCATCCCATGTATCGAAGTCCATGGACAATATATTTGAGATAATGCTGTTCTCTCCTGTATCTGTAGCTGCATGGATGTCAGCATCACCCTGTAACCCGCCCATGGCCTCACTTGAAAGCAAAAAGGAATGTTCTTCAGCCCTGTCAGAACCAGCAGGATTCCGAACCAACTTGTCAGGGTATCCATTTGACATTAAAGAAGTGCTACATGAATGCCGATGTAAACCATCGCTAACTTTATGTTCTACAATTTGAGAATCAGCATTTAAATTAAGGCTGGCAAAAGCCTCAGTGTGCTGCAGAGAATGAGATCTAGAGAGATTTGGAACATGAAATGAATTGGCTGAATTCGGCAAATAAGAAGAACGGCATACAACTTCTGGATCCTTGAGTCTTTGATTATCAAAAGATAATACATCCTCCTCTTCTTGTGGGCTTGCATCTATCACTGCTTGAGATTGTGAATCTGCCCTCACATCAAACTTTTCTCTTGAAACAAACACCTCATTTGTTGATGTAGCAGATTTCCCAGTTGCAGGAGGCATTAAAGGTTCTCTAGATTGATCGGCATAATATTGTTGTAACACTTGGTTGCTAGGAATATTAATCGTTCCGTTATCAGGAAGTAAATTACTAGGTCTAAATACCCCAGAATTTTCATTCATTATATTCCTATCTATGTTGACTGCTGACATGTCAGAGCATAAATTCTGCATCTTAGCATCTGTTGCAACGTCAGCTTTATCAGGACTAGAAACTTGAGACTGCTCATTATTGCCTACAGAATTTATAACCTTCCGGGGCGTACTAAGGACTTTATCATTACACTTGATTAAAGATGAACAAGATGACTGGCTGCTCAAACTCTCAGCATGATCGCCATTTGGTGTAGCAGGTATCTCTGCAGAGATTCGACAATCCACACCAATATGCTGTCTCAAAGGCTTCAATGAATCTGACTTGCCTTTAGCATACATGACTTGACCATCTTCATTTAATATTGGCTTTTTTACAGCATCACCATGCAATGCAGTTGCAGGACTAGTGTTTGCAACTGCAGATGTAAATGCCAAGGTGCCACTAACGGTGTCAGCTTTTTGTTTGGAAGGTCCATTAGAAGATGGTGAATTAGCCACTGGTTGCTGGTTTGAAGCACGCATTCCCCTGACACATAAAATATATTCAGGACTGGCAACAAACATATACCAGACTAAAAGTGAAAATAAGAAATGGCATACCATGAGGCTGCAGCAGGAAGGGCTACAGATCTACCAGAACTTCCATTTGGAGGAGAATCTTTAGTAATGATAGGTGTATTCTGCTGCATAAATGTAATCAAATTAAAGACAGTGCAAGAGTCAACTGTGTGCCTTGTTAGATGAAGAATTCTGTCTAGGAGTCAACTCAGTGTGAGCTAAAAATTTTCAGACAAAGAAACAAGAAAAAAGTTGACGCATCAAGGTGTCAATACCAGAGGGCTCGAAATGTGTATACCTATATAATAACTGTTACAAGTATACTTTAAATCATATTGAATGCTGTGCATCATACACGCAATCAAAAAATTTGCCATTATGATACACCATCTGGCACCCATGAGTTAATACCATTTTGCTATAAAGAAGAAGGGTGGTGTTAACATGTAACCTTAGGGCACAGGTAAATGCCTCAAACAATGTGCAAATAACTAGAAATTGATTTGCGATGGCATTTATGATTTTTTCTTAGAGGGCCCACCATAATAATGAGATTATGAGAAGCATATAAGGGAACTTTATATTTGAGTGATTTAAAAAAAATTAATATTTTGGTTTTAATGTCAGAGCATAGAGTAATAAATTATTTTGATTTACCAACTACTGTGCAACTTTTTGAGGAATTAACCTGTGCCCTAAGGGCAACAGGTTAACACCACCCCTAAAGAAAATTAATGATTTCTTAAGACCTTTCTAAGGTTAACACATATAGAACTTACATTTGAAGCATTTTTTACTATTGGTTTTGCTGCAGAAGCAGAACTATTCGGACAATAATCATCAAATGGTGTTGGTAACACATTCCCCGAGCGCCGTTGCAGATTGATTGTAGTGCCGGTAATTTGTTGAACTCTGCTCCTATAACACCACTATGTAAATTAATCAACATCTAATGGAAACACCACACAACATTCAAGCAACATAAACCCCAGATAAATGACACCCTAAACTACATCAAATTAAAACAATCCTAAGGGTATTACTGCAAGTGAATCAGAGAAGTCCAGAAAAGTAGCACATTGCATTATTTGGAAAAAAAAAATGATGCAAAAGGTAAACAAAACATAGCGTAGGAGATTCATAGGCACGCAAATATAGATTACCTTGTATAAGCTGATATAATCTCATCTTTAGTAAAACTATCCTCTTGAGAACCAATCTCATGCAAATATAAACAATCAGGATTGCTGCAAGGCTGGAGTGAACAAAAACTTAATCCATTAATTTATAATAGAAAAACGATCATTAATTATCTAAGGGCAGACCAAAGAAGGATTCCAGGCACATACCACATTTCTAAGCCAAGCATGGCAATACTTTGTAGTCCCAAAGCATGCCCTAATATGCATCCAAAAAAATTATCAATCTTATAATAAGATCACAGTAAAGACCATAAAAGAGATCAACAGGTTTCAAGTATGTAAAATGAACATACTTTAATGTAAAATGAACATACTTTAAAGATCTACCCTCCAAGACAAACCCATGTACAGACTGAATACAACGAACTGCTTCCTCCTCTTTTGAGTATGTAATATATCTAAAAAAGAAATAAAATGAAAAAAACACTGTTACCAGATAGAAAGCAGGCAAATAATGTTTAAAACATAAATAAGCAAATTAAAAGCCTACTTCACTCGTCCTGAAATATCAAAAGCATTCAAATTGATGTCAAGGAACCCAACTGCACAAAGACCTTTACTATTTCAAATCAAATAAGAGCCACAGGTTATGAAATATTTGAACTTACACACTACAAGTACTGTTTGGAAATTGCTGAATGACACCAGCAGCAGTACGAGACATGGACACTTTTAGAACCTTCCCATACTGGCCAAAATATTCTTTGCGCTGAAGAAGCTGCAGAACGTTGTCATAAAATGTTCAGAACACATTGAACTAAAGCAGACAAACACCCACATGCACAACACCTGTGCATGTGCACACAGGCACACACCCACAAAGACACACACAGAGAGAGAGAGAGAGAGTACATCTTCATCTCCCAAATTAAGAGGCAACCCAACAATGTAGACAAGATTCCGTTGGATCACTCGCACACTGCTGAGTTGTTGTTTCTTTAAGTCGGATGGTTTATTCTTTGTCTTCTGTGACTTCATTTTTCGCTCCATGTGGATCTCAGCCACCAATCTATGGAAATCAGAAACAGGAAAAAAAACAACAATGACAAATAGCAGCAATATATATATATATATATATATAAATATTTGATCTCTCTAATGGTAAATAAAAATACATTAAGCAAATAACAACCTCTCACAGTTTGCAGCCATCCCTACAATCTTTTCTTTGTCATAAGGAGAACGACAGGCTGGACACCGGCCCTCTGTGTCATCCTTTTCAGCCATGTCCATTATGTGATGCCAACACCATACGCATATCTACAATGAAGTGGTACAAAGATACATGAAAAAGGTAATAATAAAGTTGAGCATCAAAGAGAGTTTTTGTAAAATAATAACAATGAATGATAAAAAAAAATTCTAGTGCATCTACCATTACCCTTCGCATACAAGACCTGGGATTTTATAACTACCAGAAGCACCACAAGTTAATATATTTTTCACTCAATCATAATAGCAGGACACACTAATAAATACACCAGCCAAGGAAGGACTGTATAGATGACCATTCTTTGCTTTTATTGTTAAGCAAGTGAGTCTCACTAAGATGAAAAGTCAGAGGTCTAAAGAAAAAAGCAATTGGTATATATCTGTAATGGCAGCACCAACATCAAGCCACTGTCAGGACAAGGAGTAAAGTACCAAATGCAGCTGACTTCAAAACTCAAGTTCAATGCCTAGAATTTAGACATAACCCAAAAGCAGATGAGCTCTCTTGCCTAATGCGCTTTGTAGCCATCTTAGCCCATTTTCAATTTTAAGTTGTATTATCTTTCATATTTTGCTACCCGTTTCATAGGAAAAAGATAAACCAGCATAACTGTTTTACAATCATGGTTAGTACCATATTCAAGTATTTAAACCACCTGTGAAAAAGATACACAGCCAACTAATATCTAAGCCAAGGGGGGCGCAGAAAAAAAAAACACTTCGATATAGAAAATGAAGAAAAAAATAAAGGAACTACTATGACTTGCTCCAGGCTTAAGAAATTCTACAAGTTTACAGCAAGAAATTTAGGTAAAAAACAACTCGTCCCCCATGTAGTAATATCGTTCATGTATGTCCTTCAAGGATAATGAAGACGCTTTGTAAGCTAAAATTTAGAATTCATCAATTTTAAAGAACAACTATTCAGAACCATTTTCTCCATCTCAATCCTAAAAGGAGGAAGCCCATAACTCTCATAATCAGTTTAAAAATTAGCATTTCATTAGAAACAATAACTTTGCACATCAAAATGTGTGTTCTCATGCTACAACATAGTCTTTAATGATGGCATATCAACAATGCTTCCAACCAACAATGTCAAATATGCATCATCCAGAAACCTTATCCCATTAGAGGTAATAAAAATTACTATCTCAGACCTCATAACCGCACTTGCAAGGCTTCAATTGCTGATCTGTCAAATCCATCTCTTCTGCACAGAGAGGACAAGTCTTCTCTCCTTGGTCACTCATTGTTGCCTGAAAATATTTAAAAAAAAAAAAAAAAACTCTGGGTTAGTTTGTAGGGCACACCCACACACAAAGCCATACCAGTAATTGAAAAATGAAACCACATTTCACAGTAAATTTGCACAGATTATGCAGAAATTTGATCAAAAAGAAAGAATTATTTATTATCGAATCAACCCATGAATCAAAAACCCTTCATTCAAGTTAAAACCATACAATTTCACTTGTCATTATCATCACCGTAGACTCCTAACGATGACAAAACCCTAAAGCAGTCCAAAAACGATCAAACAAATCTTATCTACAGCTCGTACCTGTACAAATCACAAATCAAACCCTAAAATCCTGTTCACTGAAATCAAAATCACCATTCACATTTCAATAGCAACGAAATCCAATGTGTGATACCAAAATTACAATAAAGACTAAAAAAAACACCTAGACTAAAATCACAGATCAAGATTGGAATTCATTCACCGAAACAAATCAGACCAAAAGAAAACCCAAAAAAAATCTACAAACAATCGGATAACTACCCAATCAAAATCACTCGCATGCAACAACAACAGCACAGACAATCAAACCAACCGATGCGTTTAACAAAATAAATAAATAAAAATAAAAATTAGGGATCTCGAAAATAGAAAAATATAAGATCGAGGGGCATAATCGGAAATTAGGGCTAAAAAAGGCACTCACAGTCTGGGGATCGAGACGAGGAAGCGAATCTGTGAAGATGGAAGAGAAAATTTTATTTAAAAAAATTGTGTGATAGAGAGCCGAGCGAGCGATAAAACGAAATCGCACGATACGATAAAGAAAAAAAAACACAGACAGGTGAGAGAATAAGAAGAGAAGAGAAAGAGAAAACCACAACAAGAGAGAGAGAGAGAGAGAGAGAGAGAGAGAGAATACAATACAAGGGCTTTGTTTGGATGAGATGGCTTTATTGGCTGCTGCTTGGCTTTGGCTTTAGCTTTTTTTTTTTTTTTTTCCCCTCTCTCTCTGCGCGTCGCTGTCATTTAAATATTGTCAAGTGCTCGTCTTTGCCCTTTGCAATTTTGTAATACGACGACGTTTCTGTCCCTTGCCCGGTTTTGCCGAGATTTGGAAACTGGATTCTTTGAGTTTAATAAGGTATCTTATGTGGCGGTCTTGATGACTTACACCTCACCGTTTGCTTCCATCGACGGTTTAGATTCTATAAAGCTGTTGGATTGGAAATATATGTACTACAGATCAGTGTACTTACAAGTTACAACTAAGGTGGTGATTCTTAATTTTTTATACTTTTAACGTATTGAATTTATTTATCTTCTTCCAACGCTAATTTGATTAGGAATTTATTGGTATTAGACCATTCGGAATGGCAACTCCTACTACATGAGAGAAATCTCTTCATATTTTACAATTTCATAAAAAGAGATGAGACTCGAACCTTTATCATATAAATAAAAAGGAAAGTGCTCAAACTCAATTACTTTTTTTTAAAAATAAATATCATTTTACTACAGGTGGATGTAATATAATACATTTATTTTGGATTCTTATAATACACTACTATTAACAAAATAAATCATGTTTCGAGTTATAAATTAAACATTTCCAGGTGATTTGCGCTCCCATATAAATGAAATCATAGTTATAATCATTTCTTCAAAACTTGAATTGTAATAGATATAAATAAATAAATAAAAATTTGGGGATTGTTGTATATTTTAGGCCATTTTTTTTATAATTTCAAAATTTAAAAGATATTTAGTAAACAATTTTATAAATAATCTTCAGATAATCCAATCAATTTTAGTTTTGTTATGTGTTATAATATAATTTGATTATGTACGACAATCCCAAACACTAATGTAGCTAGAACTCTAATAATAATTTTTCTTTTGAATCAGTGAGGAAGAGGAGCAAATTTAATACTTAGGTCCCATAGTAAATGATAGGTGGTGTATGGTATTAGGTCCATGACACTCATTATCACATGTTATATAATATTAATGGCTATGAAAAATTGAAAGTCCACCATTACATATTAAAAACGAAAAAGGTCAAATGTAAAAATAAATTTATTAAAATATTATTGGTTAGTTTGTTGGTATACTTCTCACTCCTACAATATTAATATTATGAATTCGAATTGTGCCTCTATATTCAAATCTCGAATAAATTATAGTAATTTTAAAAAATATATAATAAATTCAAGCGGGTATCATCTAAATCTAACTTATGCTTGATAGATAAGTGTAATAAAGTTATCTATTATTGTAACCAATTGATTGATTATGTTAAATATATAATTACTCATGACCATAGTTTAATTATCTCAAAAATATAATCAAAATCAATATTTGATTAGTACAATCAAAATAATGCAATATGAAATTCGAATAAATTTTAATTTGATCAAAACTCTTCAAAGAACCCATGTGATAATAAAACTAATAATTGAACATTACTCAATTTTTGGAATTTATTAGTAGTTAAATAATATTCAACAATCTCATGACTATCGCTTAAAAAAAAAATCTCATGACTATAAACTATAAAGTTTTAAAATAATTAAAAATAAAAACCAATCTCATGATTATACCATTTCTAACCAAGAACATGAAATATTTGTCACAAATGTTGTACATCAATTTGTTATAAAAAGTGTTTTTTTTTAGTATAATTAAGATTTAAGGGGGGAGAAACAAGTGTAAGCGTAAAAGACTTGTGCCACAAATTATGATTGATGAGCAAATGAAATATGAATTAATTGGGAAAAGTCTATCCGTACTAATTGTACTCGGAAGGGGTCGCTACTTTAATGTGTGAGCGTAAAAGACTTGTCCTGCAAATCACAATCGATGAGCAAATGAATATATGAATTAACTTGGAAAAGTCTACCCATACTAATTGCGCACAAGGGAAAGGTCTACCCACACTAATTGTGCTATGCACAATAGTGAGACAATAAGTGACCTTTGGTATGAATTACTTAGGGATTATTTATTTTTTTATCCGAAGACTGAATAATCATGAATTTTTCTAAAGATTGAATAATAGTAAAATCTGAATAATATGTTTATTTTTTTAGATAAAAGTGTTGATTGTTTAATTTTTTAATAGTAAAACATTTACCGCCTAATGTTACTCAGTAGCAAATGCACTCATTCAGCTTAGTAATGTCCTAGGTTCGAGTCGCCACCACCGCAAGTGGTATGTCAAAAAAAAAATATTGAAACATTCGAATACAGTAAATTTGAAAATATATTAATATAAAAAATAAATTATTTAATATCTAGTATATATTCCCAAATATTCGTACCCAGTACCTCAAGTAAAATATGTCTCTCCAAATATTATCCACACCTATTTATTTGTAATTATTTTTTCTTTAAAAAAAATATTTGTAATTGTAAACTGGCTATTAATTTTATAAATTTTCAATACAATTTAATATATATATATATATATATAATTTCAAATTCTTATTTACTGATTTGAACTAAAACTCTCCTTGTTTCTTTTATAAAAAAAAAAATTAACTGAAATTCTTTTTTTTTTTTGCTATTACTATTTTTTTTTTTTGGAATGATACAATTATAGGATTAATAACAAATTTGTCGGGACTTATCAATATCAATCACTAAACGTGCGACTCGCGTATCCACTCTCATAATAAAAGGGAAAAAACTACCTACACATGCTGATAAATGTATTATGGGACTTAAACTCTCACAACTTTTTTTAAGTTAATTGTTTTATTTATTCATTCATATATTTTTTGTAATTGAAAAGTTACTTGATATACATATGGTAAATTATCTTTTATACTGTGTAAATAAGTACTAGTGATATACTATACCAAACATAACATCAAAGTATTTAATTGGTACATGTTATTTCCAAATATATCCTCATAATAAAATTTATACCTGGTGATATTCCGTAAAATAGTTAAAAAGTTAGATATGCATCAAATGAGAATAATATATACCAAAATTGATTGTGTACACCTACGAAATGCTTAAATATTTTTAAATGATCACAAAAGCAAATGTAAGGGACAGAAATGAGACGGTCTAATATTTGTTTTTAAGGTACAATTGCAAGTTTTAATATTTAGGCTATTGGAACTTACCAAGATCAATCACTAAATGCACGATTTGAATATCTACTCATGTAATGAGAGACAACTATTCTCACAATAAAAGGAAAAAAACTAGCTAAGATCAATTACTAAATGCACGGTCCGAATATCTACTCCCATAATGGAAGACATCTATTCCCTTAATAAAAGGAAAAAACTAGCGGCAATTAATTACTAAATGCGTATAGTAAAACTTAAACCTTCACCATTAATGTAGAAGAAATATACACTAACCACTTGAGTTATGAGTGAATGTGCAAGACAGTCTAATAGTTAATCCTTTTCATTCACATCAACTTGATTTTAGGTTTAAATTATGTATTATCTCTCAATTTTGATCCATAATATTGTATGGGTATCAATTTTTTTTTTTAAAAAAATTAAAATTCTCACCTATTAGAGCATCTCCAATGCTATTATGCATTTGGAGAAAATTAAGTGCCACATAGGATCTATTTTGAAAAAGTTAAGAAAACATTCTCCAATGCAATTATCTAACTTTAATATTGATATGATGTGGCAAAAAAAAGAAGTTAGGGAATATCAAGTAGAGTTTCTAATTGTAGATATTCTCCTTGATATACTGACTAGGATTTCTAACTTTTTCCATTTTAGCATTTAATTATCATATTGAATGGTGAGAGAATATAATAAATGACTTGTGGTGATTGGTTTAAAATTACTGTTTAGATATTCACATTGGAGAAGTGAATATGCATTTCTATAATTTTTTTTGACAAGATAGATCCATATTATTTAGAAATGCTGATGTGACACTATTTAAATACTAAAAAATACGTATTTGCATTGGGGATGCGCTAAGAATGTTCAGTTATTATGAATTTCAAGCAAAACACAATAGTTAATAAAGACAATCCATTAATTTTTTTTTTTTGACATACCACTTGCGGTGCTAGGTACTTAAATTTGGGACATTGTCAGGCTGAATAAGCGCCTTTGCCACCGAATTACATTGAGCGATGGTTAATTTTATTTTCTTTTGACAACCTATTAATTTTTTAGAAAAAATTAGAAATTTTATTTTAATTTCCTATAGATTATAGTTATATAGTTTTGTGACCTCGAGTCTTCAGCGAGCCAAAAGAGTGTCGGCAAAAAAAGTAAACAAATTTTTAATTAAAAAAAAATTGCACAAATTTTGGCACTCGGTCACGCTTCGCTAAGCACCTATGTCCAATTCTATTTGAATAATTTGATGTTCACTGTATTCTGCCACTTGATCTATTGACAATTGAGTTTTTATTTTCGCCACTAGATATCTTGAAACAGTGGCTCTAACTTTTTTTGTATTACATTATGCAACTTTGCTCTATCATGAGTATAAAATTCTAAATTTATTGCACATATGAACTCTGAAGTGGTTAGTATTCATATTTCTCTATCTTATTCTCTCAATTATTGAATTAGATATTCAAATTATGCATATAATAATTAATTTCAATAGGATTCAATAGACTTATAATTAGTCTTATAATTATTTAATTTTAAAAAATTAATTCTAAATTTATATAAAATAAAAAATTTTACCTTTAGCGAATTTTGTTACCAACGCATGTCATTGAGAACATTGTCCCTCTAATATAATTTAATGATAAATGATGTTTATTTAATCTGATAACTTTTTAAGTTTGAGCCATTGTATTGTAGATGACATATCAAAAATAAAAAATGTATATAATACATCTAATTCAAAAAATATATGATTTTATATGATACAATTACATCTAAAGTGCAGTGTTTGTACAATTTACCCTATAAATTATATTATTAATTGATTAAAAGTGTCAATTGTTAATGTTACAATCTCAAATTCAAAATCAGTATACAATATCAACACCACAAACGAATACTAAAGTTCAGTTTCAAAATGATGAAAGCCACTTCTATGCGGAGAAAATCTGTGCCGCACTAAGTGCACGTGTCGAGTCACATGAGTGGTGCACCCAGCTATTAAAATTTCTCATGTGACAAAATTAAAGTAAATTGTATAGCCAAATCCCACTATTTTTAATTTTTGGAATTTAGCAAAATTATTCAAACATAACTAAAAAATTGTAAAATTATCCAGCCTCCACTAACTTCTACAAAGTCTACCTAAAAAATTTTGTTAGACAAAATTGCCCTTACTTTTAATATTTGACTCTATTTCACTGTCTTTTTCTTCATCTTTTTCACTTTCTTCTTCACCCGGTTCTTCTCTTTTCTTCTTCATATTTTGTTATTTTTTTTCTCTTATCTTTTCCATAAATCTCTTACCCAACTTAAACCAAAAAAATCTCAATTTCTAATCTTCCGAATGTAACATCCCTAATTTCGAATAATTAATTTTGAATATGTGGATATATAAATTTTGTGATTCGAGGGGTGTAAAACGTAATTAAATGTATGTTTATTTTTATGGTTTCCAGATGGACCAGATAGAGCGGTCCAGAAAGATTGCATGAAGTGAAGAAAAAAAAATGGCAGTGTGTACCGCGACCAGAGATCGCGATGAGCTGCTCGCGGTGAAAAATGGAATTTCTAGCAGTGAGCACCGCGACCACACATCGCGCTGACTAGCTCGCGGTGAAAAATATCAAATTCGGGCAGTGAGCAACGCGACCACCAGCGCGACCATGGTACCGTGATGGGTGATCGCGATGAAAGCGGTGGAACTTCTCCAGTGAGTACCGCGACCAGGTGGCGTGACCACAGGTCGCGATGACTAAAATTGTATAAAAAAAAATTGGCTTCTGGAAGAAGCAATCGAAATAGACAGAAAAGAGAGAGAGAGAAAATACCGTGAGAGAAGGAAAGAAAAAGAGAGAAAAGAAAAGAAGAAGAAGAAGAAGAGAAGAAGAGAAGAAGAAGAGGAAGAAGAGAAGAAGAAGAGGAAGAAGAAAAGAAAAAGAAAAGAAGGGAAAGAAGAAGAAAAGAAAAGAAAGAAAAGAGAAGGAGAAAGGGAAGAGGAGGAAGAAAGGAAAAAGGGAAAAGGAAAATTCAGAAAGAAAACTGTCGTAAAACGGTATTCAGGTTGGTATACACACGTTTCTGAACTTATTTTCGATAGATGTTTTGATTTAGTAAGTCTGGAAATATAGTTATGAATTTTATATCCTCGTATTGATTATATATATATATATATATATATATATATATATATATATTCGTATTTCATTTCTGTATATTGTTGGATATAAGTGTATATTTCTAAAACCTGATTTCCAACTATTGTTTTACGAATATTGTTGGTTTTCTAATTATTGATTTTGATTGAAGTTTATATTTGTTGATTTTCGGATTAAATGAATTAATTGGAAAACTCTGAATAACGGCCCTGATATATGTATAGGGATATATGGATATAGGAGATTGACATGTCAATTGGGTGAATATATGGCAGTACTGAACCGTGATTTATGATGCCTATGATGTTGATTATATGGATATCATTTCCTCGTGAAATGGGAAACCGACTGTGAGAATATATGGATACCATTTCCTCATGAAATGGGAAACCGACTGTTTATATAGGGATACCATTTCATATGAGATGGGAAACCCGACTGTAAAACTCGTAATCCAGTCCTGTAAACCTTGTTATGTGTATCAAGGGCTCAATTGAGAACTGAAAACCAGAAAACGATGTGGAAAATAAAGAAATGTTACTACGAATGAAATCCATAAATTTTTGAAATACTTTATTCTATATAGTTTCAGAAATTGAAATATGATTAATTGTTTTCTAGATATATTTCTGAAATGCTGAATTTAAGATTTGTTGTTTTATTTATATATATTTTTCTGAATTTCTGAATTTAAGATTTATTACATTATATTATATTGCAATTTATTTTAGTGTACACCCACTAAGCTATATGCTTAGCGCGTCGGTTTTTATCATGCGTAGGTAACAGGGATACTGAGGAAGCAAAAGATTGAACAGAGAGAGCTGTAGGCAGATATACGGAGTCACAATCACCACATTTTGGGTAGATATCTATAGTACTGTATAAAGTAGTTAGTTATGCATGTATATACAGAGAATTTGTAATTGAGTTATATAATTATGTTTTGTAATTATGTGTTGTAATTAATTGTTTTGTGCTTTCTGTTTTTTATTTTCAAAGTACTGTAAATAATGACTTATGAATTGTTTTATTTTAAAAACTGTTTGAAAGTCGCACTAAACGGCAGAGTGCGCATTTGATTGAAAGGAGATTTGAAGTGTTGTTGTGAATTTTATTTGATTTGAGTTTTGTGCAAAACAGGTTTTGGGAAATCAGAAAATAGGGGAAACTCTGCCGAAATTTTTAAAACTGAATTGTGATGGGCTCACTCGAAAAGGTTTTTAAATTATAACTTATATGGTTTTCAGTTTATAAACAGAATTAAGAAAGTTTTGAAAACCTGGTAACGCTCCCTGGGTCGATCCAGACGGGTCGGGTTAGGGGGTGTTACATTTAAGTGGTATCGGAGCGCGGTTTAGGCGTTTCTAGACCAAAATAGTCTGTATATGCATGCATTGTATAAAGGATACCTATAGGAATGTGTGACTCTAATCTGCAGACCTCTCTTCTGTCTTATACAGGATAAAGAGAAATGGAAGGAAGCGGTGATAGACCTGAGAGTCCCGCCAGTGTGGCTTGGGGAGTATCTAGAGAGTTAGTCAGTCCTAGAGCGGCTGGACTAGAAGTTCCAGGTCAGCCAGCATTTATGCAGCAGATGGCTGAATTCTTTCAGAATGTGGCCAGAGCAGCGCCACGAAGATCAGCCATAGAACGACTGGCTAAATACAGACCCACAGATTTTCATGGCAGAAAGGATGAGGATGCATCTGCTGCAGAGTACTGGTTTGAAAGGACAGACAGAATCTTGGAGCAGATGCACTGTACACCTGGAGAGAGACTGGAGTATGCAGTATCTCTATTGCAGGAGGATGCCTATCAATGGTGGACCTTCATTATACAGTCCGTGCGACCAGAGGACAGAACATGGGAATTCTTTCAAAAGGAGTTTCGGAGAAAATATGTTGGTCGCATCTATCTGGACAATATGAAGAGAGAATTTACCAACCTGAAGCAAATGCAGATGATAGTGACTGAATATGAGAGATAATTTGTCAGGTTGAGTAAATATGCGCGGGATATGGTAGTGACAGAGGCGGATAAATGCAGAAGGTTTGAAGATGGACTGAATAACTATATCCTCCTACAGGTTGTGTAACATTTTTAATTTCTAAGTAATTAATTTTGAATATATAAATAGAATGTTGATTAATTGAGAAATGTTACAGGTTGCTGCCTTTGAATTCGAAGATTTTACCAGACTCGTCTCGGCAGCTCTGAATGTAGAAAGAATTAAGAAAGAAGAGCATGCCAGAAGAGACAGAGGTCAGCAAAGAAGAGGGGCAGGGCCATCTAGCTTATATCAGCCCTAGAGTAAGAAGTTTAAGGGACCGCAGTCTAGTGGTCCAGTGCAGTCACAGAGGCCCATACCCACAGCTAGGCCGGGTCAGTCTGCAACCTCCATAGCCAATACCCTTGGGAGGGCAGTTAGGGGACCAGCCCCGGTATTGTGTGAGCATTGCGGAAAAAGACATCATGGTGAATGCTGGAGAGTTACAGAAGCTTGCAACAAGTGTGGAGCTCGTGACCATTTTTACAGGGATTGTCCGAAATACCAGTTTACTCCTGTTCAGCAATCGGAGAAATCTACCGCTACTACTTCTAGAGGTAGGAGGCCCAGTCAGGCAGTACCTGAAGGTGGTAGCCACAGAGGGGTGTCAGAATTAGTGGCAAGACCCGATAGTCGAGCTCCTGCACGAGCCTATGGTTTCAGGGCTCAGGAAGACAAGGATGCGCCTGACGTGATAGCTGGTATTATTTCTATTTTTGATACTACAGCTATTGCATTGATAGATCCAGGTTCTACTCATTCTTACATATGTGATGCATTGTTGAGACAAAGAAGTTTGAAAACTGAACCTACTGAATATGATGTGTTAGTCAGTAATCCGATAGGCCAAAGTGTAGTTGTGAACCGTGTGTACAGAAATTGTCCCATTCGGATACAGGAATGTGAATTCCCAGGAGATTTGATGGAGTTGCCATTCCATGAGTTTGATGTGATACTAGGCATGGATTGGTTAACTCGGCATAAAGTAGTGATCGACTGTAAATTGAAACGAGTGACACTCAGAACAGCAGATGGTGCAGAAATCACAATGGTGGGTGAAAGAAGGGATTTTCTCTCCAATGTCATTTCAGCCACTACAGCCTGCAAATTGATCAGAAAGGGGTGTGAAGCATATTTGGCACATGTGGTTGATTCCAGAAAGGTTAATTCTGAAATCCAGAATATACCCACTATGTGTGATTTTGCAGATGTGTTTCCAAAAGAGCTTCCTGGTTTGCCACCTTAGAGAGAAGTGGAGTTTGTGATTGATGTGGTACCAGGTACGTCTCCAGTATTGATAGCTCCCTATAGAATGGCATCAGCAGAACTGAAGGAACTGAAGATACAGCTACAGGAATTGCTGGATAAGGGCTTTATCAGACCCAGTGTATCCCCCTTGGGAGCTCCAGTTTTGTTTGTGAAAAAGAAGGATGGGTCATTGAGATTGTGCATCGATTACAGGCAGCTGAATAAACTCACTATTAAGAATAAGTATCTGTTGCCTAGAATCGATGACTTGTTTGACCTAGCTGAGAGGAGCATGTGTCTTCTCAAAGATAGATCTGAGATCAGGTTATCATCAGTTGAGAATAAAAGATTCAGATATTTTGAAAACTGCATTCAGAACCAGGTATGGACATTATGAATTTGTAGTGATGCCATTTGGGCTTACCAATGCACCTGCAGCCTTTATGGACCTGATGAACCGGATATTCCGACCATACTTGGATCAGTTTGTGGTGGTATTTATCGATGATATCCTAGTATACTCACAGACGGCAGAGGACCATGACAGGCACCTCAGAGTAGTATTGCAGATTCTGAGGGAGAAGCACCTGTATGGCAAACTGAGCAAATGTGAGTTCTGGTTACCTGAAATTGCATTTTTGGGTCATATTGTGTCAACAGAGGGTATTAAGGCAGATCCTAAAAAGATTGAAGCAATAGTGGAATGGAAGCCTCCCAGAAATGTTGCAGAGGTCAGAAGTTTTCTAGACTTGGCAGGATATTATCGACGGTTTGTGAAGGGATTTTCATCCATAGTAAGTCCGTTGACCAAGCTACTGCATAAGAATGTCAGATTTCACTGGACTGACAGATGCCAGGCAGCTTTTGACAGATTGAAGGCGATGCTAGTTGAGGCTCCAGTCCTGATTAAGCCTGTTTCAGGTAAAGACTTTGTGATCTATAGTGATGCCTCACACCAGGGTTTAGGTTGTGTTTTGATGCAGGAAGGCAAGGTGGTTGCATATGCATCCAGACAACTGAAAAATCATGAGCTGAATTATCCAATACATGATCTGGAACTTGCAGCTATTGTATTTGCTTTGAAAATCTGGAGGCATTACTTGTATGGTGAGAAATGCTACATATACACAGATCACAAGAGTTTGAAATATCTGCCTACCCAGAGAGAGCTGAATCTGAGACAGAGATGATGGATGGAGTTGATTAAAGACTATGACTGTGTAATTGACTACCATCCAGGAAAGGCGAATGTGGTCACAGATGCACTGAGTAGAAAAGTATTGTTCGCTTTGAAAGCTATGAATGTGCAATTACAGCTGAATTCAGATAATGCATTGGTAGCTGAAAGATGTGGTGGAATTTGTGAATAGATGCATGACTTGCCAGCAGGTGAAAGCTGAACACCAGGTTTCATAGGATTGTTACAACCAATAGCAATACCTGAATGGAAATGGGACCGCATCACAATGGACTTTGTTACAGGATTGCCACTCACCCGGAGTAAACACGATGTAGTATGGGTTATAGTGGACCGATTGACGAAGTCAGCACATTTTCTACCTGTTAGAACTGACTATTCACTGGATCGACTGGCATAATTATATATCAGAGAGATAGTCAGATTGCATGGAAGTGCCTACATCCATAATATCAGATAGAGATATGAGGTTTACATCCAGATTCTGGAAGAAGTTTCAAGAAGCCTTGGGTACTCTACTGAGTTTCAGTACAGCCTTCCATCCGCAGACAGACGGACAATCAGAAAGGGTAATTCAGGTGCTAGAAAATATGCTCAGGAGTTGTGTAATTGATTTTGAAGGGAGTTGGGCGGATCATCTTCCATTAATTGAATTCGCCTACAATAACAGTTACCAGTCGAGCATAGTTATGGCACCGTATGAGGCACTGTATGGAAGGAAATACAGGACTCCATTATGCTGGACAGAGTTAGGAGATGATAGGTTAGTAGGCCCAGACTTGATCAGACAAACTGAGGAGAAGGTGAAGATTATCAAGGAAAGATTGAAAGTTGCTTCTGACCGACAGAAATCATATGCAGATCTGAAAAGAAAAGAGATAGAGTATGAAGTCGGTGAGAAAGTGTTTCTGAAAGTATCTCCGTGGAAGAAAGTGCTCAGATTTGGCAGAAAAGGTAAGTTAAGACCTAGGTTTATTGGGACATACGAAATCATTGAACGTGTGGGACCAGTAGCCTACAGACTAGCTTTACCTCCAGAATTAGAAAAGATTCATAATGTTTTCCATGTGTCCATACTGAGGAGATACAGATCTGATCCTTCTCACAGACTTCAGACCGAAAGTATTGAAATCCGACCAGACCTAACATATGAAGAGGAACCAGTGCAAATCCTTGATCGGGAGATTAAAGAACTACGAAACAAAAGAGTTCAACTAGTGAAAGTTCTCTGGAGGAATCACAATGTAGAAGAAGCTACCTGGGAGAGCGAGGAAACCATGAGACAACAGTATCCACAACTGTTCAATTGAGGTAAATTTTGAGGACGAAATTTCTTAAGAGGGGAAGAATTGTAACATCCCTAATTTCAAATAATTAATTTTGAATATGTGGATATATAAATTTTGTGATTCGAGGGGTGTAAAACGTAATTAAATGTATGTTTATTTTTATGGTTTTCAGATGGACCAGATGGAGCGGTCCAGAAAGATTGCATGAAGTGAAGAAAAAAAAAAATGGCAGTGTATACCGCGACCAGAGATCGCTGATGAGCTGCTCGCGGTGAAAAATAGAATTTCTGGCAGTGAGCACCGCGACCAGTCACCGCGACCACACATCGCGCTGACTAGCTCGCGGTGAAAAATATCAAATTCGGGCAGTGAGCAACGCGACCACCAGCGCGACCATGGTACCGTGATGGGTGATCGAGATGAAAGCGGTGGAACTTCTCTAGTGAGTACCGCGACCAGGTGGTGCGACCACAGGTCGCGATGACTGAAATTGTATAAAAAAAAATTGGCTTCTGAAAGAAGCAATCGAAACAGACAGAAAAGAGAGAGAGAGAAAATACCGTGAGAGAAGGAAAGAAAAAGAGAGAAAAGAAAAGAAGAAGAAGAAGAAGAGAAGAAGAAGAGGAAGAAGAGAAGAAGAAGAAAAGAAGGGAAAGAAGAAGAAAAGAAAAGAAAGAAAAGAGAAGGAGAAAGGGAAGAGGAGGAAGAAAGGAAAAAGGAAAAAAGGAAAATCCAGAAAGAAAACTGTCGTAAAACGGTATCCAGGTTGGTGTACACACGTTTCTGAACTTATTTTTGATAGATGTTTTGATTTAGTAAGTCTGGAAATATAGTTATGAATTTAATATCCTCGTATTGATTATATATATATATATATATTCGTATTTCATTTCTGTATATTGTTGGACTTGTTTGTGCAATATTCTGAGATTTTGGAATTTTGAATATAAGTGTATGTTTCCAAAACCTGATTTCCAACTATTGTTTTACGAATATTGTTGGTTTTCTAATTATTGATTTTGATTGAAGTTTATATTTGTTGATTTTCGGATTAAATGAATTAATTGGAAAACTCTGAATAACGGCCCTGATATATGTATAGGGATATATGGATATAGGAGATTGACATGTCAATTGGGTGAATATATGGCAGTACTGCACCGTGATTTATGATGCCTATGATGTTGATTATACGGATACCATTTCCTCGTGAAATGGGAAACCGACTGTTAAACACGGATACCATTTCCTCGTGAAATGGGAAACGACTGTGAGAATATATGGATACCATTTCCTCGTGAAATGGAAAACCGACTGTTTATATAGGGATACCATTTCATATGAGATGGGAAACCCGACTGTAAAACCCGTAATCCAGTCCTGTAAACCCTGTTATGTGTATCAAGGGCTCAATTGAGAACTGAAAACCAGAAAACGATATGGAAAATAAAGAAATGTTACTACGAATGAAATCCAGAAATTTTTGAAATACTTTATTCTATATAGTTTTAGAAATTGAAATATGATTAATTGTTTTCTAGATATATTTCTGAAATGCTGAATTTAAGATTTGTTGTTTTATTTATATATATTTTTCTGAATTTATGAATTTAAGATTTATTGTATTATATTATATTGCAATTTATTTTAGTGTACACCCACTAAGCTATATGCTTAGCGCGTCGGTTTTATCGCACGTAGGTAACAGGGATACTGAGGAAGCAAAAGATTGAACAGAGAGAGCTGCAGGCAGATATACAGAGTCACAGTCACCACATTTTGGGTAGATATCTATAGTACTGTATAAAGTAGTTAGTTATGCATGCATATACAGAGAATTTGTAATTGAGTTATATAATTATGTTTTGTAATTATGTACTGTAATTAATTGTTTTGTACTTTCTGTTTTTCATTTTCAAAGGACTGTAAATAATGACTTATGAATTGTTTTATTTTAAAAACTATTTGAAAGTCGCACTAAACGGCAGAGTGTGCATTTGATTGAAAGGAGATTTGAAGTGTTGTTGTAAATTTTATTTGATTTGAGTTTTGTGCAAAACAGGTTTTAGGAAATCAGAAAAATAGGGGAAACTCTGTCGAAATTTTTAAAACTGAATTGTGATGGGCTCACTCGAAAAGGTTTTTAAATTATAACTTATATGGTTTTCAGTTTATAAACAGAATTAAGAAAGTTTTGAAAACCCGGTAACGCTACTTGGATCGATCCAGACGGGTCGGGTCAAGGGGTGTTACACCGAAACTCCGATCTTTGCAAATAAAAAAAGATCCATCTCACAAAGTTAAAATCTTAAAAAATTCCAAGGTTAGTGTTAAATTTTTTTTTTTAATCAATGCACATCTTTCTGGGTTTTCAATCAGTTGTAGGCATTTCACATTTGTTAATCCTCTATAAAAAAAAAATGAAGAACGCATTTTATAAATTTTTTTTTATTATGTCGGCCCGATAGTTTTTGGCCCGATGGTTTTTCATCATGCCTTCATCATGTTTTTTCATCATGCTGGCCCGATGGTTTTTGGCCCGATGGTTTTTCATCACGCCTTCATCATGTTTTTTCATCATGCTGGCCCAATGGTTTTTGGCCCGATGGTTTTTGGACAGATGGTTTTTCATCATGCCTTCATCATGTTTTTTTATCATGCCGGCCCGAGGGTTTTTCATCATGCCTTCATCATATTTTTTCATTATGCCAGTCCGATAGTTTTTGGCCCGATAGTTTTTTATCATGGCTTTATCATATTTTTTTCATCATGCCGGTCCGATGGTTTTTGGCCCGACGGTTTTTGATCCGATGGTTTTTGGCCGGATAGTTTTTTATCATGCCTTCATCACTTTTTTTCATCATGCTGGCCTGATGGTTTTTAGCTCGATGGTTTTTGGTCCGATGGTTTTTGGCCCGATGGTTTTTCATCATGCCTTTATCATGTTTTTTCATCATGCCGGCCCGATGGTTTTTGGTCCGATGGTTTTTGGCCCGATGGTTTTTCATCATGCCTTCATTATATTTTTTCATCATGCCGGCCCGATGGTTTTTTACCCGATAGTTTTTGGTCCGATAGTTTTTGGCCCGATGGTTTTTCATCATGCCTTCCTCATGTTTTTTCATCATGTCGGCCCGATGATTTTTGGTCCGATGATTTTTGGCCCGATGGTTTTTCATCTTGCCTTCATCATGGTTTTTCATCATGCCGGCCCGATGGTTTTTGGCCTGACAGTTTGTCAACATGCCGGCCCGACAGTATTGATAGTTTAATTTAATTTTTATTTTTTTTATGCAGGAATGAGCATGGATGATGTACAGTTGATAATTAACTGGGATGAACATTGGGTATGTGAACAAGAGGTTTATTGGTATGATGGCAAGAGATCAAAATGAGTGTTATTTGCAAGAGATGCAACTTTTGCTCAACTATTAAATAAAGTGTATGATGTGACTGGGATTGACAGAAACAACTTTCGAGTCATTATAAAGACGGTTGCTCATATCATCCGCCCAAGTATGCATGTAGAGATAAGTGATGATGATGATGTTGTAATATTATTACATCAAAAGAATGTTGACCCTTTAGTTTGTATAACCGTGTTTGAGATTGAGCATAGTGACCGACAATTGAAGCAGCAATGTTTTCCAGAGTCATCTAATCAACAACACCATCCCATCAATGTTTTCCAGAGTCATATAATCACACGGATCATTTGAGATGCTAGCCTTCTCCAACCTCGTGAAATATGACAAATTCAATTCTTCATCTGTGGGTTTCAAAGTTTGAAACGTGAAAATCTAACCAACAAAAAAGAAAAACAAACAAGATAGAGTTATAATAAATTATATATATATATAATATTACTCTGTTAATTTAATTCATACCTTTCGCCTTATAAAAATCTCATTTCTCAAACTCTCATATTCAGGAGTCGTTTTGACTTCCTAGTTCAGAATACGAGGAGCTGTACGAGACACCCTGCTAGCATAATTTATCTTTGAGTATAACGGAATTACTTCAATAGCCCACACCTAGCAAATAAAACAAAAAGATCTTTCAATAAGAGTTTTAAAGAATTTAAGGGTAAAAAATGTTAAACATATAATGTTACCTGAAAAGCATACACAAATCCATACAAGTTGATCTTTTCTACTATATGGTAAGGATCGTTTTTCGTACGCTCCATAAACCTCTGATCTTTACCTCTGCAACAAGTCGATAATGAATTGAAGGTCCTTGAATATACATAGGAAGCCCATAGGAATTGATTGAATTCTTCTAAATTATTCACTAACTTCATTGCCCAATATTCAACGTTATTCCTCAAGTCCTTTCTAAGCAATGTCATCTCTAAGATCAACAACAAAGCTAATTTAATCATATCATCATCATCATCATCATCATCATCATCATTTTCTTCCTCGAGACCATCTTCGAACAAACTTTGCAATTTGAGTCCAGTCACTTTTTTGGCTCCCTTAAAATATTTCTGGCAAATTCTATCGACATCATCTATCTTTAGGTTTGTAGTAGGAACGACTGTATCCCTAAGACGTAGACTGCTCACGAGACAAAACTCGTTTGCACTAAACCGTATTTTATTTCCACCAATAAGAAACCACATTTCATTTTCAGCATCTTCAACATGACACTCCCGTAACAAAATGTGATGACAAAATTGACCGGTGAAGCAAATTTCATTAACTATCCAAAAAAATGCCCAAAGCACATTCCTCTTAGTTTTTGTTGTTGTCGTTTCGTCAGCTTACTCTTAATTAATCCGATGCCTTCCCATTTACAATATGTCGTCAATTTGGCATTGAAAAAAATCTTTTTCCTTAATTTTCATTGAATCAATCAACTTGTTACTTGCCATTGATTATTAGCCTGCAATAAAAAAAGATTTCGAATTCATCAATAAACTAAAAAATATAACGCTTAGAAATATAGATTACAATAATGAGATTAATCAAGTAACATAAACAATTCAATCCTAATCTACATACCAATATCTAGAAATACATAACATAAATATTAATAGTTATAAAATAAAGATACAAGGAAAAAAGGGTCGAATTGAAGACAATATTTCAATTTTATTTCATCACACCACGCTGGCTCGATGATTTCATTTCATCGGGTCGTAGTGGCCCGATGATTTCATTTCATCTGATTTTATTTCATGGTGATGGTTGCAGGCTGGCCGATATGTAACATCCTAATTTCGAATAAATATAAAAAGTATTGTTTAATTATTATTGAGTATGTGAATGTGATATTTATGATTTGAAGGGGTGAAAAATATAATTAAATGTATGTATATTTTTAAGGTTTCCAAGTGGACCAATTGGAACGGTCGAAAACAATGCGTGAAGCGAAAGAAGAAAAATTGGACAGTAAGTATCGCGACCAGAGCTCGCGATAGCTGCTCGCGATAAAGGTGGCAAATTCCACCAGTGAGCATCGCGACCATCCTTGTGACTAGAGATAGCGATAGCTGCTCGCGATGAAAGTGGCCAAATTGGACCAGTGAGTGTCGCAACCAGAATCGCGACCAAAACTCGCGATAGCTGCTTGCGATGAAGGGGCAAAATTTTCATCAGTGAGTATCGCGACCGAGCGTCGCGACTACCGCTCGCAATACGCGGTCGCGATGGCTCAAAAATTATAAAAAAATTATAGCGGTGCCACTTCAAAAACATAACAGACCAGTTTAGAGAGCAACAACTCTCAAACATATTAGCAAACAGAACAGAGCAAACGGGAGAGAAAGAAGAGAGAAAAGAGGAGAGAGAAAGGAAAGAAGAATAAGAAGAAGAAAAGGAAGAAGAAAAGAGAAGGAGAAAAAGGAAAGGGTCAGGTTCCGTGTACATTCGTTTTCGAATTTTTCCGTTTTCCAGAATATTTTAGATTGATTGAATTTGATTAATTTTGAGTTATTTGGATTATATTGATTATAGTTTATCGTTTGAAATTGATTTTGGACTGATTTGAATAGCGAATTCTCGAAATATAGTCTATATTCGAAATATTGGTTCTGAATAGTATTCTGAATTGATTTTATTACGTTTTGATTCTAATATTATTATGGAAATATATTGTTGAAGGTGATTTTAACTATATAATATTTGTGAAATGTATCGGAAAATGATTTTGGGGCATTTTGATTTGATATGGAATTATGAAATACGTGTGAATATATTTTTGAATTGATTTGATGAGATTATTGATTTAGAAATATATTTGTATATTTCTGTTATGTGATATTTGATGAAATTTGGATTTCAAAAATATTTTTATTGATTTGAAATATTTGAAAGTTAAATTTGAATATAAGAAAAGGATTTGCGAAATTATATTTCGGAATTGAAATTTCAATATTGAATTTGAATGATTTGAAAAAAAAAAAAAAAATGTTTTGTGAAATGGCTCTGACGTATACAAACATAGATATGGATATAGGAGGTTGACATGTCAATTGGGTTTCTGTCTGAACAGTACTGTGCCGATATACTCTGATGAGCTTTGATCTGAATCTGTATGTGCCACCCTTTGGATATATAGGCCCAAGTGCCGGTCCTAGGGTTCTAAATTCCGTCATGGGACATTTACAACTGCTGATTTCATTGGTATTCCATTATGATCTGATGTTCGGTGGGTAACACTGTTTCTGTGTCCGATGCCGAACAACCCGTAATCCAGTTTGATAACTTATGTTATGTATGTCAGGAGCTCAGTATGAAAATTGATTTGCTATATGAAAGCATTTGAGAAATAATGAAGATTTTGAATATTGTATTTGTTGAGTATATGATTTGATTTGATATGAGCTCCACATATGATTTCATTATATGGTATTTATATTTTTATCGAAAATAGATAAACTTATTTATTATAGTATATTTAGATATACAAGTTTGTGTACACCCACTAAGCAATATGCTTAGCGTGTTGAGTTTTCTCACACGTAGGTAACAGAGGTTCCAAGGGAGACAAAGACAAAGAAGAGTAGAGACTGCAGAAGGAGAATCCGGAGTCACATCGGTCCTACATATATTTTGGTAGTCCTTTTGTAATAAGTATATATGTTTTGATACAACATGCATATACAGAAAATGTTTGTACATATTTAAAAGAACTTCCGATGTATAAATATTTTATTATATGTTTATATTATGTGAATATTTATGAATTATATTTGTGATAAATTGATTTGGCAAGTCGCACTATATTTGTGAGGGTGCGCAAAAGTGATTTGGGAATTTAAAAGTTGATTTTTATGAATTTTAATCGTAAACAGGTTTTGAAAAGTCAGAAAAATAGAGGAAATTCTGACAAGATTTTCGGAAATTTATTTGGACGACTTTCAAACTTTTTAATATAGTTTTAAATTATGATTATATAAAAGTAAAAGTTAGATTTTAGTATATAGTAGCGCTTCCTGATTCGGTTCGAGCGATTTGGGTCAGGGGGTGTTACACGATGAGTTTTTCATCGGGCCGCCGTCGGCCGATGATTTAGTTTCTTCGGGTCTCAGTGGCTCGATGAAACAAAACCATCGGCCAGCCGTGGCCCGATGATTAAATTTCATCGGGCCACTGCGACCCAATGGTTTTATTTCATCTGGGCATGGTGCCACCATGAAATAAAACCATCTGGTCACGGTGGCCCGATGAAATTTAATCATCGGGCCATGGCTGGCCGATGGTTTTGTTTTATCGGGCCACTGAGACCCGACGAAACTAAATCATCGGCCGACGGCGGCCCGATGAAAAACTCATCGGGTCTCAGCTGGCCGATGGTTTCATCGGGTTTCAGTGGCCCGATGAAACAAAACCATCGGTCAACCGTGGCCCGATGCCCAAAACACAAATTTCTAAACAAAAAATCAGAAGAAAAATCATTGAAGAAATTTTTTTCCTTACTTTCAATCGCTCTGGAATGTTACCACGGAAGAAGAAGACGATTTCATTGCTGTGACCCGACGGTTTCATTTCATCGACCTACAGAGGCCCGATGAAATGGAAACATCGGGCCACTGTGGCCCGATGAAATGAAACGAATTTCCTCCCAAACAATCAGATAATAATGAATTGAATTTACAATGTGTATTGAAAAATAAGAAAAATCAGTGAAGAAAGATATGTACAAGATTTGGTTGTCTCTGGAAAGTTACAGGGAAAGAAGAAGACACGGCTGCTGCGGAAGAAGAAGACGCGGCTGCGCTGAAGAAGAAGGCGGCTGCGGCGAAAGAAGAAGTCGACTGCGGCGGAAGAAGAACTCGACTGAGGCGGAAGAAGAACTCGAGGTGGCAGAGGAAGAATTCACCTGCAAAAAAAACCCAAATTCGGCGAAGCAGCAATAAAATGAAGAACAGTAAAATGAAAGTTGGAATTTGGGATTTTTTTTTGGACAATTTTACTAAATTCCCTTAATTGTTTTTTATTTTTTCGTTTAAATGACAGAAAAATTGTGACGCAGAGAAATTAACTTAAAGGGACGATATTGGGCCATCGGGGTACTGTGTTTTGCGCAAGAAGCCAATTCATGGCCGCCGCAAAACCAACAATTTTCTTACTCGATTAAAGAGGTATGCCCTATGCCACTTCTTCAAATTCGAGTTTTTGTTTTTTATTTTTTATAAATCTAAATTGCCAATTTGTATGACATATTTTTGCGTTGAAATCCATCACTGCCATGGGAAAATAAGACTTAGAAAATGATAAACTTGATTGAGAGAATTTTCTCAATTTTTGTATATATTTTCAAAATAGAATATTACATGAGCAACAACGCTATATATACACGTTGATGAGAAGAATGAGTATGTAATTCATGCATTGAAAACTCAGCAGAATCACTAACAAGAAATACTGAGTTGGATTAACTAACTAACAACTTAACATATTTTTCCTCCAAAATATGTCAAGTATTGTGATCATGACATCTATCATGATTTGTTCTACACAGTTGATCAACATACCATCTCTCATGATCACTTCTCTCCATCGAATGCACAACATTTGGCTCCCTTGACTTGCTTGTTTCTGCATCAGCTGAATGTTTTTTGCTGATTGCATGACAAGGCTTATTCATCACGCAAGCTGATATTGTAGCACTTATACCATCGCTTATACTCCTAATATGCCCCATCAAGCTTAAGGGACTATCAGTCATATTGAGCTTGCGTCGAAGATAGAGAAACCGAGGACTGGATAATGGTTTACTAAAGATATCTGCTGTTTGATCAAGGGAAGGGACATGGTTCACAAGCAACTTATTTTGAAGCACTTTATCCTTCACAAAGTAGAGATCTAATTCAATGTGTTTGGTCCTAGCATGAAGAACTGGATTATTAGACATTGTAATTGTACTTTGGTTATCACACCACATAATAGGAACCCGAATCAGAGAAATATGAAGCTCCCAAGTAAGGATTTGATCTAAGTGATTTCTGCTACCATAAAAGCCAAGTTACAATATTCAGCTTCAGTTGAGGATCTGAAAATTGTGTGTTGTTTCTTGCACTGCAAGTAGCTAAGTTAGAGCCAAAAAAGACACAAAAGCCAATTATGGACTTTCGGTCATCAGGATTTGATGCCCAATCTGCATTAGCAAATCCCACAAGATTAAGGGAAGTGGAGTTGCAAATAAAATTAAGACCAAAGGAAGCGTCTCTCTTAAGTATCTGAGAATTTGCTTGACTGCCTTGAGATATTAATTAAGAGGAGTCTGCATAAACTGGCAGACTTTATTGACAACATAAGAGATGTCCGGGCGAGTAATTATTACATACTGCAAGGCACCAACTAGGCTTCTGTAGTGAGTTGTATCAGCAACTGTTTTCCCCTTGTAGGCAAACAATAGAGCACTTGTGCTAGCCACCATAGGTGATGAAAATGGCTTGGCTTGAAGCATGTCAGCCTTTTTCAGCAAGTCTAAAATATATTTGTATTGTGACAGGTACAAACCTGTGGAAGTAGATAGGACTTCAATGCCACGAAAGTAGTAAAGATGACCCAAGTCTTCCAAGGCAAAGACTGAATGAAGTTGATGAATTAAGGTATTGATGGAAGCTGCATTATCACCGATTATAATTATATCATCAACATAAACTAATATGAAAATTGTATGATTTGTACCAAAGAAAAGAAAGGGAAAGCTATCAGCCTTAGACTCAAGAAACCTAAGATTGAGCAAGGCACTTTTGAATTTATCAAATCATGCACGGGGAATCTACTTTAGGCCATAGAGAGCTTTATGAAGTTTGCAAACCAATGTGCTATCTGAACTCTCAAAATTTGGAGGCTGAAGCATAAGACATCCCCTTTAATGCTTCCATTAAGGAAAGCATTGTTAACATCAAGCTGTCTAAGCTGCCAACCTTTGTTAACTGTAAGGGAGAGGATGATATGACTGGTAGCAAACTTAACAACGGGACTGAAGGTCTTTGTGAAGTCAAAACTAGGCAGCTGATGAAATCCTTTGGCCACCAAACGGGCCTTGTGTTTCAATAGTGAACCACCGGGGTTTCTTTTGAGCTTGAAAATCCATTTACAGCCTGTTAGGTCGAGTATTTTCTAGGTTGGCTAATTCCGTGCAAAACACTCTTTGGTTGTAATTGTGTTTAGGAGCTTTCGTTGAAGGCATCAAGATCATCAATTCATTTGGTAAGTTGCTCTCAATCTCACAAAGGTTTTTAGGATCTCACACACTCACAATATATCATTCATTATGTTTTTAGGCATCTCATTCATCATTGACATGGCCTATGATGCATAGTTCATTGTATTGCATTCATATGTTATGTTCTGCAGATGCATCCTATAGATGGTCCCATATCTCCACCTTCCTATCCGAATTTCAAAGTGTATTCTTCATCAAAGTTGTTGGTCCATGTGTGTACTTACTTCTGTCAGTTTTTCAGAATTTTCTGGGCGGCACGTCGCTAGATATTAGATAGAAACTGGACATAGGTCAGTACTGAAAAAACAGGGGAGACAGTTTTTGTTTGACATGTATGTGGTCCAATATGTCACCCTTCCTGTCAGAATTATAAATGGTGTCATTCATGAAAGTTGTTCATATATGTCTCTACCTTCTTCAGTTATTTTTTCAGAATTTTCTGGGTGGCGTTTCTCTAGATATTAGCTTGAAACCAAACATAGGTCAGTGCAGAAAACTGCACCCGACCCAACATGTGTGTCCGACCCATTTTGTATGGCAACCCGACCCGTGGCTCTTCCTATATATAAATGCCACTTCGTATTTTTCATCAAGAATCCAGAAAGAAGAACCCTAGCAGCTTCCTCTCTTCATACTCTCTCAAATCCAATCTCTCTTGTATGTCCATGGAATCAAACTAGAGACTTGTGGTAAGTGTTTTTCTTATATGTTGAAATTGTTTTATGCTTCATATCATTTAAAACTCTTTGTTGTTATTGAATGAGAGTTAGATATTGATTGGATGTTGAAAGCTTGTGGTTTTTGTGTTTAATGCATGATAAAGGGGTTTAGGAAGTTGAATTAGTATCTAGATAAGTTTATATTGTGATTTAGAGTGCATTTGTCTTGCTTGAATGAATTATACCTCTATCTCACATGTGTTTAGTGGATTGGTACTAATCTAGGTTGGATCAAGAGTGTTAGTTGTTGTTATAATAATTTACTTGTTGCTAGAATCACATTCATATAAACATGTTGGCTGCCTTGTAGAGTTCATGCATTGAATATGTTTGTTTCATGACTTGAAAGTGTTGAATTTGTTGCAAAATTTGTTAAGTGTTGAAATGTGTTTATGCTAAGTGTTATTTAAGTAGATTGTGTGCACTAGTTCACTTAGCATCATAGGTTGTATTGGTCATGCATCCTAATTGTATGTTCATGCATCATTGAACACTTAGACTATAATCCTTTGTGTTATTGGAAGAGCTTGTGTGACTTTGGTGAAGTCTTGTGAACAAGCTCAAGGTTTGCTTCTTGTGCAAAAGTTGTATTTGTGTGGAATTTCACTAGTTGGCTCTTGCGAGACGATAGGTGTAGGCTTACGCCAATAGGAGTGTGAATTCTAGGATAGCTTGAGGATATACGTATAGTCACCTAGTGGATCTTGGGAGATCATTAGGGAAAAAGCCTGCGGGTAGACTAGAGTGGGATAGTTCAAGAGGAGTGAGTCCTTGTAATTTCAATTTGAGGGTGTAATGCATTTATCACTAGTGGATTGTCCGTTAAGTGGCCAAGAGTGGTCCCGTGGTTTTTGATCCCTTGTTGGAAGGGGTTTTCCACGCTAAAATCCTTGTGTTGATTTTGTTTATCTCTTCCGCATTTGTTATGTGTTTATAATTGTTGAATTGATCTAATTAAATTGTTTGTAATAAAAAAATTGGGTAAGAACCTATTCACCCCCCTAGGTTCATATAGACCGTTGCACTTAAATTTTCAATTGGTATCAGAGCGGGTAGCTAGACATATATAGCTAGATCTTTGGGTGTTTATTTGCTTGTTTGCTATTTGTGTGCAATCTTTGTCTATTCTTGATCCCATGGACTCCGTAGTGAGAGAGGGTGCATCCCATACCAAACCTCCACTTCTAAATGACACAAACTACTCATTTTGGAAAGTCCGCATGAGAGCATACTTGAAGTCCATAGATGAACATGTATGGACAAGCATCGAAGATGGGTATATACCTCCCATAACCACAAGTGAAGATGGGAGAAGAACAGTGAAACCCAAGTCAACTTGGACACCTGCAGATTACAGTTTGGCAACTTGGAATTCAAAGGGGTTGAACACTATTTTCTGTGGCGTTGATGACAGTCAATATAGGCATATTCAAAAATGTGAAAGTGCCAAGGAAGCATGGGAGATCCTCCAAATCACACATGAAGGAACTACAGCTGTCAAGAGGTCCAAGCTTCAAATGTTAACATCTCAATTTGAGAGTCTTCGAATGGAAGAGAATGAGACCTTTGCAGAATTTGAAGCCAAGCTCACAGACATCACCAACAAGAGTTATATGTTGGGAGAAGTCTATTCTAGCTCGAAGATTGTTAGGAAGATTCTAAGATCCTTGCCCGAAAGATTTCAAGCTAAAGTCACAGCTATTGAAGAAAGCAAGGATGCTGATTCCATGAGAGTAGAAGAACTTGTTGGTTCCTTGAAGACTTTTGAAATGGGATTGAAACCAGTCAAGAAACACAAAAGTATAGCCCTCAAAGCAATCAAGGAAGCTGAAAATTCAGAAGATGATAATGATCTCAATGAAGCCGAGATTGCCATGTTTGCTAAGAGGTCCAAAAAATTCCTCAAGACAAACAAAAAGAAGGGTGAGAACTCCACAAGAACCAAAGATGTAAAGAAAAGCTTTTCAAAGAAAGTTGACACCTCAAAAGAAAAGATCAATAAGAGAGGCGTCCAATGTTATGAATGTGGAGGCTATGGGCATATCTCAACCGAATGTGCCAACAATTTGAAGAAAAATAAGAAAGGTAAGGCAATGAAGGTATCATGGAGTGATAGTGATGATGAAGATGATACAAGCTCCACAAGTTCAGAGGAGCTAGTGAGTAACTTCACTGCCTTTGTTGTAAGTCATCATAGCAATGAGGAAGAAGCTAGTGAAGATGAAATGAGCATGAGTGAGAGAGAGGAATCAGATGAAGAAAGCCTTGAGGAAGCTTTTAATGAGTTATATGCAGAAAGCCTCAAGATAAAGAAGGAAAATGTTTCTTACAAGGTTAAACTCAAGATTATTGAGAAAGAGAAGCAAGAGGCATTATCAAGGGCTCAGATTGTTGAAGAAGCCATCCAAAAACTCAAGAAAGAAAAAGAAGATGATGATCAAAGAATTATTCTAATGAAGAAGGAACTGAGTGAGAAAGAGAAGACCTTGCAAATTGTGAGACATAGGGAACAAGAATGTCTCAAGGAATTGGAGGATGCAAGGAAATCAATCGAGGGGCTGACTTTGGGTGCACTAAAGGTTGATCAAGTAATTAATCTTGGCAAGGCTTATGGAGACGAGAGAGGCATAGGCTATGCAATTGAAGAAATCGCTCCTTCGTTAAGCAAGACAACATGTTTCAAGGGAGAAAATTTGAAGCAAACACTTGAACAACCAAGGATAACAAGCAACCCCAAGAAGGCACCTCTTAGACAACCACAAGCACAAGGTAAAGTTGCGAAGGCCAATTTTTCCTGGTTTGGACACGAAATGCACCATATCACTAACTGCCTAGGGTTTCTCGCGACTTACCCGCGACTTGGTAAGTCGCGAGTGAGGTCGCGAAGGCAAAATCCTAGAAATTTCCCGAGGCACACGCAAGTTGCTCAGAATTTATGCCCAGAATTTTCTCCACTTCTCATTGCTATACCTGTGTAACTACAAATAAAAATCAAAAACACTATTTATAAATCTTAAACATCAAAACACTAAAACTTCACACACAACAAAAACAAATGAATCAAAAGAACTTAAACCAAATTCAAAAGAGTTAAAATTGGAAGAATTTGGGTTGCCTCCCAAGAAGCTCTTGTTTATAGTCATAGCTCGACTGTATGCCCTGTCATGTGGAGTTGAGCAATGCCACCAAGGTTTTGGGTGGGATGGCAGCTTCCTCGATGTATAGTTTCAGTCGTTGCCCATTGACTTTGAACATTTCGCCACTCGGGTTCTTGATATCTACAACTCCATACGGATACACTTTCACAACCTTGAATGGCCCGGACCATTGTGACTTCAACTTTCCTAGGAAGAGCTGTAGGTGAGAGTTGAATAGAAGAACTTTCTGCCCCACCTCGAACGCTTTTCGCATAATATGCTTGTCATGCCATCTCTTGGTGCGTTCTTTGTAGATTCGTGCGTTCTCATATGCATCTAGCCGGAAATCCTTTAACTCGTTCAGTTGCAATAGACGCTTCTCACCTGCCAATTGCATGTCGAAATTAAGAGCCTTGACTGCCCAATAAGCCTTGTGTTGGAGTTCTACCGGGAGGTGACACGATTTCCCATAAACCAACCTATAAGGAGACATCCCAATATGGGTTTTGAAGGCTGTCCGATAGGCCCATAATGCATCGTTTAGCCGGATCGACCAGTCTTTTCTGGAACTATTTACCGTTTTCTCCAAGATCTACTTAATCTCTCTATTTGAAATTTTCACCTGGCCACTTGTCTGAGGATGGTACGGTGTAGTGATACGGTGAGTAACTCCATACCTTTTGAGTAGAGCTTCAAATTGCCGGTTGCAGAAGTACGAACCTCCATCACTGATGACTGCCCGCGGTGTTCCAAACCTGCAAAAAATATTTTTCTTGAAGAAGTTCAGCACTACCTTCGCATCATTTGTCGGAGTGGCTATGGCTTCCACCCATTTAGAAACGTAATCAAACGCTACTAGAATGTACTGGTTGTTGAAAGACATGGGAAATGGTCTCACGAAATCAACCCCCCATAAGTCAAACAGCTCAACTTCCAGGATAGGGTTTAGAGGCATTTGGTTCCGGCAGCTGATATTGCCTGTCCTTTGACACCTGTCACATGAGTCGACAAAGCGTCGGATGTCCTAAAATATTGATGGCCAGTAGAAGCTTGGCTGAAGAACTTTTGCGGCCGTCTTCGAAGCGCTGAAGTGCCCTCCGCATTCCAAACTGTGGCAATGCAGGAGAATAACTCTGATTTCCGTTTCTGGTACACATCTCCTGATTATACCATCAGAACAATACTTGAATAAGTATGGTTCTTCCCACATGTAGTTTTTCACATCGGCGAAAAACTTCCTCCGTTGATGAGATGTCAAGTCTGGAGGAATGATCTCACTCACCAAGTAGTTCACAAAATCAGCATACCATGGGGTCATAAAAGCCTGCAAAACAAAGAGTTGTTCATCAAGAAACGAATCATCAACAGGAACACTTACCGTCTCTTCATTGCAGTTGCGTTCTAGACGAGATAGATGGCCTGTCACGAGGTTTTCTATTCCCTTCTTATCCTTGATCTCCAGGTCAAATTCTTAAAGTAGCAAGACCCATCGGATGAGTCTCGGTTTGGCATCTGTCTTTGACATGAGATATTTGATCGATGAATGATCAGTATACACAATCACCTTGGCCCCAACCAAATATAACCTGAATTTCTCAAAGGCAAACATAATTGCTAATAGCTCATTCTCTGTGGTTGCGTAGTTTATTTGGGCATCCGTCAAAGTACGACTCGTATAATATATGACATGAATGCGTTTGTCGATTCTCTGACCCAACACTGCTCCCACAACATAGTCACTTGCATCACACATTAACTCGTATGGTAGATCCCAATTAGGTGTTGTGATAATCGGTGCAGAAGTGAGCTCATTCTTCAGCCTCTGGAATGCAATATGACATTCCTCATTAAACTCAAATGCTACCTCTTTAGATAATAGGTTGCATAGAGGCTTGATGATCTTGGAGAAGTCTTTAATGAACCGGCGGTAGAAACCCGCGTGACCCAGAAAACTGCGAACTCCTCTTACAGATGTAGGTGGTGGTAATTTCTCAATAACCTCAATCTTTGCCCTATCCACCTCAATGCCAGCTGACGAAATTCTGTGACCCAAGACAATACCTTCCTTTACCATGAAGTGATATTTCTCCCAATTGAGCACCATATTCGTCTCTTCACATCTTTTAAGCACTAAGGCCAAATTGGCCAAACACACATCAAAAGACGAACCAAACATAGAAAAATCATCCATGAAGACCTTTATGAAGCGCTCAAGCATATCGGAAAAAATAGCCATCATACATCGCTGAAAGGTTACTAGTGCATTACATAAGCCAAACGACATCCTCCTTTAGGCAAAAGTACATAAGGGCAAGTGAATGTTGTTTTCTCTTGATCTTCAGGTGCAATAGGTATCTGATTGTATCCTGAGTAGCCATCTAGGAAACAATAGTATGCGTGCCCTGCCAGTCTTTCTAACATTTGATCAATGAATGGAAGCGGGAAGTGATCTTGTCGCAGTGTTCAGCTTCTTGTAATCGATGCAAACCCTCCAACCTGTAACTGTTCTGGTGGGAATTAATTCATTGTTGTCATTCTTTACAACTGTGATTCCCCCTTTCTTCGGCACTACTTGCACCGGACTTACCCATGAACTATTTGAGATGGGGTATATGATTCCTGCATCTAGCAATTTGAGTACCTCTACTCGGACTACCTCTTTCATAATGGGATTCAGCCTGCGTTGATGTTCTATTCAAGGCTTGAAATTATCCTCCATCAGGATCTTGTGCATGCACATGGTAAGGATGATTCCCTTTATATAGAAGATGGTCCACCCCAATGCTGTCTTGTGCTGTCACAGCACTTTCAGAAGCTTCTCTTTTTCCTCCTCATTTAAGGTAGCTGAAATAATAACTGGGAGGGAGTTAGATTTCCCCAAATAAGCATACCTCAAATGCTCTGGTAACTGCTTCAATTCGAGTTGAGGAGGCTTCTCTATTGAAGGTGGTATCTTAGGCTTTCCCTGGCCTAATTCTTCAAAATATCTCTTGCCCCCGTATGGCATAAGGGATGCTGAATCAAGACGGAATACATATTCAGCTATGCTGTCATTTTCTACTTCTTTTGTAGCTCCGTGAGTCAAACAAGCTTCCAGTGGCTCTTCAGGATTGCTTTCATGGAAGATCTCTTCAACTAAGGAGTCGACTGCATCAATTCTAAGGCATGTGCCTACGATAGTTGCAAATTTTGTGGCCTTAAATACATTGAAAACCGCCTCTTCACTACCTACTCGCAATGTCAGTTTCCCTTGCTGTACATCTATTAATGCTCCTCCGATGGCTAAGAATGGTCTCCCCAGGATAAGAGGAATATCTACATCTTCCTCCATTTCAAGCACAATGAAATCCATTGGGAAATAGAACTTGTCAACCTTGACCAGCATGTCTTCAATTACTCCATATGGATATTTAACAGAACGATATGCTAACTGAAGTGTCACACTTATAGGTTTCACCTCGCCCAAACCTAACTTCCTGAAAATAGAAAAAGGCATCAAGTTAATGCTAGCACCTAAATCACATAATGCTTTAACAAATTCAGAATTTCCTATAGTGCAAGGAATAGTAAAACTCCCTGGATCTTTCTGTTTCTGAGGTAGTTTATTCTGAATGATGGAGCTGCACTCTTCAGTCAAGGCGATGGTTTCATGATCTTCAAGTCTCCTTTTCTTTGACAGGATTTCCTTCAAAAACTTTACATAAGTCGGCATTTGAGCTAAGGCCTCTGCAAAAGGAATATTAATGTGAAGTTTCTTAAATATTTCAAGGAACTTAGCAAAATATTTATCTTCTTTGTGCTTCTGCAGCCTTTGAGGGAAATGTACAGGTGGCACATAAGCCTTAACGTCTTGGACCGGTGGAGGTGATTCGTCACTCTTATCATCATGACAGACTGATGGAGTGGAAGATGACTCAACTCTTGCTTCATTCTTTTCAATCTCATTCTATGAGTGATCTCTTCCTGTTGTGTTGTGACACGTCCAGAAAATGGATTTCTACTCCCAAGTGCAGGAGTGTCGAAGTAATAAATTAACCCGGTGAGATCGGGGTCAATCCACGAGGAAGAAGATTTAGATTCTGCAAAAACCAACAAAAATCTATAAGGAAAATATAATAGGAAAGAAAATATTATGAAATGAAGGTAGGTATAATGGTGAAACAAATTAAATTAAAATATGCTAAGGTTAGAGGTTCCACTCTTGGTATATGGTTTAAGTTATATTTAACTCTTTTTTTATCACTCAATTGGAATCGGAAGTTAGACCATTTAAGTTCTTTACACATCTATCAAGTTATATTTCTTTTCTTTTAGTTATATTACAATGGGTACTCTACACTCCTTATGTTAAATGGGTTCAAGTACTTATTGTGCCAATCAACTACCATAAATCAAGATTCCTTTGCCAGATGCAGGTATAACCATGCGGTTCTAGACGGATTCAAGTATTTATGGTGTTGTTTGTCTACAATGAATCAAGAATCCTTGGTCAGAGGTGCAGGTATAACCATGCGGTTCTTGACGGATTCAAGTATTCATTGTGCCAAGAATTGTCTACAATAAGTCAAGATCCCTACTTCACATAAGAGTAAGAGATGAAAATTCAATTCAATAAGAAAAGTAATATAAAACATGTAGATAAATTTACACAAATGAATATAAACTTTAAGACCATGTTAAGAGTTAAATAAATCTTTATTCACATACCAAGAGCTTCACCCTTCACCTTAGCAAAAAGGAATTTAGCTACTCATGATAGAAGAAAGAAAACAAGTAGAAGAAATAAAATGAGCAAGAGAGAAATTAGATTATCATAAAAGTTCAACAATACAACAATGTAAGGTGCACTTGGCAAGGAACCCAAGCTGCCCTCAAGCTTTTACAAGGCCTCTATTTATAGACACATTGAGAGGCAAACAAGTCAAAAATGGTAGGAATAAATTAATGCAAGTTGATTGAATTTGGTAAGGTAAAGTTGTCAACTTTGGTGTCTTCCACACATGCACCGACTTGTCCACCGAATTAGGCACCGTTCCTTTGACAATTTGATCTCGTGATAAACATCAAAGTTGTAGATAATTCTCTTATCTTTCTATAATGATAAGACTCATAATATTTGGAATTGTTTGGAGAAAGGTATGGCCCAAAGAGTGAAGACTGCCCAATTAACACGGCCAAGCAAACCAGCCCAAGATAATCCAATATTTGTCTTCAAAGGAGTCCAAATCTGATAAGAGTTTACAAACCAAACTTATAGGGCTATGAGTTATCTTTCTAACACTATCAAGAACGTAGTGATTGGATATTTGAGTGCAAAGTTATGCCCATTACACTGAACCTGCATCACAATGAAAAGTTTAACAATTAAGTGCAGTTATAAACAAGTTAGGTAATTTGATGACACTAATAGTATAAAATAATGGTTTTAACCTTTATTATTATACAAATTTAAGTGTTCATCATGTTGTCAACTTGTTTCCCATTCCTCAAGGTAACACCTTTACACTGTTATTTGGGATTGACTTCAGTATTGCTGGGTAAGGCACCTTGAGCTCTACTCTGTGTCTCTCTGGCTATCTGGCCAATCTGTACTTCGAGCTTCTAGATGGTAGCCTGATTCTGCTGTACTACATGGTCAATCTTTGCATCAATTTTCGCATCCATCCTCTTCATTGCAGCGTCTTGATTGTCCATCCTGGAATCAATCTTTGTCACGAATTTGACCAACATATCTTCCAGGGCTGGTTTCCTCTTTTGCTGATTGGGCACCTGATTCCTTTGAAAATTTCCCTGATTCTGAAAGCCAGGCGGAATAGACTTCGCATTGCTGTTCTACTGCTGATTGCTCCATGCGAAATTTGGGTGATTTCTCCAGCCAGGATTGTAAGTGTTCGAGTAGAGATTGTTGTATGGCTTATTAAAGTTCTGCACGTACTGTACCTACTCTGTACTACTACCACCTGCAAAAGAATTACCCATCATGCAATCTGTACTGGTGTGCGGTCCTCCACACATGTCACATCCTGAAGTAGCTGACTGGATAAAATTTATATTCCATTTGTTGATCTAACTTGACAAGGAAGCCACTTGTGCTTTGAGTGCTGTGATCTCGTCAACTTCGAAAGTTGTCGCTGGCCCCCCTACTTTTTTGGTAACTGCTCTCTCATTTGCCCACTGATAGCTGTTTGTAGATATATCTTCAATTAAATCACGAGCAATATCGGGTGGCTTGCTCATCAAAGCACCACTAGCAGCTGCATCTAACATGCTACGGTTCTATTGTGTGAGACCATTATAGAATGTCTGCACTACAAGCCAATCAGGTAAACTGTGGTGCAGGCACTTCCTTATCGAATCCTTATATCTTTCCCATGCGTCATATAACAATTCCGTCTCAAATTGCCCGAACTGAGTAATATCATTTCTCAACTTTGCTGTTCTCCCTGGTGGAAAATACTTAGCGAGGAAAGCTTGAGCAAGTCCTTCCCAAGTTGTGAAAGTATTCGGCGGCATTGAATTCAACCATAACTTAGCTCTGTCCTTCAATGGAAAGGGAAATATTCACAGCTAAATCATATCATCGGACACCCCATTTTGCTTGAAGGTTTCGCAAATCTCAAGGAATTGTTCCAAATGGTTGTTTAGATCATCGTACGGCATACCCCCAAACTGAACAGTGTTCTGAATCATCTAGATGATTGTCGACTTGATCTCAAAATTGTTTGCTGCAACTAGAGGTCGTCGAATGCTCGACTGATTTCCTACCATGGTAGGAATGGCATAGTCACGCAACGCCTTGGCATTCTCCAGATTTTCTTATTGCTGCAACTGGTCCTCCATGGTAACTTGCTGTCTTGCTTGTCTTACCCTCTGAATCAGCGTTTGTTCAATCTCTGAGTCAAAGGCTTCAAGAGGCTCTGAATTAGTACGTCTTGTACGTTTCATACACAGATAACTACCTGCAAAAACAAAGGGTCAAACAAGTAAGAAAACAATTGTGAAAAGAATTAGAACAAAAATAAAGAAAATTTCCAGATTAGTACCAAACTAAGTCGGTATCAATATCAATTATGACTAAATCGTCCCCGGCAACGGCGCCAAAAACTTGTTATGCCTTTTGTGTACTCGCAAGTATACGGGGTCGACACAAGTAATATAGATTATGAGTTCCAATTATCGTTCCCACGAGGACAATTAGTAATTGAATACCGAAAATAACCAAGTCCAATGCTAACTAGAATACTAACTCCAAGGTTGTGATAGGTAACTTGCAAACTAAGCAACTATAGAACTAGAAACTATAATGTAATTCTCGTCAAAGGTAAAGGGCACTAGGGAATCCGATTTCATCAACTAATCCTAATGATGTAAGATAACTATGCACGGATGTTCAAGCCAATAATTGATGATCATGTTATATAGCTATCCGAAGTCCTCTCTCTCGAGGTAAATCGAACCTATTCAACACACACTAACACCCTATCTCTCAGTGAATATCAACTATATGAGAATGCAATGAACATGGAAACATATAAAATCACATAACTTATACCAATATATCTCTATTTGGTTCCTAAGTTATGGTGTTAATTTATCGAACACGTTGTGGGCGTCTCCTCTCGGTACTTAACTCACAACAACAAGATATTGAATATTGGTGATCAAGCGATATACAATCAGTAAAGCATTAAATCAACACTCAATCAAATAACATAAATCATCCAAGTATGTATTAATCTCAATCACAATTCCTAGTAAGTTCCATCATCATCCCTAGTATAGAAAATTAGTTCATAATTAGGAAATAAGAATACATATTAGTTTTTATCAAGAATAACATGAATACCATAAGATTAAGGAAAAGATTATGATAGAAAAACTCTAAACAGCTGGACTCTCGTCTGAACCCGATTAGGTTGAGTTTCTCCGTGCACAAATCTAAATCCTACGAGCGATTGAAGTAGTCCGAAGAGTCGATCCGATGGCTAGTTTCCTAGGCCTTCTTCTCTTTCTCTCTCTCTCTCTCTCTCTCTCTCTCTCTCTCTCTCTCTCTTCCTTCTTCTCTCTCTCTCTCTCTCTTCTGTTCTCTGACAAACCTCGATCCCCCTCTTTAAAAATCCCGTTTTCCTTTTATAAGGCGAGCTAGGGCTGCAACTTAAACTTCACTCGCGCCTTGGCAACTCGCGAGCCAACTCGCGTGTGCCTCGGCCTTTTCTGAAAATTTTATCTTCGCAACTTGCCCAACTCGCGAGTAAGTCGCAAGGCAACTCGTTTGTGCCTCGATCTCTGGCTGCTCTGATGGTCTTCGCGACTTGCCCAACTCGTGAGTAAGTCGTAAGTCAAGTCGCGTGTGCCTCGGTCTTTTTGCTGGAATTTAGCCCTCGCGAGTTAGCAAAGGTGGGAGCAAGTCGCGACCCCAACTCGCGAGTCTTCTTTGGAAAGGATGAAAAGTGATCTTCGCAAGGCGGCAAGTAGCGAGCGGACGTTCAAGACGCGTTTCGGTCGGAATCAACCGAAGTCACCAACGGAACCTATCAAACCTGTACACTCAAGAAAACCATCAAATACCTCCCATAATTGCCCTAAAATGGACAAAAGCACAGATGAATGAGGCTCCATTTCCGGCAAGAAATGGTGCCAACAAGCTCGCTATAAGTGTTTGCTTTTTTTTTGAGAATTTTGGTAACCTTTGTAATAGTGATGATCCGCCCCTTTTATAATGTAAAGGGATGAAGTCATTCTGTTTTACATGGAATGTACTTACAGGAAATTAGGGATTAAATTGTATCCTTAAGAATAATTCTCTAATTGAAATATGATTGCTTGAAATTAAGGAGATTGAGACTGATTGAGACACTGCTAGTTGACAGGATCAAATCCTTTTATTCTTGGGATTCTTTTCTAGGCGAGCTTCGAGCTGGGTGTCGTGTAAGCTGGAGTTAGGCCGTTGAAGAGAGGTGGCGTACAATGTTTTTAGGTCGCCTGGGCACGGCAACTCGCGTAGAGTCTTTTTCTTCACATCTGTTGGAATGAATTTGTTTGTCGTATTGGGTTCTATTAGCTTCTTTAGCCCGTTGGGCCTCGTTGACTTTTTCAAGTCTATTTGGCTTTGTTGGTTTACTCGGGCCTATTGGGCTTTATAGATATTTCTGGGCCTATCCAGGCCTAATGAAATTGGACACATAATATGTACGTATTCTGATGCTTCGCGGATTGCTATCATTCATTTTGTTCCCTACTCTTATTATGCAAATATACATTGTTCATTGTTTCTTAACATACAATTCTTTAAGATAATGTATCTCCGAAAGACCGAAATCTTCCACTTCTATCACCATTTCGTCTTTATCTAATTTATTGAACATACATATTCCATATTTTGCTCTAGTTCTGTCTAAATTAAGAGTATATTTGAGATTGCTGTAATTTATGAAATAATCACTTATTTTATAATCTATAATATAAAAAGTATTTGATAAATTAATTAAAAATTAATAATTTCTTAAAATGCTGATTTAATATCATAATTTTAAAAGTAATATAAGAAATAATCAACTTTTAAATTAATTTACTAACCAATTTTTTAATCATAGATTATGAAAATAAGTAATTATTTCACGAGATATAGTAATCTCAAACATGCTCTAAAACCTATAAATCATGGAGTATAATGTTGTTTTCAATAAAAACTTATACATAGCGTAATATTGTCAATTAAGATACAATATTGGTAGTAAAGATTAAGGCGACCTGCCATTTTGACCCAATGAACTTCACAACTTGTTTCCATACCTAATTTTATTTGAATGTACTGACATCCATGTCTCTGTTTCATTCATATTCTTCACAATTGTTCACTTCAAATTTTCTTACCACTTTTTTTCGCCACTCAATGCTAACATTATATAGGTATTTATATAGGAAAAAAAACTAGGACAAAAATGACCACTTCCTAAATTGATAAGATTTTAGACTCAAAACAAGAGTCCAAACGAAACATGAAAACTAAGCTGCGACCAGTGGATTACGCCCCTGGTCACGCAGCTCTTTGCCGCTTCTTGCTTCACACGTGACCTACGGAGTGACATGTGGGTCGCGCTCTAGGTCACACAGCTCTCTCACTCTTTCTGCTTTTGCTGTTGCGACCTGTGGTAGCTCCTCAGGTCGCGCCGTTCTCTGCCATGAAACTCTACTGAATGCGAAACTGATATACTTTTGATTCAAACTTCACAAAATCTAACAGATGTGTAGCATACCATGAAATAACTTGTTTAGTTGCATCAAAATATTTTGTATAATTTGCTTGTTAGAGCCCAGAAAAGCACTTGGAAATTGATCATAGTTCATTTTCATTTTTAGAAATCGGTGGGAGGGTACAAGGATTCCCTAATGAGTATCTTAGTTAGGGACAATTTTCAGGAGAGTTTACTTTTATTAGAAATTGCAAGGTATAAAGCATCATGCTGATTAATATGTTTCAGTAATTTATGAATACACTGCCTTTTGATCCTAATATCATAATGTTGAGAATATAGTGTGATCTTTGCTGCTATTAACAATTTGAATTAGCTATTGGATGAATAATTTGAATTTCTAATTCTCTGGAATTCAGATGGCCTTGGTCTTGAAACACTAAACACTGCCTTCCCTTGGGAGAAAAACTTGCATACATCGGATGCAATGCATCCTGCCACATGGAATAGACACCAAAATTGATTGATTATTTATGTCATATGCCATGATAAAAATAGTTAAGATGCATCCAATACATACAAGTTTTTCTCTTCCCTTGTTACTCAAATCACTTGATGAAGTTAACTATGTTTCTTTTGTTTATTCTGGAGCCGCCAACCTCACATTTCTTCCATAAATTTTTTTAGTTTTGTGAAGCAAAATATGGACTATTTTTACTATTGGCCAGGCACACCCAAAGTTGCTTTGGATTGTGTTAAACTGTTTGTGTGTTTGGGAATTGATTATTTTCTTATCTCAATTACTTTATGAGATATTTATTATCCAAAAAAACTTAAGAGCCCTTCTGGCATTACCAATAAAGGATCTCAATATGTATTATATTTCAGATGTTTGAGTCGCTGTTTTTCCTTGGCGAAATCTTGGAAAATTTTCTGACACTAATGTTCGTTTCTGTGTTATAAATTATTATTGGATATCACTTACTTCTCTCGTGCACTGATATTGTTACTGTTTTAGGGATTAAAGTAAATATTGTGGCGTTTATAGATTTCCTCAACTTATAGTATGATTGATTGCTCATGTATTTACATTTGCTTAATTTTTCTAAAGTGGTAGATGCTGTTTGAATGTTTAATCCTTAATTTTATTCTCTTCGAACTTTTGATTGGTAGTTAATATGTCCTTATCTCATATTCTGTTGCTTACATCTCTTGTGCCATGGTTCAATATACTTTCATGGTATAGTTGGCCCTAGGGATGGACATTTATGGGATTGGTTTGTTTTTAGGATGAACCGATAAAAACCAACATTGGACCAATTAAATTTGTGGCTCTATTGGGCCAAAAATGTAAGACACTTTCCATTAATGCCTATCTGTTGTTAAAAGTAAAATTGTCTGTCAAATTGTCAAGAATTTATAAAAAAGAAGAAGATGAAGAAAATTGCAAGATATTGTAGTGCAAATTGTTTTGGATGTAAACAAGTTATCTTAGAGGAGATGTTTTTAGTGTGGTGCGAAGGCGGATGAAAATGAGATAGAAACTTTTAAAAAAAAGAATTAAGTTTTTTTTTTATTTTATAAAATATATAAGTTGATTTTCGCGATTAAGTTTTTGGTTAGAAATTCGAACAAAATACCAAACGAAATTAATCGGTTTTTTAAAAATCAAAATGAATCGTATCGAATAAAAGGATACAACCCAAAACCAATTGAACCGATTTGGTTCATCGCTTCGGATCGGTTTAATGGTTTTCTAGCCACCCCTAGTTGACTCAACGACTTATATGTTTGATCCTTTCATGGTATGGTTGAGCACATTTGTTGTTTGTATTGATTTAGCTTGTTTGGTATTGAAATTACATATATTGCGCATGCATAACCTTGAAACGTATATGTTTTGGACTTTTAAGTGGTAACTGACACAATCGTAGTGTACTCACCTTTATTTACCTTTTTTGTGCTTATTCATCTCTGCCATTCTACCTTATATAAAATGGGCGCCCCAATAGTGATGAGACAATTCCTCTTTGACATACCATGAACTTCAAATGGCCTACCATTTAGAGCCTATTGTCAAAGTTCATAACCATTCTTGGAAGTGGGTGTCATGGGAAATTGAGATCACAATAGGAGCTTTTGGTGAGTACAAGGAGTCTCATTTTACATGTCATTTCTCCGAAGGGTCTCTTTGGAGATCCGACACCATCAGAAAATGCAAGGTATGATCCACTATTTTCAGTATTATATTCAAAGAGGTGCATCCTGTATATTGATTTATATGATTTTTTAAGTTTTGTTTGCTGTTACATTCGAAGTTGCAAAGTCGTAGGGAGTAGATTGTCTATAGGAAATTTATAGGGTTCAGTAGCACCACTCTTATGTTTATATTGCTGGTTCTTTCCACATTTGATACTCTGGTTCTTTTAAGGATCCCTAGCATGCAATGAGACGACATTTTTGGTTTCCAAACTATAACTTGTTTACACGATTTATTGCGGTGATTGGAGTGAAGGGCTTGAGAAATTAGGATTCCAATTTTGTCATACATGGAATCATTTTTCAGGGGAGTTTTCTCACTAATAATTTGGTTGATGTAACACATCTTTGTCAGCTAACAGTCTTTAATAAAACTTGATATGTTGTGCTTGTTGAGTTTTTAACGCATTGGATTTGGGAATTCAATGTAGTAGTACTTTATATTTTCAGATTTTTTTTCTACTGCTTATAATGTGTTGTAATTGATTCTTGTTCTTTTGAACAAAATCAGATATTACTTTTTTTGTGCTTGCGAACTTCTTGTTATATATGTCGTTAGCGTTTTAATGTTAGTTTGTGTTTTTTTTATCTGATGCTTAGGTAGTTTATGTAGAAGAAAAGATATGAATTCATCATCATCAGCATTCATCAGATGTTGTTACATCAGAAGAAAGAAAGAACTGCCTCTTGGATCATTCATCTGCCAGAAGTGATGAAACTCTCGATCCTAAACCGATGAGTGTGTATGTATCTCATAACGAAGATGATAACCTTAGTCATACTCAAATCATTAGGTCATAAAAAAGAAAAAAAACTAGAGAGAGAGAATTCTGGAAACATTTCTTGAATTCTTAATCCTTAGCAATACATGTCCAGAATATGTATGGTTCTGATCAAGTCTTAACAAACTATGACCAAGCCTCAACAACCTTTGGGAACATTTGTAACCATTTCTAACAACTCAACCAATGAGAAGGTTGCTGACATGGCATAACAATTGGTCTTGACAGACCTTAAATAATAGATTCAGCTGAGCTAGATCATTTTACTAACTAACTAGCTAATTGACTAATTGAGTATTAATATCAGCTTCAGAGGTGAAAGTGTTTGTACTAATACTCAAGTGTTTGATGAAATGCCTCTTGAGCCTTCTTCATTGTTAGCTGACACCATCATATTGCTCATGTTGCTCAGCTTGTGATCTTCAGTATGCTCAACATCCACCCTCAAGTAAAACAAAGGATTAACAACAGTGAGCTTGAATTATAGATGAGCAAATCGATCAGCAGTTAAGTCCTTAGTGCGTAGATCAACAATTTGATCTTATGAAGGAGTGTATCTGACATCAATTTGCTAAGCTGTGACCTTTTCTTTTAGGAAATGAACATATACTTTAATGTGTTTTGTCCTAGCATGAAACACATGATTTTTGGCAAGAGCTTGGGCAGCAACGTTATCACACCACAAGATAGGACAAGAAGAAAAAGTCAAGCTAAGTTCTTTGAACAATGAAGACAACCAAAGAACTTCAATAGTGACTTGAGCTAGCGCCCTGTATTCAGCCTTTACTAGAACGGGCAACAACTTATTGTTTCTTTGACGTCCAAGTAAGAAGATTAGGTCCCAAATAAACACAATACTTAGTAGTTGATCTTCTATGATCACTAGAGCTAGCCCAATCAGAATCAACAAAACATTCCAATTTTAGTTGAGCAGTAGGGTGGAAGTGCAGGCCAAACTGAGTTGTGTCTTTAATGTACCTGAGAACCCTCTTAAAAGTTTGCCAATGGACATCAGTTGGAGCCACAAGGAATTTGGCTGAGTTTTTTGACAATGAAGGAAATATCAGGTTTTATTAAAGTAAGGTACTGGAGAGCTCCAATAGTACTCCTATACAGTAAAAGGTCTATGAAAGGTTCCTTTTCCAGCCTGCTCAGCTTGACATTAACAGCATTAGGTGCAGTACACCCTCTAGCATCCAACATTTTTGTTTTAGCAAGAAGATCCATTGCATATTTATATTTAGAGAGATGAAGCCCAACAACTTTTTTGACAGCCTTAAAACAAAGGAAATATTGAAAGGATCCCAATGTTTTGAGTGCAAAGCATTTATGCTGTGATGACAGAATGGATAAGCTGATTGTCATTGCATGCGACAAGAATGTCATCCACGTATACTAGCAATAGAAGAACATCAGTCTTGGTTCTCTTAATGAACAGAGAATTATCTGAGCTCGAGCTAGTGAATCCCCATTGAACAAGTGCAGCCCGTAGTTTCTCAAACCAAGCACTACACCATGAAAAAGAAAGAACTAGAGAGAGAATTCTGGAAAACATTTCTTGAATTCTTATTGAATACCTTAGCAATACATTACCAAAATATATATATGATTTTGATCAAAGCCTTAACAAACTATGATCAAGCCTCAATAACCTTTTGGAACATTCATAATCGTTTATAACAACTCAACCAATGAGAAGGTTGCTAACATGGCATTAAAATTGATCTTGACTGAACCTTGAATAACAGCTTTAGCTGAGTTGGATCCTTTTACTAACTAACCAGCTAATTGACTAATTGAGTTAATATCAGCTCAGGAGGAGAAAATGTTTGATATTAATACTAAGGTCTTTGATGAAATGCCTCTTGAGCATTCTTAATTGTTTGCTAACACCATCATGCTGCTCAACTTGTGCTTGATATTCAGTATGCTCAACAGGTCAAAACTAATTCGTGGCATAGATGAAATCTATGCTGATGGTCAGAAAAAATCGTCAAACCAGAGAGAGACTTTTGGAATCATCCCTTAAGAAATTATGCATGAGATGCTAGTATTTGTACAAAAACTTGTTATTTCTCTAATTTTCTTGTTTTTTTCTTTTGAATTGTTACAATTTAGGAGTTAAAAGAAGAGACATGACTCGAACTTACAATCTCATTGATATAAATGTGAGAGACTTATCATGAAGTCAATCTTATCTCATTTGTAAATTTTTTTGTTGTAGATATAATATATGTTGAATATATACGTGATATATATGTCAAAAATTATTACTTGATTAATGAACATTATGCATTGGATTACTTATAAGAATGAATTTTTGTGTTCGTTATATTTTTGGAATAAAATGTAGATACTTAAGAATGTTGAAGCAAATAAATAGTTAAGCTCAGTAATATTTTCTGTAAAAATACAATAAAAAAAGATTTTTCTTTTTGGTAGAAGGGAGGACATAAGCCTAGAAAATAGAGAGGAAACTAGGAACCAGACAGCATCCTAGCCATGGCTAAGCCTGCAGAGTCATCAACAAAGAGCTTCACAACACTGGAAGGCGGTTCATCAAAGAAAAGAATACCCACCTTCAAACAGTGGCCTAATTGAGCAAGGCCATCAGCCAGCACATTTCCTTCTCTAAACACATGGCTAACAGCACAATTCCAATCAGCTCCCATCATCTTTTTGCAACCTTAAACAAGACTAAAAAAAGGATGATTTAAGTTCAGATCCTTGCTCAATAAAACGAACTTTCACTAAGCATTCAAAGCATACATAAACACTGTTAAATCTATTTTTTACAAATGTAAATATAAATATAGAATTATGTTTTTCAAGAAATTAGAGCTACTATTTATGCAAAACTTGTCGTTATGCTTACAATTACCTTGGTGTAAATGTGAAATCTTCTTGATGCAATTATATTATAGATTGTTCCTTAGATTTTATCTAATCCTTGGTCATTTAAGTCTCGTGTGCATTGATTTCGTTAGTGTATTAGCAGTTAGGGTAAATTTTGTGGAATATATATATATATATATATATATATATTTCTTCATCTTATCAGTATGGTTGATTTTTCATGTAATTGATGTTGGGGCTTAATTTTTCTAATGCAGTACACATGTTGTCCCTAAGTACACCTTGATTTTTGTTCTCTTTGTAAATTTTATTGGTTACCATGATCAATGTGTTATATTTCTTGTGCTTTGGTTCAGTATAAATTTACGTTATGGTTGAACTCTAACGGCTTAAATATTTGATCCTTTTATGGTATAGTTTTGCGCGTATGTTGTTTGTATAGATTTAAATTTTATGATACTAGAATTACATGTATTTGTGTATGCATAGTCTTGAAATTTACTTGTTCTAGATTTTGTAGTGGTAACCGAAGTGTACTTATCTTGTCAAGTACTGAAACTATATGTGTTGTGCTTGCATAGCCTTGAAATTCACCTATCCTAGACTTTTCAGTGGTAACTAGTATGTATTTATCTCATCTGACATTGAAACTACCCGAATTGCATATGCATAGCCTTAAAAAATTCACCAATTCTAGACCTTTTAATGGTAAACCACATGTGTGTTTCGCATTTGACATTGAAACTACACGTGTTGGACATGCATAGCCATGAATTCACTTGTTCTAGACTTTTTAGTGGTAACCGACGTGTATTTATCTCGTCTAATCATATTGAAACTACACGTGTTGAGCATATGCATATATAGACTTGAAATTCACCAAATCTAGACTTTTCAGTTTTAACTGACATGTACTTATCTCATATGACGCTGAAATTATACGTGTTGCGCATGCATAGCCATAAAATTTATTCGTTCTAGACTTTTCGGTTGTAATGGACGTGTACTTATTTTACCCTACACTAAAACTACACGCATTGCGCATGCATAACCTTAAAATTCATCTACTCTAGACTTTTCAGTGGTAACTGACATGTACTTATCTCATTTGACATTGAGACTCCACGTGTTGGACACGCATAACCTTAAAATTCACATGTTCTAGACTTTTTAGTTCTAACCAACGTGTACTTATCTAATTTGACATTGAAACTACGCATGTTGGGCATACATAGCCTTAAAATTCGTATCTTTTATGGTAACCGACGTGTATTTATCTTATCTGACACTAAAACTACACGTGTTACACATGCATAGCCTTAAAATTTACACCTTCTAGATTTTCAGTTGTAATCAACATGTACTTGTCTTATCTCTGACACTGAAACTACACATGTTGCGCATGCATAGCCTTAAAATTCACTCGTTTTAGACTTTTCTGAGATAATCGACGTGTACTTATCTCATCCACATCTTTTGTGTCTATCCCATTTCTGGCCACTTACCCTATATAATGTGGGTGCCCTAATTACAGTAATGAGACAACTCTTCTTTACATACCATGAAACTTCAAATGGCTTACAGTCTAGAGCCTAATAAGCTAGAACTAAAGGAACTTGTCAAAGTTGTTAACCATTCTTGGAAATGGGTGGCATGGGAAAATGATTGTTCAAATTGCAAGGTATTATGCATTGTTTTCATCAGCAATAGTTTCTAAGAGGTGTTGTATATTGGTGTTCTGTGATTGTTTAAGTTTTGTTTGTTTGTTTATTTGTTGTCGTGATATATTTTAGTCTTCTCTACTGATTATAATTTGTTGCAATATCTGAACAAAAATCACATCTTCTTGTGCGTGCACATTTGTTAATTATATAGTTGGCATTTTAATGTTCATTGATATGATTTCTATTCGATGCTTATCCTAATTAATAATGATATGCTAATTTTGATCAATCAGATATATTTACGATCTCAAAGAAGAGATAGATGACATGAAATCGCAAGAGTCCTAAGTTCTTTTAACTGGTCCGATAAGGAGCACAAATGTTGAAGGAGCTTGAAGGACCATTCCATTGTCAGATGTTTGATTTTGTTCTGTTAGTGGAGAGTATCAAATCTTTGAGTAAAGACACTTGGTGGAGGTGCCATGAAAGATATTTTAGTACTCCACGATTAAGTTGAGAACAACCAAAGTGAAAGTTACCAAACAAATTTGTAACTTTTTTTTTATTATTTTTTAGAGATTATACTCATATAGTCCTTGACCGCGAAGTTAATATAAAGGATATTTTGATACACCAGTTTATGGAGATTTTAAAATTTTGGATATAATTTGGAAGTATTTTGTCCAAATTTGTTGAATACTTAGAACTTGGACAAAGCATAGTGATTTTTTGAAATTATTATTTTAAGAAATTATGTACGAGAAGCTGTTTCTCTAAAACTTGTTACGTCTATTATTTTCTTCATGTAAATGTGATTTATACTGAACATATATAGCAACATGGTTACTTATTAGCCAATAGAATTATTGGATTATTTATTTGAATGTATTTATAAAGTAAAAAGTATATCAATCATTACTATAGATTTTAAAAAAAGGACACTACATAAAAAAAGAAAATAAGCATTTATGAATTATGAACCCATTTAAATATTATTTTACAAATTTAATTATAAAATGTGGTAAATATAAGGATATTAATAAATTGGAAGAAGTGAAACATAAAAGTCAAGCAATAATGAATTAATTCACACTCCACTCTGAATTTTTTTTGGATAATGTAAGTATATTAACCAAAGAGACAAAACAAAAGTAAAAGGGCATACCCCAGCAAGAAGATCACAATGTCAGACAAGGGACAGGCCCCCTACCAACCGAAACTCAAAAAACAGCAAAGCATAAACCCTGTCATAGGGTACAACCAAAAGAAACTACCAGAACGACATCAAAAGGGACAAACCCCCTAAAAGGCACAAAAAAATAGAATCAGATAAATCCCAAGACTGGTGGAGCCACCTATTAGTAGGAGAAGACATCACACCTAGATAAGGAATTAAGACGCATACAAACATCTCTAACAATGGAACGAACAACTACGGTAACAAGTTTAGGTAACTCGCCATGCATCCTAGCATTCTGCTCACGCCAAATAGCATAGACAACAGCCGTAAGTATAATACGCACCACCCACCCATGAAGTTGCCGACCGCGGAAATGGCAAGACCAAAGAATAGTAGCCTCCTAGCTCCGAGCATGCAGAGATAATCTGCACTTCCTTAAAGGGCAAACCAAACCTCGCAAGAATAAGAACAATAAAAAAAGAGATGAGGGACATCCTCATAACTCCCTCTACAAAACACACAACGAATAGCCGGAATCAAGCCATAAACAAGAAGCTTATCCTGAGTAGAAAGAGCACCCCTAATGGCCAGCCAGAAGATGAAAGCATGTCTAGGAATTGATTTAGAATGCCAAACAGACCTAAACCAATCAACCACTGGCTGCCGAGACCAAAGAGCCTTTCAAGCATTATGAATAGAGAAAGCCTCCCGAGAGTCCTCAACCCAACACAAAGTATCAGTTTGAGAGTTATTAGGCCTGAAGGAATCAGGGGTACCACTGATAATGTCAATCCAATTCCCGGTTAGGGAACGAGGCCAAGCTCAATCCCTCCCCTGAATAACATCCGCCACCCTAGTATAAAGACCAAAATCAGAATCATAAATAATTCGACGCCCAAACACCTCCACCAAAGGACCCAATGGATGCCAATAATCAAACCAAAGGGAAATATCCTCCCCATTACCCACCCGAAACTGCATCAACCGCCGCACAAGACACCGAAGGCCCAGAATTTTCCTCCAACTCCACGAGCAATCCTCAGGGCACCTAACCTCCCACACATTCTTTCCCTTAAGCAGAGTAGATCTAACCCACAACACCCAGACAGAAGACCTCAAATTGCTACAGATAGCCTACAAATTCTTACTTATGGCAGATTTATTCCAACACTCAACTCTCTTAATACCGAGTCCACCCTCCTCCTTCGGTAAACACACCAAAGACCATGCAACATTTGCCCCACCTTTACCTAAATCTGAACCCTTCCAAAGAAAACTACGCAAAGTAGTTTCAACCTTAATCACCACTGACTTAGGCAAGATAAAAATGGAGGACCAATACACCTGGATAGAGAACAATAGAGATTGAATGAGCTGAAGCCTCCCTGCAAAAGAAAGAACCCTACTAGTCCAACTCTTAACTCTCGCTACAATCCTATCGACAAGAACCCTACAATCCACTGCCATAAGCTTAGTAGAAATAAGAGGAACCCCAAAATATCTGACAGATAATACCCCTTCCTGAAAACCTAGAATCCCAAGCAACTCTTGCTTAATCTCAGAAGACACACCAGCCACAAAAAGATTGCTCTTGCTAGGATTAGAAATCAACCCAGAAAGAGCTTGGAACTGACCAAGGACAACATTAACCGTAGCAATTGACTCCCTCTTTGCCCTACAGAAAACCATAAGATCATCCGCAAAGCATAAATGTGAAATACCAATCTTCCCACACCGCCAATGGTACGCAAACTGACCCTCCTGCTCCATAATACGCATCAACCCCGAGAAGACCTCCATAGCCAGCACAAATAAACAAGGGGACATAGGATCCCCCTGCCTCAAACCTCGGCCACTAGCAAAGAAACCATTCAACTCGCCATTGACAGAAATAGAGAAGCGGGGAGTAGAAATACACTCAGAAATCCAAGCTATCATCTGCTCCGGGAAGCCTAAAATCTGTAAAATAGCCACTAAGAAATCCCACCGCATAGAATCATAGGCTTTCATTAAATCTACCTTCAGCACACACCTAGGATGACCCCCATCACGATGATAGTTCCTTAACAATTCCCGCGACAGTAATATATTATCACTAATCCTCCTATCAGCAACGAAGGCCGACTGAAAAGGACTAACAATATCAGGCAGTACCATCTGAACACGATTCGCAATAATTTTGGCAATGCATTTGTAGATAGTGTTACAACACGAAATAGGCCTAAAATCCCCAACCTTAGAAGGATTAGGAATCTTAGGAATAAGAGCAACCACAGTAGCATTCACTTGCTTGAGCAATCTCCCGGAGCTAAAAAATGAACGAATAGCACGAAGAAAATCATCACCAACAACAGACCAAGCTTTCTTGAAGAAAGTAGCATTATACCCATCCGGACCAGGAGCTTTATTATCTTTTAAAGAGAATAAAACTGCCTTAATTTCATTATCACTAACCTCTCTACCCAAGGTAGCACACTGATCACCAGAAATCCGCTTCGGGAGAGCCCGCCTCACTAAATCAAGGTCAATCCTAGGGCCTCCAGCAGGTGTTACGCCTTTTTGTACCCGCAAGTATACGGGGTCTGTACAAGTAATACAATGATGAGTAAATTATCGTCTCCACAGGGATATTTAGGCGTTGAGTACTAAAAATAACTAAGCCTATTTCTATTTGGATAATCGAAAGGTTTAAAATAACGAATTAAAAGATAAAAATATAAAGACATAAAAATAAGCAAACAACCAATATGAGAGATTAGCTAGGGTATTTGAATTCTCCTAATCCATCCAATTGAGTTTCATGAAAGCACATTGTTATAGTTTAATTATTCATGTTGATGATCGTATTTATCTAAATTATCCAAAGTCCCCTCTCGAGGTAAATCGGACATATTCCACATACACTAATATTCTATCTCTCGATGGTATATCCAAGTGCATAAAAATGCATTAGTCACAACAAACACCCTATATGATCACACAAGCAAATTAGTATATCTCTATCTAATTCTACTTGTGGTGGACATTATATTGAGCACGTTGTGGGAGTCTCCTCTCGGTACATAACACATAACCAATTTATCATCTAAATGTAGACCTTTACATCCAAAAGCATTAAACACAATAATACCACTCAACAACATAGTAATCAACCACAACAAATTAAACAATTAATTCATTCAATCATCATAGAATAAGATCCATCAAAACCCTAACTTACAAATTTAGTTCATAATCAAAGATTTACAACTAACCATGTTTTCCAATTAATAAAGAGAGTTACAAGCATGAAAATAAAGAAGGAAAGGGATAGAAAAACTCTAGGTGTGATGAACTTTCGTCCTCCTCCTTATTGTGAATTTGCCTAGCTTCCACTTTCTCTAAATCCAAGCTTGATGGTGAGATTTTGGCTCAAGGATTGAATCCAATCCCTCTTGGTTCCAAGGTGATATTCTTCTCCCCTCTTTGCCTCTTCTCTTCTCTCTTGGTCTCCTCTTGGTCCTCTCCTTAGAGCCCTAGCCGAACTCCCTCTCTTTAGAGCCATTTTTCTACTTATAGACATTGGAAATAAGGTTTATCGCGTTGCCATCGCGACCGTGGGTCGCTACCGCTGGTCGCGACACTGTGGTCGCGGTGCTCACTGCCAAAAAATTAAAGTTTCATCGCGACCGGCGTATCGCGACCAACGGTCGCGGTACTAGGTGGCGGTGCTCACTGGTCCAAATTTTAGGATTGCGCACTGTTACGAAAATGACCATAACTTTCTCTAAAAAACTCGAAATCACGAACTGTAAAATGCATTGGAAAGTAGACATCTATATATTTCCATACATATAAAGCTCGAAACCCAGTTCATCCTCTAAAATGTATTACGGCCTCCGAAACATGACTCGTGACTTAACTCTCGATATGAAAGTTGTGAGTCTGCGCACTGTTGTGAAAATGAGCATAACTTTTTCTAGAAAACTCGGAATCACAAACCGTAAAATTTGCCGGAAAGTAAACATCGTGACCTTTCCAAATATAAGGCTCTCAACCCAGTTCATCTTGTAGAATTTATGGTAGCCTCCAAAAGATGACAGCTGTGCATTCCCAAATCTTCAATTTAATCCACCAAGGCTCTTCAATTACGTACAAAACTTTATTACTTGCACACTAGATAAAAACATTAAAAACAACCGATAATTACCCGAGAATAGAACACAAGTAGGTGAATAAAGGTACTAGTGAAGGTCCATTTTTAATCAAGAAATGGAACCACCAAATACTCCCAAACCTAACTTTTGCTCGTCTTCGAGCAAAATCGGAACGAAACAAAAATGCAAACAAAACGAAAGGAAAACAAAATAACAAATAACAAAAAACAAACAACTAGCTTAAACCACTTTCGTAGGTAACACAATGGCACTTAGCATGTGCCACAAGCCTTTAAACCCCTAGGTGTCCCTAGTGGACGAGTTATAGTCTCGTGAGGGTTTACCAGCTACGATACCCACAAACGCATCTCTGAACTTTGAAGAACAATTAAATTTGCCAAATAAAACACAAACCATTAAGATAAAAGTTAACAAATTCAATAAGTACAAATTTGAAAGCATCCCCTCATCAGAACTTTGAACCCCTTGCCACACACATGCCAACACTCTAAGAATCTTAAAACGAAAACAATTGTGTTCAAATAACCAGGATGGAATTCGCCTCGACTTTAAATCTCTCAGGATAATTCTCTCGAAAATCGTTCAAAACCTAGACAACACACTCATCAAACACATGCGGAAAGAATTTATGCTCAAAGAAATACGAGTATACATCGCATGCGAAAATTAATTTGAAAAACGCTATTTTGTCGCAAATACATCTCATTGAAGGAATCAAACATTATGAACAAGATATCAACATGAAAACCTCTACATTAAAGCTAGACTCCCCAAAAGATCAGTAGGTCTTAATAAAGGTTGTAATGGGGCTATTGGGTGATAGGTTAAGAAAGAAATGGTAAAAAGGAATGCAAAAGCCTTCTATCAAATTGAGAGATTACATGACATTTTTCAATACATGAATCATTCTCTTTCATTTTTTTTCAATTCTTATGCCACAATGTTTTGCATGATTCCTTTTGTTTCTTCTTTTCTTTTCATTTGTTTTCTTTTCTTTTTCAATAATCACAACAATAGCAACATTTACCTTGGCATATTTCATATATACTTCATCCATGCAATTATTCTATTTTCTTTTCATCTTAAAATGATCCAAGCTAAAAGGGTAAGGCTATTTCATATTCAGAGCTTGACTTTGGATTTATGTAGGTGATAAAAGAAAAAGCTTCTAAGTGTTTGGCTTCAAAATGGTTATTGGAGCACATACAAGGGTAGGATGAATATTTAGTTTTTTTAGTGGTTCAACATGCATAGCCTACATCACATCTAGCAGAGAGTACCAACAAAAACATATGATAAACACACGATATCTTATAAGTTGTTCAAAAATGTTCAATGCAAAACCTAAATAAGACCAAACTAATCAATCAAAATTGAAGATAAGTGTTTATAGAGTAGAAACGAAAATACCCTCTCAAATAACAACGTATAAGCTCAAAAACTCACTGGGCAAGTCTCCACTATTTATCCTAGTCGATCAAACATGACATGTTTTCACAAGAAGATAAACAAAGTACAACACAATGCGGTGCAAAACATGGCACAAAAAAAATTTTGAGTGATCCCAAACAAATTCAAATTCATTGAAAAAGCTAGCAACTATGCATCAACGGAAAGCGCACATAAGACAACAATAATGGTTCTAAAATGTTCAGAGTCTAAACTAAACACACTATATGTAACCTTAACACACTAGACAAAAACTAAACGTACGTGGTATTGTTATACCTAAGTCTTCCAAACGCAAAATGCGCGTAAGGAAAGTCTAGGTTTCCAGCCGATATACATTAACTAACCACAACCAAAACACAAGAAAAATTAAACGAAAATAAAATAACCAAAAACCACCCCCAAACCTAAGATAAACATTGTCCCCAATGTTTTAACACCTTACGTATGAGGAAAAAGGGGCTTACAAAGAAAATAAAAACTAAAAACTAGAAATAAAAACTAAAAAAAAAACAATCTAACTAGACACAAAAACAAAAACATAAACACAGAACAACAGTCCTAATATCCACAACTAACAATCCTAAATATCCACAACTATCACTTCATCCAACCTCACGCCCCTGTACTTCGTATTTTCAACACAAGGCACAACACTTCTAATAAGGTTCATGGGAAAGAGTTACGAAACACTAAAATAAATAAATAAATAAAAAAAATCAAAATAAAAGAAAAGAAAATAATGTACAGATTTTACCTCATCGCTTGAGCTTTCGCCCACCTGCCCATAATTGGTATCTCCTCATCAGCTTACCGCACCATCCTACCCAAATGACTGGAAGAGAAGATGACTCTCCCAGCACTGCATACCTAGAATGCGAAGGTATCTTGTTACGGCCCAAGTGCGGTGGCTTCTCAAAAGGCGGAGGCGGTTTGGGCTTCCATTCTCCGAGGTCTACAGAAACGTATGTATCTTGGTAGCTTTCTTCTTTTGTAGTGGTACTCTGGACTAGACAAATCTCAAGCGGCTCTGGAAAGGTAGATGTATCATCTTCATGTAACTAGCTCTTGCTCCCTTCCATCTCTTCAACCCAAATCTGCTGCTTAATTTGCTCTTCGATTTCCACAGCCATTTTATTGCATTGCACCATAGGATATGGTTCGTGATCTTGCCATTGGATCTCTGTAGCTAATTGGTTGCTTTGAATCGTCAAGCTTTGAGCATCTGCTTGAGTCTGTTGAGCGACTTAGTCACTATGCTAAGCAATTCGAGCATGGCTCCTGGCAAATGGATTGCCCACCTGACAATCAGTACTAACATGCAGCCCTCCACATAACAAACATCTCAGTGGTGCTCCATAGTCTATAGTCGGGTAGGGGTTGTTCTGTTGAAAGTATAGATAGTTCTCATACTGTTGTTCCTCAGAACGGTTCTCAGCAAACGGATTGCCCATCTGACAATCAATACTCACATGCGGCCCCCCCGCATAAGAAACAGCCCAAAGGTGCTTCATAGTCTCTAGTCGCCACTTCTTCGGTAAGCTCAGGTGCCTCATACTAAGAATACATTTCCTCATCGCTTGAGCTTTCGCCCACCTGCCCCATAATTGGTATCTCCTCATCAGCTTACCGCACTATCCTAACCAAATGACTGGAAGAGAAGACGACTCTCCCAGCACTGCATACCTCGAATGCGAAGGTATCTTTTTATGGCCCAAGTGCGGGTTCTGCTCAAAAGGCGGAGGCGGTTTGGGCTTTCCTTCTCCGAGGTTGACAGAAATGTATGTATCTTGGTGGCTTTCTTCTTTAGCAGTGACGCTGTGGACTAAACATAACTCAAGTGGCTCTAGAAAGGTAGATGCCTCATCTTCATAAAACAAGTTCTTACTCCTTTCCGTCTCTACTTGATCGACCCAATTCAGCTGCTCAACTCGCTTTTCGATTTCCACGGCCGTTTCATTGCATTGCTCCATAGGATATGGTTCGTGCTCTTGCTATTGGATCTCTGTAGCTAATTGGTTGCTTTGAATCGCCAAACTTTGAGCATTTGCTTGAGTCTGACAATCAGTACTAACATGCAGCCCTCCACATAAGAAACATCTCAGCGGTGCTCCATAGTCTAAAGTCGGGTATATCAATACCGATTCGATCCGAGATCTTGGAATTGGAATAAGTTCGGCAGCGGATCACGAAATCTTGGTGATCTTCTCTATCTAATGAAGGGGGAGTCCGCTTTGAAATTGTTCTGTTGAAAGTATAGATAGTTCTCATACTGTTGTTCCTCATAACGGCTCTCAGCAAATGGATTGCTCACCTGACAATCAGTACTCACATGCGGCCCCCCACATAAGAAACAACCCAAAGGTGTTTCTTAGTCTTTAGTCGCCACATCCTCGGTAAGCTCCTGCGCCTCATACCAAGAATACATGTCCTGTACAGAAAACGAAAATCAAAATTAATAAAAATAAAATATATACAAATCCAAATTAGCTATAGAACTAATCGGTATTAATATCAACACAACTAAAATATCCCCGGTAACGGCGCCAAAAACTTGTTACGCTTTTTTGTACCCACAAGTATACGGGGTCGGCACAAGTAATACAATGATGAGTAAATTATCGTCTACACAGGGATATTTAGGCGTTGAGTACTAAAAATAGCTAAGCCTATTTCTATTTGGATAATCGAAAGGTTTAAAAGAACAAATTAAAAGATAAAAATATAAAGACATAAAAATAAGCAAACAACCAATATGAGAGATTAGCTAGGGTATTTGAATTCTCCTAATCCATTCAATTGAGTTTCATGAAAGCACATTGTTGTAGTTTAATTATTTATATTGATGATCGTGTTTATCTAAATTATCCAAAGTCCCCTCTCGAGGTAAATCGGACCTATTCTACATACACTAATATCCTATCTCTCGATGGTATATCCAAGCGCATGAAAATGCATTAGTCACAACAAACACTCTATATTATCACACAAGCAAATTAGTATATCTCTATCTAATTCTACTTGTGGTGGACATTACATTGAGCACGTTGTGGGAGTCTCCTCTCGGTACATAACACACAACCAATTTATCATCTAAATGTAGGCCTTTACATCCAAAAGCATTAAGCACAATAATACCACTCAACAACATAATAAGCAACCACAACAAATTAAACAATCAATTCATTCAATCATCATAGAATAAGATCCATCAAAACCCTAACTAACAAATTTAGTTCATAATCAAAGATTTACAACTAAACATGTTTTCCAATTAATAAAGAGAGTTACAAGCATGAAAATAAAGAAGGAAAGGGATAGAAAAACTCTAGGTGTGATGAACTTTCGTCCTCCTCCTCATTGTGAATTTGCCTAGCTTCCACTTTCTCCAAAACCAAGCTTGATGGTGAGATTTTGGCTCAAGGATTGAATCCAATCCCTCTTGGTTCCAAGGTGATCTTCTTCTCCCCTCTTTGCCTCTTCTCTTCTCTCTTGTTCTCCTCTTGGTCCTCTCCTTAGAGCCTTAGTCGAACTCCCTCTCTTTAGAGCCCTTTTTCTACTTATAGACATTGGAAATAAGGTTTATCGCGTCGCCATCGTGACCGTGGGTCGCTACCGCTGGTCGCGACGCTGTGGTCGCTGTGCTCACTGCCAAAAAATTGATGTTTCATCGCGACCAACGGTCGCGGTGCTCACTGGTCCAAATTTCAAGATTGCGTACTATTACGAAAATGACCATAACTTCCTCTAGAAAACTCCAAATCACGAACCGTAAAATGCATTGGAAAGTAGACATCTATATATTTCCATACATGTAAAGCTCGAAACCCAGTTCATCTTCTAGAATGTATGACGGTCTCCGAAACATGACTCGTGACTTAACTCTCGACATGAAAGTCGTGAGTCTGCACACTGTTGTGAAAATGAGCATAACTTCCTCTAGAAAACTCGGAATCACAAACCATAAAATTTTCCGGAAAGCAGACATCGTGACCTTTCCAGAAATATAAGGCTCTCAACCTAGTTCATCTTGTATAATTTATGGCAGCCTCCAAAATATGACAGCTGTGCACTCCCAAATCTTCAATTTAATCCACCAAGGCTCTTCAATTACGCACAAAACCTTATTACCTGCACACTAGATAAAAACATTAAAAACAACCGATAATTACCCGAGCATGGAACATAAGTAGGTGAATAAAGGTACTAGTGAAGGTCCATTTTTGATCAAGAAATGGAACCAACAGTATGCTGTCTCAGAAGTGTCTCAAAGAAGTTCACCACCATAGATTTAACTTCATTAGGCTCCTCCACACGATTACCATGCTCATCGGTAAGAGATAATACCTTACTCCTACTACATCATTGTCTCATCGATCGAAAAAAGAACTTAGAATTCCTATCTCCCAAATTAATCCACTGAACCCGGGACTTTTGTCTCAAAAAACTCTCCTCATCTCTACTCAAATCACCATAAAGCTTCACCAACCGAGACTTCTCCTTAAGTAAAGAAACGTTCGTAGGCTGCCTCTGAATATCCCATTGCACAGACTCTAAATCATGCTTAGTTTGCTGCACCCTAGAAGACAAGTCAGAATAACACTCCCTATTAAGTTTCTTAAGCTCCACTTTCAATCTTTTTAGCATCTTACATAGCTGAAACATAGTAGACCCATCCACCCTGTCCGCCCAAACCCGATCCACCAAGGATAAAAATTCTGGATGATCCGCCCAGAAATTAAAAAACTTAAAAGGCACCCGTCGCCGAGGAAGATCCACAATCTTAACAATCATAGAAGAGTGATCAGAAATACTAGAAGGAAGAAAATGCGCCTCTGAACCTTGAAAGGAAATATCCCAATTCAAATTGACCAAAGCTCGATCTAACTTTCGAAGAATAGGATCAACCGTACAATGATTAGACCATGTATAGAAGCACCCATTAAATCGCAGATCATCCAACCCAGACTCAGCTAAATAATTAGAAAAGCCGTCTTTCCAATATGGCCAAGAATTGGAGCCTTCAACACTCTCAACCGAAGACTTAATAGCATTAAAGTCACCCATCACAATCCAAGCACTATTCTCCCATTCCACTCCGCGCGCCACTAAATCAGGCCACAATGCTTCCCTACGAACATTACAATTATCACCGTACACAATTGAAATCGTACACTCCTAAGTAGAATCAACAGAAGAAACTCTATAATTGATAACTTATTCAGAAGATCCGACAACCAAAACAGTAACATCGAACGGATTCCAACAAACCCAAATCCTCCCCAAAGAGGAAAAATTATAATTGCACTCCACCTTCCAAGATCGGTCAATGGTCTTAAAAATAACATCTTTATTTTTCTCCAGAACGTTCGTTTCCACTAAACCACATAAAGACAATTTCTCATCTTTAATCAAATTGCGAACCTCTCTTTGCTTCAAAGGGTCATTAAGACCCCTAATATTCCAGCACCCAAAAATCATAATAAATATACAAATATAAGAAGAAACCCCTACAAATCTATCTTCACTTACCCCCCTTTGGGGAGGAGTGCTTCTTATTCTTCTTACCCTTACTACTAGAACCTTTCTTCTTTTTTTTTCTTTTCCAGAGAATCCTTAACTTTTGAAGTCAAAGCATTACGAGGAGGACTAGAATCACTACCATCCTCACCATGACCAGCCTCATCATTATCACAAAGAGCATCCCCATCATCACAAAGAGCATCCCTGTTATCAATATAAACATTAGCCCCATCCTTACAAAGAACATCCCCTGCATCACAAATAGTGTCCAAAATTACTAAAGCAGTACCCTATTCTGTTACTTCCAAATTCAGAGTATGGTTATTGCCCTCCATTGGCACTAAATTAAGATGATTATCAACATTTTCCACAAGCGGAACACTAGCACTGTTCCCCATAGTAGATAATTCTCCACTCTTGTTCTTTTTTTTAACCTCAACCCAAACCGATCGTTTAGGCATCAACGAGTCTTCTTGCCTCTTCTTCATATCATGAACATCAACCCCTCCATTTCTTGTAACCATATTCGCATTGTCACCCAAATCTTGAACACTTTGTTTACATATACCCGGCGTATGCCCAAACACTTTACAAATATTACACCTAGAAGGAAGCCACTCATAAACAACATAAATAGTTTTCCACTCCCCATTTGCACATTGAATATAAAACTCATTAATGACATCCTTCGAAGCATCAATCTGAACACACACACACGAGTAAAGCTAAGACGTTTCCTAGCTAATGTAATATGATCGGCATGAATATTGCGTAACTCATCTTTAGACAAGGATATACTAGGCTACTGTAACATCCCAAATTTTGAATAATTAATTTTGAATATGTGGATATAAAATTTATGATTTGAGGGGTGTAAAATATAATTAAAAGTATGTATATTTTTATGGTTTCCAGGTGGACCAGATGGAACGGTCCAGAAATGATGCATGAAGAAAAGGGTAAAAATTGGACAGTAAGTACCGCGACCACTCACCGCGACCAGAGATCACGATGAGTCGCTTGCGGTGAAAAATAGTATTTTTGGGTAGTGAGCACCGCGACTACAGATTACACTGGCTAGCTCGCGGTGAAAATATCAAATTCGTGCAGTAAGCAACGCGACCACCAGCGCGACCATGGTACCTCGATGGGTGATCGCGATGAAGGCGGTGGAATTGCTCCAGTGAGCAATGCGACGTGGTAGCGCGACCACAAGTCGCGACGACGGTCGCGATGACCGAATTTCTATAAAAAAAAATAAGTTGGTAGAGAAAGCGTCTCGAGGAAGCCAAGCAGAAAAGAAGAAGAAGGAAAACAGTAGAGAAAGAAAAGAAAGAAAAAGAGAGAAAAGAAGAGAAAGAAGAAGAAGAAGAAGAAGAAGAAGAAGAAGATGAAGAAGAAGAAGAAGAGAAGAGAAAGGAGAAGAAAAGAAAAGGAAAGAAAAAGGAAAGAGAAAAGGGGGAAAAAGGGATTTGTCAGAAAGAAAACGGTATCCAGGTTGGTGTACACCCGTTTTCGATTATGTGTTTATATTGTTTTCCTTTGAATGATTTTAGTTTTGATCGTATTTCGATTATTATGATTTCATTGAAATTAATTGTTTTAGAACATTGTATGAATAAATTGTTTACTTTCCATGAAATCATATATGTATATTTTAATAATATCGTTTGAATTGTAAATTTATTGAGTTGACCATCGATTTGTAAATTACAGTTATTATTTGAAAATGTTGTATCGAAACGGCTCTAGGATACTTGGACATAGAAATGGATATAGGAGGTTGGTATACCAGCTGGGTTCATTTAGCAGTACTGCACCGATATTGGTATTGATATTGATGATTTATTATGTACCTCCTCATGAATTCGTCCAGAGGTTGGGAGACACGTACCTCCTTAAGGATTCGTCCTGGGGTAGGGAGACACGTACCTTCCTAAGGATTCGTTCCTGGGATAGGGAGATATGTACCTCTCTAGGTTCCGAACACTCGGTCCTAGGGTAGGGAGATACGTACCAACCTAAGGATTCGTCCTAGGTTGGGAGTTATGTTCGATAGACAGCCACTGAGGTTGAACGACCCATATTCCAGTCTTGGATTATGTTGAGTATACCAAAGGGCCAGAATTGAAGTGAATTGAATGATATGTTTATAAGTGAATTTTGAAATTGATTTTATACGTTTATTTCAGTATTTAAGTTAAAATGATTGTAAAAGAATTGAGAATTTAATTTAGTACGAATTATTAAATTGATTTAGTTGTTTTTATTAACCTGATTTCATATGATTTAAATTAGTGACTGAGTTAAATATGTCAATGTTTTATTTACGTTCGCATTGTGATATTTATAGTATGAAAATTATGTTATGCTTTTGATAAATGAGTTTAGTGTACACCCACTAAGCTATATGCTTAGCACGTCAGTTTTTATAGCGCGTAGGTCACAGGGATACCTAGGCAGAGAAAGAGTAGAGAGGAGGTACCTGCAGATTGAAGAGTTCAGAGTCACCACATTTATTGGGTAGTTATATAGTTTTGTATGTTATATTCAGTAAGCATGCATATACAGAAGTCTATAAATTCGATGATTATATATATTTTGTAAATAATTTTATGATTTCTGTTTTCATTTTTTTTAAGGTTTGTAAATATTGAATTATGAATTATGTTATTTTAAAACTGTTGGAAAGTCGCACGAAACGGCAGAGTGCGCATTTGATTAAAAGGAGATTTGAAGTGTTGTTGTGGATTTTATTTGATTTGAGTTTTATTTGAAATAGGTTTTGGGAAATCAGAAAAAAACAGAGGGAACTCTGCCGAAATTTTTAAAATATGATTTTAATGGGCTCACTAGAAAAATATTTTTAAATTATAAATTATATGGTTTTCAGTTTATAAACAGAATTAAGAAAGTAATTGAAAACCTGGTAACGCTCCCTGGGTCGATCCAAACGGGTCGGGTCAGGGGGTGTTACATTTAAGTGGTATCAGAGCGCGGTTTAGGCGTTTCTGGACCAAAAGAGTCTGTATATGCATGCATTGTATAAAGGTACCCATAGGAATATGTGACTCTAATCTGCAGACCTCTCTTTTGTCTTATATAGGATAAAAGAAATGGAAGGAAGTGGAGATAGATCTGAGAGTCCCGCTAGCGTGGCTGGGGGAGCATTCAGGGAATCAATAAGTCCTAGAGTGGCGGACCCTATACAGCCATCATTTATGCAGCAAATGGCTGAATTCTTTCAGAATGTTGCTAGAGCAGCGCCATGAAGATCAGCCATAGAACGATTGGCTAAATACCGACCGACGGATTTTCATGGCAGAAAAGATGAGGATGCATATGCAGCAGAATATTGGTTTGAGAGGACTGACAGAATATTAGAGCAGATGCACTGCACACCTGAAGAGAGATTGGAGTGTGCAGTATCCTTATTACAGGAGGATTCCTACCAATGGTGGACCTCCATTATACAGTTAGTGCGACCAGAGAACAGAACTTGGGATTTATTTCAGAAGGAGTTTCGAAGGAAGTATGTTGGCCGCATTTATTTGGACAATATGAAGAGGGAATTTACCAACCTAAAGCAGAGGCAAATGACAGTGACAGAATATAAGAGGGAATTTGTCAGGTTGAGTAAATATGCTAGAGATATGGTGGCCACAGAGGCGGATAAATGTAGAAGGTTTGAAGATGGACTGAACGACTATATCGGCCTACAGGTTGTGTGACATTCCTAATTTCTATATAATGAATTGTGAATATATGAATAGAATGTTGATTATTTAGGAATGTTACAGGTTGCTGCCTTTGAATTCGAAGATTTTACCAGACTCGTCTCGGCAGCTCTGAATGTAAAAAGAATTAAGAAAGAAGAGCAGGCCAGAAGAGACAGAGGTCAACAGAGAAGAGGGGCAGGGCCATCTAGCTCATATCAGCCCCAGAGTAAGAAGTTTAAGGGACCGCAGTCTAGTGGTCCAGTGCAGTCACAGAGGCTTATACCCACAGCCAGGCCGGGTCAGTCTGCAACCTCCATTGCCAGTACCCCTAGAAGTGCAGTTAGGGGACCAGCCCCGGCATTATGTGAGCATTGTGGAAGGCGACACCCTGGGGAATGCTGGAAGCTTACAGGAGTCTGTTTGAGGTGTGGATCCCATGACCATTTTCTGAGAGATTGTCCACAGGTTAGATCTATCCCTGCTCAGCAACCAGAGAGATCAGCCCATACTACTTCCAGAGGCAAGAGGCCCAGTCAAGCAGGAACTGAAGGTGGTAGCCACAGGGTGTGTCAGAATCAGTGGCAAGACCTGATAGTCGAGCTCCTGCACGAGTCTATGGTGTTAGAGCTCAGGAAGACAAGGATGCGCCTAACGTGATAGCTGGTATTATTTCTATCTTTGATACTACAGCTATTGCATTGATAGATCCAGGCTATACCCATTCATATATATGTGATGCTATGCTGAAACATCGGAATCTGAAAACTGAACCTACTGAATATGATGTGTTAGTCAGTAATCCGATAGGTCAAAGTGTCGTTGTAAACCATATGTACAGAAATTGTCCTATTCGGATACAGGAATGTGAATTCCCAGGAGATTTGATGGAGTTGCCATTCCATGAGTTTGATGTTATTCTAGGCATGGATTGGTTAACTCGGCACAAAGTAGTGATTAACTGTGAACTGAAACGAGTGACACTCAAAACAGCAGATGGTGCAGAAATCACAATGGTGGGTGAAATGGGGGATTTTTTCTCCAATGTCATCTCAGCCACTACAGCCTGTAAAGCATATTTGGCACAGGTGGTTGATTCCAGAAAGGTTAATTCTGAAATTCAGAATATACCCACTGTGTGTGATTTTGCAGATGTGTTTCTAGAGGAGCTTCCTAGTTTGCCACCTCAGAGAGAAGTGGAGTTTGTGATTGACGTGGTACCAGGTACGTCTCCAGTATCAATAGCCCCTTATAGAATGGCACCAGCAGAGTTGAAAGAACTGAAGATACAGTTACAGGAATTGCTGGATAAGGGCTTTATTAGACCCAGTGTATCCCCTTGGGGAGCTCCAGTACTGTTTGTGAAAAAGAAGGATGGGTCACTGAGACTATGTATCGATTACAGGCAGCTGAACAAACTCACTATCAAGAATAAGTATCCGTTGCCTAGAATTGATCACTTGTTTGACCAGCCGAGAGGAGCCTGTGTCTTCTCAAAGATAGATCTCAGATCGGGGTATCATCAGTTGAGAATAAAAGATTCAGATATTCCAAAAACTGCATTCAGAACCAGGTATGGGCATTATGAATTTATAGTGATACCATTTGGGCTGACCAATGCACATGCAGCCTTTATGGATCTGATGAACCGGATATTCCGACCATTCTTGGATCAGTTTGTGGTGGTATTTATTGATGATATCCCGGTGTACTCACACACGACAGAAGACCATGACAGGCACCTCAGAGTTGTACTGCAGATTCTGAGGGAGAAGCAACTGTATGGTAAATTGAGCAAATGTGAATTCTGGTTACCTGAGATTGCATTTCTGGGTCACATTGTATCAGCAGAGGATATCAAGGCAGATTCTAAAAAGATTGAAGCAATTATGGAATGGAAGCCTCCCAGAAATGTTACAGAAGTCAGAAGTTTCTTAGGCTTGGCAGGCTATTATCGACGGTTTGTGAAAGGATTTTCATCCATAGCAAGTCCGTTGACCAAGCTACTGCATAAGAATGTCAGATTTGACTGGACTGACAGATGTCAGGCAGCTTTTGACAGATTAAAGATGATGTTAGTTAAGGCTCTAATCCTGATTCAGCCTATTTTAGGTAAAGACTTCGTGATCTACAGTGATGCCTCACAACAGGGTTTAGGTTGTGTATTGATGCAGGAAGGCAAAGTGGTTGCATATGCGTCCAGACAGTTGAAAAATCATGAGCTGAACTATCCGATACATGATCTGGAACTTGCAGCCATTGTATTTGCTTTGAAAATCTGGAGGCATTACTTGTATGGTGAGAAATATTATATATACACAGATTACAAGAGTTTGAAATATCTGCCTACCCAAAGAGAGCTAAATCTGAGACAGAGACGGTGGATGGAGTTAATCAAAGACTATGATTGTGTGATTGACTACCATTCAAGAAAGGCAAATGTGGTCGCAGATGCTCTGAGTAGAAAAGCACTATTTGCTCTGAAGGCTATGAATGTGCAATTACAGCTGAATTCAGACAATGCATTGGTGGCAGAACTGAGATGCAGACTCAGTTTGATTCAGCAGATTGCAGAAAAGCAGAAACAGGATGCTAGAATCGAGATGATATGTGAACAGATCCCCTCTGGGAAGCATCCGGACTTCTCAATTAGAAATGATGGTATTGTGTGTTTCAGAGACAGGATTTGTATTCCAGATGATGAAGAATTGAGAAAGATGATCCTGACAAAAGCATACAGTAGTCCGTATTCGATGCACCCAGGTAGCACAAAAATGTACAGAGACTTGAAAACTCAGTATTGGTGGTCTGGAATGAAGAAAGATGTGGTGGATTTCGTGAATAAATGTATAATTTGTCAGTAGGTGAAAGCTGAACACCAAGTTCCATCAAGATTGTTACAGCCAATAGCAATACCTGAATGGAAATGGGATCGCATCACTATGGACTTTGTCATAGGATTGCCACTCACCCGGAGTAAATACGATGCAATATGGGTTATAGTGGACCGATTGACGAAGTCAGCACATTTTCTACCTATCAAAACTGACTATTCCTTGGATCGACTGGCAGAATTGTATATAAAGGAAATAGTCAGATTGCATGGAGTGCCTGCATTCATAATATCAGATAGAGACCTGAGGTTTACATTCAGATTCTGGAAGAAGTTTCAAGAAGCCTTGGGTACTCGACTGAGTTTCAGTACAGCCTTCCATCCGCAGACAGACGGACAATCAAAAAGGGTAATTCAGGTGCTTGAAGATATGCTCAGAAGTTGTGTAATTGATTTTGAAGGGAGTTGGGTGGATCACCTCCTATTGATTGAATTCGCCTACAACAACAGTTATCAGTCAAGCATAGTTATGGCACCTTATGAGACACTGTATGGAAGGAAATGAAGGACACTTGTATGCTGGACAGAATTGGGTGAAGACAGATTAGTAGGCCCAGATTTGATTCGACAAACTAAGGAGAAGGTAAAGATCATCAAGGAAAGATTAAAAGTTGCATCTGACCGACAGAAATCATATGCAGACCTGAAAAGGAAAGAAATAGAATATGAAGTCGGTGAGAAAGTGTTTCTGAAAGTATCTTCGTGGAAGAAAGTGCTCAGATTTGGCAGAAAATGGAAGTTGAGTTCTAGGTTTATTGGGCCATACGAAATCATTGAACGTGTGGGACCAGTAGCCTACAGGCTTGCTTTACCTCCAAAATTAGAAAAGATTCATAATGTTTTCCATGTGTCTATGCTGAGGAGATACAGATCTGATCCTTCTCATAGAATTCAGGCCGAAAGTATTGAAATTCGACCAGACCTGACATATGAAGAGGAACCAGTGCAAATTCTTGATTGAGAGATTAAAGAACTACGAAATAAAAGAGTTCCACTGGTGAAAGTCCTCTGGAGGAATCACAAAGTAGAAGAGGCTACTTGGGAGAGCGAGGAAACGATGAGACAACAGTATCCACAACTGTTCAATTGAGGTAAATTTCGAGGACGAAATTTCTTAAGAGGGGAAGAATTGTAACATCCCAAATTTCGAATAATTAATTTTGAATATGTGGATATAAAATTTATGATTTGAGGGGATTTGATTGAAAGGAGATTTGACGTGTTATTGTGGATTTTATTTGATTTGAGTTTTATTTGAAACAAGTTTTGGGAAATCAGAAAAAAACAGAGGGAACTCTGCCGAAATGTTTGAAATATGATTTTAATGGGCTCACTAGAAAAACATTTTTAAATTATAAATTATATGGTTTTCAGTTTATAAACAGAATTAAGGAAGTAATTGAAAACCCGGTAACGCTCCCTGGGTCGATCCAGACGGGTCGGGTCAGGGGGTGTTACATCATCTTTTAAGAACAAGCAAGTTATTCACTATATGCCATGGACCTTTTTCAAGAACTTTACAAGCATGGTCAAGACTATCAAACTTGAAAATAAAGAACCCTTGTTCCGAAGATAAGACTTCTTTAAGGCCAAACCTACCCCAAATTTTATGAACTACTGAATTCAGTACGGGGAAAGGAATTCGCTTATCCACAAAGTACCTTATCAAGGAAGTTCTCCATTCTTCACTTCCCTCAATAGCTACCTCAACTGGAGGGCTAACTTTAATTCTTCCATTCAGTAGGTTTAAAATATTGTAAGGATCCAAAGGTAGAAGATCGTACCTCACCAGCAATAGGAGAAGAAATATGGACAGCCTTAGCATAAGATGGTTTCAGCCCTTGATCATGTATAGACGAAGGTGTTGAAAATGGTCCAACATCAGCCCCTTCTTGTCCAAAGCTACCAAGACCTGAAAATGAACCCAAAGCCCTTGATCATAGTTGATCATGATATTTTTGTTTTTTTAGGCGAATTACAATGGAGTCTCCTGACATTTGGTCATATTACAATAAAATCGTAAGTTTAGTCTTAATTATACATTAGCACCCTCCTTTAGTTGACTTGGTTAAAAATAAAATTTTGACTAAATTTTTTACCTAAAATAACAAAAATATCCCTGAATAAAAAATAAAAAAATAATATTAATTATTAAAATTAAAAAATTAATTTAAATGGATTTATCCATTTTAAAAAATTTAAATTTTTTTAATTTTTAATTTTTTATTTATTTTAACTAGGGATATTTTTGTCGTTTTAGATAAACATTTTGGTCAAACCTTTATTTTTGACCAAGTCAACTAAAAGAGAGTACTAATGTGTAACAAAGGCTAAACTCATGATTTCATTATAATATGACCAAATGTTAGGGTATTTCATTACAATTCGCCCTTTTTTTTTTAATAATAATGTACAATAATTTATAACATAAAAAGTCGTGTTATTACTAATAGGAACTGAAACTGATATTTCTTGTAGATTAATTTGTTTATAGAGTTGTAAAAAATTAAGTGTCTCGAGCCAATAAAGACAAAGAAATTTATATTAATAAAAATAATTATCTTAAAATTTATATTAAGAAATTTTCAGATCGGATTCGGATAAAATATTTTTAAAAAAAGTCAATCCAAACGGATATTGTAACACCCCCCGACCCGAATCCGCTCGGACCGAATCGGGGAGCGCTACCGGATACAGACATATACGGATACGGAAAATTGAAAACACTAGCGGAAGCACCTTCTTATGCAATTAGCATTATAATTATACTATCAAAAACTTAAAAATCATATACTTAAACATAAATCGAAATCAATAGTCTAAAATAGTTTCTGAAAATTTCGCCAGAGTTTCCCTCTGTTTTTCTGACTTTCCAAAACCTGTTTTCACAATTCATAAAATCCACACTTCTATAATCTCAAATAAAATTGCGCACTCTTCCAGATCCGGTGCGACTTACCAAAACAAATTATATCAAAATACTTATAAATATTCAACTTCAAAAGCATTAAATTCCATGGGCCCAAATATTACAAATATTTACAAACGTACATAAAAACTAAATACCGTTTCAAATATTTACAAAAACATTCGTGTCTATGCATACCGATATAATATATATAAAACATCAAAGATATAGTGGGCTACCAAAAATGCGGGAGCGATGTGACTCAGGACTCAATCACTGTAGACTCAACTCTTTCAAGCCTTATCTTCTTCATGAACTCTCTTACCTGCGTGTGAGAAACTCAACACGCTAAGCATAACGCTTAGTGGGTGTACCTAAAATCCAATTGTATAAACATAATATAATATCTCAATAATGCAAATAACATGTAAAACCAACATATGGGGCACAATTAAATCAAATATTTCAAATATATATCCCTTGGAAAAAACGATAACAAATATCATGTCAAAGCAATTATCAACAACATCTTTCGAAATCGGAATAAAATATCGTATCAAACTTATTAATACCAAATCAAATCATATAACAAATTAAATTTCATTTCTATTTCCATTTTAGGCTCCTGATATACTAAACATACTTTTCGGACTGGATTACGGGCTATACAGAACAGAGATGGATACCAACGGAGGACCTGCTGCGTATCCTAGATATATCATAACAGAGTTGGATACCAACGGAGGACCCGCTGCGTATCCCAGATCAGATTTTCTAACCCGCAAATGGTGGTACCTCAATCATAACATATAGGCGTAGTACTAATCAGAGAACCGAATTGACATGTCAATCTCCTATATCTATATCTATGTTTACATATATCAGAGCCAAATCACTTTTCGAAAATCATATAATTCATTCCGAACAGAATCGTCAATTTAAATTCTAAAATCATATCCAAATCAGTATACACATTTCCGAAATTTGAATCGCATCAATATACATATACAAACAAATTACAAAATCGTTTCCAAAAATATTTCTGAATCCAGAAATTGCTTCAAATCACATTTAAAATCACATGTAATTATATATCATTAATCCATAGTAAATCCAAATGCCCCGAATCACTTTTCGAAACAAATCGTAAAACAATATATACGAAATTGCCTTTAATAATATTCTCCGTAATATTACTATAATCAAAACATATCGAAAATCAATTCAGAATATTTTTCGCAAACAATATTACGGATCCAAATTATATTTCAAATAAACGTAATCCAAATCACTAACAATATATATATATATATATATTCAAAATCAATTTATTACAAACAATATATATACCAAATCATCCCAAAATCAATTTCAAACAACATATCATAATCAATATAACTCAAATAAACTAAAAACAATATAATATAACGATTCTGAAATATTCTAGAAAATCTAAAAAATACGAAAACGGTATCACCAAACCTGAAATGCTCTTCTCCACCTAAACTTCTTCTTATCCAACTTCTCTATCACTCTCCTTCTTCTTCTTCTATCACCTTCTCTCTCTAAACTCTCCCTCCTTCTCTCTCTATAATCTCTCACCAACCTTGCTAAGTTTCTGGTTTGTTTCATTTTTGTTTGACTTTGGTTTGTTCCAGATCATGCGTCGGATAATTCTGTTCATGCGTTTTCAGCTGTCTGGAAGCATATGCAACTACCTTCCTATCCTGCATCAATACACATCCCAGGCCATTGTGTGAAGCATCGCTGTAAACCACAAAGTCTTTTCCTGATACTGGCTGTACAAGAATTGGTGCTTCAACCAACATCGCTTTCAATTTCTCAAAAGCCGCCTGGCATTTCTCATTCCATTCGAACCTAACATTCTTGTGCAGCAGTTTAGTTAAAGGAGTAGCTATGGATGAAAACCCCTTTACAAACCGTCTGTAGTATCCGGCCAAACCCAGAAAACTCCGGATCTCAGAAATATTTCTAGGAGGCTTCCATTCCATAACTGCTTCAATTTTCTTGGGATCTGCTTTAATACCATCTGCCTATATTACATGTCCCAAAAAAACAATTTCATTCAGCCAGAATTCACATTTGCTGAGCTTGGCATACAACTTCTTTTCTCTCAGAATCTGTAACACTATTCGGAGATGCCGATCATGTTCTGCTACAGTCTGAGAGTATATCAGAATATCATCGATGAATACTATAACACACAAATCCAGATAAGGACGGAAGATACGGTTCATCAGATCCATAAAGGCTGCTGGTGCATTAGTCAACCCAAATGGCATCACCACAAATTCATAGTGTCCGTACCGTGTCCGAAAAGCTGTTTTCTGAATATCATAATCTTTCACCCTCAACTAGTGATATCCTAATCTGAGATCAATCTTCGAGAAGACAGTGGCTCCTCTCAACTGATCAAAAAAGTCATCGATCCTAGGCAACAAATACTTATTCTTAATTGTGAGCTTATTCAGTTGCCTGTAATCGATACACAATCTCATCGACCCATCTTTCTTCTTCACAAACAGTACCGGTGCTCCCCACGGGGAAACACTAGGTCAAATGAATCTCTTATCTAACAACTCTTACAACTGCAACTTTAGCTCTTTTAATTTTGCAGGTGCCATTCTGTACGGAGCAATTGATACTGGTGCAGTTCCTGGTATCATATCAATTACAAATTCCACCTCTCTAACCGGTGGTAGATCAGGAAGTTCTTCTGGAAATACATCTGAAAAATCACATACTGTAGGTATATTTTGTAGACTGAAATCAACCTTCCGTGAATCGACCACATGTGCTAAATAGGCTTCACACCCCTTTCTGATTAATTTCAGAGCAGTAATGGTCGAAATAACATTAGAGAGATAATCCCTTCTATCGCCCACCATTAATACCATTGCATTATTTGTTGTCCTAAGCGTCACTCGCTTTAGACTACAGTCAATTATAACCCGGTGTCTGGATAACCAATCCATGCCCCAAATTACATCGAAGTTATGGAATGACAACTCCATTAAATCACCTGAAAATTCATACTCATGTATTCTGATAGGACAATCTCTAGAAACCCTATTCACGATCACACTGTGACTTAAGGGACTACTCACTATCACATCAAACTCAGTAGACTCAGTTTTCAGATATCTATTTCTAATCATGGCATCACAAATATACGAATGGGTAGATCCAGGGTCTATCAATGCAGTTACAGTAAGGTCAAAAATAGAAACCATACCAGTAATCACATCTGGTGCATCCCTATCCTCCTGAGCCCTAATAACATAGGCTCGAGCTGGTGCCCGACTCTCCTGACGCCCTGAGACTCTGTTGCCCCTCCGGGCCTACTGACCCCAGTCCCCGTCTGACTAGGTCTCCTCGCTCTGGAAACAGTGGGAGCTGGTCTCACTGATGGCATATCAGAAGTAGCCTGACTCCTCGGACAATCTCTTAGAAAATGACCGCGGGACCCACATCTGAAGCAGGCTCTGGTCACTCTCCTGCACTCACCCAGATGACTCTTTCCACAATGATCACAAAGAGCTAAGGCTGGTCCCCTAGCTGTACTACCAGGAGCACTAGCTACAGATGCTGTAGACTGACCTGGTCTGGCGGATGTTAGAGGTCTCTGGAATTGCCTCGGGCCACTACTCTGTGGTCCCCTGTACCTTTTTCTGGGCTACTGAGACGAACTGGACTATCCTTGACCTCTCCGCCGCTGACTCCAGCTCTTCCTATCCTATTCATCTGTTTGTACCCTTTCAACAATAAGGGCTGCAGATACAAGCCTAGTAAAATCAACTATCGCTAATGCAGCAACCTGAAGACGGATATAATTATTCAGACCGTCCTCAAATCTCCTGTACCTGCTCTCCTCTATCAACACCATGTCACTGGCGTACTTACTCAATCGGGTAAACTCCCATTCGTACTCAGTAACGGACATTTGTCTCTGTTTTAGATTCACAAAATCTCTCTTCATGTTCTCTATGTAAATGCAACCCACATACTTTTTCCGGAACTCCCTCTGGAAAAACTCCCAAGTTCGTTCCGCTGGCCGCACTGTCTAAATGATGACAGTCGACCAATGGTAAGCATTGGCACACTCCAGACTCTCCTCTAGGGTACAATGTATCTGTTGTAATATGCGCTCTGTCAGCTCAAACCAGTATTCAGCGGCTGTAGCATCATCATCACACTTACCTCTGAAATCCATAGGTCGGTGTTTAGCCAACCTTTCAACCGTTGATCTCTGTGGCGGAGCTCTAGTCACAGTCCGCAGAATCTCAGCCATTTGCTGAACATTTACAGGCTGATTTTGAGCCTCTGGTCCAGGCACTCTTGGACCTATTGACTCACCAGATGCATCCCCAGCTACACTAGTAGGGCTACTAGATCTATCATGTCCTTCTATAATCCTATATAAGACAGAAGAGGAATACTGCAGATTAGAGTCACATTTTCCTATTTTATTTTTTTATTTTTTTAATGCATGCATGTACAAAACATTTTACATTTACAAAACATTTCGCTCTGATCTAGGAACGCCAAAACCATGGCTCTGATACCAAAAACTGTAACACCCCCCAACCCGAATCCGCTCGGACTGAATCGGGGAGCGCTATCGAATACAGACACATACAGATACGAAAAATTGAAAACACTAGCGGAAGCACCTTCTTATGCAATTAGCATTAAAATTATACTATCGAAAACTTAAAAATCATATACTTAAACATAAATCGAAATCAATAGTCCAAAATAGTTTCTAAAAATTTCGCCAGAGTTTCCCTCTGTTTTTCTGACTTCCAAAACCTGTTTTCACAATTCATAAAATCCACACTTCTATAATCTCAAATCAAATTGCGCACCCTTCCATATCCGGTGCGACTTACCAAAACAAATTATATCAAAATACATATAAATATTCAACTTCAAAAGCATTAAATTCCATAGGCCCAAATATTACAAATATTTACAATCATACATAAAAACTAAGTACCGTTTCAAATATTTACAAAAACATTCTTATCCATGCATGCCGATATAATACATATAAAACATCAAAGATATAGTGTGCTACCAAAAATACGGGAGTGATGTGACTCAGGACTCAATCACTGCAGACTCAACTCTTTCCAGCGTTATCTTCTTCCTGAACTCTCTTACCTGCGTGTGAGAAACTCAACACGCTAAGCATAACGCTTAATGGGTGTACCCAAAATCCAATTGTATAAACATAATATAATATCTCAATAATGCAAATAACAAGTAAAACCAACATATGGGGCACAATTAAATCAAATATTTCAAATATATATCCCTTGGAAAAAACGATAACAAATATCATATCAAAGCAATTATCAACAACATCTTCCGAAATCGGAATAAAATATCGTATCAAACTTATTAATACCAAATCAAATCATATAACAAATTAAATTTCATTTCTATTTCCATTTTAGGCTCCTGATATACTAAACATATTTTTCGGACTGGATTACGGGCTATACAGAACAGAGATGGATACCAACGGAGGACTCGCTGCGTATCCCAGATATATCAGAACAGAGTTGGATACCAACAGAGGACCCGCTGCGTATCCCAGATCAGATTTCCCAACCCGCAAAGGGTGGTACCTCAATCATAACATGTAGGCGTAGTATTACTCAGAGAACCCAATTGACATGTCAATCTCCCATATCCATATCTATGTTTACATATATGAGAGCCAAATTACTTTTCGAAAATCATATAATTCATTTCGAATAGAATCGTCAATTTAAATTCTGAAATCATATCCAAATCAGTATACACATTTTCGGAATTCGAATCGCATCAATATACATATACAAACAAATTACAAAATCGTTTCCGAAAATATTTCTGAATCCATAGTAAATCCAAATGCCCCGAATCACTTTTCGAAACAAATCGCAAAACAATATATACGAAATTGCTTTTAATAATATTCTCCGTAATATTACTATAATCAAAACATATCGAAAATCAATTCAGAATATTTTTCGTAAACAATATTACGGATCCAAATTATATTTCAAATAAACGTAATCCAAATCACTAACAATATATATATATATATATATATATATATTCAAAATCAATTTATTTCAAACAATATATATACCAAATCATCCCAAAATCAATTTCAAACAACATATCATAATCAATATAACTCAAATAAACTAAAAACAATATAATATAACGATTCCGAAATATTCTGAAAAATCTGAAAAATACAAAAACGGTTTCACCAAACCTGAAATGCTCTTCTCCACCCAGACTTTTTCTTCTCCAACTTCTCTATCACTCTCCTTCTTCTTCTTCTATCTCATTCTTTCTCTAAACTCTCACTCTTTTTCTCTCTATAATCTCTCGCAAACCTTGCTAAGTTTCTGGTTTGTTTCATTTTTGTTTGACTTTGGTTTGTATATTTTTTTGTGTTTTGTTTGGTTTGAACAAGTGGAATTCCACTTGTCAAGTTTTTTATTTTTGTTTTGCTTTTTATGCTTCCAAAATTTAACATACCATTATGTTGTTCTCCACCACCATCCACTAACATTATATTATATATAAATATTTCACAATTGCAATTTGCTCCCTTGACTTCCACCAAATGGCAAACAATTTACAATTAATCACATCCCATCTCGATAATTATTCCAAAAAATATTCTACACCTATCCAATTACCAAATCGACTTCACCAATATTCAATTGGACCCATTATCATCCAAATGCACACTGAAAATAATATCTCTAATGGGATTTAACTTGGTTAAAATCACTATTCGTTTTTCAACCATATACTGAATATATATACTTTCCACCACTTTAAATCACATACTTAACTTCTGCATGCTTAATAATAATTAATAATAATACTTTTCATAATTATGAAAAATTAGGGGCATTACAGATATTACGGATCGAATTCGAATTTATTTGTTTAAATTTTGAATTGATTCGGATATGTTTAAATTTCAGGCTGGATTCGGATGTCATTCGGACAAGATTTTGGGTTTTCTTGAACCGAATTTCGGATTTTGTTTTACCGGATTTCGTATATTTTTCAAACTAAATTTGAAATTTTTTTCCAGACCGGATTCGGATTTAGATTACCTTACATTAATATTTGAGGGATGCTTAGCCACAATCGCCCTACAGTCGCTTCATAATGGAGCAACAAGTGTCCCTCTTGCATTTTTTTTCTTCAACTTTTGTGTGTAAAAAAATTTCAGTTTAGTCCTTGTATTTATATTTAACTTTTATAATCACAAAATTATTATAAATATATTAATAAAATTTTTAATTATAAAATATAAATGAAATCACATTTTATTATTCTCAAAAATTAAAAATTAAATGAGAGAAAAAAATTAATAATAATTAAAATTTAAAAATAAAATAAAATAATTTAAAATTTGAACAAATTTCACACACAATCTGTATATACAACTTTATAGTCAATTGACATAAACCTCCCTCATCATTGATTGAAACCAAGTCTAATTTCCATATAAACGAGATCGACGGAGACGAGGGTTCCATAAAGTCTAATCTCTAGTTATGAAGATTGTCTCCATGGAGACAATGGAGACTTCGTATCCATCTGGAGACCTGATCTCCACTGATGGAGGTTTGATCTCCATTGATAGAGACCAAATCTGATCTCCATACTTCTGTTTTGACCAGGTCTGGTCTCTATTATGGAACCCTCATCTTTGTTGAATAGACTTGATCTCAATCAATGATGAGGGATGTTTATGTTAATTGACTATAAAGTTGTATATATAAGTGAAAATACAAATCTCAGACAGATTGTGTGAAATTTGTCCAATTCTTAAATTATTTTATTTAATTTTTAAATTTTAATTATTATTTATTTCTCATTTAATTTTTAAAATTTGACAATAATTAAATGTGATTTCATTTATATTTTATAATTAAAAATTTTATTATATGGACTAAATTGATATATTTCTAATAATTTTTACGATTATAAAAGTTAAATATAAATATAAAGACTAAACTGAAATTTATACACAAAAATTGAAAAAATAAAAAGGCAAGAGGGACACTTGTTGCTCCATTATGGAGCGACTGTAAGGCGACTGTGGCTAGCATCCCTCTTAATATTTAATTACATTATTAATTTATTTTATTATCTTATCCATTAAGTTTGAGTAAAATTTATCCATTTAACATAATTAATCAAATAAATAAATAAATACTTATTTATTTATTTTTTAAATCTGATACTTTGCGGGCTAGAGGACTACTGAGACCAACCGAGATTAAATTATACAATTATGACCTAGACAATTACTCCCATCAACGGAAGACGAGAACTACCGGGATCAATGGCCCGGACAACTATTCCCAACAACGAGAGGGGTCTACTCCTAACACGGAGGATAAGTCTACCCCTAACACGGAGGAGAGGTCTACCCATACAATTGCGTTTTTAAAGGTAATGGTGGGAATATATATTTATATGCTACACAAGGTATTGAACTTTAGTGGCTTGGAAGTCTGAGGCTTCTAACCATCAAGATAAGAAACTTATGTAAAATACTTATTTATTAAAAACCCACTACTCCACAGAACTTATTCAACATGTTATGTTTGTTCGTAGTAAAAATGGTCTCCCATACTGCACAACTTTATTTATTAATGGCCTCTCATACTGGGTCCGAATTCAAAACATACTTATTTATTAAAAGCCCAATACTTATTGATTCAATTTAGTTTTTCTTATAGGATTTTAAATTTCGGATTTTGTATAGATTCATATTTGAACCGGATTACGGATTAGGACCGAATACGGATTCCAACCGATTGGAACCGAATTTCAAATTAGGACAGAATTCGGATTCAGATTCAGACCGAATTCGGATTTGGATTTATCCGCATTTGTACAGTAATTTTAGATTCTCATATCTGAAAATCAGATTCGGACACAATCGGATTTGAATTTTTTTGTCCGATTTTTTGAATCGGATTAGGATTCGGATTCAGATTCGGACCATATTGGACTGAACAATCCGAATCCTTTTGCCACCACTATGTAGTCTCAACACTTGAAATTATAAGGTGTTTTTGATACACTATAAAGGGATTGCTTAAATTCGAAATAATGGTATAAGTTTTAAAAGATACTATTATAAGATTAACAATTGTCGGGACCTGTCAAGATCAATCTATAAGGAAAAAAAAAATGATTTGATAAAATGTAACAGAAGTATTTAGGTTTTTAAATTTTTTTCCTTTTTGGTAAAAACCATTTTCAAAACCAGATTATTGCATATATGCGAATAGAATACAAGCATGTAATACCTTTGAAACTTTTCTTGACATTTTGATTCTTTGAGTCACCACCAAGTCTTCCAAGTTATGACCTGCGATCTATAATGCGCGTGTGGGCACGTTACGGATGAAGAGTTGGAGAGAGAAAGACAAGCGAAGAAGACAAAACCTTTGTCTTTTCCTATGGCCGGCCGCACCTGCAATAAAGAAAAGAAGAAAACAATTTTTTTTCTTTTTCTTTGTGTTGGCCAAACCCTCATTTTATCTAGTGTTTGCTTGCTTACTTTTTACTGATATAATAACTCTTTTATATCAGTCTATTGGGTTAAGGTTTGACCAAGTCAAATAGAATTCTAAATTCTATTTAATTTGGTCACATCTAGAGATTTGAACTCTTGATTTCTAGGGACTTTAAATAATCTAATTATTTAATCTTCCCTTTTTATTTTGTCAAGGTTCGATATTGCAACCTCCTATTTAATAATTAAATCAATTAATAATTTTAAATTATTAATCTTTATTTAATTATTAAATTATTAATTAAATAATCATATTATTTAATTAATTATCTTTACTTAAACCGTGTCACTTTCGTAATACAATTAATTGGACCATCCAATTAATTTACCGTGAACCTCATTACCAACAACCATAAAGGCTAGCAAGGAGACCTAATGGACCTACAATTTTTAGCTCCAATAATACTTAGAACTATTAATTAAAACTCTTTAATTAATATTCTATGATTATTATCCTCGGAGTTACTCCATTAAAAACCCAAGGCTGAACTCTCGAAACTGCAGATATTTTATACAATCTAAAATCTCAGTGTCCATTGATATAGCTATTTACATGATCTTCCACAAGTAGTTCATAATTATAGTTAGGTCATAAAGTCCGTTATACCCCTTTAATTATATTTTTTTTTTCTTTAAGCACCATTGATTCTCTAATAAACAATTAAATCATGTCTTTCTCATGGAAGAAGGAGATCTCATAATCATTCAAGTCCCGAACCAACCCTTAAGGGAACGACTCATTTAGTTCGTTTAAGAAGGAGTGAATTTCGATACTGTGTTCAGACATTCCCAGCCACAAGTCAAATCGTAACTCCAAGATACAAAGGTATTGATCGTGAAAACTACATTCAACCTTACTCATGGTAAATCAAAAGCCACAATTTAACTTGAAGGAGTCGATAAGACATTCATGATTAAGACTATCCATAAATAGCCATAATTTGTCAATATATATGAATCTCATCTACTAACGAATTTTGGTGAGAGATTCATATAAATAGTGGCCCGTTCCTATATGATCTCATCATGTAAGGTGCCTCCATTCTCATGTCAACTACATGTAAGGGTGGGCATTTTAAACCTAACCCGACTGACCTGAACCAAATCAACCCGAAATTGCCGGGTTGGGTCAGGTTTCCTTACAAAATTTAACGGCCTCGGGTTAAATATGCATAAGCCGATTTTATACAGGGTTGGTTCGGGTTATCTACTGAACCCGACAACCCGACCCAATTTTAGTATATATATATAAATTTCCAAACCCTAAAAGCTAATTAGATTTTGTTTTCTTCCATAGTTCCACTCTCTGCCTCAGCCGCTTACTACTATTTTTTCTTTACTCTTTGCCTACTGCCACTCTCTACCCTCATCCCTATCGTCACTCATTGGACTACTCTTCTTAGGTATTTCTAAGCTCTCTATTTTTTTTTTTTTTTGTCTGCAAAATTAGTTTGCTTAAGGTATGTTTAGTTTACATTTGGAAAAGAAGATGTATATTGGCAGCTTTATTTATAGGTGATTTTAAATAATTTTTTGAAAAACAAACTTTTTTTTTTCTCTTAGAAACACTTGTATACACCTTGATAATCATGAAATGACATGTGCAAAAAGATGTGTTTGTTTGCTATGAAAATATTTAGTTGAATGATGAAGAGAGCACAATATGAATATATAAATAGGGTCAGTCGAAAAGGCCCCAATTCTATACTAAAAAGCCATGTATGTGTATGATGGAGGAGAGTACTGCGGTTGTTGGGTTTGGTGCATTTCCCAACACATATCTCGATGATACTTGGTAGTGTTGGGACCATTTTGAGTGATGAATGGGGGAGGGTTCATTAATCATCTATGTTTGCAAATTACTACACTAATTGCACATGTAATTAATTTATTATTACTTTCTGTCCTGTTTTTACATAAAAATATTTTCTTAGGTATTTCTCTGCTCTGTTTCTTTTTTTTTTTTTTTTTTTGCAAAATTAGTTTGTTTAAGGTATGTTTGGTTTACATTTAGAAAAGATGACAAAAATGTATATTGGCAGCTTCATTTATAGGTGATTTTAAATAACTTGAGTTTTAATTTTGTGTAACCAAGAAATGAGTAGCAGTATGATGAACCTGTAAATAAATAATATCTTGCACTAACTTCAGTTTTTTTTTTTTTTTGTTAAACTTATATTTGTTCATATTGATTATTGGGGAATAGAAGAAAGGAGGAGAAGTTTACCGAGTGGTGAATTAAGAGAACCATTAGAAGGAGATGACTTACTTATGGTATTGTCTCTTTTCCACTCGCATTGCTTATAATTATTATTTCCATATTTTAATTTTATATGAATATGTTTTCTAATCTATATTTTTTTTTGTTACTCTTGTAGATGCATGGTGGCACCATTAAGAAAGGAAGACCAAGCAAGGGTCCGTCAAATGTGTGGACAGTATTCACCAAGTATGGCGACAGTACTAGGTGTAAGTATAATTATTATGGTAAAAATTATGCTTGCACTAGTAAAAATGGCACTACCAGTCTATGGAATCATATAGATTTCCAATGTAAAAAATATAAGTTTGTAATGGCTGCGGAGGATAAAAATAAAAAATTATTTACCACCCATGCATCAAATAATCCTACGAGTTTTGTTAATGATACTAAACATGTCAATTTTAATCTTGTAGCTGTGGGATTTGATAAGGAAGTGTGTAGAAAAGCTTGTACGAAGATGATTATTAAGGATGAGTTTTTTTTTCTTTTGTAGAAAAAGACGGGTTTAGGAATTTTTGTAGAGCTCTTTGTCCAAGATTCACTTCTCTCTCTAGAAGAACACTTGCTAGAGATATCTACCAACTCTATTTAAATGAAAAGTCTAAACTCAAAGAATATTTCATTGAAAAATCACCAAGAGTTTACATGACCACAGACACATGGATTTCCATTCAAAATATCAATTATATAGTTATTAGTGGCCATTTCATTGATTGTGAATGGAAGTTGTATAAAAGAATATTGAGTTTTAGTTCGATTCCTAACCATAAAGGGGAGACCATTGAAAAACTTGTTGAGTCATGTTTACAATAACTGTAGACAATGCCTCCAGTGGCTACAGATTATGTCAGAAGGAAGTTGAAAAATTGGAATGCATCCAGACTTATGTTAGATGGAAATTTTTTGCATGTGAGATGTTATGCTCATATTATTAATTAATTGTGTATGAGGGATTGAAAGATAGAATGATTCTGTCACTTGTATTCGCAATGCGATGCAATATGTAAGATCTTCACTCTCAAGACTTCAAAAATTCAAAAGTTGTATAGAACATGAAAGAATTGAGAGTAAGAATCTTGTGGTGTTAGATGTGCCTACTAGATGGAATTCCACCTATTTGATGTCATCAAGTGCTTTAAAATATCAAAAAACATTTGATAGGTAGGACCACTAAAGGAGGATGATTGGAGTAAAGCTAAAATATTTGTTCAATTTTTGCATGTTTTCTATGATATCACTTTGAAGTTTAATTTTTTTTTATCAGTTACTTCTAATTTGTTCTTTTATGAGTTGTGTTCAATTGAAACCGAGTTGATATCTTTAGCTAAAAGTGATGATATTGTGTTGTAGGAAATGACGAGTTTGATAAATATTGGGGCAAAATTGAGCATGCCAATAAATTGTTGATAATTGCACTTGTTCTTGATTCAAGATACAAGTTGGGTTATGTTAATTTATTTTTTTTGGTAATATGTTTGATGACAAAAAAGTTAAGGAGATGACTTGTGATATTAGAGAGCTTTTGATTCAACTTTATGAGTGTTATAAGGGAGTTGATAATATTTCAAGTAGTGATCAAACTTCTTTCTCCATTTCTTTAGCAAATGATTATGTGGGAAAAGCGAATGAAAAGTCAAATTTTTTATTGGAAAGAATTTAAAAGTTTAAACAATTGAAGAGAAGAAAGATTTTGTTGGTTTAAAGAATAGGTAGAGAGATATTTGATAGAGTCAGATGAAAATATGGATGATGAGAATTTTGATGTTTTTAATTGATGGAAAGTTAATTCTTCAAAATAGAAGATTTTATATCAAATTGCAAGGGATGTCTTTGCCATTCTGATGTTAAGATTTGTTTTCATATAATAATGTTAAATGTTTCAATTTTATTTTCTTTATTAATATTTTGTTCTTATATTTATATAGAGATTGGAATGAACAATTTATTTCTGGATAAGGTTGTAAATTAATATCATATTTGATAAGTGATTTGACATTCACGAAGGTAACTACTTTTCTTAGAAGCTTTTACATTACATATTTATTTCAATCTTATTTTATACTTAATAGTAAACTTCACGTGATTCATTTTTTTTTCCTTTTTCGTTGTCAATAGGAAATGATGCTTGGACGATGGCGAATGAAAAATTATCAAATTTATTCACTATGTAGCTTTTGTTTGTTTATTTATTTTATGAATATGGGACTTCAAGTTATATGTACTTATTTTGTGTTATATTTTCATTTTTATGAATATGGGACTGTACTCATTTTGTGTTATGTTTTCATTATTATGAATATGGACTTCAAGTTATATTTAATTATGTAATGTTAGAATTAATATTTGATATAGTATTTGTATTTTAATTTTTCAACTACAATATTATGTTATGAGAGTTTAAAGTATATGTGATTATATAAAATTATGATCTATATTTGATGTAGCATTTGAGATTTGATGTAATATTTATATTTTACCATAAGTTGTATTTTTTTTTTTTTTGTATTTTAAAGTCAACCCAATCAACCCCACTCAACCAATATTGGGTTAGGTTTGGTTGGTTTAAAATTAATGTTGAGTTGGGTTGAATTTTATCCAACCTGATTTTTATTAAGTTGAGTTGGGTTGATCTCCAACCCAACCCAACCCGAAAACGCCCACCTCTAACAACATGAGCAATTTAGAATAAGACCACCGTACATTACAGAATGGACTGCATCAGTAGATCAACCACAAACAAAGTACCCAGCTTTGTTTGCTATCTACGGACTCTTTAAATTGCAAATCTCAAAATGAATGCTCTTGTATATGATTTTTATATATTCAGTTTGAGATTATTTATTGCAATCTTGAATGTTACGCACACATTATATTAACATATGAACATGAATAAAAACACTTTTATCTGAATAAAGAACAATTATTTTTATTAATGTCTAAATACATTTACATTTTACAAGTTTTAGGTCATAAACCCCAACACAATCACTAAACGTGCGGTTCGGATATCTACTCACATAACGGGAGACATTTAATCCTATAATAAGGGGATAAAACTATCCATATACATACTGGTAAAATACATATGGTGAGACTTGAACCCTCATCATTAAAATGGGATAGAGGTACACTAACCATTTAAATTATGAGTGGTTATGTTAATATGACATAAGAGAGATGCACAAGTCATTGTTTTTTCATGTCAAAATTTTGGAAAAAGTTTGATGCCAAAGTTCACATTTGTATTATAAATTGTTGCTTAGATTTTATCTAATTCTTCATCATTAAGGGCGAGTTTGGCATGCCAGATAAGGACAGAATTGGATTAAAATTAGTCCAATCCTGTATTTTGGACAAATTGGGATTAGACATGACCAATCCTAACAGTCTCATTTAATGTATTGCTTGTCCTACTGGGCGGGACTATTAGTCCCGCATCTTTTTTTTTTAATTAAATTATTTATATATATAATATATTTTATTAAAATATTATATATCTTTAATATTAATAAAAAAATAATTTTAAATAGTTCTATATGTTTTTAAAAAATAATTTAAAAAATTTATTTAATTTAAAAATATTTTTTTCACTATATTTAATTTAAATAATTTTATTTTATGTAAAATTAATTTTAAATAGTTTTATTAATTTAGAAATAACTTTATTAATTTATTTTATTAATAAAATAAATTTTTAACTAAATTTAATTTAAAATGATTTAATATACTTTAAAATAATTTTATTATATGTAAAAATTAATTTAATTCAATATAATTTTATCCAGTCTCATACTGCACAAAACATATCACAATACTAAATTAATCCAATTTATACTGCACCAAACATATCACGGTACAAATTTAATCCAATCCAATTCAATTCAATTATATCCTATAAAAATAATTTAATACAATTTCGCGCATCAAACACACTCTAAAAATATTAAATGGATCAATTAACTTATGACCCTCAAATTGAGGGCCAAGCACACTATGAAAAAAGACTAATAATATTATATACAAAATAAGATAAAAGCCCAGTGGGCTGCTCAAACTCGTGTGGGCAAGCCCGCTTTGGACAGGGCTGGGCCTTACCAAAATCTTTTATGGGTTGGTTGGTACCTGGGCCCGGCACAACTCGACTCATTTCACGCCTCCATGAATCATCATTTATATCTCATGTGCATTGATTTTGTTAGTGTATTAGCTGTTAAAGTAAATTTTGTGGCATGTATATATTTCTTCATCTTATAGTATGTTGATTGTTCATGTAATTGACGTTAGCTTAATTTTTCTGACGCCGTACACATTGTTCACCTCAATTTATTCTCTTTGGATACTTAATAAGTAATCGAACTGTTCTTATCTGAGGCTTTACTATTTAAATATCTTGGGCTTCAGTTCAATATGCTTTTATGATGTAAATGAATATTTTGATGGTATAGTTGCACACAACTCTTGTTTGGATAGATTTAACTTTTCTGACACTAAAATTATACGCATTGTACATGCCTTAAAATTTATCCAATTTGAACTTTACAATAGTAACCGACCTAACCGACATCTACATCTTTTGTGCTTATGCATATATAGTGGTTGCCCCAAGAGTGATGAAACAATTCTTCTTGACATACCATGAAAACTTCAAATGGCTTACCATCTAGAGCCTAAGCTAGAACTTGTCAAGTTCATGACCATTTTCGGAAGTGAGTGGCATGGAAAAATGAGGATGACATGGGTGGAATAAAGTTTTAGAAATAACAAGGATTCTCCATTTTCATGTCATTTCTCCTGGTTGTAACTCAGGAGATCTAACACCATGGAAATTGCAATGATCTACCATCTACAATTAGGGGTTCCTGCAATGGTATGATCTACTATCTTCATTATTATTTTCTAAGATGCGCTGTATATTGAGTTCTATGCATGATTTTTTTTTTTTTTCAATTTTTGTTTCCGGGTTGGATTGTCGATCATGTATATAATCATGCCTTATTAGCTCATATTGTTCTTTGAATCATTGTACGATTTTACATTTAGAGCGTGTTTACTAATTGGAAATCCTAAAAAGGGAAAGAAAACTAAATTCCTGATTTGTAATTCCGAATGAAAACTCTTTTTGTTCTTGTTATTTAGTTGACATTCTTTTAATGTTAGTTTATGTGATTTTTATCTGATGGCTTTGGTGATTTATAACATGCAAATTTTGATGATCATTACGTGTATTTGCTATGGCAGGAGAAAGATGATAGCTTGAAAAGAGAGCCTAAAACTGAGCCGAGAGGGCAGCTAGAAATTTTGGCCAGACAGGTGAGATCATGATCATGATCATCAGCCATAAGGGTTAGAAATTCTCGATGCTAAGTCGTGTGTATATATGGTCACAGGCATAGTCTAGTGGTAACTACATCTTTTAATGAAGTTGATGTCCGAGTTGTTGCTTGATTAATGAGTATAATCTGTTGGATTATTATTAGAATGAATTTAATTTTTTGTGTTGTAATTTTGGAATAAAATTGAGAAGTTTAGGAATGATTATGCAAAGAAATATATAATCAAATTCAGTAATGTTTTCATTTGATAGTTTCCAAAGGATCCATAAACACCTTTAAATCGGTTGATTCAAGTAGGAAGGAGAGGTGGCTTGGGTCTCCTATAGTCCGATAAGGTTACGATTTCTCTTATTTCTTTTTTAACTTTTTCACATTGATGTTCAGGTTCGATGTCAGGATAATAAAGTTTGGCGGTTCACCGGGTTTTATATTATGGCAATCTAAATTCGACCCAACGATCCTATAGTTGGACTTTGCTGCGTCGTCTTCCTTCTAACTCTTCCCTTTCCTGGCTTTGCGGGGGAGATTTTAATGAAATTATTCGGCCTAATGACAAGAGTGGAGGTCTTGATAGACCAAACTATCTGATGGGTAATTTTCAATCCGCTTTAGATGATTGCTTGCTCTAAGACTTGGGTTTTATAGGTTTGCGCTTTACTTGGTGCAATAGGAGGAAGAATTAGGCCTTCATTCAGGAACATCTTGATCGCTTTGTGAGTTCCATGGAGTGGCAACGTGTTTTTCCATTCTTTAAGGTTAAACACCTAGACTACTAGGGGTCGGATCATCGGCCGAGACTTATTGATTTTCACCATCATAGTAGTACTGCCGCATTGCGAGTTTAGAGAGGCATGAGCCGTTTTCATTTCGAAGAGCTTTGGACGAATTATCCAGAGTGTGGCAACATAATCCAACCTCATTGGAGGGGCAAAGATTTGGGAGGATGGGTGGCAGAGGTTGTTCATAACCTTAAGGAGTGTGCAGCTTCTCTTCAAAGTTGGAATGTAAATACAGTTCAGCAGTTTCATCATCGCACCTCCCAGTATCGTAAGGAGCTTCACCATTTCAACAATTCGATGTCTTCAACCAACTGGGCGAGAATTCATATTATTGAAAAAAAAAATTGATGCTCTTTTGTATAAAGAGGAGAGGTATTGGAGGCAAAGGAGTAAGGTCTCTTGGTTTGGTTGTGGTGACCATAACACTCGGTTATTTGACAATCAAGCTACGGGAGACAGCGATGCAATCGAATTCACGACTTGTTTAACAATGTTGGAGTCTGGCATTCTAAGCAGGGAAAGATTGCTGCCATTATACAAGAGTATTTTTCTTCAATCTTCACTTCGTCACGACCTAATGCCACTTATTTCAACCCCATTCTTGCTGTTGTTGAGAGGCGGGTAACACCTCATATGAACAGCTCTTTGGACGCCACTTTCACAGCTGAGGAAATTCGGCAATCGGGTTTTGGTATGCACCCGACTAAGGCTCTAAGGAAAGATGATATTTCAATACTCTTATCAACGATATTGGTAGATTGTAGGGGAGAAGGTCATTGTATCTTGTCTGGATGTTCTCAATAATGGAGGTAATCTTGGCGGCATTAATTCGACTTTGGTGTCTTAAATTCCAAAAGTGGGTCAGCCTAAATTGGTTTTAGATTTTCGTCGTATAAGTTTGTGCAATGTTTTGTATAAAATCATTGCAAAAACTTTGTCAAATATGCTTCATTGATGCTTGGGAGTGTGATTTTGGAGTCTTAAAGTGTGTTCTTGACTGGGCGCTTAATTTCGGACAACGCTATAATTGGGTTTGAATGCATCCATCAGCTGAAGCGTTGAAATTACAAGAGAAATGACTTTATGGCCTATAAACTTGATATGGCCAAATCCTATGATCGGGTAGAATGAAGTTTTCTGGAGTAAATGATGCAAAATTTGGGTTCCTCAGAGAATTGGGTGCAACGTATTATGGGGTGTGTTTCTTTAGTGTCATACTTATTTCTTGTGAATGGTCATATTAAGGGTTCAATTTCTCATTCGAAAGGTTTGCGACAAGGCGATTCGCTGTCGCCCTATTTATTTCTCATATGTGCAATGATGAAGGCGGAGAAAGATAAACTGATTCATGGTGTGTGTAGTGGGCGTCAGAGGCCCTCTATTTTCATTTATTTGTTTGTAGATAATAGTTTGTTTTTTTGTCAAAGCAAATAAAGAGGAATGTCTGGTGTTGCGTGCCATTCTAGATACTTATTGTAGGAGTTCGAGTCAGTTGGTGAATTTCGCCAAATCTGCGATGTGTTGTAGCTGAGGAGTGCCGTTTGAGGAGAGAGTGCGTCTTGGTGATATTAAGGGTGTCACTTTGGTTTATTGTCACGAAAGGTATCTTAGTCTTCCTAGCTCCATCAATAGCAATACGCGCCAAGTTTTCTCTTCGGTTAAAAATAGGATTTGGGCTCGTCTTAATGGCTAGCAGTCTAAGTTATTTTCTGTTGGTGGTAAGGAGGTGCTCATAAAAACTGTAATCCAATCTATTCCTTCTTACTCCATAAGCATTTTCAAGTTGCCTTTCTCTTTTATTAGAGAAGTTCATTCGCTCATTGCTCGATTTTGGTGGGGGTGGTGATGTCATGAAAAATAAATTGCATTGGTGTTCTTGGGAGAAGATGTGTTGACCTAAAGAGGATGGTGGTTTGGGGTTTTGAGACTTGTCGCTTTTCAATCAGGCTTTATCAGCTAAACAATGTTGGAGAGTTATTCATAACCCTTCATCCCTTGTGGCTCAAATTCTAAAGAGCCGTTATTTTCCTAATAATTCTTTTTTACAGGCTTCGATTGGTAGGTGTGCCTCTTTTGTTTGACATAGCTTCCTTTAGGGTCAAAAAATCATAAAGATGGGCTCCAGGTGGTGTATTGGTAATGAGGAGTCTACCTGCATCTATCAGGACCGGTGGATCCCAAGACCGACCATTTTTCGAGTTTTTTCCCCTCCTTCCTTAGATTCGTAAGCTCAAGTGAGCAGTTTATTAACGGATAGTGGGGGTTGGAATGTTGCCTTAATTTAAGCCTCTTTTCTTCTGAGGATGCTGCTGTTATCCTTAGCATTCCTATTGCGAATGTGAATTGCTTTGTTGGGGCTTTGATAAGCAAGACAACTATTTGGTTAAGAGTGGTTACAAAGTTGCTCTTTTACGACAGCCTAACTCGAGTAGCTCCTCTTTCTATAGTCTTAAGGAATGGTGGAAAGGCTTTTGGCGACTTAAGGTTCCACCTAAAATGAAGATGTTCCTTTGGAAGGCTAATAGAGGCAAGTTACCAACCATGGAGGTGATCAATATGATAAGAGTCCCAATTAATACAGTTTGTCCACTGTGCAACCCATCCTTCATGCTTTATGGAGGTGTAGTGATCTAGCGTTTATAAGGAAGGGGTGTGGTGCTGCCAAAGATATACCTTATAAAAGGAGTTCTTCTTTTGTGGATTTCATCTGTGCTTGTTTTTCTCAGCCGCTGCAATAGGAGTTTAAGGTGTTTGTAGTTATCCTTTATAGGATTTGGCATCGTCAAAATAAAGCGGTCCATAATGGTATCATCTTAGACTTGAAAGAGGTGATTCCCTATTCTTGCTCTCTTTTGTCTAAGTTTTTTAGGGCTGTTTCCAAGCCTCAAACTCCTTCGCCTCCTTCTAGGATAACAGAGAATGTGAATTGGATGTCGCCCCCTGCCAATTCCTTTAAGCTTAATTCTGATGCCTTTTTGAAGGGCCATTTGGGATCTACTGGGTTAGGCATTATTATAAGGGATACTGATGAAGATGTTTTGTTATTAGCTGTTAAAAAGTTACCCTTTTTTATGCCAGTTGTACTTGCGAAAGCATTTGCTATTCAGTTCGGTCTTAAGCTTGCTCTAGATTCGGACATTTCTCCTCTTCATATGGAGACAGATTGTTTGAGTATAGTGAAATATTTTAGGGATAATTGTTTCCCTTTATCCGAGCTCGGGTTAGTATCGGAGGACATTTCGATTCTTCTGAATGCTTGCCATGCTTCTTCTATTGCCTTTGTACATCATTCTGCGAATCGGGGTGCTCATGCTCTTGTTCAATTAGTTTTTTCTATTGATAATATTACTATTTGGATGGAAGATGTTCCTCCTTCATTTACAAATGTAATCCTGGATGATTCCAGGTTTTTTTTCTCTTTAATGAAATTATTTTCCCTTTCAAAATAAATAAATAAACACCTTTAAATCATATTTTTATAATATAGATCATTTAATATGATTCGATGGTAAGGACGCTCATTCAGCCTGATAATGTTCCAGTTTCGAGTCGCTACCATTGCGGATGATATGTCGTAAAAAAACAAGATTATATTAAATATATTAATGAGAGGAAATGAAACATAAATTTCAAGTTTGATTGTTCATGTAGTTGATGTTGGCTTAACTTTTCTTAGAGGTACATGTTCCCCATGTACCCTTCGATTTTATTTGCTTTGGATATTTTTTTGGTAATCAATGTATTCTTATATATTGCATGCTTTGTTGTTTATATGTATCTTGTGCTTCAGTTCACTATACTTTTATGGTTCATATGAATTTAACGGCTTAAATAGCTTATCCTTTTAAGCTATATATAGTTGACAATGGATCTATGGTTTATATTGATTTAGCTTTCCTGACACTGAAACTATATCTGTTGTGTATGTATAGCCTTGGAATTCACGCATTTTAGATTTTTCAGTGGTAATCGATGTGTACTTATCTCATTTGATATTGAAACTACATGTATTGCACATGCATAATCTTAAAAATTAATTCTAAACTTTTTAGTTGTAACCAATATATACTTGTCTCATCTGACATTGAAACTGCACGTGTTGAGCATGCATAACCTTAAAATGCACATGTTCTAGACTTTTTGTGGTAACTTACGTGTACTTAACTCATTTAACACTGAAACTACACGTACTGTGCATGTATAGCCTTGAAATTTACCTATTTTTTCCAACACATTTGGCACTGAAACTACACGTGTTGTACATGCATATAGCCTTGAAAATCACACATTCTAGATTTTCCAGTGGTAACAAATGTGTACTTTTCTCATCTTACACCAAAACTACATGTGTCATGCATGCATAGCTTTAAAATCAACAATTCTAGACATTGTAGAGGTAACCGACATGTACTTATACCGTTTGACACTGAACTACATGTGTTAGGTATGCATAGCTTTGAAATTCACATGTTCTAGATTTTTCGATGGTAACCGACATGTACTTATCTCATTTAACACTGAAACTACACGTGTTCCCCATGCATAGCCTTAAACTTCACATGTTCTACACTTTTCAATGGTAACCGACATGTACTTATCTTATCCAACACTGAAATTACACGCGTTGCTTATTAAAATTTACCAATTCTAGACTTTTCCAAGATAATAGGCGTGAACTTATCTCATCCACATCTTTTGTGCCTATCCCATTTCTGCCCATTCTACCCTATATAATATGGGTGCCCCAGTGACAGTGATGAGACAACTCTTCTTTTTATATCATGAAACTTCAAATGGCTTACCGTCTATAGCCTAATAAGCTAGAAGTAAAGGAACTTGTCAAAATTGTTAACCGTTATTGGAAATGGGTGGCATGGGAAACTGAGATCACAGGAGATGGTTTTGGTGGAGTACAAGGGGTTCTTCTCTACAAGACATTTGTCTTCAGCCACCAGAAATTGCAAGGTCCTATCCATTTTTTTTATCATATTGTAATATCTGTACTTGGTCTTCTCTACTTAATGTAATTTGTTACAAAAATCACATCTTCTTTTTTGTTAACTATTTAGTTGGCATTTTAGTGTTCATTGATGTGATTTCTATTTGATGCTTATGCTAATTAATAATCATGCTAATTTTGATCATTAGGTATATTTACGATTCTGATGGAGAGTACAAGGCATGAAATCGAGGGATTCCTGAGTTCTTTTTAACTGGTTGACAAGAAGCATAAATGTTGGCAAGTTTATTTTGATAATCTGAAACAATACAAGTACTTATTCAGGACCTTAATGACCATTCCATAGCCAAATGCTGATGAGATTCTCGTTTTTGATGAAGTGAGTGTGTAAGTGAGTGATTTAGGCGCGCGTACATTGATACAGAGCAGAGTTCACACTGCATGCCTTGCTGCACAAGGAATCCACAATTTATAGGGCATGACTTGGTTAAGGGAACCAACCAGAGCCATAGGCCATAGCAAAATGCGGGTCTCCATATACTGCGGCAATAATTTTCATTGCTGTGAGCAAACTTAGTGGAGGTGACATGGAAGAGTTTTTAGTACTCCACAAGGATGTTTAGAAAACAACCAAAGTGAAAGTTACCAAACTAATTTGCAGCTTTTATTATAATCTTTAATTTTGATAGAGAATAAACTGATATAATTCTTGATCGTTAAGTGAACCCAATGAAAGTTTGATATACTAGTTCATGGTGATTTTAAAAAAATTAGAGACATTTTGGAAGTAATTTTGTTCAAATTTGTTGAATATTTAGAACTTCAACAAAGTATCGTAATTTTTTAGAATTATTGTTTTAAGAAATTATGTACGAGAAACTGTTATTTTTGCAAAACTTGTCAGGCTACAACTTTCTTGACGTAAATATGATTTATGCTGAATATATATATCAAAATTGTTACTTGTTAGATTTAATAATTACTTTAGATTTAAAAAAAAAAAGGACGTATCAACGAAATAAAAACAGAACAGCATTTATAAACACATTTAAATGTTATTTTGCAAATATCCCAACAATATATATATTTATCTCATCTGATACTGAAACTACGCATTCTGCACATTGTAAAATACAAGCAAAACTTGTGTTAATATAAGCAAAGCTTGCACAGCTAACAAGCTAAAGAAACTAAAAAAAAAATTGAAACGAAAGGCAAAAACTTTTGAGAGTATTTTATTGATTGTATTTTAATAATTAATTACAGAACTCAAGTACAATATATACACTGATCAATACATGAAAGAAGAGTGGCAGCTGGTTGTTAGAAAAAGGCGGGAATAATTGTTAATTCAGTTGGAAGTTTGTTACTTTTGGCCGGAAAATTTGTTATAGCAGATTTCCTGATTTCAAGGAAAAACAGCTGACCTGTCATCATGACAGCAATGATCAACTGAAGCTTGATCATCAATCATTAAGCTGACGCAGCTGATCAGATGATATGTAGGTCTTGCTAAACTTAAGCATCAAGCTAAGGCTGCGATGCATCTACTGCTAAAGCTGGTGTAAGGCTGAAACAGAACAAGCTGAGTTGATGCTGTAATCAAGCAGCAGGCTTAACATCCCCCCTCAAACGAAACTTGGACTTGTCCATGATGAGTTTGTCTTTGAGATAATTGAATCGAGTGATAGCAAGGGGTTTAATAAATATATTAGATGTTTGATGTTCAGTTGGAATGTACCTAACATTAAGCTCTTTCGCTTCTATCTTATCTCTCACAAACTGAAGATCTAGCTCAATATGTTTGGTTCTGGAGTGAAAGACTGGATTGTAAGCAAAAAACCCTTCTCCAGTATTATCACATCATAGTACAGTTGGTCGAGGCAAAGAAAAATTGAGTTCAGCCAACAAGGCCTTTAACCAAACAATTTCAGCAGTGGTTTGTGCAACATATCTGTACTTAGCTTCTGTACCAGACTTGGCCACAACTTTCTATTTTCGGGAGCTTTATGAGATTAAATTGCCTCCAAGAAAGACATACCAGCTAATTTATTAATATCCTTATAACTTACCACATTTTATAATTAAATTTGCAAAACAATATTTAAATGTGTTCATAAATACTTCTTTTCTTTTTTGAAATCTGTAGTAATGATTAATATAGGCTTTATTTTACAAATACATTCAAATAAATAATCCAATAATTCTATTGGCTAATAAGTAACAATGGTGCTATTTATGTTCAGTATAAATCACATTTATATTTACATCAAGAAAATAATAGACGTAACAAGTTTTGCAGAAACTACAGCTTCTCGTACATAATTTCTTAATATGATAATTCCAAAAAATCACTATATTTTGTTCAAGTTCTAAATATTCAACAAATTTGGACATAAATACTTCCAAATGCATCTAAAATTTTAAAAATCACCATAAACTCGTATATCAAATATCTATTGGGTTAACGAAACGATCAAGAACTATATGGGTATAATCTCTATAAAAAAATTAAAATAATAATAAAAGCTACAAGTCTTCTCTCTAGGTTTTTCTCTCAAACCTTGGTGTAGAAGGAGCCGTAGGTCTTCGGACATAACTCATTCCTTCTAGTGAATGTAGACGTTGGTTGTGGTTTTATCTTTTTGTCTTGAGCAGTGTTTGCAATTGGTAGTGGTTGATTATGGACGCGCAAGAGGTGAATAAGCTGTGTGAATCCCTTCAGCTTACAGAGTTGGATGATCCGAGCACAAAGATCTCAGAGGCGATTAAGGAGAGTGGACATCATAAACTATCCTTATGCCTTGTGGACAAAATTTTGGCTAATCGATAAGTGAACAGGGACCCGTTTCGGTGGAGGTGGAGGTGGTTAGACAAAACATTTTTGCTTTCCATTTTACTTGCGATGCTGATCGACGTCAGGTTCTAGTAGGAGGCCCTTGGAGTTTTGACGGCGTGCTTCTAGTGTTGGAGGAGCCAAAAGGGCTAGGTGACTTCAATAAAATGAAATTTCAATACGTTGACTTTTGGATACAGTTTCGTAATGTTCCATTGTTTTGCATGAGTAAAAATATTGGTTTGTATTTGGGGAAACAGGTTGGGATGGTGAAGGATATCGATTTCGGCGCTTCAAGGGATTGTATGAGGAAATGTTTTCGTTTTCGCGTTCGAGTAGACATATCTAAGCCATTGAAAAGAGGGTTGAGGGTTTGCCTTGATGATTCAGACGAGTCTTCGGTTATGATCTTACGTTATGAACGTCTTCCGGAGTATTGTTTCGGGTGCGGATTGATAGACCATGCTTTTCGTGAATGTTCTCACGCTCAATCGGACTGCGAATATGTCCCACCCGGAAGGCAACCCTATGGTAGCTGGCTTCGTGCTACTAGTCCCCCGAAAACCAGACCATCACGGTTCAACAGAGAGGAAGCACCAGCCAAAGCGATTGCGGTACCGGAACTAAGCGCAACCCATGATGGTCAGAGTTCAGGTACTGATCCTTCGGTGACCTTGGACCCAGTGCCTTCTTCTGTTGACGATAGCCAGCTACCGGCCTTCTCTTAGAAGATTTGTTCAAGCAGTACGGGGACCATTTTAAAAAAGGTAATTGGTGCAAAAAATCCCGCGATCGTTTCTGAATATCAGGCCAGCGTTATGGCCGCGAATCCCCCTGCTTCTAAAAATAGTACGGTGATTGTGGAGAGTGATCTGACAGAAGTAGTAAGTGAGCCTACGCCAGGAAAAGTTTCTGCTAAAAATCCTCACAGTGACGAGTCAGCAAACATATAAGCTTCCCCCATGCAAGGCTTGGAGCCATGCAATGTTTTAGAATTGTTGGATCCTCATGGGCCCCCACAGCAAGCTGGCCCCATAGAGGAACTTCCTCATGTTATATTGGGCCTAGAAGCAAATGGTAGAAGGCCTAAATGGAAAAGGAGGGCCCGTGATGGCTTAGACCCAACCCTTTAGAATAAAAATAATCAACTTGTCTTGGTGATGAAAAGAGCTGTTGATGGTGAAAAGAACTCTCCGGACTTTCCAAAGAAGAGCAGAGTTGCTACTAATGGCGTTGCTCCCTCCTCTCTCCATTCGGCGAGTCCTGAGGATTAGGACCGCCAGAAATCATAAAACACTTAGTGTGGAAAGTACGGGGCTTGAAAAATTCCTGTACAATCCAAGTTATGCGCAGGCATATGCGCGATCAGTCCCTGGATGGGGTGATTTGTGTGAGACTCTCACAGATCATCATCAGATGGAAACGGTCAGTGTTCAGTTGGGTATGGTAGGTAAACTTGTAGTTGACAGAGTTGGTAGAAGTGGAGGATTGTGCTTGTTTTGGTCAGGTTCAGTCTCAGTTTCTTTTTAACTTTCTCTAAGTTTCATATTGATGTTTTAGTTGATGATTTAGGTAGCAATTGTTGGCATTTATGGGCACCTAGAAGCGACCCAACGTGTTTGCAGTTGGAATTTGTTGCAAAGGATGTCACGGTTGCACCACCTCCTCTGGATCTGTGGTGGCAATTTCAATGAAGTGTTGAACGATTAAGAAAAACTAGGAGGGGTAGCTCGGGTTCAAGAGTTGATGGACAATTTTCGTTCAGCTCTGGACGACTGTAATCTTTTGGATTTAGGCTTTTCTGGTCTGGGGTCTGGCCTCATCTGGACTAATAAACGAAAAGCAGGTGATCTCGTGATGGAAAAACTTGATAGATTTGTAGGCAATGAGGAATGGCATTCTTGTTTTCCTTTCTTTTGTGTGGTTCACTTGGATTTTTGGCAATCCGACCTTAGGTCGATTGTGGTAGTTTTCTCGAAGAACAGACATGAAATTCAAGGTAAAGAATCTTTGAGTAGCAGCCGTTTTCACTTTGAACAGTGTTGGGCTGACATGGAGGAGTGCAGGATGATCATCACTTCCTCTTGGCAGAAAGGTTCCACGGTACAGGTTCTGGGTGACATTTTGGGGAATATTTCTTTGCACAGATAGTCTTCAACGTTGGAATGCTATAACTCTCCAGAAATTTCAGCGTGACATTAGAAGAAAGAGAGATGACATGGATAGGATGGCTAATGATTCCACTATTAATTCTTGGAGCTCGGTTGGCAAGGCCGAAGTGCAGCTAAATCTCTTTCTTGACACTGAAGAAAAATACTGTAGCCAACATTCTCGAATTGGATGGCTGAAGAAGGGCAATCATAACACAAAGTTTTTCCATAATCGAGCTTCTAATCGCAAGCGACGTAATACGATTCTTGGTTTGTTTGACAAACATGATGTTTGGCATAAGCAATCTGATCATATTTCTTTTATTGTGCAAGAATATTTCTTTTCTTTATTTGCTTCTGATGTGCCTTCAGATTCAGCTGGTGGGGAAGTTTTTAGTTGTGTGAGCCCCCGTGTTACTGCTCAAATGAATGCGAGGCTAGATGCCCCTTTTGTAGCTGAGGAGGTAAAGGTAGCTCTATTTCAGATGTCCCCGTCCAAGGCACCAGGTCCTGATGGCTTGCCTGCTCTTTTTTTTTTAGAGGTTCTGGGGTGTGGTCGGCCCTGATGTTACTTGCTCTTGCCTACACTTTCTGAACCATGGAGGCCCTTATCTCAGGTTAACTCGACTCTCATTACTTTAATTCCTAAGATTCAGAATCCTTTAACGGTGTCCGATTTCTATCCTATAAGCCTCTGTAATGTGATTTATAAGATTATCTCGAAATTATTATCTAACAGGCTACGAGTTATGTTGGGGAATGTGATATCCGATATTCAGAGTGCTTTTCTTCCGGGTAAACTGATTACAGACAATGCAATTATAGGCTTTGAGTGCGTTCACAGACTTCGCTATCATTAGCTAGGGAAAAATGGTTACATGGCACTCAAGCTTGACATGTCAAAAGCATATGACCGTACCGAGTGGAATTTCTTGAAGGGTATAACGGTTCATTTGGGCTTCTCTAAACTCTAGATTAATAGGATTATCAATTGCGTCTCTTCGGTTTCGTACTCATTCCTGGTGAATGGTGTGAGCTGCTGCAACTTGGTTCCAAAGAGGGGCCTTCGCCAAGGGGATCCTCTCTCCACGTATCTCTTTCTCATTTGTGCGGAGGGGCTTTCGCAGCTTCTTCGCCAAGCCGAGGTGCGGGATGAGATTCAGGGCATTCATTGTGGCCGCTGGGGTCCTAGGATATCACATTTGTTTTTTGCCGACGATAGCCTTCTTTTCTCGAAGGCTCGGACCTTGAATGGTAGGGCTATCAAGCTTGCTCTAGACTTGTACTCAGCAGCTTCTAGTCAACGTGTCAACTTTGATAAATCGGCGATTTGTTTCAGTCGAAGCACTCTTGGCGGTGATAGAGCTGCCATTATCCATCTCTTGCAGGTTCTAGAAGTGCCTTGTCATGCCCGTTACCTTGGTCTTCCAAGTTGCACCGGTCGTCACCGCATTAACCTATTTTGAAATATCAAGGAAGCCATTTGGAACAAGATCAAGGGCTGGAAGGGTCGCTTATTTTCAGTAAGGGGAAAGAAGGTCCTTATCAAATCAGTGCTCTAAGCGGTTCCCTCGTATGGTATGAGTCTTTTTCGCATTCCTACGGCTATCATTCGTGACCTCCACCGCATGATGACCTGTTTCTGGTGGGGGAACTCTACTGAAAAAAGAAAGCTGCATTAGATGTCTTGGGACAAATTGTGTTGTCACAAAAGCGATGGTGGGTTTGGCTTCAAAGACCTCTTCTCCTTTAATAAGGCCCTCCTCGCCAAGCAAGCCTGGCACCTGATTACGAACCCCCATTCTTTGGTTGCGTAGGTGCTTAGTGATCGGTCAATAATTTGTGTATTTTTATATCCCTTAAACCGTATATTTTAATTGTATTCTTGAGTATTTTTGGTGCTTTTGACGTGTTTTCCTTGAGTGTGCAGGTTTAAGGACCTAAGTGATGATTTTATATATTTTTGAGGAAAATGTGTAATTTCAGTAACTTGGTGGAAGGGCCTCGATGAAAGCATATTGAAGTTCTGGGGCTAAACTGTAAATTCAAAAAATTGACCCCAGCCATTAGTGAAACGGTGCGTTTTGCACCTAAGGAAGATGGGCTTTAGTGGAACGGCGTTGTTTTAGCACTAAAGAGTTGGTCCAAAACAACGCCGTTTTGGTGTTTAAGAAAAGAAAAATAAAACCAGTGTGCATCGCCATGCACAGCGCGACCATACTAGCTCATGTTCCTCCTCGCGATGAAGAAGACCAGCCCAGGCAGTGAGCATGGCGAGCTCGAGCGTGGCCATCCCTCCTCGCGGTGCAGCTCGCAGTGCAGAAGCTCCAAGCGGACCAGTAGGCACCGCGACTAAGCCAGCGCGACCGCTGGTCGCGGTGGTGCTCGCGGCGAAGAAAAATCAGCACCTTAACTTGCTGCTATAAGATGAAAACGAGGCAGCTGGGCAGAAAAAAGAGAGAGCTCGTCCAAGAACAGTCCCAGCAGCTCCCAAGCTGTTCCAAGGGTGATTCTTCACCCATCTTGCTCCTCCAAAACACAACCCAACATCACAAAACACCAAAACAATCTCTAGTTCGTGAGTGTTCATCAAAGAAGACGAAGATCGAAAGCGGAGAAGTTCAAGCCGGACCAAAGCGGGATTTCGACTCTTGAGAGCTTCGATGGGTTGTATTTCATCTCATTAATCTTCCTTTGATTGTTCATTTATGATTATGAGTTGTTAGAACTATTGTTAGGTGATTTTCGGAACTATGAACGGATTTGGATTTTATTGTTTGTGAATATATTTTGTGATTTATTTCATGATATTATGTGCTTAATAATAATCAATATGTTTTCCATTTCCGTAATTGGAACTGTGTGACCACCTCGCATTATCCTCCATTTTATCCGTCTCGCTTTATTTTAATTGTTTTAGTTAATTTAATTTAGTTTAATTATTGTAAACCATGATTATGAACTAAACTTGTAAGTTGGGGTTTTGATGGATCCTATTCTATGATGATTGAATGAATTGATTGTTTAATTTGTTGCGGTTGATTATTGTGTTGTTGAGTGGTATTATTGTGCTTAATGCTTTTAAATGTGAAGGCCTACATTTAGATGATAAATTGGTTGTGTGTTACGTACCGAGAGGAGATGCCCACCACGTGCTCGATATAATGTCCACCACAAGTAAAATTAGATAGAGATATACTAATTTGCTTGTATGATCACATAGGGTGTTTATTGTGACTAATGCATTTTCATGCACTTGGATATACCATCGAGAGATAGGATATTAGTGTATGTGGAATAAGTTCGATTTACCTCGAGATGGGACTTTAGATAATTTAAATAAATACGGTCATCAATATGGATAGTTAAACTACAACAATGTGCTTTCATGAAATTCAATTGGATGGATTAGGTGAATTCAAATACCCTAACTAATCTCTTATATTGGTTGTTTGCTTATTTTTATGTCTTTATATTTTTATCTTTTAATTCGTTCTTTTAAACCTTTTGATTATCCAAATAGAAATAGGCTTGGTTAATTTTAGTACTCAACGCCTAAATATCATTGTGGAGACGATAATTTACTCATCATTTTATTACTTGTGCCAACCCCGTATACTTGCGGATACAAAAAGGCGTATCACTTAGCAACATTTATTACCCTTCGTGTTCTTTGTTGCAGGTTACTCCCAACAACTCCTCCTCTTAATATAACATCCCAATTTTTGTAGAAGAAATAATTAAATAGGAATCGTGATAGTTTAACGAAAATTACCTTCACTAGAAAATAATAAAAAGAATTATAAGTAATATTAGAATTATATTTGGTATTAAATAAATGTATAAATTAAACATTTATTGAGAATAAATAAGAAGGGAAATATTGTTATAAGAATTCTCATTAGTGTTGGTTTCCTAATTGGGAACTAGGGTTTAGGGAGTTAATATATAAGAGCATTTTATGATAGATGTGCCTCCCATGAAAAAGAAAAAAAATATTATAATAACTAAATAGCCGATCGTTTTCTTATCATTTCATCCATCAATCCGAAGTATAATTGTAGAGCAGCAAAAAATCAAGGTTAGTTGAGGGGTTTCCATTGCCGGTAGTTTTTAATTTCTATTGCTTAGTCAATGTAAGTTTTATTTTAATAGTTTATCGAATTGTATTTTAATGGAAAACGATTTGTTGATGATAATAAAGACCTTAGGATGGATTTAATGTGATAGTGGTTGGTTAATTGAATTGTTATGTATTTTTGAAGTAAGATAGGTTATGCTGGAATTTTAGTTTTTCTAAAAAATAGTAAGGTTCCGAAAATATTTTGGGATGGTTATTCACTTCAGAAAATTTTGTAAATTTTTCTATAGAAAAGTTCATATGTCTACTGTTACTATGTAAAAGTTCATAATGTTTTGGTAAGTATAAAAATATATTTAATTCTTTGCGTAGTCAGGGGTCAGTTGTAGACTTTACTGGACAGTTTCGTAAAATCGGAAAGGAATGAATGTTTTTGTATGTTAATGATCATGGAATACTCTTAAAATGTTACTGTACCATATTTTATATGTCTAGATTGGCTCTGTAAAATTATACGAAGTTTGGAGATGTATAGAATTAATTAAAAATAGTTGAATAGAGTATGGTCAGTGTTGAAAGTTATACAAGTTTTAAGTTGTTAATCCTAGTGAAGTTATTTAGTCCAATTGAAATTATTGCGGTGATGAGGTTATGACAATATTGTGATTTGTACCTTGTATAAGTTCGAGTGACTCTTGAGCTTATACAATTGTGTTAATTCTTGCTTGTTCGAGGTAAGTAAATTCATCCATGGGAATGCTTATATTTTGTATTATAAAATTATGTTATTTTGAAAGGTTACTAATTTGTATCTTATAATACGTATTAAATTTTTAATAAAATTATATTAGTAAGAAGACTATTCAAAGTATTTTTGAACTAACTAGTTTTAGTATTATATAAATAAATGTTTATTTGTAAACGTTTGATATTTATGAAAAATATTATGAAATTATGTTATTTTGAAAGGTTACTAATTTGTACCTTATAATACATATTAAATTTTTAATAAAATTATATTAGTAAGAAGACTATTCAAAGTATTTTTGAACTAATTAGTTTTAGTATTACATAAATAAATGTTTATTTATAAACGTCCGAGATTTATGAAAATTATAAAGATTTGTAAAACTATTTTGGTAATTAATAGTTTATTTTTATAAAACCTATTTTCTAAGATCGATGGACCGATATCTGTATAACGTTATTGTGATATGAAAACGTTACTCATTTGATTTTATTTGAATTTGTAAAAATGGTTTTGGCTCATTGTCCGTAGTTTCTGACTCTGATATGACCGCGTCACACGGGTATATGTGACACTCTGATATAACCGCGTTACACGGGTATATATAACACTCTGATATGACCGCATCACACGGGTAATTGTAACACTCTCATATGACCGCGTTACACGGGTATATGTGACACTCTGATATGACCGCGTCACACGGGTATATGTGACACTATGATATGACCGCGTCACATGGGTAATTGTGACACTCTGATATGACCGCGTAACACGGGTAATTGTGACACTCTGTTATGATACTATAGGACATGAGCAAATAAATTATTTTGATTTTGTATTTAATATTTTTATAACTTTTGTAATGTTTATGAACTGATTTATCTGTTATCAAGGTTGATGTATAGTTTTAAACTCAGCCCTATAAACTACTATTATACATTTTGAATTGTTATGTTAAGTATTATTTATTATAAGTCGTTCGATATTAAAACTATGCATGCACTTACTTACCGAGTTGACGGCTCACCCCTCGTTATCACCATTTTTACAGAGTAGAACCATGTATATGGATGAATGATTAGTATCTGGGAGATTGCTTCAGTAGAAGGTTCATAATTAGAACTTTAGTTTTCATACTTGTTTTATTGAAAGATATTTCTGTTAGGTTTCATTTGGTAGAGATACATTTGTAAAGATCGAGCTTCGTTTAGATCGTTTTATTTTAAATGTTGAACTCTTGGAAATGTTATTTGTAGATTTTATTGATTTTTAGTAAGTAATTTATTTCATACAAAGTTTTAAATTAATTTATATGTAAGTTGGAGGATTTAGATTGAGTAGCATGTCAGTTGTCGTGTCTGTAATCGGGTACTATTTATAGCGAAGAATCCTACCACAATTTAGAGAATAAATTATAAGAACACCAGAAATTAGTTGTATGTACCTAGTCCTCGGGCGCCTGACCGTTCCTTTTCAAATATTGGATAATCTCCAATTTACAACTAGGATTGTGTTTAACAATCACCCTTTACAAGAGAGAAAGAAAATATTGTTTTTGGGATGAATACAAGATAACAAATTAGGCTTTATTTATAGCCTTCACATGACAAGCCTACCTTGTTTTTAACCAATGTGGGATTCCTATATTTAACTAAGTAACATATATTTCAACAAATCTCCACCTTGTTACTTAGTGATCTTCGAACAATTTCTTCAATCTCTATATCAGCGACGCCAACGCCAACTCAAATCTGCAGGATGTTAATCAAGCTCAAACAATGTTTGAACTTGATTGCTGTTACCACCTTGGTCATCATATCTGCGGGATTCTCTGAAGTGTGGATCTTCTGAATTTGCACTCCACCTTCTTCAATAATCTCTCGCACAAAATGATAACGAACGTCAATGTGCTTTGTACGTGCATGATAGACTTGGTTCTTTGCTAAATGAATAGCACTCTGATTGTCACAATACACCTTGAAGTGCTTCTGACCAATTCCCAAATCTTCAAGCAAACCTTGTAACCAAATTGCTTCCTTTACAGCCTCTGTGACTGCCATATACTCTGCCTCTGTAGTAGACAAGCAACCGTAGACTGCAAGGTAGACTTCCAACTGACTGGCGCTCTAGCAAGAGTAAATACATAACCAGTAGTTGACCGACGCTTGTCTAAATCTCCCGCGTAGTCAGAATCACAATATCCAATAGCACCTTGACCAATTATATCATCCTGCTCAAATACTAAACCAACATCTACAGTATTTTGAATGTACCGTAGAATCCATTTCACAGCTAGCCAATGTCCCTTACCAGGATCATGCATATATCTACTCACAGCTCCAACTGCATGTGAAATGTCAGGCCTCGTACACACCATTGCATACATCAAGCTACCAACAGCATTAGCATACGGAACTTTTGCCATGTATTCTCGTTCTTCATCATTCTTAGGAGATAATTGAGCACTAAGCTTGAAATGAGGAGCAAGTGGGGTACTTACAGGTTTTGTCTGTTCGTTCATACCAAAACGTTGTAGCACCTTCTTCAAATATTGACTCTGTGTCAAACAAAGCTTGCCTTTCTCTCTGTCTCTGCTTATCTCCATGCCGAGAATCTTCTTGGCTTCTCCCAGATCTTTCATCTCAAACTCCTGATGCAATTGAGCCTTTAACCTTTCAATCTCTAATTGGCTCTTTGATGCGATCAACATATCATCAACATACAATAGGAGATAGATGAAAGAGTCATCTTGTAGCTTACGAAAATACACACAATGATCATGTGTGCTTTTGGTGTACTTTTGCTGCAGCATAAACTGATCAAATCGCTTGTACCACTGCCTCGGAGATTGCTTCAATCCATACAATGATTTGTTCAGCTTGCAAACCCAATTCTCTTTACCAGCAACCTCAAAACCTTCTGGCTGAGACACATAGATTTCCTCCTCCAAGTTACCGTGTAGAAACGCGGTCTTCACATCCAGTTGAACTAGTTCCAAATTCAATTGTGCTACCAAGGCCAACAAAATTCTAATGGAGGAATGTTTTACCACTGGAGAAAATACCTCATTATAGTCAATTCCCTCCTTTTGAGCGTAACCCTTAGCTACCATCCTTGCCTTGTAGCGAACGCCATCTTTGTCAGGAAATCCTTCTTTCTTTGCATAGACCCATTTGCATCCAATTGCCTTCTTGCCTTTAGGTAGTTTTGTCAATTGCCACGTATTGTTCTTCTGAAGAGATTTCATCTCCTCATCCATGGCTTCCTTCCACTTTTCAACTTCAGAACTTCTGATTGCTTCTTTATATGTGAAAGGAACATCATCATCTACAATCGAAAGTGCATAGGCCACCGTATTTTTAAACTGAGTAGGTAAGTTTTCCATATCCTGGTATCGAACAGGGATCTTGACATTCTGTCGTCGTGGCCTATCCACTGCAATGCTTTCTTGTTGCTGTGGAGGTTCTTGGGTTAAAACCTCTTCTTCTTCTGATTCATCTTCTGCCAACGGAGAATCAACTTCTGATCTACTTCCATCAACTGGGTCAATGATTCTACTTTCAAACTCCACCTGCTTTGAAGTTCCATCGGTCTTCTCAGTTACCTTTCTTAACATGGCAGATTCATCAAATGTAACATCCCTGCTGATGACTGACTTTCTTGTTTCCGGACACCACAAACGATATCCCTTGGAACCAGATGCGATCCCCATAAAAGTAGCTTTCTTAGCTCTGGGATCTAACTTGGATTCCGTAACATGGTAATATGCAGCGGAACCAAACACATGTAAGGAATCATAGTCAGTTGCAGGTTTTCCAGACCATACCTCCATAGGTGTTTTGCCTTCAAGTGCAGACGATGGTAGACGGTTGATGAGATGACACGCATACGTCACAGCCTCACCCCAAAACTGCTTGCCCAACCCAGCATTGGACAACATACACCGAACCTTCTCCAGCAAAGTTCGGTTCATACGTTCTGCAACTCCGTTCTGTTGTGGTGTTTTTCGAACTGTGAAGTGTCGCACGATGCCTTCATCTTCACAAACTCTCATAAATGGGTCATTTGTGTACTCAGTCCCATTATCAGACCTCAGTCGCTTGATCTTTCTACCGGTCTGGGTCTCAATCATCTTTTTCCACTTGAGAAAAATACCCAGCACTTCATCCTTCTTCTTCATGAGGTACACCCAAACTCTTCTTGAAAAGTCGTCGACAAATGTGACATAATAATGTTTGCCACTCATAGACGGAGTCCTTGTTGGTCCCCATACATCAGTATGAACATAATCCAATATACCTTTCGTATTATGGAGTGCGGTGCCAAAAGTTACTCTTTTCTGCTTCCCCAAAACACAATGCTCACAGAAATCTAACTTGCCAGTTCTTGCACCTTTCAATAAGCCTTGCTTCACCAGTATTTGCAAAGCCTTTTCACCAGCATGTCCCAAACGCATATGCCACAGCTTGGTAATTTCTGAATCTTTCTCCTCTTCAGAGACTGCTGCTGCTGCTGTCCCAATAACTGTACTACCAAGATAGTAATACAAGTTATTCTTCCGAACGCCTTTCATTGCCACAAGTGCTCCAGAAGTAACTTTCAATATCCCATTCTGCATAGTCACAATGAAGCCTTTAGATTCTAAGGCTCCCAAAGAAATGAGATTCTTCTTCATGTCTAGAACATAACGAACGTCCGTCAAAACTCTGGTTGAGCCATCTTGATTCCTCAGTCGAATTGTACCAATCCCCAAAATTTTGCATAGACTATCATTGCCCATGAAAACATCTCCACCATTTAGTTCTTCAAGGGTAGAGAACCACCCCCTATTAGGAGTCATATGGAAGGTACATGCTGAATCCAAAATCCAATCATCAGGATGAGATGCCGTTGATGATCCAACCAGTGCAAAATCTGAATCGTCACTGCTTTCGGCTACACATGCATCAGACGATACAGCTTTTCCTTTCTTCTGCAGCTTCGGACAGTCTTTCTTCCAATGGCCTTTTTCGTGACAAAAAGCACATTCATCTTTACCAAGTTTTCCTTTTGAACGAGATCTTCCTCTCCTTCCTTTCTGTTGTTTTTGTGAGCGCCCTCTTACTGTCAGCGCCTCTGCTGCTTCATTCCTGCTTTCCTTTTTATCTTTCTTTCGAATTTCATGGCTATACAAGGCAGTGCAGACTTCATCAAAGGAAACTTTATCCTTCCCAATGAGTAAGCTTGTAATAAGATGATCATACTCATCAGGAAGAGAGGCTAACAACATTAAAGCCAAATCTTCATCCTTGAAAGTTTCATCCAAATTTAGCAAATCTGCAACTAACTGATTGAAAGCAGTAATGTGGTCGTTTATCGTGGTACCAGGAAGGTAATCAAATCGGAACAACTTCTTCTTCAAATAGAGGCGATTCTGACCGCTCTTCTTCATGAACTTGTTCTCCAATGCCTTCCACAACTTACTTGCAGATGTCTCCTTCATGAACGCATACTTCTGTTCTCTTGAGAGACACGAACGAATTGTACCACATGCTAAGCGGTTGATATTTTTCCACTCAGTTTCATCTGCTCCTTCTGGTTTCTCTTCTTCAATGGCAATGTCTAGACCTTGCTGAAAGAGAGCATCTAGAACTTCGCCTTGCCACATACCGAAATGACCGGTTCCATCAAACTTTTCTACCTCAAACCTTACTTTCATTACAGATGTCCTGCCCAGTATAGATGACGTGGATGGCTGGGAGGATGACTGGCCTTTGAATGAGATAGACTTTTCTTCCGCCATTTCTTTAAGCTGCTAAACTCAGAAAAACTACAACAGTACTGTATTTGTTAACAGTATCAGTATACTGAAATAGTGTATGTAATCGTGAATAGTACACCAGGTAACGTCCCAGGAAAGAGAAGTGGGTCACAACGGACACTCTTAAGTACCAAATCTTTCCTTAGCCAGACATTTCCTAGACATGCACTTTCCACACCACCACACTGACTTCCAGCAACCACCAAATCAGCAAACTCAAGAATAATTCTTTTCTGATGTGGAAGATCAGACAATACTGCAACCACAGAGCATACTAAGAATTTTCTAGAGAATCTGACACCTTCAGCAGCTTAAAACACAACCGTGGCTCTGATACCAATTGTTGGAAAATCGGGTATTTTCCCTATTCTAATAGTTACTATTCACATATACTAGCGAATAGAACTCAAACAAAAACCCGACAAAATAATATTGAGAGAAACTGAAAACAGATACTAAACAAAAATATACTAAAGCAGAAAAATAAAGAACACCAGAAATTTACGAGGTTCGGTACAAATGTTACCTACGTCCTCGGGCGCCGCTGACCGCTTTCACTATCTTCAAATATTGGATAATCTCCAATTTACAACTAGGGCAAGATTGTGTTTAACAATCACCCTTTACAAGAGAGAAAGAAAATATTGTTTTTGGGATGAATACAAGATAACAAATTAGGCTTTATTTATAGCCTTCACATGATAAGCCTACCTTGTTTTTAACCAATGTGGGATTCCTATATTTAACTAAGTAACATATATTTCAACAGTGTCTATCGAATTTAGGATGTTACACTTATGTTTGGCGCAGCATCCTGTGGGGAAAGGAAATCATCGAGCATGGCAGTAGATAGAGCATAGGGGGCGGTACATCTGTTTTGATTTATCAAGACTGCTGGCTGCCTAAACCGAGTTCCTTTATGATTACTTCTCCTCGCTCTCTCTCGCCCTCAACTGTGGTAAGCCAGCTCAAGACGCCTTTAGGGGACTAGAACCGGGATCTTATTTTTCAGCACTTCATGCCAGATGAGGCGGACATCATTCTCACACTTCCTTCCCTTAATATGGACTATCCGGACATTCTTAGCTGGAGCTTTGACCGTTTCGGCAATTACTAAGTCAGAAGTGGTTACTGGTTTGCTATGAGCTGTATTGGGAGAGCCAGCTATTCGGATGGTTCAGCTGTTGCTGCGTGGTGGAGGAAGTTATGGAGCTGTAATGTCCCTCCAAAGGTTCGGTCTTTTTTGTGGAGGGTGTGCCACAACTGGCTGCCTTGCTTCTCGAATCTGGCCCGTCATGGTGTCCCAGTTAGAGACCTCTGCCCCCTTTGCTTTAAATACAAAGAGTCGACCTTCCATTCTCTCTGGGGCTGCTCGTCTTTGTAGGAGATCAAGCAAGGCTGTCATGGTGCTTTTCAGATTCCTTTTTTTAATGGTATGGAGTTTTTTTGATTTTGTTCTTGCGTGTGCCCACCAGCTCTCTGTTGACGAATTTGATCTCTTCATTGTGGTGGTTTGGCGGATCTGGTTCCGTCGAAACCGTTGGGTGCATCAGAAGGTTGTCATCCCTGTGAGTGGAGTTTTAAATTGGGCAGTAGCCTTCCTTTCAGAATTCAGGTCTGCTGTGCTGCCTGTGATGAACTCGGGGCAGCTTGTTGCTAGCCCTGCTGTGCTGAATTCTAGGCAGATTGCTGCTGCTCCTGCTGTGTTGAATTTGGCTTGCTGGAAGCCGGTTAGTGGCTGCTATAAAGTTAATTGTGATGCTTCCACAGATTATCTCAACAAATTGGTGGGTTTAGTTTCTGTCATCCGCAACGAATTTGGTCAAGTTATGGCAGCCAGTTCTCGTCCGATCAAGGCCGCGGTCTCTGTTGATAATGCAGAAGTTCTAGCCATCTTGGCAGAGGTTTAGCTTGCTTGCGATATTGGCATATACCCTGTTGTCATTGAATCAGATTGTAAAAGGGTGGTGGACTTGCTAAATGATGCTGGTTCTGCCCGTTCTGAGCTTGGCCTGATCATTTCCCAGATCCGTAACCATTCCTCCAGAGGTAATATTGTTCGTTCTCTTTCGTTCCTCAGGCTGCTAACGCAGTAGCTCATGCGCTTGCTAGATTGGCTCTGTCTTTAGAAGATGAGATTGTTTGGATAGAGGATATTTATGTTTCTCTCCATCATATTTTGTTGGCAGACTGTCCCACTAGCTTGTAATCTTGGTTTCAGTTGTAATGCATTGCGTTTTCCTCTAAAATAATAATAATAATAATAATAAAAGCTACAAATTTGTATGGTAACTTTCACTTTGGTTGTTCTCAACTTCCTCATGGAGTACTAAAAACTCTTTCATGGCATCTCCACCCGGTCTCTTTACTCAAAGATTTGATACTATCCACTAATAGAATCAAAATCAAACATCTGACTACGGAATGGTCCTTCAAGGTCCTTCAACATTTGTGCTCCTTATCAGACAAGTTAAAAAACTCAGGACTCTCACGTTTTCATGCCATGTACCTCTCCCTCGGGATCGCAAATATACCTGATGATCAAAATTAGCATAAGATTATTAATTAGGATAAGAATCGAATAGAAATCGCATCAATGAACAATAAAATGCCAATTAAAAAATTAACAAGTATGCACGCACAAGAAGATGAGATTTTTGTTCAAATATTGAAACAAATTATAATCAGTAGAGCAGACTCACGACAACAAACAAACAGACAAAACTTAAATAATCTTATAACACCAATATATAACACCTCTTAGCTGATGAAAATAATGCATAATACCTTGCAATTTGAACAATCATTTTTCCATGCCACCCATTTCCAAGAATGGTTAACAACTTTGACAAGTTCCTTTAGTTCTAGCTTATTAGGCTCTAGACTGTAAGCCATTTGAAGTTTCATGGTATGTAAAGAAGAGTTGTCTCATCACTGTAATTGGGGCATCCACATAATATAGGGAAGAATGAGTAGAAATGGTATAGACATAAAATATGTGGATGAGATAAGTATACACCAGTTATCTCAGGAAAGTCTAAAACGGGTTATGTATGCGCAACATGTGTAGTCTCAGTGTCAGATAAGATAAGTACACGTTGGTTACCATAAAAAATCTAGAAGGGGTGAATTTTACGGCTATGTGCATGCCCAACACGTGTAGTTTCAACGTTAGATTCGATAAGTACATGTTAGTTACAACTGAAAAGTCTAGAACATGTGAATTTTAAGGCTATTCATGTGCAACACGTGCAATTTTAATGTCAGATGAGATAAGTACATGTCAATTACCACTGAAAAGTCTAGAATAGGTGAATTTTAAGACTATGCATGAGCAACATGTGTAGTTTCAGTGTCAGATGAGATAAGTACACGTCGGTTAACTTTGAAAAGTCGAGAACGGGTGAATTTTAAGGCTATACATGTGCAACACATATATTTTCAGTACCATATGAGATAAGTACACGTCTGTTAAATTGAAAAGTCTAGAAATAGTGAATTTTAAGGCTACATATGCATGTCTAGCACGTGTAGTTTCAATGTCATATGAGATACGTACATGTCCACTACCACTAAAAGGTCTAGAACGAGTGAATTTCATGGCTATGCATGCTTATCACGTGTAGTTCAGTATCATATGAGAAAAGCACACGTCGTTTACCATTGAAAAGTCTAGAATGGGTGAATTTTAAGGCTTTGCATGTGTGTTAAGCCTGCTTCTTGATTACAACATCAGCTTAGCTTATTCAGTTTCAGCATTACACCAGCTTCAGCAGCAGATGCATCATAGCCTTAGCTTGATGCTCAAGTTTAGCAAGACCTGCATATCATATGATCAGCTGCTCCAACTCAATGATTGATGATCAAGCTTCAACTGATCATTGCTGTCATGATGACAGGTCAACATTGAATAGAAATCACATCAATGAACATTAAAATGCCAACTAAATTATTAACAAGTGTGCACACATAAGAAGATGAGATTTTTGTTCAAATATTGAAATAAATTATAATCAGTAGAAAAGACTAAATTATATCACGACAGCAAACAAACAGACAAAACTTAAACAATCATAGAACACCAATATACAACAACTCTTAGAAACCATTGCTTATGAAAATAATGTATAATACCTTGCAATTTGAACGATCATTTTCCCACCCCACCCATTTTCAAGAATGGTTAACAAATTTGACAAGTTCCTTTAGTTCTAACTAATTAGGCTCTAGACTGTAAGCCATTTGAAGTTTCATGGTATGTAAAGAAGAGTTGTCTCATCACTGTAATTGGGGCACCCACATTATATAGGGAAGAATGGGTAGAAATGGTATAGACACAAAAAAATGTGGATGAGATAAGTACACACCGATTATATCAGAAAAGTCTAAAACGGTTGAATTTTAAGGCTATATATGCACAACACATGTAGTCTTAGTTTTAGATAAGATAAGTACATGTCAGTTACCATAAAAAATCTAGAAGGGTGAATTTTAATGCTATGCATATGTAACATGTGTAGTTCCGGTGTCAAATAAGATAAGTACACGTTGGTTACCATAAAAAAATCTAGAAGGGGTGAATTTTAAGGCTATATGCATGCCCAACCCGTGTAGTTTCGGTGTCAGATTCATTAAGCACATGTTGGCTACAAATGAAAAGTCTAGAACATGTGAATTTCAAGGCTATGCATGTGCAACACATGTAGTTTCAATGTCACGTGGGATAAGTACGTGTCAATTACCATTGAAAAGTCTAGAGTAGGTGAATTTTAAGGCTATGCATGAGCAACATATGTATTTTCAGTGTCAGATGAGATAAATACACGCCAGTTAACTATAAAAAGTCGAGAACGAGTGAATTTTAAGGTTATGCATGTGCAACACGTATATTTTCAGTGTCATATGAGATAAGTACATGTCTCTTAAATTGAAAAGTCTAGAACGGGTGAATTTTAAGGCTACATATGCATGTCTAGCACGTGTAGTTTCAATGTCAGATGAGATAAGTACATGTCCATTACTACTAAAAGGTCTAGAACAAGTGAATTTTATGGCTATGCATGCCCGACACGTGTAGTTTTAGTATCATATGAGAAAACACACGTCGTTTACCATTGAAAAGTCTAGAATAGGTGAATTTTAAGGCTAGGCATGTGTGTAAAGCCTGCTGCTTGATTACAACATCAGCTCAGCTTATTCAGTTTCAACCTTACACCAACTTCAGCAGTAGATGCATAACAGCAAGTGAATTTTATAGATATGCATGCCTAACACGTGTAGTTTCAGTGTCATATGAGAAAAGCACACGTCGTTTACCATTGAAAAGTCTAGAATAGGTGAATTTTAAGGCTATGCATATGTGTAAAACCTGCTGCTTGATTACAACATCAGCTCAGCTTATTCAGTTTCAACCTTACACCAACTTCAGCAGCAGATGCATCACAGCCTTAGCTTGATGCTCAAGTTTAGCAATACTAGCATATCATATGATGAGCTGCTCCAACTCAATGATTAATGATCAAGCTTTAACTGATCGTTACTATCATGATGACGGGTCAGCTAATTTCCCTTGAAATCAGAAAATATGTTACAACATATTTTCCCGCCAAAAGTAATAAACTTCCAGCTGGATTAACAACTTTTCCTGCCTTTTCTAACAACCAACTACCACTCTTCTTTCATGTATTGATTAGTATATATATTGTACTTGAGTTTTGTAATTAATCATTGAAATACACTCTCTTCCTTTTGCTTCCAGTTTCTTTAGTTTCTTTAGCTTCTTAGTTGTGCAAGCTTTGCTTGTATTAACAAAAGTTTTGCTTGTATTTTACATGCTATCAGAGCTGTGAGACTCACTGTCATGGCATCTCAAATCGATACATCTGCAAGAGCTTTACCAACTGCTGCAAACTCCACAGTTTCAGATTCTAATCAGAGATCTACTCATGTTTCGTTACTTTCATCAAATCTCAATTTCAAGCTTCTTATTAAGCTTGGTCACATCACTTACAATTACTGGAAGATGCAACTTTTGCATGCTATTCGTGCATTTGACTTCGAGGATTTTGTTCTCATTTGCAAGAAGTGTTCAAAGAAGTTTGTTACAATCTAAACAGAAAAACCTAGTGCAGTTGATCAAATTGTAAGTGAAGAGTTTTTGACATTGAAAAAGACTGATCAATTGATTGTTTGTTGGTTGTTTTCAACATTGAGTGAATCTATTTTTATCCAAGTTACTCATTGTACAACAGCTTTTGAAGTGTGAAATGCTTTAGAAAACTTGTACGCACAGCAATCTAAAGAAAGAGTGCTGCAGACTAAAGCTAAGATGAATGCTACCAGGAAAGGTTCTATGTCTGTTAATGAATATATACTGAAAATGAAAGGTTTTAATGAAGTCTTAGCATCTGCTGAACAACTTTTGTCTACTGATGATGTTGTTTCAAGTGTTCTTGGAGGACTAGGTCTTGAATTTGATTCTATTGTGGTTACAATAACTGCAAGACAAAGTTTTATTAGTCTTTAAGAAGTGTAATATCTTCTTATGAGCTATGAGAGCTGATAGCTCAACCCAACACTGCTACTACTCTTGATTTGACTCATGCATCAGCTAATTACTCTTCCAACAACTTCAACAATAGAGGAGGTTTTCGAGGTGCTCCAAATCAAGGAAACAGAGGTAGGTTCAGAGGAAGAGGTATGAAGCAGAAATGATGGCACAGGTGCTTCAACAATAGCTGGTCATGTTGTATCCACTTATTATCACAGGTTTGATCATTATTTTCAGGGAGTAAATCATCAACAATTTGGTTAGTTTCAACAACCAGAAGCCAACTCACAAGGAGGTTTTTAAGCTTACATGAGCCAGATGTATCAAACTTATCCTGGTCAGCCACCAAGTAACCTCAACTCAGCTACTGCAGGAATGCATCCTAATTCTTTTGTTGCAACACCAAACACAGTCATGGATCCAGCTTGGTATGTTGATAATGGTGCTACTAACCACATCTCCTCAAATATGGGCAATATGTCCATCAAATTTGATTACAAAGGTCTGGATTCTCTCACAGTAGATAATGGTGCTTAACTTTCTATTTCACATGTAGGTGCTTCAGTCATGGGCTCACATACTCACCCACAAACACCTCTCTTGTTGAATAACATCTTACATGTCCCTAGTATAACCAATAGTTTATTAAACATATCTCAATTAATATATTTCCTTGCAGTTGATTCAATAAATTATAAAGGGTGGTTTGAGTGATAAAAGACAGCAATAAACCAACAAGATCATGATAAAAGCCATTGTTTTAAACAACAATTTTTAAAACAAAGTAGGGATCAATAGATCAAATCACTTCGAATGATTGAGATTGCATTTTATTTACATATTTTTTTAATATTCACTGATTATATAAGTTCGATGTAGTCTCAGTACTAAGAAATTATAAGGTGTTTTTGGTATACTACAAAGAAGCTTTTACTAAAATTCGAAATATCAAGATGATTGTTTTTAAAAACAGTGACCTGTACATCTAAAAACCCCTTCGCGAACAACTAGCATGAATTGCTGTCACTGTTTTCTCAACTTATGACAGCTAGTTTCATTGTTTTTGTAAAGTTGGTAGTTTTATTATGAAAAATACCACCCTAAATTATTTTTCTGATAATCCATATATATATAGGAATAGGAAGCTGTCCATTTCTAATAAAATAGAACAAATAATAATAAACTTACTTGAAGTTTGTTGACATTAAAGCGTTCAGTATAAATTTTTATAAACTTTGATTTCAACTGTAATTCAATAAAACTAAGTTACGTTAATTATTATTTATTCAATAAAATATCATAATATGGCATAAGTTTGATATACAAATCACTGTTTTTTCCAAGTCAAAAACTTGGAAAAATTTTGATGCCAAAGTTCACATTTGTATTATAGATTGTTACTTAGATTTTATCTAATTTTTCGTCATTAAAAGTGTTAAATAGGTCGAACGGTCAAATTGAGGGCCAAGCACACTATGAGTGCACGTTTGGTGCACTGGATATTTTAGCCAAATCCCCCGTTTGTGTGTGTAGCCGGATTGGCTAAAAGCCAATCCAGTCGCACACCACAGTCCTGCCTTGGCAGGTGGCATCCACCAAAACAAGTGGGACAAATTTGTCCCTCCTCCATCTTTTTATTTTTTTTTATTTTAATAAAGTATTTATATATAAAATAATATTAAAAAAATAATATATTTTATAATAATTTTTAAATTAAATAATTTATTTTATTTAAAATTTAATTATTACTAAAAAATAATATAATTATTTTTATTCAATCTCATTATACACCAAATAAGAGATAATACTATTTTTAGAGTACTAATTTACTTTAATTTAATTAAATTCAATCCCATAAAAATAATTTAATCTAATTTCGCATAACAAATACACCCTAAAGGTACGTTGGCCAGCAGGGTCGAACTTGAGAGGAAAGGCAGACTTAAAGAATGAAAAGAGACTAATAATATTATATACAAAATAAGGTAAAAGCCTAGTGGGCTGCTCAAACTCGTGTGGACAAGCCCGCTTTTGACAAGGCTGGGCCTCACCAAAATCTTTTAAGGCTTGGTTCGTACCCGGGCACGGCATGGCTCGAGCCATTTGACACCTCTATTAATCATCATTTATGTCTCATCTGCATTGATTTTGTTAGTGTATTAGCTGTTAAAGTAAATTTTGTGGCATGTATATATTTCATTATCTTATAGTATGGTTGATTGTTCATGTAACTGAGGTCAGCTTAATCGAAGTGTTCTTATCTCAGACTTTGTTATTTTCATATCCCGCGCTTCGATTCAATATGCTTTTATGGTAGAAATGAATCTTTTATGGTATAGTAGCACACGACTCTTGTTTGTATAAATTTAATTATTTTGACACTAAAATTACACAGTATTGCACATGTATAGCCTTGAAATTTACCCACTCTAAACTTTAAAATAATAACCGACGTCTACATCTTTTGTGTTTATCCATGTATATATATATATATGCTTTAAAATAGCAACCGACGTCTACATCTTTTTGTGTTATATATATTTATGTGGTTGCCCCAACAGTGATGAAACAATTCTTCTTGACATACTATGAAAACTTCAAGTGGCTTACCATCTAGAGCCTAAGCTAGAACTTGTCATGACCATTTTTGGAAGTGGGTGGCATGGGAAAATGAGGATGACATGCATGGAATAAAGTTTTAGAAACTACAAGGATTCTCCATTTTCATGTCATTTCCCCTGGATGTCACTCAGTAGATCTAACACCATGGAAATTGCAAAAATTTACTATTTTCAATAAGGGGTTCCTCCAATGGTATGATCTGCTATTTTCATTATTATTTTCTAAGATGTGCTGTATATTGAGCTCTATGCATGATTTTTTTTTTTAAGTTTTGTTTCCAGCTGTTTGGATTGTCGATCATGGTTATAATCATGCCTTATTAGCTCGAAGTGTTCTTTGAATTAATATTGTACTATTTTACATTTAGAGCGTGTTTACTAATTGAAAATCCTAAAAAAGGAAAGGAAACTAAATTTCTAATTTATAATTCCGATTGAAAACTCTTCTTGTTCTTGTTATTTTGACATTTTTTTAATGTCAATTTATGTGATTTTTATCTGATGGGCTTTGGTGATTTACAACCATGCAAATTTTGATGATCATTGCGTGTATTCGTTGTGGCAGGAGAAAGATGATGGTGTGAAAAGAGAGCTAAAACTGAGAGCCGAGAGGGCAACTATAAATTTCGGCCTGACAAATGAGAGATCACGGTCATATTCATCAGCCATAAGTGTTAGAAATTCTCCATGCTAACTCGTGTGTGTGTGTGTGTATATATATGGGGTCGCATGCATGTATAATTTGATGACAGCTACATCATTTACGAAGTTGAGGTCCGAGTTCGAAATCCTCTCGTTCCAAGTAAATAAATAAAAACTAGAATATATATATATATATATATATATATATATATATGTACTTGGATATATATTTGACAACAAAAATAATCCTAGTCACAATCAAATCATTAGTGATCAAGACCCGAAACATCGTCAAACTAGAGAGAGATTTGTGGAATTATCTGTTAAGAAATTATATCCGAGAAACTCTTTTTCTTTTCTTTTTTTAACCGAACTTCTTGTTATGTCTAAAATTTTTCCTTGGTGTAGATGTGATATATGCCGGATATGTATATACCACGGAATTATTGCTTGATTAATGAGCATAATCTCTTGGATTATTTAGTAGAATGAATTTAATTTATGTGTTGTGATTTTAGAATTAAATTGAGATGTTTAGGAATGTTGATGCAAAGAAATATATAGTCAAGTTCAATATTAATGTTTTCATTTGACAGTTTCCAAAAGATCCATAAACACCTTTAATTAAATCATATTTTACAAATACAAATATTATATAATATATATCGTCCAATGTGATTCGGTTGTAAGAACATTCATTTAGCTTGATAATATCCCGGATTCAAGTCGTCACACCGCAGGTGGTATGTCGAAAAAAAATTATATTGTATAATATAAAACAAGATAATACTAACAAATGAGTGGAAATGAAACATAAATTTCAAGTTTGATGGTTCATGTAATTGATGTTGGCTTAACTTTTCCAAAGAGGTACATGTTCCCGATGTCCCCTTGATTTTATTCGGTTTGGATAATTTTTGGTAATTAATGTATTCTTATATATTACATGATTTGTTGTTCGTATCTGTTATGCTTCAGTTTAGTATATGCTTTTATGGTATTGATGAATTTAACGACTTAAATAGTTTATCCTTTTATGCTATATATAGTTGAGTACGTATTTGTAGTTTATACAGATTTAGCTTTTTTGACACTAAAATTACACGGTTTGTACATGTATAGTCTTGAAATTTATTCGTTCTCGACTTTCAGTGGTAACCAACATATATTTATCTTATCTGACATTGAAACTGCAAGTGTTGCACATGCATAGTCTTAAAATTCATCTATTCTAGATTTTTCAGTGGTAACCAATGTGTACTTGTCTCATTTAGCACTGAAAACTACACGTATTGCACATGTATAGCCTTGAAATTCACTCATTCTAAATTTTTTAATGATAACCGACATATACTTATCTCACCTAACACCGAAACTACAAGTGGTGTGCATGCATAGTCTTAAAATCACCAATTATAGACATTTCGTGGTATCGACATGTACTTATCTCATTTGACACTGAACTTACACATGTTGGGCATGCATAGTTTTGAAATTCACGTGTTCTAGACTTTTCAGTGGTAACCGGCGTGTACTTATCTCATCCGACACTGAAACTACACGTGCTGCATATGCATAGCGTTGAAATCCACATGCCCTAGACTTTTCAATGGTAACCGACTTGTACTCATCTCCTTTGACACTGAAACTACATGTGCTGTGCATACATAGCATTGAAATTCACCTATTCTAGCCTTTTTCATCTCAGCTGGCACTAAAACTACACATGTTGTGCATGTATAGCCTTAAAATTCGCACATTCTAGATTTTTTTAGTGGTAACTGATGTGTACTTATCTCATCTGATACTGAAACTACACGTATTGCACATACATAGCCTTAAAATCACCAATGCTAAACCTTTTAGTAGTAATTGACGTGTACTTTTCTTATATAACACTTAAACTATACGTGTTGAGCATGTATAGCCTTGAAATTCACATGTTCTAGATTTTTCGGTAATAAATTATCTCATTTAACACTGACACTATGATCGGTTATTTACTTTCATATATTTACGACCCTTAAACCGTATCATTTAATTGTATTCTTGAGTATTTTTGGTGCTTTTGACGTGTTTTCCTTGAGTGTGCAGGTTTAGGGACCTAAGTGATGATTTTATATATTTTTGAGGAAACTGTGTAATTTCAGTACCTTTGTGGAAGGGCATCAATGAAAGCAAGTTAAAGTTCTGGGGCAAAATGAAATTTCAGAAAGTTCCACCAATTTAAGTGAAACGGTGCGTTTTGCACCTAAGGAATCTAAGTTTTAGTTGAACGGCGCCGTTTTGGCACCAATCAGCTGGTCCAAAACGACGCCGTTTTGGTTAAAGAAGAAAACAAAAAAATAAAAAAACCAGCAGCGCCATGCAGACCGCGACCAGCCCTCCCTCGCGCGACCAGCTCCCTCGCGATGAAGATGATCCAGCAGCAGCGTGGAGCGCGAGCACGACCGCGACTAGTCCCTCCTCGCGGTGCAGAAGAAGAAGCGTCCAGTGAGCAGCGCGAGGAACCAAGAACGACCTGTGCTCGCGTGGGGAACTGCAGTGCAGAAACCATATGCAATCCAGTGAGCGTGGCGAGCTAGAGAGCGGCCATCCCTCCTCGCGGTGCAGCAGCTCTAGCCAAACCAGTGAAAACCGCGACCAAGCCACCGTGACCACAGGTTGCGGTGGTGGTCGCGGTGAGTGAAAAACGCGCCCTAATGTGCTGTCTATAAGAAGAAAAAGATGCAGCAGCTGGGTGGACAGAGAGAGCTCGTGGCAGACCAGTTCCAGCAGCCTTCAAGCTGCTCCAAGGGTGATTTTCCACCCTCCTTGCTCCTCCCAAACACATCCCAACATCACAAATCACCAAGATATCTCTAGTTCGTGAGTGCTCATCGAAGAAGACGAAGATCGAAAGCGGAGAAGTTCAAGCCGGACCAAAGCGGGACTTTGAGTCTTGAGAGCTTCGATGGGTTGTATTTCATCTCATTAATCTTCCTTTGATTTGTCATTTATGATTATGAGTTGTTAGAACTATTGTTAGGTGATTTTCGGAACTATGAACGGATTTGGATTTTATTGTTTGTGAATATATTTTATGTGATTTATTTCATGATATTATGTGTTTAATAACAATCAATATGTTTTCCATTTCCGTGATTGGAACCGTGTGACCACCTTGCATATCCTCCATTGAATCCGTCTCGCTTTATTTTAATTATTTTAGTTAATTTAATTTAGTTTAATTAATTGTAAATGTTGATTATGAGCTAAACTTGTAAGTTGGGGTTTTGATGGATCTTATTCTATGATGATTGAATAAATTGATTGTATAATTTGTTGGGGTTGATTATTGTGTTGTTGAGTGGTATTATTGTGCTTAATGCTTTTGAATGTGAAGGCCTACGTTTAGATGATAAATTGGTTGTGTGTTATGTACCGAGAAGAGACGCCCACAACGTGCTCGATATAATGTCCACCACAAGTAGAATTGGATAGAGATATACTAATTTGCTTGTGTGATCACATAGGGTGTTTATTGTGACTAATGCATTTCCATGCACTTGGATATACCATCGAGAGATAGGATATTAGTGTGTGCGGAATAGGTCCGATTTACCTCGAGAGGGGACTTTAGATAATTTAGATGAACACGGTCATCATCATGCATAGTTAAACCTTAACAATGTGCTTTCATGGAACTCAATTGGATGGAATAGGTGAATTCAAATACCCTAACTAATCTCTCATATTGGTTGTTTGCTTTACTTTTATGTTTTTATATTGTTATCTTTTAATTCGTTCTTTTAAACCTTTCGATTATCCAAATAGAAATAGGCTTGGTTAATTTTAGTACTCAATGCTTAAATATCCCTGTGGAGACGATAATTTACTCATCATTTTATTAATTGTACCGACCCCGTATACTTGCGGGTAACAAAATAGTCGAGTCACACTACACGTGTTCCGCATGCATAGCCTTGAAATTCACATATTCTACACTTTTCAATGGTAACCAACTTGTACTTATATTATCCGACACTGAAATTACACGTGTTGCACATCCTTAGCCTTAAAATTTATCTATTCTAAACTTTTCCGAGATAAACGCCGTGAACGTATCTCATCCACATCTATTGTATCTATCCCATTTATGCCCATTCTACCCTATATAATGTGGGTGCCCCAATTACAGTGATGAGACAACTCTTCTTTATATACAATGAAACTTCAAATGGCTTACAGTCTAGAGCCTAATAAACTAGAAGTAAAGAAACTGTCAAAGTTGTTAACCATTCTTGGAAATGGATGGCATGGAAAAATGAGATCAAGGAGAGGCTTTTAGTGGAGTACAAGGGGTTCTTTCTCTACATGTCATTTGTTTTAAAACACCGGAAATTGCAAGGTTTTATCCATTATTTTCATCATATTGTAATATTTGTACTTGATCTTCTCTATTGAGTGTAATTTTTTGCAAAAATCACATCTTTTTTTGTTATTATCAAGTATTATTAAAGAAATAAAGAAAGTTTTAATTATTTAATGGATCATATGATATTATCAAAAGTATTTATGAACACTATATCAATAACTACTTTAGATTTTTTTTTTAAAAAAGGACACTATCAACAAAACAAAAACAGAACAGTATTTATAAACACATTTAAATCTTATTTGCAAATTTAATTATAAAAATGTGGTAAATTATAAGAATATTAATAAACTGGAAGAAGTGAAACATAAAATTCAAGCAATAATGAATTTACCCAATGGCGAGTTTTTAAAGTATTAACTCAATAGGAACTGAAACTAATATTACTTGTAATAATTGGTTTGAAGTCAATTTTCGGTATGATTATCGATCATACAAAGCAGTGTATTACAGTTAAGCATTTGATGTAATTGTTTCCAGTTGGTTAGTAATTGTAGTTAGGTAGTTCAGTTACAATGTAATCAGTTTGGTTAATATGTTAGTTAATTTAACTTTAGTTAATTAACCTTAGTTTACTATTAACCATTCATATAAATAGAAAACTGTTACTGTTTGAGATCAGATTATTAAAAATCTGATTTCTCTTTCTTCATTCTATTTCTCTCGAAGTTTCCTCTTTTTGTTCTAGGGTTCAATCTTCTGATTTCACCATTGTTTCATGATATCAGAGCTTCGATCTGAAGCATAATGGATTCTCCTTCTTCCTTTCCTCTTCACAACAACATTGGAGCTTTCAATCGAACTCCATAGCTCACCAGAAAATAGAGAGAGAATCAGTCTCTACTCATCTCCAAAAATCTAAACTTCAACCTTCCAATTAAACTAGATGATGATAACTACATCTACTGGAAAACGCAAATCCTTCCAGTAATCTGAGCTTTTGATCTTAAGGACTTCATTTTTGGAGCCACAACGTGTCCTTCGAAGTTCGTCGATGCAGTTGATGAAGAATCTGGAGAACACATACAAAGTTATAACGATGACTATCTCACCTGGAAGAAGATAGATCAGTTGCTTGTCAGCTGGCTAATGTCAACTCTCAGCGCCTCTGTACTTGGAAGAGTGACTTAGTGCGTCACAGCTTGTGAGGTTTGGCTCACGGTGACAAACATGTTCTCTCAGCAGTCAATGGCAAGGATCATGCACCTTCGATCTCAACTCTAGTCTGTGAAGAAAGGCTCAATGAAGGTTAGTGAGTATATTGTCAAGATCAAGGGAATTACAGATGCTTTGCTTGCAGCAGGACAAACCATGACAGAGCAAGATCTGGTAGCATACATTCTAGGAGGTCTAGAACTGGAGTTTGATCCAGTGATCTGCAATATTGCAGGAAAGAAGGAGAAGATTACCTTACAAGATGCTCAGTTCTTACTCATGAGCTATGAGTCAAGACTAGAGCAGTATTACTCCAGCACCACTATAGATATGACTCAAGCAAATCTCTCTACTAAGTCTGCCAATTTTGCAAGAGGAGGTAATCAGTATCAAAATCACAATCGAGGCAGATCCAGAGGTCGAAGAGGAGGTCGTGGTGGTCGATATTTCAATCAAAGACTTGTGTGTCAACTATGTGGCAAGAATGGCCATTTCTCTGCCATTTGCTACCACAGATTCGATCAAGCCTTCTCTCGAAATTTTGGCAAGCAATATCAACAAGGCCAACAATCTGTCTCAACTAACTACACTGTACAAGGCAATCTAGCTCAACAACAGCAACTGGAGCATTCTGACAACTACAACTATGCACATCATCCTGGCATGTCTGCCTATATTGCTACTCCTTCAACAGTTGGAGACTCTAGCTGGTATGTGGACAGTGTTGCCACTAACCACATCATTCTAGATTTCAACAATCTCAGCATCAATAGTAAGTACAAAGGCACTGATCAGCTTGCAGTAGGTAATGGATATCAACTCCCTATCTCTCACATAGGCAGTTCTTTGATTCACACTCACACTGATCCTATTGCACTATTGACTATGAACAAGATATTATATGTGCCTCAAATTAAAAAGAATCTACTGAGCATATCTCTACTCACACATGACAACAACATTATTGTGTTATTTGATGCTGCATCCTGTTTTGTCAAGGACAAAACTACAGGGAGAATACTGCTCCAAGGAGTTCTGAAGGATGGCCTTTACAAACTCACCCTTCCAAGGGATGAGTAGTCTATGCAAAAGTTTAGTTCAGCTTCATTTAGTCATACTATTGCTTCTACTTCTGCTAATAATACTGCTGTAAATGATGATTATTGCAATTTACATACTGAATGCTTACAGCCTTATTTTTCTACATTTAGGGCATCTCAATGTAATAATTCTAGTATAACAAAGGGTTTCTTACGTGCTCCTGTAAATGTTCTGACTACTAGTTGGCATCAGAAGTTGGGTCATCCCTCTTCTAAGATTCTTGCTCGAGTTTTTCAATTGTTAAATGTTAGAATTAAGGGTGGTGCTCTTATTGATAAGTGTGATGCTTGTAAGGTTGGAAAACTACATAGGTTACCCTTTAAAACCTCTAGCTTTAAGGCCATTGCTCCTCTGGAACTTATTTGCTGTGATGTATGGGGACCCTTACCCATAGTTTCTTCTCAAGGGTATCGCTATTATGTGAGCTTTGTAGATTCCTTCACCAGATTTTGCTGGATATATCCATTAACCAATAAGTCTCAGGTTAGGGATATTTTTCCTATATTTCATAGACTTGTTGAAAGGTTGTTCAACACCAAAATTAGGATCCTCCAAAGTGATAATGGAGGGAATTTAAGGCCTTGATTACATATTTCTTACAATATGGCATTAGTTCTAGATATTCATGTCCATATGTTCATCAACAAAATGGACTTGTTCAAAGAAAACATAGGAGTATAGTTGAGAAGGGCCTGACGTTTCTTGCTCAGGCTGGTATGCCTTTATCTTTCTGGTGGGAAGCATTTCAGATTGTTGTCTTCACCATTAACAGACTTCCTACAGCTGTTTTACACATGCAGTCCCCATATTCTGTGGCTTTTTATCGAAAACCCCATTAAACGGATCTGAAAACATTTGGGACGGCATGCTTTCCATGGCTTAGATCCTATAACAAGCACAAATTTAGTTTCCATTCTTCAAAATGCTTATTTATAGGCTATAGTGACAGTCATAAAGGCTATAAATGCCTCCATCCTTCTGGGAGAATTTATATCACCAGACATGTCCTATTTCATGAAGGAGAATTTTCTTATTCTCAGTTATTTCCCTCTCAAGCTGGTTCCCATCTTCCAACACTGTCACAGTATACACAGCCAGCAGTGCAGTCCACTTCACCTATATGTTCTGCTCAGCTGCAGTCATCCTCTGCACCTATTTTATCTTCAATTTCTGCTCCTCAAGCAGTATCTTCACATCCTATGATCACCCGATCTCGCAATGGGATTTTTAAGCCTAAATCTCTTGACAGTGCAGTTTCAGTTTTAGTTGACAGTGCCTCTCACTGTTTGACAACTTCTGTTTCTAGTGTTGATGTCCCTACATCTGTTGCAGCAGCCCTTAGTGATTCCCATTGGAGTGCTGCAATGCAATTTGAGTATGATGCTCTTAAAAGAAATAAGACTTGGAGCTTAGTTCTTTTTTCTACTGACTTAAATGTGGTTGGGTGAAAGTGGATTTTTCGAGTCAAATATAAGTCTGATGGTAGTGTTTAGAGGTACAAGGGCAGACTTATGGCCAAAGGGTTTCATCAAACCCCTGGGTTGGACTTTAAGGAGACATTCAGTCCTGTTGTGAAGTCCTCTACCATTAGGATAATTCTTGTCTTAGCTGTTTCGTCTGCTTGGGATATTTAGCATATTGATGTCAATAATGCATTTCTGAATGGTGATCTTCATGAGACTGTCTACATGACTCAGCCTGAAGGTTTTATTCACCCCTCACAGCCCTCTATGGTCTGCAAACTTCACAAATCTCTTTATGGTCTTAAGCAGGCCCCTCGGGCTTGGTATGATAAGCTGAAATGTGCTCTCTTACAGTGGGTTCACCAATTCTAAGGTAGATTCTTCCTTATTTTTCTTCAAATCTTCTACAACTATCTTGTTGGTTCTCATCTATGTTGATGATATTTTAGTTACTGGTGACAGCCCTCAGTTAATAGCTCAAGTCATTCATGATCTTAATATTCAGTTCGCACTCAAGTCTTTGGGATCTCTACAATATTTTTTAGGCTTTGAGGCCCATCGTACATCTGCTGGACTTTCCCTCACACAGTCCAATATATGCATGGGATCTTTTAGTAAAAACTAATATGACTGACTCAAAGTCTTGTTCTACTCCTCTACCACCAGCCTGCAAGCTTTCAGCCTCTGATGGGGAAGTTTTTACTGGTCCTACCATGTACAGAAGCACTGTGGGTGCTTTACAATATCTCACATTAACCAGACCAGATTTGTCTTACGCTGTAAATCGATTAAGTCAGTTTCTTGCTTCACCAACTCAGATTCATTGGCAAGCAGTGAAACATGTGCTTCGTTATATTCGAGGTACTCTATCCTATGGTTTATATTTTACTCCTTCTAAATCCATTACCTTGAAAGGATTTGCTGATGCGGATTGGGCAAGTAACCCCGATGATCGCAAATCTATTGGTGGTCACTGTCTTTATTTATGAGGGAATTTGATTTGCTGGTCTTCTAAGAAGCAAAGGGTTGTGGCTCGTTCGAGCACTGAGACTGAATACAGATCCTTAGCCTCTGCAGTCACTGATTTTGTGTGGGTTTAGTCTCTTCTCAAAGAGATTCAGCTTCCTTTGGTTGGGATTCCACTTCTTTGGTGTGACAATGTGAGTGCCAACTCCTTGGCTCACAATCCGGTATTCCATGCTCGCACCAAACATATTGAGATAGATGTTCATTTTCTTCGTGATCTTATTTCAACGAATCAGCTGGAAATTCGCTATGTCGCCACTGCTGCACAAACAGCTGACATTTTTACCAAATCACTGTCCATTTTTAGATTTCAGCTTCTATGCTCCAAACTGGTTTTTGATTGACAGTTGCATTTGAGGGGGAGTAAATTTGCTACATCAATTACACCAAATGCTGCTGATGATTCAAATGCTCAGGTTTCTAAAATTAGATTTAGTCTTATTGATTTGGAGTAGGCTGCATTTGAGGGGAGTATTACAGCTAAGCATTTGATGTAATTGTTTCTAGTTGGTTAGTAATTGTAGTTAGGTAGTTCAATTACAATGTAATCAGTTTGGTTAATATGTTAGTTAATTTAACTTTAGTTAATTAACCTTAGTTTACTATTAACCATTCATATAAATAGAAAACTGTTACTGTTTGAGATCAGATTATTAAAAATCTGATTTCTCTTTCTTCATTATATTTCTCTTGAAGTTTCCTCATCTTGTTCTAAGGTTCAATCTTCTGATTTCACCATTGTTTCACAGTGTAATAAAAATATTAATCGCAATATATGAATTTGTTTATGGAGTTATAAATAATTAAAAGTCTTCGAGGCAATAAAGATAAATAAATTTCTAATAGTAAAAGCAATTATCTTAAATATTATTGACCCAGCCAACTTTATTGTTCTAAATTACCTTAAAATTCTACCATTCGAGACTTTTCATTGTTAATCGGCGAGTCATCGTTAATTTGACACTACAACTACACGTGGTACACATGCATAGCTTTGAAATTCACCAACTCTAAATTTTCTAATGATAACCGATGCATACTTATCTCACCTGATAATGAAACTATACATGTTATGCGTGCATATTCTTAATAAAATCACCAAGTCTAGACTTTTCAGTGGCAATCGACATGTACTTATCTTATATGACATTGAAATTGCACGTGTTGAACATTGCATAGCCTTGAAATTCACATATTCTGGACTTTTCAATAGTAACCAATGTGTATTTATCTCATCTGATACTGAAACTACACATATTGCACATGCATAAAATTAATCTCCTTCTAGATTTTTTTGTGTTAACCGATGTGTACTTATATCATTTGACACTGAAACATCACGTATTACGCATGCAAATAACCTTAAAATTCATGCCTTCTAGCCTTTTTGGTGGTAACTAACATGTACTTATCTCATATAACACTAAAACTACATATGTTATCCATGTATAACCTTAAAATTTATTCATTTTAAACTTTTCCGCGCGAGATAATCAACTTGTACTTATTTCATCTACGTCTTTTGTGCCTATCCCATTTATGCCATTCTAAACCTATATAATGTGGGTGCCCCAATTACAATAATGAGACAACTCTTCTTTACATACCACGAATCTTCAAATAGTTTATTGTCTCGACCCTAATAAGCTAGAAGTAAAGGAGCTTGTCAAAGTTGTTAACCATTCTTAGAAATGGTGGCATGAGAAAATGATATCAGAGGAGATTCTTTTGGTGGAGTACGAGGGTTGTCATTTATCTTAGACCACCGGAAATTGAAATCCATTATTTTCATTATATTATAATTGATACTTTATTGCAAATAATTCAATATGCTATAGAGGGTGGTTCGAGTGAGGAGGGACAAGAACGGGATCATGATCAAAAGCCATCTTTTAAACATAGGAATCATTAGATCAAATCACTTTAAACTACAGAGATTGCAATAAAAATCCATAAATGTTTATTAACATTATTATCCATAAATGTTTTAATCTACACTTATATTATACACATTTATGTAGATTCAACCGTTTAAAGTGTGGTGGTTAACTGTTGTAAGAGAATTTGTGTATAAAAGAGGAGCACTCTTTATCTTGCAACAATAATCTATAATAACTATACCTCATAACGAAGTTGAGATCCGAATTTAAATCTCTTTTTTCAAGTAAAAAAAAAATTAATACTAACAAGAACCCCAAAACTGAAACAAAAAAAATAAGTGAAGGATATTGATGGGTTCTTTTGAACGCGCTTAGCGCATGTGAGAGTGAGGGTTAGTACCTTAGGTTTTTTTTCCACGCACCACCACTTTTTTCCTCTTATTCTGTCGATCCTTGAGATACGATGGAAGATCTATTTGTGTTTGCTGTTGAAGCTCAACCCATGACTACAGATGATTTAATAAAGAAGCCTTTGGACTCTGGAAGCTCTGAACGAGCTCGAGGGGATAATGGAGAAGAAGCTGAATATACCCACAAGACAATATGAGGGAGCTTCAAATCGAAGCTTCTTAGTATGGGAAATTCAAGGACCTGGTCTGGATTTGGAGCTCGCAAAGAGAAACTGAAGATTGGGAGGGAAGATATTGTCATCTCTGAGGGCCCTCATGGAACATAAATGACATTGTCGAATGATTTGAAGGACCAACTCTACAAACCTTGGGAGAATGCAGTGATCCTCAAAATCATGGGGCATTCCCATACATTGAACTTCATGTTCCCCAAGTTGAAGGAAAAATGGCCTCTGATCGGCCATTGGCAGCTCACAGATCTGGAAGATGGCTACTTCATTGCTTGTTTTCAGATGAGAGAGGACTTAGAGCTAGTCTTAACATGGGGGCCTTAGATTATTGCTAATCAATATCTAGTAGTCCAGAAATGGCAGCCAAATTGTGTTCCAGGTGAAGAAGAAATTCAGCGCATGCCAATATGGGTGAAAATGTCTAAGATCCCGGTTGAGTGGATGGAACCTGATCTTCTCTAGAAAATTGGAGGAATGCTAAGGTCGACATGTAAGGTGGATCCAATTATTGAGAGCCAAGCCAGATGTCATTTTGCCACGTTCTATGTGGAGATCGACCTGTCCAAGCCTCTCAAGGGGGCTCTATATTTTAAAGGTAGGAGCATCAGGGTAGAGTACGAGAGTCTAGGAGCAGTTTGTTTTAAGTGTTGTAGGTATGGCCACATCAAAGAAAACTGTAAAGAAGGGCTAGAAACGTGTTAAGAGGAGATAAACTTGAACGTTGAGGACCCAGCTGCTAGTAAGGGTGATCCCTATGGCCCTTGGTTGGTGGTGTCCTATGGTAAAAATAGAGGTAGAGTAAGGAGTTTTAAGAAGAAGAATGTTGGTGGTTATGTGAGTAAAATGGAGAGAAATTTCAGATTTGGCGGTACCAATGGAAGAATAGATGCTGGACATAGAATGGAGAATAATACTGGGAAGGAGATTGGGAATAGAGTGGAGAGTAACACTGGAAAGGAAGTGCGAGTTGAGGGTAGTACTGATAATAGTAAATCTAGCTATGGTAATGGTGGGAATCCTAAGGTGGGAAGCAATTTTTTTTTAAAAAAAGAAGAAATACTATTGTGAAGAATGTGCAGAAAAAGGGCAACAATGCTATGGGGTCCAGATTTAAAATTCTAGGGAAAGGTATGAAACAGGTAGTGGACATTGATGCTTGTACTCAGAAGAACAGTTGTACTCAAAAGGGAGTCCTAGGTGACATCTCTAATTTTATTAGTGGGATAAGCAAGAAGACTGTGAAATGTGAGGGCAGAGGTGTTGGTGGTAAAGAGAAGGGCGTTCCTGTGTCAAAAAAAGTTGAGTATTACCTTAAGAAAAAGGTGATCCAACCTGTGAATGTTGAAGAAGATATGAAGGATGTGAGAGTTCTTCAACAGCTGCACCAGGATGTTTTGAAGTTCAAGGGTAACCTAGATCCCAAGAGGTGAAAGTACCTTTGTTAACAGTATCAGCAACATAAATGATCCTAGTGATCAGAACCAGAACTCCAGTATTGACAACAACAATGTTGAAAAGGTGAATTTTGACAAGGTTGCCTCTTTGCTTAAAGAGGCAATGAATGAACCTTTGGAATAGTTGTCTCCAAGGTGTGTTTTATTGTCCCTTTCCAGTGTATTGTGTTTGGAATGTTAGAGGTGCAGGAAAAAACTTATTTGTTAGAATTGTTTATAACATGAAAAAACTTCACAATTTTAGTGTTTTTGTGGGGTTAGAACCGAGAGTTAGTGTTATTCGAGCTAATAAGATCACTAAGAAATTGGACTTTTCTGATTGTTTTGTAGTAGAAGCTGAAGGCTTTGCTGGGGTGTGGATGTTGTGGAATAATAATAAGATTAAAATGGAAATTATTACTAGTTCTAAACAATCCATTACTGCTTTGGTAAAAGATGAGACTGGGTGGTGGGTACTTACTATTATGTATGCCAACCCTAGTGCTAGTGTTAGGAAACACTTCTGGGATTATCTCTCAACTATCAAGAATTGTTTCGAGGATATCCTTGGGCTATTATAGGTGGCTTCAATGAAATCACCAATTCCTTTGAAAAAAGAGGTGGTAGCGATAGTTTTACTAATAGTGGCTTTTCATATTGGATCAATGGGTGTGGGTTGGCAGATATGGGCTATGTTGGCTAGAAATATATGTGGGTTAATAAACGTGGTGTTGGAAAGGATATCTGGGTCATATTGGATAGAGTTGTTTGCTCTAGAGAGTGGAGGGTTAGATATGTAGAGGGGTTTGTGAAACACATTCTTAGAATAAATTCAGACAACTGCCCTTTGCCTTGAATCCCTAAAAGCAATCATATTCCTGAAACTATGTATAAACTCTTTCGCTTTGAAGCTATGTGGATGCACCACATTAGCTATGAGGATCTAATTAAGGGGCTGTGGGGTATGACATGCTCATAACGCGAGGGATAAATCTCAAGTGCATGATGTGTCGAAGTAATAATTTTCCGCGAGTACGGGGTCGAATCCACAAGGAAGTGATGGTAAACTAAGACTAAAACTAAATATGCTAAGTAAAATAGAAATTGAAATCAAGTTTGTTGGGTTTCGAATTGCAAAAATAAACGTAAAGAAACGATTGTCAAAATAAAAACTAGGCCAAGGGTAGGATGATGATAAGTGGTTAATGGTACTAATCATGAATAAGGGTATAGCAATTGGCTAATTAAAGCACATTATTTCAAAGAAGTAGATTATCCCTAATAAAGGCATATCAAATTATATGGGTCATACATTGATGTTGTAATTCTAATTAAATTCACCTATTGGTCCTAGAGTGAAAATAATTAGAAACTGAATATTAGTTTTAATCCCTAAGTTAATTAAGCACTTTCATGCCTTAATTAATCTAGTCATTATTCCCTAGAATTAAGATGTAACTAATTGCAACCTAATGATTTCTCAAAGTAAGTCACAATTTTCTTATTAATGATAACTCAAAATTCATGCATCAAACTTTTATAGTGCAACCAACATGAATCATACATTAATAGGATAAAATATCTAGGTAACAAAGTTCTGAAAATAAATAAAAAGGATAAAATAGTCAATTACAACCCTAACATTCAATCTTGGTCCATTGACCCATAACTAGGAATTTAACTACACATAGCAACAACCAAATCAAAAGAAAAAGTAAAGGATGCGATACAACCCATTATGGAGCACTAAGGATGAAAGATTCTGCTTTGGTCCGGCTGGAACTTCGTCTCCTTCGATACTTCTTCTTCTCCGATGAACGATTGATAACAATGGTAGACTAAGGTGGAGGCTTGTGTCTTTGATCCCTAGAACACAAGAGATGGTGAAGTTTGGGTGATTTGTGATGATATTTGGCCTTGGAACTCTGTTTTTCCGTAGCTGGGCGAACCCCTCTTTCTTCCCTTTTTCTTCTTTTTATAGCCGCTCGAATTAGGGCATCCGCATAGCCATCACAACCATGTGTCGCGACCCTAGGTCGCGATGCGCTGGTCGTGGTACTTACTAGCATAATTTGGAGTCTTCGTCAGTGATTCTTTGTAGCGACCTGCAGTCGCGAAACCTGGGTTGCGGTACTCTCTGCCAAAAAACACCTCTTGCGTCGCAATGCTTGTGTCGTGAAGCTGGGTCGCGACACTCTGTAGTCAAAAACTCCTTTTCCTTCGCAATTCTCACTAATCCAAAAATGCTCCTTTTTTACTTCAAACTTTTGTTTGGCGTTTCTAACTCAATAATCATCTAAGACCTGCACAAGCTCAAAACACATATTAAACCCACCAAATTCACTTGAAAACAAGATCAAAAGACAAGTTAAAAGGGGTTTAAAAACATAACATAAACATTCCAATCAAGTACCCCTAAACCTATCTTTTGCTTGTCTTCAAGTAAATCGGCACAAACGAAAAAACTAAAACAAAAATAAACATGACAAACAATTAACAAACTAAACTATATCCATTTTCGTAGGATGGACGATGGCACTTAGCATGTGCCACAAGCCTTTATAGTCTCGTGAGGGCTTACCAGCTATGATACCCACAAACATACTAAGCTAACCATAGACATGTCCAAATATCAATTCAAGTATATACACAAATGAAAAAGCATGTGAGAACACAAAGTTAAAACTAAAAGGTTACCAATTAAACCAATGCATCATGTATCAAACAAGAACCTGATATACAAAACATTAATAATAGTTAATTCTTCCATATTTCGTAAGCCACTGACTGGATTCGCCTCGATTCTAATTTCACCAGTTTTCACTAATTGACACTCAGAGCCTAGGTTTTCATACTTTCAATTATATACGACTGGAATTTAAGAGCAAAGAAGTAACAAAATATGTCATATATATATTTATTTAGAAAGAATGCTCAGATTTAACAAACAGATCTCATAAACGAAATTACACATTAAGAACATGATAATCAATGCAACAGATGTCAAATAATAAAATTGAGATTCATTAGGAGATCAAAAGGTCTTTTCATGGCTGTAATGGGGCTTTGGGGTGCATGGCTAGAAAAAGAATGGAAAACATAATTCAACTAGCTCAAAAATATTCTAAGAGATCTCACACATTTTCAATAATTCTTTACTCTCACGAATATCAAGTTCATTCAACTTGTATTCCTATTTCTTCTGCAACTTTCTCCCTTCAACCTTTTCTACCACTTTTATTTTTTTATTTTTTTATTTTGTGCATTATCAACTCCTTTTCTCATTTAGTCAACTATTCATTCATTCATTTCTCTCTTCTTTTTTCTAGATAGCTACTACTCTTTTGTACGCATCCCATACATTTCTTTTTCTTCTTTTCTTTTTAATCTCCTCTTTCACTCAACACCAACACTTCCATCTTTTTTTTTTTTTTGTTTCCAAGCTATAAGTGTAAAGCATTACATTTTTGGCTTGGATTTGGACGATTTAGGTTATGCAATAAAAAAAGTTAAAGTGTTTAACCGCAAGTAGGGTAAGGAGCACACAATCATAAGGTAAGGAAAATTAAGCTTTTTAGGAGTTCACACACAATACCTGAATCATATCTCCACATTTCACTCAATTTATCATTCAACACATGCATACAAGACCTTTTATAGAAGCTGTTTATTAACATCCAATGCAAACCTAAAAAGATCAATCTAATTTCAATAAGCACAAGAAAGTATTTAAGAGTAGAAAAGAAAAATCCCTCAGAAATAATGCAAGTCTCACTAAAAGTAGTCTCCACTATTAATCAATGCAACTAATTAGAAGATTTCACATATTATAATATAAAGATGTTAGAAAATTTAATGATTTGATACAAAAGATTCCTACCAGCAACATCTGAATTAAAACTTTGTATAAATCACATGATCTTACACATTTTGTAACATCCCGAATTTCGGATAAATAATTTTGAATATGTGGATATAAAATTTTTTGTGAGTTGAGGGGTGTAAATGTAATTAAATGTATGTTTATTTGTATGGTTTCCAAGTGGACCAGATGGAACGGTCCAGAAATGATGCGTATGGTTTCCAAGTGGACCAGATGGAACGGTCCAGAAATGATGCATGAAAAGTGAAAAACTGGGACAGTGAGTACCGTGACCTGGTCACCGCGACCACAGGTCGCGATAAGCTGCTCGCGATGAAAAAAAATGAAATTTGGGCAGTGAACATGGCGACCGCCAGCGCTACTAGAGCACCGCGAGGTGTGCTCGCGATGAAGGCGGTAGAGTTGCTTCAGTGAGCAACGCGACCTGGTGGCCCGACCACAGGTCGCGACGACGGTCGTGATGACCGAAATGATATAAAAAAAAATTTGGTTTCTGTGAGAAGCCACGAAACAGAACAGAAAAGAGAACAGAGAGGGAGAGACCGAAAGAAGAAGAAAAAGAAAAGAAAAGAAGAAAAAGAAAAGGAAGAAGAGAAGAAGAAGAAGAAGAGGAAGAAGAGGAAGAAGAGAAGAAGAAGAGAAGGGAAAGAAGAAGAAAAGAAAAGAAAGAAAAGAGGAAGAGAAAGGAAAGAGGAGGAAGAAAGGAAAGACAAGAAAAAGGAAAATTCAGAAGGAAAAAGGCAGAGAACCGGTAAAACGGTATCCAGGTTGGTGTACACACGTTTCTGAACTTATTTTTGATAAATGTTTTGATTTAGTACGTTTGGAAATATAGTTCTGGATTTTATATATATATTCGTATGAATTGATTTATATACTCGTATTGCATATTTGCCTATTGTCGGACTTTTTGTGCGATATTCTGTTATTATGGAAATTTGAATAAAAACGTATGTTTTCAAAACCTGCTTTACAATTATTAATTGATTTTCCTATTTATGGATTTTGATTTAAAATGATAAAGTTTGAAACCAAAGAAGTAATTTGTCATGAGTTTTAACGGCCCTGATATATGTATAGGGATATAGGGATATAGGAGATTGACATGTCAATTGGGTGAATTTATGGCAGTACTGCACCGTGATGTATGATGTCTCTGATTGTGGATTATACGGATACCATTTCCTCATGAAATGGGAAACCAACTGTTTACTACGGATACCATTTCCTCGTGAAATGGGAAACCGACTGTGAAAATATCCGGATACCATTTCCTTGTGAAATGGAAAACCGACTGTTTATATAGAGGGATACCATTTCATATGAGATGGGAAACCCGACTGAAAAACCCGTAATCCAGTCCTGTACACCCTGTTATGTGTATCACGGGCCAGATTGAGAATTTATGGTTTGAAAATGTTATGGAAAATAAAGAACTGATATTGAACTGAATTCCAGAAATTTTGAAATACTGTATGTTTACCTAGTTTCAGTAATTGAAAAATGCTTGGTATATATATTTATATTTCTGAAAATTCTGTTTTTAAGCTTTATTGTTTATTTCTATTTTTGAATTTCTGAATTTACGATATATTATTTTAGATATACTGTTTTATATTATATTACCATTTATTTTAAGTGTACACCCACTAAGCAGTAGTGCTTAGCGCGTTAATTTTGTTTCTAACGCGTAGGTAATAAAAATACCGAGGACGGAAAAGACTGAAGAGGCACCAGCTGCAGAGGAGAATTCAGAGTCATACTCACCATCTTTTGGGGTAGTTAATTATATAGATATTTCTGTATAATGTAATTAGATATGCATGCATATACAGAGAATTTGTAATTATGCTGTAATTAATTATTTTATGCTTTCTGTTTTGCATTTTCGAAGGATTGTAGTTAATGAATTGTTTTATAAACTGTTTGAAAGTCGCACTAAACGGCAGAGTGCGCATTTGAATGAAATGAGATTTGAAGTGTTGTTGAGGAATTTATTTGAATTGAGTTGTTTGAAAACAGGTTTTGGGAAATCAGAAAAACAGAGGAAACTCTGCCGAAATTTTTAAAAGTGTATTTCGATGGGCTCACTAGAGAAATATTTTTTAATTACAAATTGATACGATTTTAAAAGGTTTGAAATAAATAAAGTGAATTTAGAAAGTTTTGAAAACCCGGTAGCGCTTCCTGGGTCGATCCAGACGGGTCGGGTCAGGGGGTGTTACACATTTATATAATAATACTAAACTATCAATTAGGCATGTATGTGTGGTTTGCTAACCTAACAAAAATATACAAAACAAAGACATTAAACACAGACTAGATGTACGTGGTGTTGTTATACTTAAGCCTTCCAAACGCTCAATGCGTATAAGGAAAGTCTAGGTTTTCAGCCAATATACATCAACAAGACATAATAAATAAAAACAACTACTAAAGCAAAAACCACCCCAAATCTAAGATAAACATTGTCCCCAATGTTTTAAAAACTAGATTAAAGGGGAAAACACGAACAAACAAATCCACAGACACAAACAATCAAACATAAATAACCTAATATCCACAACTAGCAAATTCATCCAACACTTCACTTACCCCAAACTTCAAATGTTCAACTCAAGGCACAACACTTCAATTGATGAAAAAATGCGAGAAAAATATGACATATACACAAAACAAAAACAGCTACTGAAATCGGGAGTTACCTCCTTCCAAGTGCTTTATTTAATGTTTGGGCAAGATGTCGTACTTAGTCACAGCTTTAGTGCACATCTAAAGCACCGTCTGTTGCATGTCCTGCATCCTCTGCTCACCAAGCATTGGGTCTATATCACCCATTTGTAGCAACTTCAGCTCTTCAACGCGTTCATTTTCATCAAAGCTGGGCTTTGGATTCTATGGTTTATGTGAACACGATTGGATTTTCGCTTGCATTTTCTTTTTCTCCTCAACCCCCAAACCGGTTTCTGGATCATCCTTTGCCCCTGTACTGCCAAGGCGCTGTGCCTCCTCTAGCTCACTCTGCAGCTTTAGCAAGTCTTCTAATTCATCTTTTGTGAACTCTTCTTCAACCATCGCATCTACGATATCAACATGAAAACAATCAAGAGAATTTAAAGACTGTTTCATAACGTCAAATACTTGAAATTCGACAGTCTCTCCCAGGACTGTCATGGACAACTTTTCATTCTGCACGTCGATGATCTTCTTCGCAGTCACCATAAACGGTTTTCCCAAAAGAATGGGTAGATCTTTCTATGTAGCTCGTTCATCGTCCATGTCAAAGACTATGAAGTCGGCTGATATGATCAACTTGTCCACCTGGATGAGAATATCTTCAACGATTCCTCTTGAGTACTGTGTAGACCTATCAGCTAGCAACAAGGACATGAAAGTGGGCTTTAAATCATGTAAGCCCAGCTGCATGTAGATCGAATAGGGCATCAGGTTGATGATAGCCTCAAGATCTAACATGGCTCTCTCTTTCTTCGCACCCCTAATGTGATGTCAATATTGAGCTCCCCGAATCCTTTAACTTTGGAATAAGCTTCTGCTACAAGACTGCGTTCACCATTTTTGAGATCATGACCTTCTCATTATACCCATATTGCCTCTTCCGTGTGTTGAGTTCTTTGAAGAACTAAGCATACGCATGCATCTTCTGAATCATATCCAAGAGGGGCAAGTTGACATTAACCCATGACAGCACATCATAGATTTTCCTAAATGCTTTGTCATTCTTGCTTTTCTAAAAATGACTCGGAAATGGAACTAGTGGCACATATGGGTCTGCAAACTTGTGAAGAAGTAGAGGCTTTGCAGGTGCAACGATTTATGGTTCCTTTGTCAAAAAGTTCACCCCCAACCCGATTATTAATTTCCTTACCACTCCGTAGAACGGTAATGGCCTTTACTTGTTCTAGTTGACTAGAGAACTTCCTAAGCACTTTGTTTTGTAGAGTCTCAGCCAATTGGCTGACTTGCACTTTAATTTTTCATGTTGCAGCCTTTTGCTGCTGAAATCTCTGCTCAGCTATATGTTGGCTCTACTGGAATGCTTGTTGGCTCTGTTGAAAAACAAGCATGAACTTGTCAAACTTGTTCTCGAGTGATGGCCTCGCTTGCTGAGACTGTGGATCAGCTTGTTGATCATATGAGTTTTGCACATTTGTCTTATATTGGCTTTGATGTAGAGGATCAAATCTGTTCTAGCTGCTGATTCCCTTAGTACTGCCCGGGCTGCTGTTGACTATCTTTTCAGGAGAAGTTTGGATGTTTTTTCCATCATGGATTATAGTTGTTGGAAAAGGGGTCATTCCGTTGTCTCAGAGGAAAGGTATTGAGAGCTTGTGCTTGCTCCTGTTCATACTCCAAAAAAGTCTCCCTGGATGGACACAGCGCAATATCATGTCCACTCACTCCACATATAGAGCAAACAACATCAGGTCTCTGCCCAACTAAGGCTGCCAAACTTTGCATCTATCGACTCAACTCAGCCACCTGCTTCACTAGCCCTGTACTAGTGTACGCCTCATACACACCTGGTGTCTTCCCTCTAACACTTTTCTGTTACAAGTTGGCCCTCAGCATCTCGAAGAGCTCGCATGTCTCTTCCATGGTTTTTCTTGCCATGGCTCCTCTTGCAACGTTGTCGACCATAGCTTGACAGTTCAAAGTCAGCCCATCATAAAAAAGTTGGTTCTGCAGCTCTAGCGGGAAACCATAGTGTGGGCACTGAATAAGCAACAGCTTGAATCTATCTCATGCCTCATGGAACAGCTCGCCTTCTCCCCGTGTGAAAGTGGCAATCTTGCTTCGCAACTCGGTGGTTTTCTTATGGGAATATAACTTCCCAATGAATTTATTGTAGACATCTGACCATGCGCGAAGAGACCCTGGTGGAAGAGTCATTAGCCACTACTTGGCTCTATCCTTTATCGTGTATGACAAGCATCTCATCCTGAGTTGATCTTCAGATAACCTCTGCAGTGGGAAAGTCTAAATTGTGCCATTGAATTCGCGTATGAAAGATAGAGGGTCTTCATTTGCGACTCCATGAAATGCAGGCAACATATTGAAGTGCATATTCTTTAGCTTATAATTTTTGGACAAGTCGTCCAGCAGGATGAACGATGGCGAGGTTCCGATGATTGGGCGTGCATAATCTTTCATTACACGATGTACAGGCACCCCATTCTGATTCTGCAACTGAGTCCTCGCCATCTCATCCATTGTATCTTTAAATAGCTCGGTTTCTGAAGTATGAGAATTGGAGTCAGTTGTGTTGTCTATGACTCTCCTGATGCGGTCGATTTTGTCGTTCAACGGTAACACTACTCCTTCTTCAGAGCGATGACCTTACGTGCAGCTGCGCACAAACACTTAAAAAGAAGAAGAAAATCAAAGAGAATTAAAATAACAAAGAACTAAATTAAAACAAAGAAATTAAAAACAAAAAGAAAAATCTTTAACTTTTAGAGCTAGCTACCGAAACCACTTCCCCAACAACAGTGCCAAAAACTTGACACGTCCATAATGCATGATATAAATCCCAAGTGCAGGATGTAATAAAGTAATAATTTCTTGTGAGTACGGGATCGAATCCACAAGGAAGTGATGGTAAACTAAGACTAAAACTAAAGATGCTAACTAAAACATAAATTGAAATTGTTGGTTTTCGAATTGCAAAAATAAACATAAAGAAACGATTATCAAAATAAAAACTAGGCCACAGGTAGAATGACTGATAAGTGGTCAAATGATACCAATCATAAATAAGGGTATAATAATTGGCTAATTGAAGCACATTATTTCAAAGAAGTAGATTATCCCTAATAAAGGCACATCAAATTATATGGGTCATGCATTGATGTTGTAATTCTAATTAAATTCACCTATTGGTCCTAGAGTGAAAATAATTAGAAACTGAATATTAGTTTTAATCCCTAGGTTAATTAAGCACTTCCATGCCTTAATTAATCTAGTCATTATTCCCTAGAATTAAGATATAACTAATTGCAACCTAATGATTTCTCAAAGTAAGTCACAATTTTCTTATTAATGATAACTCAAAATTCATGCAACAAACTTTCATAGTGCAACCAACAAGAATCATACATTAATAGAATAAAATATCTAGGTAACAAAGTTCTTAAAATAAATAAAAAGGATAAAATAGTCGATTACAACCCTAACATTCAATATTGATCCATTGACCCCATAACTAGGAATTTAGTTACACATAGCAACAACTAAATCAAAAGAAGACGTAAAGGATGCGAGACAACCCATTATGGAGCACTAAGGATGGAAGATTATGCTTTGGTCCGGCTGGAACTTCGTCTCTTTCGATACTCCGTCTTCTCCGATGAACGATCGATAACTGATCGGTCGATATTTGCTATATTTTTACACCCCATAAATTTCATAGGATGAACTGGGTTGCGAGTATTATATTTCTAGAAAGATCTAGACGTCTACTTTCCAATGAATTTTACATTTCGTGATTTGGAGTTTTCTAGAAAAAATATATGCTCATTTTCATAACAGTGCGCAATTTTGAAATTTGCACTAGGGAGTACCGCGACTAGAGCATTGCGACCAGAAGTTGCGAAATTTGGTCGTGACGATTGCGCAGCAGCATTAATTTTTGCAACTTATAAAAGGAAAACATGAGGAAAAGAGGGGGGCCGACCTTGGCTTGCCCAAGCTACGTCCAAAGGGTTTTCTAGGCCAATTTTCATCACTCAAACATCAATCAAATACCATTCCATGCCATTCAAAAGTTAGATACTCGGATTAAATCAATCGTTCATCAAGGAAGACTAAGTTTCAAAGGCGAAGAAGTTCCAGCCGGACCAAAGCGGGATTTCAACTCTTGAGATCATCAAATGGGTTGTATTTCATTCCATTATTCTTCTTTTGTTGTTTCATTGATCACTATGAGTAGCTAAACTTCTTGTTAGGTGGTCTGGGGACCATGATTGGATTTTTGGTATTTTGACTATGTAAATATTTTGTTCTTTATTTCAAGACATTGAACTTAGATAATTCGTTTTATTACAATTTTAATTCTTGTTCAATGCATTACGAAAGTTTGTTGCAGGAATCGTGATTAATTGTGATATTATTATTATTATCGTAATTTAGCATGAGAAATCATTAGGTTGCAATAGGGTTTAATATTTTTCTAAGTTCAATAGTTAGGTTAATTATGATATGAAAATACTTAATTGACCTAGTGATTAGATTAGTTATGGGTTTCCAATTGAATGCACTCTAGGACCAATAGGTGAGTTAATCGGAATTACAACACCATTGTGCGACCCATACAATGTGGTGTGCCTTAACTACTCAAATCTTGTCTTGTTAATAAAGTGCGTAAAAATAGTCAATTCACTTACCTTTGTCTATGATTAGGACCGTTTGACCACCTAGCATTTCTCCTCCATCGACTTAGATTCCATTTTATCTCTTGTTTTATCTTTTATTTTCATAAATTCAAAACAACATACATCTTTGATTTACTTTTATTGGCTTAGTTTATATCTCTAGTTTTTAGGATTTAGTACCACCACTTTCTTGTGGATTCGACTCCGTACTCACGAAAATTTATTACTTCGACATCTTGCACTTGGGATTTATCTCACGCATTGTGAGCGTATCAAGTTTTTGGCGTCGTTGCCAGGGAAGTGGTTTCGGTTGCTAAGTCTAAAAAATTAGAGATTTATCTAAAAAAAATAAATAAATAAATAAATAAAAAATAAATGTGATTAATTTTGTTTTTGATTTTTAGTTTTTTTTGTTATTATTATTGTAATTTTTTTTTCTTTTTTTTTTTGGTACTTGAGAGTTGAGCATGCATGAGCGGATTGCAGACCATGCTGCAGATGGTGTCTGGGATGTGCTCTGATGCTTAGTTCGAGTACGACATCTTGCCCAGACGATCAATAAAGCACAAGGAGGGAGATAACCCTTTGTTTTAGTTCATTTATTGTCTTATATTGTTGTACATGTCAATTTCGTGCCTATTTTTGCTTTACCTTAGAAGTGATGTGCCTTGCACGAAGTTTGGGGGTAGTGAAGGTTGGCTGAAGTTGATAATTGTGGATATTAGGATTGTTTAGTTGTTGATATTAGGATTTCTTTTTCGTTGTTTGGTTGTGTTCGTGTTTTGTTTGTTTTGTTTTTTCCTTTGAATATAGGATTTTAAATATTGGGGACAATGTTTATCTTAGGTTTAGGGGTATTTTTAGTTTTTATTTGTTTTCGTGTCTTATGGTGTATATAGGCTAGAAACCTAGACTTTCCTTATACGCATTAAGCGTTTGGAAGACTTGGGTATAACAATGCCACGTACACCTAGTTTGTGAGGCTTTTGAGTCATTTATTTTGTTTTCATTTTTTTTGTTAGGATAACGAACCATACACATGCAAAATGGATAATTGAGTATCATTATGTAAATGTTTAGGTCATTTGATTTATACAAAATTGTTAACTAGGATGTTGCCGATAGAGTCTTTTGCATCTAATCATATAGCTTTGACAACTGTGCATTGTAACATGTGAAATCTTCCGTTTAGTTGCCCTAATTAATAGTGGAGACTGCCCTTAGTAAGAATTTGAGCTTCAATTATATTTGTTCTGAGGGAATTCTTGTTTATACTCTTAAACACTTTCTTGTGCTTATTGTCATTAGATTGATCTATTTAGGTTTATATTGGATGTTAATGAACTGCCTCATAAAAATCTTGTATGCATGTGTTGAATGATCAATTGAGTAGAATAAAGAGATGTGATTCAGGCTTTGTGCGTGAACTCTTAAAAAGTTTTATTTCCCTGTCCTTTGATTATGTGCTCCCTAACCCACTCGCGGCCAAACACTCACACTTTAACTTTTTATTGTATGACCTCAAATGTCCAAACCCCAAGCCAAAAATGTAAGCCCTTACCTTTAAAGCTTGGAAACTAAAGAAAAATAAAAGAGAGAAAGTGTTGGTGTTGAGTGAGAAAAAAAAATGCTTATTAAAAGGTGAAAAAGGTGTGAAGTACGTGCAGAAAAAAAAATAGTAGCCAACTAAAGAAAAAAAAAAGAGAAAAAAAAACATTTTGAAATCAATGAATGGTTGGCTAGATAAGAAAAGGAGTGGTGATACACAAATAAAAATATAAAGGTTAAATAAGAGGTTGAAGGGGAAAGGTGTAGAAAAGATTGGGAATACAAGTTGAATAAATTTGGTATTTATGTGAGAAGAAAGCAAAATTGAAAAAAAATATATATTAAGTCTCTCAATATGTCTCCAAGTGAGTTGAATTCCATTTTTCTTTTCTTTTGTAGCCAATCACCTCAAGGCCTCATTACAACCATGAAAAGACCTGTTGATCTCCTTAAGAAACTCGATTGCATTATTTGACTTGTGTTACATTGATTTTTCTATTCTTAATGTTCAATTTCGTTCATGAGATCTGTTTGTGTAATCTGTGCGTTCATTTTAATTGTTTGTACATACGACATATTTTGTACTTCTTTGCTCATAAATTCCAGTCGTATGTAGTTGAAAGTGTGAAATCCTAGGCTCTGAGTGTCATTAAGTGAAAACTGATGAGACTAGAGTCGAGGCGAATTACATCAGTGGTGTACTACTTAAGAAGGTTTGACGGTTATAAATGTGTTGTATATCATAATCATGTATGATAGAAGGTGCATGAGTCTAATTGGCAATATTTTGGTTTCTTATTTTGTATTGTTGCATGCCTTTGAATTTGTGTATATGCTTGATTTGATATTTTATCATGTCTATGGTTAGCTTAGGACGTTTGTGGGTATCGTAGCTGGTAAACCCTCACGAGACTATAACTCGTCCACTGGGTGTAATACACCCTCCCGATAGATTGTACTGTACACGTTTCAGAATTTACTGTACAGTACACAAGTAAATAAATGAGCCTTTATTATAAGTAAATCGAATGTTTAAAGTATTAAGGGTATCAGAGACTTGGAAAATATCTAGAATGGTTCCATATGGTTATTAAGGTTCCATAAAGTATATAAGAAAATTTAATTATAAGTTTTGAAGAACATAGTAAAGATTTCCATAAATTGGAGTACGAAGAAGAATTATTGGAAGTCAAAATATATTTTTACGATATGAGATTGTGATTTAATTAATTGATGGAAAAGTAAATTAAAATGGATTTTTGTGGAAAAGAGTTAGTGCATTGTTATGGATTAAATTCTAAATGAAAGGATTGTTGACCAAAATTATGTGATTAGTTTTCAATTTGTGGTCATATTATGATTTTTAAAATGAAAAGGGGCAAATTTCAATTAGAGGTAAGTAATATAAAATAATATTATATATATATATATATGTATGTATGTATATGTAATCAGAAAACACACACACAAAAACCAGAAAAACAAAACAAGAGAGGCGGTGGAGGAGAGAAGAAAGAAAAGAAAAGAAAGAAAAGAAAGAGAGGAGAGAAGAGAGAGTAGCGGAGAGAGGAGAGAAGAGAGAGTAGTGGCCGAAGAGAAGAAGAAGAAGAAGAAGGAAGGACTTCGGCAGGAGAAGGAAGAAGAAGAAGAAGATGAGAAGTGACCAGAGGTGGGAGGAAGAGGAAGAAAATAGGTGCAGAAAACAGAGCAGTAACCGAAGAAGAGAGCTGCTGTCCAGCTGAGAGAAGAGAGGAAGAAGAGAGGAAAAAAGAAGAAGAGGCAGCAGCGGGAAGAAACAGAAGAGCAGGAACTGTGTAGAAAAAAATAAAGAAGAAAACAGAGCAGAAGAAGAAGAAAACAAAAAGAAGAAAAAGAAAAGAAAAGAGAAAGAAAAGGAAGAGGAATTTCGGTCCAGCAAGAAGAAGGGGAGGAAGAGTAAGAAGAGGAAAACCAAGAGGAATTTGGGTGAGTGATTTATGAAATTGAATTGTGTTGGATTATTGATGATATTATAATTTTAGTATTTGATTGAGTTTTAATTGTATTTGAAATTGATTGTTGAATTAGTAGTCGATATTTGATGAAATTAAATTGTTTTGGAGTTGGATGATGATTTTGATGATGGGTTTTGTTGATTATAGAAATTTATTGAGTTGATGATGTTTTTATTTGTAATTTAGTTTAATTGGAGTTGATAAAAATGAAAAATCAAGAAAATTAGTAAGGTAAATTTTGGGGATTTGATGATTTTGAGTTTAAATTAGTTAATTGAGATATTAATTGAGTAATTTGAGTGTTTTTGAGTTAATTGGTGATGTGAATTTAGAATCGTTAAGTAAGAAATCAAAATGATTCTCAAATTAGTGAATTTGTAGTATGAAATTTTTATTATGTTGTGTTTGGAATGAAATTGAATTATTAGTTTTGAGAATTTTTGAAATTAAAATTCGAAAGTGAAGTTATAATTAGTTTAATCGAGTTTAATGAAGTTGAATTTGTTATTGTTAAGTGAAGGAAATTCACTTATGTTAAATTGATGAAGATTAGAATGAGAATTTGTGTAGAAATCGAAATTGATAGTGTAGAGATTTCATATTATGTGTAATTAAGTATTAGAAATTGTATCTGTATGATTGTGATATAAATTGATGCTTAGAAAATAAAGTAAATATGTTGAGTTGTGATATATGAGATTCGATTTAAGAAAAATTGAATGATTCAAGAAATCATGTTGAATTTGAATGTTTGAAATTCGGTCAAGTAGAGGAATCGTATGATTGACATGATTTATATTAAATTAAATATAATTGATTTTATTAGAATAGAAGAAATGGAGGAATAAAGCGTAGAATGTGTTAATTGAGTACTTGTATTAGTTGTTGTATTTATATTAATGAATTATTTGGAAATATATTACTTTAGGGAGAAATCTCCATAGTATGGGAGAAAATGAAATTATGCTGAAAGACCATAAATGTGATGAGATAAAGGAACCAGAGCACCAAGCTTAGATAAAACTAAAAACAAGTGTGTTAAACTATTTTAAGCAAAATTATATTTTTAGTTGAAATATACTTTAGAATGTTTCCAAGTTTAATTTAATTATTTGTGATTTTATATACACATTTATTTACTTATATGTGATTTATAATTTAAATAGAATTTATGCTCCAATATATTTTAATTAAAGTATTTTTATATCTCAGAAATTTAGAATTTATATTCAATTAAAGAAATATGTTTTATATATATCACATTATTTTTTATTAAAAGTTAATTTTCAAAGTAAAAAAAATAGTTTTCTACCCATTTATTACCTAGATTATCAGCAGCTATCAGTTATCAGCTTATCAGTTATCAGATTATCAGTAGTAGACCCGGTCGGTACATCCCAATTGTGTGTGGCAAGTTAAGGGGGGATAGTCCGCTAACTCCAGCGGGGTTGAGTCTGTCGAGTCTGTCAGTCACCCACACATTGGGGTGTTGTCTCACTATATGTTGCGACGCAGCATTCCGCACATAGCCAGTGAGATGTCTTTTATCAGATTATCAGAGTTACCAGTGCAGCGCCAGATTAGTCGCCTGGTGACAGCCTCCATATGGTGCGGCGCCAAGTGAGACGCCCTATGGATTATCAGTTATCAGATATGGGTTCCATTGGCATTATCAGAAAGTTTTATCAGAATAAAAACATTATCAGAAAAGTATATTATTTTAGCATTTCAGTTATCAGAAAAATATATTATTTCAGTTTATCAGTTATCAGAAAAATATATTATTTCAGTTTATCAATTTTCAGAAAAGTATATTATATTAGCTTTTCAGTTTTCAGAAAAGTAAAGTGTATATATATACTATCTCAGCTTTCTAGTTTTCAAAAAGTATGCAGTATATCAGTTTATCAGTTTTCAGCAATAACAGAAAGTTTGAAAAGTTTTCAGTATAGATTTCAAAATAGTTTTCAGAAAATAGATTTCAAACAGAGTTTATCAGTTTAGGTTTCAGTAAAGTTTTCCGAAAGTAAATTTCAGTATAATTATCAGGAAAAAATTTCAATATGGCTTTCAATATTTTCAGTAAAATTTGAGGGAGGTTAAATCAGAAATATTCGATTTATGAGAAAAAGATAACACTCACTGAGCTCGTTTAGCTCATTACGTTTTTATGTTTTATAAACCAACCTCCCCAGGTACAGGTACAGGTGCAGACGTTGCAGGGACGCCCAGGACCGGCAGGACCAGTCAGAGCATTGTTGTGACAGTTCAGAATTAAGTTTAATGTTTCAGTTGTAATAATTATATAAAGTTTATATTTTGATATTGTTTTAAGTGCATGAGTATTTTATTTAAAGATTTTATTTATATGTTTTTTATAACTATTTATTTTGATATTTGAACTGTTTGAGTTGTGGTTGAATTATTGAGATGGATCGGAAGTCCATGGTAGTTGAGATTTGGGATTTTATAGAAGTGTTCAAGTTTTTATGCAGGTCTCTAAGATTTGGTAATCTCAGAAAAACAGAGCAGATTCTGTCAAAATTTTTATAAAGTAGTTTTGTTTAAAAAAAAAAAAAATTTCCCTACTCAGATTTCCAATTAAAAGAAATGGCTTAACTTCACGGAAGCTTTTCAGCGGGGCAAGCTTCGACTGGGAAGCTACCGTGGAGTGCCGGCAGGCTACCTAATGGGAGATAGTAGGTAAGGGGCCTGTCAGGTTGGTATCAGAGCCAAAGTTTTGAAAAATAGAGTTGTCTATTTTAAATGTAATTTTTATGAAGTGTTTTTGCATTGTTATGATTAAGGCAACTCAAAAAAATTTCAATTGTTTTCAATGCATATGATTTAAGACATTTTATCAGTATTATATAAATTAGTTTTTGTCAAAGTCACAGCACAATGTCCTGACGGGGTTTCCAGAGGTCGTCCCAAGGAAGCCAATTCAGAAGTTTTCGCATATGATGCACTGGGGATGGATTGATTTTCTAGCTATTGAGTTGCAATAGACAGCCATAAGAAGAAAATCATATTTGATTTAGTTAAAGAATTCCTGAATATAATTTTGAGTAATATTTCAGCCTTTCCCCAAATAGAGAAGTAGAAGTTGTAATAGATTTGATTTCGAGAACTAAGCCAATCCTCATTTTCTCTATGAGCTGGCTCCGATTGAGTTTAATAGATTAAGATGCAATTAGAAAGTTGTTGAATAAGAGCTTTATTAGACTTCATTATTTCCAGTTTATTAGTTAAGAAGGACAGGAGATTCATTGTCAGCTGATAGAATAATCAGGAGCAAGATAATAAGAATTGATGGTAAAGAGTTTTGAGTGAATAGTTGTATTAGATATTCAGAATTTTGATGCTATTTTGGGATATTTGTAACACCCCCTGACCCGACCCGTCTGGATCGATCCAGGGAGCGCTACCGGGTTTTCAAAACTTTCTCAATTCACTTCATAAATTTTCAAACCATTGTGAGCCCATCAAATAAATTTTCAAACCATTGGAAAACCACATAGTTTATAATTTAAAAATATTTTCAAGTGAGCCCATCAAATCAAATTTTCAAAAATTTCGGCAGAGTTTCCTTTGTTTTTCGGATTTTCCAAAACCTGTTTTTTTTTTTTTCAAACAACTCAGTTCAAATACATTTCACAACAACACTTCAAATATCATTTTCAATCAAATGTGCACTCTGCCGTTTAGTGCGACTTTCAAACAATTTATAAAACATTTCATTAAATTACAGTCCTTCGAAAAATGTAAAATAGAAAACATAAAATAATTAAGTACAGTACATAATTACAAACTCTCTGTATATGCATGCATATCTAATTACATTCTACAGAAATATCTATATAAGTAACTATCCCAATGATGGTGAGTATGACTCTGAACTCTCCTCTGCAGCTGGTGCCTCTTCATTCTTTTCCGTCCTCGATATCTTTATTACCTACGCGTTAGAAACAAAACTAACGCGCTAAGCAATACTGCTTAGTGGGTGTACACTAAACTCAAATATTAAAATCATAAATAATTTTTCTTAAGAAACAATATGGCACAATATAATCAGATATATACATATTACGATGCAAATCATTTTCAGAACTAAGACTGGTGAAATCAATTCTATATAAACAACTCATTACAATTCATAATCCAGGACGTATAAAATCATTTATATTATAATCATAAACGTATAAAAATCAATTCCGAATTTCACTTAGAAACATATTATTCAAATCACTTCAATTCTGGCCCTCAAGAATACCCAACATAAACCAAAACTGGAATATGGGTCGTTCGACCACAGTGACTGTCTGTCGAACATAGCTCCCACCCTAGGACGAATCCTAAGAGTGGTACGTATCTCCCTATCCTAGGACCGAGGGTTCGAACCCTAGAGAGATACATATCTCCCTATCCCAGGAACGCATCCTTAGGAAGGTACGTGTCTCCCTACCCCAGGACAAATCCGTGAGGAGGTACGTGTCTCCCTACCCCTGGACGAATCCATGAGGAGGTACATAATAAATCATCAATAGCAATGTCAATATCGGTGCAGTACTGCTCACTGAACCCAGCTGGTATACCAACCTCCTATATCCATTTTTATGTCTAAGTATCCTAGGGCCGTTTTGATCAAATATTTTCAAATATTCACAGTAATTTACAAATCCATGGGCAACTTAATAACTATATATATATATACAATTCAAACGATATTCTTAAAATATACATATATGATTTCATGAAAAGTAAACAATATTCATACAATATTCTGACTCGAATAATTTCAATAAAATCATGATAATCAAAATACGATCGAAATACGATCAAAAACATAAAATCATTCCAAGGAAAATATTATGAACACATAAGAACAATATTCTTAAAAAAATCGCAGGTGCAAACTAAAAATACTTAATGCTTTTTGTAAAGTATTCGAAAACGGTAGTACACCAACCTGGATACCGTTTCCTTTCGACAAATCGCGTTTCTATGTTTCTTTTTCCTCCCCTTTCTCTTCCTCCTTCACTTTTCTCTTCTCTTTCCTTCCTCTTTTCTTCTGTCTCTTCTTCTTCTTCCTCTTCTTTCTTCTTTCTTCTTTCTTTCTTCTTCTTCTTTCTCTTCTTTCTTTTTTTTCTCGGTCTCTCCCTCTCTCTTTTCCTCTGTTCTGTTTCGTTGGCTTCTGTGAGAAGCCAAATTTTTTTTATATTATTTCGGTCGTCGCGACCTGTGGTCACGCCACCAGGTCGCGTTGCTCATTGGAGCAACTCTATCGCCTTCATCATGAGCACACCTCGCAGTGCTCTGGTCGCGCTGGTGGTCGCCATGCTCACTGCCCGAATTTCATTTTTTCATTGCGAGCAGTTCATCGCGACCTGTGGTCGCGGTGACCAGGTCGCGGTGCTCACTGCCAAGAATCACCATTTTTCATCGCGAGCAGCTCATCGCGATCTGTGGTCGCGGTGAGTGGTCGCGATACTCACTGTCTCAGTTTTTCACTCTTCTCTTCGTACATCATTTTCGACCGTTCAATTTGGTCCACCTGGAAACCATAAAAATAAATATACATTTAATGACGTTTCGCACCCCTCATATCATAAATTTTTATATCCATATATGCAAAATTAATAATTCGAAATCCGGGATGTTACAATATTTATTTTAGTGAAGGCTAATGCTATTGCTCTCCCTATTTATGAAATCTAATCTATTAAGTTGCCTAGAGAAATTCGAAACCAGCTTGAGAAAATATATAGAGTTCTTATGAGGACTTACTAAAAAGAGAACGTATGTTTATTTGATTAATTATGAGACTATTAATTTATCAGAACAGAGAAGTAGTTTGAGTATCAGGCATAAGAAGACTTTGAACCAGTTTTTGATTGACAAATTCCATTTGGAGATTGATGTAAAATGATAGTAGTATTTGATGAAATATGTGTAGTTGTAAGTTAAATAAGAATTAGTTGGATATCAAAAAGAGTTCTTTTTCTGAATAAAGAAGAATAGAAATTCAAAAACGTTTCGTAAGATTCTTTCCCTAAATATGTTGCAGTGTATTATTATCAGTTTACAAGTTAAAAGAGTGAGTAATAATGATAGTGGATTTATGTAAGGTCGCCTAATAGTTGAGAATTTCCAGTTGAGATAAATCATGTTAATATTAATGAGAATAGTAAAGTTGAGTAATGAAAGTAGAGGTTATTAGGAACTGAAAATAACAGATTAATGTAGTAGAAATTAGAAATTTTTCAGGTGTTTGATAATTTTATTAAATGTACAGATTATCAAGCTATATTGAAGAATTCGATCAATCCTAATCGAATAATATATATATATATATAGAAAATACAGAGAGATGAGGTGAAATCCATTTAGAATAGTAGTCCTATTGACTAAGTTGATGAGGAAGGATATGAGTATGATTATCAGATAGAAAAATTAAGAAAAAGACACTAAGAATGAAAAGAGTGCAGATTTTCAGATTTAGAAAGATAGATATGAGAGTAAAAAGTCAGTGCATGTATGTTCTCTCCGATTGAGGATTATTGAGAAATTTAAAGGCATACTTAGCATGTATTGTGGAATTTAGGGAAAACTAGGATATCATTGACTATTAATAGAGTTTACCTATAGTAATAGCTAGCAGATCAGCATAAATATAACTCCATATGAAAGATTATACAGTAGAAGGTACAGAACCCCTATATGTTAGAATGAGGCAGATGAAAAGAATCCCAGGTCTTATTTAAAATAAACTTAAACCAGCGAGAGATAGACAAAAGAGTTATGTGGATAATTGCAGTAGAGATCTAAAGTTGGAGATTGGTGATAAGTTATTACTAAAAATGTAAACATATTGAAAGTTAGAAAGGTTTGGTAAGTTGAGCTCGATGTAAGGTGCCCTTATTCGTGTTAGGCGGGTTATATAAATTTCGAGGACGAAATTTTATAAGGGGGGAAGAAATTGTAATACACCCTCCTAATAGATTGTACTGTACACGTACAGATATTGTAATATATTCTTTCAGAATTTACTGTACAATACACAAGTAAATAAATTAGCCTTTATTATGAGTAAATCGAATGTTTAAAGTATTAAGGTATCAGAGACTTGGAAAATATCTAGAATGGTTCCAGATGGTTATTAAGGTTCCATAAAGTATATAAAAAAATTCAATTATAAGTTTTGAAGAACATAGTAAAGATTTCCATAAATTGAAGTATGAAGAATAATTATTGGAAGTCAAAGTATATTTTTACAATATGAGATTTTGATTTAATTAATTAATGGAAAAGTAAATTGAAATGGATTTTTGTAAAAAAGAGCTAGTGGATTGTTATGGACTAAATTGTAAATCAAAGAATTGTTGACCAAGATTATGTGATTAGTTTTCAATTTGTGGTCATATTATGATTTTTAAAATGAAAAGGGGCAAATTTCAATTAGAGGTAAGTAATATATATATATATATATATATGTAATCAGAAAACACACACACACAAACCAGAAAAACAGAACAAGAGAGGCGGTGGAGGAGAGAAGAAAGAAAAGAAAGAGAGGAGAGAAGAGAGAGTAGCGGCCGAAGAGAAGAAGAAGAGAAAAGAGAAGAAGAATAAGGAAGGACTTCGGCCGGAGAAGGAAGAAGAAGAAGAAGAAGATGAGCAGTGACCGGAGGTGGGAGGAAGAGGAAGAAAATAGGTGCAGAAAATAGAGCAGTAACCGAAGAAGAGAGCTGCTGTCCAGCTGAGAGAAGAGAGGAAGAAGAGAGAAAAAGAAGAAGGAAAGAGAGAAAATGAAGAAGAGGCAGCAGCTGAAGGAAGAAAGAAGTGAGAAAGAAGAAGAAGAGGCAGCAGCGGGAAGAAACAGAAGAGCAGAAACTGTGCAGAAAAAAAGAAAGAAGAAAACAGAGCAGAAGAAGAAGAAAAGAAAAAGAAGAAAAAGAAAAGAAAAGAGAAAGAAAAGAAAGAGGAATTTCGATCCAGCAAGAAGAAGGGGAGGAAGAGTAAGAAGAGGAAACCAAGAGGAATTTGGGTGAGTGATTTATGAAATTGAATTGTATTGGATTATTGATGATATTATAATTTTAGTATTTGATTGAGTTTTAATTGTGTTTGAAATTGATCGTTGAATTAGTAGTTGATATTTGATGAAATTAAATTGTTTTGGAGTTGGGTGATGATTTTGATGATGGGTTTTGTTGATTATAGAAAGTTATTGAGTTGATGTTTTTATTTGAATTTAGTTTAATTGGAGTTGATAAAAATGAAAAATCAAAAAAATTAGTAAGGTAAATTTTGGGGATTTGATGATTTTGAGTTTAAATTAGTTAATTGATATATTAATTGAGTAATTTGAGTGTTTTTGAGTTAATTGGTGATGTGAATTTAGAATCCTTAAGTAAGAAATCAAAATGATTCTCAAATTAGTGAATTTGTAGTATGGAATTTTTATGATGTTGTGTTTGGAATGAAATTGAATTATTAGTTTTGAGAATTTTTGAAATTAAAATTCGAAATTGCAGTTATAATTAGTTTAATCGAGTTTAATGAAGTTGAATTTGATGTTGTTAAGTGAAGGAAATTCACTTATGTTAAATTGATGAAGATTAGAATGAGAATTTGTGTAGAAATCGAAGTTGATAGTATAGAGATTTCATATTATGTGTAATCAAGTATTAGAAATTGTATCTGTATGATTGTGATATAAATTGATGCTTAGATAATAAAGTAAATATGTTGAGTTGTGATATATGAGATTCGATTTAAGAAAAATTGAATGATTCAAGAAATCATGTTGAATTTGAATGTTTGAAATTCGGTCAAGTAGAGGAATCGTATGATTGACATGATTTATATTAAATTAAATGTAATTGATTTTATTAGAATAGAAGAAATGGAGGAATAAAGCGTAGAATGTGTTAATTGAGTGCTTGTATTAGTTGTTGTATTTATATTAATGAATTATTTGGAAATATATTACTTTAAGGAGAAACCTCCATAGTATGGAAGAAAATGAAATTATGCGGAAAGAGCAGAAATGTGATGAGACAAAGGAACCAGAGCACCAAGCTTAGAGAAAACTAGAAACAAGTGTGTTAAACTATTTTAAGCAAAATTATATTTTTAGTTGAAATATACTTTAGAATGTTTCCAAGTTTAATTTAATTATTTGTGATTTTATATACACATTTATTTACTTATATGTGATTTATAATTTAAATAGAATTTATGCTCCAATATATTTTAATTAAAGTATTTTTATATCTCAGAAATTTAGAATTTATATTCAATTAAAGAAATATGTTTTATATATATCACATTATTTTTTATTAAAAGTTAATTTTCAAAGTAAAAAAAATAGTTTTCTACTCATTTATTATCAGATTATCAGCAGCTACCAGTTATCAGCTTATCAGTTATCAGATTATCAGCAGTAGACCCGGCCGGTACATGCCAATTGTGTGTGGCAAGTTAAGGGGGGATAGTCCGCTAACTCCAGCGGGTTGAGTCTGTCGAGTCTATCAGTCACCCACACATTGGGATGTTGTCTCACTATATGTTGCGACGCAGCATTCCGCACATAGCCAGTGAGATGTCTTTTATTAGATTATCAGTCACCAGTGCGGCACCAGATTAGTCGCCTGGTGACACCCTCCATATGGTACGGCTCCAACTGAGTCGCCCTATGGATTATCAGTTATCATATATGGGTTCCATTGGCATTATCAAAAAATTTTATTAGAAAATTTTTATCAGAAAGGTTTTATCAGAAAAACATTATCATAAAAGTATATTATTTTAGCATTTTAGTTATCAGAAAAATATATTATTTCAGTTTATCAATTTTCAGAAAAGTATATTATATTAACTTTTCAGTTTTCAGAAAAGTAAAGTGTATATATATATACTATCTCAGCTTTTTGGTTTTCAAAAAGTATGCAGTATATCAGTTTATCAGTTTTCAGCAATAACAGAAAGTTTGAAAAATTTTCAGTATAGATTTCAGAATAGTTTTCAGAAAATAGATTTCAGAAAATAGAGTTCAGGTTTCAGTAAAGTTTTCTGAAAGTAAATTTCAATATAATTATCTGGAAAAGATTTCAATATGGCTTTCAGTATTTTCAGTAAAATTTAAGGGAGGTTAAATCAGAAATATTCGATTTATGAGAAAAAGATAACACTTACTGAGCTCGTTTAACTCATTACGTTTGTATGTTTTATAAACCAACCTCCCCACGTGCAGACGTTGCAGGGACGCCCAGGACCGGCAGGACCAGTCAGAGCATTGCTGTGATAGTTCAGAATTAAGTTTAATGTTTCAGTTGTAATAATTATATAAAGTTTATATTTTGATATTGTTTTAAATGCATGAGTATTTTATTTAAAGATTTTATTTATATGTTTTTTATAACTATTTATTTTGATATTTGAACTGATTGAGTTGTGGTTGAATTATTGAGATGGATCGGAGGTCCATGGTAGTTGAAATTTGGGATTTTATAGAAGTGTTCAAGTTTTTATGCAGGTCTCCAAGATTTGGTAATCTCAGAAAAACAGAGCAGACTCTGCCAAAATTTTTATAAAGTAGTTTTGTTTAAAAAAAAAAAAATTTCCTACTCAGATTTCCAATTAAAATAATCGGCTTAACTTCATGGAAGCTTTTCAGCGGGGCAAGCTTCGACTGGGAAGCTACCGTAGAGTGCCGGCAAGCTACCTAATGGGAGATAGTAGGTTAGGAGCCTGTCACTAGGGCCACATAGGAGTTTAAAGGTTTGTGGCACATTCTAATTGCCATCGTTTCATCCTACGAAAATTGATATAGTTTAGTGTTGTTTTGTTTTCGCTTTGTTTTCTTTTTTCCATGGTGTGTGCTGATTTGCTTGAAGACAAGCAAAAGATAGGTTTGGGGGTATTTGATCTGTAACATCCCAATTTTTGGATAAGAAATAATTAAATAGGAATAATAATACTTTAAGGAATTGTCAATATTTAGAAACAATCTAAAGAATGGTAAATAATATCAAATTATATTTAGTATTAAATATATGTATCAAATAAAAGAAATAAACATTTATGAAGAATAAAGAATAAAAAGGCAATAACATTATAAGAATATCATTTGTAATATGATTCCTATTGGGAGCTAGGGTTTAGAGAGTTCATATATATATATGAACACTTTATAATAGTTGTGCCTCCTAGGAAAAAGAAAAAAAAACTAAATGGCGGATCATTTCTCTTCTCATTCCATCCGTCAATCCGAAATGTAATTGTAGAACGGCAAGAAATCAAAATTAGTTTGAGGAGTTTCCATTGCCGGTAGTTTTTTTTTTTTCAATTGCTTAATTAATGAAAGTTTTATTTTGATAGTTTATTGAGTTGTATTTTAATGGAAAACAGTTTGTTGATGATAATAGAGACCTTAGGATGGATTTAATGTAATAGTGGTTGGTTAATTGAATTGTTATGTATTTTTGAAGTAAAATAGGTTATGCTGGAATTTTCGTTTTTCTGAAAACCAGTAAGGTTCCGAAAATAGTTTGGGATGGTTATTCAATTCGGAAAATTGTATACATTTTTCTGTAGAAAGGTTCATATGTCTACGGTTACCATGTAAAATTTCGTGATGTTTTGGTGAGTATAAAAATATATTTAATTCTTTGAGTAGTCAGGGATCAGTTGTAGGCTTTACTGGACAGTTTCGCAAAATCGGAAAGGAATGAATGTTTTTGTATGTTAATGATCATGGAATACTCTTAAAATTTTACTTTACCATAATTTATATGTTTAGGTTGGCTCTGTAAAATTATACGAAGTTTGGAGATGTATAGAATTAATTAAAAATAGTTTAATAGAGTATGGTCAGTGCTGAAAGTTAGACAAGTTTTAAATTTAATCCTAGTGAAGTTATTTAGTCCAATTGAAATTATTGGGGTGATGAGGTTATGACGATATTGCGATTTATACCTTATATAGGTTCGGGTGACTCTTGAACTTATGCAATTGTGTTGATTGTTGCTTGTTCGAGGTAAGTAAATTCATCCATGGAAATGCTTATATTTTGCATTATGAAATTATATTATTTTGAAAAGTTATTAATTTTTTCCTCATAGCATGTATTAAATTTTTAATAAAATTATATTAGTAAGAAAACTATTTAAAGTGTTTTTGAACTAACTATTTTTTGTATTATATAAATAAATGTTTATTTGTAAACGTCCGAGATTTATGAAAAATATAAAGACTTGTAAAACTATTTTGGTAATTAATAGTTTATTTTTATAAAACGTATTTTCTAAGATCGATGGACCGATATCTGTATAATATTATTGTGTTATGAAAATGGTACTCATTTGATTTTATTTGAATTTGTAAAAATGGTTTTGGCTCTTTGTCCGTAGTTTCTGACTCTGATATGACCGCGTCACACGGGTATATGTGACACTCTGATATGACCGCGTCACACGGGTATATGTGACACTTTGATATGACCGCTTTACACGGGTATATGTAACACTCTGATATGACCGCGTTACACGGGTAATTGTGACACTCTGATATGACCGCATTACACAGGTATATGTAACACTCTGATATGACCATGTCACACGGGTAATTGTGACACTCTGATATGACCGCATTACACGGGTATATGTAACACTCTGATATGACCGCATCACACGGGTAATTATGACACTCTATTATGATACTATAGGACATGAACAAATTAATTATTTTGATTTTGTATTTAATATTTCCATAACTTTTGAAATGTTTATGAACTCATTTATATGTTATCAAGGTTGATGTATAGTTTTAAACTCAACCCTATAAACTACTGTTATATGTTTTGAATTGTTATATTAAGTATTATTTATTATAAGTCGTTCGATATTAAAACTATGCATGAACTTACTTACCGAGTTGACAGCTCACCCCTTGTTATCACTATTTTTGCAGAGTAGAACCAGGTATATGGATGAGTGATTAGTATCTAGGAGATTGCTTCAGTAGAAGGTTCATCATTAGAGCTTTAGTTTCATACTTGTTTTATTGAAAGATATTTCTGTTAGGTTTCATTTGGTGGACATACATTTGTAAGGATCGAGCTTTGTTTAGATCATTTCATTTTAATGCTAAACTCTTAGAAATGTTATTCGGAGTTTATCCTGATTTTGTTTGATAATTTATTTCATAGAAGATTTTAATCTATTTATATATAAGTTGAAGGATTTAGACTGAGTATCATCTTAGTTCGTTGTATATCAAATTTGGGGTGTTACAGTTTGGTATCAGAGAGATGGTTTTAGGTCCTGAATACTCTTAGTTAGAATTAGTTATTGGAACCAAGTTAAATGCCAAATCTGACTAATTGTTTATGTAATTCTTCTGTGTATATATGTAATACGTATCATTGTGAACTTTAGCAATAGGTGAAGATTGAAGGAGCTAAAATGAGAGATTTGATTTACTAATGACTTTATAAGTTGGAGAAAATATTTGAATTTCATGGATTATACAAAAATACATTATGTCACTTTTATTGGTTATTGATTGGAATTATGTTAGTGTCTTTGTAGGACATCACAGTAAGTTTGGAATATTTTGATATTTAAAATTCTTTAGATGAGGTTTAATAACTTATTTTTCATATATATATTTTAGTGACACTGGATACTAGTTACATAAAAAAAATATGATTTAGATAGTTTGGATAAGATCTGTAGATTTATTGGTATTAGATAATTTGATTGAAAATAGGGTTTTTATATCAAGACTTTATATTTTCAGATTAGAGATTTATTCTTCTAGAAAATTTTTGTGTTATAAGTTATGAGCCATTATAACTTGGAGATAATTTTGATTTATGTGAAAATACATTAGATTTTGCAAAGACAAGCTTGAACAGCTAGTAGATACTTTTACTAAGACTATAGTGAGATATAATTCATTGAAAAAGACAATTTAGGAACAAATAGAAATGACATAAGCCCAGTACCATGATTTTAACTTTTAAGTATAAATTATAACGAATTTCGAGGACGGAATTCATTTACGAGGAGAGAATTGTAATAACGGAAAAAAAAAATTATTAAAGAGCTTTATTAAACTAGACATCTTAAGGATTAATGGAAAGTTTGTTTCGCACAAAAATATAAGTGTGCAATTTACGATGATTTTTTTTCAAAGTTGATTCTGAATTGTTGGAAATTATTTGTTTAAGCGGATTAAGGTAAATACAAACTTATTTTGACAATGCTAAGATTACCGAAAATTTATGAAATTTAGTATGGAGATGGATTTATGTGTCTAGGTTAATCCTAAATTTTTTAATAATTGTAGGAGTTATATTCTAATTGTTTTGTATTTGTGAAGTACGCAAGGTCTCTGCTGAAATCTGTCCGAAAAATTTGAACATCTTGAAATAATAGTTGATAATAAATGTTCTCTAAATTTTTACTGAGATATAATATACATGTCTACTAGAAGTGTAAAATTTTATAATTTTTCTGATTTAAAAATATTTCTAAAAACCAATGAATTAGATTTGTAGCATTGAGGAATGATATATTTTGATGTGTAATGGGTTCATTCTTTTAATTTTATGAGGAAAAGTTTGTTAGTTGTTGAAAAAGATTGTATTGCTTGTGGTCACAAAGACTGTTAAACTAGACTTTTTACTTGAATCACAATAAGTATACGTATATGATTGTTAATGTGTTGTCTAAGTAGTTTTTGCATGTAAATTAATGTTATATTATTTTATATATGATGGCAATTTTTTATAACTTTAATATTTAAATGTACAAGTTTATAAATGATATACGAATTTCAAACATGCTCAATGAGTGTGAAATTTTGTTTTGAAAAATCTAAGTTCATTACTTTTAGTAGGCAAAAGTAAATGTGGAGCAATAAGTGGCTCCGATAAGTATTAGTGAAAGTCCTGCTGATAGTACATGGATAACGGTAATCCTATAAGAATTTTAAATATAAGTTTTGATAAGTTTGTAATGTGAACGTCTTTTGATATTGAAAGTTTTGTATATATCTCTATGTACAAATTGTAATTGTTTTGTTTTATGCATTTTCTTTATATGAAAACTATGTTACTTATTGAGTTTAAATATTTTTTGTCAAAAATATTTTACAAATAATTAAACAATTTTAACGAAGTTTTTATTATGTACTAATTATTTTTTATTTGTTCGGTTTAAAATTGTAATAATTTCCTTGAACCTTAGTATTGAAGTTGAAGCATATTTTCTTTACTTCTTGTAATTTTTTGTTTTCTAAAAATTGATGGCTATTATTATTTTATTATTATTTATATAGTTATTGTTATGATGCAAACTCTTTTATATTATGTGTTAAATGTTGAAATGTGAAATTTATTTATTAACATAATCAATTTTGAATTACATTTTTGTATTAATACAATTAATATTTTCTGCAATCTTTGATGATTTTTAGAACATATGTCTTAAGATTTGTTTAATTCATAATATGAAATACTTTAAATTTTGAGGGTTTGAAATTGCTTCGGATAAAATCTAGTTTAATTTTATTAAACCAATTTTTATTTTGATTATTTTGACGGACTAAGTCATTACGTCTTAACTTTTTTTTCTCTATATGTATTATAGAACTTGAGTGTATTTATATTTAAGTACTTTGACTATTTCCAATAGATAGTCAACTAAGTATGTAAACTATTTTCAATTTACTTTAAATTGTAATTTTGATTTTCATCTTATTCGATATGCTTTATTTTTATAGATAAGGAATCATTTTTATAAATTTGTTAAGTTATATATGTGTATATATTACTTTAAGTCTTGATTATTTGAGGCTCTGTGTTTTAATGAGTTAAATATATGACACGATAATTATTTTTCTTTTATCTTTCCTGGATTTATTTTATGCTAATTGATTTTGACTTTGTTCAAATTATAACTTATAATTCTTATTTTAATCGAACTAGTTTATTGTCTCGTTTATTATCTTCACCCATTACACTTAATTACATATTGCTTGTGACGTAAGTTTTAGTTATCGTTATTTATGTTCTTTAACTGATTTATTTATGACTACTAAACTTATGTTTGTTTGAGTATTATACTCTTTTCTATTTATTGATCCAAATTTTGTCCTTTTTGAAGTGAGTCCTAGTATACTTTTTCTCTAATGGAGATGACCCAATTGTGAATTTGGAGATTGAACTAAAGGTGTATCGAAAAAAAAAAAATTAAGATTATAGTATAAGAAATGATACAATATTATGGGCATCAAGGGTTTCGAATATGTCGAAGTAAAAGAAGATCACCTTTGAAATGTTGAAGTTTAAGGTTCAACCAAATTTCGAGGACGAAATTTTTGTAGGGGGAGAGAATTGTAACATCCCGATTTTTGGATAAGAAATAATTAAATAGGAATAATAATACTTTAAGGAATTATTAATATTTAGAAACAATATAAAGAATGGTAAATAATATCAAATTATATTTAGTATTAAATATATGTATCAAATAAAAGAAATAAACATTTATGAAGAATAAATAATAAAAAGGCAATATCATTTGTAATATGATTCCTATTGGGAACTACGGCTTAGAGAGTACATATATATATAAACACTTTATAATAGTTGTGCCTCCTAGGAAAAAGAAAAAAAAAAGTAAATAGCCGATCGTTTCTCTTCTCATTCCATCCATCAATCCGAAGTATAATTGTAGAACGGCAAGAAATCAAGGTTAGTTTGAGGAGTTTCCATTGCCGGTAGTTTTTATTTTCTATTGCTTAATTAATGTAAGTTTTATTTTGATAGTTTATCGAGTTGTATTTTAATGGAAAACGATTTGTTGATGATAATAGAGACCTTAGGATGGATTTAATGTGATAGTGGTTGGTTAATTGAATTGTTATGTATTTTTGAAGTAAGATAGGTTATGCTGGAATTTTCATTTCTCTGAAAAGCAGTAAGGTTCCGAAAATAGTTTGGGATGGTTAATCAATTCGGAAACTTTTGTACATTTTTCTGTAGAAAGGTTCATATGTCTACAGTTACCATGTAAACTTTCGTGATGTTTTGGTGAGTATAAAAATATATTTAATTCTTTGAGTAGTCAAGGGTTAGTTGTAGGCTTTACTGGACAGTTTCACAAAATCGGAAAGGAATGAATGCTTTTATATGTTAATGATCATGGAATACTCTTAAAATTTTACTTTACCATATTTGATATGTCTAGGTTGGCTCTGTAAAATTATACGAAGTTTGGAGATGTATAGAATTAATTAAAAATAATTTAATAGAGTATGGTCAGTGTTGAAAGTTAGACAAGTTTTAAGTTTAATCCTAGTGAAGTTATTTAGTCCAATTGAAATTATTGGGGTGATGAGGTTATGACGATATTGCGATTTATACCTTTTATAGGTTCGGGTGACTCTTGAGCTTATGCAATTGTGTTGATTCTTGCTTGTTCGTGGTAAGTAAATTCATCAATGGGAATGCTTATATTTTGCATTATGAAATTATATTATTTTGAAAAGTTATTAATTTGTACCTTATAGCATGTATTAAATTTTTAATAAAATTATATTAGTAATAAAACTATTTAAAGTGTTTTTGAACTAACTAGTTTTAGTATTATATAAATAAATGTTTATTTGTAAACGTCCGAGATTTATGAAAAATATAAAGATTTGTAAAACTATTTTGGTAATTAATAGTTTATTTTTAGAAAACCTATTTTCTAAGACCGATGGATCGATATCTGCATAACGTTATTGTGTTATGAAAATGGTACTCATTTGATTTTATTTGAATTTGTAAAAATGGTTTTGGCTCTTTGTCCGTAGTTTCTGACTCTGATATGACCGCGTCACACCGATATATTTGACACTCTGATATGACCGCATCACACGGGTATATGTAATACTCTGATATGACCGCGTTACACGGGTATATGTAACACTCTGATATGACTGCGTCACACGGTAATTGTAACACTCTGATATGACCGCGTTACACGGGTATATGTAATACTCTGATATGACCGCGTTAAACGGGTATATGTAACACTCTGATATGACCACGTCACACGGGTAATTGTGACACTCTGATATGACCGCGTTAAACGGGTATATGTAACACTCTGATATGACCGCGTCACACGGGTAATTGTGACACTCTGTTATGATACTATAGGACATGAGCAAATTAATTATTTTGATTTTGTATTTAATGTTTTCATAACTTTTGAAATGTTTATAAACTGATTTATCTGTTATCAAGGTTGACGTATAGTTTTAAACTCAACCCTATAAACTATTATTATATGTTTTGAATTGTTATGTTAAGTATTATTTATTATAAGTTGTTCGATATTAAAACTATGCATAAACTTACTTACCGAGTTGACGGCTCACCCCTCGTTATCACTATTTTTGCAGAGTAGAACCAGGTATATGGATGAGTGATTAGTATCTAAGAGATTGCTTCAGTAGAAAGCTCATCATTAGAGCTTTAGTTTCATACTTGTTTTATTGAAAGATATTTCTGTTAGGTTTCATTTGGTGGCCATACATTTGTAATAATCGAGTTTTGTTTAGATCGTTTCATTTTAATGCTAAACTCTTAGAAATGTTATTTGGAGTTTATCCTGATTTTGTTTAGTAATTTATTTCATAGAAGGTTTTAATCTATTTATATGTAAGTTGAAGGATTTAGACTGAGTATTATCTTAGTTCGTTGTATATCGAATTTGGGGTGTTACATGATCGGTCGATATTTGTTATATTTTTACACCCCTTGAATCGCATCTTTTGATCGTGTTTTCAAGTAAATTGGTAGGTTTAATGTGTGTTTGAGCTTTTGCAGGCCTTAGATAAATATTAGGAAAGATATGGCAAAGTTGGAAGAATTGAAGAATTTTCAGTGCAGACTGGTCATGTTTCGAAGGCCGCCATAAATTCCGTAGGATGCACTGGGTAGCGAGCCTTATATTTCTAGAAATATCTAGACATCTACTTTCCAATGAATTTCCCGGTTCGTAATTTTGAGTTTCCTAGAGAAAGATATGCCCATTTTCGTAACAGTGCGCAATCCTGAAATTTGGACTAAGGAGTACCGCGACCAGAGCATTGCGACCGGAAGTTGCGAAATTTGGTCGCAACGGCTACGCAGCAGCATTAATTTATGCAACTTATAAAGGAAAACATGAGTAAAAGAGGGGGGCCGACCTTGGCTTGCCCAAGCTGCGGCCAAAGGGTTTTCTAGGCTAATGTTCATCACTCAAACATCAATCAAACACCATTCCATGCCATTCAAAAGTTAGATACTCGAATTAAATCAATCGTTCATCAAGGAAGACGAAGTTTCAAGGCGAAGAAGTTTCAGTCGAACCAAAGCGGAATTTCGACTCTTAAGATCATCGAATGGGTTGTATTTCATTCCATTATTCTTCTTTTGTTGTTTCATTGATTACTATGAGTAGCTAAACTTCTTGTTAGGTGGTCTTGGGACCATGATTGGATTTTGGGTATTTTGATTATGTAAATATTTTGTTATTTATTTCAAGACATTGAACTTAGATAATTCATTTTATTACAATTTTAATTCTCGTTCAATGCAATACGAAAGTTTGTTGCAGGAATCGTGATTAATTGTGATATTATTATTATTGTAAAATAGCATGAGAAATTATTAGGTTGTAATACGGCTTAATATATTCTAAGTTCAATAGTTAGGTTAATTATGATATGAAAATACTTAATTAACCTAGTGAGTAAATTAGTTATGGGTTTTGAATTGAATGCACTCTAGGACCAATAGGTGAGTTAATCAAAATTACAACACCATTGCGCGACCCATACAATGTGGTGTGCCTTAACTACTCAAATCTTGTCTTGTTAATAAAGCGCGTAAAAATGGTCAATTCACTTACCTTTGTCTATGATTGGGACCGTTTGACCACCTAGCGTTTCTCCTCCATCAGCTTAGATTCCATCTTATCTCTTGTTTTATCTTTTATTTTCATAAATTCAAAACATATCCATCTTTGATTTACTTTTATTGGCTTAGTTTATATCTCTAGTTTTTAGGATTTAGTACCACCACTTGCTTGTGGATTCGACTCCGTACTTATGAAAATTTATTACTTCGATACATTCTGCACTTAGAATTTATCTCACACGTTATGAGTGTGTCCATAACAATGGTAGACTAAGGTGGAGGCTTGTGTCTTTGATCCCTAGAACACAAGAGATGGTGAAGTTTGGGTGATTTGTGATGATACTTGGCCTTGGAACTCTATTTTTCCGTAGCTGGGCGAACCTCTCTTTCTTCCCTTTTTCTTCTTTTTATAACCGCTCGAATTATGGCGTTCGCGTAGCCATCGCGACCCTAGGTCATGATACACTGGTCGTGGTACTTACTAGCATAATCTGGAGTCTTCATCGCGATTCTTTGTAGCGACCCGCGGTCGCGAAACCTAGGTTGCGGTACTCTCTGCCCAAAAATGCCTCTTACGTCGCGATGCTTGTGTCACCACCCTTGGTTGCGAAGCTGGGTTGCGACACTCTCTTGTAAAAAACTCCTTTTCCTTTGCGATTTCCTGGCGCGACCAAACTCACTGGTCCAAAAATGCTCCATTTTGACTTCAAACTTTCGGTTGGCGTTTCTTCCCCAATAATCACCTAAGGCCTGCACAAACTTAAAACACACATTAAACCCACCAAATTCACTAGATCTAGATATACCAGTCCATTTGTGGTAAGACAAGTCATTCCCAATGGTTCTATTGAAGTTGAAGATCCAAAAGATAGGAGAATCTTTCGAGTAAATGGATAACGGTTAAAACATTTTGTGGAAAGAGTAGACCAACCGGAGGAGATTCCACTTGCAGCTCTTGTCTACCTTGATTGATCAGGTTTTATCTTTCCTTTATGTATTTTATTATTATTATTTTTTTTTTTTGGTGTGTTTTATTTTTCATATGTGTGCTTTTTCTTTTTTGTTAGTTAATAAATTCATCTCTAGCCTTGCTTGCATCATTTTAATTGTACTTTGTCTTTTGTTTTCTTTGCATTTTATCTTGTCGTGATAGTGAGGACCCTGTTAGCTTTAGGTTGGGGGTGGTGGCATGCTCATTATTTGCACATTCACATGCTTGCACAAAAAAAAAAAAAAAAGAGTTTATTTTGGTTTGTCTTTCATTTTCTATTGTTACTAGTTTTCATTTCTATAGTTTTTCTTCTATTTAATTTTGTCTATTTGTCAGGACTGTTTTATTCTTGTTTCTTTTATTATTTGTTTTGTTCTTTTTAAAAAATAAATAAATAAATAAGTAAAAATTGTGTTAAGAATTGTTGTGTGATTTTGTAATTAGCAGAAACCAAGATTTTTTTGTCAAAAAAAAAAAGCATACGCTTAAGGAAGATTGGTTACAGAAATAAGGTTTGTGATAGCGTTCCCCTCCATACTTTCCAGGGAACCTCGGGGAGTTCTGTCTATGAAAGGTGGGCCTGAAGTGGGACCTTGACAAACTTCCCAATCAATCTGGGAACATTTTTGGTGTAAACCTTTTGCATAATTACATAATTTTCCTTTTAACATTAAAAAAAAAATGTATCATCAGTTCAATAAAGTCATCATTCATTATAGAAGACAAGTCTCTATTTCTTTTTAAGTTTTTATATGGCTCTATTATTTGTAATGACCAATTGAAATCTAAAAGCTAATTTTTGAAAAGAATGTGACCTCTAAAGAGTTAAATTTTCCTATCTTTATATCAATATTTGTTTGTTTGTCTGTCTATAAATATTGTTTATTCCTTTGAGTGATGATTTATTTTTCAACTCCATGAGTGAAATCCATATCTCTAAAATTGAAACACTTTACTCGTGAGGAAATGGAGTTGAGGCTTTTTTTTTTGTTAATCTTTCGAAAGCTATATGTATTGTGGTTTGTGGTATGAAGGTTTTGGCTTAGTGCACTAGGGATGGCCCCAGTTCGGTTTTTTAACTGTGCGGTTTGAACCAAACCAGCGGTTTCGCTGGTTCCGATTCCGTTTTTTTTTTAAAAAAATTGTAACTTGAAAGTAAAAAAAAAAAAAAAAAAGAGTCGCAGGTTCCGGTTCCGGTTCCTGAACCGACGGTTCCAAGCCGGTTCCAAGAACCGGTTGACCAACCAAACCGGCGGAGAACCACCGGTTCAAAACCGGAACCGGGACAGGGACCTCCACGGTCCCGATTCCGGTTGGCCAAAAAATGGAACCGGAACCGACGGTTCCAAAACTGGAACCGCCGATTCGATTCCTTTGGCCATGACTATAGTGCACACACACTTTTTGGAACTTATGATTGAAAAAATCTTGATAGCAACTGTGATATTTCACTTCTTTTTGTTTGAAATGCTTAAATAGTTTATCTTATTTTCAAATTAGTCTATTCACTATGCCGTATTTCTTATTTACGCTTGAATTGCTAGAGACTAGCAATAAGCTGGTTAGGGTTTTGATGCAAGTACAAAAAGTATATTTAAAGTATGAATATTAATTGATATTTATAAAATAAAGAGTTTAATTGATACCAAAGTGTGTTCAGCTCAGCTGCAAAAGTTGAAAACATGTTCCCTTAATTTGTGGTTGGCCGAATTTGTTCATACTTCCCTAGGTCATTTAGGTAAGAAACCATCCTTTCTTCAAATGGAAAGTTGATTCATCATGGGCTAGGGTGTCTTGGGCTTTTCTTGATTTATTGATAGATCCTACAAGAACAAAAATAACATAATTAATAAAAACCAACACTTATAAAATTACTATAGAAGAATATCATTTTTAAGCTCTTTATTTTACAAATATCAATTAATATTCTTACTTTAAATATACTTTTTGTACTTGCATCACAACCCCCAACCAGCTTATTGCTAGTCTCTAGCAATTCAAGCGTAAATAAGAAATACGACATAGTGAATAGACTAATTTGAAAACAAGATAAATTATTTAAGCATTTCAAACAAAAAGAAGTGAAAGATCACAGTTGCTATCAAGATTTTTTCGACCATAACTTCCAAAACGTGTGTGTGCACTAAGCCAAAACCTTCATAACATAAACCACAATATATATAGCTTTTGAAAGATTAACCAAAAAATAGCCTCAACTCCATTTCCTCACGGGTAAAGTGTTTCAATTATAGAGATATGGATTTCACTCATGGAGTTGAAAAATAGATAATCACTCAAAGGAATAAGTAATATTTACAGACAGACAAACAAAGAAACATTGATCCAAAGATAGGAAAACTTAACTCTTTAGAGGTCACATTCTTTTCAAAAATTAGCTTTTAAATTTCAATTGGTCATTACAAACAATATAGTCATATAAAAACTTAAAAAAAAAATAAAGACTTGACTTCTATAATGACTGATGACTTTATTGAATTGAGGATACATTTTTTTTTTTTTTTTTTATTGTTTTTAACACTTTGAATGAATACAAAGAAATTGACACAAAGTTATGTACAAATGACTCATGGCTCAACAAAACAAACTTCTAATATTGACCAATATCATCCTTTATTTTTAGTTTAAAGAATGTTATTCTAATTAGAAATTAACCAGTTCAAAAGATCAATGTAACTTCATAAGCTATTTTCTCAATCTCTCCACTCACTCACAAAAGATGTGTGAGTATAAAAAACATGCACTTAATTTTGGAAGTCTTCTAAGATATATGCATTGAATATCCATCTTACCACAAGGCTTAGTAACGTGCGCAAAAGTTACTTTTGAAAGCTACTCTCTAGTAATCAAGATAGAAAAGGTGACTAAAATCTAAAATTTCAAATTAATCCTTTCACACATACATTATAATCTATTTACATATGAATTACCAAGATAAAAGCAACAAAATTTTTTTTTTTTTTAAATTTGATTATGCCCAAACTTGTCGAAACAAAGCGATCGATGTAGAATAGATTGGGCGGTCGTATCCACAAGGAGATGACATAAACAAGCACGAAAATTTAGTAGACAAATAGATAAATAAAATGAACAAAAAAGAAAGAAAAAGGATTTTATGATTGAAAATGAATTAAAGCAAGAGAATTTGATATAAAGAAAATTAGATAACTAAAATTGGTAAGGTGTCGAAAATCTCTTATATGCTTTGTTCACCGATTTGGATTTTGATTCATAAAATAACTCAATTGAAAGTTTCACATCCCAAACAATCAATCGGAAAATAAAGAATTGAAGAACATATAAATCAAAATATATTTGAGTAAAACAATTTCTTACATTTAGTAATTGTAGACATTCATCTTATGAGAAATCCAAAATGACAATATAGCATAGGCAATATTGCAATAAAAGACTACTCATAAAATAATTTCATTTTATCAATATAATTATATCATGCAAAATTCACATAAAAAGAGCTTAACTAGATTTATATGAAAATTGACAACACAATTTTATTAATATAAGAATTAAAATAAAAGATAGAAGAAAAATAATTTACTCAAATTTATAAACCTTACATAACATTAGAGACTCAAAATCCAAATAAGATCACTACACATATAAGATCATCTCTAACCTCACCATTAAACTCTAGCCTAACTTGCTCATTTTTCCACAAGTTCTATAGAGAAAATATGAAAACGAATTACAAAAAAGAAGCTCTCTTAAAATTGAAGTATATTTCTCTCTATTGGCTCTCCTTTAATAAGGCTTCCAAGGCACCTATATATAGTGGAGGTGAAGCTTGACTTTTTTCCAAAGTTTGGCAGCTCCTTTCCAAAATCCGAAACTTCACACTGAAATTTACGCCATCATACCGACCGATTTTAGGATGATTGTCAACATATTAGTTGTAGCCCTGCCTCTTATCTATCCGTAGCCGCAAGAATTACCATATTTGGACTTCTGTAGTGAAAGTTATGCCCAAAATACCAAAGTGTGTTCAGCTCAGCCGCAAAAGTTGAAAACATGTTCTCTTAATTTGTGGTTGGCCGAATTTGTTCATACTTCTCTAGATCATTTAGGTAAGAAACCATCCCTTCTTCAAATGGAAAGTTAATTCATGCATGGGCTAGGGTTTCTTGGGCTTTTCTTGATTTATTCATGGATTCTACAAGTACAAAAATAACATAATTAATAAAAACCAACACTTATAAAATTACTATAGAAGAATATTATTTTTAAGCTCTTTATTTTACAAATATCAATTAATATTCATACTTTAAATATAACTTTTTGTACTTGCATCATCACTTGAAAATAAGATCAAAAGACTAGGTAAAAGGGGTATAAAAATATAACATAAACATTCCGATCAGGGTAGTAGGGACTGTTTTGACAGTAAAATTTAGATTTTGACAGAGGGGCTGAAATCTTGGAATAAGAAGTGTTTTGGGGACCTTTTCCATAACAAAAGAAGACTAATGGCGAGAATTCAAGGTGTGCGAAATCTTTTGGAGGCAAATATCTAAAAACCTTTGGCTTAAAGAATGAGATAAAAACACTAAATTTTTTTATCTCTCTACTCTTGTTATGAGGAGGTTTTGTAATACATCCTCCCGATAGTTGTACTGTACATGTACATGTATTGTGATATATCTTTCCAAAATTGATTGTACGGTACTATAATGGAGTTTATTAGACGATTAATACGATTTCGTAAAGTATATACGAAATCCAATTATACGTTTCGAAATTTCTAGTAAGGATTTTTCATAAATTAGATGTTAAAAGTATTAAGGGTATCAGAGACTCGGAAAATATCTGAAATGATTTCAGATGATGAATAAGTTCCATAAAGTATATAAGAAATTTAAATTATAAGTTTTGGAGAACATAGTAAAGAGTTCCATAAATTGGAGCATGAAGAATATTTATTGGAAGTTAAAATATATTTTTACGATATGAGGTGGTGATTTAATTAATTGATGGAAAAGTAAATTGAAATGGATTTTTGTGGAAAAGAGTTAAGGGATTGTTATGGATTAAATTGACAATTAAAGTGTTATTGGACAAGTATATGTAATTAGGTTTCAATTTGTGGTTACATTATAATTTTAAAATGAAAAGGGACAAATTGCAATTAGAAATAAGTAATATAAAATAATATTATATATATATATATGTTTTTAGTGCTGGAAATCAGAAAACAAAATGAAAACAAAAATGAAACAGAGGGAGAGGCGGTGGAGAAGAGAGAAGAAAAGAGAAGAGAAAGAGAGAGAGAAAGAGAGAGAGAGAGAGAGAGAGAGGAAGAGAGAGACTTCGGCCGAACGAGAGAAAGAAGAGGAAAGGAAGAGAGGAAGCCGACCAGCAGAAGAAGGAAAAGAGAAAGAAGAAGGTGCGGCCAACAGAAGAGAAGGAAGAAGAAGAAGTGACAACGGCCAGAAGAAGGAAAAGAAGAAAAAGGAGCAGACCCGTGAGGAAGAAAGAAAGAAGAAAGAAGAAGGAGAAGAGGGAGAGAGAGCTATCAGCAGCGGAGGAAAAAGAAGAGAGCATAAGGTGTGCAGAAATACAGAGCAGATGAGAGGAAGAAGAAGAGAAAGAAAAAGAAGAAAAAGAGAAAAGGAGAGAAGAAATATGGTCTAGCTAGAACAGGAAAACTAAGAGGATTTTGGGTGAGTGATTTGATGAAATTAATTTGTTTTGGATGTTTGGGTGATGATTTTGATGATGGGTTTTGTTGATTTTAAAAATTTATTGAGTTTGATAATGTTTTTATTTGAAATTAGTTTAATTGGAATTAATTAGAGTGAAAATCAAGAAATTAGTAAGTTAAAGAATTGGGGATTTGATGATTTTAAGTTTGGATTGTTAAATTGAGATGTTAATTGTGTATTGGAGTATTTTTGAGTTAATTGATAGTATGGATTGAATTTATTAAGTAAGGATTCAAGATGACTCTCAAATTAGTGAGATTGCAATATAGGTTTTGTGATGTTATGTTGATAGTTGAAGTTGTATTTTGTGATTTTGAAATTATTTCCATGTGAATTGATTTATAGTATGGTGATTGATAAAAAGGAAACAATAAAAGAATTGTTGAAAGTGTGAAGTGAATTTATTTATTTTGACTATATTGAGTTCTTGGAAATAATTTAATAAATTGATATATATATATATATTGTATACTAGAAAATTAAGAAAATTAGTAAATTAAAGTTAAGGTTTGAAGTTGATTTTAGTGCAGAGATTTCAATTGAAGTATGATAAGGTATTAAAATTAGATTGTGTGTATTTGGGGATACTAATTGGATGCTTGAAATTCGATCAAGAAAAGGAATTGTATGATTGACATGGGTTATATTATATTAAATGTAATTGGTTGTGTTATATAGGAAGAAATTAAGAAAGAAAGTGTTAAATGTGTTAATTGAGTGTTTGTATTAGTTGTTGTATTTATATTAATGAATTTGGAAATATATTACTTTAGGGAGAAATCTCCGTAGTATGGGAGAAAAAGAAACGTTATGGAAAGGCACGAAATGCAATGAGACAAAGGAATCAGAGCACCAAGCCTAGAGAGAACCAGAAATCAGTGAATGTTAAAGTATTTTTTATATAAATGAATGTTATCAAGTTTTGATTTTATTTAAGAAGTTTTATTTTAGTGATATGTTTTATGTTAAGTTTAGCAAGTTAATATTTTCATTCAAGTTAGTGCAAAATCAGATTTTCAATTGAATTATATTTAGTTTATTTTCTTTAAGTTTGATTTAGTATTTTGTGATTTCGTATATAATTGTTGATTTAAATGTGTTTAGTTAAAGTAATTATATATCTCAGAAATTTAAATTTTATATTCATTTAATAAATATGTTATATATATATATATATATATATATATTCCATGGTTTTTGATTAAAAGCTAGTTTTCAAAATAAAATAAAAAACAGTTTTCAAACCCATGGATTACCCTTCGGATTCAGATCAGATCAGTTATCAGCAGTTAGACCTGGCCGGTACATCCCAATTGTGTGTGGCAAGTTAAGGGGGGAGAGGGGGACAGTCCACTAACTCCAGGGGGGTTGAGTCTGTCGAGTCTGTCAGTCGCCCACATATTGGGGTGTTGTCTCGCTATATGTATGCAACGCAGCATTCCGCACAAAGACAGTAAAATGTCTTTTATCAGATGTCACGTTGAGCGCATCAGTTAGTCGCCTCGTGACTTATATCAGATGTCACAGTGGACGGCGCAATTAGTCGCCCTGTGACCCACTCATACGGTACGGCACAGATAGTCGACCTATGAGTTCAGTTCAGCTTAGGGGTCTATTGGAAGTTTTCAGATACATAAGCCAAGCCAGAAATATTTTTCAGATTTTCAGTACAGAATAATAAATTAAGAGCTTTTATACGTTAGGCTTGGCTAGATTTTCATAAAAACAGATTTCATTACAGTATTTAGAAAACAGACAGAATAAGTTTTCAGAAAAGTTTATCATCAGAAAAATATTTTATCAGAAAAGTATTTTATCAGAAGAGTATTATTGGAGAACTATATTATTAGAAAGTTTTATCAGAAAAGTATTTTCAGTAAAGTATATTCTTTTAGCTTTTCAATTTTCAAAAAAGTACATTGTCTTAATATTTTAGTTTTTCAGAAAACATATTATCTCAGTATTTCAGTTTTCAGAAGAGAATATCAGGTTAGTTTTCAGTTTTTAGAAATATAAAGGAATATTATCTCAATTTATCAGTTTTCAGAAAAGATATGGTTTTAGCTGTTCAGTTTTTAGTAAAGTGAAAATATATGTATATATATTTTTAGCTTTCTAGTTTTCAGAAATTAGATTTCAAAATAGTTTTTATAAAAGAGATTTCAGTATAGCTTTCAAGATAGTTTTTATTAATTAGATTTCAGTTCAGTTTTCAAGCAAACAGAAAGACTTTTATTATTATGTAAATCGTTAGTACAGTTTTTAGAATTAGTAAAAGAATTAATATTTTGAATTCCAGTATATTACGTTCAGAAAACATATTTTAGTATCTTTCAAATTTATTTATTAGAAAATAGATTTATATTCTTTTCAGATTTCAAGTAGGTTATTAGAAAAATTATTAAAGTTTATTTAGAAAATTTTAGCACTCACTGAGCTCCTTTATCTCATTATAGTTTTATATTTTTTTGAAATCAACCTCCCAGGTACAGGTACAGGTATGTATATATGTTTTTTTTAAACTAACCTCCCAGGTTAGTTTTCAGTTTTCAGAAATATAAAGGAATACTATTTCAATTTATCAGTTTTCAGAAAAGATATGGTTTCAGCTGTTCAGTTTTTAGTAAAGTGAAAATATATGTATATATATATATATATATATATATATATATATATTTAGCTTTCCATTTTTCAGAAATTAGATTTCAGAATAGTTTTTATAAAAGAGATTTCAGTATAGCTTTCAAAATAGTTTTTATGAATTAGATTTCAGTTCAGTTTTCAAGCAAACAGAAAGACTTTTATTATTATGTAAATCGTTAGTACAGTTTTTAGAATTAGTAAAAGAATTAATATTTTGAATTCCAGTATATTACGTTCAGAAAACAGATTTTAGTATCTTTCAAATTTGTTTATTAGAAAATAGATTTATATTCTTTTCAGATTTCAAGTAGATTATTAGAAAAATGATTAAAGTTTATTTAGAAACTTTTAACACTCACTAAACGCCTTTAGCTCAATATAGTTTTATGTTTTTTTTAAATCAACCTCCTAGGTACAGGTACAGATGCAGACATTGCAGGGATGCTGAAGACCAGCGGGACCAGTCAAAGGATGTTGTGACTGTTTTACTAGCATATATAATATTTTAGTTGTTAAGTTTGTATTTTGATATTGTTTTAAGTACATAAGTATTTTATTTAGAGATTTGATTTATTTATTTTTGATAATTCTTAATTTTGATATTAAACTGTTTGAGTTGTGGTTTGTGGAGATGGACCGGAAGTCCACAGTAGTTGAGATTTGACAAATTATAGAAGTGTTCAAGTTTTTATGCAGGTCTCCAAGATTTGGTAATCTCAGAAAAACAAAGGAGACTCTGCCAAAATTTTTATAAAATAGTTTTAATAAATAAAAAAAAATTTCTACTCAGATTTTCAGTTAAAAGAAACGGCTTAGCTTCACGGAAGCCTTTCAGCGAGGCAAGCCTCGATTAGGAAGCTACCGTGGAGTGCCGGTAGGCTACCTAATGAGAGATAGTAAGTTAGGGGCCTATCAGGTTTAATAAGCTTGAGAGAATCAAGATGGAAAATGAGGATTGGACTAGTGATAGTTTGTTAATGAAGGCCACAGCTATCAACTATTTCACTAATCTTTTCAAGTGTAACGGTAATATTATGGAGTATAATAGCCTTCCTTTGTTGTTCTCGAGTCTGAAAAAAGAGGATTTAGATAGACTCAATTTGCAGGTGAGTCTTGAGGAGATTAAAACAGGTCTTGATAGGATTGGAGGGCTTAAAGCCACTGGCCCAGATGGATTTCCAGCTCTCTTCTTCCAAGATAGCTGAAATATTTCTAAAGGTTACAAGTTTAATATTATGGCTGCCATTTTCAGAGATGGCTCTTCTCCTGCTGGTATCAACTAAACTTTGATCACATTGGTGCTTAAAATCCCTAGTCCTTTGGACATGAGTCAACTTTGGCGAATTAGCTTGTGTAAATTGTAATACCTCTTACAAGATTATTAGCAAAGTAATTGTGCATAGACTTAGGCAGTTGCTTTCTTGCTTTTGTCCCGAGTAGACAAATACATGACAATATAATGGTTGCTCAAGAAGTCATTCATAAGTTCAATAGAATGAAAGGGAAAAAAAAGGATATTTTGCTTGGAAAATTGACCTTGCAAAGGCTTGTGATGGACTGCAATAGGGGTTTATTAATAAGGTTCTTGAGAAAGTGGGTATTGAAGGTAATTTTAGGAAGCTCATCTTGTTATGTGTGACAAGTGTGAGTTACAAGGTGATCCTGAATGGAGAGCTCACTGATGGCTTCCTGCCAGGTTGTGGGATCAGACAAGGAGACCCTTTATCTCCTTATATTTTTATTCTTTGTATGGAGAAACTTTCTCATATAATTAACAATAATATGAGGGTTAAAGCTTGGAAATCGGTCAAGGTTTCACGAGGGGGGCCTGATGTACTTATTTTATACCTCACAAGTGCACGAATCAATACGTTAGTATAGTTTCGGCAAGTACAAGGATCGATCCTACAGAGATTGATGATTTAACTACTACTTTAATTCTAATTTAATTAAAACTAAAATTTAAAAGTCTTTGAGTTTGTTTTGAAGTCGGAAAAACAATTAAAACTAAATTAAAACACTGATAAAAGAATTTGAGTTGTGAAAGAATAGAGAAAAAAATTAGGTTATCGATGTTCTAGATATATCCACTCAAATATCCAACTATGTTAAGAAATTATCTATTCAGGTTCAGGATTCATTCTTAATTGACAAATACGATTATCACCTTTCAGATTATTTAACCAAGTGTTCCTACATTATTAATCACTGCTACTATTAGGTCATGAATTCAGTAATTAATACAAGGAACCCATTAAGATCTAGAACCTTAAGAATCAACACACAATTTAATGCTAAACACACAAATCATACACCAATTATTCATTAGAGATATATAACTTATAAATAGCACGTAACAACGATTATCCCACTTAACAGTTATATAATCTTAAATTGGCACGTAACAATGATTATCTCAATTCTCATAATTTCAAATAATTATTATATATAATCTATTAAAACTCAGAACTAGCACGTAACAACAATTATCCTAGTTCATCAACAATAGAAATATAAATAATAAACAATTAAATCATGAATAATACTTGAATCTCTTAATAGAAAAGAATTGATAGTTGTTTACATGAGCGAATTAATACCCTTCACATTGATTCCCTAACTATGTATTTAGTTACTCATCATGGAGATTAAAACGGGTTTTATAGAAAGAAAGCAATTAAACATTGACTACTTTCTTGATTCCCGTAACAATTCCTTGTTGCGAACCTGTGTTGAGGAATGAAGAACTCGATTGCAAAAGAGGTATGATGGTTGAAGTTTAGTCGTCTGATTTCTCTTCAAAATTCCCCCAAAACGTGGTGAAAAGATGAGGTTTTATATCTCCCAAACAAGAGTTGAAAAGTTTGCGTAAAATTCGGATTCCAGCAGCCTCTACAGGACCTGCAACTAAGATCTGCGACCGGTTTTGGTCGTAGCTCTTGGTTGCAGATTTGGCATATGAGTTGGGCGCTGTTGTGACCAGATGTGCGGCCTCAGCTCCTAGTCGCAGATTGGCAGCGCTTGTTGCTCCTAACTACGACCAAATGTTGTGACCGCCGATCGCAGCTCTTGGTTGCGTATTTTGCTCCTCTCCTTTCTTCATCATTTTTCTGTGATCGTAAGTCGGTCAGTCTATTTGTAGATCTTTGGAGTGGATTTCTTGATTTATGAGCAATATTTTTTACTTGAACGCTTTTTCTTCTTAAACTTCGTCTTTTTATTAAAAAAAAACATCATTTTGTGCTTGATTTCACTGTAAATCTCAATAAACACTTTATAATGTTTAGATGCATTGTAAATATAACAAAAAGATTGATAATAAAACGGAATAATTCATATACAATTTGATGTTGATCAAATACCCTTAAACCTATGTTTTACTAGTCCACGAGTAAAACTAAAAAATTAAAATCTAAAACAGAAAAGTTAAAGTTTTTAATCTAAGCTGTTTTCGTAGGGAAATATGATGGCACTTAGCGTGTGCCACAAGTCTTTAAATCCTTAGGTGTCCCTAGTAAAAGGTCTCTTGAGGGTTTACCAGCAACAATACCCATAAATTGTTTTTTGTTATGTAGTAATGCGAAGAAGAGTGCAATATGAGTTTTGTCTATGGGCAACAACACATGTTTAATTCAATTTTCAGATGTTAATAATATATCAAAGTTGTTCATACCTCACAATTTATTCACATCCACACTTAATCACTAAATGTCAAAAATAAATGTGTCATGAAATCTAAGATGGAATTCGCCTTAACCCTAATTCTCACAAGGTAATACTCTCAATATCGCTCGAATCGTAGGCGCACACTCTTGATCAATATATGCGAAGAGAAATTATGCACAAGAAATTCAAAAATTACATCGCATACGTATAATAAAATAGAAAGACACTCAGATGTTTCAAATTAAATCTCATGAATGAATTCATAAGCTATGAATAGAATAGTCACAATGCTTACTCATGCAAGTTAATCAGAATTACTGTAAGATCGATAGGACTTTTCTAAAGGTTGTACTGGGGCCAAAGGTGAAGGTTAAAAATGAAGTGAATGGAATTCAAAGAACCTAGAATCACATTGAAAGATTTATAAATTTAGAAAACACATAAATAACTCTTTTCTCCTTTTTTTAGTATCCAAGCTTTCACACTAAGCTTTTGAATTTTGCTTTTATGCTTTTGATCTCTTTATCTTGAGAGCCTTTTTACTTAGTATTTATTTATTCACTATTTTTCTCAGATTTAAAGGATGCCTTTATTTCTTTTTATTTTTATCATTGAAGATTTTCTTTAGTGTTTTTCAAGCTTTTTTTTTTTTAAAAAAAAAATTTACTCAATGTGATCCTAAGCTATAAGGTATGGCTTTTTAATATGGTGATGAGGTGAGGAAAATATGGTGATGAAAGAAAAAGTTTATTCGTGTTTGGCTTTAAATGGGGTTATAGAGCACACAAATGGGACGGATTTTGGCTTTTCACGGTTCAAACACACATAGCCTAGATCACTTCTTATAGATCATCCAATTCACTAACATAGCAAGCATGTAATTTATTCAGTTATGGCAGTTCATAGAATCCAAAGCATGTCATATAGAGATCAATCTATTTCAAAGAATAAGTATGAAGAGTGTATAAAGTGAAAAACAACAAACCCTCACAGAAATAACGTTAAAAGGCTCAATATCTCACAAGGGTGGTCTCCATTATTTATCCTAGAATCTCAAGCACATTGTTTTTATATAAAGTTCTAAACATGCAAAATATGATTTCCTTGCTTAGTATGATTCCTAAGATATCGCACTAACTTCTAATAATCGAAACAAATCATATGAATGTTGCTAATTTTGACAAAATCACATTGTTGCAAATACATGGCATTATTACACTACAAAGGAAAAATTTTTTGATCTACTTCCCTCAAACCAAGTCAAAATTGTCCTCAATTATGTATAACGTAAAATAACTGATCAAAAATAAGCACACGGTTCTCATGAATGCACAACATAGAATTACATTCCACACAAATTAGTTCACGAATAGAATTAATACCGATAGAGTCCATAAACAGTTCGCAAATATAAATAACAACAAATAAACGTCAGAAACAGTTCATAACACAAATAAAAACAACACAAAACCAAAACTAAATAAACGAGGTCCATAATTTAAATTCAAGAGGGGGAATGAAAACTCCCTATTTATCTTCTGGTCGGTGGTTGGATGATGTCTCTTGTTACTGATGTGCTTGGACGAGCTGGTTTGCTATCACAAATGCCTTCAGTGCGCCTAGACGTCCATCGAGGCTGTCGAACCTCTCATCAATATAGCTACGCAATTCTGCCATCATCGTAACTGCCTATGGGGGTGATTGTTATTGCTCTCCCGTGGCATCATGTTGTGCAGGTCCAGCAACGTCATCGTCCCCTCGGGCTCGTACTCGGCAATCAAAATTATAAACAAAGAGTTGCAGTTCATTGCGAAGGGCAGCCAATTCATTATACGTACGCCGGTTAAGATTGGACAGTGGTGGCAAGATAGTCCCATGACTCTCAATGATGTCAAGTCCTGCTATGGCACAAAAATGAGTTATTATACTTGGGAATGAAAGACAACATGTTTTGGTGCAGGCAACAGCTGGGATTTCTTGCTTAACGGTGTAGCCAACATTCATCGAGAGGTCATGGCGAATGCTGTATGTATAATACACACGCGAGGTCTTGCGTGATTTTTGTATGGTGCCTTCGTGGGAGCAAAGAATGGCAAACAAATACATTTCAGAACACGGAGTCTAATCGCAGTTCTGCATGTCACAGTATGGCACTCTTGGAGTTCCATATTGGTTTCCCACTACTCCTCAGATCTTTCGTCAGTTCTTCATTATAGTGAGTGAAGTGTGGGTGTGCTGCCAGGTCATCAACTAGTGATGGGTCGGTTTCCAGGCCAAAATATTCGTTGATGGCCTCCACACTCATAAAGACTGGTCGTCCTCGTACCATGACCGGACCACTAGCGAGAAAGTCATCCAATATCATAAAGGCAAAAACATTCTAACATTATGGCTAAATTTGCTTGTATGGGCTGTTACACAAATTTCTGCCAGCCCCGATGATGTACAACCATGGGGACAAATGTGTTTCACAATTCATCCATAGCAATTCCCCTCTCCTGAACAATAGTTCGCTTCCCAAATCGTTAATAATGCTCAAGGTACTCTAGGTGTTGAAGCGGGATTTATGTTGGTGGGCGGTTGGTTGGCAGACATCCAGGACGTAGGCAGCACGTTGAACTCAACCACAATAGTGAAGCTTAATGAACTGTGTGTAGAACTCGCCTAAAGAGAAAACAACCCAAAACAAAAATATAAACTTTGTTGCTTGAGAAGAAGGTGTCTTCTTAGTCCCCCAAATTGTTGTAGAGTGAAAGAGAAACAAAGCAAGCTTGGCCGCCGCCGGTGGAAAGGTGAACGAACGCCGATGGAAGTGGAAGAGACCCACACTTGAGCTTGAGAAGATGGAAGATTCTGGGTAGGGGAACTTGGTCACAAACACAAAAAAAAAAAAAAAAAAAAAAAACAAACAAACAAACAAACTAGAAGTGGAGATGGTGAGCAGGAGAGGCAGTGTGGAGTGTTAAACGAGGGTGAGATCTACGACCAAACGCTGCGAGTGGGGTGCTCGCAGGTTTTGGTCGCAGTTTGTTCTCTGTTTTCTGAGTGCTGCAATTCAAATCTGCGTGCACAGTAACGACCAAACGCTGTGAGTGGGGTGCTCGCAAGTTTTGGTCGCAGTTTGTTCTCTGTTTTCTGAGTGCTGCAATTCAAATCTGCATGCACAGTTTTTTTTTTTTTTTTTTTTTGAATAAACACGAGAGGACTTCAATAGATGGCTATACTGCGACTGCCATCTACGAACAGTCTGCTCTTTGCACTCAGTCCACTACTACTGGACGCTGTTCAATCCATTCTGTGGAAAAAAAAATTTAAAAATAAGAAAATAAGAAAAATTACGTAAAATATCAAAAAGAAATTTCTAAAAATTATTAAAGAAAAATAAAATAAAATTGTAACTAATGAAAGGAAAAATAAACCTGGGTGGGTTGCCTCCCACCAAGCGTTTGATTTAACGTCTAGGCGAGACGGGTCCTCTGACTTCATCGATTAAGGTTGGTGATTCTCAATGCTTACCCCATTATCCCTTCCAAAATAAGGCTTGAGCCTATGTCCTTTACTTTTATGGTAGTCATCGTTTTCTCATCTAAAATCTCTACGGCTCCGTGAGGAAATACCATTTTGACTCTGAAAGGTCCTGTCCATTTGGATTTTAACTTTCCTGCAAAGAGACACAAACATGAGAGAAAAGATGTACTAGCATACCTAGCCGGAATTCCTTTCGGTTTATCATCTTATCATGATACAACTTTGTTCTTTCTTTATAAATTTTGGCATTCTCGTACGCTTCGTTTCGCAATTCTTCCAATTCATTTGGTTGTAATTTCCTTGCATCTCCTGCTTCATTCAAATCCATGTTCAGATGCTTGATTGCCCAATAAGCTCGATACTCTAATTCCTATAGTATGTGACATGCCTTTCAGAACACCAATTAATATGGACTCATACCAATAGGTGTTTTAAAGGCTGTCCTATATGCCCATAAAGCATCATTTAATTTTATTGCCCAATCTTTTCTTGAGGTTCTTACAGATTGCTTCAGAATTAGCTTAATCTAGCGATTACTCACCTCGACTTGCCCTGCAGTTTAGGGATGATAAGGTGTGGAAGTTTTATGGGTGATGCTATATTTTCGTAACAATATTTCAAAAGGCTTATTACAAAAATGGCTTTCTCATCGCTAATGATTGCCCTTGGAGTCCTAAATCTAGTAAAGATCATATTTTTAAGAAAACTAAGCACAGTTTTACTATCATTGGTTCGTGTGGCAATTGCCTCTACCCATTTTGACACATAATCTACACCTACCGGGATGTAATTATACCCGTAAGATGTAGGGAATGGTCCCATGAAATCAATTCCCCAAATATCGAACATCTCTACCACCATGTTATTAGATAAAGGCATCTCATTCCGCTTGGTAATGTTACTTGATCTTTGACACCTGTCACAAGTAACATAAAAATTAAAAGCATTTTTAAATAAAGTAGGCCAGAAAAAATCAGATTGCAATACTTTCATAGCAGTTTTCTTAGCTCCAAAATGTCCTCCGCAATCGAGCTCATAACTAAACCTCAAGATACTATATTACTTTTCTTCTGAAACGCATCTTCTTATGATTTGATCATAACAATGTTTAAACAGATAAGGGTCATCCCAGAAATAATGACGCACCATGGATAAAAATCTTTTCCTTTCCTGCCAAGATAAATTAGGATGGATTATGTTGCTAACTGAATAATTCACAATATCAGCATACCAGGGCTCCTTTCTATGTGCAGAGAAAAGTTGTTCGTCTGGAAAATATTCATTGATTGGTAACTCTTTTTCATTAATGCAAGCCTCAGGCTCGGCTTCAGCATCTAAATGTGATAAGTAGTCTGCCACCACATTTTCGCTTCCTTTCTTGTTCCTGGTTTCCAAATCAAACTCTTGTAGTAACAAAATACACCTAATCAATCTAGGCTTGGCATCAAATTTTGTTAATAAGTATACAGCATGATCAGAATATACAATGACTTTAGAACCAATTAAATAGGAATGAATTTTCTCTAATGCAAATACTATAGCTAGTAGTTCTTTTTCAATGTTCGTATAATTAATTGGAGAATCATTTAAAGTTCTACTAGCATAATAAATTACATGAGGTACTTTCTCAACTCTTTGTCCTAATACTGCTCCTATAGCATAATCAGAAGTATCACACATTAGTTCAAAGGGCAAGGACCAGTCAGGTGCCTTTATAATTGGAGTTGAAGTTAACTCCTTTTCAGAGTCCCAAACGCAGCAAAACAATCAAAATCAAAATTGAATACAGTTTCCTTCACCAACAGATTACATAAGAGACAACTTATTTTTGAAAAATCTTTTATAAAGCGCCTATAAAAACCTGCATGTCGAAGAAAACTCCTTATTCCCCTTATTGATGTTAGTGGTGGTAATTTTGCAATCACATCAATTTTGGCTTTATCGACTTCTATACCTTTACTATAGATAATATGCCTTAGGACTATACCCTTTTTGACCATAAAATGACTTTTCTCCCAACTTAAGGTCAAATTAGTCTCTACACATCTTTTAAGCACTTTAATTAAATTATGTAGACAATGACTAAATGAAGTTCCGAAAACAGAAAAATCATCCATAAATACCTCGATGCATCTTTCTATCATGTCAGGAAAAATAGAGATCATACATCTTTGAAAAGTGGCAGGGGCGTTGCAAAGGCCAAAGGGCATCCTTCGATATGCAAATGTTCCGAAGGGACATGTGAAAGTGGTCTTTTCTTGATCCTCAAATGCAATTGGAATTTGATTATATCCTGAAAACCCATCAGGAAAGCAATAATAATCATGACCAGCTAACATTTCCAACATTTGATCGATGAAAGGTAGTGGAAAATGGTCTTTCTTTGTGATGATATTCAGTTGTCTATAGTTGATGCATACTCGTCATCCAGTGGCCATTCTTGTTGGCACTAATTCATTATTGTCATTCCGCACCACCATAATTCCTGACTTCTTTGGAACTACATGTACCGGACTTACCCATTTATTGTCTAAGATGGGTAAATAATTCCCACATCTAACAATTTTAAAATTTCAGTCCGAATCACTTCTTTTAAATACAGATTGAGTCGTCTCTATGCATCCCATTTTGGCTTTGTGTCTTCTTCTAAGAGAATTCGATGCATGCACATTGCAGGACTAATCCCCTTTATATCATCGATGGTCCATCATATAGCTTCTTTGTAAAGCATTAACACCTCCATTAATTGTTCTTATTCATTATAATAAAGATCAGAAGCAATTATTATTGGTAGGGTGTCTTGAGCACCTAGATACATATATTTAGGAGTGGATGGAAGCGGTTTGAATTCCAGTTTTTGTGCTGTACTTTTTGATGATGGAATGTGTATTGTAGAAGTTATGTCATCTTCAGTAGGTAGATCAGTATTGTTGAAAGTTTTAGCTAACTCTTCAACTTCCTAATTGTATATTTCAGTTCCATCTTTGAGAGTGAGCGCAAATGCTAATTTGTCTTCCACCTTATCCTGATAAAATTAGAAAAAACAAAAGAGTCAATGGCATCTATTACAAAACAGTTATTAGTATTAACAGGGAAAGATATAGAATCAAAAACTTTAAATTCAATAGTCTCCCTCAAAATTTTTATGGTCAGTTTTCCATTGTGAACATCAATAATCGTTTTTGCAGTTGCCATAAATGGTCGCCCAAGTAACACATGCACATGGTCGAAAACCTAATCTTCGTTTGGTGACTCCTCCATGTCTAGATCACAAAATCTACAGGAATAATTAGTTTGTCAATTTGTACCAGTATATCCTCCACAATACCACGTGAGTATTTAACTGATCGATCTTCAAGTTGTAAAGACATGGTTGTGGGTTTTAATTCCCCCAAACCTAGACACAAGTATATAGAATATGACATTAAATTAATACTTGCTCCTAGATCAAGCATGGCTTTTTCAATCTTAGTGTCTCCCACAGTAAAACTACCTGGATCTTTTAACTTGGGAGGTAGTCACTTTTGGAGTACAGCATTTATTGTGGCCGAAACAATAACCTTCTCATTAAGTTTATACTTACGCTTATGAGTATTTAATTCCTTAAAGAACTTGGCATAAGATGGAATGTTCCTAATCATGACAAGCAAAGGTAAGTTCCCATTAACTTTAGATAAAATATCGTAAATCTCATAAAAAGACTTATCCATTTTGCTTTTGTTGAGTCGGCCTGAAAACGAAACTGGTGGAACATATGGCTTTGTTGCTTTGTGGAAATTTGTTTCGAAAAACGGCTGTTGTCCGGTTGTCCCTCTACAAATTTTTTAAGAAGTTCTGGCACCTCCAGAGGCTTTTGCGACTGCTTTCCGCGATTCATTTCGTCGTGCGTGGGTAAACAATTTTTTTCTTCACCGTTTGTCATCTACGAGTGTAATCTAAGATCGCGGTTGTCTGGTCGCGGCTCCTCGTCATCTGGTGGATGTAGCTGTGACTCACTGCTGCGCCTACGAAACTGTGGTCGCAGCTCTGGTTCACTTGTGGGAGCTATCTGCAACTCAACGCTGCGGTCGCAGTTGACTGGTTGCTGATCTTGCTCCTTTTCTCCATGGATTCCGTGTTCGCACAAGGTTGGTCACGAATTGGCTCCCTTTTTAGGTAGTAACGCACGGTCCTATTTTTCTGTTGTGTGATCTTCATCTGTACCTGCATCAACAAAAGATTCATCAATTCCTTCATGATTAATTTTATTATTAATTTTCTTACCACTCCGAAGAATTGTAACAGCTTGGGCTTGCTCAGGTTGAATAGAAAATTTTCTAGGTTCAGTTTTTTTTACGTGATCTGCAAGTTGTCCTAGATGCATCTCCATCTTCTTTATGGAAGCTTCACACTGCTGAATTCTTTGATTATTCTCTTGGGTGGCTTGTTTACTTTGTAGTGCTAAATCGTGTACGATTTCTTCCAGTGATGGTTTGGGTTTCAATACTAGACCTTGATTTTGAATTTGCTCTTGATTTTGATATTGCTGTCTAGGTTGAAAGTTTGACGTTTGTTGTTAAACATGTCCTGGATTCTGATTTTGACGATTGTTATTCCAAGAAAATTTTGGATGATTCTTCCAACCCGGATTGTATGTGTTCGAGAATGGATAATTATGTGCTCGTGATTGATAATTGTTGAATGCTTGGGCTTGCACCTGAATGAATTCTGGATAAGCTGCTCCTGCAGACAATCATTCAATTCATGGCCATATTCTCCACATATAGCACAAGCTTGATCTACTTGATGTATTTGATGTACTTAGAGCGTTTATCATGGTTTTTAGCTGTCTTGCTAAATTTGCCACCTGCAAAGTAAGTTCTTTATTAGAATTGAGTTGAACACCAACTTGCTTACCTCGAACAGATTTTTGTTGAGAATTAGCACCCAACATCTCATATAAATCATATGTTACTTGAGCAGTTTTCTCCTACATCATTCCTCCTGCAGCATTATCAACCATAGCTTGACAATATTGAATTAGACCATCATAGAAAAATTGATTTTGTAATTGCAAAGGATAATGATAATGTGGACAATATATCAAACGTATTTTAAACCACTCCCAAACTTCATGAAATGGTTCACCATCTGCTTAGGCAAACATAGCGATCTTACCTCGATATTCTGCAGTTTTCTGATGGGAACAAAACTTACCAGTGAATTTATTATAAACTGCATCCCAAGTAGTAGTGAACCAGCAAGTAATGACATGAGCCATACTTTTGCTTTATCTTTCATAGTGTATGGAAAACACCTCATCCGTAATTGATCCTTAGTTAATCTCTGCAGAGGAAAAGTTTGAATCGTATGATAGAAATCACGAATAAAATTCAGAGGATCCTCACTAGGCAACCCATGGAAGGAGGGAAGCATGTTAAAGTGGAGAGTCTTCAGCTTATAGTTCTGAGTCACTGTATTAAGTAAAATGTAGGATGGTGATGTTTCTACGACAGGACGTGCGTAGTCCTTCATAAGTTGTGGTGGTGCGAACTCTATATCTTCGGCTATTGACAAGGTGAAACTATGGTCTGATTCATTTTTACTCTCAATTATTTCGATTGCTCACCTATTGGTACTCTTACTTAATTGGCCGATGTTATTGTTCGATGGCAAAAGCTCTTGATCCTAAGATCTCCTTCCTTGCATTCAACAAATAATTTTGCGATTTAACACATGAAGTTAAGACCAAACAAAACAAAGGATATAAAAAGAAAAGAAAAGAAAAGAAAAGGAATAAAATAAAATTAAAACAAATTAAATCTAACTATCCCCGGCAACGGCGGTAAAAACTTGATGTACTTATTTTATACCACGCTAGTGCACGAATTAATATGTTAGTATATTTTCGGCAAGTACAAGGATCGATCCTACAAAGATTGATAATTTAACTACTACTTTAATTCTAATTTAATTAAAACTGAAATTTAAAAGTCTTTGAGTTTGTTTTGAAGTCGGAAAAGCAATTAAAACACTGATAAAAGAATTTGAGTTGTGAAAGAATAGAGAAAGAAATTAGGTTATCGATGTTCCAGGTATATCCACTCAAGTATCCAACTATGTTAAGACATTATCTATTCAGGTTCAGGATTCGTTCTTAATTGACAAATATGATTATCACCTTTCAGATTATTTAACCAAGTGTTCCTACGTTATAAATCACCGCTACCGTTAGGTCATGAATTCAGCAATTAATACAAGTTTTCAAACCAAGGAGCGCTACCAAGTTTTCAAAACTTTTCTAAACTCACTTTATAATTCGAAAACCATTAAAAACCAAATAATTTATATTTTAAAATCCCTTTTACAGTAAGCCCATCAAAATATTTTGAAAATTTTGCCAGAGTTTCCTCTGTTTTTCTGACTTTCCAAAAATCCTGTTTTCAATAAAACTCAAACAATATAATTTCAACACTTCAAAATTCATTTCTCAAACATATGCGTACTCTTCCATATAGTGCGACTTTCCCAAACATTTACAATAAAACAATATATAATTAATATTTACAGACTTATACATTACAACTTTACAAAATTTCTGTATATGCATGCTTAACTGAATAGTATACAACCAAAGTTTAAATATAACTACCCAAAAGTATAGTGACTCTGAATCTCTGTCTGCAGCTACCTCCTCTTTAGTCTTTTCCTCCGCTGGTATCTCTATTACCTACGCGTGATAAAATCAACGCGCTAAGCAATAATGCTTAGTGGATGTACACTAAAATAATTTCAATGTAATATAAATTCATAGAATTTAAAATTTCAGAAATACTTAATATCATACGTAATTAATTAAAGCATAATCTAACAATTATTGAATCAAACTGAGATTATAATAATTAAAACATTTTCAAAAGTTGCTAGAATGAAATCTCAATAACATTTCCTTATTTCAACATCATTTTCATGGTTTTCAATTCTTAATTGGGCCTCTGATATACATTACAGGGTTTACAGGGTTTACAGGACTGGATTACGGGTTTATATAGTCGGGTTTCCCATCTCAAAATAAAATGGTATCCCTATGGTCACAGTCGGTTTCCCATTTCAAAATGAAATAGTATCCGTAAATTCACAGTCGGTTTCCTATCTCAAAATGAAATGGTATCCGTATATCGTCATAATCATCAAATATCTCGTTACGGTACTGCTAAATGCACCAAATTGACATGTCAACCTCCTATATCCATATTTTTCCTATACATATATCAGGGCCATTATTCAGGTATCAAATCAGTTCATTCTTTTCGCAATTTCAATCAAAGTCACCAAATATAATACTAAACAATATTCGTAAATCAATATCCATAAATCAGGTTTGAAAACATACAATATCATAGAAATTCAATAATATGAAAATACTTCACAATTAATTCAATCAATACACGAAAATGAAATACGATTTTACGAAATTCGTAAATATGTTTCTAAATTCTCTGAGTCAATAACTAATATAAAGATTTCAAAAACATGTATACACCAACTTGGATACCGTTTTTACGAATTTTTCTTTTCTGGATTTCCCTTTTCCTTCTCCTTTCTTCTTTTCTCTTTCTCACTCCTCTTTTCCTTCTCCTCCTCCTTTCTTCTTCCTTTCTTCTTCTTCTTCTTCTCTTTCTCTCTCTTCTTCTTCTTTCTCTCTCTTCTTCTTTCTCTTTTTCTCTTTTTCTTTTCTTTCTCCCAGTCTCTCTCTCTATTTTCTGTTAGCTTCTTCGTGAAGCTTCCACCGCCCTCTTATTTTTTTATAAAATTTTGGTCATCGCGACCGCTCCTCGTGACCTGTGGTCGCGCTACCTGGTCACGGTACTCACTGGAGTATTTTTACCGCCTTCATCGCGATCAACCATCGCGATATCTGGTCGCGATGTTGGTCGCAATGCTCACTGCCCAAAATTAATATTTTCACCGCAAACTGCTCATCGCGGTGCTCACTGCCAGCTTTTTCCTTTTTCTTCATGCACTCTTTTTGGACCGCTTCATCTGGTCCACTTGTATACCTAAAATTAATTCAAATAAACCCATTACATTATTTTCACATAATTAACAATAATTATGGGCAGTTTTCATAATTAATGAAAATTACGGATGTGACAATTCTCCCCCTCTTAAGAAATTTCGTCCTCGAAATTTTACCTTAGTCGAACAGTTGAGGATACTGCTGTTTCATGATTTCTTCGCTTTCCCAGGTAGTCTCTTCTACATTATGGTTCATCTTCGTATGTCAGGTCTGGTCGTATTTCAATACTTTCAGTCTGGACTCTGTGGGAAGGATCAGATCTGTATCTCCTCAGCATGGACACATGGAAGACATTATGAATCTTTTCTAGTTCAGGAGGTAAAGCAAGTCTGTAGGCTACTGGTCTCACACGTTCAATGATTTCATATGGGCCAATAAACCTAAAACTCAACTTCCCTTTTCTACCGAATCTGAGAACTTTCTTCCATGGAGATACTTTAAGGAAAACTTTTTCACCAACTTCATATTCTATCTCCTTTCTTTTCAGGTCTGCATATGATTTTTGTCGGTCAGCTGCTGTTTTCAGTCTTTCCTTAATAATCTTCACCTTCTCCTCAGTTTGTCTGATCAAATCTAGGCCTACTAACCTGTCTTCACCCAACTCTGTCCAGCATATTGGTGTCCTGCATTTCCTTCCATACAGTGCTTCATATGGTGCCATAGTTATACTCGATTGGTAACTGTTGTTGTACGCAAATTCAATCAATGGAAGGTGATCAGCACAACTCCCTTCGAAATCAATTACACAACTCCTGAGCATATTTTCTAGTACCTGAATTACTCTTTCTGATTATCCGTCTGTCTGCAGATGGAAGGCTGTACTGAAACTCAATCGAGTACCCAAAGCTTCTTCAAACTTCTTCCAGAATCTGGATGTAAACTTCGGGTATCGATCTGATATTATTGATGCAGACACTTCATTCAATCTGACTATTTCTTTTATATACAATTCTGTCAGTCGATCTAGTGAGTAGTCAGTTCTGACAAGTAGGAAATGTGCTGACTTCGTCAGTCAGTCCACTATTACCCATATAGCATCATGTTTACTCCAGGTAAGTGGTAACCCTGTGACAAAGTCCATCGTGATATGATCCCATTTCCATTCAAGTTTGGTCAACAATTTTTAGGGGACATTTATGTAATAAAAGAAAAATATGCTACCATATGAAAAAAAATGCAAAATGGAGATATGAGTATAATTAGCCCATTAAAAGCTAATTTTGATTAAGTAGTGGAATCTGTAGTATCCGTGGATCTCGTCAAAATCTATCACTTAAAAACAAATCCGTTAAAATTCAACAATACGAGATTAAATACACCCTCCAGAGGATATTAAAGAAAATTGGTATAATTATTATTTTTTAAAATATTTATTACTATATAAAACTTGTATAACTAATTATTTTAAAATAGTATTTTAAAAAAAAATATTACATAAACCTTCAAGTTCATTCAAATTATTAAGTTATATTTAATTTTTTTAAAGCCGGACAAAAGATACTTCGTGTGGGTGGATGGAACCAATGGGGTCCACTTTGTTTATGATAATGGATCTTCTATAATGGGTTCCACGGCACAATAATGAAACCACTTTTTGGACCTCCCATCTTTTTTCTTATATCATAATGACTTTCGCATAGAATAATCACACTTACCAACAACAAAAATATTTCTTATATCATAATAACATGAGAAAATAAGGTTGATCCAGTAATATACTCCTCATACTTACATGATGAGATTATGAGTTCGAGTTGCGTCCCTCTTTCCCAAATTCTGTAATATTTTAAAAAAAAACATATATATTAATCTAATTATGGTGATAAATTAAATAATTCCAACTTCCACTTCATCTCCCGAATCAAATGGTATGGACCGATCCCATCCGTGTGGTAGGGTTTAATTTTTATAATACCAACTTACCAATATGTATAGAGGGTAATCTTCTTATGATGTGGGAGTGAATATCTTCCGATTGTATGAGAAGTGATTTTGGCCGTATTGTTCCAACATGTGTAGAGAGTTTTCATTTTATTATTAAAATTGATGTCTTCCAATTGTAGGATTAACTATTGCAGTTGTACGTACCAACATTTGTGGAGATTTATTTTTCTTATATTATGAGAATAAATATTCCAATAATATATGTAGTGATTGATAGCAACATGTTCCGTAAATATTCCTAACCCATTCGATCATGCTTAAAAAAAATTATAACTCTTCACAATACTAAATAAAATAATTCCAACTCCCTTAATATTAGTTTAAGTGATAGTACCATTCAATAAGTGATTATTGAATGATTAATTTTTTTTGGCCATAGGTAAGTATATAAATAAATAAATTTAAATTTTTAAGTGTCAATTAGAAGTCAAATTGTACATCTATTCATAACTCAATTTGTTAATATATTTTTTCATCCATCCTATGAGAAATTTTATCTTATCTAAAATAAATGTCTTTCAATTATAAATATAAATATTCAGATCACATATATTGTAATTGATCTCGGTGTAATATAATAGACTCTTAATTACACAATTTATATATACATATATATATATATATATATATATATATATATATATATAAACATGGAAGGCAAGCTCCAGGCTTGTATTGTAGTACGTTCCCTTTAGCCGTGTTAAGGGTCAATGTGATGCTCCTGATTTTTCGTCAAACGAAGTTTTTTATCTCACAAAAAAATTGATTAACGGAACGTTTTTACGTGACTTACGGTTATAAGTATAGATATTTACATAGGATATATAATAATTAATTTTAATAAATTATAATATATTATAATTAATTTTATAATTATATAAATTTTTATTTTTAGAAAAAAAAAAAAGGAAGGCGAGTTTCACTGTTTCAGGCTCCTGTCGTCGTGCGTACCCTTTAGTCGTGTCAAATGTCGACGTGGCGCTCCTCTATTTTCATCAGATGAAGTTTCTCATCTCACTAAAAAAACCCGTCAACTGAACGCTTCCACGTGGCCTATTTTTATTGGTATCCATAAGGGCAACCCACCAATTGCATGGGAACTCCCGATAGAATTCGAAAATGGGGCAAGCGACAACATCGGCGAGTGCGGGACATGTGGATGCGGTGTTTCTTCTGACCAATCAGATTTTGAAATGTCACCAGCGTTTCTGTGCTGCGTTGGATGATTTTATCATTCCTTCAAATGGAATCTTCCGAAGACCGACGCGTTCACACTTATAGATAGAGATATTTTCTATTCCTTAGAAAGTCTTTTACTATTATAAGAGGTCAATTGACGTAAATAACCTTACCATTTGTTATACCATAATAGCTGGATTTCCAATTCTATTATATATTTTTAACTTTCTTATTATGAATATATTAAAATTTATGTTGAATATAGATTCACTTTGATAAAAAAAATAAAAAATAAATTCCAATACAATAATATAAAAAAAATATTGATTCTCTTTAATTTTCTCACATTTTTTATTTACTATTAAATTATTTTTATAGAAAATAGTGAAATACTGACTAAGATTTATATAAGAGTTTCCCGATTGAAAAATTCATCTTCATAATCTCTACAAAATTTAGCCCCATATTAAAGTAGATTAATTGCATAGGACAACATTTTTTTTTTATCTAATTATTTATTTATCATGTGTGATAAAAAAGTTTACTGAAAAGTATAATAATATTGGAGATGTTATAATAAGTTTTATATCTTATTCTAGTTTAAAATAATAAAAAAGATTTAATATTTTTTGGTTTGTATTTAATTCCTTAATACGTTAATAATGATTTAATATTTCATAATTCTTTAATAATATTTCTTTTAATGTGTAATTGACAAATAATTTAGGAGTAACAATCCACTGTCTCATTAAGTACACAAAAAATATTAAGATAATAGTTATAAATTTGTCTAGTATCATTGTATCCCAATCAAAATATACTAAGTTGTAAAAATGTTGGTGAAATGTAGAGGTCATCTTTAACACTCATGCTCAAATTTTTGTGATTTTTGTCCCTATCACAAAAATTTATAATTAAAAAAAAATGATGAAAATATTTGGCGTTATAAGCTCAATTACTATAATTCATGTTAATACATAGATATTAATAAAGTAATATTAGACTGTTGAAATTATTTTTTAAAAATTATGTTTCATATATGAGTTATAATTATCATATAAATTATAAAATAATAAGATAAATAATATTTTAATTATAACTCATTTACCACCTATAAAAGTAAATAATTTTTTGTTATTCCATTTATTTAAATTATTTTATGATAAAATTAGCTTGCTGTGAATTGCTTCTACTTTTTTTTTTTTTAGGGGATACAATTATAATATCAATAACTGTCGGGATTTACCGAGATTAACCACTAAACTCGCAGTCCGGATATTTACTCCCATCACGGGAGAATACTACTCTTACAATAAAGGAAAAAAATTACCCATATATACATATGATGGCAATCGAACCCCTCACTATTAAAGTAGGAGGGAGGTGCACTAAACAAAAATGAGATACGCTTTACTCTTAAAAATTGTTTGTAAATACGCTCCAAAAGGAAATAAATCTCAGTGACACAAGTAAATAATTATGGTATGTATTGTCATAATTATCTCCATATTAGGGAAAAATTCAAATTTGATTTGTAAGAAAACAAAATAGCAAATTTTAGTATTTTTATTATCTAATAAGGAAAAAAAATAAAAAGAAAATAGAAAACATTGTACTGTCTTGCCTATTTTTACCATTTATCTCGAAGGACATTTACGTCATTCCAAAATGGTCTCCATTTTAGGTGGGCCAGCCCAACTTTTTGGTAACATAAAAAACCAAAAATGTTGGTTTTCCTTTTCCTCCCATGAACCTTGACTTTATTTTGTATCCATATTTTTCTGATTTATTCAATTCTCCACCTACCCCAAAATGTAACCGTAGATCTAACCATCCAAACACCATTGTAGCCGTCCATTGACCAAGAAAATGATAGCCACAAGATTTGACAAATCCCGCGGCTGAGATCATTCTACTAGAACCTTCTCTTTCTTCGACCCCTATATCATCACCTTCATTTCTTCGAATACGAGCTTGTGCTCTGCTCGTGCCATTCGTGTGTTAGGGTTTTTGCAATCTCATTTCACACTCTTGTGTTTTCAAAGGTCAGTAGTAGTGTCTACAGATCTCTACCACCACCACCATCATCATCAATTGACTCCTATCGGTGTTTTTCGATTGTATTTTTTTTTAAAGATCTGATTCGAGAAGTGTTTTTGTTGATTTTTGAAACTGTTTTTGCTTTTGGATGTAGAAAGTCGACAAGATGACTAAGTGTTACCCAACTGTCAGCGAGGAATACAAGAAGGCCATCGAGAAATGCAAGAGGAAGCTCAGAGGCCTCATCGCCGAGAAGAACTGCGCTCCGCTTATGCTTCGTATCGCGTACGATCTTTTTATAGAAACGCTGCTGCAGTGTATTTTTTATCACGTATTTGCACGTATGCGCATGTTTATACGTATTTTTTAACACGTATGCGCATGTTTATTCGTATATGTTTTGGTACAGGTGGCACTCTGCTGGTACATTTGATGTGAAGACTAAGACCGGAGGTCCGTTCGGGACAATGAAGAACCCAACTGAGCTGGCACACGCAGCAAACAACGGTCTGGATATCGCTGTTAGGCTTTTGGAGCCAATCAAGGAGCAGTTCCCGGTCATCTCCTACGGTGACTTCTATCAGGTAGCTTTTCTTGTTACGATCCAAAATTTTTTAATGTAAATTTATTCGTGAATGAGATTCTTGTTTTTTTGTTATTTTTGAGGGATTTTATTTTATTGAACTTTATTTTTATTGGATGGAATGTAGTTGGCGGGTGTTGTTGCTGTTGAGATCACTGGAGGCCCTGAAATCCCATTCCACCCCGGAAGAGAGGTCAGTTATATTTCTATTAATTGATTTTTTTTTCTAAGTTGACGGCTGTCGTGATTGATTTGTATTCTTTAATATTTTGCTTCACTGATTTGTTTTTCAATTGAGTCTGATATAAATTTGTTGATTTATTTGTCTAAGAATGGGTTGCTATAATTTTGTTATTCTGATATTGTAATCTTGATTGAGTCTTTGTTGTCTGAGTATTTGATGCTTAGGTATTTGTGGTGGTGTGAATTGTCTCTGCTTTTTTTTTTTATTAAAAAAAATTAAGGAAAAACTGCATAGTAATGCTTGTAAGATACTGGTGAGTGTGGGGATCACATAAAAGTTACAAGTACATAGATGAAATTTATGATAATTTATGGAAGTAGTGAAATCATGTTTTATAGCAGAAGACTTGTTGCTTCCGGAGTGGTTAGATCCGGTTTGTTATGATTATTTGTCTTTTAATCTTATAATTATTTGTTGAGTTTGTGGTGGGTTTGACTTGGTCGGTCGTTAATGACTAAATGCCAATGTGTTATAATTGTCCTCATTCTCTTCGCCAAAGCATCTTCAGCATCGCATGATATAATTGGGTGGGCATGTAGTTCCATCCCACCCCACTAATTGATATTTGATTTATAAACTTGTATTTTATGATGTTCTTTTACTCATACGGATACTGAGAATAGCATTGTTAACATCAGGACAAGCCTCAGCCCCCTGTAGAAGGTCGTCTGCCTGATGCCACCAAGGGTTAGTATCATCAAATGTGGTCTAGCATCTTCAATTTATTTTTTAATTAGTTTAAATGGGATAATCTGTTACTGCTGCTCCAATTTTGGGTTAATTTCTCAACTCCTAACTGTTGCTTGCAGGCTCTGATCATCTGAGGGATGTCTTTGTCCACACCATGGGCCTTAGCGACAAGGACATTGTTGCTCTATCTGGTGGCCACACCCTGGTTAGTGTGAAACTTTGAAATTGCCTTGTTTGCTTGTTTGTGTGGGGGAAAAACAAAAAAAAAAATTCTGATGTTCAGGAATTATGAAAATCTGGTTCCCAACCCATTTATATTAAGAATTTTATAATGGTATCCCTAGTTTGTAATTTTGTTTTCGACACACTGAAACCTAATCTTTGATTGGAATGACTTTGTAGGGAAGATGCCACAAGGAGAGGTCTGGATTTGAGGGACCATGGACCACTAACCCTCTCATTTTTGATAACTCCTATTTCACGTAAGTGTCATTCCTCTTCCTGCCTGGAATTTCCTAGTCCATTTTATGTTTTTTTTTTATTCTTGTTGCAACCGTGTTGATTATGTTTGTCATTGTAAGAGAAATGACATTGAGTATCCTTGAATTTTATTAGGGAACTCTTGAGTGGAGAGAAGGAAGGCCTTCTGCAATTGCCAACTGACAAGGTCCTTCTGTCCGACCCTGTTTTCCGCCCTCTTGTTGAGAAATATGCTGCGGTGTGTATCCTTTACATCTTTTGTTTTCATTTGCTAGTGATGGTTTTGAAAATGTAATCAATTGATTATTGCTAGTTTGATGATCCTTTTTTATTCTAATCCACTATTTCAGGATGAGGATGCCTTTTTTGTGGACTACTCAGAGGCTCACCTCAAGCTCTCCGAGCTCGGGTAATTTAAATCTGTAAAGTTACAAATTCTTGTTATATTTACTTGTGCAAATGGAGTCCCTGAAGTATGTTGTTTTGTTCATGCAGATTTGCCGAAGCCTAAGCTAGACAAGTAAATAGGGATTGATGCCAACAACCGTGGCGGTGGCCTTTTGTCGTTTTGTTTTTCGATTTTCTCAGCAGATATTGTTTTCTGAATGTTGTTGGTGGATTTCTTTTGTTGCCCATGGTTGAACATGAAATTGAGTAGAACGCTATGGTTATCACCTTTAGATTAAATAATATAAAGTCATATAAGACTAAATTTTCATATTTTCTGGTTTACATATTTTTTTCTCTGCTTTCCTGTACATTCCTTTGTCATGTTTATGTTAATTCTTTGTTGGGTTCTCTACGGCTGCTGCAAATAATACTGCATTAGATATGGTGTTAGCATAATGGTTAGGCGAGTGGTTTGCTTCCACAAGTTTAGGGTTTGAATTCCTCATGGGTATCTTCTGCATGGTCAAAGGTGATTGTATTCTGTTTCTTTAAATTTAAAGCTGTAGGCTTTGGCGGGACTTCAATTTTGACCTTGGGCCTGCCAAACGGGTTCATGGGATTTTGGGTTAGTTATCTGGTAAACAGTAAATTAGTTCTAATAGGGCAAGTTACAATTAGTTTAACCACGACAGTTGGGCACATGTGAGAAAAATTGTGAAATCTGGAAAAGTTATATACCTGCAAATCAACTCATAATCTCTTGAAATTGGAGGGAAGACGTGCAATGATTTTTCTTTTTGACTCCAACTATGTTATTTGTTTTTCTGAAATATCATAAAAGGTTTATTATTATGAAGTGAACAAAACAATAAATTCTTACACAAGTTCTCTTGCCTTTTAGTTGGAGGTTTTAAAATTTTAAAAATCAATTCTTGTGTAGTTATATAAATATATATTTTTATGTTTATAAAAATGTAATTGTGTGGGTAGGTCTCTCTTCCGTATTAAAAGTAAATTCCTTCCGTTGTTAGGAGTAGTTGTTCGGGTCGTTAGTCCTGGTAGTGCTCGATTCTCATCTCATGTTATTGGAAATAATTGTTCGAATCGTACTTGTATGATTTAATCTCAGTTGGTTTCGGTAAATTTTTGACCCGTAAAGGTATCATATTTTAAAAATAATAAAATAATAAATTCTTGTGACCACAAGTTGTACCTTAATAATAGTTGAAATTAAATATGGTTGAGGGCATGAACATACATTTTATGTGTATACATGCAATCATATGAGTTAGATAGTGACTATACACATTTTCTTCCTGTATGGAATAATTTATAATACAATTGGTATACATATACTAAAATTATGAGATGTAGAATACAATGTTAACTTCTAAATCCTACCGTCAGGGAATTTGATAGATGGGATTATATTATATTTGTGGTAACGGATTAGTTGATGCATAAAACCATAGATGACTGAAATACATATGTTTTTTTTTTGCCACGTCTGTTTTTTAGCTTAAATGGTAACGTGAATGATGATTTAAGTTTCATTTTGCATTTAATGGTATGTGTTAGGAGTTTACTTATCATATTGTGAGAGTAGATCTCTTTCGACTGTGAAAGTAAACTATTTAGAATGTACATATATTAATTGATTTTACCAACGTAATTTTATAAGATTTTTTGTAAAAAAAAATTAAAAATTCTGACTTTTGCAAAATATATACCCTTTTCCCTGACATAATCATGAAGACAATTAGGAGGATATTAAAAGCATAATCCATCCATAATCTAACAGACTAATAATTTACGTAGCTATCTCTCTACATAGCGACAAGCAACACAAATAGGCAATCTGTGCTGGCTTATTTTGTTTGTCTTCTTTTGTTTGACAATTTTATTCAGACTACTTTTTTCGCTTTTCAATATCAAACTACATTATCATACATACTCATCTTCACCAGTCACGCTATATTTGGTCAAGTTTCACAACAGTTAATGTTCACACAGAGAGAGAGAGAAAAAAAGAAAAAAAACTTGACTTAACAATCTTTTCTTTCTCTAAAGTCTGAAACTTGACATTTTAAGAGTTTGAATTTCTTAAAATTTCTTCTCCTATAATTTCCAAGTCCATTACAACCATTCTTCACGCAAAGTTAAATTTTTGGCTGCTACTTGAGGTTTTATTTGAAATTTGTTGATAAACACAAGTGGAAATTGAAATACTTGGAAAGTTGCACAAAGACAAAGTTATTCACAACTACTCATGAGTCAAATTAATATCATAGTCCTTGCTTTGACTAGTAGATTTGCATTTAGCATGTGCCATAAGAGAAGCATTTGTTTTTTTTTTTAACCTATCAAAAGAACTTTGCATTAAATAATTATATTACTTTTCATTGTATTTGAACAATCTTCTAATAATATTTTCTCTTAATTATCCTTTTTCTTTGTCACCACGTTAAAATAAACTTTTTATCAAATGGGTATATTTTATTCATCTTTTGTAAGATCGGACCCATAAAGTTTTGAAACTATAAAAAATCTATACAAATTTTAAAAGAAATTCAGGTCGATTTTCAAAATTGTAAGCAAAAATTTATTCTCGACTTTAAAATTAGAAAGATTTTTGGGTATGCAAGTCAATACTTAAGTAGGTTAATAAAATTAGAGAAATATTATTTTGAATATGACTCATTACTAATGCTACATCTTTTATTCTAAATTTTTTTTATCTTATCTCAATACATATAGAAACTGAGATGGTAATTGATAAATAAATTTATATATCAAATGAAATAAATTACCATTAATATAAATTCATTCATTAATTATTACATCAACTATTACATATATTAAAATAAAAAAAATATAAAATTTAAAGTAGAATATATACCATTATTATTCAATAATTTGGAATTGGGGTCTAAAGTCAAAGAAAAAAAAAAAGGTTTCGTGGAATTGGGGATCAAAATTTACAATGCATGTGGAGAAATGTTTTGAACAAAGTATTGAATTTGCTTATAAATTATGACTCTGCCGCGTGGGTTTTCACTAAATTTTGGGCCAGATGTCTCAGTTTTCTCCACGTGTGACCCACTTGACCAAAAATATTTTCACATGATCGAAAATAATATAATTAGTTCTGCCCAATAAAGAAAATAATAGTAATAATAATAAAAAAATATTCATAGATTATAATTTAATCATCTGCGTGTTTGATAAATAGTTAAAAACATTATCATTAAATAAAATAATCCAACAAATCCAAGAGATGGCCGTTGAAATTATTGAACGAACAACAGCCGTCGATCAGAGGCGGCTGTGATCTCATCCCTCCGTTTTTCTTCTTCGTCTTCCAAACAAAACGCGTGTAAATTCCCTCGCGCGCGTTTTCGCGTCATCTTCCTCGCATCTACTTCGAAACAAAACCACTGGTCCACTGCCAAATCAAAAAAATAAAAATAAAAAGAAATAAAAAAACCAGTTTTTTACTTTTTAAAATTATATATATAAATTAGCACATAAGCCTTTCTTCTTCAGAAACACGGTGTGGAATCTATAGAGCAAAAGAGAGAGAGAAAAAAAGATAGGAAGAGTAGACATGGCAGACATGAGGCAGGTCAACGGCGTAAGTCACATGACGGATTTTCCGGCGGCGGCGACGCACGGCGGACAGTTCATTCAGTACAACATATTCGGAAACATGTTCGAAATCACGGCCAAGTATCGGCTTCCGATCATGCCGATTGGTCGTGGCGCGTACGGCATCGTTTGGTACCTATCGAATTCGTTATTGTTTTTTTTTTTTTTTTTTCAAAATGAATTTTATACGGTTTCATTGATATGAATTTTGTTGTTTGTATTTTGTTATTGTAGCTCGGTGTTGAATTCGGATACGAACGAGATGGTTGCGGTGAAGAAAATCGCGAACGCGTTCGATAATCACATGGACGCCAAGCGTACGCTTCGTGAGATCAAGCTTTTACGTCATTTGGATCACGAAAATGTATGCGTTTGTTGATTCTTGTTGAGATAATTTTAATTTTTTTTCTTCATTTGTTTATTTGTTTGATTGGTTGACTGAATTTTTGTTTTAAGAGCATTTTTAGGGTTAATAATCCCTGCTATTAGTACTCTAATAATTTAAATGTTCTGTTCAAACATTGAAATTCTTGGATAATCAATCAATCAATTAAACTGCCCTGCTAACTCTGAAGTTGTAAAACAAATAATTAAATAAAAGAAAGAACTAATTTGTAGAAATTTGTGTATGTAATGTAAAACAGGTCATAGCTATAAGAGATGTGATTCCTCCACCTTTGCGGAGAGAATTCAGTGATGTATACATTGCCACGGAGCTCATGGAAACAGACCTTCACCAAATAATTCGTTCCAATCAATCTCTGTCCGAGGAGCACTGCCAGGTATAATTTGTTCTTTTGAGTTGTTAAAACTTGTAAACAATTTAATTGTTGAATTTATGATATTGACAGTTTCTTTGGTTTTCCGGTTGGTTTGTGCTCTGCAGTATTTCTTGTATCAGATTCTTCGAGGACTTAAGTATATACACTCGGCGAATGTTATTCACCGAGACCTTAAGCCCAGCAATTTGTTGCTGAACTCAAATTGCGATTTGAAGATTTGTGATTTTGGGCTTGCTCGTCCAACTTCGGAGAATGAGTTCATGACCGAATATGTTGTCACAAGATGGTACAGGGCTCCTGAGTTATTGCTGAACTCTTCTGAATACACTGCTGCAATAGATGTGTGGTCCGTGGGATGCATATTTATGGAGCTTATGAACAGAAAGCCTTTGTTTCCGGGCAAAGATCATGTGCATCAGATGCACTTGTTGACTGAGGTAAATTGAATTTAAGCGTTTTGAGCTTGTGGTTCAAACATTAAGCTGGCTGAATTTGTCAATTTTGAATTTGGAATATTAGTATGTGTAAAATTTAAATTTGAGAACCTAGAAGAATACAACCAATTCATTAGATTTTGTCTTCTGCTCTGCATCAGTGAATTAAGGTCGTAGGAGAGATGCTGCTGCTTAGTAGTAGCGTAATTTTTATGATTTTCAAGCTGATTATGTCCCATTCTTAGTTGTTCTCTAATGCTAAGAACTAGCGGCCTCTAGGTAAAAGCTGATAGATAATAATGAGACTGATGTTACTATCGTTTGTTAGCTTTGCATCTCAATCACCAGATTCAATTAATACAAGTCACTGAAAACCATAATAACGGTTGTTTACATAGAATATTCCATTCTGTGCAATGTGATAGAGAAATAAGTTTTGAATTCATTTCTAGAGAGCTCTCCTGTGGATGAATTCTTATGCATGCTTTTGTGCTTTACAGCTTCTTGGCTCACCGACTGAAGCTGATCTTGGGTTTGTCCGAAGTGAGGATGCAAAAAGATATATCCAGCAACTTCCCCGACATCCCCGTCAGCCATTAGCGCAAATGTTTCCTCATGTTCATCCATTGGCCATGGATCTCATAGATAGAATGTTGACATTTGATCCCACAAAAAGAATAACCGGTAAGTTCTATTTTCTATACCAGCCATTTTGATGCTTTTGCAGACACATGAAAAATCAAAATTTGTTTCAATTACATGATGTTCACTTTCTTGTAATTACCATGAAATCGAAAGCTTCCACAGCATTGAAGTTTTTAAAATAATTAGAACTTGCTTCTAGACAAAGTAGGCAATTAAGTGATATAATTTTTTTCAGTAGATATACTGTCTTGTCTTCAGTTTGAACATTCTTTCGGTAGCTACAAGCGGTCATCGAGCACGATTAAGTTTTAATTTTCAGCATTATGAATTCAAAAGTTTACATGAATATTCCTTGTCAATATTTAGGGATTTGCCATGTTCAAAACCTCTTTTATGTGTTTGTTGCTATCCTTTGTTAGAATCATCTTCATGACTCATGAGTAATGTAATGGGTTGGGTCTAATTAAATTGTCATCTACGTAGTCATGACGGTTTTAGTTTTACGAAATCGATTCATCGCTTATAATTTTCATATCCTTTCAACTCACTCTATATAAACTTCTGTGTTTTGAGCAGTTGAAGAAGCATTGGCACATCCTTATCTTGCAAGATTGCATGACATAGCCGATGAACCAGTCTGCCTTGAGCCATTTTCCTTTGAGTTTGAGCAACAATCCTTAGGAGAAGAGCAAATCAAGGATATGATTTACAGGGAGGCCTTAGCACTCAATCCAGAGTACGCTTAATAAAACACGAAAGCTTTTGTTGCTTAGTTTTAATAATACAAACTAGCCTTGTAAGCGTACCAGTTTGAGGGTCGTTTCGCCGGAAAGGTGATTCTGATCGAAAGATCATCGCAACCAATCAGAAGAAAGAACTCATAAACAAATATCAATTTGGTGGCTTGTAGATCTAATAATCAAGATCTTTAATCCTGGTTCTGACACTTGAGAGTTCTATTTTGGTTCTCTTTCTTTTATTCTTTTTTAATATTTTATTTTTCTTTTTAACTTCTTGTAGTATGTATCTATAGATTCTGTGCACATTTTGAGTTTCATTATGTGTTTTTACACGATTATTGTATGTAGATTGAACTAAACTATGTTGTAAAATTATCAATGAACAATTTCCTTTTATCTGATCAACTCTCTTTCTTATTAGATGAATTATCACATGAACATGAAATTGTTTGGTTGATAATTTACCTACTCCCTTTCTTCTTGCTTTCTTGGTGTTATGATAATTCTCGAGCATTATTTCCTGAATAAAATTATACTAAAGTTTTCAATCCTATTCAATGTTTTTCATTCCAACTATTAAAAGCTAAAAGAAACTTTCAATAAAATTTTATTGGGACGGCTCGATGGTAAACTCTTGAAACCAATATTAATAAAGTTGTGCGTTTAAGTCCTATTTTACTCTCTTAATTTCCAAATTTGTTGTTAAACAAATACAAAAAAAATAAAATAAAATAAGAACCCTTCACTTGCCAGATCTTCCATTTTTCTTCTGTGCATATTAAAATTAAAATAATACAAGTTTCCTAGTTTAGTAGTTGTGATTAAAAAAATGAAATAAAACTTGGAAATTATAATATTATATTATATAGTTTTCTGATTGACCGCCTCACTGCTCCAGTATTTCAAATTTTATTAATTAACTAAAGGGTCAATTGGTTTATAATTTATTCCAACCGAGATTAAACCTTATTAGTACGATCCAGATATATACTTGCATATCGAAAGCCGTCTGGCGTCTACTCCCATCAATAGGAGGTGTCTACTCATACAACCACCAAGGCAAGTGACCTTTTAGTATCTATTCTTTATTTTTAAAAACAGAAGATAAAAAATTTGATTTTTTTTTTTGGATATACAATGTTAATGCTTAGTTCAAAATCTAAAAAAAAACAGTTTTGCTATTTTCTTTGCAATTAACATTGACTTATTTATCAAGAACTTCAAGTAAGAAAATATGTAGAAACTAGTTAGAAATGTCTCTGCTTATTATACTAGTCTACAAAAGATTTTGGGTTCGGATTAGTTTAGTGGGTCTGACATTTAATATATATAATAATTATTTATTTTATTATTATTTTAAGGAGATAAGTATATAATGTAGTGAACTGAAGAAAGATTAATTATAATTTTATTAAGCTATTGAAAAAAAAAAAAAAAGACAAATGATTTAAGTTAAAATAAATAAATTAATTTAATCTAACTTTTAAAGGAGAATTATTCATTTCATAATCAAACCTTTTGAGTGTAGTATTTGTATATGAGGAGTATCTCAAACTCCTATTTTTTTTGTCTTTTATAGAAACCATCAACTGCCATATATATTTAACAATTCGGACAGTACTAGTAAAAATTTAATCTCGATAGATTCTGGTAACACTTAGACTCGTAAGATGTTAGATCTAATATATATATATATATATATATATATATATATATATGCTCTAATAACACCCACCTTCCCTTAAATTTTATCAACTATAAGTAGAGTTAACTTTACCTTAATGTATAAAGACCTCCCCCGCTGTTAATTGACTTTAGTCAAACTTAACAGGTAAAAGGGTATTTTTACTTTTTTATACTTTTTAAATTTTATTTTATTAAATAAAAATTACAATATTAAGAAAAAATCTCATCCCTCCATCTTTAAGATGATGGACGGCTGAGATTTATTAATTTTTTTTTAAATAATACTAATAAAATAAAAAAATAAATCTTAGTGAATAGAGATTCAATCTCCAAATTGAAGAACTCGATCGAAGACCCCAGAAAAGGGTTCTTCAAAGAAATCTTCTGGGTTTGATTGAAGAACCCAGATCTGGGTTCTTCCTCTTTTTTTTTTTTTTTTTTTTTTAACTGGGTTGAAGAACCCTTTTGGGTTCTCCTCCCACTTTCTTCCTTTTTTTTCCCTGAGTTGAAGAACCCAGATCTGAGTTCTTCCTCCCATAATTTTTTTTTTTTAAATTTAAGATCTCCCCTGTCTATTTAAAGATGGACGATGGAGATTTGAAGATTCATTTTTTATAATAATTTTATTTTTTTAAAAAAGAAAAAAATTTCCACCGTCCATTTTAAGTGAGATGGACGGTGGAGATCTAAATTTATTTTTATTTTTTATTTAATAATTTTAAATATTATTTTGGGGGTATTTTAGTCTTTTTAATAGTTAAACCAAAGTTTAATTCTAACAGAAGTCAACTAACGATAGGGGAGGTCTTTGTCCATTAACGGTAAAGTTGACTCCGCTTATAGTTGATAAAATATCAAGGGAGGTGAGTGTTATTAGCTCTCTCTCTCTCTCTCTCTCTCTCTCTCTCTCTCTCTCTCTCTCTCTCTCTCTCTATATATATATATATATATATATATATATATATATATATATATGTTGATACTGAAAATTGGATTACTGAGTTAAAGGTAGTTAAACACACTACACGAGGCAATAGGGTAGTCGGCCGATGTGCTGAGGTGCTCGGCTACGATGAGAACTTGTGGAAAAAGCCATCGAATGATGAAACCTACGATTAGAGAAAGATCGTTAAGGAGCGCTGGACTTGTGCCGGCAATTAAGCTTCGACGATCAAGTCAGTTTTTGTGGAAACGTACCTTTGTAATGAAATAACATATGTATTTGGGTTCAGGGTGTATTAAAAAAGTTACCTTATCTTCCTTTTCGGAGCTATTTATATAAAATCTTTATTCCTCTCTCCATGCAAAGTCATATTTCAGTACTAATTATGAATTTTTCTGATATGATATTTGACGGAGACGGCTTGTGAGGAGGCTCGGGTTGCTTCACCATCAATTCTACCGTGTTGGCATGTCACAACTTTAAAGGTAGGTGCATTTAATGCTGTCAGGTGTATTAAATGCATGCTTTTTGATTGATGTTGTATTTATTTGACTTATCCGAGAAGTAGCTCGGATATATCGCTTCATACGTCACTTGCCCATTGTTGCCGAGAATGTCTTTTGCCTTCGAAGGTGATTTTAACGGATCTCTTGGACCCTTGAGGCCCAAATCTCATATTTAACTCTTTTTGGCGGGCTTTATAATACGATAAATTAATTAAAAATCTATACACAAAAATACCCCATAAATTCTCAAAGCAAAGAATGGTTCAGAGGGAATTTAATCACTCTAAAGACAAAACGCTATCGTGTTGGATTCCATTGTCTAGGTTTTAAAGAGAGGAGTTTCAAATAACGATTACCGTACTTAACACTCCTGATGTGTCTTTTTTTTTTTTTTGGTTCGCACGGTTTCAAGGCAGAAAAGCGGGGTTATGATGAGCACACTTATCAATGTTCACGCCAATCGTTCAATTTATCAAAGAATTAATGGTTGACAGTCTTTTCAAGAATGGTGCTTATGCTGTCGCGTCTATTCGATGAAAAAGAACTTCACTCTTTTGGCAAAAATCGTTCTATTTTCATTTACGAAAGAATTTACAGTTCAAAGAAGGTAGAGAAGATTCTTGTTGATTTTTATCTATTAGTTCTCGGTTCATATTTCCTTTGAACTAATATTATGGCGAAAGGTCCCTCGCTAGTGGGTGAGCAAGTCACCACAAAGTCTGATGACAAGGGCCATGCAAAGATGCAAGTTAATTTTTCGCTCACGAATCCTAGCTTCCTAGACAGCGAGCCGAACGTGGTTGAGGCTGCTGATTTTCTCGTGTACACTACATACTTCGAGCTTCCTTCTATAATCAATCTAGTCTGTCCGACGTCTAGGGCGGCTTGGAATCCACCAGAAGGAGTGGTTACCATCTATAGGTTAATGCTAAGTTGTGGCGTAACCTTGCCACTTCAATCTTTTATCGCTCGCTTCCTCAGCAATGTTAATCTTGCTCCCATTCAACTTGAGCCTAAAGGATATAGAACATTACTGGTGCTTTGTTTGCTATGAAGTTGTTTAGGTTTTCCACCCCCCTCACTGAACAAGATTAATCATTGTTATCGACTGAGATAGTCTTCTAACGAGCTTAGATCTTATTATCTTGCTTCTTTCAGTTCGAATTGTTGGCTGCCGATAGGGGTTGATGATGTGAAGGTATCGGGGAGAATAGCATCGTCACCTGACCCCAAGAAGAAGAGTTTTATTTGGGGGCTTCTTTCATCCAATAAGTTTTGAAAAAGAGCCTGGTTCTTTATCGAAGGCGATTGGGGTCACTGCGTTAGTGCTGACCCAGATCAGGGTCTCCCAGCAGCATGTGTGCCTCGCCACTTCATGAAGCCAGGTTAGCATTATTTCCATTTTAGTTGTATGACTTTTGCTATTATTTCATCCTGATTAACTCGTGTTTTTGTCAGATACGTGGAACGAAGGTCCTTGGCTTATCGAAGATGAGGTGGAGAGAGTGCTCAAAGTGGTTACTACCGACTTAGACGTTCGTGGTAGCCCAACGTTGTATAATGATCAAGCGTTGGTCGGTCACGCCTTTCCCGCCTTTAAATTCTCATCGCTGGCTTATCCTGCCAATTATTCTCGCGGTAAGTTTCATTTTGGCTACCCATATCTCCTTTCAACTAACATTTTTCATTCTTGTTTCTAGTACAAGAGAATGATCTTGTGTGTAATCGGTGGGCGTGTGAAATAAAAGACGTTTGTACAACTTCACGCAGGGAAGTTAAGAAGTGTGTTGGTGAACAGATCGCGCCTCTCGACAACAAGGATGGCATGGGTCCACCCCCGTTGATGGAGAGAAAAGTGACCAGGACGTTTTTGAAGCATACCAAAATGAGAGGTTACAAATAGAAAAGTCCTGCGGGCGGTCTACCTCCGATTAGGGTTAAGAGGGTTGTCATATGTTCTGATAGGAAAAAGTAGTCATTCCTCCCTAAGTGGTGGCCGTGTTGTTTCCTCCCCCAAATGCCGGAGTTGAGAAGGTGTTGAGATAAAAGGGAGTAGTGCAGTTCCCATTTTTGAGCCGAGAGGAATTGAACGCAACATCGGAGAGGGATGTGCCTATCGGGTCGAGGAAGAAGTATCTGCTCGCCTTTAAGAGGTGAGTAAAAGAAGAAGTGGAACACCTTCTAGGTTGATAGAGGTAGGGCAGAAGCGTAAGTCTACTGCCATTTTCACTGGCGATGAACCTCATTGAATTAGGCGTTTCTTAAAGAAAATGGCCTTTGCGGTGGTTTCTATGAGTTTCGTGCCTCTCTTCCAAATGCCATAAGGGAAAACACACTGCCCCCTCCTTTAACTGAGCAAGAGAGGTATGTTCCAGGCGAGGACTTTGAAGGCTCGACGGGTGATGGTTTGCGGCCAAGGTCCAGCCGTAGGGGCAAAAATCTTTCTGATGCTAGGGCGACTGAAATTGCTTATGTGGATAAAACGTCTACCCCAGATGTTTTCGTCTTTCCTGCATTAGGAGGTGAAGAATCTGGTACTCGGGCAGATGATCCTCCCCAAGCTGCTCCCCTTTCCGCTTTTGACATTCTGGCAAGGGCGACTGCTGGGGAGTTTTTATTGAAGGATTGTGTCAGCACCGAGCAGGTTTTATCGGATTCCTTGGAGCGCTAAGTTCGTTCGTTTATGGACTTCTCTGTTTTGGTAAGGGCTTATTTCTCATCCGAGCATTTCTTTATTTATCGACAATGTTATAATTGTTTTTCTTTTTAACATTTTCTTTTAAACATTGACGCTGCTGCGAAAGAAAGAGACGCTGCCTTTCGAGAGAGGGACGCCTTGGCGAAAGAACGAGATGCTCCGTGAGAGCAAGTTGCAGCCTTGGAGGCCGAGAAACTCGACTTATCTTCAGAGAAAGCAGAAGCCGTTTCATCCTTAACTGCTCGTATTGGTGAGTCATATAGGGGAGGGATGAAATGAGTGATAAGCTGATTTCTACATAATTGCAAAGGTAGGAGCTACTGAGCAAGATGAAAGATTATGAAGTAGCAATAGAGGGGGCGAAGATTGAATTAGATATTCGAGCAGTGGATCAATACAAGAGGTCTCCGGCTTTTGTTGCCTTAATGTACTAGAAGTACGCTAATGGTATGAGGGAGAGCCTCGCCTTTCTGAAGAGCGATATAGATCGAAAACTAGTGGAGAAACTTGAGGCGGTCATTCTGGAGAACGAGCAAAGGGTACTTTAGCTAAGAATATGAAGTTATGGCGAGCGCATTGTCGGATGGTGAAACTTCATATTCTGAATATGCATACAGAAGTTGCCCCTAAAGATGTGAAGCACACTTATCATGCCACTAATAAGGGAGGGACTCTCATTCTCGATCGGGCCATTGACGAGGGACCTATGCAAGGCGAGGACTATACTCTATTTACATCTGACAGCTATGAAAACGCTGCCTCTCACTACAATGGATGCAACTGAGAAGATCTTTCCTTCAAAGAAGGATACCTTTTCAGACGGGAAGGTCGTCGGTGAGAGTTCCTGTTAGGCAGATTATGATCGTTTAAGAGCTTCTAATCTTCTTCTGTTAGGCTGTGTAATTCTTGTAACTATATCTTTACACATATATATTTACTACTTTTATTTCATATGCATTTGAATGAAATATTTCTTTTGTTGCATGTTCTTTTCCAGTGATTTCATTGATTTATTCATTAATCATCACTTTATAATCATAGTTAGAATTATGATTATTCTATAGCGACTAGGTTTGCTCTTCTGGCTCTAATCATAAGTTATAACAAGATTCAAATGGTAGACTCAAGATTTTAATGAGACGTAAATCATCTTGTTTTTTTTGGCATTTCACAACCTTGAATTACCACATATGGTTAGAGGAAAGATTCTTAGGGTTTAATGCTTATAAAATGTTGAATTCTCTGATTAGAATTTGTTCTCGTCCCCAAGTTATAGAGAGAGAGAGTTACAAAACTTGTCTCCTACTCGGTTTAGTTCTGAGGGCGTGGTCGCCACTAGGTTTTAATAGAGAGTTTGGGAACTTATCTCGAACCCGATTTAATGCTGAGGGTGTGGTCGCCACCAGGATTTAAAAGAGAGTTTGGGAGCTTATCTCGAACTCGATTTAATTCTGAGGGCGTAGAGTTTGGGAACTCATCTCGAACCCAATTTAATTATGAGGGCGTGGTCGCTACCAGGTTTTAAGAGAGAGTTTTGGAATTCATCTTGAACCCAATTTAATTCTAAGGGTGTGGTCGCTACCAGATTTTAAGAGAGAGTTTGGGAACTCATCTTGAACCTAATTTAATTCTGAGGTTGTGGTTACCACTAGGTTGTAAGAGAGAGTTTGGGAACTCATCTCGAACTCGATTTAATTCCGAGAGCATGGTTGCCACCAAGTTATAAGAGAGAGTTTGTAAACTCATCTCGAACCTGATTTAATGCTGAAGGCGTGGTTGCCGCCAGGTTTTAAGAGAGAGTTTGGGAACTCATCTTGAAACCGATTTAATTTTGAGGGTGCGGTCTATTTGTGTTGAACTTGTTTCCATCGCCTTCAGTTTAATAATCAGGACCTCATTGTCTTTTGATTTTGAGTCCCTTTCTTTTAAGGATAGTACAAATTTTAGATATTGTGCATTCCACGGGTGGGCTATAGTGCCTCCATTTGGTCGGCAATCTTGTACGTTCCATGACTGGCTTGTCCGACAATCTTATATGGCCCTTCCCATTTATTTGCTAGGGATCCTGCCGACTTGTCTTTAATATTCAGCGAGACCCGTCTTAGCACCAAATTGTTGATCTGGAATCTTCACCCTCTCTTACTTTGGAATTATAATCCTGGTGACCCTTTGTTGGTACATCGCATTTCTTATTTGTCGCGCTTGTTCTCCAGCTCGTCTAGATTTAGTTCCAAAGTTGAAACATTTTCTTCTAGGTCATATAGGTGTACCCGAGGTAAGGGAATTCTCATCTCTATAGGAATAACAACTTCTATCCTGAAAGCCATGGCGAAAGGAGTTTCCCCAGTAGACGTCCTTGTGGTCATCATGTATGCCCAAAGGATCTCGGGCAATTTCTCAGCCCATTTCCCTTTTTTGGAATCTAGCTTTACTTTGATTGTATGTTTAATGATCTTGTTTATGGCTTCAACTTGTCCGTTGGTTTGGGGATGAGCTGGTGATGCATAGTAGTTTATGATTCCCCACTTTCTGCAGAATTCTAAGAATTTCAGATTGTCGAATTGTGTGCTGTTATAAAAAATAATGGTAGCTGGGACTATTAGGATTATGCTCAATAGCAAGAGTGTAATGATGTATTTGACAATCGATCTCATATAAATAAAAGTGATTTCTATTTTAACAAATCTTATAGCAATTATATTAATTGTCAAAAGTAAATAATCATAAGGTCAAGAGACTATGTGAAACAAAAGAATTGTTCGTACATCTGGATATGTATGAGGTAGACACAATTCTTTAGTTAATCTCGAATACGCATTCACAACTTAAGATATAAGGTTGGACGCCTTTATTTTGTTAAAGTTTTAGATTCTTTTGTTAGCATTTGAGCGGGATCAAATATGATATGATGAGTCTAAAATCATCGAAGTGTCTTTGGATGAAAGAATCTAGTGCACTAGGTGCATTGAATAGGATCACTGTAGAAAACTTTATCCGCAACCGTCAGTGGATAAAAGTATTCAACTGAGACAATCGAAGAGTCTATCTGAATCCTGAGATAAATGATGGACTTATGGTTACACGCGTTATCATTTAAGCTGTCAATGAGTACGATTATATCGCATAGTCTATCCTCGATGGCTTGGTGGTATTCACGTGTATATCGATAGAGGACATCATTTATAGAAATAGACATCGTGACTGCATTTAGCAAATGTTAGTAGAATACCATCATATGAATGTTTTGAGGTATTGGATATTTAAATCTTTATGTAAAGTTTTCAATAGTGGTTATTGAAACATGATTTCTAGACAAGTCAAAAGATCCAAGTTCGAAAACATGGTCATATGAGTAAATATGGTAACTTGGAAAACTATAGACGGTCTATGAGCTCTTGGCGATTACTGGTATTTTTCACGAGGATACATTTTCTCCATTTAGGCTGTCTAGGGTACAAATTAGTATGCTCACTTATTCTATCTTTATTTAAGAGTTCAATTTTAGTTCTTTAGTGGAATGAACTAAAATTAATGGATCGGATCTAAGTGAATCATTTGTTGATTGTGATTAGGTTATGGCTATTGGAGCTTAAATTTAGATAGCCCGCCAATATCCCCAATCTACACGAACTTAAGTAGATCATTAGTTACATACTACCGGATCATTTATTTGATCCATCTTATGGAATTGATTTTGGAATTCTTTCCAAAAGTTTTGAGAGATGCGTTTTTGTGTTCGATTAAGACACGCGATAATTCGTTGAAATACTTGGGATGGGCGGTTAAGGGTGTGTGACTCCTTGGGCGGCCCTAAGGGATGTTTTTAACATCCCGTGAATATATTAATAATATAATTAACACATTTAATTAAATGTGGCTGTTAAATTATATTAAATATATTTATTTAAAGGCATGTGGACTTGTTTCTTTTTGTAAGAATGGGTCTAATTCACATGTGAACTTTTCGTGGAGGTCCAATGAGATTAATAAAATGGAAAAATAAAATTTGGCCCATGCCAAAAGGGGTGGGCGGCAATGGCTAAGTTATTTAGCTAATTATTTTGTTTTATTTTATTATTTAATTAAATGGTAATTAATTAATTAATTAATTATTTAATTAAAAGTCAAAACACTTTTCTACTAGGAATTGGATTTCTAGTTTTCATGCTATTTGTAATAGTATGATAAGTATCAAAAACCTTATTTGATAAGGAGATAAATAAAAGGAATTATTTATCAAATCAAATTAGAAAGTTTTTGATATTTATCAAAAACTCTAAAAGTTGACTATTAGTCACTTTTAGAAAGTTTTTGATAAGTCATTCTAATTCACGATTATCCTTTAATAATTATTGGATAATAGTTTCAAGAGATGAAATAGGATTGAATTCTTGGTTTGATGGTTTTTGGGTGAAACACAAATCCTCTTTATGAGAGGATTCGGCCACCCTATATAAACCACCATGGAGAGTTCGGCTAACACTAATGCTTGGATGCAAGTTTTGAGTTTTTTGTGAGCTTTGAGAAGTCAAGAAAAAAACTCACCATCTCTAGAAAAAGTGTGAGAATTCGCCTGAGAGAAAAGAGAGAAAGAACAACATGTTCTTTGTTCTCTCAAGAGGGTTTTGAGTGACTAATGAAAAAGAAAATTTTTTTGTTTCTCATCCTCAGGTACACAATTCAAACAAAGGGAGCCACACTCCAAGGTGATCTATATTCGTGAAGGATTGGGAGATCTTGCGGTTCATAATCGACGCAACATCAAGCCTCACGTAATTCAAAAGGTATGTTACATTTTATTATATATTTAATTAACTATGGGTTAAGATTGCTCTTTTTTTTTAGAAAAGTTTTTAAAACGTACCAATGCAAAAATATTTGTTTTTGCACCTTCCACTGCGCCGTACTTGCCGTTTTCCCTACAGGGACCCCAAATCTGTAAATAATAAATTTCTTGACAAAGTCCGTGGTATTTTGTTTTCTGATTCTCACGAGGGATTCTGCCTCGGCCCACTTGGTGAAGTAATTGACAGCGACGATGGTACCTAGCCTGTCCTGTTGCTGCTGGCATTAGTCCTAAAAGTTTGATTCCCCGTTGAGCGAATGGCCAAAGGGAGGTAAGGCTCTTGAGTTTCTCAAGTGGCTGTCTGATGTTAGCAGCGATCCTCTGGCATTTGTCACATCTTGATGCTATTATTTTGGCGTCATTGAACATTTTTGGCCGGTAGAAACCTTGGCGCAGGGCCTTATTGTAACACCCCTTGACCTGACCCGTCTGGATCGACCCAGGGAGCGTTACCGGGTTTTCAAAACTTTTCTTAATTCTTTTATGATTTGCAAACCATTGAAAATCATATAAATTGTATTTTAAAAATGTTTTTCTAGTGAGCCCATCAAAATTTTTTTAAAAAAATTTCGGCAGAGTTTCCTTTATTTTTCTGATTTCCCAAAACCTGTTTTTAACAAAACAAATCCAATACAATATAATTTCAACACTTCTGAATCAAATTCTCAAACCAATGCGCACCCTGCCGTTTAGTGCGACTTTCCAATCAGTTTTTAAAATAAAACAGTTCATAATTCATTATTTACAATCCTTTGAAAATGAAAAACAGAATCATAAAACAATTATTTACAAAATATAAATATATAACACAATTACAAATCTCTGTATATGCATGCATATCCAACCATATTATACAACAATATATATATATATATATCTACCCCAGAAATGTGACTCTGCTCCTCTGTCTGCAGCTAACTCCTCTTCAGCCTTTTCCTTCATCGGTATCTCTGTTACCTACGCGCGATAAAAACCGACGTGCTAAGCATATAGCTTAGTGGGTGTACACTAAACTCAATTATCAAAATCATAAAATAATTTCATAGTAAAAATATTACAATGCTAACGTATAATAACATTATAAAATTCAATTCGATCACTGAAAGAAAACATATGAAATCAGGTTAATGAAAGCATTTAAATATAATCAAGATCTCATATGAAATGCAGTTCTCAATTCTTTTCTAATCATTTTACTCAATTCATTCACAATTCTGGCCCTTTGATATACTTAATATACTTCAGGACTGGAATATGGGTCGTTCGACCTCAGTGTCTGTCTGTCGAACATAACTCCCAACCTGAGGACCGGCACTTGGGGCCTGCTCCATCTAAGGGTGGTACATATAACTCCCTACCTTAGGACCGAGTGTTCGGAACCTAGAGAGGTACATATCTCCCTATCTCAGGACGAATCCTTAGGAAGGTACGTGTCTCCCTACACCAGGACGAATCCTTGAAGAGGTACGTGTCTCCCTACCCCAGGACGAATCCTTGGGGAGGTACATAATATCACATCAATATCAATAACGGTGCAGTACTGCTAAATGAACCCAGCTGGTATACCAACCTCCTATATCTATATATATGTCCAAGTATCCTAGGGCCGTTTCAATACAACATTTTCATAATTTTCCACCTTCATATCATTTTATTTCATGTACTTCAAAATCAACAAACTTTATTTCACGATTTTAAACCAAATTCACTATCAAACAATATTCATAAAACAAGTCTGAAAATATACAACTTCACAGAGATTCAGTGATACGAAGATATATATATATATATATATATATATATATATATATATATGCCATAATTATTTCAAGCGATTTTGAACAATATTCGTAAAGGAAGTTTAATTATATAAAATCCGTAAATAAATCTTCAAACTCATTCGATCAAAATATGAAAAGTCATATCAAAACATATAATGAGAATCGTAACTATTTCAGAAACCAGTATACACCAACCTGAATACCGTTTTCTTTTCGACAAATCCGTTTTTCCTTTTCTCTCTTTCCTCCTCTTTTCCTTTCTCATTCTTCCTTTTTCCTTTCCTTTCTTCCTCTTCTCTTCTTCTTCTTCTTCTTTTTTTCGTCTCCTTCTCTTCTTCTTCTTCTTCTTCTTCCTCTCTCTTCTTCTCTTTCTTTCTCTCTTTTTGTTTCTTTTCTTCTCTCCAGTCTTTCTCTCTCCCTTTTCTATTTTTCTGGTTGCTTCCTCCAGCAGCTTCACCGCCCACTTATTTTTTTTTATAAAAATTCGGTTATCGCGACCGCTCATCGCGATCTGTGGTCGCGCTACCTGATCGCTTTGCTCACTGGAGGAATTTCACCGCTTTCATCGCGATCAACTATCGCGGTACCTGGTCGCGTTGCTCATTGCCCAAAATCCACATTTTCATCGCGAGCTAGTCAGCGCGATCCCTGGTCGTGGTGACTGGTCGCGGTGCTCACTGCCAAAAATCACCATTTTTCACCGTGAGCGACTCATCGCGATCTCTGGTCACGGTACTCACTGCTAACTTTTCCTTCTCTTTCATGCGTTCTTTCTGGACTGCTACATCTGGTCCACCTGGAACCCATAAAAATATACATACATTTAATTATATTTTTCACCCCTCAAATTATAAATATTATATGCATATACTCAAAATTAATTATTCGAAATTAGGGATGTTACACTTATGTGCTAAGCTAATCCCTCTAGTGTGATTTCCACATACTCCTTTGTGGATGTCTTCTAAGATTCTCGCAACCTCTTGGGGATTGACACATCTTTGTAGGGCTTCGGTTTTGTCTTCTGGAACAATTCCTAATTCTAAAAACGCTCAGAGGGGTGTCATCTAATTAGACTCGGCGAAAGTTGCTCCTCCAATCTCGCCGGCCTTCAAGTTTTCCACTCCCGGGATCTGCGTGATTTTATAGCCAATGAACCTGCTGAGTGCTCGTCGAGCTTTTTTGAGGTATGCTATCATCCCTTCCTCATTTGCATAGTATTCATTACATATCTAGTTGACTACTAACCGCGAGTCTCTAAAGATCTCAATTTTTTCTGCACTTAGCGCCGTAACGATTCTCAATCCTATGAAGAGGGTTTCATATTCTGCTTCTTTATTGGTGGCTTTGAAGTCAAACCTTAAAGCACATTTGACTTCATCATTTTCTGGCATCGTCAGTACCACTCCAGCTCCACTATCGCGGGAATTGGAGGATCCGTCCACATGAAGTTTCCATAGATATGGTCCTACCGAGGGTTATTGCTTCCGAGCATGCTAGCTTCAATCAAAGGTTCTGTAAATTTCGCAATGAAGTCGGCCACCGCTTGAGCTTTGATTGCAGTTCTCGGCTTGAAACTTATGTCGAACTCGCTCAGCTCTATTGCCTACTTTGTCAACCTCCCCGATACTTCAGGTTTTTTTAAAACATGCTTCAACAGGCAGTTTGTGAATACCTCTATTCGGTGTGCTTGGAAATATGGTCGTAACTTTCTCGCAGCTACAATTAGTGTCAAAGCCATTTTCTCTACATCTGGATATCTCGTCTCCGCGGATATCAAGGCTTTACTAGCATAGTATATCGGCTTTTGTACTCCGTTTTCCTCTCGGACAATTACAGAGCTCTTCGCTGCTGAGGTTACTGATAAATACATATATAGGGTTTCATTATTAAGAGGTTTAGAAAGTATCAGAGCAATTCTGAGGTACGTCTTTAGTTGTTGAAAAGCTCGTTCGCATTATTCATTTCATTATACTCTCTTTGCCTTTCCTGATTGCTTTGAAGAACATGAGGCATTTGTCAGTGGATTTGGCTATGAATCTGCTCAATGCTGCGAGGCATCCAGTAAGACGTTGAAATTCTTTTAGTGTTTGGGGGGACTTCATTTTGATGATGGCGTCTATTTTTTCAGGATTGGCTTGAATTCCTCTTTGATGGACTAAGAAACCTAGGAATTTTCCCGAGGCTATTCTAATACGCACTTTTTCGGATTGAGCTTCATTCCGTATTGTCGTAGGTACCTCGAAGGTTTCTCTCAAGTTATCAGAGTGTTCTTCTGTTGTTAAGCTTTTAGTAAACACATCATCGACGTATACTTTCATCGTTCTCCTTATCTGCTTAGTAAACATTCGATTGACCAATCTTTGGTAGGTTGCTCTAGTGTTCTTCAGGCCAAAAGGCATCACTGTATAACAGTATAATCGTTGATCGATGGTAAAAGCGGTCTTTTCCTCTTCTGGTGAATGCATCTTAATCTGGTTGTATTCGGAATAAGCCTCCATGAAGCTGAGGAGTTTATGACTGGCGGTTACATCTACTAGTTGGTCAATCTTGGGTAGAGGAAAACCGTCTTTTGGACATGCTTTGTTGAGATCGATGAAATCTATACACATCCTCAATTTTCCATTTTTTTTTACACCAGTACTACGTTAGCTATCCAGGGAGAGTAATGGGATTCTCATACTGATCTTGCAGCGAGGAGTTTTTCAACCTCCTCTTTGATTGCCGAGTTTCTTTTGACGTTAAAACACTTTCTTTTCTGAACTACGAGTTTGGCATCCCGACGAAGAACTAGACTGTGTGATATAATGCTAGAATCGATGCTAGGCATGTCAGCATAACTCCAAGTGAATATATCCTTATATTCCTGCAGTAATTGGATCAGGCTGTCTCTGACTCTGATGGTCAGGTTCGAGACAATCTTTACAATCTTCTTCGGCATAATGGCTTTGAGTATCACATTTTCTGTGGGTTCTACATCTTCTACTTCTTCTCTTGCTGTAGGTTCCCTTGGGTCCAAAGAAAACTCCTTTGGAACTTCAGCCACATCTTCTTCTTCTATCTTCACTACCCGCCATCTTTCTTTTTCCTTCTTCAGGTCTTCTCTCCAACATTGTGAAACTTCGTACACGGGGTAATCGATGGTATCTGTCGGATTGGAGATGACGAGTTCTCCATTGATATCGTTTGCTGGGGGTTGTACGTTTTAGTTATGTGGATCCATTGTTTTAAGGTATCCTTAGAGGGAATAGACACAGCCCTCCTTCTAGCGCCAAATTATTGACAGTGAAAATTGGATCATTGAGTCAAAGGTAGTCAAACACACTTCACGAGGCAATAGGGTGTTCAGCCGATGTGCTAAGGTGCTCGGTTACGATGAGAACTTGTGGAAAACATTTTCGGACAACAATGAAACCTGCAATACGAGAAATACTGTTAAGGAGCGCCAGACTTGTGCCGACAATTAAGTTCTGATGATTAAATCAGTTTTTGTAAAAAAGTACCTTTGTAATGAAAATAACAGAGGTATTTGGGTTCAGGGTGTATTCAAAAAGTTACATTATTCTTCTTTTTCGGAGCTATTTATACAAAATCTTTATTCCTCTCTCCATGCATAGTCATATTTTAATAGTAATTATGACTTTTCTGATATGGTATTTGACGGAGACGACTTGTCAAGCGGCTTGGGTCGCTTCACCATCAGTGCTACCGTATTGGCATGTCACAAATTTAAGGGTAGATGCATTTAATACTGTCAGGTGTATTAAATGCATGCTTTTTGACTGATGTCGTATTGATTTGACTTATTCAAGTAGCAGCTTAGATATACCGCCTTATACGTCACTTGCCTGTTATTGCCGAGAATGTCTTCTGCCTTTGAGTGTGATTTTGATGGATCTCTTGGATCCTTGAGGCCCAAAATCTCATATTTGACTCTTTGGCGGGCTTTATAATACGACAGATTAATTCAAAAATCTACTTACAACAATATATATGCTTGACAATACTATTTCAAATGTCGTATTGATTTGACTTATCCGAGCAGCAGCTCAGATATACCGCCTTATACGTCACTTGCCTATTATTGCCGAGAATATCTTCTGCCTTTGAGTGTGATTTTGATAGATCTCTTGGATCCTTGAGGCCCAAAATCTCATATTTGACTCTTTGGCGGGCTTTATAATACGACAGATTAATTCAAAAATCTACTTACAACAATATATATGCTTGACAATACTATTTCAAATGTGGAGTTATTTAGATATTTATAGATTAGAAATAAGTCATTTTTTATATGTGGAAAACACATGAAATTATTTTTAGTGACACAAAAATTTAATTTCAATGTCATTACTTTCATATTTTTCTTGTATTTAGGTCTTTCATATATGATTAGAAATAGTTTTATCATGTCAGGTATCAATTTTCGATAGCAGTCTTAAATTATATGAGTAGTAGTAGCTAGTTATACTTGTATGATCCTCCCGTTATTGTTCAAAAAGTCTTGCTTTTGAATCTCACTAATATTAGAATAAATAGGTAAAAAGGGTATAAATCAACATAGAATTAAGAAGAAAAAAGAAAATAATTACATTTATAATGTAATAATGAAGGGGCAAAAACCTTCAAAAATTAATACTTTTCTTTTAAACAATTAAAAATAATTTAGGGTTCGGAAAGGGGACATGACTCGAATTCACAATCTCAATAGTGTAGATGTAAGGAATATATTACAGGACCAACTTTAAGTGTCTTCAATCAGTACTTTTTTTTTTTTTTTTTAGTGGAAGAAACAGTTTAAAAAAGAAAAAAAAAAAAGGCTAACAAGAACACTGGTTATCAAAAACAAGAACATCACGAAGACCTATAGCAAAGTCTTTCATCCAACTACAATCTGTCTAAGTTAAGACAAAAATGAGCTAATTTATGGGCAGCTCTATTAGCTGAATGCAGAACAAACTGGATACAAGAACCTGAATAATACTTTAACAGCTCAAGGATATCAAAAATCACCAACCTAACTTCAGAGAGAAAAGGAGCACCACAATTGATAGCAGAAACAACAACTATGGAGTCAAATTCAAGAATGGCTGGGACTAAATCCCACTGCTTAGCAAACTGCAAATCATGGAGTATGGCCAAAGATTCAGCATGCAAACCAGCAGCCACTCTGTGAGTTTTCGAAGCCACCACCGAGCCCGAATGATCACGAATCACAACCTCCTCACCCCATAAATGCTGGCATTAACACTAGCATATGTATTGATTTTAAACAAGTGCCTAGGAGGGGCAGACCATCTGACCTACTGCTGCATTGCCTGGCTCAGCACAGAACAATTAGTAGCTCTATACTCCTAGAGAAAATCAAAGGCCTAGTTGACAACATGCTCAATAGCCAGTGGAGGGAGGGAATGCACCACCCTATTTCTATTAAACCAGACCCTCCACCACACAACACAAAGAGCTTCAACATCCTGCTGCAGCAGACTGGAGGAACAAGAGAGAAAAAGATCCGAAAAATGGAAAAGGCCAGCAGAAGAAAAACCCTCCATAAACGGAACAGAAATGCGAACCTGTTTGAGAGCTTTGCAACCCTAAAGGGCATGGACCACAGATTTATGGTGGACGTGGCAGACTGGACAAAGAACATCAATAGGAATATGATGATTAGCTAAGCAAATCATCGAAGGGAGCCATTGGTGGCAAGCTCGCCAAATAAAAATATTGAACTTTGTTGGAAGTTTCAGCCGCCAGATGTATTTCCACCAAGACTCCATCGAGCTCAACCCAGAACATCCCGCAACTGAAGAGAGTTTTAGAAAAAATTTTGATTATCGTATAACATGCGGAATTGGGTTTCAAAATTTTTTCTTATATTGAAAACCCTTTTTCAATCAGATCTTCCGAGCTATGACCCGCGGTCTGACAACTTGTGTGTGGGCACATCACGGCAAGAGATGGAGGTCACGTAAAAAGAACGTCGGCCGAATCCTGCAAAAGAGGGGAGAGTCAGAAAAACTTTTTTTTTTTTCTCTTTTCTTCTCTCTTTGGTGGCCGAATTATCTTTCTTTTTCACTTGTGTGTTCGGTTAGGTTTTTTTTTTTTTCTAACTATATAACATTTATATAGTAGTCCTTTAGGGTTTTAGTTTGACCAAGTCAAAATAGGATTCTAAATCCTATTTATTTTTAGTCTCCCTAAAGACTTAAACCTGTGACCTTTTGAACTATTAAAATAATCTAATTATTTTAATTCTTTTGTCCTAGTCATTATTTAATCACATGATCTCATATTTAATAAATAGAATTAATAATTCATAATTATTAATTTCTGTTGTTTTATTAAATATTTAATTAATTAAATAATCACATTATTTAATTATTATCTTTTATTTAAATCATATTACTTTCGTAACATTATTAATTGGACCATCCAATTAATCTACCGTGACCCTCGTTACCAATAACCATAAGGGCTAGCAAGGGGACCTAATGGACCCACAGTTTTGAGCTCCAATAATACTTAGTAATATTAATTAAAACTCTTTAATTAATATTTCACGATTATTAACCTGGGAGTTATTCCACTAAAGACCCGAGGCTGCACTCTCAGAACTATAGACGTGTTTATACAATCTGAAGTCTCAGTGTTCATTGATATAGCTAATTGCATATAGTGTGATCCTCCACAAATAGTTCATAACTAGAAGCTAGGTCATAAAGTCTGTTATACCCCTCTAAAAATTTCTTTTCCTTTAAGTACCATTGATTCTCTAATAAACAATTAAATCCTGTCTTCCTCACGGAAGAAGGAGCGTGCTCATAATCGTTCAAGCCCCGAATCAACCCTTAAGGGAACTACTCATCTACTTTAATAAAGAAGAAGTGGATTCCACTATTGTGTTCAAACCTTCCCAGCCACAAGCCAAACCAGTAACTCCAAGATACGGAGGTATTGGTCGAGATTCTCATCAACCTCACTCATAGTAAATCAAAAGCTACGATCCAACCTGAAGGAGTCGATAAGACACTTAGGATTAAGATCACCTATAAATAGCCATTATTTATCGATTATATATGAATCTTATCTACTAAGAGATCTTGGTGAGAGATTCATATAAATCGTGGCCTAGTCCTATATGATCTCATTATATAAGGTGCCTCCATTCTCATGTCAACTACATGAGCGGTCTAGGATAAGACCACCGTACTTTACAGAATGGACTGCAGCAGTAGATCAATCACAAACAAGGTATCCAGCTTTGTTCGCTTTCTACGGACTCTTTAGATTGCACGTCTCAAAGTGAATCCTCTCTGTATAGGACCATCATATACTCATTATGAGATTACATCTTACAATCTAGGATGTTCTTGCACAATATGAATGTATTACTGAATATAATACATTTATAAACTTAAATGATAATCTGAATAATTCTTATTATTGTCTTTAACCATTTACAATTACAAGCTTTAGGGCATAAATCCCAACAGCAACATCCCCTAAGAGACACCCCACTCTATAGCCGCTCTTCACCGAATACTGCCCCAAAGGATCATAGTGTCAAATTAACGAATCCTCAACACCAACAGAAGACGGAGGGATGCTAAGGATGGTGGCAGCATCATCTGTAAGAAAAACTGAACAGACCAAGACTTCATTCCAGCCATCCGAATCAGATTTCAGGTTATCAACCGAGGCATCCAAATCAAGCACCGGAGGAAAGTAAGGGCTGAAAAGTAGAGGGTCGAGGCAGCTAGCGATCCAAATAAATTCTCACCAACCTTCCATTGCCTAACCGCCAGCGCACCCCTAAGTCGAAGATGCCTTTTCTATACATTAGGCTTTTCTAAAGAAACGAGTCTGAACCACGCACCTTGGCTGAGAGGAAGCTACTATTGGCAAAGTATTTATTTTTGATAACCCTCGCGGCTAGAGAGGAGGGAAAGGACACAAGCTTGGCTAACAAAGCCCTATTGAAGACTGCCAAGTTCCAGAAACCCAGCCCACCTTCTGCTTTGCTAAGGTAGAGACGATCTCATCGACACCAATGGATTTTGTGAGCTCTATCGCCATCGCCCCACCAGAAACGAGCACATAACTAATGGAGTTCCATAACCAAGGAGAGGGGAAGCTTAAATTGGGACATGGAGTAAGTGGGGATCGACTGAACTACTACTTTCAACAAAACCTCTTTGCCACAAATGGAGAATAATTTGTGCTAGGAACCTTTTAATTTGTCCCACACTCGGTTACGGATAAAGTAGAACAACTTTGATTTGTTCCTACCAACCACACAAGGGAGCGCCCAAATAACGTTCATGGCAGTTAACGAGGCGTACTCCAATAATTCGAGCAAGATTAAGCGCAACTGAAGAAGAAACTTGCTTGCTAACACACAAGGCTGACTTATTAAAGTTCACAACTTGGCCAGAAGCAGCTGAGTAGCAATCAAGAACACGACGAATCACTCTACAATCAGCCGCTGTGGCACTAGAAAATAATAAACAATCGTTGGCAAAAAATAAATGCGTACTTTTAGGCCCCCCATGGCTACAACGTAGACCCGCTAAAGAATCCAAACTCTCCTCTTAATGCAAGAGACTAGATAAACCTTCAGCATAAAGAATAAAGAGGTAGGGTGAGAGAGGATCTCCCTGACGAAGGCCCTTGGAAGGCTTTAGCTGACCACACACCGCCCCATTAATAAGAAAAGAGAAAGTCACCGAGTTCACACATTTCATGATACGACCAATCCAATTCGGAGAGAAACTAAGTCGCAGCATAATAGCTTCTAAGAACCCCCATTCCACTTGGTCATATGCCTTGGACATATCAAATTTCAGAGCAAAAGCCCCAGATTTTCGATAAGATCGGTTCTTAATAGTGTGCAAACACTCAAATCCCACAATAGCATTATCAAAAATAAGGCGCCCCGGGATGAAAGCGCTTTGGGTGTCCGAGATAACTTCAGAGAGGACCCCACGAAGACGATTAGCGAGCTCGTTAGCAATAATCTTATACAACACATCGCAAAGAATTATCGTTTGAAAGTCTGTCATGCGAACCGGTTGAGCAACCTTAGGAATCAAGGTAATGAGAATGCTATTGAAATGATCAATGGCAGCCCCTTCGTTTAGAATCTGGAGACAAATCCTGGTGATGGAATCCCCAATAATACTCTAGTTCTTTTGAAAAAATAAGGCGGGCATCCCGTCCAGCCCAGGTGCCTTGGTGGGGAACATACCAAACAGAGAAGATCGCACCTCATCACTGGAAAAGCGGTGCATCAAGGATTTGGGAATTCGCCTGGGATAGGCGTGGCTGGATACTACGAAGTCTTCTTTATGCAATCATTTGTGGGCCTATTTGATGAAATATTTTTGGAAAAATACTGCCCAATAATGGACTCTACCTCACTGCCACCCTCACACCACACACTCTGCTCATTTATCAACCTTTAATAGAGTTTCGGGCCCTTCGTACAGAGGCAGTACAGTGAAAGAACTGAGTGTTCTTATCACCACACTTCAGCCATTCAATCCGGGACCGCTGTTTCCAATAGATCTCCTCCTTCGCAAGCAAACAATCAAGATCAGATTCAATCTTACGGATAACTCTCCAAGATCCAGGATGGACATCTACGGAAGCGTTCATAAGCTCTTCTTTTTTATACTGAATACCCATTTTAGGTCTTACATTCTGCTACTTCGATCACCAGTTGAAGTTTATCTGCACATTGATTAATACGACTAACAACGGTCCTGAAGCCTTCATAGGAATCCGCAGACTCCCAGACCTCTTTGACAATATTCTTACACTCTTCCTCCTCAGCCCAACACACCTCAAACTGGAAACGACGAGAATGATGGCCATCAAGAATCGAGGCCCCAGAATTAAAACCAGTACCAAAATCAACCAATACAGGCCTATGATCAGAATGCCAAAACCCAGATGAGAGACCCGCACCATCGAGAAAAGAAGCTTCCAATTAAGATTACACATACATCGGTCAAGCCGTTCTTGAATAAAATCAGCCCCATCACGACGATTGCTCCAAGTGAATTTCGGCCCGACAAAACCCAAATCTTCCAAAGAACAGCTATCTAGAGCCCGGCGAAAGTTTGACAGAAGAAAATTGGTTCGAGGATTCCCTCCCTGCTTCTCACTCCTGTCTAAGATCTCATTGAAATCTCCAACATAGATCTAAGGGAATTGGAACAAACCTGTGCAATCGGTTCAGCAAGATCCACTGTATGAATCCGTTGGGATTTCTCTAGGTGGCCGTAGACACCAGAAAACCTCTACACTTTGTCCTGATGAGATGGGACTTTCGTATCGATGTGGAACTGAGAGAAGGACAGCAACTCGACAATAGCATTCGAAGACCATAGTAAGCACAACCCCCTTCCGCTATGCCTATGCCTATGCCTATGCCGATCTACAACAAGTTTACCTATGAATCCAAGCTTCACACGAATATTTTCCATCACCATACTATCCAGCTTTGTTTCCAACAAGAACATTAAATCGAGATGGTAGTCCTGTTTCAACTTAAATAGGACGTTGAATGCCCGAGTGCTTACCAGCCCCCAAGCATTCCAGAGGAAGATTTTCATTGCATCCGGCTGGCTGGCTGAACCCGACTTGCCGATATCTTATGATTAACCACACTATCATCTTCCACTATCTTCAATTTCTTCAAATTGTCACTTATTAAATCAGATGCCACAGCCCTTTTGCCCAACAAAATCTCACTTGAAGAGGGAGAAAGTCTTTACCCCTAGCCATACATTTCCAGTGAGTACATTTACTTTTCACTACTTGGATCGCATCCACATTCATTGGACCCAGTCCTTCATCAGCTAGAATAATAGTTTTGTTAGGCCCACACCTCATATTGTTAAGCCCAGCCACACACTCCTCATTAGATTGGATCCCACTGCCCCCACTAGCTTTTAGTTATGGTTGATGGGTGTAAATTTGAATAAACAAAAAAATATAAAAAATCATGGGTCCCTGTAGACAAGATTTAGTGATTATTGTAAGTTTGCGAATAATGAAAGACCAGTTGTCATTCTTCTTATCTTATATAACTTGTGGAGCAGCCAGTGTCATCATTTTATTATCACGCGAAAACGTGGACAACAATAGAACGTTTGGCACAATGTTACCTACTGCAAGTCTGATTAGGTGACCAAGGAACGTGCATGAATGACCCTTCCTTAGAAGGACTGGGCTGTCTGAAATGAGCTGTCTGAAAAAAGCTGTCTGTTGTTTATGCGAATATTTTTTATAAATGATGGCCGTAAAAGATGAGACATGTCGGAACTCATATCTCACGAACAGTTGATAACATTATTATTGTGAGTTTCGTGTAAATGAAGACAATTTATTATAACACAGAAATTATTTTATATAAATTTAGTTTTGATATTAAATTATTAGACAGACAGGTCTCTCCAATTATTACAATTAATGTGTGTTAGAGTGCATTTGTGGTTGGTGTAGTTTCACAAATAGTCACTTATTCATGAGATTGAACAAAATTTCTCAAAATCCACCTCATCCTAATTAATCAATATTATAATAACCATATCCTTTATTAACTAACACTTATACGTCAAACAACTAACATGCATGCAAAGCATATTATATATTAAATCAATATGTGTGAGGTGTTGATATCTCTGTGTGTTTAGGTCATGCATGTATCCTTTAATCTTGATAGATTCCAATTATTAACGTGCGAATTTGGTTAACACAATAAATAGTAAATACAATGATTAAGCAATTAAAATAAGATTGAAGACACAAGATTTTTAAAGTGGTTCAGCTGAAAATCAAAGCTTACATCCACTATTATGATATTACTTTTTAGCTCTCACTAAGAGTTTTCTCTCGAAAATTGTTACCCTTATACCAGTAACGATCTTTCCTTTTTATAGTGTTTAAGGGATGGATGTCATTACTGGTTTATATTAATCAAATCACTAGAAATCAGGGAAATAATAATATCTCTAATTATTATAATTAAATCCGGAATATAATCAGTAAAAATCAAGAAGTAAATACAAATTTGAAGGTGATCAACTAATGTGATCAAATTCCTTAAATCATGAGATTTTCCCTTATCTGGAAAATACGCTTCGAACTGAGTGATTGCGAGCTGGAGCTAAACTGTTAGTGAGATGAGAGGTGACGGTCTTTATAGCTCGCTTGGAGTTTGTAGCTCGTTTTGAATTTAAGGAGTTTAATCCATTTTTCACATTCTCATAGTTAGAACTTGTCTGCTACCTCGATTTCATCAGCTTTTCCAGCCCGTTGGGCTTCGTTAACTTCTCCAGGCCCATTGGGCTTTGTTGACTTTTTCTAGGCCCATTAGGCTTAATGAAATTATACGCATAACATTAGTCCCCTAGCTTTTAACTCGATAACATTGTGATAGAAGCTGTGATGAGCTTTAACGGATTAGCGACTTGCTAGCTTGATCTGGACTCCTATTTCGATCTTGGTATGCCGTGGGTCGCTGTGCCAGGTCACTATGACGGTTTCCATTATGGTTAGTGGCTGCCATCATGTCAACTGTCACGTCTCATTAAATGCGTTTAATGCGCACATGCCATTAGTAGCAGCCCTTTGGGTACCCCACGAATCCCAAGATTGCAACCTAGTCGCTGGTCTCCACCACCTCATCATTATCTCAATCTAACGGTTAGGGGATTAAGGTATAAATGAGGATTTCCACACTATTTCCCTCATAATTCAGAATTTTGAAAAAGCAACAAAAGTGAAAACCATTTCTCTCTGAAACTTCAAACTCCTAACAGGTTCTAAAGACTCTGTTTCCGGTGACAAAGGCTTTTTCCGGCGATTAATCAACGGCTCTACTCATTTCTAACTCTGCACTTTGATTACTATAGTGAGTTTTCTACGAAGTTTCTTCTTTCTCCTTTTCTTTAATTGCTTTTGAGTCAGTGTGTCTTTTCTTCAAATTCTTGGTCTTTTTCTGATTGCCTGCAAAATTGGGAATCTGATCTCGTGTCTTGACCTTTCTTCCCCCTACTGAGTCCAAAACGACCACAACCTAACGACGTTTCTGATTCAAGTCTTAGGTCGCTATAAACAATAGGGCTATTCTTGTCAACTCCACACTGCTAACTCGTAGGTTTACTTTTGTGCAGATGTCTGGCTCGAGCAATCAGAAATGTCGGGATCTTAAGGTTGGTGGGATGATTCCTCTAGCTCGGAGTAAGGTGCTCTTATGATTCTCGATAGGGCTCTTAGGGATAATGCGAAATTTTGAACTGCGAATGCTTCGACCTTCGGCCAAGCGGATACTAGGCCGCCTAAGAGAACAAGTGCAAGGACAGTTATAGTGGTGAAGGTCACTGATGATTAGGAGGAGTGCATGGAGGATGTAGGCGGTGTGGAGGTAGGGGTCAACCTTCTATGAGGTGCGTTTCGTAGAGGGTCACAGCGAAGGAGTGAAATCTTCTCGTCAGCTCGTTCCATCATCAATAAGGTAGACCTAATGTGCTTCGTAAAGGCTTTCAATATCTCAAAGGGATACAAGCTGTTTGTCCCAGCTCCATCAGATAAAGCTGCTTACCCTCATCCGAGCTATATGGCAATAAACCAGCAACACCTGCAGACCGGGTTGAGATTTTTATTTTCCAGCTTTTTCATAGATATCTGGAACCTTCTGGAGCTCGCTCCATTCCAGCTCTCCCCTAATTCTTACTCTCAGCTCATCTTTCTCTACCTCATGTTCAGGAGGCATGACGTTCCTCCACCAAGCGACAACATAATTAGATTCTGCTTTACCTTAAAGAAGAATCCAGCTCCTAGGAATGCACCTGAGGGGGCTTTACATGATGAGATCTATTACCTCCCACTGCGAGCTAACAAGTACAGGGAGCTGCTCTCTGACACTAAGTCAAATGTGGGGCTCTACAAGATATCTTATTTCTTTGTTAAGGGTTCTAAAATTAGGCTGATAAAAAATAAGGGCTTTGTGCTCAACCCTCGTAAGTACAACTCGTATAACGTTGATAAAATTTGTGTTCACATGTATACTTATATGCTCATTTTCTTTTAATCTTTCCTTTTAATTTGCATGTGGTACAAGCAAGAACCCCAAGATATACAACGAGGAGAAGTCCGTTCTTGACGCCCTCCAAGCCCTGCTCTCAAAGAATAAAAAGGAGCTCACAAAGCAGAAGATGATAACTAAAAAGCTCCTCGTAGACTTAAAGCTTGCCCCTGACCCGAAATAAGTATAACTGCTTGAGGTTGAACAAGATATACAAGAGAAAGCAGAGCCACAAACTGCGAGCTTTGAGGACGAAGAAATTGAACCTGACGAGCAGGGTACTTAGCAACCAAAGCATAAACAGTAACAGTAGCAGCAACAGCGACAACAACAATAACAACAACAACAACAGCAACAACAGTAACAATAACAACAACAGCTACAACAACAACAACAGCACCAACAACAACAACAGCACTAGCACCAACACCAGCACCAGAAGAAGAAGAAGAAGAAGAAGCAGAAGATATGCAAAAGCCACACTCAAGAGGGTGGTAAAGACTCTTCCCCTAGCCACTTCTCTGCCTGCAGCAAAGAAGAAAAAGGTCACAGGGGACTCTAGTTATGGCGACCTGCCTTCATTTTCGATAGAGCCTCATCCATCCCTTCCTCCACCTCTCATAGCTCCCCTTGTAACTGATGCTTCTGAAGGTGGGGAGTAGATGAAGGATAAAGGGAAGGAGCTCGTTGTTGAGAAGCAACTCGCTGAAAGGGGATAACCTGCTGAAGGAAGAAGTCGGAACAACGAGGTGATCAACCTCGAAAGCCTCGCTATCACTGCTTCGGCTGCGGACTGGATCCTTGGTCCTACTGCAAGGGAGTTCATTGAGAGGGCTCAAGTCATCGCTGAGGATTTCCTGACGAGGCCTCTGAGCCAATGTATAGAGGAAACTTACGGGGTGAATCTTCGCCAATTCTTTCTTCGATATTCCTACTTGGTAAGTTTCTGTTTGCATCGACCTGGTTATTTTTTTTTATAGTTTCTTACCTCATTTTTTTGAACTTTGCAGTCCACTTTTCTTTCGCATAAGGATTTGCTTGAATACGAGCACGAGACTGAGAAGCATGAAGAGGAGGTTGAGAAACACCGCGAGAAGCTCGAAAAGTATCGCGAGGAGTTTAAAGCCGTAAAGAAGAAGGCTCAGAACTTTAAGGATGAGTTTATCAGCAAGGTGAAGCTCACCAAGAAGCTGATTGAAGAGGCCAACAGGTGCAGAGCTAATGTGAAGGAGCTGGAGAAGACCCTAGAGGATAACAAAGCCAAGTACAAGGGTAAAATCCAGCTGCTGAAGGATTAGGTCGCTCAAGCTGACGATCTTGGCAATGCCAACAAGCTAGTCGAAAAGCTAAAAGGCAACATTGCTAAGAAGGATGAGGAGCTCGCCTAGAAGGACAAGAACTTTGAGGATCGCGAGTAAAAAATAATGAATGATGCCCACGGAGACATCTTCTACAATGTCTGGCTCAAGTACCCCAACCTTGACTACAACTACCTTGGCCCAGTTATGACAGAGTGGATTGAAGTTTTCAAGGGTCAGCTCGCTGAGGCCGAAAAAGCTACGCTGCAATTCGTAAAGGGAGCTTTTAGGGAGCCTTCTGGAAGCGGAGTCACAGAGCAGAAGGGGATTTCAGCCTCAGAGTTTGTAAACCTCGCAGCTCTCATTGCGACTTAGCTGCTCCAAGAAGGGGGGAGCCCCCAGATGCATAGCCTTGAAGATCATTCAGAGCTTCAAAATCCATATAATCCAGGCTAATTTTCTCAGCCTCTTCAACATGATAGGCATCTCCAAGCATGCAGACCTTTATCTTTGGACGAGGAATGTGTGATGATAGCTTTTGATACTAAAAAGGCATGATGCTTCTTGGCAAGCTTTTTAACCAACTTCTTGTTTTTGTTCAGCTTCTTCGAAGCTGAAAATTAAAGCTTCAATGTAATTTCAACAAGTTGTAGTTGCTTCAATTTTCGAGCTGTGAACCCTGTAATTTCATCTCGCTTCGAGTTATCAATTGAATGAATGATTATTTTTTGTTTTCAAGTGATAGTATTTTTTTCTTTATTTGCTTGTCTAAGTAAATACTTAATGCTTTGCAAATAAACATACTTTTAACTTAAAACTTTCAAGACTTTAATAATTGCGACCTTACTAGTTAGAAAGCACTTGACTTTCTTGTTTGTGAGTTTTGCCACCTCAAGTATTTTTATTGACCTCGCTAGTTTGAGAGCTCGCGAGCTCTCAAGTTTACAAGTTTTGCCAATTTCGACACTCAATTTTTTGCGAGGTTTGTCACCTCGAGTATTGATCGGAATGTATTGTTATGATTTTATACCCCTTGTACCTTGTCTTTTAATCTTGTTTTCAAGTAAATTTGGTGGGTTTAATGTGTGTTTTGAGCTTGTGCAAGCCTTAGGTGATTATTAGGGAAGAAATGCCAAATCAAAGTTAGAAGATAAAAAGGAGCGTTTTTTGTCCAGTGCGTGTCGCAACTCAGCTTCGATACTGAGGGTCGCGCCATAAGCGTAGCAAAGAAATTGGTGTTTTCGACCAGTGAGTGTCGCGATCCATCTTCGCAACCAAGGGTCACGACCATGGCATCGCGAAAGAAGTCAAGTTTTGGACTGTAAGTGCCGCGACTCAGGTTTTGCGACCGAGGGTAGCGACACACGATCGCGACGAAGAATCTAGATTACCCAGTGAGTATCACGACCAGCACATCGCGACCTAGGGTCACGGTCGCGATGGCAATGTGAACGCCTTAATTCGTGCGGCTATAAATAGAAGAGAAAGAGGGGTTCGCCCAGCTGCGGGAAAAACACTGTTACAAGGCCAAGTTCATCTCCAAAAGACTAAACCTTCACATTCTCTTGTGTTCTAAGGATCTTAGGCACAAATCTTTACTTAGTTTTCCATTGGAAGCCGTCATTCATCGGAGAAGATGGAGTATAAAGGAGACGAAGTTCTAGCCGGACCAAAGCGGAATCTTCCATTCTTAGTTCTCCGAAATGGGTTATATCATACCCTTTACTTCTTTTGTTGCTTTGATTGTTGTTAGGTGTAGCTAAATTCATAGTTAGGGGGTTAATGGACTAAGATTGAATGTTAGGATTGTAATTGACTATGTAATCTCTTTTATTTATTTCAAGAACTTTGTTCCTAGATACTTTACTTCTATTAATATATAATTCTTGTTGGTTGCACTACGAAAGTCTGATGCATGGATTTTGAATTGTTATTAATAAGAAAATTATAACTTATTTTGAGAAATCATTAGGTTGTAATAGGAAACAATGACTAGATTAATTAAGGCATGAAAGTGCTTAATTAACCTAGGGATTAAAATTAGTATTGGGTTTCTAATGATTTTCACTCTAGGACCAATAAGTGAATTTAATTAGAATTATAACATCAATGCATGACCCATATAATTTGATGTGTCAGTATTAGTAATAATCTATTTCTTTGAAATAACGCACTTCAATTAGTCAATTACTAGACCCTTATCCATGATTAGTACCATTTGACCACCTAACATCTTTCTTCCCATGGTTTAGTTAATCGTTTCTTTACGTTTGATTTTGCAACTCAAAAACCAACTCTCTTGATTTCATTTCCTGTTCTAGTTAGAATCTTTAGTTTTAGTTTTAGTTTACCACCACTTCCTTATGGATTCGACCCTGTACTCACTGTTTTGAAGGTGGAAAACCTTCTCGTTTGCGAGCTCGTTTGATTGACCTCGCTAGTTGGAAAGTAAAAACCTTCTCATTTGCAAGTGTTGCTAATACTTGGAAAATATTTTTTTTGAAATTTTCCATTTTGCATTTGCATGTTGCTTTTTCACCTTTTTCACTTCATCATTCCCTTAGCCCTATAAGGTCGAGAGTAGTTAAAGAGTACACAAGAGCTTATAGAGAAGAATTTTATTGATGTAGTAATCGGAGCTGATACACTTCGTTCTTATAAAAAGCAATACAATAAGAAATCATTAGTAATACTTGCGCAAGTGTTCTGCGTTCCAAGCTTGTGGAACTCGAGCTTCATTGACATTCATGAGGTGGTATGTCCTATTTCTCAGGTCTTCATCCAACACGTAAGGACCTTCCCAATTTGGGCCCAGGGCTCCTTCTTGAGGGTTGCGAGCTCCGGGCAAAATTAACCTTAGAACGAGGTCGCCCTAACTGAACTGCCACACCTTGATCTTCATGTTATAGTACCTGACAACCCTCTGCTAGTACATAGCCACCCTTAAATGAAATCCAACACGCTATAAGAATGGTCTTGGTGCAGATATTATTACAAAATCCAACTGCTGGTTTACTATGTGAGCAAAAGACTGCAGGAAGCTCACATACTGCCTAGTGGTGGCATCAAGGAAACTGCAGCCTTACTTCCAAGCCCACAGTATTGAGGTATTAACCAGTTATCCTTTGAGACAGGTTTTGTAGAAGCCTGATACTTCAGAGAGATTATTGAAGTGGGCAATCGAGTTGGCACAGTACGATTTGGAATACAAGCCACGGGCAGCGATCAAAGGCCAAGCCTTGATAGACTTTGTGGTAGAATTCTCAGGCTTGGAGGAGGAGAATAAACAAGAAAAACCTCAACTAAAAACTTCCACTCCTACCTCCTGTGCTCAAGGATGAACATAAAGAGCTAGAGTTCCCTCTTTGGGAGCTATACGTCGACGGATCGTCATGTGCAGGGATGGGTAAAACTGGTGTTCTCTTAATCAGCTCGGAGAAACACAAAATCCACCACGCGCTGCGATTTAACTTTGCTACATCCAATAACGAAGCAGAATATAAAGCTCCCCTCGCTGGACTATGTTTGGCCAATGAGCTACAGGTGCACACAGTGAAGATCTACAGTGACTCGCAGCTGATTGTGAATCAGGTGAAAAGGAAATTTCAAGCCCGCGGCTCAAAAATGTCAGCCTATCTACAGAGAGTCAGCGAGCTCATGGAAAATGGCATGCCATCTAGTAGATTCTGCGAGCTCAGAACACACATGATGATACTCTAGCATGCCTTGCGACCACAAAAGATACATATTTGTTTAGTGTTGTGCCAATGGAGCACCTACCAGAGCCAAGTGTAGTGACCAAGGAGGTCGCTATAGTGATCGAACCTCGCTAAACTCGTGGATGAACCTCATTATTAACTACCTTACAAGCGGGATGCTACCTATAGATAAGAACGAAGTTCGACGGTTGCGGATATTGGCAGCAAGTTACGTTATCTACGATGACATTCTGTTCAAACGGGGATTTGTCACTCTACTGTTGCGATGTGTAGACGAAGAGGACGTTGTTCCCATCCTCAATGACATTTTTGTGTGGTAACCACGCTGGGGGGGCTTTCCCTAGCTCACAAAGCACTACACCAAGGTTTTTACTAGTCCACGATGAAGCAAGATGTTGTCGACAAGATGAAGAAATGTGACAAGTGTCAGAAGTTTGCCAACATACCTCGAGCTCCCTCAGCCCTACTACACTCAATGGTTAGTCCCAGGCCGTTTGTGATATGGGGAATGGATTTGATTGGGCCACTACCTGTAGCCCCCTGTAATTGCAAGCACCCAGTAGTAGCAATGGACTACTTTACAAAGTGGGCAGAAGCCGAAGCTTTCAGTGAGATTTCAAGAGCAAAAATTGAGAATTTCGTGTGGTAGAATATTGTGTGCAGGTTCGAGGTCCCTAAGAAGATCGTTACAGATAACTGCACATAGTTTGAAAGTCAGAGATGCAGGTCGTTTTGTGAAGACCTCACTATAACCAAGAGTTTTTCTACAGTTGATCACCCACAGGCAAATGGGCAGGTAGAGGTGGAAAACAAGATTATCAAGCATACTTTGAAAACAAAGCTTGAAGGGAAAAATGGGGCTTGGGCAGATGAGCTCCCAAATGTGTTATGGTCTTATAGGACTACAACGAGGAGTACTACAAGAGAAATCCATTTTCCATGGGGTTTCTCTTGTATTTACTTAATAATTAAAGCAAGCAAATAAAAGAAATACTAACACTTAATAATTAAAACAAGTATTCATTCAATTGAAGCTCTAAACGAGCTAAAATTACATTGAAGCTCAAAACGAGCATAAATTACATTGAAGCTATAAACAAGCAGAAATTACATTGAAGCTCTAAACGAGCTGAAATTACATTGAAGCAACTACAACTTACTGAAAGTAAATTGAAGAAGGTGTGACATGTTATGAGTGAATGCTTTGAACATCTTTAAGTTTGTTAGTAGCACTGAATTTCACTTCCGTAACCATATCTAAATTATTCTTGACAATGTACTTCTGATCCAAGTTAGTTGAAGTGCTTGAAGAACTAAAACTTGCAGGCATATGAAGCTGTCATCACATTCCTCCTCTGAAGATAAAGGTATGTATGCTTGGTGAGCACACATTCCTTACCCCAAGATGAAGGTCTGCACGTTTGGAGGATATGGATGTTGAAGCTTTGAAAAATCAGGCCTGGCTAGAAAGAGGATCCCCACCTCCTAGAGCAACTTGGTCGCCAATGATAGCCGCGGGATCTGCAAACTCAGAGGTCGCAATACCTTCCTGCTCTCCATCTCCACCTCTAGAAGGATCCCTTACAGCATCATTAGCGAACTAGTTGCGCAGCCCTGTCCGCTTCAGCTGAAGCCTGCATAGCCCGGAAGCCCTCGACCCACTTATTGATTTCGAGACCAAGGAAGCTGAGGTCGAGGTCGGGGTACCGAACCCAGACATTATAAAGGATATCACCATAGACTTTGTCCTGTATCTTCTCTTTGCGCTCCTCCAAACTTTTATCCTTCTGGGCGAGCTTCTCATCCTTCTTGGCGAGGTCGACAGCTTACCGTTCGAACAGCTCATAAGAGTGTTTAAGGTCGACCTAGGCCCTCTCGATTTCATCCTTCAGCCCGTGGATTTGGTCTTTGTATTTTCATCTTTTGCTTCATCTTCTTCCTAAAGGCATGACACCTATTGGCCTCCTCATTCAAGCTTCTTCTCGAGCTCCGCCTTGATAACGTGCTCGTCATTGCAGGCCCACAGCTCCTCGCGAAGCCTCTTAATCTCCACCTCGCTTTTCTCAGTCTCAAGCAAGTCTTTGTGCGAGAGAAAGGCGGACTGAAAAGAATAAATATAGTCGTAAAAACAAAAAGGGTCATTCTTTAGCAAGCTAACACTTACCATAAGGGAGTAGCGGAGCAGGAAGTGGCGGAGGACCACCCCTTAATCTTCCTCTATATGCCAACTCAGACCCTTTATAAGAAAGTCCCCGACGACAGTTAGAGCCCGCTCAAGTAACTTCATCGCGGTGGGACCAAGGGTATAATCTGAAAAAAAAATGGGCTGACCTCGGGGGCATCGAGCTGTATCACTTTGTTGGGCTGCATCCCCTTTTCGACAGACAGCCCCCCTTAAGCTAGGCTGTTCCACTCTGGTGAGCTGTGTCTCATGGGCGACCTTATTCCTTTTGTCTTTGCTAGTCACGGGGAGAGCTATGGGAGGTGGTGGATGTCCCATAGGAAGTGGGGGCTAGCCGCCCTAGCTAGAGTCTTTCACCTTCGATTTGTTCCCTAAAGGTGAAAGGACGACAGAAGAGGACGCAATTGCTCCCCTCTTGCCGCAGGGCGCTTCATCAGGTTCAACCTTCCCATTTCTTCCTGCTGCTATAAATCAGTAGGCTGTTGGTGCTACTATTACTTCTTACTCTTCTTCTTTTGCTGCTATTGGTGGTGGTGGTGGTGGTGGTGGTGTTATTGTTGTTGTTGTTGACAACCTGGTCGTTTACGTGCTGGCTCTCGAATGCTCTGGTCGTCAGAATCAGTTTCCTCGCCCTCCGAGCTCAAAGTATGTGGCTCTGCGACCTCCTGAATATCTCGCTCGAGGTCGAGTTGCTGCACTTCTTTGGAGTCAGATGCAAGCTTGAAATCCATAAGGAGCTGCTCAGTGATCTTTTGATGCTCTACAAGCTCGTTTTTATCTTCTCGGAGTAGGGCTTGAAGGGTCTCAATGATGTTCTTCTCCTCCTCAAAAATCTGGAGACTCTTACCTGTACCATCTGCAAATATAAAAGAAGTTAGAGCGAGCAAATGGATGTACGGACAGACTCTATTGAAGACTACGAGCTACATTTATAAGGCTGTCAACACAAAACTTTTATTCCTAATCCATTTGACTTCGAGGCTCTTGACAAAAAAGTACGAGACCTTGTAGTTCCCCACATTCGACTTAGTTTTGAAGAACAACTCCTTGTACTAGTTAGCTCACACAGGGAGGTAATAAATCCCATTGTATGGGGTCCCCGTAGATGCACCTCTTAGAAGGGATTCTTCTTCAAAGAAAAGCATAACATAATGATGTTGTCACCAGGTGGAGGAACCCCATGCCTCCGAAAGGTAAGGTAAAGGGAAATAAGCTGAGAGTAGGAATTGGGATAGAGCTGTATAGGAGTGACCTTCGGGAGATTGAGGATGTCTGTGAGGAAGCCAAAAAAAGGAAGTCTCAACTCGGCTTGGAAATGTTGATGACTTATCGCCACGTAGCCCGGCGGAGGGTAGACAGCTCTAGTTATAGCTGGGGCAAGCGACTTATACCCCATTGGGATGTTGAAGGCCTTTACGAGGCACACTAGATACGCCCTATTGACTATGGAGCGAGCTTACGCGAAGGTCTCGATCCTTGGCTGCGTCCTTCTGCGAAGCTCAGCAAGGGGAGGATTAACCCCTATCTCTACACCATCCATTATTTCTACCCGCTTCCCCTGGTCGCCAATGACTTGCGCCACTGTGACAGTCCATACAACTTCCTCCCTAAGTGGCCCAGCATCCATTCGGCTAGAGGTTGAAGCCCCCGCGACTTCTCTCATAGGCGGCCTGGCATCTGGTCGATGAGTGGTCGAAGCCTGCAACTGCTCGTAGCCTATGATGGCCCTGCTAAGGTTTACAGGAACCTCCTCCTTTGAGCCAGGGGAGTCATTCTTGCCGACTCGGTGCTTGAGACGCTTCTAATTGCTCGAGCTAGATGTAATGCCCTAATTTTTCGTAATTGCAAAAATGCCTATAAATATTGTTATTTGTGCGGAAAGTATATGTATATATATATATATATATATATATATATGTATATATGTGATATAATAATTGAAAAATGTAATTAATTGTGTGAATTTAAGTATGTGATTTAAATTGGTGGATTAGTTTGTAAATTAAAATATTGTTGATCAAATTTATGTGATTAAATTTTTTGTTGGGGTCACTTTATGATTATGATAAATTAAGGGGCAAATTTCAATTATTAAAAAAATAGGGTAAAATAGTAATTAGTAGAAATTATATGGTGCCAAATGAACCATTTTGATTGGAGGATGAAGTCAAATAATAAGACAAAAAGAAAAATTATAGAGAAAAGAGTGGGAGGCGGTGGAAAAAGGACAAAAAGGACAAAAAAAAAGAAAGGGAGAGAGAGAGAGAGACGGCCGGGAGGGAGAAAAGAAAAGAAGAAGAAGAAGAAGAAGAGAAGAAGAGGAAGAAGAAAATATTTTCATAAACGATTTCGAGGTTGGTGTACACGTATTTTCTGGAAAATATTCTGTGATTAATGTTTTGTTTATGCTTTACTTTGAATTTCCATGATTTCGATAAAAGAATATTGAATGATTTAGTGGATTATATTGTTTTATTGAATATGTTTTATGATTATTGTTTGAAAAATATATTCCTGAGTATTCTGGAAAGATTGTGAAAAAAAAGAAGATTGATTTTGTGATATATATATATATATATAAGTTCCTGGAATTTTCGTGTTTCCAACGAATAATTATTGAAAATATTATTTGAATAGTTTTCGTAAACTATGTTGTTATAATGATTTCAATTTGAAAATAATATTTGGAAGTTTATTTTTGAATAAATATGGAATCTTTAGTTATTAACGTATTTCAGTATATATATATATATATATATATATATATATATATATATATATATATTGTGGAAACGAACGGTTTGAACAATTGTTTTCAATAATTTCATATTATGATAATTTAATGAAATCGTATGACTGAGTATGTGATTTCAGAAATGATATCAGAATATAGTTTGTGAATTATGAAAAGTTGTCAAATTGAGAAAATTATGGAATATCTAGAAAATGGCCCTGATATATATATATATATATATATATATATATATATATATATATATATATATATATAATAGATATAGGAAATTGACATATCAATTGGGTTCACTTAGCAGTACTGCATTGACATTTCTGAAGATTTTGATGATTATGAAACCACTCTTTGGATTATGTGTAGCCACCGTTGTGGACGGTCCTAGAGTGAAACCATTTCATGCTGAAATGGGAAAACCGACTGTATATAATTCAGCGAGCAGTCCCCATTGGGTTCCAGTGCTGAACAACCCTTAATCCAGCCCAGTAAACCTATGATGTGTATCAGAGGTCTAAAGTGAGATGTATGGAAAATTACGAAATTAAAGGAAACTTATTGTTGGATTTTTCATATATGTTTATCAAAAGAATTATACATTCGATAATGATTCACGTTTATATTTTGATATTTGTTAAATAAACAAGTTTATGGAAATATGTTTATTACTGTTTTTATTTTTTTTTATTATCGAATGATTAGTTGAATTTATGTTGAGTTCTGCTCTTATTTTAATAATTATTCAATAACTGAACTAATGGAAGTATGTTTATTATTATTACATTTATGTTTATTATTATTACATGATTTTTCTATAATCTTAGGGTACACCCACTAAGCGAAACGCTTAGCGCATTAGTTTTAATGCGTAGGTGAAAATAATCAAAAGTAAGGACAGGACTGAGGAGTAGAGTTCTGCAGAGCATGATACCTGAGTCACCTCCAGCATTATTTTTTTGGGTAGTTATTTCGTTTACCGTTTTACTTATGTCAAGCATGCATATACAATCCAAATATGAGGTTATCAGTTTTAATTATTGAGTCTTGTAATTATTTGTTATCAGTTTTATATATGGATTTTAAAAATGTAAATTAAGTTGCTGGTAAATATTTGTTAGTTTTGATGAGATTTTCAAATATGAGATTATATGTTTTCTGAAAAACTGTCTACTGATTGATTGATTGAAAATGTTTGGAAAGTCGTATCATTGGCAGGATGCACATATGATTGGACTTTAGAGGTGTTTGATTTGTGAATTTGAAATTTTTATTAAACAAGTATTCTTTTGGAAAGTTAGAAAAACAAAGGGAATTCTGTCAAAAATTTTATAAATATTGTGGGCCCAATTTGAATGGTTTTTTGGAAATATTAATATAAGTTTTCAAGTATTTTCGAATATTAAGAAAAGTTCAGAAAGTTTTGTAAACTGATAATGCTCCCGGATTCGTTCCGTACGGGTCGGGTCAGGGAGTGTTACATTAGACGTATACACCAAAGCAAACATAGGAGTTAGCAGGTTAATGAGAACAAGCCTACAGCGACCTAAGACTCAAATCAGAAGCGCCAGCATGTCGAGACTGCTTGTGGACGCAAGGGGAAGAAAAGAAAAGAAAAAGACTCAAGACACGTCAGACTCCCAAATAAATTCAGGCACATTGGAAAATACCAAGAAAAAGAAGAAGAGACATTAACCCAAAAGCAGAAAAAAAAAAGAAAAGGGGAGAATTAAGGTAGAAAACTCACCGTAGTATCAGCGCGCAGAGTTCAAGGTGAGTAAAACTGTTGTGAGACTGTCAGAGAATATCTCTTACGCCGGGAGTGGAGTTCTTGAATGCTTCTGGTGGCTAAGAGTTGTGAACAGAGTTCTTGGACTGTTTCAGAGAGGAAGAGTTTTTGCAAACTTCTGTTTTTTCAGAGTCTGAGAATTATGAGAGAAATGGCGGGAAATGACCTCATTTTTATCTTAAACCCCCAGCCGTTAGATCGAAATAATGATGAGCTGATGGAGATCAATGGCTAGGATACAATATTGGGATCTACGGGATACTCAAAGGGCTGCGACTGATGGTTTATTTGCATTAAATGCACTTAAGATGTGGCAGTTGACATGATGGCTCCCACTAACCAGAAGGGAAACCGCCACGGTGACCTGGCATGCAGACTTGGCTCAACGACCTACCATGGTGATTCATGGCCTGCCAAAAGCGAACTGCAAATCCTCCTCAAGCTCCCAGCTCGCTAAATCCTCAGAAGTTCGTCACAACTTCTACCACGAGACCATCAAGCTAGGAGGTAAGGGGCTAATGTTATGTGCCTAATTTCATTAAGCCCAATAGACCCAGAAAAGTCAACGAAACCCATTGAGCGCAAAAAGGCCTGGAAGAGTTGAGGCTGGGAAACTTATAAGACCCATATAACAAACAAGTCCCAAGAAAGAGAAGTGAAAAAAAAAAACTTGGAGCTCTATGTTAGCTATAACTGTCCAGCGACCAGGAAGACCCTTCAACATCACCTCTCATCACCAGTTTGGCTCCAGCTCATATAACATCCAGCTCGAAGCGTATCTTCCAGATAAGGGAAAACCCCATGACTATTGCGATTTAATTATATCAGTTGACAGAGTTTGAATTTGTATTAACTTTCTGATTTTTAGTGATTGTATTCTGATTAAATTGTAATAATTAGATATATTATTTGATTCCTAAAATTAAGGTATCTAATTTCATGTAAGTCAGAATGACTCTATCCCTTCACACTATAAAAGGGAAAGATCATTACTAGTACAAAGGTTATAATTTTTTAGAGAAAAACACTTAGTGAGAGCTCCTGATTAATACAAGGACAATGGATGTAGACATTGATCTTTAGGCCGAATCACTTTAAAAATCTTCTTGTTTGATCCTTATTTTATTGCTTACAACAATACGTACTGTTTATTTGCGTTGTACCGAATTCGTACGTCAACACTCAGGTAGATTCAGTATTATATATATCATAATCTTATTTTTCATGAACAAACCAAACACATTGATATTAACTGTCACTATATAAAAGGAAGTGTAATGACATAAGAAATTGTCACGCCACATATCAAGTTGGAGATATTTTTACAAAAAAACTGTTCACAAGTTTATTTTTCAATACTAGACATTGAAAATGTCTTGAAGATATTTTAGGATATTACATATCTAACAGTTGCCTGTATTTGGACAAGGACTTTATTTGTATGATTGAATAAAAGCTAAGCTAGTAGTGGTGGGTCATGTATCCATATTTCATTTTGAAGGCCCAGCACTATATATATGTACAAGAACTTGTGACAAAAGTAACTATTCAACAATATTATTACCAGCTTAATGGCAGCCACTGAGTTGCAGCACCTTGATGTCACCCGGATCGACTCAATCTCTAGTGACAGAGAAGCACAAACTTCAAATTCCGGCAACAAACGTGGTGGTTGGATCACTTTCCCATTCCTCGCAGGTTTGACTCAATCTAACTACATTTGATGTCTTAATATTTTATTTTTTTGTTTTCACGTAAACATATATCTAAGTTTTTTTTTTCATTTTGACAACCAGGGACGGTGACAGGCTTGACACTTGCTGGTACGGGATGGTCAGCGAACTTGATTGTGTATCTGATTGAAGAATTCAACATCAAGAGCATTGACGCTGCTCAGATTGCGAATGTTGTTAATGGTTGCATCTGTCTATTTCCGGTTATTGGAGCGATCATTGCCGACTCTTTCTTTGGCTCTTTCTCTGTCATCTCCATATCTTCTTGCATCTCTTTGCTGGTAATTAGTTTTTAAAGAAGAAAACACAACACAACATCCACTAGTTAGGTCCAAAAATGAAAAAGAAGCATTTTTACCTTCCTATTTCACATCTGACTGTGACAGGGTTCAAAACTCATCTTTATCTATAAATCACAAAATAATAGTTCAGTTGTGACACACTCCTGATCCGATTGATGTTTTTATTTTTTAAGTACGGACTGTACAGTGTATATTAGTTTTTGAACTGTAGATCAAGCAAAGCTATACTTCCTATATCAATGGCGACTTGTCCGTGCAGGGTATAATTTTTCTAGGCTTAACTGCATCACTTGATTCCTTGAGGCCTCCAGGATGCCAAATCGGATCAAGTCTCTGCAAATCCCCATCGAAGCTCCAATTTGCAGTCTTGTATGCAGGACTAGCTATGGGATGTGTAGGCTTGGGTGGAACAAGATTCACTGTAGCGACAATGGGAGCCAACCAATTTGACAGACCAAAAGATCAGGGGACTTTCTTCAACTGGTACTTCTTTGCCTTCTACATTTCTTCTGTGATAAGCTCCACTGTCATCGTCTATATTCAGGACAGTATTAGTTGGAGACTGGGTTTTGGCCTCTGCATTGCTGCAAATTTACTTGGTCTTGTCATTTTCTTGCTTGGAAATCGTTATTACTTGCATGACAAGCCTAAAGGGAGCCCCTTCGTGGGCTTGGCTCGTGTTATTGTTGCTGCTCTGCGAAAAAGGAAGCTGGTTTTGTCGTCAAGAATTGAAGATTATTATCAGGAGCACAATGGATCGATGACCAATACTGGAGCTGATCAAATTAAACATAATCACAACTTCAGGTACGAATTGGAACAATATATTTATAACTTGAGTTTTCAGTTTCATTATGTTATTGTGTTTTGGCAAAGCATCAGCAGACAGCAAATGCTCATTGAGGAAGTTACAGAAAAGAATATGATTATGCTATGATATTTTTTGTGTTTTTTTTTTTTTTCACTTCACGTGATTTCGTGTACAAGCACAATTAAATTAAGTTAGATTCTAAAATCTCTTGCTTTTCACCACAAGAGATTTAACCAATTGGGTTATTCTCTTAGGACGAATTACTAATCACGCTTGCATTCCATTCCAAATATAAACACGAATTAGATTATTCTCCTTCCAATATTGGGTTGGTGGAGTTAGGATTATCTCATGGTCTTGTTTTTTCTTTTTTTCTTTTTTTTAAGAGTAATTGAGTAAGAATTAAACACTTGCTTGCATGAGAAAATGAACAAATATTTTATGCTTAGTTGTCATTTGGGAATTTTTCCATGCATTACTTAGTGACAGTTTTACCTATTACTCATGATTCTATTATCCTGCATGGCCCATAGCATCATAAATTGGTGTCACTAAAGGCCATTTGTTAAACAACCACGCAATAAAAGAACATCATTATTGGATTTGCTTATGTTACAAGATTCATCCATTTGGTCTGAAAAGTGAAGGACCAACGTAAAAGATAGAACTCTGAGCTTGATAATGATACCCACATATACACTAGCTCATGTGTCTCAATATATTGGACCACAAAGGCACACACAATTGAGCTGAAATAACCATGTTCATTTTGCTTTTGAAGGACCAACGTAAAAGATAGAAATCTGAGCTTGATAATGATACCCACATATACACTAGCTCATGTGTCTCAATATATTGGACCACAAAGGCACACACAATTGGGCTGAAAAAACCATGTTCATTTTGCTTTTGAAGTCAACCAGGAAAATGCCACCGTAAGATGCTGATAATAGTTGCTTGGAGAACCCAAAATTATGTGTTCTCAGAGATCTTCTAACAGTAAAAGCATTCCTTTTTTCACAAAACATAAAGCAAAGTTTTGGTCTTCATGTGATAGTTGAAAGTACAGAGAATAAATGGTGAAAATCGTAAAGGTGGTGGTGGTGGTGGCGGCAGCACTACATAGTTGAATTGAAAGATGAGTTCGAATTGGTGGATAACAGGAAAAGGGCACATTTCAAGGCCATGTTGTTCAGTCCACCTATCTTTCAAGTCTCATCAAAACACAAAAAAATCTCTGATATGTTTAACAACTTTCCTGTAGAGAGTGAAAACTCAGTTGATTATTTATTTATTGACTCTACTGATAAAATGTACCTCGACTCTAAGTTAAAATTACTAAAATTTATTGCAAAATTTCATTAAATCTCCTGGAAGTTTGGCCTCAGTGTATGCAAAAGTTGTGTCTAAAGCTTTGGATACTCCTTTTTCAAGTGCATAAAGTGTTTGACACACCTCTCCTTAATTACTGATGCAGGTTCCTGAACCGTGCAGCCCTGAAAACTGAAGGAGACATCGGACCGGACGGTTCAATTGCAAAGCCATGGAGTCTATGTACAGCTCAACAAGTAGAAGATCTCAAAACACTCATCAGAATTTTCCCACTATGGTCATCCAGTATATGTCTAAGCATCACAATTGGCATTCTAATGAGCTTGACAATTCTCCAAGCTCTAACCATGGACCGCCACCTCGGTCCAAGTTTCAAAATCCCTGCTGGTTCCATTCTAGTAGTAGCCCTAGTCTCCACATCACTCTTTATCACCTTAATTGACCGCTTGCTTCACCCCACTTGGCAGATACTCACTGGTCGGCCTCTGACCCCGCTCCAACAAATCGGGGTTGGCCACGTGTTGAACTTAACCAGCATGGTTGTGTCAGCCCTTGTTGAGTCTAAGAGGCTCAAAGTAGCCCATGCCCACCACCTCCAAGACCAACCTGGTTCCATGGTGCCAATGCTGGTGGCACTGTGGCTGTTCCCACAACTAGTCTTGGTTGGCATTGGAGAAGCATTCCATTTTCCAGGACAAATTGGTCTGTATTATCAGGAATTTCCTGTCTCTCTGCGGAGCACATCAACGGCTATGATTGCCCTGCTCATTGGAATTGGCTTCTACTTGAGCACAGCTATAATAGATCTTGTCCGGAGAGTAACAGATTGGTTACCAGACAATATCAATAATGGGAGGCTAGATAATGTGTACTGGACTCTAGTTGTGATTGCTGTGATCAACTTTGGTTACTATGTGGTTTGTTCCAGGCTCTACAAATACAGAAATTCTGAGAAAGGAGAGGATGATAGTTCTGTCTCTCACAATAAGTTGGAGACAAAACAAAATGACTAAACATAATTTGCTATCTACTGTGAAACATCAAACCCATCTCAGCACCATTATGGCCATCAAAATTGAGCACAGCCCTGTTTGATGTTGTGAGGAGGAGAGTCACAGATTGGTTAATGGGAGGCTGCTGGGTAATGTGTATTGGACTTTGGTGGTGCTTGCTGGGCTAATCTTTGTTTACTATCTACTGTGTTCAATGCTGTAACAAATACAAGGAATGTGGTTCTGGCTCTGATAATAATTAGGGATATAATTAATGTTGGCATAATTACAAGAGGTTACAAGGAAGAAACTTCAATATCTTTGCTTTGCAATTATTTATAATACAAGAAGCTTTTGCAACATTGATGTTCTTCAGGCTTTTTGTTGGATTATTATTTAGGGTTTTTGCTTAACGCTGATTAATATTATACATAATAACTTGTAATATATAAAATCTAATATATGCATTTTGGGAAATTTCATTTGAAAATAATAAAGTTGACAGTCTCTGATATACCCCGTATATATATATATATATATATATATATATATATATATATATAGACACACACACACATTCATCTAATAGCTAGAAACGTCGTGTAAGTATGTATGTATTTAACTTCATCTAGTAGAATCATGTCTTTCATGGGCCTAGTATGATTCTACTACGTAATATGCATAGTATTGAGTATTGATTGTATTGGATGTGAATACATGCATGAATTTTTTTTTCCAAAAAATTTGTAAGCTTAAAGATAACTCGATTATCTCCAAACTTTTAAGAAAATTCTCAAAGATGTGAACTCACCCAATGAAGTTGTGGTCCAAATTTAAAATCTTCTCTCCAAAGTAAAAAAAAATGATATATACAAGACTGAAATCTTCTTTCAATTAATTTTATATATGCCAGTGATATTTTTCAAAACTGTATATTGAATTAGGGTTTTGTCGTGGTCCCACTAAGGGATTGGTATCACATTAAGTACTTGAACACTAAAACTAACACTAAACTATATACTATATTATCAGTTAAATCTATATGTATATATATAGTTGAACCCTTTGAATTTTGTGTAATCACGAGATTGATACTCAAGTTTTATCACACAGATCCAACTGAGCATAAGAATCTTGAAATAGACTCAACGATGATGATGCTGCTGTTTGGGGTTGCTCCACATGTTTTGATACAAAAAGTCTCACTCAAATATCTTTTCCATAGACGGTGAATTGTACTATTTCGAGCTTGCCAAGAATCGCCGTAACATATGAAGTTGACCGGACGATCGGACGACCACATGAGCATTCAAACAAGTACTTGCATACAATCAATTGCAGCAGAAAATTGGTGGTTTGTGCCTTCATGATTGAAACCAAAGACTTTGCTTCTACCATTATGAAATAATCAGCTGCAATGATTGCATATCTTACTTGTCCTCTAGATATGGGGAGAGGTCCAATGAGGTCGACGCCCCATTATGTAAAGGGGCATGGTGCACTAATGGAGCTTAGAGCTTCTGGAGGTTTGTAAATTAAATCTGTCATCTTTTGACAAGCCTCGCATTCTCGAACCAGTTTCTTTGCATCTTCATGCATGGTGGGACAAAAATACTCTGTTTGACTTTGTGTTTTCAGGTGCAGAAAAGAGAAAGAAGAAAACAGCAAAGGAAGAAGAAATAAAAAGTGAGAACACCTATGTGGCTTGATTCAATTTGAATCAAATCTTTTCTTTTGGATTTATTTCTTATCAATTTACACAATATATGCACATATTTATACACAGAAAAGAATGATAGAATAGCACCATTGGCTAACATGGCAGCCATAGGGTTTGTGGAAATTGTGTGATGTAATTTTCCAGTCTGTTAGATTGGATTTCTGTTTTTCAATAACAGAAATATTCCTCTCTCTCCTTCCCATTTTACCCATGGTCAGCTTGGCAAAGTTCAAGTTGATTGTGTTGTCTGGTTGGCTGCTTTTCAAGTATTTGATGAAATGCCAGAGCAGCCTGCACTCCAGGTGTTTGAAAAAATGCTTTAGAGACATTTTCTTGAGTATTGTTAACATTCCCCCTCAAACTCACTAGGGAAGGAACCATGGTGAGTTTGTTACGTAGAAAATGGAACCTTAGAGTGGGTAAGCCCTTTATAAGGATGTCAGCCACTTGGTCGAGAGATGGAACATGGTTAACCATAATCTGTTTGCTCCCTACCTTATCACGGACAAAGTACAAATCAAGCTCAATGTGCTTGGTGTGAGCATGTAGAACTGGATTTCTAGACATGGCGATTGTACTTTGGTTGTCACACTAGACTGTTGGGACTGTAAGCTAAGATATGCGGAGCTCGTGAAGAAGAGATATAAGCTAAGTGAGCTCAGCAACAGTGGAAGCAAGGCTGCGATACTTAGCTTCGGTGGAGGAGCGAGAGATCGTGTGCTGCTTCTTGGCAATCCAAGTGACCAAATTCGGGCCAAGAAAAATGCAGTAGCCTGAGGTTGACTTGCGATCATCAGGGTTTGTAGCTCAGTCCGCATCTGAAATGGCGACCAGACTGCAGTGCTAGGGATGCAGGAGATGACTTGCGAAACTGCAGACCATAGGTGGCAGTGCCACGAAGATAACGCAATATGCGTTTTACTGCTTTCCAGTGTTCATTAAGGGGGTTGTGCATAAATTGACAAACACGATTAACTGCAAAAGAAATGTCAGGGCGTGTAATCATGGCATATTGAAGGGCACCAACAACAGACCTGAATTCTATAATGTTGGATATAGGGGAGCCTGTATAGACTGATAGAGACTGCCCAGCTCTAGTAACCATAGGAGAGGGATATGATTTAGTGATTACCATGTTGGTGTGATCTAAAAGATCTAGGACATACTTATATTGAGAAAGATAAAGCCCTTGAGCAGTTTGTTGAACTTTTATACCCAAAAAGTAGTGTAAAGGACCATGATCCTTGAGAAAAAAGGACTGATTTAGATGAGAAACAAGTAGATCAATCTAAGAAGAGGATGGACCAGTTATGATGATGTCATCCACATATACTAGGATATAGGTGCAGTAGGAACCGGAGGGCTTAAAAAATAGAGAGTGATCCGCCTTGGAGGAGACAAATCCAAGCTGTAACAGTACTGTGCGCAGCTTATCAAACCAAGCTCGCGGTGCTTGTTTCAGCCCGTAGAGCGCTTTATGTAACTTGCAAACTAGGGTAGGATGAGTGGCAATGAACCTCGGTGGTTGTTGCATATACATATCCTTAAAGACCTCGCCATTTAGAAAGGCATTATTGACATCGAGTTGGCGAAGACCCTAACCAAATGCCATGGCAATGGAGAGGATAAGCCGAATGGAGGCCGACTTAACCACGGGGCTGAATGTTTCAGTGAAGTTGAATCCCTCTACTTGGTGAAATCCCTTAGCGACTAGCCGCATTTTGTACCTTAAAATAGAGCCATTTGGATTTCGTTTGATCCGAAACACCTATTTGCAACCAACGATATGTCGGCCAGGAGGAGGAGACATAAGGGACCATGTCTTGTTGTATTGTAAGGGTTTAAACTCCTCCTGCATAGCTGCCACCCACTGAGGGTGTTTATGAGATTGAACGGTCGTGTGAGGCACAAACTCAACATTAGAATCTGTAGACAACCAAGCCTTATGTTTGGAAATGCTTGCCTTGGAACGAGTCACCATAGGGTGAGTGTTAGCCACTGAAGTAGGTAGGGCAGCTGCATGTGGTAGTGAGATAGGTAGGATTAGGGCAGTGGCCAAGTCAGGTCTAGGGGGGAGAAGCCAATCCTGCAATAAAGAAAGGGGCAGATGCAGTAGGACTAGCAGAATCATTAGAAATTGTAGGCAAAGAAGGTTATGTTGCTGCAGCTGAACCAGGTGGAGAGGGGGCCATAACAGGAGGAAAAAGACTAAATGCAGGGGCATGAAGTAGAACCAATAACTTGAGCACCCTTAGAAGTAGCAAAAGGAAAGCTGGTTTCATGAAAAATAGCATGTCTTACTATGTAGATACGACCTGTAGAGCTGAGACATTTGTACCCTTTATATTATGAATTATAACCAAGAAAAGTACATGGTGAACTTTTAAGCTCTAGTTTATAATGAGTGTAAGGTCGTAGATAGGGATAGACTAAACATCCAAAGACACATAGGATAGTATAGTTAGGAACAGCATTATATAAGACTGTGTGAGGAGATTTACCCCCTAGAAACGGTGTAGGCATACAGTTGATGAGAAATACTGCTGTGAGAAATGCCTCATCCCAAAATTTCAAAGGCAAATAAGCTTGAGATAGCAAGCTAAGCCCGATCTCCACTATGTGACGATGCTTTCGTTCGACCAAGCCATTTTAATCATGAGTGTAGGGACAGCTGTGACGAAATGAAATACCACATGTTAGCAAGTAAGATGTTAGCACTAGAAACTTTTTACCATAATCCGTTTGAACTATTTTAATTTTATGAGGAAAGTGGAGTTCAATATGAGTTTTAAATAGAATGAATGTATTGTGAACCTTACTTTTATTACGAAGGAGGAATAGCCAAGTGTGTCTCATAAATGCATCTAGGAAGCTAACATAGTACTTATACCCATTAGATGAGATAGTGTGAGAAGATCCCCAAACATCGGCCACAATTAGCTCAAGAGGATGTGTGTATGCTGTTTTTAATGATGGAAAGGATAATTTGTGAGATTTACTCACTTGACAAGCTTCACACAAAAGGTTAATAGAACTAGAGACTTTAATATTATAATTGTGTAACACATTTCTTATAATGGAAGAGGAAGTTGACCTAGCCTCATATGCCATAGTTGTAAAGGAGACAAACAAGATTTGATACTAAGAAAGGAAGGCATAGTAACAAAAGTATTACAAGTAGAAATATAGCACTTTTTTTGTGTTGAGGTAAGGGAGGAAACACTATAAGCAGTGACTGGAGGTGCAGGACAGACTGTAGAGGGCCTTTGGAGAGGTAGTTTGAAGAGGTAGAGGCCATTTTTAAGTGCTCCTTGAAGAAAAACCTTCTTCGAAATTAGGTCATTCACAAGACAATGAAAATGATGAAATTCAATAGAAACTTCATTATCTTTTACAAATTTAGAGACACTTAAAAGATTTTTTGTAATTTGTGGTATGTAAAGAATGTTTCTAAGCTTAAACATGTGATTATTATCATTAGCAAATATATTGTGACCAATAGATGCAATAGGTAAACCTTTACCATTTCACATGTATATCTTCTCTTTACCTTGATAATCGGTCTTATTGAGCAAAACATTACCATCTAGTGTGCAATGATCCGTTGCACCACTGTCGGGGTACCATTGGGAGTTTGGAACACTGTCAGGGGCTGCCACCATTGCCGTCATTTGTCCCTGATTTCCTGCTGGATATTTCCAGCTGAATGGTTTGCAGACTGTGCCTGGATTGATTGGTCAAAGCGGTAGTAACACCGAAGTGCTCCATGGCCTGATTTGTGACAAATTTGACACGGTGGTCGAGTGTTGAAATTATTGTTGTTTTTGCCTCCTCGTCCCCTTGACTATCTTCCACCATCACTGTTACTTACTGCCTGGATTCCTCCTATTATTGTTTTGAGAACTCTGCCCAGAATTTTGATAGTAACCTCGTCCAGAACCTAAGTTGCTACTGCCATTTCCTTTTTTGTTAGTAGCTAGGTTGATATTTAGATTTTCAAACTGTTGTTGCTGCTTAAGTCGTGCCTCATGAGCAAACAACATGGCAGTGATCTCAAGAATAGCATAGCAATTTTGCATGGAAGTAATAGGAATGATAACAAAGTTATAATCTGATCCTAACCCTCCAAGTATATTCATAACTTTATCATCCAGTGACATAGGTGATCCAGCAAATGATAGAGAGTCAATAATACCTTTCTTCTTCATAAGGTATTCAGAAATTGAAGAACCTCCTTTCTTCAATGTTTGCAGCTGAAATTGCAGTTGCATAATGTTTACCTTAGACTGTGAAGCAAACAACTTCTCGATCGTCTTCCAACCTTCACAAGATGTCAAGCATCCGACCAGCTCTAGCAACAGATCTGGACTAATCGAGGAGAGGATCTAGCATAGAAGGATTTGATCCTGCTGATCCCAGTCAATCCAAGCTTCAATGATTGATCCATCATCAACAAACTGATTTGGAGGCTGAACCTCTAGATCTATGAAAGAGGCAAGACAATTTCCTCTTATGGCAACATGGACTTACTGTCTCCACAGTAAATAGTTGTTGTTATCAAGTTTCACCATGAGGATAAGCTTCATGCGTGATATACGTCTTGTGTCACCTCGAGAAGCAGACTGAGTAGCATCAGTTCCTTGTATGGCTGAAGCAGAAGCAGTGGAATTATGGAGCTCTGATAACATGTTTAACTTTGTGTTTCCAAGTGCGGAAAAGAGAAAGAAGAAAACAGCAAAGGAAGAAGAAATAAAAAGGGAGAACAAGTATATGGCTTGATTCAATTTGAATCAAAGCTTTTCTTTCGTGTTTCTTTCTTATCAATTTACATAATATATGCACATATTTATACACATAAAAGAATGATAGAATAGCACCCTTGGCAGAAATGGCAGCCATAAGGTTTGAGGAAATTGTATGATGTAATTTGCCAGTCTGTTAGATTCTAACAGGCTGGATTTTTATTTTTCAATAACAGAAAGATTCCTCTCTTTCCTTCCCGTTTTACCTGCGGTCAGCTTGGCAAGGTTCAAGTTGATTGTGTTGTCTAGTTGGCTGCTCTTGAGGTGTTTGATGAAATACTAGAGCAGTTGCACTCTAGGTATTTGAGAAAATGCTTTAGAGACATTTTCTTGAGTATTGTTAACATGCTCTAATCTCAAAACTTTGTGGGCTAATGAGGATCCACCTGAATGATTTTCGCAATGTCCACTATGTAAATCGTTTAGGATCCAATCTGATTTTTCTAGATGTAAACACCTCAAGAATGGCAACCAAAAACCTCTCCGATACAAAACTCCTTCTATGACACAAAAGCGTGTTGCTCTATACTTGATTCTTCTGGCCTCCTTTATGTCTTCTAGTAACTTTTCTAGAAGGATATAATCAAGTATTGGGTTCATTCAAGAAGCTGATCTGTCGATATGCATAGCCTTTCCTGACTCTGAGATACTTGATGTTGCTATCACTTGCATTGGGACCGCTCTTGGTAATGCTTGCCCACCTCCAGAAGCCATTTTGGCCAAAGCATCTGCACGATTATTTTGAGTTATGGGAATCTGCTCAATCGAGAAAACTTCAAAGCAACTTATGAGTAATTTGACCTTCCTTAGATATGCAATCATGTTATCTCCCTTGGCTTGGAAGATATTGTTCACCTGGTTAACCATTAGCTGGGAGTAGCTCAAGACTTGCAAACCTCTAGCTTTCAGCTTTTTAGCTATCCTCAAACTAGCTAGCAAAGTCTCATACTCAGCCTCATTGTTTGATGTCTTGAAATTGAAACACAGACAATGGCTGAATTCTGCTTTGTCTGGATCCACTAATATAAGACCAGCTCAGCTACCGTTCTGGTTTAACGCCCCATCCACATACAAAATCCAGGTTGGGACGTCTCCAACAGGATCGTCCTTGTTCTGCAGGCTACAGGACTTTCCAGAAGAAGGCTAAATTTCCTGTTGTAATTCTTCTGTATACTTCAGGATAAAATCATCTACAACTTATCCCTTTACTACGTTTCGGCTTTGATAACAGATGTCGAATTAAGTGAGCTCTAGAATCCATAGTATTAATCTCCCCGAAATATCAGGTTTCAAGAGAAATTGTCATAGAGGCTGGTCAGTCACTACGAATATTGTATGTGACTGAAAATAAGGTTGTAGCTTCCTGGAGGATACTGTTAAAGCAAATACTAACTTTTCTAACTGTGAGTAATTCTTTTCGGATTTAGTTAAAGACTTACTTACATAGTAGATTGGTTTTTACACCTTATCTAAGCACTCCTTGATCAATGCACTGCTGATAGCTGCTTCTGACATTGTTAGGTAGGGGAGCAATATATCTTATAGATGAGGCTTTACCATCAAAGGTGGATTAATGAGGTAAGTCCTCAGCTTCTGGAAGGCCTCTTCACTTTTCATGTCCCACATCATGCCTTTTCAATTCTTTATAGCTAGGAAGAAATGATAACATTTGTCTATTGCTCTAGATACAAATCTCGCTAAGGCAGCTACTTTTCCTTCAAGGCTTTAGACTTGCTTCACCTTTTTGGGGGAAGGTAGATACATGATCACTTTTATCTTCTCCAGATTGGCTTTGATCCCTCATTCATGCACCTAAATCCCAAAAACTTTCATGTTGAAACTCTGAAAGCACACTTCTCTAGGTTTAGCTTCATTTGATGATGCCACAAGTGTTGGGGTTTTTGCCCTAAAGATGTAATTTCTAAATAGTTTTTTTATAAATAAATAAAAGAATAGTTCAATTCATTCTTATCGTGTCATTTATATTATATAAACTTGTGCATTATAACATCCTAGATTGTCGGATGTAATCTCGTACTGTGTATATGATTGTCATATACAGATGGATACAGTAAGAGATGTGCTTATTTGTAGTTAATCTATAGCTGCGGTTCATTCTGCATTGTACGATAATTCTATCCTGAATCATTCATATGAAGATATGGGAATGGAGGCACCTTGTATGATGTAATCATATAGGACTGGGTCATGATCTATATGAATCTCTCACCAAGATCCGTTTACCAATGAGATTCATATACATCAATTTATGATGGCTATATGTGGGTGATCTCAATCCTGAGTGTCTTATCGACTCCTTCAGGTTAGATCGTGATCTTTGATATATCATGGGTGAGGTCGGATGATTATTCCCGATTAATATTCTCCATATGTTGGGATTGCAATTTGGCTTGTGGCTAGGAAGGTTTGTACACAATAGTGGAATCCACTTCTTCTTGTGAGAAGTAGAGAATAATTCCCTTAAGGGTTGATTCGGGGCTTGAACAATATGAGCACTCTCCTGATTCCGTGAGGAAACAAGATTTATTGTTTATTAGAGAATCAACGGTGTTTAAAGGATATATATAATTAGAGGGGTATAACGGACATTATGTCCCAGCTCTAATTATGAACTACTGTGGATGGTCACACCATATGTAATAGCTATATCGATGGACACCGAGTGATATCGGTCAGTGTAAAAGCGTCTGCAGTTGAGAGAATGCAGCTTTGGGTTTTTAGTGGAATAACACCGGAGTTGATAATCAAGGAATATTAATTAAAGAGTTTAATAAGTGATTCCGAGGATTATTATAACATCCCCTGACCCGACCCGTCTGGATCGACCCAGGGAGCGTTAGCGGGTTTTCAAAACTTTTCTTAATTCTGTTTATAATCTGATAACCAAATAATTTATAATTTAAAATCATTTCTAGTGAGCCCATCAAAATCAGTTTTCAAAAATTTCGGCAGAATTTTCTCTATTTTTCTGTTTTCCCAAAAATCCTGTTTCAAATAAAAACTCAAACAGTATAATAATCAACACTTCAAAATCAAATTCTCAAACCAATGCGCACTCTGCCGTTTAATGCGACTTCCAAACAATTCATAATTCACTATTTACAATCCTTTGAAAATGAAAAACATAAATCATAAAACAATTATTTACAAAATATCAATATATAACACGATTACAGATTTCTGTATATGCATGCATACTGAATATAATACACAGAACTATACAACTACCACAGAAATGTGACTCTGAACTCTCCTCTGTAGCTAGTACCTCTTCAGTCTTTTCCTTCCTCGGTATCTCTGTTACCTACGCCCGATAAAAACCAACGCGCTAAATATATAGCTTAGTGGTTGTACACTAAACTCAATTATCAAAATCATAAAATAATTTCATAATAAAAATATTACAATGCTAACGTATAAAAACATTACAAAATTTAACTCAATCACTGGACTAAATCATATGAAATCAGTTTAATAAAAACATCTAAATTCAATCAATAACTCATACGAAATTCAGTTTTCAATTCTTTTCTAATCCTTTTATTCAATTCATTCTCAATTCTGGTCCCTTGGTATACTTAACATAATTCAAGACTGAAATATGGGTCGTTCGACCTCAGTGGCTGTCTGTCGAACATAACTCTCAACCCGAGGATCGGCTCTTGGGGCTCGTACTATCCAAGGGTGGTACATATAACTCCCACCCTAGGACCGAGTGTTCGGAACCTAGAGAGGTACATATCTCCCTATCCCATGACGAATCCTTAGGAAGGTACGTGTCTCCTTACCCCAGGACGAATCCTTGAGGAGGTACGTGTCTCCCTACCCCAGGACGAATCCTTGGGGAGGTACATAACATCAACATCAATATCAATATCGGTGCAGTACAGCTAAAATAACCCAGCTGGTATACCAACCTTCTATATCCATATATATGTCCAAGTATCCTAGGACCGTTTCAATACAGGTTCACAAATCACAAACTTTATAGTAAAACATTTCATTTCCAAAACATATATCCAATTCAGCAATAATATTTTCAAAACAATATTCATAGTTCAAACAATATTCTCAAATAATTTATTCAAATATAATCATTATTAATCGAAAAACGAACTAACTCAAATCAAGAAATTCAGTTTCGAATCAAAAACAAAAATAAAATCAAAAATTTTTGGAAATGGTGGTGTACACTAACCTGGATACCGTTTCTTTCCGACTATTTCTTTTCGGATTTCTTTTTTCCCTTTTCCTTTTCTCTCTTTCCTTCTCTTTTCCTTTTTTTTCTTCTTCTTCCTTTCCTTTTCTTCTTCTTCCTCTTCTCTTCTACTTCTTCTCTTCTTCCTATTCTTTCTTCTTTTTCTTTCTCTTTCTCTCTTCTCTTCTTTTTCTTTCTCTTTTTCTTTTCTCCTCTCCCGTTTTCTCTTTCTATTTTCTGGTTGCTTCTTTGTGAAGCTTCACCGCCTCTTATTTTTTTATAAAAATTTGGTCATCGCGACCTGTGGTCGCGCAACCTGGTCGCGTTGCTCACTGAAGTGATTTCACCGCTTCCATCGCGATCAACCATCGCGGTACCTGGTCGAGACGTTGGTCGTCATGCTCACTGCCTAAATTTGATATTTTCACCGCGAGCTTCACAGTGCGATCTGTGGTCGCGGTGCTCACCGCCTAAAATCACCATTTTCACCGCGAATTGCTCATCACGAGCCCTGGTCACGGTACTCACTGCCCAGTTTTTCACCCTTCTCTTCTCGCGTTGTTTTTCAACCGGTCAAATTGGTCCATTTGAAAACCTAAAAATATACATACATTTAATTACATTTTACACCCCTCAAATCATAAATATCATATGCATATACTCAAAATTAATTATTTGAAATTAGGGATGTTACAATTCTTCCCCTCTTAAGAAATTTCGTCCTCGAAATTTACCTCAGTTGAACAGTTGAGGATATTGTTGTCTCATTGTTTCTTCGCTCTCCCAGGTAGCCTCTTCTATATTGTGATTCCTCCAGAGAACTTTCACCAGTGGAACTCTTTGTTTCTTAGTTCTTTAATCTCCCGATCAAGAATTTGCACTGGTTCCTCTTCATATGTCAGGTCTGGTCGAATTTCAATACTTTCAGCCTGAAGTCTGTGGGAATGATCATATATGTATCTCCTCAGTATGGACACATAGAAAACATTATGAATCTTTTCTAATTCTGGAGGTAAAGCAAGTCTATAGGCTACTGGTCCTACACGTTCAATGATTTCATATGGCCCAATAAACCTAGGACTCAACTTTCCTTTTCTGCCAAATTTGAGCACTTTCTTCCATGGAGATACTTTCAGGAACACTTTCTCATCGACTTCATATTCTATCTCCTTTCTTTTCAGGTCTGCATATGATTTCTGTATGTCAGAGGCAACTTTCAGTCTTTCCTTGGTGATCTTTACCTTCTCCTCAGTTTGTCGAATCAAATCTGGGCCTACTAACCTGTCTTCTCCCAACTCTGTCCAGCATATAGGTGTCCTGCATTTCCTTCCATACAGTACTTCATATGGTGCCATAGCTATGCTCGACTGATAACTGTTGTTGTATGCGAATTCTATCAATGGAGGTGATCCGCCCAACTCCCTTCAAAATCAATTACACAACTCCTGAGCATATCTTTAAGCACCTGAATTACTCTTTCTGATTGTCCGTCTGTCTGCGGATGGAAGGCTGTACTGAAACTCAGTCGAGTACCCAAAGCTTCTTAAAACTTCTTTCAGAATCTAGATGTAAATCTCGGGTCCTGATCTGATATTATGGATGCAGGCACTCCTTGCAATCTGACTATTTCTTTTATATACAATTCTGCCAGTCGATCCAGTGAATAGTCAGTTCTGACGGGTAGAAAATGTGCTGACTTCGTCAGTCGGTCCACTATAACCCATATAGCATCCTATTTACTCCGGATGAGTGGCAATCCTGTGACAAAGTCCATCGTAATGCGATCCCATTTCCATTCAGGTATTGCTATTGGCTGTAACAATCCTGATGGAACCTAGTGTTCAGCTTTCACCTGTTGACAGGTCATACATTTATTCACAAAATCCACCACATCTTTCTTCATACGAGACCACCAATACTGAGTCTTTAAATCTCTGTACATTTTTGTGCTACCTGGGTGCATTGAATACGAACTACTGTGTGCCTTTGTCAGGATCATCTTTCTCAATTCTTCATCATCTAGAATACAAATCCTGTCTCTCAAACACACAATACCATCAGTTCTGATTGAGAAGTCCGGATGTTTTCCTTCTAGAATCTGTCCACATATCATCTGGATTCTATCATCCTGCTTCTGTTTTCTATAATCTGCTGGATCAAACTGGGTCTGCATCTCAGTTCTGCTACTAATGCATTATTTGGATTCAACTGTAGTTGCACATTCATGGCCTTCAAAGCGAATAGTGCTTTTCCGCTCAGAGCATCTGTGACTACATTCGCTTTTCCTGGATGGTAATCAATCACACAATCATAGTCTTTAATCAACTTCATCCATCATCTCTGTCTCAGATTAAGCTTTCTCTAGGTAGGCAGATATTTCAGACTCTTGTGATCGGTGTATATGTAACATTTCTCACCATACAAGTAATGCCTCCAGATTTTCAAGGCAAATACGATAGCTGCAAGTTCCAGATCATGTATCATATAATTCTGCTCATGATCTTTCAGTTGTCTGGACGCATATGCAACCACTTTGTCTTCCTGCATCAATACACAACCTAAACCCTAGTGTGAGGCATCACTATAGATCACAAAATCTTTACCTGAAATAGGCTGAATCAAGACTGGAGCCTCAACTAGCATCGTCTTCAATCTGTCAACAGCTGCCTGGCATCTGTCAGTCTAGTCAAATCTGACATTTTTATGCAGTAGTTTAGTCAACGGACTTGCTATGGATGAGAATCCTTTCACAAACGGTCGATAATAACCTGCCAAGCCTAAGAAACTTCTGACTTCTGCAATATTTCTAGAAGGCTTCCATTCCACAATTGCTTCAATCTTTTTAGGATCTGCCTTAATACCCTCTGCTGACACAATGTGACCCAAAAATGCAATTTCAGGCAACTATAACTCACATTTGCTCAATTTGCCATACAGTTGCTTTTCCCTCAGAATCTGCAATACTACTCTGAGGTGCCTGTCATGGTTCTCTGTCGTCTGTAAGTATATTAGGATATCATCAATAAATACTACCACAAACTGATCCAAGTATGGTCGGAATATCCGGTTCATCAGGTCCATAAAGGCTGCAGGTGCATTTGTCAGCCCAAATGTCATCACTACATATTCATAATGTTCATACCTGGTTTTGAATACAGTTTTCGGAATATCAGAATCTTTTATTTTCAACTAATGATACCCCGATCTGAGATCTATCTTTGAGAAGACACAAGCTCTTCTCAGCTGATTAAACAAATCATCGATTCTAGGCAACGGATATTTATTCTTGACAGTGAGTTTATTCAGCTGCCTGTAATCGATACATAGTCTCAATGGCCCATCCTTCTTTTTCACAAACAACACCGGAGCTCCCCACAGGGATACACTGGGTCTAATAAAGCCTTTATCCAGCAATTCCTGTAACTGTATCTTCAATTCTTTCAGTTCTGCTAGTGCCATTTGTACGGAGCTATTGATACTGGAGACGTACCTAATACCACGTCAATCACAAACTCTACTTCTCTCTGAGGTGGCAAACCAGGAAGCTCCTCTGGAAACACATCTGCAAAATCACGTACAATGGGTATATTCTGAATGGTAGAATCAACCTTTCTGGAGTCAACCACCTGAGCCAAATAAGCTTCACAACCTTTTCTGATCAGTTTACAGGCTGTAGTGGCTGAAATGATATTGGAGAGAAAATCCCTCCTTTCACCCACCATTGTGATTTCTGCACCATCTACTATTCTGAGTGTCACTCGTTTCAGTTCATAATCGATCACTACTTTGTGTCGAGTTAGCCAATTCATGTCTAGAATAACATCAAACTCATGGAATGGAAACTCCATCAAATCTTCTGGAAAGTCATACTCCTAAATCAGAATAGGATAATTTCTATACACACGGTTCACAACTACACTTTGGCCTATCGAATTACTAACTAACACATCATATTCAGTAGGTTCAGTTTTCAAACTTCGTTGTTTCAACATTGTATCACATATGTAGGAATGAGTAGAGTCTGGATCTATCAATGCAATAGCTGTGGTATTAAAAATAGAAATTTTACCGGCAATCACATCGGGTGCATCCTTTTCTTCCTGAGCCCTAACACCATAGACTCGTGCAGGAGCTCGACTATCTGGTCTAGCCACTAATTCTGACACCCCTCTGTGGCTACCACCTTCAGTTCCTGCCTGACCGGGCCTCCTACCTCTGGAAGTAGTAGGGGTAGATCTCTCTGGTTGCTAAACAGGGCTAAACTGGTATTTCGGACAATCCCTGTAAAAATGTTCACGATATTCACACTTGTTGCAAGCTCCTGTAACTCTCCAGCATTCACCAGGATGTCTTTTCCCATAATGCTCACACAATGTCGGGGCTGGTCCCCTAACTGCACTCCTAGGGGTACTGGCTATCGAGGTTACAGACTGACCCGGCCTGGCTATGGGTATGGGCCTCTGTGACTGCACTGGACCACTAGACTGCAGTCCCTTAAATTTCTTACTCTGGGGCTGATATGAGCTTGATGGCCCTGCTCCCCTTCTCTGTTGACCTCTGTCTCTTCTGGCCTGCTCTTCTTTCTTAATTCTTTCGACATTCAGAGCTGCAGAGACAAGTCTGGTGAAATCTTCAAACTCAAAGGCAGCAACCTGTAACACCCCTCAAATAATAAATATTATATTCATATATTCAAAATTAATTATTTGAAAATTAGGGATGTTACACAACCTATAGGCGGATATAGTCGTTCAGCCCATCCTCAAACCTTCTGCACTTATCCGCCTCTGTAGCTACCATATCTCTAGCATATTTACTCAACCTGATAAATTCTCTCTCATACTCTGTCACTGTAAGTTGTCTCTGCTTCAGGTTGGTAAATTCTCTCTTCATGTTGTCCAGATAAATGTGACCAACATACTTCCTTCGAAACTCCTTCTGAAACAATTCCCAAGTCCTGTCCTCTGGTCGCACTGACTGTATAATGGAGGTCCACCATTGATAGGCATCCTCCTGCAATAAGGATACTGCACACTCTAGTCTTTCTTCAGGTGTACAGTGCATCTGCTGTAATATTCTATCTGTCCTCTCAAACCAGTATTCTGCTACAGATTTATCCTCATCTTTTCTGCCATGAAAATCAGTAGGTCTGTATTTAGCCAGTCGTTCTATGGCTGATCTTCGTAGCGCTGCTCTAGCCACATTCTGGAAGAACTCAGCCATTTATTGCATAAATGCTGGCTGACCCTGAACTTCTGGTCCAACCACTCTAGGACTGACTGATTCTCTAGATACTCCCCCAGCCACGCTAGCGGGACTTTCAGGTCTATCTCCACTTCCTTCCATTTCTTTTTGTCCTATATAAGACAGAAGAGAGGTCTGCAGATTAGAGTCACACATTCCTATAGGCGTCCTTATTCAATGCATGCATATACATATTATTACTCTTTTGGTCCAGAAACACCTTAACCGCGCTCTGATACCACTTAAATGTAACACCCCTTTTCAAAACTTTTCTTAATTCTGTTTATAATCTGATAACCAAATAATTTATAATTTAAAATCATTTCTAGTGAGCCCATCAAAATCAGTTTTCAAAAATTTCGGCAGAATTTCCTCTATTTTTCTGCTTTCCCAAAAATCCTGTTTCAAATAAAAACTCAAACAGTATAATAATCAACACTTCAAAATCAAATTCTCAAACCAATGCGCACTCTGCCGTTTAATGCGACTTCCAAACAATTCATAATTCTCTATTTACAATCCTTTGAAAATGAAAAACAGAAATCATAAAACAATTATTTACAAAATATCAATATATAACACGATTACAGATTTCTGTATATGCATGCATACTGAATATAATACACAGAACTATACAACTACCACAGAAATGTGACTCTGAACTCTCCTCTGTAGCTAGTACCTCTTCAGTCTTTTCCTTCCTCGGTATCTCTGTTACCTACGCCCGATAAAAACCAACGCGCTAAATATATAGCTTAGTGGTTGTACACTAAACTCAATTATCAAAATCATAAAATAATTTCATAATAAAAATATTACAATGCTAACGTATAAAAACATTACAAAATTTAACTCAATCACTGGACTAAATCATATGAAATCAGTTTAATAAAAACATCTAAATTCAATCAATAACTCATACGAAATTCAGTTTTCAATTCTTTTCTAATCCTTTTATTCAATTCATTCTCAATTCTGGTCCCTTGGTATACTTAACATAATTCAGGACTGAAATATGGGTCGTTCGACCTCAGTGGCTGTCTGTCGAACATAACTCTCAACCCGAGGATCGGCTCTTGGGGCTCGTACTATCCAAGGGTGGTACATATAACTCCCTACCCTAGGACCGAGTGTTCGGAACCTAGAGAGGTACATATCTCCCTATCCCATGACGAATCCTTAGGAAGGTACGTGTCTCCCTACCCCAGGACAAATCCTTGAGGAGGTACGTGTCTCCCTACCCCAGGACGAATCCTTGGGGAGGTACATAACATCAACATCAATATCAATATCGGTGCAGTACAGCTAAAAGAACCCAGCTGGTATACCAACCTTCTATATCCATATATATGTCCAAGTATCCTAGGACCGTTTCAATACAGGTTCACAAATCACAAACTTTATAGTAAAACATTTCATTTCCAAAACATATATCCAATTCAGCAATAATATTTTCAAAACAATATTCATAGTTCAAACAATATTCTCAAATAATTTATTCAAATATAATCATTATTAATCGAAAAACGAACTAACTCAAATCAAGAAATTCAGTTTCGAATCAAAACACAAAAATAAAATCACAGAGTTTTTCGAAATGGTGTGTACACTAACCTGGATACCGTTTTCTTTCCGACTATTTCTTTTCTGGATTTCTTTTTTTCCTTTTCCTTTTCTCTCTTTCCTCCTCTTTTCCTTTTTCTTTCTTCTTCTTCCTTTCCTTTTCTTCTTCTTCCTCTTCTCTTCTACTTCTTCTCTTCTTCCTATTCTTCTTCTCTTCTTCTTTCTCTTTCTCTCTTTCTTTTCTTTTTCTTTCTCTTTTTCTTTTCTCCTCTCCCGTTTTCTCTTTCTATTTTCTGGTTGCTTCTTTGTGAAGCTTCACCGCCTCTTATTTTTTTTATAAAAATTTGGTCATCGCGACCTGTGGTCGCGCAACCTGGTCGCGTTGCTCACTGAAGTGATTTCACCGCTTCCATCGCGATCAACCATCGCGGTACCTGGTCGAGACGTTGGTCGTCATGCTCACTGCCTAAATTTGATATTTTCACCGCGAGCTTCACAGCGCGATCTGTGGTCGCGGTGCTCACCGCCTAAAATCACCATTTTCACCGCGAATTGCTCATCACGAGCCCTGGTCACGATACTCACTGCCCAGTTTTTCACCCTTCTCTTCGCGCGTTATTTTTCGACCGTTCAAATTGGTCCATTTGAAAACCTAAAAATATACATACATTTAATTACATTTTACACCCCTCAAATCATAAATATCATATGCATATACTCAAAATTAATTATTTGAAATTAGGGATGTTACAATTATCGGAGCTCAAAATACTGTGGGTCCATTAGGTCCCCTTGCTAGCCCGATCCATTTAAGTAACAAGGGTCACGTATAATTAATTGGATGGTCCAATTAATAGTGTTGTGAAAGTAACACGTGTCAGGAGTTAATGAGTAATGTGATTATTCAATTATTAAATAATGGCAATTATAACAATTAAATAATAAGATTATTTAATTATGTAATTAGTCATAAGAGGAGGGTGATTGTTGATATTTTATTTTGAATAGTGAGATAATAGGATTATCTCATTTATTAAATAAAATAAAATAAATTTGAATTTAAAAAGTTTAAATTCAAAAGTCTGATAATAGTTTATTTTATTTTGAATAAAGAGATAATAGGATTATCTCATTTATTAAATAAAATAAATAAATATTATTTGAATTTAAAAGAGTTTAAATTCAAAAGTTATTGATAAATTAACTAAAAAAAGTTTTTGTTAATTTAATAACTTAAATATATATTAAAAAGAGTTTTTAATATAACAGGACAACAAAAACCAAATGAGTTTTACGTTCAAAGTTTTTTTTAGGTAAAACAAAAAAAAAAAAGAGTGACCGGAGAGATACAGTATCTCTCCAACTCTTATTTTTTTCTACCTCTTCATTGTTCCTGATAACGTGACGCGCCCACACGCAAGTTACCTGTACCGGGATATAGTAAGGAAGACGTAGTGGTACAAGCAAGGAGCTGCAGAAAAAAAAATACGAAGGAGCCTCTAACAGTGGTATGTTCCTTAATTTTTCTTTTCTTTCATTAATTACAATTTTCTGTATATAAAATAAATATATATGTGATATATATTATTTTTATTATTCCGAAAATATAGTTCCAAAGTTTTACTGGTCACAGATTGTTTTTGCGATCTATATAAAAAATTTAAAATCTTATTTCCACTGCGTGACCAGTAGAACGAAAAAACGGTTCCTACAATAAGATCTCAAACGTCTCTCTTAGGTGATTGATGTGGTCTTCCATACTAGATGACTTCGAGATCTTAACATCCACATAGACTTCCATAGTTTTTCCTATTAAATCTTTGAAAACGAAATTCACCAGCCTTTGGTAAGTTGCCCCATGCATTCTTTAGGCCGAATGACATCATCTTATAGCAATATAAACCTTGATGAGTGATTAATGTTGTTTTCTTATAGTCAGAAGGATACATCTTGATTTGGTTGTATCCGGAGAAAGCATCCATAAAGCTCAAGAATTTATTCCTGATGTTGAGTCTACGAGCTGATAAATCTTCGGGAAGGGGAAGCTATCTTTTGGGCATGCCTTATTTAGGTTCGTGAAGCCCACACACATCCTTTATTTTCCATTTCCCATTTCCCTTTTTTACAAACACTACATTCGTTATCCATTCCGGGTATCTCACTTCCCAGATAAATTTAGCCTTCAGAAGCTTATCCACCTCTTATTGTATCGCAACATATCGTTCCAGATTGAAAAATCGTCGCTTTTGTTTGACTAGTTTGCAGCCAGGATCCACTTGCAGCTGGTGACTTGATATTTGAGGTGTATTGCTGGCATATCTTCATGTGTCCAGGCAAAAACGTCCTGATATTCCCTCAAGAATTCTTGTAAATGCTTCTTTTCTTCATCTGGCAGCTTGGCGCATACTCTCATCATCTTTAAGGGTCGTCATCTTTAATGGGAACGTATTCTAAATCATCGATTGGCGTTCCGCGCTCTTGTTTTCGTGGAATTCTTTTCTCATCATCCTCCTCCTGGACTTCTGAATGTTCTTCATCTATTTTTGTTTCCATAGTTTCTTCCTGCATCAACACATCATTTTTGGTTGTTGCACACAATGCTTAGGAAGGGCAGTGGGTTATTGGAAGTAGCATAACATTTTCTGGCGAGGTGTTGGTCTCCGTGTATTACTCCTACACGATTTCCCACAGGGAACTTTAGGACATGGTGATAAATGAACAGTATGCTCTTGGTTCACACAAGGAATGGTCTTCCTAGTATTATGTTGTAGGCACTGGGAGTGTCAACTACCAAGAATTCTGTCAGCCATTTAATTTGAGCATGAGGTTGTCCCAAAGTGACTGGTAAGATAATCGTGCTCATCGGTATCACAGAATCTCCAGTGAAACCATACAAAGGGGAGGTACAACTGTTCAGCGCGAGAACTCCAAGATGAACTTATCCAAGACATCTTTGAACAGTATGTCTACAAAACTTCATGTATCCACCATAACTCTTGCTACTAAATAATCTGACACCTGGAAGGTGATGAGCATTGGGTCATCATGAGCTTGAATGACATCATAACTGTCCTCATCTGCAAATACGATCTGGGCGACCCTTAGCTTCGACGGTTCCTCGCTATGGACAACATAGAGACTAGCTCCTGAAGTTCTTCCATGAATCATCTATGCATGATTCTTCCTGGATTTATTATAACATCCCGCCATGATAAGTCATCCACTTATGGTGTGTTTCATTTGTACCTCTTTCATCAGTTCCTTCCCTTTGTGAATTTGGGCCTGCTCATCCTTCTCTATTTCTTCCTGGACCCTTTGTCCCATCTTCACTCTGTCTCGCACCTGCTGGAGGAATTCAGTCAAAATTTCTCCTCGAACGAGACTCTCTATTTGATTTCGGAGACTGTAACAATCTGAAGTGCTATGACCGATGTCCTCATGGAAATCGCAATATCTATACTTGCTTTTTCTTTCCTGTGGACCTCTCACCGGGCTAGGTTTCCTCAAAAGACCTTTCTCTCATATGGAAAAAAAGATGTTTTCTATAGAGGTATTCAAAGGTGTAAACCCATCCCAAGTAAGTTGTTACCCTGAGGATGTTTTGGTAAATCTTGATTATGTTGGGGTCTCGAAGAAGTAGGTGGGAGTTTGTTTGGTTGAGTGTTAGGCTGTCGGAAGGGAGATCGTGGAGGCAAACAAAAGTGTGGCCTTCCTAGAGGTCGTGGGAAAGGTCGAGCTGGTCTTTCTATCTTGTCCCTCCTTTAAAGGTTTTCCTTATCTCTTCCTCGAGATGCTTCTACTTCTTCTTGTTGCTTCTTAACTCTGTACTTCTCATCTTTTTCAATTTTCTTTAACGCTCTTGTGTAGGCATCTTTATACGTAGCTGGTGGTTTTTCCTCGAATGATTCCTATAAAGATCTTGTCCCCAGGTTCCTCCAGAAGTTCGAGAGAGTTTCTCGTTCAGTAAACACTCTCATTTCAATCACCTTATCGTGATATCTTTCAGAGTTCTCCATTCTTTTGCTTAATATAATGCAAAATTGACATAAAGTACTCAAGAAAATTAATAACAACATCAAAGGAATAATATTGATATTAATATTCAAGACATTCATCAACAATATATAAAACTAAATCTGAATGGGTAAACAAAGGATTCTGAATGCTTCTCTAAGTGTTTATGTTACTTCTCTTGAATGATTCCCCAAAACATCCACCTAAAAGAAGTCTGTGAGGACAGATAAAAGCTCAGGGTTAGGGTGGTTGCTGGAGGTGGACCAGCTATTACGCTCCGACACCCAAGTTAATATAGAAAAATCTGTCTCTTAACTTTTCCATATGAACTAAAAATGAAAAGGAATACAAGAGATATGAAAATAGTAGCCAACATTTTAAAATGAGTTTACATGGGTATTTATAGCCTCTTGGAGACAGACACTTTCTCACAGTTTGTCACACGTCGCCTCATCTATAGTCTTTCATCTTTCTCTCCCTAACATGCTCTTATATTCGTCATTTTCCCTTGGCCATATGGTGAACACACACCTCAAGCCAATGGGCTTTGAAAATGTAGGACATAAGGTGTGACTCAGAATCCCTCTAAGACAGCCTAGAGCCTTGCTGTATAGGTCCATGTGACTGAGTTTTCCAGATGGTGTCTTCTGATGTTAACACTTGGAGATCCTCTTGTCCCTTGATAGGGGACATGCTTTATCTGATATTCCTTGGTCTGCAACACTGATTTCATGCTCCACTTTCCTTCATTTCTACGTTGTCACGCCTTCTTGTCCTTTAGCTAACCGTTTAGTTTTCTTTTTCTTCAAGCTTTTGTCATTCGCACGAGTACTTCTCTTTTGTCTCATACTCCATTGATATTTAGTTGTGTTTTAGGAACACTTAAAATATCTTTATAATATACAATACTTATGTATTATTTTCTGCAATGTTGAGAACGTTCGTCTTTTTTTGCCTTCTGGATATATATTCCTGGAGAGTAAGTCTCATGGACGAATGTTTAAATCCTTGAACCAAATTTCATATTAACACAAGTGAACTTTTTTTGTTAAAGAATTTGCTAAAAGAGTTTAGTATAAATGTCATTTATTGTGATAATTAAGTTGCAATATATATATATATATATAAGGTTTGTTAAATTATACTGAGAATCAAAGTTTGTCAAAACTCACACTGAACTACCCTAATATTAAGTTTAACCATTAAAAAATAGGGTTGACAGTTAAAAAGAAAAATAAAAGAAGAAAAAGAAGAAAAACAGGAGATCTATGGTGGATCCACTAAGGATCGCGAGCCAGGGGAGATTCGAGCTTACTTTTTGACGACTAAATTTAACATTAAGGGAGTTCAGTGTGAGTTTCTATAAACTTTAATTCTAAATGTAATTCAACAAACCTCAGGTAGATTCAGTATTATATATATCGTAATCTTATTTTCTATGAACGAACCAAGCACATTAATATTAACTGTCATTATATAAAAGGAAGTGTAATGACATAAGAAATTGTCGGCCACATATCAAGTTGGAGATATTTTTTATAAAAAAAAACTGTTCACAAGGGTATTTTTCAATATCTTTATTCCAAACTAGACATTGAAAATGTCTTGAAGATATTTTAAGATATTACATATCTAACAGTTGCCTGTATTTGGACAAGGACTTTATTTGTATGATTTTTCTCCTATGTTTTTGTCCTATACATTCTTGTAATGATTGAATAAAAGCTAAGCTAGTAGTGGTGGGTCATGTATTCATATTTCATTTTGAAGGCCATGCACTATATATGTACAAGAACTTGTGACAAAGTAACTATTCAACAATATTATTACCAGCTTAATGGCAGCCACTCAGTTGCAGCACCTTGATGTCACCCCGATCGACTCAATCTCTAGTGACGGAGAAGCACAAACTTCAAATTCCGGCGACAAACGTGGTGGTTGGATCACTTTCCCATTCCTCGCAGGTTTTGACTGAATCTGACTACATTTGATGTCTTAATTTTTATTTTTTTGTTTTCACGTAAACATATCTAAGTTTTTTTTTTCTTTTTTTCATTTTAACAAGCAGGGACGGTGACAGGCTTGACACTTGCTGGTGCGGGATGGTCAGCGAACCTGATTGTGTATATGATTGAAGAGTTCAACATCAAGAGCATTGACGCTGCTCAGATTGCGAATGTTGTTAATGGTTGCGTCTGTCTATTTCCAGTCATTGGAGCGATCATTGCCAACTCTTTCTTTGGCTCTTTCTCTGTCATGTCCATATCTTCTTGCATCTCTTTGTTGGTAATTAGTTTTAAAAGAAGAAAACACAACACAACATCTACTAGTTAGGTCCAAAAATGAAAAAGAAGCATTTTTACCTTCCTATTTCACATCAGGATGTGGCAGGGTTCAAGACTCACCTTTATCTATAAATCAAAAAATAATAGTTCAGTTCTGACATACTCCTAATCCGATTGATGTTTTTATTTTTTAAACTACGGACTGTACAGTGTATATTAGTTTTTGAACTGTAGATCAAGTAAAGCTTTACTTCCTATATCAATGGCGACCTGTCCATGCAGGGTATAATTTTTCTAGGCTTAACTGCATCACTTGATTCCTTGAGGCCTCCAGGACGCCAAATCAGATCAAGCCTGTGCAAATCTCCATCGAAGGTCCAATTTGTAGTCTTGTATGCAGGACTAGCTATGGGATGTGTAGGCTTGGGTGGAACAAGATTCACAGTAGCGACAATGGGAGCCAACCAATTTGATAGACCAAAAGATCAGGGGACTTTCTTCAACTGGTACTTCTTTGCCTTGTACATTTCTTCTGTGATAAGCTCCACTGCCATTGTCTATATCCAGGACAGTAATAGTTGGAGACTGGGTTTTGGCCTCTGTATTGCTGCAAATTTACTTGGTCTTGTCATTTTCTTGCTTGGAAATCGTTATTACTTGCATGACAAGCCTAAAGGGAGCCCCTTCGTGGACTTGGCTCGTGTAATTGTTGCTGCTCTGCGAAAAAGGAAGCTGGTTTTGTCGTCAAGAATTGAAGATTATTATCAGGAGCACAATGGATCAATGACCAATACTGGAGCTGATCAAATTAAACATAATCACAACTTCAGGTACGAATTTGGAACAATATATTTACAACTTGAGTTTTCAGTTTCATTATGTTATTGTGTTTTGGCAAAGCATCAGCAGACAGCAAATGCTCATTGAGGAAGTTACAGAAAAGAATATGATTATGCTATGATATTTTTTGTGTTTTTTTTTTTTTTTTCACTTCACGTGATTTCGTGTACAAGCACAATTAAATTAAAATTAGGATATGCATATCTAAATTAAGATACATGTATTCGTTGACTTCTGAAGAGGTTTGACTACAGGATATGCCGAGAATAGGGTAATGATACGTTTAGAATACGTTTTGGGTTGTTTTGTAACTTTTTTTTCAAAAAATGGGGTCATTTTTTAATGTTAGAAAATATGGGGTTAGAAATAAAATTTATAATTTTGTCTCAATACTTTATACTTAGTTGTCGATTAGGTTTTTATTTTTTATTGCAATGATGTTTTATGAATTGACTAATTTAATTATGAATGAATGAAGTTATTTATGTTTTAAATATAAATATACATTATTTTAATTGTCATATTCTACCGTATCTGTATCCTAGCTTTTGGAGATTTATCGTATCTCCGTATCATTCCATATCCTATCCCGTATCCGTATTCGCATCGATGCAACATAGGTTACAAGATCCATCCAATTGGTCTGAAAAGTGAATGACCAACATAAAAGATAAAAATCTGAGCTTGATATGACACCCACTTGTACACTAGCTCATGCCTCTCAATATATTGGACCATAAAGGCACACCCAATTGGTCTGAAAAAACCATGTTCATTTTGCTTTTGAAGTCAACCAGGAAAATGCCACCATAAGATCCTGATAATAGTTGCTTGGAGAACCAAAACAAGAAGCAAAGTTTTGGTCATCATGTGATAGTTGAAAGTACAGAGAATAAATGGTGGAAATCATAAAGGTGGTGGTGGTGGTGGTGGTGGTGGTAGCACTACATAGTTGAGTTGAAAGATGAGGTCGAATTGGTGGATAACAGGAAAAGGGCACATTTCAAGGCCCTGTTGTTTGGTCAACCTATCATTTTTAATCTCATCAAAACACAAAAAAAATCTCTGATATGTTTAACAACTTTTCTGTAGAGAGTGAAAACTCAGTTGATTATTTATTTATTGACTCTACTGATAAAATGTACTTCGACTCTAAGTTAAAATTACTAAAATATATTGTAAAATTTCATTAAATCTCCTGGAAGTTTGGCCTCAGTGTATGCAAAAGTTGTGTTTAAAGAAAGCTTATGAGATCATACTTTGCAAAAGTTGTGTTCAACACGTGAAATCAACAAATTGTACTCCAGAAGATAACAAAAGCTTTGGATACTCCTTTTTCAAGTGCATAAAGTTTTTGACACATCTCTCCTTAATTACTGGTCGGCCTCTGACCCCACTCCAACAAATCGGGGTTGGCCACGTGTTGAACTTAACCAGCATGGTTGTGTCAGCCCTTGTTGAGTCTAAGAGGCTCAAAGTAGCCCATGCCCACCACCTCCAAGACCAACCTGGTTCCATGGTGCCAATGCTGGTGGCACTGTTAGTCTTGGTTGGCATTGGAGAAGCATTCCATTTTCCAGGACAAATTGGTCTGTGTTATCAGGAATTTCCTGTCTCTCTGCGGAGCACATCAACGGCTATGATTGCCCTGCTCCTTGGAATTGGCTTCTACTTGAGCACAGCTATAACAGATCTTGTCCGGAGAGTAACTGATTGGTTACAAGACAATATCAATAATGGGAGGCTAGATAATGTGTACTGGACTCTAGTTGTGATTGCTGTGATCAAATTTGGTTACTATGTGGTTTGTTCCAGATTCTACAAATACAGAAATTTTGAGAAAGGAGAGGATGATAATTCTGTCTCTCACAATAAGTTGGAGACAAAACAAAAAGACTAAACATAATTTACTATATACTGTGAAACATCAAACCCATCTCAGCACCATTATGGTCATCAAAATTGAGCACAGCTCTGTTTGATGTTGTGAGGAGGAGAGTCACAGATTGGTTAATGGGAGGCTGCTGGATAATGTGTATTGGACTTTGGTGGTGCTTGCTGGACTCATCTTTGTTTACTATCTACTGTGTTCAATGATGTAACAAATACAAGGAATGTGGTTCTGGCTCTGATAATAATTAGGGATATAATTAATGTTGGCATAACAAGAGGTTACAAGGAAGAAACTTCAATATCTTTGCTTTGCAATTATTTATAATACAAGAAGCTTTTGCAACATTGATGTTCTTCAGGCTTTTTGTTGGATTATTATTCAGGGCTTTTGCTTGACGCTGATTAATGTTATACATAATAACTTGTAATATATAAAATCTAATATATGCATTTTGGGAAATTTCATTTAAAAAATAATAAAATTGACAGTTTCTAATACACAGTAGATATATATATATATATATATATATATATAAAAGGCCGGCGCTGGCCCAGGGAAAACAAATTAGTCGCCCAGGGCCTAATAATCTTGGGGACATATATTATTAATCTTAAGGGCCAAATATTTTTATATATCATTTATATATATATATATATATATATATATATATATATATACGGGAGGGATCGGTGGACTCATTTTTTTACTCAATTTTATAGCCATTGGATCCCTTAGATTTGGATGGCTATAATTTAATAAATTTAAGTCATTTATTTCTTTTTTTTCCTCTCTCCATCATTAAGTTATTTTATTTTCTCTTTCCTCTTTCTTAAATTTTCTTTCCTAAAATATTATCATTCTAATTCTCTTTCCTACAATTTTTCCTTAACTCTATTATTTTTTTTCTTCCACCATTATCAAATACTCACCTAGTAAAATAAATTTCCACCATTTATATGATAGTATTAGATTCCAGCTCGGCAAGGAATTTAATAAATTTATTAAATCTCTATACATTTAAAAACACTGCAAGTTGCAAAAACTGAAGTCTGAAGACAAGAAAACCATCCCTTGTACGGAAATTCTACAAAATAGAACCAATAACTTTAATCACAAGACATATCAGCATACTGGTTTGGTTTTTCACAACACACAAGCTGCAAAATTAGATTAAACAATTCCTTCACAATTCAACACAATGAAATCCGTCTTCTATTCTTCAGCACCTCACATAACAAATACTAAAATGTCTTCTAAATCAACAATTTCATGGTGGAGTTTTGCTAAATATCTGAAAGATAATATTCAAACAGTTTCGAATGTGCTGTAAATTTGAGATCTTAACACATTAAAAATAACACAAGTACAGATCAGAATCAAAGCAATGACGAAAAACATTTGAAGCTAATACATAAATTTAGCAAAAATGTCAAACATAACTTAATTAAACCATTTCAACACAATAATGGCAGTGTGCAATAACAATTGGCAATAGCCTTGGGAGACAGTCTTGGGAGACAGCCTCTTAACAAGCATCAACAACCGATCCCAATGTGCTGACACTCTCATCAGGCATGTGGTGGAGCATGAATGCGAAATTCATCCACAGCCTCCCTATAATTTTTAGTACTCATCACAACTTTCCATGTCCTGATCAATCTCTAGTGTTTCTTCATTTTCTGAAATTTGGAGAAAAAATCATATTAAATTAAATAAAATGAGTTCAATGCGATAAGAAATTTTTTAGAAATTTAATTCAATACTTACCTTCACTAGTTGATTCGATTATTTTTCTCTTTGGATTTAAGGTACAGTTTCGCTTGTCATGTCCAAACTTACTGCATATTCTCTTCTTCTTATTTAAGGCTACCTCGATACCACTTTTTATTCTCCTTTAGCTCTCAACATCTTTCTTTCTGCCCTTGGTTTGTGAGATATTATGATCCAAAAGCAGCGGTTGAGGAAAATGGATGCTAGTACATGGATCATCCTTCTTATGAGAAATTTTTGTTTGATGTTCAGAAACCTCTGAGAACTTTTTAGATAACTCATTCAAAGCTTCCATATAAATCATGTATTTTTCATTTGACGATGCCGCAATACAAGCCAATTTGGTTGCTTGGTGACACATATGGCCAAGTCTCAATGCCTCTTATTCTTCTTTTCCATCATTTTTCACCAAATGATCTTTTGAATCATGATCCTAAACTTATTTGCTTCTTGTTTCCATCTTGGAAGAACAAAATGGTCGGGTATCATGTAAATATCGAGTCGAACAAAAACTTTCAGAAAATGTCTGCAAAGTATTCCAACAAATTCAAAGTTTTGGCATTCGCACATACCTTTGTAAGTTTGCAAATTTAACTTCACAAAAAACTCTTTAGGTTCACCAAGTTTTGGTATCACTAAATATGTGTGATAATCATCGTCATATTCTCTTCCTTCAACTTTATATCTATTCACCTGATACCATTCATCCTTGAATTTATTAAAAACTCTTCTAGTATACAACTATAATGCATGTTTCAAAAGAAATTCTTCATCATCGACAATACGATATTTGTGTTCTGATTCAAAATCTTCATAACTTTCATTTTCTATAATTTTCTTCAATGCCTGCTCATACTTAACAACAAACTCTCTAAGATTTGTTTTTTATGTAAGAAAACCATCAAAAAATGAATTTATACTCTCACTACGTCCAGTGGTATTCATTCCAGCAAAACAATTACAACGGTTATATGCAGGAACCTACGAAACACGTATTTCATAAAGATGATTTAGCCATTCATTTTTTTCTAATCCATTTTCTATAACCAGTATCTTCCACTTTTCTTCAAAAGTCTCTATCTTATATGAAACAATGCATTTTTTCATCTCAACTTTGAATTTTGACTTTTTAAAATAAACATGTGATAACTTCTCATTTTTTATGTGCCAAAGACATAAACAATGATAGGTATTAGGAAGTACCTTTGCAATTGCTCCTTTCATTGCTAAGTCTTGGTCTGTTATAATAGAAACTGGATGACGTCCTCCCATTGCTTCAAGCCATGTCTCAAAAAGCCAAAAAAATGTTGCTTCTGTCTCATCTTGTAAAAGTGCACATCCAAATTGTATTGATTGTAAGTGGTGGTTTACTCCAGTTAACGGTGCAAATGGCATGTCATATTTATTTGTCCTATAAGTTGTATCAAATGTGACAACATCACCAAAGTAATGATATGCTATGCATAACCGAGAGTCCACCCAAAAGAAATTAGTTGCTCTCCCATTTTCATCACATTGAACCGCATAAAAAAATTGAGGGTTCTCAGCTTGTTTTTTTCTAAAGTAAGTGAGAACCGATTGAGCATCCCCTCCATCTAATTATTTATGTCGTACATTCCTCAAGTGGTTATAACAATCTCTATTATTAAAACCAATATGTGAACCACCTAAAATCGAGCATACTTTACCTATTTGCAAATTGTCTCTATGAAGTGTTTCAGTCAAACTTTTAGTAGCTTCAAGCATGTGTTTATTCGACTTCATGTTCATTATTTTTATTGGAGATACTATTTTATGATTGTAAATGTCTTGAAAGCCTGTAACTTTTCATTTGTTAGACCACTTGTCAAGTACAATTCGCATACTAGCTTCACATCCACATTTAACAGTTGAACAATTTTTACGTTTTTTTGTATCTTCATTCTGACCTACCTCTTCATCACCTTTTTCTTCTTCAACCTCACGTCTCTTATACCTCCCTTGATGAGCACATACAAATTTTTTACTAGTCACCTCATTTGAACCTAATTTAGCCTTGGCTGAAGATCGAATACGAATCCAAAATCCTTCTTGCCGACCATAATTTTCATAATAGTTTCTGGCTTCTTCTCCTATTTCAAAAAACATCCCGACATGTGGCGCCATTAGGTGTTCCACATTCTATTTTTGATTGCTTGTTTCACCAATTTTCTCTTGAGTTGTATCAAACACCTAAATAAAAGTTAATACGTAATTTAATTCATATTTATTATACAACTGTATGACTTAAAAGGGGAAAAAAATTCTAATTGAATATTTCATAGTATCTACGAAGCATCTACGAAGTAATGTATTCTAACACCTAAAATTCAATTTACCAAATATAATTTTAACACCTGTGATAGTTGAGGCAATTTTAACACCAAAATTCTACGAAATAAATATATTCTAAAGAAATTCTAAAGTAATGTACTTTGTGATAGTTAATACAATTTTAAAAATTCTAACACCTAAAATTCTAAAGAAATACAACTTCACATAGCATCTACGAAGAAGAAGGCAACGATCTCCTTTAATAATGTCTCATGTGCTTGACACTATTTTTGTCTTTATATAGTAGGACTTGAATATTTGATAGTTGAGCATCAGGTTTGTATATTTTAATTGAACTCAAAAATTTTAGTATGAGAAAAATATAAATTTAACGGATTCTAATTTTCTTTACTGGAAGAGCACAATAAACTTACATTAAACAGCAAGTATAAACGTTACAAGAAAACACACATGTGATGTACTATGTGAATTCATTCTTGAAACTGATAGTTAAAGAAGAAGAATTTTACTAGGTGAGTATTTGATAATAGTGGAAAAAATAAAAAAGATTTAAGAAGTGGAAGAAATTGTAGGAAAAAGAAATAGAATGATAATATTTTAGGAAAGAAAATCTAAGAAAGAGGAAAGAGAAAATAAAATAACTTCTTAATGATTGAGAGAAGAAAAAAAAAAGAAATAAAATAGAAGACGGATTTCATTGTGTTGAATTGTGAAGGAATTGTTTAATCTAATTTTGCAGCTTGTGTGTTGTGAAAAACCAAACCAGTATGCTGATATGTCTTGTGATTAAAGTTATTGGTTCTGTTTTGTAGAATTTCCATACAAGGGATGGTTTTCTTGTCTTCAGACTTCAGCTTTTGCAACTTGCAGTGTTTTTAAATGTATAGAGATTTAATAAATTTATTAAATCCCTTGTCAAGTAGAAATCTAAAACTATCATATAAATGGTGGAAATTTATTTTACTAGGTGAGTATTTGATAATGGTGGAAGAAAAAAAATAATAGAGTTAAGGAAAAATGGTAGGAAAAAGAAGTAGAATGATAATATTTTAGGAAAGAAAATCTAAGAAAAAGGAAAGAGAAAATAAAATAACTTAATAATGGAGAGAGGAAAAAAAAAGAAATAAATTATTTAAATTTATTAAATTCTAGCTATCCAAATCAAAGGGATACAATAGCTACAAAATTGAGTCAAAAAATGAGTAAAAAAATGAGTCCCTCGATTCCTCCCGTGTGTGTGTGTGTATATATATATATATATATTCTTATGTTTAATCTTGAAAGCCCAACATTTTTTTTTTTGCCCAACAATCTTGAGGGCCTAATAATTTTTTTTTTTTCCTCAATAATCTTGAAAATCCAATATTTTTTTTTACCTAGAGTCACAAAAAACTATAAGCCGACCCTGTATATACACACACATTCATCTAATAGAATCATGTCTTTCGTGGTGGGCATAGTATGATTCTACTGCATAATATACATTGAACTAATCATAAATTGAACTAAATTTAATAACCATGGAAATTCTCAAAGATGTGAACTCACCCAATGAAAATCTCCTATCCAAAGTAAAAAAACAATGATATATACAAGACTGAAATCTCTTTCAATTAATTTTATATATTCCAGTGGTATTTTTCAAAACTCTATATTGAATTAGGGTTTTGTCGTGGTCCCACTAAGGGATTGGTATCACATTTGAGTAGTTGAGCACTAAAACTAACACTAAACTATATACTATATTACCAGTTAAATCTAATGTATGTATATATATAGTTGAACCCTTTGAATTTTGTGTGATCACGAGATTGATACTCTAATTTTTGTCACACGGATCCAACGGAGCGAGAATCTTGATATAGACTTAACGATGATGCTGTCATGCTGCTGCTGTTTGGTGTTGCTCCACATGCTTTGACACAAAACGTCTCACTCGAATATCTTTTCCATAGACGGTGAATTGTACTATTTCTAGCTTGCCAAGAATCGCCGCAACATATGAAGTTGACCGGACGACCACACGAGCATACAAACACGTTTCCGATGGTTGCTGACTACTCATGTATATCGCCTCTACACAATTCAATCCATATTCTCTGTACGAAGAAATAAATATAAAACGTAACTATACAGATCCTCTGTAATAAGAAATAAATAATTTTCTCTATAATATATTTCATGTACGTTGAAATTAACCTGTTAAAAAACTCAAAAAGTTGTTCTCTTGAAATAGGACGGCCCTTGGAGAAAGTAACAAAGAGAGTTCGATCAATTTGAGAGACATTAGTGGAAGCCTGAGTCTTCTTCTTGGTTTCTTCTTCTTTTGATCGAATCAACAATTCGACATCGATGTCTTCAAAAATTTTATCGCTCAAATCGCTCAAGAACTTGTCTATCTCCATTACAAGTCTGTCTCTGTTCATGCAAACGTACACTCTCAGAGGAACATCGTCTAGTAAACCAAAGAGAACACACGTGAACGAAAGATCGCCGATTGAGATATCAGAATCTGAAGGCACCGATGGTCGATACAAGAAGTGGAGACACGTGATGGCTTCGCGGACCAGTTTGATGAGCAATGTACGGGGGGCTTTGTTTGTGTGCTTGACGAAATATCGGAGGCCGATACGTTCGAGCATGCACCAGAAGGCGACGATTCTCTTGGAGCTGTAAGGATCGAGACCCAGTTGGAGAATTAACCGGCGATACAAGTTGCGATCAATGCTGTGAAAATCTTGAAGGATTTTGAGAGTAAAGCAGCGGTAATCTTGAACTTCTTGTTTGAGACTGGACCCACCAGAAGCCATTTTGAAGAAGAGAAAAAGAAACAGACTGATGAGTAGAACAACTATAAAGAGATTTGATGTGGAGATTGAAACTTACAGACAGAGAGAGACACAGAGACAGAGATATTTATAGAAGAAGTTGATATATAAAAGTAAGCTTGGGAATTCTGTTAATGGGAGGAAACCTGTAGAGTTCATGAAACTTTTTCGGGATAGGAAGATGAAAATTTTAGTCCAAACTTGGTTTTTTTTTTAAAAAAAAATTATATAATTATAAAATTAATTATAAATCTGTAAAATATACCGACATCTACTCTCAGTAATATTTTCTTTAAAAAACTACCCAATTTTGATTTTCGTTTAAAAAAATATATATAATAAATTTATTGTTTTTACATTACATAAAATACTGGATGACGTACCAGATAAAATTATAAAGAGGGCTAGAGGTTTGGATAAGATTATCTAATTAAAACTATAAAATATAATGGAGTAAATATAAAATAAATGGAAAAATATAGATTTTAACACGATTTTATAATAATATTTTATCTTTCTTAAAAAAATATAGTTTAATAATTTAATTAAACAATTTGTCTCTTCTTTAATTTTTAGTTTTTTAACTATTACTATTTGTTTCTATCCTAGATCACATTAGAAGGATTAGCTCTCAAACTCTCATCTCATTTTCTATCTCCGTCCTCTTTTTTCTTTTCTTCTTATTCATATATATGAAAGATTATTGACTGCTTTTTTGTAACGATATAAAATTAAAATTTGGTCAGATTGGAGTCATTACTACTATCACAGGTGGTATATAGAGTGTGTATATATAATTGTTACGAATTTGCTTGTGGACGCACCTAAATAGTGACATATAATATACATTTAAAATTTTAACAAATATATATAAGATTGGTGATGATTTATTTTTGTTTTTTAAAATAAAATCAAACTATATTTTAACCTCGAGATTTATATAATTCTCCTTAAAAAACTTCGACAAAGAATTCAATCCCACAAGACCCACACCCGCAGTGTCACATTCTTCCTACTTATCTGTGGGAAGAACAGGTCCAGATCCTCTCTTATGGTAATATGTGTTCTGACCTCAAATAATTAAAGATACAAAGGCCAATAAGCATCATAAAAGCAAACAAGAAGACCAATAAGGCCTATTGACAACACATGCAAAGCTTGTAAACTCCAAAATCTAATACAAAATGCCAACTATTTGAAGCTACAAGTTCTACTAACTGCTTTTTATTCTAATCATTTGCTCGGAAAGTCCTGAGGTAGTAATTCATATATTGATTGAACAAAATTTACAATTCGTGTTGATCGTAGAACACGAAAAGAACAAACAAATTTCTTTGATACATTTCGACGAGCCAGCCACAATTGTGGCAATTATATCTGCTCAAGATGATGTTGTTACATGTGTGCAGTGATTCTACATCAGCAGTCACAATGTCAGTGACAAGAATGATTAGACAAACCTTCATCTTGTTAATTAGAATCGGAAGGAGGGATGTTGTTGACATTGCCATTCGTATACTTTGTACAGTCAAATGGCCCGATCCCTTGGTTATTTTTCCGTTTCACCTGATATTGTATATAAATTATATCAATCAGAAAAAAGTAGTGTAACATATATAATAAGCTTTTATTAAAAAGGTTCTCTGCTTTTCAACTCTATCATGCACCATTTCTTCCACCGATACAAACTACTAATAGCAAACTGGTTTATGTTATGATCCATAACCCAGAAATTACTTAGCACAATGAAGAAATAGTAGTGATAAATAGCGATGTATATTCCTCTATATTCGGGCAAGTCCTATTTTTAAGTGAAAATTTTCCAGTTTGGCAAAAAGGTTAAATTCAATGTAACTACTAATTAATCCTAACCAGTCTATAAATAAACAGGTAATAATAAGAACAACAAAAAGCTTATTATCTAGAAACTAGAATCATACCGGGGAATAAGGACCAGGTTCAGGTAAAGACTTTTCCGGGGGTGAATTTTGCACGGCACCACTTTTCTTGGTTAGAATTTCCTGCAGCAAGCTTTGTGTAAATGGATAAATCTTGATATATAAAATGCTAATTTTCTATCACATGGCATCAATTAAACCACAAATTATAAAAAAGAATACAATATCTTTTAACAAAAATAGTTTCCATAAAAAAATTTAACATGTATACGAGTAACTATAGATACAATGTTGAACAATATAGTTTACTCAATATCATGAAATCGTATTAAAAGGGCGATTTCAGGCTCTAATGTCAGACTGATCAATCCACTAGGCAACCGTATTCACTTCAAACTGAATCATGGCTCAATTAAGAACTAAGGCAGAACCCAATTAAGAAACTAAACCACAAATTCGAAAAAGAATGCACTTATCTTTTAAAAAGTAAAAGTTTCCATAAAAATATTTAACATCTATATGAGATACCATTTTATTATTTTTTAAGTTATATGAGGTTCTGTTGATGCAGTGTTGAACAATATAGTTTACTCAATATAATTTGAATGAGAAGGGCAATTTCTGGCCTTAAATGTCCAACTGACCAACCCACTAGATAACCTTATTCACTTAAAAATGAAGTGTTGCCCAATTAAGACAGTAAAGTGGTTCCATTTTCCCCTTCCCTATCTCTTCAAACAAGAATTTGGTTCAAACCAATATCAAGGCAAGCCAGTACCATAAACCTCTTATCTTATTAACAAGCGATGTAAAATTTAACATATTTTCATTTTTGTCAGTCAATTCAACATTTTCTGCCAATATAGACTATAAAGGAAAACAATAGATACACGAGACAATTGAAATATCTACATGATTTTAGTGCACATATTGTGCTGAATCTATGAGATTTAGATCTTCTATTTCAAGCTTCAAAAATGTATAAAATTAGTTGGAATTGACAGACTATAAGTTCAGTGTAGGCTTCATGATCAGACTAGAATTTGATCCTTCATCTCGTACTTGATACAAAGAACCAGTTTATATTAGGATGAAACGTGCTGGCATGGGTGCTCAACAATCTATGTGTCACGCATCTGTCTCAAACATACATAAAGTGGCATTTGCACCCTTATAACTCAAAAGGATACAGAAGTAAATGTTTTAATTTCAAAAATCGAGTGAGGCGGCCGCCTCAAGGCGTACCCTCACCCACCTCGCAGCCAAGGCAGCCTTAAATCGGTCGCCTCTCCCTGATTGTTGGTTGGTTCCGCCTCATCTCCATGAGACGGGTGAAGGTGGCAAGTGGCGCCCTGAGGTGACTCGGGGCGATCTGAGGCGGGTTGAAAAATTGGAAAAAAATAATTTAAATTGGGAACAAACGATTTTTAAACATAAAATAAGTTTTCGCCTTGTTTCTGTCGCCCTTAAAACCTACTACGACTATTTCTATCGCCCTCTACCTCTTCTTTCGGACACTCAATTATTGAACTTGGTGCCATGTGAGATGTGAGAGAGGTTGTTTTATATTTAAAACAGTGTCTGTATTAATATAAAAGATAAACATATTATTTATAAAATATAAAAAATGCTATAGTCCTTTTATTCTAATAATCAGCTTTTTTTAAAATATATATATATTATTTATACAAAAAATAAAAACTCTAAAATCTTATTTATTCTGATCTGGTGTGTCTTTTTTTTTAACATACTATTTATCCAAAAAGAAAAAGAAACCCTAAAATCCTATTTATTTTGATAGGTTATTTGGGTTTTTTTTAATAAACAGACTATTTATATGCAAAAGAAAATTTAAAATTCTATTTATTCTAATTGTGTTAAAAATGTTGGTTGTGTACTATTTATTAAATGTTATGAATAATTTTCTTTTCTTATTTTTTTTTTAACATTATTTACCACTTTTGAATTAATGCGACGGACTTGCCTCACTACAACATAAACGCCTATACAGAACTGCTAATCAGATGAATGAGGATTGTAATGCCATGAAAAAATAGGTCACCAAGTCAAAATCAAAATATTGGCAGGCAAAATTTTTCTACTTATAAATGCAGCCTTTTTTTCCCCTCTTTACAAACATCTCAAAGAAAATTGATTACCTCTCCAGCAGCTTCAAGTGCAGCCAACCACTCATCAGAAAATGGAACAGCATATGGTGGAGGTTTTATCACAAGATCACTTTTTTTCCTGTCGTTCCAAGAATTCTTGCTGCCATGAAAAAAAGTCAGGGTCAAAATCCTCTCTGAAATTCTCAAATAAATGAAAAAAATAATCTAAATGAAAATAAGGAATCAGTTCAAAACAGGAACATAAACACGAATCAGCTTGATCTAGAAATAATGGCTCACATAAGTTTCGTTTCGTCATTCTCATCTGCTGCACATATAGTGTCTTCCAACTCGTGCTTCATGTCACTGTTAGGACCACCAATCTTTTGTAAAGTAGTAGTTTTAGCTTCCTCTGGCAAAACATCACTCTTATATTCATTAAATTTCATATCCTTAAAGACACTTCCATCGTTATCTTCTGCAGCATACATGCCACCCTCCAACTCATGCTGCATTTCATGGTTTGGACTGCCATTACTCCTTTCAACTTCCTCTGACAAAACATCTCTCTTCGATATATTTACTTCTATATTTTGTACGCTTGACAAATTATTTTCTTCAGAATTGCAAGATTTTGCTACCCCTAAAATTTGGCAGTTGCTCATGTCCGGTGACGCATCAAATCCCATAGAATAAGCATGATTGAATTCATCATCATCATGCCTGAACTTAGTATCAGTATAACATTTAGGATTTTCAACTGATGTCTTGATGTCGAAGGAATCTGACACTTCAGATGGGTAGGCAAGCTCTCGTTTCTCAAGAATACCACCATTCTTCAATGCAGGGGTCACATGAGTCCAAACAATAGAAGTTGATTCGACATCCATTGAACTCGCACAAACATTTCTTTCCTGCGATTCTTCAGAAGAAAAGTTCTTTATGGTTAACTTTTCATTCAAACAAAATGCACGAGAATCCAGTGAACCTTGTGCAGATACAGAAGCAGGATCAGTATGCACTCCAGATTGTTCATTTACACCATCAACACACACTGAAGACATATTCTTCACTGCTGAAGCATTAAGGTTACTGTTGCAGCTATCAACTGATAGATCCCCATCTACAGTCTGTATCCGTGCATCTTCCATAAGTGATTTCTTATTCGTGTTATCAACCCCAGCAATTTCTTCATAAGTTTGTTCTGTGTTCTCATGTTTAAATAGAACATGACAGCTTTTTGATCCGCTTTCACTTGGATTTTTGACATCTGGACTAATATCGGCAATGTTCTCACTATCAAATTTTCTGGACTTTTCAAAAATTATACTCCTGTTAAACAGAAGCTCATTGCCCTCCTCATACTGACTGTTGACAATGTGCATAAAAGCCAACCCATCATTGTGCACTATTGAAGTACTAGGCTGACAACAAGCAGTGTCAGGCGACAGATCAGAGTTGCAACAGTGGCTGTTTTGTAATAAATTATATTGTCCGTCTTCCATATCTTTGTGCTCATTTATATCAGAATCACCATTAACTTGCACTGCAGCAATTACATCGTTTACCTCAGGTTGCACAACAGCGCTATGTTGGGATGTTAAATGTTGAAGATTTTCCAATCCACACCCACTAAAATCTCCACTGTCCGAAACATTTGAGAGCTGAACATCACCAGTGGTTACTGCAGCTGTTATCTGATCTTCATGCATCAGATCTGATTCCCCAGAAGTAGTTTGACCATGGAGCTTTATGTCATAGCTAAACTTCGCGTCAATCGAACTTGACAAAGCATCATCTCCATGTAGGAACTGAGCTATTTTAGCCACATCAAAACTACAATCTTCCACAGCAGGTGATATTGAAGATGGAACGCTGAAACCATTTGATTTGCTTCCACCAGCATCAATTATAACTCTGCTCGCATCATCAACAACCGTTATGTGTCGACTATCTAATGCTGGAAAGCACAATATTTTGTTTATGTTTCCAACTGATACTATTCCACCCACAGACTGCACTTCTCCATCTCTCACTTGTGATTTTGTACTGAAGATATCTACTCCAGCCACTGAGTCTTTTGCTTCCTCTGTGTTTTTGGATTGAAACGGACAATGACAACTCTCTAATTCACTAAAACTGCAGCATTTGATCTCCGGGATGGCATCTGCAATCAAAACATTATTGCATTTTTGGAAATCTGAAAAGGATCCGCTCTCCATGGTCAAAATATCGTTGTCTAGCCTTGGACTCTGATTAGAAATCTGACCATGTTGACAGGTGTAAGGCTTCTCACTGTCAGCTTGTTCCTTGGATTGTTCATTTACAACAGGCACACAACTCTTCACATACAGCGACTCTGCAAAAACTCCATGACTCTTAATTGATGAATCACATATCTTTCCTTCTATGCATTCATCATCAATCATATCGCTTGTCTCAAAAACACCATCAACTTGCATTGTTGGGCAAAGATGGGACGTACAGTCAGGGTTTTCCAATTCAGCCCCATTCAAAAATGTATTCATTGGGTAGACACTGGAAACTCTTTCATTGTCCTCATCTTCCATCACTTGGTCACAGGGTGCACTTTGTAAGAGCAATTTGTTATCATTACTCTTCAATTCATTATCCCCCACCTGAGAGATCTTCTCAGTTTTTCTAGGTTCTGCATGTTGCTCAGATTGTTGCTCAATATCATTGCATAGATTATGCAACTTTTGCTGATTTAAAATGTCAGAACTGTTACAGTTAGATGTCACACTCATACATACTTTCTGCATTTCATCAATGTGCAACTTGGATGTCATCTTCCCGTGTGAGTCAAGTTTAACATTGGATGGAACAGAAGATCCTGTAATTGGGCCTGGAGGTCTCAATTTTGAACTTAATGCCACATTATTGACCATGTCATCTATCTTCCCAGGTGCAGGTATGGGCCTCTCATTAATAGTGCTCAATGCACCAAATTTCCTCAAATTAGGAATACTTGGCTCCAAATTGTAAGCTTGATTGCTTCTCTGTAATATACTATGTGAAGCAGAAGCTTTTGACTGCAAAGAAACCAATCAGACACTTCAGTAACACGTGATAGTAATTCACAACGAATGCATAGCTCTAATTAGTTGAAGCAATCAATGTTAGTTTTACCTGATTAAAGAAACCCAATGATGGTGATGGCATTCGCAAACCTGATGGTTTAGTTGTTTTCGGTTGTGCATATTGCAAGCTTCCAGCACTACGTGGAACGTTTTGAGGGAGAGAAATTTCATATTTGCTGGAACCGCCATCAACCTTGTTTGATGCATGCACAGAAGCTGGAAGTTCTGGGCCTGGGTTAGTCTTTAAACCCTTATTAGCTTTGGTAACAAGAGGATGCTGTGAATTGGTAGATGAACGGACTTTTGACACTGAGCTGACCTGTAAAATTGAAAGAAAATCACAAAAATGCATGTTTTCCATAGTAAGGAACTGTTGATGGAGTATAAATTGTAAATAACCATGTTTAGCCCCAGAATTCATTATGATGTTGGTTTAAAAAGCAATCACTTCTAAAAGTTATCAGTTTTCTTACCACATTTCTACTAGCTGGTTGAGCAGACGATTTTGCAGCCATAGATTTGCTAGCGAAACCAGATTTAGCATTGTTTTGGGCACTTTTAGAATTGTTTAAGGAACCCTTTAATCCGATATTTCTTTCAGCATTGACAGCTGAGAGAGAAAAGAAGAAACCAAAATAATGCAATATATGAGTTCCATCTGATGGAAGTGTAAAATTTGACTTGACAGAGAAGTATTATTAACCCAGATCATAAAGATAGCATGCTTTATAAATCATATTAAACTTCTCACAAACAAACGTATGAATTGCAGATGAGAAATTTAATTCCACAAATATTCTTTTAAGACACAAAATCCAGACTCCTATACTTAGGAGATTTACACTTAAATTACCTCGTTGGGTAATCTGATTTTGCTTTGAGCTGCTCGTAGACAAAATTTTGCTTTTAGCAGTAGCAGAAATCACAGAAGCATCCGGCTTTGGAACAGATACCTTAGAAACTTTTAATTCTGTAGTTGCCGGTTTGGACGTGTTCAGATTTGCAGGCCTTTTCAAAGTTCATAGAAGTTAAGATCAACTGTTCTACAAATTTAATAGAAAAGGAAATACTGTCTAACCCAAGTGAATTTTCTATTGTAAAAATTCATCTAAAGGATATGAAGATGAAGCAACAGGTCTCGGGCAACCACTGCGCTTAGATCCACTTCTATTAATATCATTGGCTGAAATGACCTTCCTCTTCGCCTGAGGAGCAAAAGTTCAAGACAATTAAACATAGTTTAATTTCACCCAACCTCCATCTGACAAAAGAATCTAAAGACCCAAAAAAAAAAAAGAAGTCAAAATTTGGGCAAATTAAAACTATTATAAAGACACTAACCGCAGAGGCTGATGCTACATTAACTCCAGCTGATGGAGGCAACAATGCTCTACTGCTCTTTCTATCTTCATTTGTAGTACTTGAAGGTAACTCCTTAAATAAATTCTCTTCAAGTGCTACCAATTTTTCTGAATCACCCGATAACAACGAGTCTCTCCTATCTTCATGTATAACCGATAACATCTCCCCACTAGACTTACCAAAACTGCCACTGATCATAGACAACTCTAACGGATCCAGAACACCTGACTCGCAAAGAAACTAGTAAGTTAAATTCACTAAGATTTCCTATTTACATTCTTCAAATTTTAGGAGGAACAAATAAACATCATTAAAAAAATTAAATTAGATAACCTTCTTCAGTGAAGAAAGCTCGGTCCCAAGCCAAGCTTTTCCGCAAATTGTATCCCCCACCCTTTTTCTTTCTCTTCATTTGGTGCGGCTCCATGTTGAGTTTTGGCACTTCTGGTTTGTTCATATTTATATTCTCTTTGTTAACACCACCTCTATGTGACAATGAATCCAGCTTTTCTTCGTACTCATTGCCTGTCAATTTCGCTGCAATACAGTAAAACATAACCCAGTTTCTTCATACATTTTATAAAAAATAATATTGAAATTGAAACATAAAATCCAACATTTTATCAAAACACACAAAAACATCCAAATCCAAAATATCCTTCAATCTAATAAACAGTTATAGGTTACAAGGTACCGATTACAAATCAAATTAGACAAAAGGGAAAAAATCTAAAAAACCGAAATTTGACTGGAAGAAACACAATGCAAAAAAAAAAAATTGAAACCCTAACCGGCTGGAGTCCGAGGGAAGACAGGAGGTTTGACTTGGCGGCCGGATCGGGGGAGTTGGAGAGGCGAGCAAGAGAAAAAGGTCTTGTTGAGAGTTGAAACGTCATCGTTTGGGATCTTTGGCAGCGGCGGCAACAGCGAATCGTCTTCGCCGGCGATCTCTATAACGTCCGATTCCATATCTCTGCATCCGTTTTACAAGCACAAGAATTTTTTTTTTTTTTTTTTTTTTTTGAATTGGTACAAGCGGGAAGAGTTAAAGAAGGAGAAGTCGGAGGCGTGTAATTACAATACTGCCCATGCGTTTTGGGAGAATACCGCGACTCAAGTTTTGAAATTTTTGTCGTACGTTGGAGGGATAGTTTTGACTTTTCAGTAATATCGTATGGGCCGAGTTGAGAAGTCTGACATCCCCTGCCCGTAGTTAATTATTTACTTTATTTAATTAAAAATTAATTAAATCATTTTTTTAGACTAATTTGAATTTCCCCTATTTAGCAGGAAATAGAGTTAAAAAATCATTAAAAAAATGTTTGAATAACGATCCAAAGATAATTTTTAAAAGGGCTAATTACAATATTACCTGAGGATTGGCATAATAATATAAATAAATAAAATATGATATTTTTTCACAGTAAATTACCCTAAAGTTTTAATATTGTTACATAAACATTCCCTACCATTATTATCAAACTGTTACCGTGAGTGTGTCAGACCAACTTTAAGAGTAAAAATCTAAAATACCCCTAAAAAGTTAAAAGACAGTCTGCACAGCCACCTTTTTTGTCTCGTAAATCCAAAATTTATTCTTATTTTACCCCTAAACTATTTTTTGAAATGATAATTAAAAAATTAAGAAAAAATGGATCAGATCATCTGGTTCATTATTATTATTTTAAAAACAAATTAAAAATAAAAGGGAGATTTTATAAAAATAAAAAATAAAGGCAAATGGATTAGAGACTTCCAAAAATGGAGATAGAGGCTTCATCTCCCACCGTCATTTCATCTTCATCTTTCTTCTTTTGGTGTTGTGATCCTAACAAGAAAGTCTTTTAAGAACCCATATACTATTGAGGAGCTGAGATTTTTTTCGGGTAAGAAGAATTTGGTCCCAGTATTCTTTTATTTGAGTTCTGTTGATTGCCTTGTAAGAATAAGCTACAGCTCCAATATGATTTTTTAATAAAGTAATTTCATCAAACACTTACTGGACAACTAAAAGATCACAAAGTTGATTTAAAAACTTAATAGATAAAAATTCTAAACAAAAAATTTTGAGAATTAAAAACAATCTAGCAAAAAAAAACCTAAATTACTCAAAATGAACTGCTATTTTGGATTCCAGAAATAGAAAACAAAAAAAGAAAAAAAAATCCATCGATTCCAGGTTGTTCAAATTCATTTACTGTTTTGAATTTCAACAATCCATCGATTCTAGAAATAGAAAAAAAAAACTGATCTATTTCAGGTTGTGCTAAAATTGATTTGCTCTTTTGGATTCCAAAAATTCATTGATTAAATAGAAAACAAAAAAAAAAACTATCGATTCCAGATTGGGTTCAAATTGAACTGCTTTTTTGGATTCCAACAATCTATTGATTCCAAAAATAGAAAAAAAAAATCAACACCAAGTGGGTCTGATTTTGTTTGCTTAGAGAGAAAGGAAAGGAAAGTGAAGGAAAAAAATAAAAAAAGTGAGAGAGAGTTTTTTAGTTTTTTTTTTTTTTAAGGGGGTACAATTACAATATCAACAACTGCGGGACCTGCCGAGATTAACTACTAAACGCGCGATCCGGATGTCTACTCTCATAGTATGAGAATACTATTCGTACAATAAGGGGAGAAAACTACCCACACATGTACATATTAGGAATCGAACTCCTCACCACTAAAGTGGGAGAGATGTGCACTAGCCATTTTACTACAAATGGATGTGCGAGAGTTTTTTAGTTGTGGATAAGTTCTTTGAAAATAAGAGAAATTAGAGTAAGAGAGAAAGCGATGGATGAATTTTAATGGGTAAGTTTTTTATTATTATTTTAATATATTATTTAATTTTTAAGGTAATACACAGAGCTTGGTGGGCCCATTTTTTTGCCCCCACTCACCAGCACCACAACTCTTACTTTCCTTTATTAGTGGCTTCCACTATTTCCAAAGTTATTTTTTTTATTTTTTAAATATTAAATTAATTTAATTAATATAATAACTGTAAAAGTATTAATTGTATCTGACGTATCTTGTAACTTTACTATTTTACCCTTACTTTTACGCTGACACTAACAACAGGGGATGTTTGTGTAATAACATTAAAACTTCAAAGTAATTTAGTATTAAGAAGTTCAAACCTTGCTTATAAATGTAATTATACCAAACCACAAAGGATGTCATTGTCATTAGCCCTTTTTAAAAACACAAGGTCTCTTACCTTATAGTTGAAGGCCTCAAAATCCTCCAAACCATCAAGGTTCAAATCCTTATATAGCCATGTAAATATATATTTTTACCATTACCTATAAAAAATATAATTGTATGGGTAGACCCCTCCCGTTGTTGGGAGTAATTGTCCGGATTGTTGGTCCCGGTAGTTCTCGTCTCCCGTTGTTGGGAGTAATTATTCGAGCCGTGTTTGTATGATTTAATCTCGGTTGATCCCGATAGTCCTCTGACATGTAAAGGTGTTAAATTTAAAAAAAAAAAAAATTTAAAACTTGAATACAATTAAATACAATTTTACAAAAATCAATAAAAATCCACTTTATATTATTTTCATATATTAAACAGCTTTCTAAGATTATTTTCAGAAACTATTTATAAAAATACTCATGAATTTTGAAAACAAAAAATTGTACTCAGATTATAAATCAAATATATCCTTAATTATTTTTTTATTCATGAAAGAACCAAATCTGATGTTGCTTATTAATAATTACACTATTAACTGTATATTTAGTATGTGGAAACCCAATAGCAGAGACAGCCAAAACTGAGTTGCCTATTGATAAATAATTACAAGCTCTAGCTGATGTTGCACTCTCTGGAATTCTCAGAAGAGGCAGCAGCAGAATCTGAAAATCCAAACACATAACCCTGCCCTTCATCTTCATCTTCATCTTCATCGTCACTCTCGAAATCAGCTCTGTTGTATCTCCTTTCAACGTATGCCAACGTTTGCCGCCTCTGCAGCCGCAGGACATGCATTATGACATCTGGAGTAAGCGTAATCCGTGAATGGTCTTCTCGTCCCTGCCTATTCGACTCCATAATCTGTTCGTTGAGTATAAGAAGAATGAATTAAAACAAATGATATTCAGATTTGGGGTTATGTCCGTAGCTAAATACATCGAAAAATGTACCTTTTCCACATTGTCTGGCAGTGGAGGAACATCACTTGCCATAGGAGCCCAGACCTTTACACTCTTCTCTATTCCGCAGGTAGCGAAAATTGGAAAATGCGGATGGGGTTCAAGCTGATTTACTACGTGTCGATCACCTGCCATTAAACGCACTAGCTTACCTCCCTTCTTTTCCCAGATAAATATATGGCCACAGTCGGACCCGCTCAAGACATATTCATCATTGGGACCAAAGAAATTCACTCCTTTAACTGTCTGCGAATTTCTATGACCAACGTAAACGTATGGCTCCTCCAGTTTCTGCAAATCTTCAGGACAGATAGACAATGGTGAGGGGCCGAATCCCTTGTTCTTCTCAAATAGATAAATGAGCTCGTCACTGTAAGAGACAAGCAGTTCGCTTGAGCTAGAATAAGCCAATCCCGTGATGTGAACATTGTTGCTCTCAATCAGCTTATGGGGGCAAAATGTATTCACGGGGTTATCATAATTAGTTGACGCATCCCAGTGGCATTTTCTTATGTCATAAACACGTGCATATTCATCAGAACCTCCTACAGCAAAGTAATATGGATTTCTTGGGTCAATTACAATAGAATTCAACCTTATGCTGTTTGGAGGCTGCTTGCTGTTTTGTGTGAATGAGCAGCAGTAGAACAGCCTTGTAGCAGTAGCAGTACTACTCCGCAGATCAAACTGAAATATAGAAAGAAATAGTAAATCTAAACATAATATGTATAAAAAAAAACGAGAGGCTTTACAAATTCCATATAATAAAGTTGACAAACATGTTGAACAAAACCATCTTCGCCACAGCTATAAAGTATGTGGGGACTTCCTGGCTCCACAGCTAGCTTGTATGCGCGGCCTTGGTGCTTCCCCAATCTTTTTGTTGCAACTTGGCCACCCTCCGAGACTTGGACAAGCCTCACCTGAGAAGAAAGAAAACTGTTCGGATTGATAGGAATATAAGACAGTTAACGGGGTAAGCAACATACAGACGTATTCACCTGTATGAAAAATATATATAGCTAAAACTCAGCATGAAAAGATATATAGTCAGATAGGATCAATAAAATAATTTCAGAATCTAAATTTCTAGGAGCCATGTAAATTTGCATGTTACACGGTTGATTTTATAGAAGAGTTAGTTTCTTAATAAACAATCATGATTAATCATAGTTATTGCCATTAAAGGACCAGAAGCTGCTAAGGCACCTTGAATATAAGTATATGTAGTTGGAAGATATCTTATAGTACAAAAGCCAAAATTTATTCGAAGAAAATCATTTGAAGTAAGAATATACCAAAGGCCGGAGAATCAGCAGATATTAGAGCCTATAAATCTGTCAACATGAATGAGAAGACCAAAACAAACGGGAGTATAAGAGCATTTATGTACATATCACCTGACCATCAGCAGAAGAAGTTACTATGCTCTGATCATCAGTGAATGGCATGATTCGTGTCTGAAATATGTTGTCAAGGTGGCCAGAAAAATATGAACATATTTTACTTCCCGTTGCCCAATTCCAAAATATAACTTGTCTGTCATCAGATCCAGACACAAGAAGGTCGCCGGTAGAGTTGAATTCTACTGCATTCACGCAACCCTGATGGCCATTTAACTTCTGATAAAGATTGATTTGCTTCACAAGTACCTATAGCAAAAGGCAAACCAAAATAAGACCAACCATTTCTACCAGTACATGCTAATGTATAAAGCTGCAATTAGCTCAACTGAGTAGGAAATGGAACCCTCCACACACTTTCAAAATTTAAGGCAAGGAAACAAATCCAGTCAAAGAAACAAAATTTCTGAAATTATTAAAGATGTGAATTTGATATGTATATGAAGAATTCATAGCGATCAAAGCAAAACCCCATATCACCGACAAAATCACATCCATGCAGGCAAAATTCATATTATATTGGTTTATCATGTCATATCCCTATTCTCCACTAACCTAGATTGTAAGAAGCAACTGAAAATAGTTCAATTATGCTTACAACACAGATGCGTGTAACTCGTTAAGAGCACCAATGTCGCAAAGTCCAGCCACTAATATTGGTTAAAATTTATGGATGGATTCATCATAAACAGCAAAATGTGTAAATAACTACAGAAAATCCATAATGTTTCTTCAAAATAGCTTATTTGTAGAGATATATAAAAACCAAACCTATCTACATAAAATGGCCTAAAAGCTTGAATTACAAATTGATCCCACACCACATAATTCACAGCCCCACCAATAATCTAACTCAAGAGATCAATCCTTGTCAGTTGATTCGCATATAACAGTTGAAGAAAATCTCTTCTTTATCATCACCTTATCTAAAAGCAAATAAATCACCATCTACAGCTATGATAGTACCTTAAAAAAATAACAAGTAAAAAAAAAAAAAAACGCAGCAAAAGAGCAAAAAATTGGAAAAACCTGAGAAGCAGAGAATCGGCGAGCTACGTTTCTGGGGCGAGACAAACCCATCTCCCTCCTGTAAATCTCTGTAAACCCATCTTTAGCTCCCTTGTAACTCCAATCCATCTAAGCAGAATTTCACTCTACTAGTTCCTCTTCTGTGCTTTTTTGTTTTCTTTTGTGCTTTTACATAGATTTTGCCGTCGTTTGACAAACAGAATTCAGAGCCAACAGTTCAAGAAGGGTCCTGTAAACGCCTGTCAAGTGAGAATAAACAAAACAACAAAAAACCCACAAATTTTATATGAAGATTGGAAGACATTAATGCTGGAAACCTGTGCGATTTGTTATTCTCCACTTTGACTTCTTTAATGGAAGAAGAAAAGAAAAAGCAAAGAAAAACGTAATATGCATGATCATAGGAGTATTGAAGTTGATATTATATACAGATATGGAGTGTTTTTATTGGGTATCCAACATGTAGTCGTGTACACGTGCCACCAAAGTACTCTACTGACTACTAGAGTGCGATAAGTAATTGACTAAGCTAGTGCTCCATACTATAATTCAAAATTACAAAATTATTATTATTAATAATAATAATATCGAAACTAGATATGGTTGTGGTTGGAGTAGAATCAACAAAGTGAAGTGTAAGAAGATTAACAAAGAGAGAAATTTCATTAAGAAATGTAATCACATTTTAATGTTTTATACTTGGTCAAAAGATTTCCAAACTTTTTACTTTGTAATTCATTAAAATTAAAATTTGTTAAAAGAAAATAATTTTTAAATCTCTTTAGTTTTTTTAATTCAATTTGAAAAGTAAGTATCTTAATTTTTTTTTTTAAAGAAGTATGTTATTTTAATTTTTTAAAAAAAGATAAATATTCATTAAACCAATATAAATTATGATTATAGAATTCCTATGAATGAAATAAAAGTAAGGTGCACAATGCCTACCACAATCTTAATATACACATTTAACGTCTGGTGAGAGTGTACATACATCTCATTTCATATTAGTAGTAAGAATTCAAATCTTATCATATAAATTTATCAATATATGTGAATACATTTTATTTTATTATTGTGAGAATATATATCTCCGATTCTAAAAATATATATACAAACCATTATATTACTTAATTTCGACAGGCCCTGTAGAATTATAGCTCATCGAGTGGAAAAGTAGAAGTGGTACCAATTGGTAGGCGAGTAGAAAGAAAAGAACCGAATATCAATCAAAAGGGGAAAAGCAAAGCGATATTGACATGAGCCTCACCACATCCACATCCCTACAAAATGCCACCACTACAGTCTAAAGTCCACCCAACTTCGAATTCCTTATTTGGGGCTCCATATACTTTGTTACCTACGCACGTGATAAAACTCACCCAGGTCGCATTCACGTTCGGTTCCACCCCATCACCAAACTCTAGTCCCTCTGGATTCAGCTTCACAGTTCACCCCCCTCCATATAAGTCATTAAGAATTTTAAGTAACCAAACAAACGATAAAATCTCCACCACAAACAGATTTTGATTATAGAAGCAGACCATTCTTGGAGATTGAGAGCCATCTGACTTTACCTTGAGAAACGCTGCAAGATGCCACCGACCAAGCAGTAAGCAAACGACGTCAATTAATTCCTGTTGAAATTACACACTATATACTTCATAACGACAACAAATACAACAGCAAATAACAATTAGCATTCTCGCACTTGACACTAGGCCCAGCATAATTTTGCCGAACACAAATGAAGTTATTCTACTAGGAATTCTCTATAACATAGTTGTATAATTGTGTGAATAATCGCTACATTTCAGATAACATAGAATTTAACAAATGGCCCATTCCTCCCTCACATTCGCCACATTAACTAGTGTGTTGTGTAAAAAAAATTAAGGTATCTACTTCCCAAAACAACTGAAATCCAAAAAAAATACACGGTATTAGTATATATCAATGTCCCCGCTTTTCTTTACAGTAAACCCCTCTCTCTCTCTCTCTCCTCTTTCTTTCTTTTTCTCCTTTGTGCAAAAGAATAATAACAAAGATAAAAATTACAAATCTCTGCAATGGAAGCTCCACATTTAATACCAAAACCTCCGAAGAATGAGCCATGATTTCATATTTCCTAAGTCAAACACATGCAGGATGATGTTAGTACTAGCAAATAAGCATAGTGCTCTGCCGGTCAAAATGGGGTTCTAACAATGTCCATCTTAGGTGGCTTCTACTGTTGTAAAGTATTTTCCTGCCTTTGTTTATACTTTTGTTGTCTCCCAAAAAAACCAAAAATGGAAGGATCTATGACTCTAAACTAATCATCGTCTTCATTTATTGCAGCGAATGAGAAAGGCCTAAACTTGTAGCCATCCCCGTAGTAGAACTTGTTTTGAAATTCCACCCAATGCAGACGCAACGCATGTAGGAAAGCACTGAGAGTCTCCATCATGAGCAATATGAATGCTGTTGCAAAAGCAAAAACCGCCAGCCCCACCAACCGGATGACAAGGTTGTCATACCTATCATAATTCAGTAGTCAAAATCATTTGTTTTGGTGAATGGTGATGCAACATACTAGAGAGGAATACATATAGGCCTATCAAAGCTAATTCACTGCTGAGTAATTGATTCCCATTTCGATCTTAGATTTAATTAATATGGCTTCATGACTTTTTTTATTTGTTGTTTTTCCTTCTTTTATGCATGTCAACTCTGTCAATTTCAGAAAGTATTGCCCATAAACAGTCGCACTTTAGAGGACGTGGCAGACAAGAGTTGCAAACAGGAGTGAAAATTAATCTTTCTAAGTTCACACTGAATTTATTAGCAAGAGTTTCTATCACAATAGAAGTTCTCGACAAATAGATTCAAAAAGTCAGTGATAATTTCACTTGAAAAAAGAAACGAATAAATGAAAACAGTCACCATATATCATACTAAGATTCTTATGCGGAAGAGGGAGCAAAATTATTACTTTTTAAATTAGTTTTTCTATGTTACATGGAAAAGAGTGCTGTCATCAGCCGTGCTCAACTTACACTGAATCCGTTGCCAAAATGGAATGATATGTCCCAAAGTGGCAAGCAGCAACTAGTCAGGCTATGCTTGGCATTTTTTTTAGCACAAAATATGATATTTCGGTTTAGGTTTCGTGCATGATGCATCCACTGAACCTATCTATAAATAAACAGCAACAATGAAGAGAAGTGTGTGAAACTGGAAAAGCAGAAAAATAGTGTCACGGGCAAAAAAGAAAAAGGATTAAAAACTCACCCCCAGGCAAGGAGGAGGACTTTCTCATAGAAAACAGTTGATAGTTCAGAGTGCGCCAAACTGCAATAACAGTAATAGATATCAACCTAATAGTTACATTACCAAATACATTTGTCAAACTCAAGAGAAATTCATGGCTGTACCTCAAAGCCCAGAGTCGAAGGTATGATGCTGTGTTTGAGACTGCACCTAGAACAAACTCAATGGAGTGTATCATTTGGTGCACAAATACCTCACTAAAATTGAAGTCCTCGTGATGTTGTCGTGCAGAATCAGGTTCCACCTCAAGATCCATCTCAGAGGTGCCAAGCATCCCATAAGTGCGACCTTGAAATCTCTAGAATGCCACCCAGGGATAAAAGAGCATTAGAACTCGACAAGGAACTAACTAACGCATAAAATCTAGAAGATCAAGAAAAATTTAAAAGGGAGCCAGAAAATTAACAGACCCAAAAACAGACAGCACAAAAACTAGTGGGTGGCCTGACATGATTCTAGCACCACAATGGATTAATGCAGGGGAGTAAGGCTGTTTACAATGGATCTAATTTGAACATGAGATACACCCACCCCACACATGCATGTAAATAATTTATGAGATATTAGGCACCTCTCACATAGACAAGATGGATCTTTAATACAAAAGAAGGCAGGGAGAGTAGCTGGTTTGCAGCAGGTGCATCAGATTACGAATCACACATGCCCACCTAATACTAATAGTACTCTTCCCTTTGATTTTTAAAGCACAAATAATTCAAAAGCAGTAACCGAGACAACAACTTCAAAGGGCATCACAAGTATGTTTCAAGAGCAAGAAAAAGCTCCATCAATTATATACATTTAACAAAGATGCATTTATCTACTCAGCTGGAGTCTGATGTTCAATTAAAACAAAGCAGCACCATCCATTTTGAGAATTTAACAAACAGAGGACAAAGAACTCCCTATAACACAGGGAATAGTTGTAAAATTTTAGTCCTAGCAGGACAAAACTGCATTACCTCCGTATGAAGCTTTTTCAAAATAAAAGGTTTTGGAAAAAGCATCCATGGAACTGCAATTATAGCCAAGAGCAACAAGATGATCTGCAAAAGCCAAGCATCAACTGATTACAATACATGCTATAAAAGAATAATATCATACTAGATCCAATCCAAAAATAGATAAGCAGAGTTAAGCTCATGCCTGAAGTGGTCTCTGGCCCCAAAACAATTCATTCTCCCCAAGGTCATCAGTGGGACTCAAAAACATGTATATCATTACATGATAAAGGTCCGCCTGAGAACCAGTGCACCACTTGATGATGATAAGAAGAGAAAGATACCCAAAAAGACTGTTAAGAAAGATCACCTGGGGCACAAACTGATACCTAACACCCAAATTGCAAAATAACTTCAGTCTCTTCCCTTTGAATGAACAACAGAAAGAAGTGAGTACTAGAGTGGAGGAGAGTAGAGACACCTTATATCCAGTGAGCTGGCAAAGAAGTGTGCATTAAAGTAACTTATTATAATACCGAGGTTCATCTGGGTCACACCCAACAAGATGGACATCTTCATTTTGAGGGAGTTCAAGAAAGGCAGTTCTGTACGGCTTCCACGCCAACTGGGATCAACACCAAATGGATATGGATCCTGATATTTGACTAAACCAGCTGTGTGTGCATCACTGTTAAGAGCAATGAAAACAGACAATAAAAAATCATATAACAAGATAACTATGTTGTTTCAGAAAAGACTGGTATTCCAGAGATTATCCTCAGACCAGCACCAAGAACAGAAAGCCTTCAAAAGTCTATTGAATAATGGAAAGGTGTACAAGATGTACTTCACTATTATCAAACTGCTAAAAGGGTTAAAATAAGATGTAATATGTCCATATGAAATATCATTAAATGAATTTTCTGTATCTTTATCAAATTGAACTCTATTAAATCAAACTGGCAGATAGGTATGAAACCTCATTCCCTGGCTCCCTGCGGTTTAATCAGATTACTGCTTGATGAAAATCAAATTCTTTCTCAACAGAAACACAACTAGAACAATGGCACAATACTTTATATCTGTTTTGCCCTTTTAAATCATATGAATCATACATAGTTAAGATGGGTAATAGCAAACACGATAAGCCAATCTATCCTACAGGTATACTTTTATGCCAGAAATAATATGCGAGGCACCAAAATAAAGAATTTAAAAAGACATTGCTCCAGCTATTCAAAAAGAAAAAAAGTGTTTGAAACATCAAGTGTCCAGCTAGATATCAATAAATAAGGGCATCAAATCAAGTACACAAAAATCAAGCAAGTTCCTACTTACAACTAGAATTATGCTTCAAAGTAAAGGTTTAGAAGAATTAAATAACACATACCTGCAAGTAGCGTCTCGGCATTTGTAAGCAGACCCACCAAATATGTGATAAGGAACAGAAAAGAATTCATTGTAAATCAGCCCACAGTAAATTGAAAAAAGCGACATCAAAAGGAGTACATAGCGCCCACCAAATAGCATCTCCATAAAGCTTCCAAGTTTCTACATATAAACTATCCATCATCAAATTATCGGAACACAAAAAATTTCATGGCAAGGTGAAATGTAAGCATGCTAAATACTATACACAAGATTAACCAAGGTCCTTCAGGGTCCAATCATGCAGTTTGCACTTGGTTCAAAACTCCTCTTTCAAATGAATATAACAAATCAAATAAACATTGCAACAGTCATGAGAAGAGAAGATCTCTTAGTTCAGAACTGACAGCAAAATACATTCCAAAATTTTTTTTCTCTTGTTCAATTTTTTTATAGGAAACACAAGAGATTAATTAAACCAAAAGAAAATACATTCCAAAGTATGAAACAACAAATTCAAAATCGAATAACACTTTCTCTTAACAGGAGATGCAGTAAATGACTTGACAATGAAAAATAACTTGAAACATTTTGAAATAAGTTTTAGTAACTCGAGCAAGAGCAGGATTCATATTACTAGCTGCATTTGATAATGCATCCTTCCAAACCTTTAATGCAAGAATTTGAAAGCAAAACTACCTGAGTACTGAGCTTCCTTTCCCGAGCTATTAGGACTAATGCTCCCAACAACAAGCATATTCCATGACCCCAATCCCCAAACATCACCGCAAAAAGAAATGGAAATGTAATAACGGTGTATACTGCAGGATTTGCCTCTTGATATCTAGCAACACTGCCACACAAATTATTGCATTAGTAATCTAAATCAGTTCTATCAGTACAAAATAAAGTGGTGCTCATCAGCAGATTGGCTAAGCACTACAATCAAAATCATTGATCCAGTTGACCAATAAAACACTGACAACAAAATTGAATAACACATTAATATTTCAACTCTGACACATCCAGTCTTGCCTTTAAACAGAAACAGATCTTACGCTAGTTCTTGAATCAATTCTAGTAGGTTGGACAACTAAGTACATGATTTTCAAAAATTTGTTTCGCGTCATCATCTCTTTCTTTATTCATCTTTTTTCTCTTCTTTTTTATAAAAGAAATGCATCGTAATTAAGTGTCTTGTTCACCACGTAAACCTTTCATACTCATGAAATTCATACCAGCACAATTAATTATCAGATCCATTCCTAATAAATTATCAGGTCAAGGTAAATATCCCCACAAGGCTCATTAGCCAAGATAACAATCATTAAGATGCATGGTGCTGTGCTCTGAAAGATAATATTCTAGAAGAAAAAAATAACGGCAACATAGCAACTCACCCATATGCATCAACAATTTCTTGAAATGCATTTGTGAAACAATTTGTTCTAAAATATGTAGGAGGTGATTCCACAGCATCCATTACATGAAATATTATGCCCACTTGTGAATTGCTATCAAATGTTGCTCGTTGCAGTGCCTCCTGAATCTGTTAAACCATAAACCAACTCCATCAAAATCATCTCAGTTAACATGGTCTAAAGCAAAAGATCGAAACAGAAATACAGCCACCAAGGAGCATAAACCTACCCAACTTAAGGAAAAGATGAGGCATAATATATTACCTGAGCTTTGGCAAATATAGGACACCATCCTTCTCCAACAAGACACTTTTTTGTAACATCGAAATTCAGCATATTCAACGTATCATATATGGCCTTCTCCCTTCTTACCTGGGAAAGGACAGTCAACAGGATCAATAGAATGCAGTTATCACTATCATGAATTACCATAGATTGTTCTTATGCAAACTTCAAGTGTGAGTTTAAGAATTTTGCAATTCATAGCTGCAGTAGAGACAATAACTACTTCTCACCATGCTCATCCATTTTGTTAAGTGATATCCAACAGAGCTAAGGGCTTTATCTCGATGACGAATGCCAGCATCCAATGTGGCTTCCAGTTCAGAAAGACGTGACAGAACCTGCGAACAAAACCCTAGCCTTTAAAAAAAAATTAAAGAATATTCATCACATTTTATTCAATATAGCTCCTTTCCGTTCTTTTAATAAACAAAATCAGAGTACATACTGCAACTACACATAAACAAATTTTAGCTGATAATTGGAGAGCACAAGATTAAGATTGGTTAAAGGCAGTAAATGTTACCAATTATTCCTGAAAACAACAATTTAAGAATTTTAGAATATTTTGGGGCACGATCCAGAGAAACCAAGAACATTACATTAACATGTTTAAGTAAAACAAACAACATTGAACAGATTATTTGATACACAACGCCACTAAAGAACAAAACAAATCTGAGCACAGAATATTTTCTTACATGAATGAACTGACATATAGTCAACCTTAGAAACAAGGTACTTACTTCTCTAATTATTTGCCTCTGTTTAGTTATATCTTCAGGAACAGGATAACAATTTGCCCCAAAAGCTTCACAAATTTTCAAAATTTTTGTTCTTGCCTGCTCCCCAGAGAAAAAAACTACAAATATGGTTTTCTCAACCTGCAAAAGTGAAAAAATACAAGTTGATAACAAAAGAATTAACAACTAGTTTTAAGAAGCAACAAAATAAATCCTCTGGAGGCAGAAAGAAAAGAAAAATATGAAGAAGTGTCATATTTCTAAATAATAAAATGGATGGACAATTGATAGTACAGAGTTGGAAGAAAACCATTTCAGCAGTTACAGGATCCAAAATCTCTTCATCAGCCGGTGCCTGATTGAAAAGCATATTGCCCCTTGTAGCACGAAACAACATTCTTTCAAATCGAAGAGCCTTGGATTTACATATAATGCCACTGATAAATCTTAGACCAGATTGATTTGATGGTCCAGGCCTTATTTCCTGTCAAATGAATAATCTATAGTTATGAAACCATATAGGTTAGGTTTCTCAAATGGAAACAATTCAAAGGTAACCTTGCAAACTAAACAGTTACCTGTTCAAGTAATGATGATGTCTCAACATAATCTTCGTTTGAGAACACATTCTCATTTAATTCCGTCTCCTCAGCCATTGCATGACCGTTACTTGATACAAGAAAGCCACCAGCCTAGGATTGCCCATAAAAGTAAGAAAAGGCAAAGAAAAGAGCGTCCAATAACAAAATTCCAGGGCAAAAGCTTCTAATTTTAAATGTTGAAAAAGATTAACATTTGTGTTCAACAAGAATACCTTTTGCAAAACCATTTTGAATTCTAGAAGCTCATTGTAAGTTTGTTGAAGTTTCCCACTGTTAGAGTTCATTTCAATTAGCTCATGTTCATGCTCAGCAAGTTGCATCTGAAATTGGAGGAAATACAACACATGACATACACGGTAAAATTTCAGAAGCAAGTTATCATATCCTTACATGAAGAATATACTGGTTGGTGTCTCCATTTAAAAAGAGAAAAAAAAATGAAGCTTCATGTTTTAGCTGGAATCATGGACATAAGCAAGAGCTAAATTAACTGGAAAAGGCACGCAAAATAAAACAAGTATTGTATAAATGGACCTCTAATTCCTCCAATTCAACATCAGGTGCTGAAACAGGATGCACGGAAGATAGAAGACCGGCTTTATTGATTTGTTCTTTGAAGAATCGTAGCTTTCTTGACATCTCTCCGCATCGTTTTACCTGTGAAAGACACATCAAAAGACTATCATCCATAATTTTTGAAGTTCATGTCGAATCTTTTGGTAATGATTGGAGAAGGGAGAGCATTAAAAGTCAGATTTTGAATACGAAGTACAAAGCAGCTTGATGACCGAATAGCATTAACAGAAAATCTTATTTGATTGTCACCCTATATATCACTAAATGAGAAAATTGTGATACTCCAAAGCATTCAGATTGCACTAACCTGATTAACAAATGTTCGCTGGAAAGGGCTTTTATCAGCATTTAACTGCGAAGGGAAAAAAATCTCTATTAGTTTATCCAATTGGTAACTATAAGATGCAATGGAAGAATTCATTTTAATGGATTAACTTCAAGTTAAGATGGCATAACTTTTTATAAGAGAAATACAATATTTCTATTACCATGGCATCTAATTTTTATAAATAAGTGATTTTATTTAAAGAAACAATAAAAGAAGAGTAAATATCAGTCACACAGAAGGTGTAAACCTGAGAGAAGGCACAAGAAAAGCCTTCAATTGAATGCAAAAACACATCCTTATTTCATGGCTTTCAAATATACTCCAAGTAACAAAAAAAGTGTTGTCTTTCAAGCTATCAACCTTTCTATTGCCCCAGGCTAGAAAACCCAATTGATACTATTATAAATCAAAAATAATACACACTTCCCAACTTCCATAGTCATTGTGCCTTGTCAAGCTAGAAAATTAGCCTCAAAATTAGCAACTCTTTAAAGTCCATGAGAAATAGCAATTAAAGTTCTGTCAATTTACCTGCAACCTATAAAGAATCATTTATTGAGATGCTTCTAAAAATTGTACAATCATCACCTTAAAATCTCCCAAACCCTATGATGTAGCAGGTGCCTTTAATGCAGCAGCAATAATAGCAAATGAGACTAGGGGTGGGCAGAAAAACAGCAACTAACCCGACCCCAGCCGAACCGACCCGAACAGGGGTGTTTTGGTCAGTTTTGGGCTTAGTTCGATTGCTGTTCGTTTTTATAAATCAGAAACCAAACAAAATCTGTTCCAGTTCAGTTATGGGTACCCAACCAAACTGACTATATATAGAGGGAAAAAAACAAAAGCTAACCCTAAAAATTTCATTTTCTTCTCTCACTCACTCTCACCTCTCTGGCGCAGCACCACCCTCTTCCCAATCCAACTTCATCTAATCCTCCATTTCTCTTCACTCTTTAGTCTCCAAACCTCTCTCCAAACCTTCCTTCTTCATCCTCATGCACACCTCTCTCCGAATCTCTTTGTCTTCCTCTCAGGCGCCGCCGCCATCTAGCTCCTATCCATATCTCTCTGGCTATCCATCTAGCTCCTCTCCGTTTCTCTAGCGCCGCCATCCATTCACACTTCCATTATCATATCTTTTCTATTCATTTTTGTTCGTTTATTTTCAGTTTTCATTTTCCATTCCGTTTGATTTATGTTTCTCCTCTCTATTTGGGTTTGTTGATTTATGTTACGGTCCGTGATTGGTTCAGACTCTGTTCTTGGAGGGTTCATTTCTCTTTGTTGATTTGCTTACACAGATCTTGGTTTGTTGTGTAGAATGTGATACAAAACAGAGGACTAATAGATGAAGACAAAATTAAAATATACTAGTGAGAAGAAGTGCAGATTTATATTGATAAGAAAACTGGCCTTTAAATAGGCATTAAACAAAGAAATAACAATACCACTTTACCACTAACTTTAATATGTAAAGCTAACTCCTATAAACTAGGCATGATGCCAACCACTAAAAACAAACAACAAACAATAATAAAATGCCTACTTTTCAAATCAGGAACATAAAAAACATTGGAGATTGTTTCTACATAACCATTTCTAGTTTTTATTTGAATATCACCTTTACCCATGACTCTCACAGTAGCAAGATTAGATACTATTTGATTGGTACTCTCCATGGCTGCTCAAAATTCATGGTCTATCTATCAATTAGATGTGAAGTCAGCATTTTTACATGGTGAGCTGCAGGAAGAGGTGTAAGTTGAACAACCTCTTGGTTATGTAAAACAAGGCAGTGGAAACAAGGTATATAAATTGAAAAAGGCATTATACGGACTAAAGCAAGCACGGAGAGCTTGTAATAGTCGTATAAATGCTTATTTTTCTAAAGAAGGTTTTCATAAATGTCCTCATGAGCACACACTTTTTACAAAGCTTGGAGATGATGGAAAAATGCTTGCTGTACGTCTATATGTGGATGATCTGATATATACTGGTAATGATAGAGCCATGTTTGATGTTTTTAAGAAAAGTATGATGACTGAATTTGATATGTCAGAGTTGGGTTTGATGCATTATTTTCTTGGGATTGAAGTTGTGCAATCATCTGCTGATGTTTTTATTTCACAAAAAAAAAAAATATATGTTCTTGAGATTTTGGACAGGTTCAAAATGAAGGATTGCAATTCAGTTTGTACTCCAACTGAAAATGGTTTAAAGTTGGTGAGAAATGTTGGAGGGGAGAAGATAAATACTACTCTTTACCAGCAGATTGTTGGAAGTCTGATATATCTAACTTCAACAAGACCTGATATCATGCATGCTGTTAGTTTAATCAGTCGATATATGGAGAATCCAACTAAGAATCATCTTTTAGCTGCAAAAAGGATCTTTCGTTACTTAAAAGGTACATTTGATTTTGGAATTTTATATAAAAGTGGAGCAAAGGAAAATCTACTTGGTTTTTCTAATAGTGATTATGCTGGAGATCTTGATGATAGAAAGAGTACTTCTGGGTTTGTTTTTATGATGGGCTCTAGAGTTGTGTCATGGTCATCAAAGAAGCAACAAATTGTGACTTTGTCAACTACAAAAGCTGAATTTGTTGCAGCAGCAGCATGTTCATGTCAAGCTCCTAGGAGGCTGCTTGAATCACTCCAAAATCAGCAGAAAAGTCCAACAACAATTTATTGTGATAATGTTTCAACAATCAAGATTTCAAAAAATCTAGTTCTACATGGAAGGAGCAAGCATATTGATGTTAGATACCATTTTTTGCGTGATCTTTGCAATGATGTTATAATTGAACTGGTGTTCTGTAAAAGTGAAAATCAAACTGCTGATATTCTGACTAAACCGCTCAAACAAGCTACATTTGTGAAGCTTCGAAGTATGCTTGGAGTCTGCTCTTCAAAGGATGTTGTTTAAGGGAGGGCATTGCAAGATTGTTAAGGTTCTTTATTACTAAACTAATTTCTACAGATATTAGTTTAAGGGAGGGTGTTAAAAATTATTATTATTTGTTGTGTTGCTAATATTTAGGAGGCATTTTATTATTGTTTGAAATTTGCTTTTAGTGGTTGGCATCACCCCTAGTTTATAGGAGTCAGCTTTACATGTTAAAGTTAGTGGTAAAGTTAGTGTTGACAATAATAAAATGCCTCCTAAATATTAGCAACACAACAAATAATAATAATTTTTAACAGAATGTTTACAGTTTACCTCGATTTGTTGTGTAAAATGTTTATCCAGAATCACAGGAGGAAAACAATCACAAAACAGGTGGAGAAAACTGGCAAAATCGACCGACCCGAACCGAATCGGTTCCGTTTGGGTCGGTTTTCTACATCAGAATAACCCTGTTCGGTTTTCAAGTTTGAAAACCAAACATTTCTCGGTTCCGGTCAGTTGTGGCCAAAACCGACCCAAGCCGAGGAATGTCCACCCCTAAATGAGACACTCGTAGCACTATGGCAATAAAATATTTGAACTGCGGCATTGATGCAAAACATCATCCTTTACAATCAATTTTTGATATCTATTCAACCAAATCAGAAGTGACCATTTACACATCGGAAATAAGCCCAACCGCGGAAATTCTATTACCTCATCAAAATATACACCTCTTACAATCTTAACCAATCTAACAGATCTAAACATTGTATATATAAACGAGGAAGAAGATACAAACATTAGGCGAAACACGATATCACAATCCAAGAACTGAAACAACCATATTATATACGACCGATTTTGCCAAATAGGATTAACATGTGAATATCAAATCGTAAATTCTTCCACACAACTGAACCTAAAACATAAAACTCAATCAACTACTTTCTTTCGATGGGTCTTGATACAAATTAGTTGGATCTGACTTGAAACTGATAACATGAGAAATGCTGAAAGCACGTAAACTCTCAACAAAATCAAAAGCTCCACTAAACATAACTTAGAACATCCATTTTGCCTACTAGCTAAGCATAAAACTTTAAAATTCGGATTTTCCTCTTATTTTCTTCCTTTTCCTCGGCAATCAAACAGACAATACTATAATGAAAATTAACAATGCCTGGATCAATCCAATCAATTCAATGCGATCGAGTCGGATCTGAGTGAAAAAAAAAAAACTTACGTCGCGAAACTGCAAGAGACCGAGTTCGCCGAGATACGAGATGGCTCGTCGAGCGGATTCCGCGGGCATGATGAGCTGGACAAACGTCATCTTCTCTGACCGCATCAGATCCATGGATGGCAAGTTGTCTACGAACTGCTCCATTGCTTTTTATTTCTCTTTCTCTTTCTTTTCTTTTTTCTCGAGAACCAAACAGGAAATGAAATCGTTGACGTCGAAGTATTTATTGTTTATTGATAGATCTGATAAACGATTCTCAGATCTGAATTAAAAAGTAGAAAAACAAAAAAAATAAAATGAAAACAGTTTATTTTGTTGGTTATCTGAGAGAGTGTATGTGTGCGCGATTTGGTGTGTTTCAGTATTTTTTTGGTTTGGTTTCGCCATCTCGCAACGCAACAGTCAATGAAATCGGAAATTTCGCCTCCTTTTCGATGGGAATCTAGAAAATGTTTTTTAAAACGAGGGCTTTTTTGTCTTTTCAAATTATGTTTCGAGTTCAATATTTTTTTTTATTTTTTTTTCAAGTGGACTGAAAGGCTTATAGTGGTCATGGTCATAATCCACTACAAAGTTATTTTTTATTTTTAATTTAAATTTGACATATTTATGGATCAGAGGGTAATCTACTATACAGTTACATATTTATCCACTATACAGTTAATATTTATTTTCAACAACTTTGTTAAATTATCTTTTTTTTTTTTTTTCTTATGACTAACACCGGTTGGGTTAACCTAACAAAATTAATCTCGAAAAGTAACCCATACTCCAACAATAACGAATTTGAATCTATATTTTATAGATGAAGGAGAAGTTCACTAACCATTTAAATTAAAAGTTTAGGTACTTATTAAAATTATTTGTTTTAGGAGATGTAAATATATATAAATATTATCATGTGAAATTATATATAAAAAAATTCACAATTGTGATGGAATTAGAGTCTCCCAGTACGCATTTATACAATTTAAAAAATAATAATTATCAATTTAGTCCTGAAAATTTTAACGAATTATGATTTTTTTCACTCAGTTTGCTTTATTATACTCATTAGCCCTAACCACTTAAATTAAAAGGTGGGGTACTTATTAAAATTATTTGTTGTAGGAGATGTAAATATATATAAATATTATCATGTGAAATTATAAAAAAAAAAATAACAATTGTTATGGAATTGGAGTCTCTTGGTACGCATTTATGAATAATAATTATCAATTTAGTCTTGAAAATTTTAACGAATTATAATTTTTTTAACGTAGTTTGCTTTATTGATACCCGTTAACCCTAAATTTTCATAAATATATCAATTTGGTCTCTCTGACCAATTTTTTAACAGTCAACCTCATAGAAAATGTTAAAAATATAATTTTACTTTTGACTATATTTAAATGAGTTAAAAATATTATTTTACCCTCAAATTTTAAAAAAAATAATTATGTTCATTATTTATTAATCAGAAGGGTAATATAGTCATTTTATATTAATTTTTAAAAAAATTAAATGAATCTCCATTGTCCATCAATCTTGATAGACGGTAGAGATAATATTAAAAATAGAGCAAATTGCAATAAAGTACCCTGATGTTTGGTCATATTACAATAAAATCGTAAGTTTAGTCTTAATTTTACGTTAGTACCCTTAACTAACTATTTGACCATTAGAGTTAACGGTCAACCAATAGTCAAAGGGTAAAATGGACGTCCATCAATCTTGATGGACAGTGGAGATTATATTGATAAAAAATTTAAAAAATAAAAATAAAAAATAAAAAAAATTATGTTCTTGGTATTCTTGGTGGTGGAGATCCAAATTTGGATCTTCACTGTCGATCAAAATTGATAGACGATGAATATCCATTTTTAAAAAAATTAGTGGAGATCCATTTTTTTAAAAAAATTAATATTTTTCTCCACCGTCGATCAAAATTGATTGACGGTGGAGATCCAAATTTGGATCTAAATATTAGTGGAGATCCATTTTTTAAAAAAATTAATATTTTTCTCCACCATCGATCAAAATTGATGGACGGTGGAGATCCAAATTTGGATCTAAAAATTAGTGGAGATCCATTTTTAAAAAAATTAATCTTTTTCATTTTTATTTAATTTAATTTTTTAATTAGGGGTAGTTATATCATTTATCACATAAGTCATGGTCTAACCGTTCTGTTTGACTAGGTCAACTGATAGTTGGGTACTAACGTGTAATTAAGACTAAACTCATAATTTTATTGCAATATGGTCAAATGTCAGGGTACTTCATTACAATTCGCCCTTAAAAAAATATTTAAAAAATAATCTTTTTTAACAAGAACAATTAAAAATAATAATTATTGTGTTAGTGGAATGGAGATCTAATTTGGAGATTGAATATCCAAACCTAGAACAGAAAAAAAAAAAATTTTGAAAATTGAACCTGAAGATAGGATCCCAGTTCGATTTTTTTTTTTTTTTTTTTTTTTGCTTTTCTTGGGTGGAGATCCACCCAATAAAAGAAAAAAAAGGAAATTTTTTTTTAAATTCTTCACAATTGTTTTATTGTAAACTGTTAAGTTTCACTAAATGTTGACTCACAGAAGAACCAAATTAATACATTTATGAAAACTTAAGGTCACAAGTATAAATAAAGTAAATTACGTTAAAAAATTTATAATTCGTCAAAATTTAGAAATTAAATTAATAATTACCCTTTAAAAAAATTCATAAATCGAGTTTTTAGCCTTTAAATCACATTGCACACATCCTTTATGATATTTGGGGTCACAAGTATAAATAAAGTAAATTACATTAAAAAATTTATAATTCGTCAAAATTTAGAAATTAAATTAATAATTACCCTTTAAAAAAATTCATATATCGAGTTTTTAGCCTTTAAATCACATTGCACACATCCTTTATGATATTTGGTGTGTGTTTTAAAAAAATTCATATATCGAGTTTTTAGCCTTTAAATCACATTGCACACATCTTTTATGATATTTGGTGTGTGTTTTAAAAAAATTCATATATCGAGTTTTTAGCCTTTAAATCACATTGCACACATCCTTTGGTGAGTGTGGGTGTGTGTATGTGTGTGTGTGTGTGTTTTAAAAAAATTCATATATCGAGTTTTTAGCCTTTAAATCACATTGCACACATTCTTTGGTAGGTGTGTGTCATTGTGTGTGTTAAATATAATGAGCTAATTGAACCCACAACCCCTAAGGTTTGGGCAATTACAGGTAGAATCAATTTTATCATTTATTGACAATGACCTCCCTTACCGTTAATTGACTTTAGTCAAACTTAACAGGGTCAGGAGTATTTTCGTTTTTTCAAATTATATCGAGTTTTTAGCCTTTAAATCACATTGCACACATCCTTTGGTAGGTGTATGTCATTGCACACATCCTTTGGTGTGTGTGTGTGTGTGTGTGTGTGTGTGTGTGTGTGTGTGTGTGTGTGTGTGTGTGTGTGTGTGTGTGTGTGTGTGTGTGTGTGTGTGTGTGTGTGTGTGTGTGTGTGTGTGTGTGTGTGTGTGTGTGTGTGTGTGTGTGTGTGTGTGTGTGTGTGTGTGTGTGTGTGTGTGTGTGTGTGTGTGTGTGTGTGTGTGTGTGTGTGTGTGTGTGTGTGTGTGTGTGTGTGTGTGTGTGTGTGTGTGTGTGTGTGTGTGTGTCATTGCACACATCCTTTGGTAGGTGTGTGTGTGTGTGTGTGTGTGTGTCATTGCACACATCCTTTGGTAGGTGTGTGTCAATTGAACCCATAACCCCTAAGGTTTGGCCAACTACAGGTAGAATCAATTTTATCATTTATTGACAATGACCTCACTTGCCGTTAATTGACTTTAGTCAAACTTAACAGGGTCAGGGGTATTTTCGTTTTTTCAAATTTTTTAATTTTATTTTATTAAATAACAAATTAAAAGATTAAAAAAAATCTCATCCCTCCATCTTTAAAAATGGACGGTTAGGATTTATTTAAAAATTAAAATAATAATAATAAATTAATTAAAAATAAAAAATTAATTATAACTAATGTAAATATATTTTCCAGATTGAATCTCAACCGTCCATCAATCTTAATGGACGGTTGAGATTCAATCTGAAAAATGGATGTGTAAAAAAAAAAAATTTGGGAAGAATGTCAAAGAACCCAGAAGGGTTCGATCGAAGAACCCTTCTGGGTTCGAACGAAGAACCCAGATCTGAGTTCTTCTGGGTTCTTCAAAGAACCCAAAAGAATTTTTTGTTTTTTTTAATAGCTAGATCTGGGTTCGCCGTCGATGGCGAACCTAGATCATTGACGAACCCTTCTGGGTTCGTCAATTTTTTTTTTATTTTTGGGTGGAGATCCAATCTGGAGATTGGATCTCCATCATTCAAACTTTAATTTTTTTTATTTTTTTTTTTAAAAAAAAACAATCTCTACCGTCCATCTCACCTTAGATGGACGATAGAGATCTAACTTTTTTTTTATTTAATAAAAATAAAATATTATTTTAGGGGTATTTTGGTCATTTTAACAGTTAAAGTTGGTCATCAGTTAAATCTAACGGAAGTCAATTAACGGCAGGGGAGGTCATTGTCAATAAACGATAAAGTTGATTCTACCTGTAGTTAGCCAAACTTCAGGAATGTGGGTGCAATTAGCTCAAATATATTTAATAAACTTTAGATTTTTTTTATATACCCACTTGGCCACTTGCCATATAGTGACTCTATATTGGAGATTATCATGTGAATAAGTGCACTTTCCCACAAAATTACATTGGGCTGTGATATACATCCAACAATATTGACTTGATGTTTTAATATTTATTAAAAATTCCAACCTTATCACTAGATAATAACCTTATATATCCAATTTATCAGATAAATTCAATTATTTTTAATTATAATTAGACATTTTAATTTATAATTTATCATATAATTATTATTTACGGTTGAATCACTCATCCAAAATTCCTTTCACAATATTAAAAATTTTAAAAAAATGTATATTGTAATTAATAATCTCATTTAAAAGCTTGTATACTAATTTTCTTTCTTTTTATAAGGAGTAATACTAGACTCCAACTTTTTTGTGTATAAATTTTGACAAATTTTTTGATCAACTTAGTATTACTCATAATTTAAAGTCAATTTTCTTAAAATAGACATCACATCTAGTTATAGTTATTTAATTTTCACTTTTAAGTTTTAAGCATCAATTAATTGAAAATACAATATAAATTGTAAAATTGTAATAAATAGTAATCAATAAGGTATTTTCTTTTTAAATGCGAGTTGTTAATACCATATAAATTATGAGATGATGTAATGAGTAACGTGTTTAGTTACCAAGTTACTATTTACATGTCATATTATATACGCATGAATTTAAACAAAAATTTTGTACAATTTATCATTATTCTTCTTAAAAAGTTGTAAAGTGGAAAGGAAACTCATGTAAAAAGAATTTCTACATAAATTATTGATAAAAAAAAAATTCTATGCTTGACAACTTTTTTGTGGTCCATGCCCTACTTGATTTTCAGTCTTTTTTTTATTTTTTATTTTATGAATCATCATATAAGTCTCATATTCATTTTACATTTCTACAATTTATCTATTAGAATTCTAGTTTTAAATAACTCAAATTGGTAAATTGCAATTTTCATTTATGTATATAATTATAATATATATCTTTAAATTTTATAATTCGATTCAAAAAGTAAAATAGAATTGGAGTCTAACCGTATTTTATTATTATCATGATGGAGAAAAAAATAAAAGTCCTGTAGAAATTAAATTTAGAGAGTGACAATGACACTGGTAAAATTTCTATTAAAACTTGCACAATGAATTATCAAAAGCACATGTATTATTATATATTTAAAAGTTATTATATATTTTATACTTTTTTTTTTAATCTGAAATCCTGATTATATAATATTATAAATTTAATACGTAAAGTTAAATAACGTGTAATTTACATTATTACATCCAAAAGTTTTTCTTCATTCTCTTGTACCCGTAAAGTTATGTAAGGATTTTAATAAATGTTAACCAACTTTAATGAGATTTATTTTATGATGGATAAGAAAAATTAAATTTTATTCAAGAGAAAATTTACAAATCTTTCAATGGGAGCTACCTTTTCCAATTTTTGTATGGTTCCTTTTATTTTAAATATTTTATACTTTAAAAAAATCAATTTTCTTTTTTCAAATATTTCATTATTGTCTACTTTAAAAATATTTTATTAGCTCTATGCTAGGTCAAAAGTAATGAAAGTCCAAAGATCATTTGTCTTGGTGGTTGGAGCTCACAAACTCCTTAAAGACACTAAGGTTCAAAACCTAGGTAGCGTATATATTTTCCCACGGTTCTAACCATATTTGGGAGTAAATACATATTCAATTGTAAATGGTTAAAGACAATAATAAGAATTATTCAGATTATCATTCAAGTTTATAAATGTTTTATATTCAGTAATATATTTATATTGTGCAAGAACATCATAGATTGCAGGATGTAATCCCAGAATAAGTATATGATGGTCATATATAGAGAGGATTCATTTTGAGACATCTAATCTAAAGAGTCCGTAGAGAGCGAACAAAGCTGGGTACTTTATTTGTGATTGATCTACTGCTGTGGTCAATTCTGTAAAGTACAATGGTCTTATCCTAGACCGCTCATGTAGTTGAGATGAGAATGGAGGCACCTTATATGATGAGATCATATAGGACTGGGCTCCGATTTATATGAATGTCTCACCAAGATCCGTTAGTAGATGAGATTCATATATAATCGATAAACGATGGCTATTTATAGGTTGTCTTAATCATGAGTGTCTTATCGACTTCTTTAGGTTGGATCATGGCTTTTGATTTACCATGAGTGAGGTTGATGTGAATCTCGACCAATACCTCCGTATCTTGGAGTTGCGGTTTGACTTGTAGCTGGGACGGTTTGAACACAATAGTGGAATCCATTCCTTCTTGATTGAAGTAGATGAGTAGTTCCCTTAAAGGTTGATTCGGGGCTTGAACGATTATGAGCGCTCTCCTTCTTCCGTGAGGAAGACAGGATTTAATTGTTCATTAGAGAATCAATGTAACTTAAATGAAAAAATATTTCTAAAAGGGTATAACAGACTTTATGACCTAACTCTAGTTATGAACTATTTGTGGAGGATCACACTATATGTAATTAGCTATATCAATGGACACTGATAATTCAGATTGTATAAACACTTCTACAGTTCTGAGAGTGCAGTCTCGGGTTTTTAGTGGAATAACTCCGAGGTTAATAATCGTGAAATATTAATTAAAGAGTTTTAATTAATATTACTAAGTATTATTGGAGCTCAAAACTGTGGGTGCATTAGGTCCCCTTATTAGCCCTTATGGTTGTTGGTAACGAGGGTCACGGTAGATTAATTTGATGGTCCAATTAATAGTGTTACGAAAGTAATGTAATTTAAAATAAAATAGACTAATTAAATAATGTGATTATTTAATTAATAAAATAATAAAAATTATTAATTCTATTTATTAAATATGAGGTCATGTGATTAAATAATGATTATGACAAAAGAATTAAAATAATTAGATTATTTTAAGGAATATTTTCATTTTCCTCCCTCACGTTTCAATCAATAATAGTTTACCCCCTCACATTTCAATAATTGCCAGTTTCCCCCCTGAGGTTAAGTTGCCGTTCAAAACTTACTTTTCCGTTATTTACTAGAGGGTATAACAGTCATTTGACTGAATAATTTTAAATTTTAAATTTAAAACATTAATTGATAAATTGAAAAAAAAAATGAAAGGACCAAATATTGTCACGTGGTCCCTCACTTTCCGAATTTGATTTTTTTTTTCTCTCACTTGTATCCCCACGTGGTCCCTCACTTGTACCCATAAAATATTCATCTTCATCATCTTTAGCAATATCAACATTTTTCATCATCTTCAGCATTTCATCTTCATCAAACTGCCCATCATCATCTTCATCATTTCCAGATTCAACAACATCAAAATCAACATTTTCCATCTTCTTTAACAATATGACAACAACATGAATTAGAGAGAGAGGGACCAGAAAAAAATGTCCAACCCATAAAAAAAATGCATTTGTATCTTCAACAACACCCAACTCAGATTCATCATCTTCATCAAACTGCCTATCATCATCTTCATCATTTCCAAATTCAACATCAAAATCAACATTTTCCAACTTCTTCAACAACATCACAACAACATCAATTAGAGAGAGAGACCAGAAAAAAAAAATACCCAACCCATAAAAAAAATGCATCTGTATCTTCAACAACACCCAACCCAGAAAAAATCAAACCTAGTGGAGCTATCTGATTCAACAATTAGAGAGAGAGGACCAGAAAAAAAAAAATTAGAAGACTGGCCCAGAAAAAAAATAGAGATACCAAAAAAAAAATGAAAAAAATTAAATTTGGACCAGATCGCACAATCTGGTCCAAAGCTTTAATAGCCGCCGGTGCACGTTTTGAGATGGAGCCTTTCCTACAATTGAGAGAGATGGAGCCTCTGTAAGGGAAGGACCAGATCGCATGCGATCTGGTCCTTCGCTTTTTATAATCGCCAGCGCGCGCTCCGGTGAGCGTGCACCGGCCATCTCTTAAGAAGATGGAGCTTTGGCTCTACCTCCCATCTCAGTTGGAGCCAAAGCTCCTGATTGCAAATGGTTCCAGATTTTTGGAACCATCGTTTTTATTTTATTTTTTGTTGCAATGGACTAGATGACCAGATCTCATCTGGTCCATTGTTTTTTTTAAGGTTTTTTTTTTTGCAATGTTTTTTTTTTTTTTTTGAAGATGTAATGTTTAATCTAAGGGACAAAAAAACAGAAAATGAAACCTGCAATTAAATGAAACTTGTTTTGGGTTGTTAAATGGAACCTGTTTTAGAACCTGCAATATAATCTGTCTTGAGTTGTTAAATGGAAGCTGCAATAGGAAAAAAAAAACAGAAAATGGATCTTGCAATTAATCTAAGTGGGGAACAAGAATGGAACAAGTGAGAGAATATATATATTTTGTGGGTGCAAGTGAGGGACCACGTGGGGATACAAGTGAGAGAAAAAAAAAATCAAATTCGGTTGAATAAAAGTGAGGGATCACTTGGCAATATGTGGTCCTTTCATTTTTTTTCCAACTTATCAATTAATGTTTTAAATTTGAAATTTAAAATTATTCAATCATATGAAATGACTGTTATACCCTCTAGTAAATAACGGAAAAGCAAGTTTTGGACAGCAAATTAACCTCAGGGGGGAAACTAGCAATTGTTGAAACGTGAGGGGGTAAACTATTATTGATTGAAACGTGAGGGGGCAAAATGAAAATATCCCTTATTTTAATAGTCCTAAAGGTCACAGGTTCAAGTATTTAGGGAGACCAAAAATAAATAGGATTTAGAATCCTATTTTGACTTGATCAAACTAAAACCTTAAAGGACTACTATATAAGTGTTATATAGTTAGAAAAAAAAAAAATTAACCTAACACATAAATGAGAAGCACAAGAGGGTTCGGCCACCAAAGAGAGAAGAAAAAAAATATATATTTTTTTTACTCTCCCTTTTCTTGCAGGTGTGGCCGGCCATAGGGAGAAAGGGTTCTCCGCTCGTTTTTCACGTGACCTCCATCTCTTGCCGTGACTTGCCCACATACACGTTGTTAGACCGCGGGTCATAGTTCGAAAGATCCTGGTGGTAGATCGAGGAATCAGTAAAAAGAAAATCAAGAAAAAGGTATGTAGTTCATGAAATTTTTTTCTGCGTATATACAAGAACTCGTTCCTGATTGAAAAATAGTTTTTCAATTAAAATAAAATTTTTAAAACCTAATTCTGCACGTTATACGATAATCAAACGTTTTCTAAAACTCCCTTCAACTACCTACCCAATTGTATGGGTAGAGTTTTCTCCATATTTGGAAATAGATGCCTCATATTATTTAAGAGTAGATATCCGGGTCACCCTAGTAGGGTTTTAATTTTTAATCTCAGTAGTTATTTAACTCGTTAAAAAAATAAAAAAATAAAAAAAAAAGCGCGCCCAAAAGGCAAATAAGCCCAATTAAAAAAGAGCAAACCCGACCCGATTTACGAGTACGTAAAAAAAGAATTAGTTGGAAACTGGAAACATTTCTGCTCACTTCACATTTCTCGCCATCGTTACAGCTCTGTAAGTCGATTCTCTGCTCTTCTTTAATTTTAATATTAATTTTTTATTTATTGATTTTTATCTTCTTCCATCGATTAGCTATAGCTTTCTGATTTGTTATTTTTTTTAAAATTGATTATTGTTTCGATTCTTGTCAGATTTCTTCTTGATTGTTTAAAATCAGCAGTTTTTCGTATAGTGCAAATCAAGAATATATGAAGATTGTGTGTGTCGATGGTTGATGTTATATGCATATAATTAATTTTATTTTATGAATCATTTAATAAGTTGATTTTGTTTCTATGTTTCATCAAGTTTGAAAAGCAAATAGAGAGGCTTTTTATATATTTTTATATGCAATCCTTTTGTCAATTTGATACCCTAAACTGTTTGTTATTGTGTATATATATATATATGTATGTATAAGAGTTTTCTACCTGGTACGCACTGTATTTAAATGGTGATGATCTAACATGAAGCAAATTCGGGCAGGAATCCAGATTGATTGATATCTAGGACATGGGAACAACTGCTGCGGATGAGAAGATTCTAAGCTACAATGATGTTGTACTCAGGCAATCTGATTTGGATATTCTAAGTGGCCCGTATTACTTGAATGATCGAATCATCGAGTTTTATTTCAGTTATCTTTCTTCGTGTCATGAGTCACAGGACGTTTTACTGGTTCCACCTTCAATTGCTTTCTGGATAATGAACTGCCCGGATGTTGAGAGTCTCAAAGATTTCGTAGAGCCTCTTAAGTTGGGGCAGAAGGAACTGGTGATCTTTCCCGTTAATGACAACATTGATGTGAGCCTTGCTGAGGGGGGAAGTCATTGGAGCTTGCTTGCATACGAGAGAAATGAGAACGTATTTGTGCATCATGATAGCAATCGCCGAATAAATGGGATGCAAGCAAGGAAGCTTTTTAGAGCCGTTGTTGGATTTATGGGTGGTGATTCCGGTTTAGCATCTAATGCCAGGTATCTGGAATGCACTGATTCGCCACAGCAAACGAATGGATACGACTGTGGTGTGTATGTCACTGCCATTGGAAGAGCTATATGTTCCTGGAACGCGAGCAGTGAACGGAAGAACACAGAAAGCTTGTGGTTTTCCGTTGTGAAAGAGCAGGTTACACCATCTACTGTTACTGAAATGCGGAAGGAGATTCTACAATTGATCCAAGGCCTTATCGGAAAGAAATAAAAATGCAGAAGATGGTACTCTTCGAGCTAGGGGTAGTCAAACATTATCTAAAACATATCAACGTTTTGCTAGACAGATTGTTCTCGGGTTCTTGACAAATTGAACAGGCCTAGTGATGTTGACACTTCTATTGAGAACAATGTATGATAAAAGTAAACTTTTTGCGTTAGTTTTTTTTTTTTATCTTTCAAGTTATGGGAAGTAACATATTTAAGAGAGATTGTGAGAATACTATTGTGACTTTTCTTTTCAACTAAAAAAAAAAAAAAAAAACCCCTCCCTTCTCTCATATACAAATTGGCAAACTGCAACACTAAAACTTTTCTTCTAAAAAGTTATCATATAAGTTCCTGTACAATTATTTTTGGCGTAGATCCTTTCACATCCTACAGATAAAAAATGTATAATCAAAATGGGAGTATAAAAAAAATCTGGATATCAAACAGTGCACATGTTGCACATTCGCTATAAAATTTTCTTGATAAATCAACTAATAACATTTCCTAGTTGAATAGGAATTTCACAAAATCTGGGGAAAAAAAAGACGAAAAAGCTGCTAATTCTAGTATAGAGGCTACAAAATTGCTTTGTGATTATATGTAGAGGGCAGACTCTGTAGTGACATGTGCGAAACAAGCATTATATAAATTTTCATGCTGTCTGACAAATTATCTCAAATTTGTGCCTTCAGAAGAACAGAGAAGGTACAACTACGAGGCAAGCATTCTGCAGCAACATGAGTCCTGCATCAACATTGTCAAGAGGGAAAGAGTATCAGAAATGAAAAAGATCATATGAAGCTGACAGCGAACATAATCTGATCACGATACACACACACGTTCAAAACAATTAGAAAGTGTCAAAAAACAAGGGGAAGCAACTCTTTGTACCAAAGAGTGAAGGAAATGAGTAAATTGCAGGGAATCGAACAGCCAAGAACAAAGCTTTCTTTCTCAACAGAAACACAGAAAACCAATTCACAGAAGACAAGTCTGCATGTATATATACTTCCTAACATTTGCTCACATATTGAAATCTTACCCATTTACAGGCATTCATAACATTGTAGTGTCCACTGGATAACTCCCCAGCACTCGCATGAATGTAGCAAACTCCTGCAAAGAGAATGTATCAATACTTCTCCTCCATATTACTTTATAACATTTACAAAAAAAGGACCTTCAAATGCCTCAGAGCATTCTGCGCATTCTGATCAGCCATTGATGCTTCAAAATCCACATAGAAAAGATAGTCAAAGTATCTGCAAGAGAATATAACAACATAAATATGCTTTTGATTTAATCAAACAAATGAAGTCGATGCAAAAATCATTAAAGGGAACCAACATATCAGACGATCGCGAGGGCTGATTCCTCAGAGGACGACTTTCAATCTGGTTCAAAGAAACACAGAAAAGCTATCAACATGTCCTAAAGCACATATAAGAAAATGCAACTTTGCAAAGACAACGTAGAATTCAATGTGCAAAGACAAACCTTTGTAAGGTTGATTTGCCTCAGAGCAAAAACAGCAAGTGCCTTGAAAAGCGCCCCAGGACCCCATTCTAATGAGAAAACAATACTTGTCTAAGAAATCAACAACCAGATTCATTAGAAAAACTCCTTTGGTAATATATAAGCAGGTATAAATGTGGAGTCACAATAGAAAAGCATTTGCATATTGATTTTAACTGCCATAACTTTTAGAATCTTAAATAGTCTAACCTTGAATGGCCTATCTGTGCCTGGAATTATGGGCTCCCTTGCCAGCATTAAAAATCTAGTAACATTATCGCAATCGTCCTATCAATATGGAAGCCATATAAGTGACCCAATGCTCTATGAACCATCAAGCCAAGATTTATCAATAAATATGAATAAATAAAAGAAGGTCCTGGAGACAGACCTGAATATCTTCAGCAAGTATGTTCAAACCATAGATTGATGCAGCAGCAGAGCTAGCAACTGCTCCAGTATCTTTTAGATTTTGGAATGCAACATCCTACATGTTTATATTCACTTTCAAGTCAGCTGCAACATCAAATAAGCAATATAGTCCAATGATTCCTAAACAATAAATGATAATGAAGTTTCATTGAATTGTACTAGGTTGACACAAGGAAAATCCTGTAACAGACCAACTAAAGTGGCACCTAGACATGGATGGACAAGATACTTTCTTGAGAAGCAAGAAAGATATGATCGAAGAATCTAAAGTATATCAAGAGACTAGGAAAGCTTCCACACTTGCAAAATACAGCAGATCGGAAGTTCAACTATCAAAACCAGACCTACCTTTGCTGCACCTGCAGTATCGTCCACTGCTTCCCTGACCAACCCCAACTTTGTTAACGTGTTCTCACATTGCGCAAGAGCCTGAAACATCACGCAATTATAAATATATTTCCTTAAAAGGAAAAAGAAAAGGAAACCTCAGTAAGGAGTATGGTATAAAAAACCTGTGGATGGCTTAGAACCCTTTTCAAGTCTTCAACTTTAACACCTTGATTAGCTAGTAAGCAATGACGGACAGCAAGTTTAACTTCCCCTACTATGTGCAATCTGTGTCGTAGTAAAAGATCATAATTTCTGTGGATGCTTCCACCTAAAGAATTCTCGATTGGTAAAACTGCTCTGTCAACAAGCCACCGTTCAACAGCCTGCAGTAGGGACCAAGAAAGAAATAGCAGAATAGCAGAAAGGTTTATACTGACAGTCCAGAACCACGGCATATTTTCATGCATTCAAACTGAATTACTTTTCCTAATATAGAAAAATTAACTGGTACTTTCAGCTTAACATGTCACCAATCCTAAGATAAATATTGCATCAATTCCATGTCCAAATCAATGGCCAAAAGGATTAATCCTCCCAGGATTGACAAGCCATCTACAAATATCAAAGATCAATTTTGCTGTTATTTTCTCCACCCCAAAAAGCCACCTGAAGAACTTGCCTCTTCAAACATATCATTGCTTATAACTTCAGCTCAACTAAACAAAACATATCTCAACATAACCATTTGATAAAAAACCATAAATATTCTTTTCCAACTAATGCTAAACCAGGACCATTGTGTCATTAAATGCATAGTTCAAAACCTAACCTTGAATAGCACCATAATAATGGTGAAAATGAAAAAAGCAACATTCCAAAAATATAAAACAACATAAGACACGGGCTAGTCTTATCGCAACACCTGGTTTAGCTGCTATATTACTACCAAGACAATATAAAAACTACAAAAGATAACAGAAGATTTTAAACTATTGTTATACTGAGTTAAAATGATCCCGTTTTACCAACATAAACAAGATACCTTTAGCTTCACAAAAAGGAACTTGGCTAGAAGCCGAAACTTTATAAAATCAAAAATCTTAATCCAAAATGTTGAGCAAGGAACTGCTTCACATTAATAGATTAAAAAAAATATAATACATTGCAAAAAAAAAAAAAAACCAAAAACCAAAAACTTCAAGCATACCTGAAAAGCAGCATCAAATTGATCGCAAGGAACTGCTTCACAATTCGGGTACGCTTTTTCTGCCGCTGACTCACTGTAAGCTCCACGAACTCCCTTGAAATTTCAATTAACAATCAATAATTTATATATAATTGCTTCGTCTTCAAAATTCAAACGAAATCAGTTCAAGTAAATAACTACCTGGTATGCAACCCGAAGTCGGGACCCATCAGCGACAGGTTTTGAATACTGAGCCGAAGACAAAGGCTCTAAAAACGCCAACAAAAAAAAAAAAAAACGTTGAGTTGAAAAAGAAAATTATAAAACCTAAAATCTAAATATCAAACAGGATGTCGTACTCGGAAGCAAATGCAACGGGTCTTCCGAGACGACGTCGTACGACGCATCGTCGTCGAAGCTAGGCAGTTCAAGCGCCGGAGCCTTCCTGTCGCTGTTACCGTCGATTGCTCCGTCGTTGCTGTTGACGGAAGCCGATAGTCTTACGTTACGCCGTCTGATGTAGGGTTCGCGGAACTTGACGGTGTATCTTGGTTCCCGATCGGACGGCGAGGGTCTAGCGGTGATTTGGCGATAAATCGAGGTTACGGAGGATCGCGCCGCGATGGAAGCCGCCATCGATTGGTGGTGGGTACGTTAGCGATGGCTCATTCAAGAACAAGGGTTTTGAGACTTTGAGAGCCAGTGGGTAATTAATTTTGCTAATTTTGCATACAAATACTTTTCTCTTCTATAAAATAATTTAGTAGTGTTTCCATAAAAATGTTGCAAAAAAAAAAAAAAATTGATGACTTTTTACTAAATAAAATATTCTTTGAAAAAATTCAACGAGAGATTCTATTACTATAGTTGAAAAAAACAAAAAAAAAATGAAAACACAAGAGATTCTACGAGAGAGATACTTCAAATTTTTGTTTTTTAATATCCAAAAAATATTTATGTTTATATAATTAAAAAAGTAAATAACATTTACCTCACATGAGATTTGTTCAATTACAGCTGGAGTCAATTTTTTAGTTTATTAACAAAGATCTCTCCTTTTTTAGGTTTGCTCAATTACAGGTAAAGTAAACTTTTAGTCAACTCTTTAATTTTTTTACAAAGACCACATCTGGTCAACTGTTACATTTAATCAAATTTTACTAAGGACAGAGGAGGTATTTGTCAATAATTGATAAAGTTGACTCCGCTTATAGTTGACAAACCCTCAGGAGAGGTTCATACAACTAGCTCTAATCAAAATATTAATTAATTAATATATTTATTTTTTTTATTCTAAAAGCATTTTTTATTCCTATTATTGATTGAGGTGGTTTGTATACTCGTGTAAGATTATAATTATTTATTTAGGTAATTTATCAATTTGGTTTCTAATTTTTGGAGAATCATTAAATTTTTAATACACTTTCATTTATCGGTACCTTTGGATCCTAAATTTTCATAAATTTATCAATTTGGTCCATCTGACTAATTTTTTAACATTCAAGCTAATTAAAAATGTCAAAACTAACGTTTTGCCCTAAATGTGAGTTTCTCTCCTTATTTTGAATTTTCTTTTTCTTTTTTATTTTTTGGTATAAATTGTTGTAGTAGTGATGAATTTTTTCTGGGTTGTATTTTTTTGAGAGATTTTTGTTTCTCTCCGATCTACTTGCTTGAAGCAGTGATGATATATTTTTGGTTTTTTTTTTTTTTTTCTCTCATTGTTGACTTATAAATAATGCTGAAGCAGTGATGATTGTTTTATTGTTTTCTTTTGTTTTTGGTTGTTTGTTTATTTTATTATTATCAACTAAATTTGAGCTCTCAAATAAGTCAAATTCAATTTTGGCGCTTTCAGTTAATATTTTGCTCAAATGCAAAGAATCACATCAAAAAGAGGACTCGTCAAGTTCTGGAAGAACTTAAACTTGATGGAAATAAGAAGATGATACCTCAAAGAGACTTCGAGTCCCAAGTCTGAATCTAGTGGACAGTGTTCAACAACTTAATAATCAATCATGTGAATGCCTTCTGAAGATCATCTATTTGGCTAATATAAATTGTCAGCAACTAATTTTGTTCCAATCAACTTTTAATCAAACAAACTATTAATGCACAAACACGGAGAGACCAGAGTTCTCCTGTTCTTCAATGATTCAGCGTAAAATATATTTAAAATGTAAAAATATGTTTAAAATAACTTAAAATTAAAGCTCATTGTATGGCCCAATAAGTCCACAAACTGACCAGAATCGAATCGGTCCAATTCAGTTTGGTTTGGTTTGGTTCGGTTCACTTGATAATTTTCGATTGGTTTAGTTCACTTTTTTAAAAATCGATCAACTGTTGATTTTTATCAGTTCTTACCAAAACCGGCCGGGTTGAAAGAGGACCAACAACCTCCAAAAAAAAAAATCAACAGGGTCTTTGACGCTTAAGTTAGAAGGTGAAGTCTAATGAAAGAGAGTAAATAAAGAAATTACAACCTGTAATTATTGACTGTCGAGCGTATCGTGGTAATTCTGGCGTCGAGTGGATGATAATCACTAAAGTCGACATGAACGCAGTAGGAGAGTGGATGTTAAGACTTGGCGTCGACTAGGTCGAGTGTAGGCTAGATTGCTTCGGAGTAAAATGATAGCTTTTTTGTGCAATTCGCGTAACCCTTGCTTTTGAGGCTTGGGTTTATATTTATAGGGTGTGAATGATGACCGTTAAGGTCGGTTGAGGGAATTATGCTTCGAGATATCAAGTATCCCTGTTATCTCGGAGTTGTTAGACTAACGTAGACGTCTGTTTGACTGGGTCAGTCCTGACTTGGATGACAAGGCTTGACTAAGTCATTGTTGACTTAGTCGACCAGTGAATAGGTATTGGACTTAGTAGTTCGTTGGGCCTACTTTGGGACGTGTCTTATTTCTTTATATGGGCTAGTTCATGGGTCTACCATTACAGTTTGCCCTCTACTCTATTAGTTTTTTCTAAAGCTTAGGACGAGGAAAAAATGACCTTGGCCCTAATCACGGCCGCACGAAAGTTACGGCCATATTTCCAGGCTCACAGCATTGAAGTGCTTACAAACTGTCCCCTGAAGCAAATACTGCAAAAGCCAAAAGTGTCGGCCATACTATCTAAAACAATACCGGTAGCACACCTAAAATAATATTTTTATTTTACGTGTGCTACCGGTATTGTTTAAAACAATACCGGTATTTTTAAAATAATAAAATTACTATATTTTTTAAAAATAAAAAAACAAAAAATAATAAAAATCTAAATCTCAAACCATCCATCTTTAACATGGATGGTTGAGGTGTATTTAAGAGTTAATAACATCCACCTCCCTTGAGGTTTTACCAACTATAAACGGAGTGAACTTTACCGTTAATGGAGAAAGACCTCCCCTGTCATTAGTTAACTTTTGTTAGAGTTAATGGTTGACTAAGTTTAACCGTTAAAAAGACCAAAATAACCCTAAAATAATATTTTCTTTTTATTAAATAAAAAAATAATGTTAGATCTTCACCATCCACCTCACCTGAGATGGACTGTAGATATTTTTTTTCTTTTTTAAAAAATTATTATAAAAACATTAAACTTCAGATCTCCATCGTCCATCTTTGAATGGATAATGGAGATCTAAAATTTATTTATTTTTTTAATTTTTTTTTAAAATTTGAGTTTGAAATGTGGATAAAAAATTGAAATTTGCTGGATATTAGCTATATATTTAAAAAGTAAATTTTAAAATTTTTAAAAAATATTTTTAACTAGATTTTTAAACCGTAACATTTATGAGGTGGACGATAAAGATTTAAATTAAAAATTAAAAATTAAAAAAAATATTCATATCTAATATGGACCGTCAATCAAATCTGATGGATGGTCCGGATGGGACCGAGACCAATTTAAAAAAAAAAAAGTTGAGATCAAATTTGGACCGTCATAATCTGATGAACTGTCCAAATCAAATCTAAACCGTCTCTATTCATGGAGATCTCTTTATACCTCCGCCTTTCGGCAGTAGGGGGATCTCCATAGAAAGATCTCTATCTCCATGGATGAAGCTCATCCATGGTGGAGGGCGGTTCAAATTGCCATCAGATCTGATTTTTTTTTTAAAAAAAATAAAAAATAAGAAATAATTGGTCCAGATGGACCGTCCACCAGATCTGATGGACTATCCATATTGGATCTAGATATTTTTTTTATTGATCTCAATTTTTTATAAAAAAGGGTGAATTGCACTAAAGTACCCTGAGTTTATTCTTAATTACACGTATAATGTCAGTTTATCATTTATTACACTTAAGTACCCTACTTTCAGTTGACCAAGTTAAAACTAACGGTTGACTTAACGAATCAAGAGCAAATTGGTCTTTTTTGTGTAAATTATTTTTAAAAAAAATTTAAAAAATCGTCTAACCAATAAGGACACGCCACGTCATTTCTTAATTAATTTAAAAACTTAATAATATTTTTAAAATAAAATAAATATATATATATATTAAAAATATTTTAAAAATGAAAGAGATTTGGAAATTTTTTTCCAGATCTCTTCCTTTATCATTTCAAAAAAAAATTAAAAATATTGTTTAAATGGAAGAGATCTGGAAAAAAAAAATTTCCAGATCTCTTCCTTCACATAAAAAAAATTAAAAAATTTCTTAACTCCATCGCAAATGGAGCTTCTTCATCTGCGATGGAGATATTTATCCTTCACGCAGATGGAGAAGCTCGATCTGCGTAATGGAGCGGCTCCACCGCCAAACGAAGCGAGCTCCATATACGCGATGGAGCGGATCCGTCCCCGGATTGAGCTATCTCCATCGCGCAGATGGAGCTTACTCCGTCACAGTTACAAGTGGAGCAGATCTGTGCTCCACCGAAAATCCTTTTTTTTTTTCTTTTTTTTTTTGTGATGTGGTTCTTTATTTTGAATGTGTGTTGGATAGTTTTAAATGTGATTGTGGAAGATAAATTGATGGTGGTAAGGATATGGTTGATGGATTTATTTTGGAAAATTGATGTAAAATGTGGGAGATGGTGATGGTGGAGATGGTGAATAGTGATATGTTTTGTTTATGATGATTATTATTTTTAAATGTTATTTTTTATATTTGTTAATAAGGGCAGTTATGTCATTTTTCAAAAAATATTGGTCAACCGTTAATTTTAACTTGGTCAACTGAAAGTAGGGTATTTGAGTGTAATAAACGATAAACTAATATTATGCGTGTAATTAAGGATAAACTCATGGTATCTTAGTGTAATTCACCCTAAAAAAATTTAATTTGAATCTCCACCGTCCATTCATTTATAAATGGATAGTGGAGATTCATATATTATTATTATTTTTTTTTATTAGATCTCATCCTCCTCTAAAAAGTGTTAACGACACGTAGATTATATGCATACTTTTATAAAAGTTGTTTCCATGTATAACAAGTCAAACCTGAGATAAGCTTATATGTAATTTGCTCGCATAATTATGTATAGTTTTTCTTTCGTCATGAACAAATTCAAATTAGGACAAGGTTAAAAGTTATTACGTACCTAAACCCGACCCTATCACGTTATAAAGTAAGAATTTTATACGAAAAAACATGGAGGATCCCTCAGCGGGAAACTTCCTCAAGAAATATTTGTCAAGAAAAATATTATGCGGACCTAATGCAGCCCAAACTCATTAAATGTCCATCAATTCATTGTTTTGGGCAGGCGTGGGCTCACTGCCCTCGGACTGGACTAGTGGACTTCTTCACCAACCAAGTCAAGAATCTTACTATCATCAATCGATTACAATTGCCAAGCAATTTGCATCGATAATATTTATACCTTTTAATTTTATTTTTGTCTACCACCTAAAATATTTCTAATTATATATAGAATCAACTTTTAGGAAAATGTAAGACAATTGAGTACATTGAATGGAAATCAAGTGATTAGAAACACAAAACATAATTTTAAATGTATTTTCATATACTTTCTATTAAATTAATTTCAACTTAAATTTATTGATGTAGTTTTCCATAAATATATATATATATATATATATATATATATAAAATGATTAAATATAAACCAAACCCTCTAATCTTAATGTAATATTACCGACTGAACTAATCAATATCCAAAATTTAATTTAATTTAATTGCATAAGGATCCGTTTGATTTAGACAATATGGCAAATATATATGGGAGGTTTTTGACAATCTTTAGAACTTATAGCAACGTCTTTCATATTCTCTAGAATAATTTTTGAAATAGTTTCTCATAAAATATTTCAAAAGTTTAGTTAAAATCATAAACATGTATAATACTAAGTTTACTTAAATCATAGAATTTAACTATCATACAAGAACTGTATAATCACAGAGATAGTTATAAGTACTACCAGGAATTAGAAATTAACTATGGTCACAACACCGGCCTATCTATTACAAAATCGCGGTTAATTTAGGGCTACTTGACCTCGAAACAAAATGAAACACACACGCATAGAGACCATGGTCCAGCCCCATTTGGACCCCAACATACGACAATGACTTTGAACATCGTTATGCTTATTTTCCAAGCTTTTGCTACACTAATTATACAGCCATTATTTTTAAGGACCACTAAAGGGAACTCAAGAACCCTAATCTATGTTATTTGAAACTCCAAGTATGAAAGTGGAAGTACACAACCACCCGATCAACAGTGAAGATGTCTTGGTAACTTAGTCATGAAGAATAATACTATTGTCTCAGTCACGGACCACAATTCTCCAATCGTAACTCACAGAAGTTGCATTTGACGTGGTACCATGTGCAAGAAGCACAGTTTATTTTTTATAATATAGCAGTTACTACAACTTTCTTCGATCGATTGAAATGATTGCTCACCATTTGTGTTTGATTGATGGCCCGTGCAATTATTACAATTCTCTCTTGGGATAATTATTAACATTATTGTGTCAATCTACAAAAACAATGTAAATCAATAATATGATTACATAATTTACATCCATATTAATCGAGATGAGGGTGGTTGGATGATACGTTCCTCATGTCCATATCAATTAAGGTATAGGTTCAAGTTACGTTTCTCCCATTGAACTCCAAATTATAATAGTTAATAATAATAATAACATGATTACATTCGTAAATTGTTAATTAAAAAGTTTTACCGGCTATGAAGCACCTTATAAAATAAAATTTTATACAATATAAAGGTTAATAGTATTTTTGGATCTATAATCTGGTGATACCCATGTCTCTCAATAAAGTTAAGATTCTAAATTTAAGTTTTATTCTCAAATAAAATAATAATAATAATAATAACAAAATCCATATCATTTAAAATATTTTTAGATAGTTATAAATGTATCTTTGTCTTAATATGTGTTGCTTGAACGAACATACAAAAATCTTTCCTTTTGTTCTTCAGAAAACGCTTTATGATGATTTCACCAAAAGCATTTTACCTCAGAAATTGTTTTCTACATAAATGATCCCATAGATTAGTTTAAGTGTATTCTTTGAAACTCTGAAGTGTTTTTACACTAAAAAATATTCCTAAATAATAAAGGTATTTTTGCAACATTTTATCACGTTTTGATCTTAATAAGGTATCTTCAATATTATTTTCAACAATCATAAACTCGAGAAAACTTTATTACAACTAGATGAAATGTACAATTTAATGATTAATATTATTGTCGTATGATATGAATAAGTAATTAAATATTGTAATACCACAATTGTCTATAAAATCATAAATTGTGGAAAGATCCATCACTCTGATTATCTTGGTTATGTTTATTGTAATTGATATCACCAGAAGTTGCTATTTGGACTATAATTATAACAACTGATCTTGCTAAGTCCGGTAGTTTCCTTAACGGCCAAGTCAAGGAAACATTGATTTCGGTGAAAATATTAAAGGTCCAAAATTTTGAAAAATTCAGTAAAAATATCGAAAATAACCTCAAAATATCGTGATATTCAATGATAGTTTTAATATCGATCTTCCTAAAATATGAAAAATATTATAGATATTTTAGTTATATATCGATATTTACTTCCTTTGCCCTAACCCAATTGGTAAGTTTCAGGTGCATGTGCAAGATTCTTGATTTGTACAAATAAAAATTAGGATCCGCTTGAAAAATATATAGAATCTTGTAATAAAAAAAACGTGTAGCATTCTATGCCAATTATTATATAAAATATATGTTGCAGTTATAGAGATAAAATTGCGGTTATATAAAAATAAGAAGAGACATACAATCGTCACGTTGAAGGTCACCTCAGGGATCAACTATATTATCAAACAAAAAATTGGAACGTAGCGTTTTATATGTCACGACCAATTGTGTTTTTACTTTGCTTGAAACGAACAACCACCATTTTCTTCTTGGTTTGCTTTTGTCCTTAGTCTGGAGCTGGGACAAAACCAATCCGTTACCAAACTCCACTCTAACCAATGGCCATAGTGATGTGTCTCTCTATATGTGTCCCTCTTCAATCTCGTGTATCGCGTGACACAATCTATCACTTCTCCCACGTGCCAAATACCGTCATCCTCTCTCTTTCTTTTATTCATTAAGAGTTCGACTATTGTGTGAACTGTCTATGCTTAACGCCCATACATCCCACGTTATGGTCTTAGCAAAACTTATTTGATTGACCATATAGAGGATTGAATTTCAAAGGTGAGATCATCAATTTTTGAGATTTTATTTATTTTAACAATTCTTTTTACGGATAATTAACTTTTCATAAAATAATAGTGCATTTTGAATTACTATAATTTATAAAAGCATCACTTATTTTTATAATTTATGATTAAAAATGTGTTAGTAAATTAATTAAAAATTAACTAATTTTTTAAGTTTCTTCACTAATAATTATATTTTCAAAAATAACTTGAAAAATAATTAACTTCTAATTTATTTATTAAATCTTTTTAGACCTTAAATTATAAAATAAATAATTATTTTATAAATATAAATAAAAACTTCATAGTTATTTTTAAGTGAACATAATTTTGAATATTTTATGTATAGAAGTTAAAAATTTCATGAGCTTGCAACCGATAAAAATTAGTAATATATAAGTTTATTGTATGTTCTTTTCCTTTTTTATTTTTTTTAAAACCTATCATGTGTTATTTTTGAATGATGAAGTGGTGCAATTTTGTTTCTTGATCAACATTTGACCTCCAATGAAGACGTTTGTAAGTCTTTGTGATTATTATATATATATAAAAAAAAAAAAAAGAATTTCACACTTGTGGATTATACTTTGCTTCACAAGGGAGGAGAAGAGAGGAGGAGGGGCCCACAAGCAGCCCACTAAGAGGAGCCCACTTGGTCGTGGATTTTGACAGTGCCTGTGATTTTGTTTATTATAATGAATTATTATTTATTTTAGAAATAAGAAATAAAATAAAATAAATTATACAAATCTATTATTAGTCTACATTTGCTGGTTGGTTCTTTCCTCGTAAACTGAAATATTCGTCTCGTAGCCGCATTTTACAAGCCACGTGTTCGGTCAGACAATCTGGCATCTACTTGTGGGTCCCAACTCCCACCGACCAATCACTCAGCTGTGTCCCTTCTTGTTTTGCTAGCTTGCTTGCTTCTGGCCCTCACCCCCGATTTATTGCCGTCCACTTTTTTCCTCGTCTAAACGCTCGCGAGATTTTCAACCTCTATTTGTTTATTATATTTTAAATTTTCGTGCTTCAAAATTGAATTCACAACCACGACACGACATCCTCTTGTATCGTTTTATTTGGACGAAAATTATTTTAGTTCCAACTCTTTCGAATTATTAACGTGATCCTTAATTTTTTTTAAATTAATTAATTTATTAGTCTTTTATTAGTTAATAATTAATAAATTTTAATAGTGTTAGGAATATTTCAGTTTTTACATAAAAAAAATTATGTAAGTTAAAAAATAAAGAAAAATTTTTAAAATAAATTATTAAATTTACTTAAATTTTAAAAAAATAATGCTGATTAAAAAAAATAATAATAATTTTTTTATAATTTATAATTTATTTTTATTTTTATTTTTTAAAGCTAAAATAGTCAATGTAAAAATTCTGTTAGGTTTTATTGTTAAAAATTTGGTCAAATAGACTAATTTAATTGATTTTAGAAGTTGAAAACTACATAAATTAAAATATCATATATCGGTCAAAAAGTGATAATTTAAAAAAAGCTAAGGACCAAAATAAATTTTGCCCTTTTATTTTATTTTTCCACTTTCTCTCTCATTTACTTAATTTGTAATTTTTTTATAAAAAAAATGTAATTTGTACTAAAAAAAATTGTAAATTTTTTTTCTTGAAGGGTACAATTATAAGATTAATAATTGTCGGGATCTACGGAGATCATCCAGATATCTAACGAATATTTACTTTCATAGAATGAGATATTTATTTCCACAATAAGTGTAGAAAACTACATACACATACTGATAAAATACTTACAATGGGACTTGAACCCTCGCCGCTGAAATGGAAAGAAGGTGCATTAACTACTTGAACTATGAATGAATGTACAATACAATTTTATTTTGCTACCAGACATAAAGTTGTGCGAAAATTATTATAAAATCGAATATCATATCATTATTAGTAAATTTAAGGGTGAAATTTATTTTGGTCCTATCTTTTTTCGAATTATTACTATTTGATCGATATTTTTATTTTTAGATCGTGTGGTCCCTAACATTTTAAAATGTCATCGTTTTAGTCATTCTGACCAAATTTTTTTTATTAATAAAATATGATAGAATATGCATACTAACTATTTTGCCTTTAACTTTAAATTATTAAGTTTAAATATAATTTTATCCTTTATTTTTAAAATTTTAATAAATTAACCTTAATTTTTGTATTTAAGAAAAATCTAACATGTGTCAACAAAAAATTAAAATTATAAAATACACAAAATTTATAAGAAGATTCCTTAAATATTAAAAATTAATTAACGTCAAAATAAAAAATTAGTACAATAAAAAATAATATATAAATTCAAAATAATTTTTTAAATTATTATTAAAATATAAAAAATAAATTTTATATATGAAAATAAATTATAATAAAATAAAAATTAAAAATAAAAATAAAAAATTTGAAACTTTTGAAAAAAAAAATGAGAAGAGAAGGCATTATTATTTTTAAAATTATAAAATTTTAATTATTATTTTTAAAAATAAAATAAATTATTAAAAGTAATTTATTATTATTTTTGAAAAGTTTTTTTTTTATTTTTTAGTTGTTATTATTTTATTTTTACAATTTAATTTTTTTTCATCTAAAGACTGAAATACCTTTAAAACCATTAAATTTGACTAACTGTTGATTAACAGTATGATTAATTTGATGGATTTTTGAAAAGTTAGGGACCATGTGAGCTAAAAACGGAAACCTCAGTAAAAAAGTAATAATTCAAAGAAAATTAGAGACCAAAATAATTTTTATCCTAAATTTGATGCACTTTATAGAAATTTAATCAAAATAAAAAACAAATAAAAGCTTATAATTATTTCATAATGTTGATTTTTCTCATGATAACTATATTGGTCAATACCACCGCCTAATGTGGTTCGATAGTAAGGACGTTCATTCAGCTTGGCAATGTTCCAGATTCGAGTTACCAACACCGCAAGTGGTATGTAAAATATATATATATATATATATATATATATATATATATATTGGCCAATAAAAGCTTTTCGGATTTTTTATAATAAATTTCCACCAACTAAGTTTTACTTGTTATTTAGCTATAAAATAATCAAATTATATAAAGAATTACACTATTCTAATACAATTTTTTTGTCACATTTCCATTAACACCTTAACGAAATACATCTATGGTCGTAGCATCAAGATACATAATTTGCATACACATCTTATAATTTAAGTAAACAATTGTCTATCTCTCTTGAGGTTTACTCAATTACAGACGGAGTCAACTTTTAGGTTTATTGACAAAAATCTCCCCTTCCTGTTAGTTAACTTTTAAGTTTATTGATAAAAACCTCTCATTTCGTTAGTCAACTTTTTAGTTTTTTAATAAAGATATTCCCTGATCAATTATTATATATGACCAAATGTTACTAAAATAGAAAAGGTATTTATCAATAAATAATAAAATTAACTTCGTTTATAATTAAGGAAACATAAGAGGAAGTCGATACAATTAACTCTTATAATTACATATTTTACATAGTATAACACGCATTTTACGTGTGAATGTAACAAATTTAGCGTTCATTTACACAGTATACAAGAAAGGGTCCACCAACAAGCCTCAGCTCTCTCGATGGTTGTTGATATAGCAAAAAAAAAAATAAAACTGGGATTCTTTTCTTCACAGAAGATGCTACCTCTTGTTTTATTGTTTTGGTGGCACAGTTTTCTATAATTTCACTTTTGCTTTTTATTTTATTTTAAATTATTTTAGTTTTCTTTGACTGATTATCACATATTTGACTGGTCAACTCACTTGACTGCACCTGACCTCACCTGACCCCAGTGAGGGGTGCACCATGGTCCTACATTTTTTCTCGCCGCCCCACCATTTAACAATTAACAGTATGGTTGTTAAATGGATAAGTCCCTGTCCCTGATAGTTAAACCATATATTTTTATATATAATATTTAATTAGAAATTTCCATCTAATTGTGTTTAATTAATGTTTGTTTCCTTGTCTAACATAAAAATTTAATTAGAAGTAGTAAACATTTTTATTATAAAAATAAATATGTTTATATAATGAAATTGTCCCCAATTGATTAGGAAATTAGTCAATTAGATGATTGAAATGATTTGAAAGAAGAGGGAGGCAAAGCAAATGCAATAGAATCCAAAGAATATCAAAGTGGGTTCAATCATTGTTTGTTTATTATTTTTCTCAGTTCTGACATATGATGACAGGTTAGAATTCTTGTTGGTAACATTGATTTTCTCGCCATTTATTCCAAGAATCTTGGTTCCCTAATTTTCTACCACCAAAAAATACATAATATTTTTAAAAAAATTTACAACTTTTAATTTTATAAAGTTGTAATTTATAGAATTAATTTTATGATATTATAAAATAAATATTTTAATTTTTTTTTTTTTTATAATTCGTTAGTAGCCCTTTGATCACCATCTTCATTTGATTGGTTGAGGATGAGTATGATGATGATGATATATGTTGATAATTAATGAGTAGTGGATTGCATGTGGATTTGCAAGCAAGTTGCTTCTTTTTTGCTTTCTTGTATGGATCGATACATATAAACTAAGTTACAGAAATGTACTTTAAGGATTTCATATGTTATGTTATTGTTTTATTATAAGCTTCGTTTTTGGTGTTTTAATTCAATAAAAAAAAAGACTCTTGACGACAAATGATAGAATGAAAATAATAATTTAAAAACAAAAAGAATTATTTTATTTATTTATTTTTTGAATGGATAGAACACTATCAATTATCAATTATTAATTATTTGAAAGAAATAATTAACACTAACAGTACTTGTTAATAGAAGATTGCACTTTGCACACAATTCGTTTCTCATGTGACCTACCCACAATTTAACTTATCTTATTTGTCATGATATTAAAGAAATAGAGACATTTGATCATTATAAAATATACTGTAGTTAATAATAAAAAAAAAATGCTTAACTCACGCTATATTAGTATAATTATAAAATTAATAATAAATTTATGATCATGTCGAGATAAATTACTAAACGTGCAGTTCGTATATACACTCTCATAATGAAATATATTAAAACTATTTATACAACTCTAATAAATATGTATAGTGAAACTTAAACCCTTATCATTAAGATTAAAAGAATGTATATTATATACTAAAATTATAAATGGATATTCAGATATAAAACACTCTGTCACTCACCGAGTTAAAACTCTCTAAATAGGTATTATTGGGCATTAAGCCAAGTGCATTTTTTCAGCACCTCAATAATTTAAAAATGGGTCACCGGTCTGCAACACTTTGGTGAGCATCCATGATGTGACGATCTAGATACCCATGTCGCCACCTTTTGTATTTTTCTTCAATAGTTACAGTTTAATATTTATTAATTATTTTTTTGTCTAACGTCCAAACTATTGTGCACTTTATATGTCATGTATGAGAATTTTTTTAATTATTTAATTAATTCAAAATTTAGGAGATAAATATATAATTCGAACTCATAGTCTCAAGATGTAAATATAAGAGACATATTACTGGATCAACTTATAAGTATAACATAACAATTATCAAAAAAATAAATACATTTAGATTATTCTAAAAATTGTAAAAAAGGTTTTTAATATATTTCAAATAGTAAGTTATGAGTTTTAAATTCACTTGAATGTATATTTTTTTTGTCAATTACGCGGGTAATTTATCAATCTCTACTATTTATATAAAATTGAATATATAACATCCGTCTCCTCGTACCAATCATGCGAACTTGAAATAGATTTGAGAAGACTAATGTACATAAGAAGAATAAGAGGACGACGACAACAGTTAGCTGAACTGATGATAGAAAGCACCTAACATGAAACGAAATTTGAATGGGAGACTAAGACTAATAACACACAAAAATGTTCTCCATGCTAGCTAGACAAGGACCACATCAAACGATGACACTAACATATCATTGAAAGCAAATTTCCATGGTGAGTTTATTTATAACAATATTGTGCAATGAAGATGAAGATCCCATGCATTTTCATCTTTGTCCCCCCACCTCTCCAGACTCCAATTACCTGTCCCTAACCATCATTATAGGTCCACATCATTTGAAACCCTTCAACAACAACAATTTATACTGCTCCAAAATCCAACTCACACATTCATATCACCATCTTCTTCTTCTTCTCCTTATCTTTTGGTCCCATCACGTAAAACGATAAAAGTTTCGAATTCGTCTAACAAATTTTTGTCACATTCACATCCTGTATATAATAATTCTTCATGACAATTTGTGTAGGATGGAGTCAGAAAATTTTATTTAGAAGTTGATAGATCTTATATAATTGACATGCGAATAACATGATAACTCCGTTTCATTTATATTTTTCTCGCGTCAACGGTGGTCTTCCCCTGTGTGTACACACCACCTACTATCTTTTTTTCTGCGTCTGTGGACCAAATCTTTGTTTTTTCATTTTTCAAATTATGTTTTTGGTTCTAGTTATTTATTTAATCATTTAAGGGGCAGGATCAGCAGCCCCTAAAAATTACTCAAATTGTTACACAATTAATTGACCTTTAGATTCAATAAATTGAATGGTTGAGATGCACTCATACTTTTAATTGCAATCCCATTAGTGCACTTCAAATAAATGTATTCTCTCTCACCTCTTGTAATTAATAAACCATTTAATAATTATTTATCTCCCTTTTATCTCTTTGATTACTATTCTCTCTCATATTTATCACCTTGTATGAATTTATATTCATAAATTCATTTTTCTTTCTTTTCTCTCCCAGGTAGTATTTTTTTTTTTTTTCATACTTATCTTTCTTACTCCTATTTAGAGTAAATTCATCCCCATAAATACAATTTTAATGTAGTCAACTCTTTTTTTATTCAAATACTCATCATAACTTGTTAGAAGATCAATCATCATATCTTAATAAAAACATACAATATTTTATTTTTAAAATTTAAATTATAAATTTATAGAAATAAAAATGGATAAAATATTTATTTATTTTTCTTTTTTGAAAGAGAAAAATTCATTACTAGCTTGTATGTTTAGGAAAGTTCTTACTTTTTAAAATTAAAAAATAGGCTTAGCTTAGCACTGATTTTAATTAAAATGGTGCTTTTATAGTTTTATTTTATTTAACCAAATTAAAAGTTTGTAAGAAAATATGATGAGAGTATAAAAATATGAGAAAAATATTAAAAATGGGAGACAAGAAAGAGAAATAATTATTAAATATTTTATTAATTATGAGAGAGAAGAGAGAATAAAGTAAAGGAGAGAGAAAAAAAGATGTATTTAAAATATATAAAAGTGATTACAATTAAAAGTATGAGTATATCTCAACCATTCAATTTATTGAATCTGAAGGTCAATTAATTATATAATAATTTGTGTAATTTGAATCTGAAGGTCAATTAATTATATAATAATTTGTGTAATTTTTAGGGGCAGCCGATTCTGTAATTATTTATCTCGTGTAATAGGCAATTTGTAGTTAATAATTAGTCGCAGAGTTTTTGGCGATTATTTATTTATTCATTTTAGTAGCAGCTGTGTTTGTAGAGAGGCGGTAATAATGGTGGGGACCAGTAGTGGGAGTGGGGTCCACAGTATAGTTGCATCCACGCGAGAACGGGACCCACATAGACCCATTAGAGCTGGCTAGCTCACACCGTATCATACGAATCCGTTGCAAAGAAATTTTAAAAAAATAAATATTTAAGATAGAGAGAGAGAGAGAGAGAGGGAGAGACTGGAATTTTCTGATAGATGAGAAAATGCTGAGGTAGCTTTCTCTGCGTGCAAGATAAATATCACATCTGATCATCTCGTACGATAAACTCATCATTGCACATATTCACATACTCTCTCTCTCTCTCTCTCTCCATCTCTCCATCTCTATCTATCTCTATCTCTCTAAACAAACACAAACACAAACACCAGACCAGACTAGACCATTACTTCTGCAATTTATATATATATATATTGAGAGGGCTGCTCTCATTTTCTTCACTTTGCATGACCACACAAACCCATCTCTCTCTCTCTCCATTTTTCACTCTGCTCAGTCTCTCTCTGTGTAGATTCTTGGGTTGAATATAAACATACAAACTTTTGTTTGAGGTTTGATTTGATTAGTGTTTGTGGTTGCATGGATGGATGCTTCAAGTGGACAACACCAGGTAGGAAAAATTAGTTAATGAGAACAAGTTTTGAAACTTATTAAGAACTAGACACTCATTTTTTTTTTCTAGCTTTAATTTGATTGATTATATTCTTCATCAAATTTTGTTTTATTTTGTTTTATGGGTTCTTTTTTAACTTCGAGATTTTGGATTTTTGGTTTTAACTTAAAAAAGATGTGTTCTTTTTTTGTTGTTGTAGTATATTAACTTTGTCATTAATTTTTTTTTTGGGGGTGTATCTATTATAAAGGGAAGTAGCTATGAGAAATCAATGAGCTTTTTGGTTTTTATTTTTTCAAAGTGGCTGTTGATGTGTTTTTGGATTTTATGATTATATTCTAATTCATGTTTTTTTCTTTTTTACTTTTGAGTTTCAAAATAATCCAAAAACTTAGATCCAAACAAACAAGATCAAAGCTTTTTATTGATTTTTTTTTTATGCACTTACTTTCCCTTTTCTATAATTCTCCAAGAAAAATCTTGAAATCCAGTAAAATGATCCCTCTTCTTTTGTTGTTCCATTTGACTGTCAAGAAAAAATGGAAGATGATAATCACATCTAACAATTTTTCCACCATTTTTGTACTTCATTTCATCTCAGTAATTTGTGTGTTCCTAGATTTTGAGATAATTCTTTATCATACCATTTAAGGTTTTTTTTTTTTTTTTTTTGCTTCTTCTTCTAATTAACACTTACACTGTTCAATATAGCACTTTACCAATATATATTCACAAGTAGGGTCTTCAGAGATTGTAAATTGAAGTTTTGTGAGGATCTTTTTATCATCATTGGTTTTTTGAGATTTTGTTGTCATTCAATACAGGAAATGGCTACTAATTCACTGGAAAACATTTTAGTTTGTTCGAAAGCACAACAAGAGAGGAAACCAAGGCCTCAACCAGAACAAGCACTGAAATGTCCAAGATGTGATTCCACCAACACCAAGTTCTGCTACTACAACAACTACAGTCTCTCACAGCCCAGATACTTTTGCAAGTCATGCAGGAGGTACTGGACCAAAGGAGGCACACTGAGGAATGTTCCAGTGGGTGGAGGGTGCAGGAAGAACAAAAGATCATCATCTTCATCATCATCAGCATCATCAAAGAGAACCCAAGATCATCAACCTCTCACTCTCAACACCAACCCACTCACTGCAGGTCTCCCTCCTTTGAGTTATGACTCCAATGACCTCTCTCTTGCATTTGCCAGACTCCAAAAACAAACTGGTGAGCAGCTAGGGTTTGATCATGATCATCATGACCATCACCATCATCATCATCATGATTTTCCCATTCTGGGAAACCCCACGAATACCCATTATGATCTCAATCTTGGAAACCCTAGTAGCATCAGTCTTGATTCTCTCAGGAGTAGGTTTCTTGACACCCAGAACGGTTTCCAGAATTTGTATTATGGGTATGGTGGTGGAAACTTAGGAGAGGTTGATCAAAATAACGGCGGCGGTGTTGGAGTTAGTGGAGGAGAAATGATGCTGCCTTATGGAGCAGACATGATCAATAGCAGCAGCAGCAACAACAGCAATGCAACAACAACAGCAGTGACCGTAACAGCAATGAAACAAGAATTGTGCAACAACAACAACAACAACAACAGATCATCAGAAAATGAGAACAAAATCTTGTGGGGATTTCCATGGCAGCTTAATAACAACAACAATGGAGATCATCATCATCATCATGGGAACTTGGTTATTGGTGATCTTGATTCAGGGAAAGAAAGCTGGAATGGACTTAACTCACCTTGGCATGGACTTCTCAATAGCCCTCTAATGTAAAACCTTTCAAAATGTTAAATGTCTTCAAGAATCAAAACAAGGCATAGGATCTCTTCTTTTATTATTAGACTAAAATCTTAGTTTTTATTTATTTTTTTATTTTTAAAAAATCCCTTCATGAATTTTGTGTTTAAGAGATTTGATTTAATTACTTGAATCAACTCCTCCATTTCAATTTCCATTTTTGTTTTTGTTTTTTTTTTGTTCTTGTTTTCTATTATTGGTTGATTATTATAATATAAACTAGGAAGGAATATATCATGTATCCATTTGACATAACATATAACAAAACATGATTTGTACTGGTTCGAAGAAAAACATTGAATGACTTTGAGAGCGATGTTTCATGGTTTTATTGTTCAGTGAACTCTCTGAACGCCCAAAAAAGGTTTTGTCCGCAGCACCCATTTTTGGATTCTTTTGAAATAATAAGTTGTGTGTGTGTGTGTTTTTTTCAAGATATTCTATCATGATTGCTTCTTATTTTCAGGTAGATTCTATAGGAATATTAAAATAATAACAGTAGAGAGGATTATATTATTATTATTTTAATTGAAAAATAAATAATGGGACTTCTCGTTGGGGTCTTCCTAAGCCTTAGAAATTTCAGTGAATCTGAGTGAGGCATGCATGAATGAGTGAAGAAGAAGCGCCAATTTCGGGGTGGATTTTCGATTTTCCTCACTCAAATCAACGACCAAATCCAACTAAGATTTGGGCGTGACAAAATGCTCTGTGTTCAGATCAGCTTGAATATTATATTATTTTCTATATTCTTTGCCTAGAAAACAACCACATTGAATATTATATTAAAATGGATCAGTGTCAAATACTATGCTATAACAAGACTTGAATCATGTTTCAAAAAAAAAAAAAAAACAAGACTTGAATGGCTGCTGCCATTGACAAATGAAAGAGCTTTCACATTTAAAAGACGATTCTACCCTTGTTTTTTGTGGGCCAGTGGGTTGTTGTTCATTGAAGGTCCTGGTTGGGTCCAATGTGATTTCTTCTGAGATTCATCCAAGTTTGTTTGTTGTTGTTGTGGACGGATTATGAGTACTTGTCTGAGTTGTTAGCCAATTTGAGCAAGATAAGGTTTCTCTCTATTCGATGACAGTACCACAGGTCCATCACCAATTACGTCTTTTTCTCAACTGCCCAGCTATTTGCCGCTATGTCTCTCTATTATATTCAATAATAATTTGCCACTGAAGCATATTCTGTTTTTCGACTTCGAAACGTGATATACGTGGTTCGAACAGTTACGAAACGTTTTTCAGAATAGCCCAACTTATATCCCAAGTTGATATACATTATTCGAACTTGTTCCTATTCTTATACAGCGCGTGAAATACGTACAATGCCCGACTTATGGGTAATTCTTGCCTGAAATGCTTCTTAACAATGCTCATTAAATTGTGGCAGATAATCAAAATGGTGCCAGCAGAACAAAACTTTGGGCAGCCATTCTTCAAATTCAGGCAAATAGAGCAGCTCTGTACTTTTCAAAGGACAAACCCTAATTCTATAGATAAATCAACCATCAATGCAAGCTTCCACTGCAAAACTAGGGATTCTTTAAAATGACAATCGGGACAAAAAGAAGCACTGGTTAGTGCAAGCAAACTCGAGTTAATGAAGCAGGTTCATAGGATTTCTAGGCTGGTGCATGTTTAACCAGTATCATTTGGGAAATTGAAAAAGGTTATATATAAACCGATGAACTGCAAAATCTTGGCTCATTAGCACCGATTGAGAAGCTACGTAGACTATCGTACTTCTTCACCAACTAAAACAAAACTAAACAGATGCCTTAGATTACTAAGGCCAATCAAGCTCCACGCAACAACTTGCTAATAGACTTCAACGACATAATGATCTTCAATTTTAAGTAGATACCGGTTCTAGCAACACAAACCAAATAGAAACTACACATAGGAAACAAAACTAAGCAGAATTTGCTATGCTTAAATATGTAATATAAAGCTATACTTCTCACAAGTAAGGTCGAACAAAAGAAAAACAAGTGAATATATATTCTGATAGCAAGAAAACTGTCAACAAATTCATTTTAAATGAAAACAAAAGACTAAATCTCTAATAACCACTACAAAGGACAAAATTTCCTTAACAGCAGTACACAGTAGCGTGAACGCAAAAGGTGGTTGGACTGCTCAAAAAGCATGGTGAGGGTTTAAAGAAGCAACTCAAGATCTTGGTTTCTCCTTCTTCTCCTTGAAGAGGGCAAGAAGAGACACACCTGAAACCTTCACAACCTTAAATCTAACACCAGGAATATCTCCAACGGCGTGCCCCTTACGACCAAATCCTGCAATTAGCACCTCGTCCTGCATAAAAGAGAATACTAAATAAGATCAAAAGAACAACTTGGACAAACAGATTGCCTTTTATATATTAAACCCCAAAGATGCATTTATATTTGTAAAAAATGCTCACATTTTCTTCAATATAGTTCAAACAACCATCATTTGGCACAAAAGCTGCAATCTTCTTTCCATTCTTAATCAACTGAACTCGGGCACATTTTCTAATGGCAGAGTTCGGCTGCTTTGCCTCAATCCCACTGTAAAACTCAACCAGTCAAACACTTTCCGTTCACTATGTACAAAATTCTAATCACAAAGAGAAGCTGAAGGATTATATACTAAGTCAACAACAATTTCATCTTACATTTTCTCAAGAACAATGCCTTTTGCATGAGAGGACCCGGCAAAAGGTTTCTTCCATTCGTTGCCAAGGTTGGACTTCTTATATGCCTTATCAGCCCACCTCTGCCTTCTGCGGTGATTCTTAAGCTTGCGGCCAGCTCCCATTCCACGTGTCTTCCTGTAAACAATTTGTCACATATTATCGGCATCATAAAGCACAAACACATACCTTCTGCAAATTAGCCGATATCAGACACCTAAAATATTCAATTCAACGACAAAAATATTCTTTATACATAGCGTTTTGAAACACTGCCTTGATAAGAACAAAAATTCTAGCTTCCTTACTGCAAAAAAGGTTTCCACTAACTTTTAACTGAACTTCTAGGAACTATCGAACATTACGTTTTGATCAACATAATCTAACACCCTAGTACAAGAATTCGACCTAAAATACCCGCGACCAGTTACTCGGAGAAATATCATTCAAACCTCCCCGACACTCAAAAATTAGAACTTCAAACTCCCAAACATTTTAGTAATTTGGAAGCCAAAAAAAAAAAAAAAAAACTTTGAAGAATTATAAAGTGGTCTCAGAGATCTTGGTGGATAAGAATCATCAGATTGAGTTTAAAAAACCCATCAAGAGTAGCAAATATAAATTCTCACATCAACAAGCTTACTTTACAATAATGATGTTTCTAGCCAAAATAACACAACAGAATACAAAAACATCTACGAAACATTCGCGTACTCTTAGTATTGCATCATATGATATCAAACAGAAAAAGTTTTAAAAAAAAATTCCGACGAAACAAACGGATACTGACCCCATGGTGGCGGTGCGAAAACGGTCTCCGACAACGACGAAGAGTTCTCGGAGCTTGAGTGTTGGAAGAAGACGCCGCAAGCAACCAGTAAAAACCCTAACTTTGGGTTTATAAAACGAAGGAGACTACTTATTTTGGCCTTGTTTGCAATTTGCACCTTCTATTTTTCTGTTTTTCGAAATGGGTACGTCTTCACGCTTTTATTTCGGGTTGGGCCCAGATTATGCTCAAAAACCTAATTTAGGCACAAAAGCCCATTTTGGAGATAAATTTTCAAATCCGTTTTGGGTCCGTAGCATGTGACGTTATTAGACAAATATTAAATGTTGCAATTTTATAATTCAACGGTTGAGATATTAGAATTTATATAATGTTAAAATTCATTTTTTAAATATATATTCTAAGATCAAATATGAAGAATAACGTTTAAATTTGTCGAGATATTGATCGTCCCCACTTGCCATGGTGTTTGATGTATAGATCCCAATACATTTATAAATAGGTTGGTGACGTCAACATTTAATATCAAATTCAATACAAATATTTGGAAGATCACAAACAGTTTTGAACGTACCATGATCATCAAAATACCAACCCAATTAGATTATCATGGATTGTTTATTAAATGAGTAAATAATACCAACATTTTCTGAGGTTTGCTTAATTATAGGCAGAGTCAATTTTTAAATTTATTGACAAAGATCTCCCCCCGTTAGTGAAATTTTAAATTTTTTAATAAAGACCTTCCCTGATCAACTATTAAATTTCATCAAATTTTACTAAAGGCAGGGGAGATATTTGTCAATAAACGATAAAGTTGACTCCGCTTAGGAGAGATCGATACAATTAGCTTTTATTAAATTGTAGATCGTATAGACACCCCACATTGGATAACTTGTTACCTTACACCAAGACCAACCCTCATGTCACCTACAAGACAGACGGATTTATCACATTTGGCACCAAACCCTACATGTTCAAATACCGAAGGTCCAGACGCGCACCAAGCTCAACAGATTCAAAAGACGGAATAAACACAGAAACTTTTGGATATGGGGGACTTGGGTACCACAACTAAATTCAAAAGTTTAAGTTGTCAGGAGAACCCGAAATGTACTTTGTCATGGGAACCTTTGCTGATAAATTGCTGGCAGAGTGGCAGCGGAGACATAAATGCTTGGCAGGACCCTTTTAGATTGTTAACTCAATAGAAAGTAGTCTAATGTTACTCGGAAGAACACATAACATGGTTTATATATTGGCTCCAGGAAGACTTGCAGACAATTAAAACATTCTATTAAGAAAATCAACAACAACAATGCCTGATAAAGAATTTACAGAGCACAAGTTAACAACCAAATAAAAGCAACAAATTCACTACATATAATGTAGAAAACTCTTTGTTGTTTTTTTTTTTTTTTTCTGTGACAGCAAGATAATAGTATCAAAGCAACCCCATCATCAAGAGATGCTCCAAAATGCAAAATCATGTCTCAGCATGAACATAAAAGTTCGATGTGGTGATTCCAGGAAACATACATATCTACGATAACTAAAGGCAGTGAAACTCAAATTTCCGCACATCATTAACGTGATATGCACTTAATTACAAAATAAGTATCCACGCAATAAGGGGAAAAGGACTAGAATAAGCTGCCACGTTACTAGTAAGAGTATCGGGAGAGTGCCCATTTTCACTTCATGGCCAATTATTGGCTGTTTGTATCTGCAAGAAAAAAGCAAAATAGAACATGCAGTTAGTATCGGCAAGGAAACGGAATCGTGAGATCAAAGGAGTAAAACCAATTTTAGCAAACACTTTAAAACCTGCGTGCATTGTTCTATTTCTGTGGCTTCTTCCACAGCACCCCAATTTTCTTTAGCACATTTCCATTCTTCTTCTTCAGCAAATCATCATCCATGTCTTCAGAATAAGGTAAGTTTATCTTTCCTGTAACAGCATTATAGTTGCTGTCCAATGACCCAGTTCGCTCCATGACTTTCCCATTATTTCCTGCTGAAAGCATAGCAGCAGCTGCCTCTGCAGCCTTCCTCCACTGGTCAGACTGCACTTTTAGCCTTCTCAACTCTGCTTCTGCTTCAGAATTTGCTGCCTGTGCTGCTTCAAGCTGCTCAGCCACTCTTGCGGCCCTCCGGTTACTCTTATCTGCCTCCTCCATCGCCAGCCCAAGCTTCACAAGAGCCTCTCGCTCTGCGGCTCTTGCTGCCTCTGCTTCTCCAACCACGTCATTATTCACTTTACTTGTGTTTGTTTCCCTTTTGCTGATTTCCACTTTCAGCGTCTCATTCTCCTCAGATATATTCTGCAGTTCTGTTTCCTTGTCCATTAAATTTGCCTTCAAATCTGAAATAGCTTCATTAAGTTTCCTAACTTCATTATCCAATTCAGATTCTCTCTGGCACGATACGTTCTTCACAAGTTTCAGTTGCAGGCCCTCATTCTCCTCTGAAATACCCTGCAATTCAGTTTCCTTATCCATCAGGTTTGCTTTCAACTCTTCGATATCAGATTTTGTTTTGCGTAGTTCTGCTTCCAGTTCAGCCTCTCTTAGGTTTGACTCGGACTTTATCTGCTCCACAAGCTCATAAGCACTTTTTATCTGTACTGTGCTCCGGATTTGTTCATCATGCAATTTATCCTCAGCAATTTCTAGAGCAGATCTTGACCGTCCCACCTCTGACTTCAAAGAATAAAGCTCCAGTTTAAGTTGGTTGGACTCCTTTGTCTTTTGATTTTCTTCAATATCTTGCTCAAGGTCATTATCACCAGCACAATTTTGAGAAAAATTTCTTCTGGCATTATTGAGGTCCGCTTCAAGTTTACTAACAAGAGCTTCTAACAAGTTTACGCGTGCCCTGGACTGGTCTAACTCTGAAGATATGAAGTTGTAGGCTTCAATTGTTTTTGTGCCATCAGCCCTGAGTGTCTCTACAGATCTTTTTGCACTTTCAAGTTGCATCAGAGTTTCATTTGCCAAAGCTTGGGCCTGAGATTCTGATTCTTTGCTTTCCCTCAGCTGATTTTTCATGTTCTCCACAAGAGCTCGAGTTTGTATCAGGTTCCCTTTTAACCTCTGCAATTCTAGATCACCTGATTCAGCATACCTGGTCGGGGCATCATCAGATTCAGCTACCATTTCAAGCTGAGCCTTAAGCTGCTGAATTTCATTAACCGCAGCGGCCAATGCAGCTGAGTCTATTGAGTGCTGCTTCTGGATAGCCTCAAGCTCAGACTGCCAAACTTGATCGCGTTCTTGGGAGATTTTTTGAAGCTCAATAACACGAGCTTCCTCAGAAGCAGTCAGATCCAGAAGCTGCTTCTCGGATTCGTCGAGCTTTGAAGACATGGCCAATAGTTGCTTCTTGGAATCCTCTGCATCTTGCTGAGCTAGCTTCTTCCATGATTCTGATGAACTTAGCTGATCATTTGCCTTTTTCAAGTCCTCCTGAAGTTGAGAAACCTGAGATTCCAATTCAGATATTCTGCTCGGGCGCTTCTTCTGGAGAAAGAAAAAAAAATGAAGGTTTGAATGTCAATAAAGCGCAACTGGAGTACTTGACTAGCTTAATAAGCGATACATACACCTAATGCTTAAACCGCAACAATAAATTTCATATAAACAAGGAAAAAGAACCAGAAGAGCTATACCGCTCATAGTTTCAGAGGCTAAAATTTATCGGGGCAATGAAGCAAACCATGAATCAAACCATATAAATAGAGGAATAACACAAAAAACCAATGAAAGCTTACATGGTAAACAAGATTTCCTCAATCCAAGTGTGTTTCCGGAGGGGGGGGGGGGGAGTTATATATCACTCGTTGAGAAACGAATTAAAAACTCTCCCATTCCTTTCCATCCTCTCTCAACTACCATAAGTTAATATTTCACCTAATTCTAGTAAGGCCCTATAGATGTTAACAATATTAGTATTACTCAGCGCTATCTATCTCAATAATGATTCAATTGCTAGGTGTCACGGCAAAGGACCAAAACAGCTTTTTGACACTTACATTTTCATGAGAGAGAGAGATTACCATGGAAGAAAAATGCATTCACTGCCTATTTAGTTCAATTAAAATACTTTAAAAAGGGAACGGATTCCATAACATAAACTAGTGAAACTATATTGTTATCTTCCAAAGACTAAAAGGCTAATGCTTGTGCTAAAAAAGGGACCTTGAGTGAATCTCGCATGTATGCTAAATTTTTAACAAAAAATTAGTTAGAGCTTGAATGAAACCTTTAAAACGCAAAAGGCTAATGCTTGTGCTAATAACTATCCTACAAACTCATTTGTGAGATTCTGAAAAATTCTCATTATGCAACTTTAGCACTTATTGTATTAGGGACAGAGTTTCAAATACCTCAGACACTGCCACTGGGCTTCGGGGTGATCTACGTTCAACAACCTTGGGGCTTCTGTCTTTTGGTGTCCTACTAGTTTGATTGGACGGAGATGCAGACTTGGACTCTAGTGCAGTTGTGTTGAGTTGCCTAACAGGTCGAGGAGAGACCTTTTGAGGTGCTTCTGAAGATGCGCTTCGACTAGCAGAATCAGCAAAATCAAAATCAAATACATAGATAAATATACCAGCATTTACATGCTTCTGGGAAAAAACACATTCACATTGGAAAACTAGCAATGCATTTGAAATAAAATAGTTGAGGCTTCAGTATACTTACAGATGATCTGCCAGCCTGTAAATTAATTTAGACTACACTCTAGATTGACCAACTAATGGCCTAACTAGCTAATTGACCAATCTTTGGGACAATTAACATATGTTGGAAACTATGCATCATCATTTAGGAATCACAGGGAAATTAGTGAATATGGCTTCCAAATGAGTTGGGAAATTACATCAGTGGATACTAAAAGGAAAGACATACTAATAAAAAATAAAAGTATTAACATATTCAGATTTGGTGAGATGGCATAGAGATATTTCCCGATATCATGATCAAATAACACTATTTGTTCATGACATTTTCAATGAGTTGGGAATATTACATCATTGAAAAAGGAAAGAAATACTAATAAAAAATATAAACTTTACCATATGCGGATTCAGTGAGATGGCATAGAGATATTTCCAGATATCATGAACAAATAACACTATTTAGGTATAAATGAATATGTCACAAACAATTCACCTATGAATTAGGTGATCATTACTGCTAGTCACGAGCATAGAAAGAAGAAAAACAACAATGTTTTTTTATTATTTATTTTTTCCTTGAATGAAATGATCCAGCTCTGGTTGAATAGGTTTACTGTTCACGAATCATGAGTAATGCAGTTACACTCTTTTCTCAATATTATGGCGTTGAAGCATTACATTAGGATAACATATCACTGAAGATCTACATTTTAAATCCTACAAACGAGAAACAGATTGATCCCGTGAATTGGGACACCCCGTCAGTTGGACCTCCTAAATAAGGTCTCATGTACAGGGCAGCCCAGAGCACCCACATACCAACCAAGTCAGATAAAGCAAAAGCATTATAGTTGCCTCACTAATAGCAACAAAGAAACTCAAAACAATAACTTTCGGCCCCATCAAAATTCAAATATTTGAAAAGAACTACTAAAACATTAGATTTCTGGATGTTTCATAATGAAATGCCATGATAATAGAAAGAAAAGAAAAAGGAAGACTAAAAAGTAACCTATTTGACAGTCTAAAACAAACACAGATTTAATAATTTGGTCAGCGGACATGGCCCTCCATGTTACCACAACTGCAACTGTAAGTCCCACAAATGGCAAGAGAAACAGCATATATCTTAATCTTTGTTTTAATGCTTGGAAGAAAACAGTTGCAGAACTAAAAACTCATGTGTAAGGCATTTTTTTTCCACAAAAATAAGATAAAAAAAAATCCCAGTAACAAGAATATGAACACATGTAACATTATAAACTACAGCCATTAATTTCCAGCAAAGAACTCTGCTACACCTTTTTAGCATTCATGAAACCAAATCACCATATATGGCAAGATGAGATAAGAATTCACAACTCAACCAAACCCGAAATGAAGGAGCCTTAAAGAGTGGAGAGAGAGAGAGAGCAGTGATATAAAAGCATTAGAAGTTACCTAGCTTTAGGATTCTGCATAATGTAACAACTCTTCTAGGCAAGAAGTAGAAAGAAAATGAGTAAATTTGTGCTTCACCACCACTTCAATGCTCACTGACCCCACAAGGCTTGTAAGAGATCAGAAAATATCACAAGCTGAGACAAAAGAATCCAATGAGTTATTATAGGTATGCACATGAAAAAATTAAATGGGTTCACGAAGGACGGAAGAGCTCATTATCATATGAAACCATAAAAGCAGAAGAAAAAAAAAAAAAATTTCACTTACCCTCCAAATCAAACTTTACCAAAACAAAGAGAATAAAAAAAAATAGTGAAAGGAAATGTCAAAATATCAACTTGATAAACCAGAAAGTAAAAGCAATCACAGTTCTACTACCATGCCCATGGACCCATTCTTGAGGTCACACAAGGGACCTACAGCTACAAAAGACAGTGAGTGACAGAATTACAAATATGTCCCTAGTAAAAGACATGGGGCAGACATTGTTTTACAACGTAATTAAAGGTAAAATCAATCATATGAAGAGGCATTAATTGGAATTTAGCATGTGAAGTTTCCTCCTCCGTTGCTGCCGTGAAATACGGGCAACAACACTGGTATGCTGTCATGTGGGGGGCTTTGAATTTGAAGAACACATGAAGATTTTCAAGTACCTTTTATTTTGTCTGAGGAAAGGTGGAATAGGAAAACACTAGTAATCTGTTTGTTTCCATGGAAAATAAAGCTGGGAAAATTTTGGTGAATGAAGAGACTGAATACAAAACAAATTCCAGTTTCATATACACTCCAAACAAGATCTAAAGCAAGAGCGACTAAACCCAGATAAAAATCTCACATGTATGAACAAAAACAACCAATGCAGCTTAAAGAAGTAACTTTTTTAAAGAAAAAAAAAAGCAAATATTGAACTTCTGTGAACAAAAAAGGAACAAGAGGGAGAAAAAGATAAAGTTTTGTAATGTACAATCAACCTTTTTGAGATTCGCTTTCCTTTAAAAAGTCTGCAAAAAAAGACTCAATATTTAAGCTCTGGAGCTCCAAACACAGAAAGGTCACTATATCAATGTTGCAGATAAAAAAACTTTACCAGTAAAACAAATTTCAAAAAGTTTTTCAAAAGCAAATCATTACCATCTAGCAAAAAAAACACGAAAAAACAAAATATAAACTAAAATAAAATAAAGCAACTGAACTAGATACCAAGTACAACCCACAAGCCCAAATGTTTTAGTTAAACTATAAGGGAAAAAAAATGAAAATAAAAAGCAAAAATATACAGAAAAAAGAGGTGACATTGGTGTAGAATCTTACTATGTAGGTGTAGTTGAAATACGTGAGTCGTGAGACATGAAAGTGAGTTTGGTTGTGAGGCTTGTTTGTTTTGCAAAGAGATTTTTGGATGTGTGTGTGAGAAAAGAGAGAGAGACAGAGACAGAGATTGAGGATGGAACTTGGAAGCTGAAGAGGGGCTTTCTCTCACTTTTCTCTGCTCAGCAGCGCAGTTACCAACACACAGCTCTTGTTTGTTTATCTTTTTGTTTTTGTTTTATTTTTTTGGACACAGAGAGAGACAGAGAGATGTGTCAAGATTCAAAGAAAAATAAAAGAGAGTACACAGTTTGTCGTTTCACGAAAAGATAACAAATTTACATTTTTACAATATCTGAGGAGAAGAATGAACAGTTAGAGATCCAAACAGGCAGTGTCATTTTGATTTTTAATGACTTTTCTGGTTCTATTCCCCATCTTGTCAATCTTCCCTTTTTTTTTTTTTTTTAATTGCGATCAAGTAATGTCTCGTCAGTTAATATTTCAAAACAATTTATGTTCAGACCCGAGTTAAGTGTAAGGAGAAAATAATTTAGGAGTTTGACCCCACTATACCATGAAAATCAAATGAATTTTTCTTCTTATTTTCATTGATAACAAAGAAATGTATATATACGATACAATGATTTAATCAGTTCCTAAATTAGAGGATATATACCGTATATATTTATTTACATTCCTATATTAATAGAAACAAATTAGGAAGGAAATCAGTGAAAAAAAAATTCCTTATATGCTGACCACGTGGAAATTCAATCACGAACTTGTCAATAACTTAATATTTTCTTTATTTATTACTTTTCTTGTTAAGGAATATAGAATCAACCAACGCATCCTCTAATTTAGGAACTGATTAAGTCATTGTATTATATATATATATATATATATATACATTTCTTTGTTATCAATGAAAATAAGAAGAAAAATTCATTTGATTTTCATGGTATCAAAGCAGCCAAACTCCTAAATTATTTTCTCCTTACACATAAAAAATTGCCCACCTCTTTCTAGTCAGTACACATGACAGGAAAAGGTGAAACTCAAAACTCAGGTAAGCCTAAGGCCAACAAGTTCAACAACCCAAATGATCCTTTTTACCTTCATCATTCTGATCAACCTGGTCTTGTACTCGTCGCACAGTTGCTGAATGAAGAAAATTACAGCACTTGGAGTCGTGTCATGCTCATGGCTCTCAACATTAAAAACAAGGAAGGCTTTGTCAATGGTGCCATCAAACACCCATTGGAGACTTCCATTGCAGAGATCCAACAGTGGAGGCGTTGCAATAATCTTGTGAGAGCATGGATTTTTAATTCAATCTCACAAGATATATTGGAGCAAGCATAATATACAATGAAAGTGCTCATGAAATTTGGTTTGATTTAAAAGATCTTTTTCACGCACTAACAATGTTCATCTTTTTCATATTGAAGAAGCCATTCATGACTGCAAACAGGATAACATGACCATTGAGGCCTATTACACCAAGCTTAAAGGTCTTTGGGATGAATGTGACGCATTGTGTTGCATCCCAACATGCACATGTGGCACCATGAAGGAAGTTTTGCAGTTCCAACAAAATCAAAAAACCATGAAATTCCTCATGGGACTTAATGAAGTTTATTCTGATGTTCGAGGATAGATTCTCCTCATGGATCTGCTTCCTACTGTCAACAAAGCTCATTCCCTTATCCTCCAAGATGAAAAGCAGCGAGGAATATCAAAGGGAGACACACCAATGGTCGAAGCTTCAGCCTTTGCTGTAAAAAACAACTTCAGAAACTCTGAGAAGAAATGCACATCCAAAAATCCTCATCTGAAATGTGGAACTTGTGATAAAATTGGGCATACCTCAAATGTGATTATTGCAGCTGGCAAGGTCACACCATTGATGTTTGTCGAAAACTGTAGAAGACGAATTCTACAGGCAACAAATCTGATCAACGAAAGCACAAGAATTATTCTTCAAAGGCTAATCATACAGATGCAAATGCACAATTTACTCTCACAGCAGAACAACACCAGAATCTCATGACACTACTTACCGGAAATAAGACCAATTCCATGGCCAACCATGTTGCTAGTGCATTCGCCATGAGTGATCTCTCAGGTATAGTTTTTTGTACTTCTGTTATTGACAAAGAAATGTGGTGGATACTTGACACAGAAGCCACGGATCACATGGTTTACTCAGCTGACTTGTTGACCACAAGCTCTCGTGTTACCAACCAAACTGTGCAACTACCCAATGGATTGTTGTTGCTCTCACACATAGAAGCAACATTCATTTTGCTGATTTTGTCTTGCATGATGTGCTATATGCCCCTTCCTTTAAATTAAACCTGATTTCCATTAGCAAACGTTCATAATTCCAATTACTTTGCCACATTCACTGACAATACTTGTATGCTACAGGACCAATGATTAGGGAAGATGATTGGGATGGGAACTGAACGAGGATGACTATACTATCTTGATACTTCACAAAGAACCAAATCGAAGGACTAGACTATTAAGAGACCTTTGCTCCTAATGCAACGCTTGTGACAATTTGACTTCTCCTTGCCGTGGCTTCTGCTCAAAATTGACATCTTCACCAACTTGATGTCAATAATGTCTTCTTACATAGAGATCTTGATGAAGACGTTTATATGTCTTTACCTCCTGGTTTCGGACGAAAGGGGGAGACACGAGTTTACAAACTTCGTAAATCATTATACGGCTTCAAACAAGCTTCACGTTAATGGTTCATTAAGCTCTCTACTGCTTTTAAGAAAGCCAACTATAAGCAATCAAAGACTGATTATTCCTTGTTCGTCCGATCCCATAATGGTAAATTCATTGCTCTCCTCATTTATATAGATGATGTCATCCTAGCAAGTAACAATCTAGAAGATATTGAAGACACTAAGTTATTCTTGAAAAATCAATTCAAAGTGAAAGATCTAGGACAATTGAAGTATTTCCTAGGTATATAGGTTGCACGGTCTAATAAAGGTATTGCTCTTTCACAGCGAAAGTATGCTCTTGAGATCCTTGAAGATGTAGGATATCTTAGTGCAAAACCAGCTTCCTTTCCCATGGAACAAAACCTGTCTCTCAGTAAATTTGAAGGCGACTATGTTAATGATCCATTCTCATAACGAAGGCTTGTTGGGACGGTTAATTTATTTGACTATCACACGACCTAACTTGGCATATGCAGTTCATGTTTTGAGTCAATTTATGGACAAACCACAAGTACCACATTTAGAAGCAGTCAATCGTGTCTTGCTATATGTGAAACAAATACCTGGACAAGGAATAGTTTTTCTTGCAACAAGTTCAATTCAACTGAATGCTTTTTGTGATGCATATTGGGCTAGGTGTCGTGACACACGACGGTCAGTGACCGGTTATTGCATACTTCTTTGCAGTTCATTAATTTCTTGAAAAACCAAAAAGCAGACAACAATATCACGATCCAACATAGAAGCTGAATACCGATCTATGATTGAAACATGTTGTGAAATTAACTGGTTGAGGACAATTCTACAAGATTTGGGCATCAACCATTCACATCCGGTCAATTTATATTGCGACAATCAAGCAGCGCTCCATATTGCTTCCAACCAGTCTACCATGAACGAACAAAGTATATTGAAATTGATTGTTACCTCATAAGAGAAAAGGTTCAAGAAGGAATGATCAAGGTGACTCATTTACCCACATCAAACCAACCAGTAGACATTTTTACAAAACTACTAGGTTCTTTGCAATTATTGACTCTACTCAGCAAGTTAGGAATCATTAACATATATTCCAAACTTGAAGGGGAGTGTTAAGGAATATAGAGCCAACCAATGCATAAAATTTGAGATATTCTTCTAATTTGGACAACAAACAGTTGTCAATTGCCACTGATTTCCTTCCTAATTTGTTTGCATTAGTATAGGAATGTAAATAAGTATTTACGGTGTATATTCTCTAATTTAGAAACTGATTAAGTCATTGTATTGTACAGTAACGGGTCCATGAGAGGGTTGACCCGGGCATCAACTTTTTGAGTTTTTTTATAATTACAGCTTTACCCTTATAATTTACTAATATTACAACTTTATCCTTTTATATATAAAAGCAACTTTACCTGCTTCTTTTTTTCTCCATTCCAGATCTTTTCCAGGCGATAGACGTGGTTTTCCTTCTGCAAGTCTAAGTCTTCTTCTCCAAGTCCAAGTAACTCTACCATTTTATTTTCTATCTTTGATTTATTTTATTGATATTATATATTGTTTGGTTGAGTTTTCAATATAATTATGATTTTTTATTGTTTATATAAATTTTTTTTTCTATTTTCTCTACTGGGTTAGGTTTTTTTTGCTGAGATTCTTATGTTTTTTTTCTCTATTGGGTTACAACTTACAACTGAGTTTGTACTATTTTTCCTTTATTGTTTTGCACGGTAATTGTCTCTTTTACGTTTATGCTCTAATTATATTCTCTGTAGAATTTTACTGGATCGTGCTTGTGCCCCTTCAACTGCAAAACTCTTTGCAATTCTTGATCAGTAGAATGGAGTTTATTGTTGGTTTTTCATTGACATTTTGGCTCCATTTGTTTGAATGTGAAATGGGTAGAAGTTGTTTGTGAAAATTGTTGTGTGTATTGGGTTGGAAAATTTCTGGAACTTTAAATAGTGTGTCTTCGATTTGTTTGTGTCTTCTTTTTGGGTTCTTGAGATGCAAATAATTTTGTGATATATCAGTGTTTTGTTCTTTAAAATTGGAACATTTTTGTTGCTCTAGAGCTGTTTTATGATGTTGTGAAGAGAATTGGTTTCACTTTTACAATCAATATTCATGAAAAATAGCTATTTACACCATTTAGTTAATATTTGATCCTGTAATCAGATAAAGCCTTTGTAATTGTAGCAGTTTTTAGGAAAAAAAAAGTTCAAAATGAGCAATAGTATACATATTGTAACTTTCTATCTTAAATTGAAATGATTTAAATTTTACTGAACTTTGCTTTTCTAGTATTTGCTTAATTCTCCATTTTTCGGGATCTTTGGTTTTTTTTTTTTTTTTTGGGCTAAGATTGTTAGGTTTTAATTTGGTTACAACTGGGTTTGGTTTGATAATGCTCTGTTTTTTATGCTTTAAATTTGATTAAATTGTTTGATTAAACTATTTTAATCTTGTTACAACTGAGATTGTTGTTTAATTAAACTGTTTTGTCTTTTATTTATTTCAACAGACCATGCTCTGTTTTTTATGCTTTAAATTTATGTGTTGATTTGTAAGTCAGTCCACCAAACAATCTTCCGATCAGCTTTCCTCTATCCGCTTCTCTACAAGTAGTTTTTTCTTTCTTGTGTTGATTTAATCAAATAGTGATAATTTTAGTTAACAATGCCAAACAATCATTCATCTAAGCTAAGAAAAACTCTCATTTCATACTTTGGGAAAATGAAAGATTATCAATCATGGAGTGGGTTAAGTTCTCTGTGTGATGTTGGCGGTTTAAGTTTGCTTTCTCCATATGAAAATCTTAAAATTAGGAATGTTGGCACTCCAACAGATATTAACACTCCTTATTATGAACGTGATCCTGGATTACATCTCCTAATAGGAGTTTACCCCGTGGACAAGCGTGATGATATTCGAAAAACATACATAAAAATGGGACCGTTTCAACCTATGTTGGATAAATATCCACTCATTTCGGTTGGTAAACAAAATCAAAGCTTTCAAAAATCTTGATTCGAGCAATTTTCTTGGCTTGAATATTCGATAGAAAAAAACAGAGCATTTTATTTTCCATGCTATCTTTTTGATTTTTCGTCAAAGCATCGCGCATTACAATTGATGGTTTCCATAGTTGGAAAATAATCAAATATGGAACCAAATGACCATTTGTGTAACATGAAGGGGTACATAATTCACAATATAGTTTTGCCATCCAAAATTGGTATACCTTAAAAGATTCATCTCGGTATATTGACAAAGTCATGAATACACTCTTTCAACAAGAAATTTTACAAAATCGGTTATAACTCAAGATCTCACTAGAGATGGTAAAGTGGCTAGTTATGCAAGGGTGTGCTTTTCGAGGTAATGACGAATCCATCAATTCTACCAATCATGGGAACTTTATTGAAATGATAAAGTTTGCAGGAAGAGTAAATCAAGAAATTGATGGGATTGTTCTAGAAAATTCTCCACAAAATGCCAAGTACACATCACCTCAGATTCAAAAGGAGTTTTTGAATATTCTAGCTAACGAAGTGCGAGCTAAAATCTGTGAGGAAGTCGGGAATGTCAAATTCTGTATTCTTGTTGATGAAGCAGTTAATGAATCCAATAAAGAACAAATGACAGTTATTTTAAGGTATATTGATTTAAAGAGATTTGTTATAGAACTTTTTTTTTTTTTCAAGTTATGAGTGTTAATGACACAAAATTTTCAACTTTTAAAAAAGAGATATGTAATGTCCTTACTCGATACAATCTATCGGTTGAAAACTTGTGAGGTCAAGAATATGATGGTGCTAGCAACATGAGGGGTGAATGAAATGGTTTACAAGCCTTATTTCTCAAAGATTGTCCATCTACTTATTACGTACATTGCTTTACACATAGACTTTACTTTAATTATAGTAGCTAAAGAAGTGTATGATATCTTTTTTGAAATTGAATTCTAGATGGGTGCTTCTTTCAAGCGTTATTCTCAGTTGAAATCTATTCGAGAAGATGAAATTAAATAGTTGATCGCTTTAAGTGAACTTGAGACTGCTACAGGGGCTAATCAAATTCGCACTTTGCAACGACCTAGAGTTACTCGTTAGAGCTCTCATTTTACTTCTATTAGTAGATTGATTTAGATGTTTGGTTCAACTTCTACTCTTCTTGAAAATTTAATTGACAATTAACTGAACAGTAATATATGTGGGGAAGCTAAATGTGTGTATAAAGATTTGAGATTCTTTAAATTTGTGTTTATCTTGTTATTGATGCACAAGATTTCGGGATTCTCTGATATGCTTTGTCAAGCTTTGCAATTGAAATCTCAAGATATCTTAAATGCTATGAGTTTGGTGTCAAGTACAAAAATGTTCATTCTAGAGTTAAGGGAGACTACATGAGATTTTTTTCTTAAAAGTGTAGTGTCATTTTGTGAAAAGTATGAAATTGATATACCTGATATGAATGCACGTCATAGGAAAGGAACAAAGCGATCTTGTCAGCAGAAAGATAATGTCACAGTTGAGCATTACTTTCACTTCAGTATATTTAATGTTGTGATAGATTTTCAATTAATGGAGTTGAATAGTAGATTTCCAAAGCAAACAATAGAACTTCTTACTCTTAGCATGATTTTGAGCCCTGTGGATGGGTTTAAATCACTTGATATTGATGACATTTGTACTCTTGCTATGAAGTTCTACTCTCAAGATTTCAATAAAAATGACATTGAAAATTTGAGAAAACAATTAAATCACTACAGGTTTGATGTTCTTTGCTCCCCAGAATTTCAGAATTTTACTTCTCTCTCGGAATTATGTCAATGTTTAACGGAAACAAAAAAGTCAGAATACTACACTTTAATTGATAAATTGATCCATTTAGTCTTAACTCTTCATGTATCCACAGCAACAACAGAACGAACATTTTCTGCTATGAAACTTGTTAAAACACCACTTCGCAGTAAAATGGAGGATGATTTTCTAACAGATTACATGATCATATATATTGAAAGGGAGATTGCTGATACCATTAACTTAGAATATATAATAGATGAGTTTAATTGTATCAAATATCGCAAGATAAAGTTTAAATAAGGCTTATTTGTATTTACATTGCATGTTCCTTTTTTTTTTTTTTTTTTTTTTTTTTATCTTCTTGAAAGTAAATATACTTTGTTTAATATATGCATTTTGAAGGGTAAGGTTCATTATATCCCCCATTTTGTTTTTATATTTGCTTTTCAATGAATGAAATTTCTTTGTATTATTAATGTTCGCTAATAAAAAAATTTAGTTTTATTTTAGCCCACCCTAATAAAATATTCTGGGTACGTCCTTGATATTGTATATATACCTTTCTTTGTTATTAATGGAAAAAAGAAGAAAAATTCATTTGATTTTCATTTCTAATCAACTTTAAGATAAATTTTTCATGAATTTCATTTACTTATATAGATTTTTTATCACGAAATTGATGTTGACCTGATAATAATTCCACTTAGATTTATATTTAACAAAATTACGAGTTCAAGTTATTTTCTCTTTTTTCAACTCATGATTTATATTAATTAAAATTTTAAATTATCGAGATTTACAATGTTTGATAAAATTAAGATTAGTATGGTGATAAGCTTCTTGCACCCACATTATTAAAATTACAGGTTTAAGTCGTATCCCGTCTCCAATTTATAAATTTATAATTATTTATTTTTTATTACAGTAGTAATTTTAGATTGTATTGATCAAAATATCTAAATCGTTTAGAAATATTGTCAAAGTGTTGTGTCAATGTAATTATCTACTTTTACAGAAAATGTTGGGTTGGACAATCTTCCCATCGTATCGTAAATTTGAATCGTTAATTTTATAAATGATGCGATTCAATGGTATTGTTTTCTGATCTATTTTCATTTTTTAGTGATTTATAAACACGAAAACTTAAAAAATTGTTACTTAAATTTATATATAAATGTGAAGGATTCATGCTCATGGAGCCAAAAATTTATCATCGCCTATCCCATTAAAATGGGCCTTTTTCAATTATATTTTAAAACATAATATCATTCTCATTTTTAATAGTTGACCATAGAAATGGAGGACTTACACTACCTAATCACCAAAGATTTAAAAAAACACATTATTTCAAAATAAAATAAAATACACAATTTTTCTCACATGGACAAAGACTAATTAAAAGATTTTTGGGTTTGATTGGTCAAATGAGACAAATAAGTCAAACTTGTACCGCCAAATCATGAAATAGATTGGAGGTTTCTAGACCCAATTATTAATGTACTTGATAGTTATAAAACATAGTAGGTAAAGTATATAATAATTAACTAAAATGCTTTAGATAATTTTTTTTTATTACATAAAATTAAGTTTTTTTGCTAATGGTATTTGGTAGTTTTTTTTTTCTTTTTTCTAAAAGTATGTATGTACGTATGATATGTTTATTCAAATCTTGAATTTTTTTTAAAAAATTATTCGGATAGAAGAACCGGTTTTGTTCGAGTTGGGTCTTCTAATAGATGGTATTAAATCTCATGTTAATGCTAATAGGATTTCAGAAATGGTGTTTGTTCCTCGTTCTGCAAATATAGTTGGCCAAGTATGGTCTCATTTCTAGTGACGATAGGATTTGGATTGATAGTTTTCCTAGTTGTGTCGCTGGGGCTGTTAGTCAGGATCAATCCGTCGCTTTGTGAGTGGATTCTTGGTGGCTCTGTTTTGTCACTTTTGTTGCTGCTCCTAAACTTTGCTGGGTGCTTTGAATTGAATTTTCTTGTCTCTCAAAAAATATATAGGATTTATTCTTTTCCTGGGATTCTCTCAGTAGAGAAAACCAAGGTAAAAGTAGTCAGGTGGGGTTTTCGGACCCAAGTTTTCATCTCTTGTAGGTGTAGTCAGGGATAGCTAGTTTATATTATTATAAGTTTCATGGACGCAGAGGAGGTTGCTAGGCTATGTGCTTTGCTATCTCTAGTGGATGCAGCAACAACGGTGACGAAAATAGAAGGCACACTTAAGAATGTAGGGGACAGGAAGTTGGCATTGTGTTTGGTAGGGAAGGTCTGGACGAACAAACAAGTTAATCAAGAAGCGTTCAGAGAAACAATACCGAAAATAAGGAGGACGAAACAAGAAGTCCAAGTGGAGGTGATTCAAGAAAACATATTCGTCTTTCACTTTTGCAATAGTGAAGACCGGCAACGAGTGCGAATTGGGGGGCCATGGAGTTTTGATCGTGGACTCCTAGTGTTAGAGGAGCCCGAGGGCGCAGGAAGTATCCAAAACATGTTATTCAATAAAGCGGAATTTTGGATACAAATTTTGAACGTTCCTTTGGTTTGTATGAATAAGGAAGCAGGTACATTCCTGGGGAACAAGATTGGTGATGTAACATCCCGGATTTCGAATTATTAAATTTAAATATGTGGAAATAAATTTTGTGATTGGAAGGGGTGTAAATGTAATTAAAAGTATGTTTATTTTTATGATTTCCAGGTGGACCAGATGGAACGGTTCAAAAATGAAGTATGAAAAATTGAAAACTGAAGCAGAGAGCATCGCGACCTGGTCACCGCGACCACAGGTCACGATGGCTTGCTCGCGGTGGAAAATGAGATTTTTGGCAGTGAGCATCGCGACCACAGGTCGCGATGAACTGCTCGCGATGAAAATGTCAAAATTTGGCAGTGAGCAACGCGACTACTAGCGCGACCAAGGGACCGCGAGGAGTGCTTGCGAGGAAGGCGGTGCAAACGCTCCAGTGAGTACCGCGACCTGGTGGCGCGACCACAGGTCGCGACGACGGTCGCGGCAGCCGAAAAATATAAAAAAAAAGAAGCTTCTCGCAGAAGCCAGAAAACACACAGAACACAGAAAAGAGAGAGGAGAGGCCGAGAGAAAGAGCGAGAAAGGAGAAAAAGAAAAGAAGAAAGAAGAAGAGAAAGAAGAAGAAAGAAGAAAGAGAAAGAAGAAGAAGAGGAAGAGGAAGAAGAAAAGAGGAAGGAAAGAGAAAAGGGAAAGGAAAAGGAAAAGGAAATCGTGGAATCGCGATTTCTCGAACGAAAAACGGTATCCAGGTTGGTGTACTTGTGTTTTCGGAATCTTTACGAAAAGTATTAAGTATTTCGTTTTCGTTTTCGGTTTCGTTTTCGTTTTCGATTTCGTTGAACTTGCTCGTTTTCGATATTCGTATGAAAATTGTTTATTTGATATGAAAAATCAATGATTGATATACCTATTGTTGAATTTGGGATGATTTTATGTTAGATCTCATTTTGATCGTGCTTTCGAATATTTCGATTTCGTTAGAAGTACTTGATTTAGATTTTCGTATAACTATTGATTATGTTTCTTGAAGAATATTGTGTGAATTGTATGTTTATTGAGCAACTATTGTTTACTGAATAACTACTGTGAAATTTATTGCGAATATAGTTTATCGGAAACGGCCCTAGGATACGTAGACATAGAAATGGATATAGGAGGTTGGTATACCAGCTGGGTTTACTGAGCAGTACTGCGCCGCTATTGATTGCTATTGATGATTATTATGTACCTCCTCATGGATTCGTCCAGAGGCAGGGAGACACGTACCTCATCAGGATTCGTCCTGGGGGTTGGGAGCCACGTACCTTCCTAAGGATTCGTTCCTGGGATAGGGAGTTATGTACCTCTCTAGGTTCCGTACCCACGGTCCTAGAGTAGGGAGATACGTACCACTCTTAGGATTCGTCCTAGGGTGGGAGTTTGACCCATATTCCAGTCCTAGTATGTTGAGTATTCTAGCGGGCCAGAATTGATTTGAATTGAAAAGTGAATTGAATATGATTTTATCTAGTGTTTTGAAATCGATTTAATACGTGTAATTCAATGTTTATTTTAAATGATAATTGAGTAAGAATATTGTTTTAATTGTGGTTATGGTTTGATTTGGAAGGTAAATTGATTTATAAATGACTAGAATGTGATTTGTTACTTATTAAAAGTTATTTATGATTTTTATGTACACCCACTAAGCTATATGCTTAGCGCGTTAGTTTTGTTTCTAACGCGTAGGTACCGGGGATCCCGAAGAAGCTAAAGACTGAAGAGAGAGAGATTTGCTGACAGAGTACCCAGAGTTATCACAGTTGGGTAGCTATATTGTTGTTATATGTATATATTCTAAAAGCATGCATATATAGAGGATTTGTAACTATGTTTCGAAATATGTTTTGTAATTAATTATTTTGTGATTTCTGTTTTTCAGTTTCCAGAATGTTTGTAAATATTGACTTTTGAATTATTTTATTTATAAACTGTATTGGAAAGTCGCACTAAACGGCAGAGTGCGCAATGGTTGAAATTGATATTGAAGTGTGGATATTGAATTTGTATTTGAATTGTTTTGTGGAAAAACAGGTTTTGGGAAAATCCGAAAAACAAACGGAACTCTGCCGAATTTTTGTAAAAAGTGTGATTTGATGGGCTCACTCCAGATGGTTTTACATTATAAAGTATGTGGTTTTCCAATGGTTTAAAAATTGATTTGATGGGCTCACGAGAAAAGTCTTTTTGGAATTTCAAATTGATTTGATTTTTAAATGGTTTGAGATTATAAAATGAATTTGGAAAGTTTTGAAAAACCGAGTAGCGCTCCCTGGGTCGGTCCGGCCGGGTCGGGTCGGGGGGTGTTACAGGTGAGCTATGTGAGATTGATGTGGGTGCAACTGGTGATTGTTTGGGTAAATATTTGCAAGTGAGGGTGCGGATCGACATCACACAGCCCCTAAAACGTTGCTTGAAAATCGATCCAGGCACTAATGAGGAAATCATTCTTCTCTTTCAGTATGAGAGACTCCCGGATCATTGTTTCCATTGCGGTATGATAGGCCATACACTAAGGGAGTGTGTTGAAGCTAATAAGAAGAAAGGAGAAGTTGATCAATCGTATGGGGCATGGCTGCGAGGCTCGAGTCCTACCAAGTCCAGGCCTGCATGGTTTGGAAGATCGGGGAAGGATGGAACAGACAATCATGGCAACCGTGATAGGGAAAAGGTAGGAATTCAACCTAATTTCGGCAACGAAAAGCAGCAGATTAGAATCGTGGAAGAGAATCTGCTTCAGATGGTAAGGGCTGAATTGATGGAAGAAGAAAATAACAGAAAAGGGAAACAACAGATTGGAGGAGAGATTATGGGAGCAGTGAAGAAGCAATCAGAAACGGCAGGGGATCTTGGCATTAATTCTATGAGAGGTGACTTCCTTACTGGGCATAGTTCAATTATTGAAAAGGATTCTCCCTCCATATTGGATGTATTAAAGAAAATGGAAACAAAGAGGTGGTGGTGACTCAGCATAGTGAGAAGCAACCATGCATGGAGCCGAAGCTTGTAGTCCACATTACAGATCAGCAAAGCGAATTTTATGAAGTGGCAAATAATCGTGACAGCAAGGATAAGGAGCAAAGCAAAATAAATAATACTCTCAGTTTGGGCAACAAGATGGCGGACACAAAACAGAGTAAAGACAGTGCAGCGGAAATAGGAGCAAAGGTATTTGTTTTTGGGGGATCCAACGATGCAGGCAAACGTTCGACTTGGAAGCGAAGAGCAAGGGGATTCAATGATACTCAGAGTATGGAAGTGGAGAATCTTCAATCCAGGAAACGAATTGGTGATAGCGAGATTTTCAGGCTTGAAGAGGGACAAAAAAATAGAAGATTATATCGGCCGGTTTGGATATCCAGGCCTGTAACATCCCAGATGGAACGGTCCAGAAATGATGCATGAAGAAAAGAGTGAAAAACTGGGACAGTGAGTACCGCGACCCTTACCGCGACTAGAGATCTCGATGAGTTGCTCGCAGTGAAAAATGGAATTTTCGGGCATTGAGCACCACGACCACAGATCGCGCTGACTAGCTCGCGGTGAAAATGTCAAATTTTGGCAGTGAGCAACGCGACTTGGTCACCGCGACCACAGATAGCACTGACTGGCTCGCGATGAAAAAGTGAAATTCGGACAGTGAGCATGGCGACCACCAGCGCGACCAGGGTACCGCGATGTGTGATCGCGATGAAGGCGGTGTAGTTGCTCCAGTGAGCAACGCGACCTGGTAGAGCGACCACAGGTTGCGACGACGGTCGCGATGACCGAAAGATTTTAAAAAAAAAATAAGTTGTCGCAGAAGTCTCTGGAAAAATAGAACAGAAAATAGAAAGGGAGGAAAAGAGAGACCGAGAGAGCGCGAGAGAGTAGAAGAAGAGGAAGAAGAAGAAGAGAAGAAGAAGAAGAAGAAGAGGAAGAAGAAGAAGAGAAGAGGAAGGAAATAGAGAAGGAAAGAAAAGAAAAAGGTGAAAGAGAAAGAGAAAGGGAAAGGAAAAAGAAAACCTAGAAACGCGATTGTCGAGAGGAAAACGGTATCCAGGTTGGTGTATACCTGTTTTCGAAACTCTTACAAAAGTATAAAGTATTTTTAGTCTGAATCTGCAACTGATTTAAATAACCTAGTAATTATATGTCTATATTGTTTTTCTTGGAATGATTTTATTTTAGATCGTATTTCGATTATTACGATTTCGTTGAAATTACTTGTTTTAGACTTTTGTATGAATATTGCTTATTTTCCATGAAAACCTATGTATATTTGAAGAATATTGTTTGAATTGTAGATTTATTGAGTGACCGTTGATTTGTAAATTACAGTGAATATTTGAAAATATTTTATCGAAACGGCCCTAGGATACTTAGACATAGAAATGGATATAGGAAGTTGGTATACCAGCTGGGTTAGTTTAGCAGTACTGCGCCGTTATTATTAGTGATTGTTGTTGCGGGGCAATCTCGGACAATCACAACGATTCTAGTGATTGTTGTTGCGGGGCAATCTCGGACAATCACAACGATTCTAGTAATTGTTGTTGCGGGGCAATCTCGGACAATCACATAGATATCAGTGACTGTTGTTGCGGGGCAACCCCGGATGTCACATTGAAACTACAGTGAGTAGACCCATATTCCAGTCCTGAAAAATTATGTTGGGTATTCTAGAGGGCCAGAATTGAAGTGAATGGAATGTTATGTTTATAAGTGAATTTAGAAATCGATTTCATACGTTTATTTCATTATTGAATTTGAAATGATAGTAACAGAATTGAGATTGCTTTGAGAGAAAATGATTATAAACTAATTTATGATTTGGTTTTATATGGATTATAAATTGTAATGAGTGTTGCTTTGAGTTGATTTCATCAATTTTATTTCTATAAATGATTTGAATCGTAATATGTTTATATACGATTATATTGTGATATATTTTTTTTTTTATGAAAAGTTATTTATGATTTTGATACTTGAGTTTAGTGTACACCCATTAAGCTATATGCTTAGCGCGTCGGTTTTTATCGCGCGTAGGTCACAGGGATACCGAGGCAGAAAAAGAGTAGAGAGGAGGTACCTGCAGATCGAAGAGTTCAGAGTCACTACATTGATTGGGTAGTAATATATTTTTGTATATATATTCTGTAAGTGTGCATATACAGAAGTCTGTAATTTCGAAGAGTTTATATATATATATATATATATATATATGTTGTGTAAATAATTTTATGATTTCTGTTTTTCATTTTATGTAATAAATAATTTTAAGACTTCAAATATTGAATTATGAATTATTTTATTTTAAACTATTGGAGGAGGTACCTGCAGATCGAAGAGTTCAGAGTCACTACATTGATTGGGTAGTAATATATTTTTGTATATATATTCTGTAAGCGTGCATATACAAAAATCTGTAATTTTGAAGAGTTTATATATATATATATATATATATATATATATGTTGTGTAAATAATGTTATGATTTCTGTTTTTCATTTTATGTAATAAATAATTTTAAGACTTCAAATATTGAATTATGAATTATTTTATTTGAAATTATTGGAAAGTCGCACTAAACGGCAGAGTGCGCATTTGATTGAAAGGAGATTTGAAGTGTTGTTGTGAATTTTATTTGATTTGAGTTTTATTGAAAACAGGTTTTTGGAAATTAGAAAAACAGAGGAAACTCTGCCGAAATTTTTGAAAACTGATTTGATGGGCTCACTAGCAACATATTTTTAAATTTTGATTTATTTAATTTTAAATGGTTTATAATTTATGAAATGAATTAAGAAAGTTTTGAAAACCCGAGTGACGCTCCCTGGGTCGATCCAGATGGGTCGGGTCAGGGGGTGTTACACTTTAAGTGGTATCAGAGCGCGGTTTAGGCGTTTCTGGACCAAAAGAGTCTGTATATGCATGCATTGGATAAAGGTACCTATAGGAATGTGTGACTCTAATCTGCAGACCTCTCTTTTGTCTTATATAGGATAAATAGGAATGGAAGGAAGTGGAGATAGACCTGAGAGTCCCGCCAGCGTGGCTGGGGGAGCCTCTAGGGAATAAGTCAGTCCTAGAGTGGCTGCACCAGAAGTCTAAGGTCAGCCGGCATTTATGTAGCAAATGGCTGAGTTCTTTCAGAATGTGGCCAGAGCAGCGCCACGAAGATCAGCCATAGAACGATTGGCTAAATATAGACCCGCAGATTTTTATGGTAGAAAGGATGATGATGCATCTGCAGCAGAAAACTGGTTTGAGAGGACTGACAGAATCTTAGAGCAGATGTACTGCACACCTAAAGAGAGACTGGAGTGTGCAGTATCCTTATTACAGGAGGATGCCTACCAATGGTGGACCTCCGTTATACAGTCGGTGCGACTAGAGGACAGAACGTGGGAATTCTTTCAGAAGGAGTTTCGGAGAAAATATGTTGGTCGCATCTATTTAGACAATATGAAGAGGGAATTTACCAACCTGAGGCAGAGGCAAATGACAGTGACAGAATATGAGAGAGAATTTGTCAGGTTGAGTAAATATGCGCGAGATATGGTGGCCACAGAGGCGGATAAGTGTAGAAGGTTTGAAGATGGACTAAACGACTATATCCGCCTACAGGTTGATTAATTGAGGAATGTTACAGGTTGCTGCCTTTGAGTTTGAAGATTTGACTAGACTCGTCTCGGCAGCTCTGAATGTTGAAAGAATAAAGAAAGAAGAGCAGGCCAGAAGAGACCGAGGTCAACAGAGAAGAGGGGCAGGGCCATCAAGCTCATATCAGCCCCAGAGTAAGAAGTTTAAGGGACCACAGCTGTAACATCCCCTGACCCAAATCCACTCGGACCGAATCAGGGAGCGCTACTATATACTAAAATCTAACTTTTCCTGTTACTACACATAATTTAAATACTCTATTAAAAACATTTGAAAATGATCCAAATAAATTTCCAAAAATCTTGCCAGAGTTTCCTCTGTTTTTCTGACTTTCCAAAATCTGTTTACAGTTAAAATTCCTAAATATCAACTTCCAAATTCTCAAATCAATTTTGCGCACCCTTCCAAAGATAGTGCGACTTACCAACCAATTATCATAATATCAGTTATAAAGATTCAAATAATATAAACATATAATAAAATATTTACATAGCGGAAGCTCCTTAAATATTTACAACAGTTTATCTATATGCATGTGGTATCAAACTATATATAGACTTATTACAAACGATCTACCAAAATATATGCAGGAAAGATGTGATTCCGGACTCTGGTTCTGCAGCCTCTACTCTTCTTTGTCTTTGTCTCCCTTGGAATCTCTGTTACCTACGTGTGAGAAAACTCAACACGCTAAGCATAATGCTTAGTGGATGTACACAAAATTGTTTATACAAATATTTTATATCAAATAAAACTATAAATAACAAATATATAGACAATATATGGGGCTCATATCAAATTACATATCCAACATCAATTAACAGACATATTTTCTTAATTTCTCAAATACTTTCATATAACAAATCAATTTTCAGATTGGGCTCCTGACATACAAAACATAAGTTATCGGACTGGATTACGGGTTGTTCGGCTTCGAACTCACGCCGAACATCAAATCAGAATGGAACACCAACGGAATCACCCGCTGTAAAATCCCATGACGGAATGTAGAACTCTAGGACCGGCACATCCAAAGGGTGGCGCATCAAAGTAAATCGGCACAGTACTGTTCAGACAGAAACCCAGTTGACATGTCAACCTCCTATATCCATATCTATGTTTATACACATCAGAGCTATAATGTTTTCTCAAAACTAATGTCAACATATCTCATTTCTTTCCGAATCATCGAATTTAGATTTCAACGTAGTCAATTTCAATACATATCGATATATTTATATTTTCGAAATACAAAATTCATCAAATACAATATAACGGAAATATACGAATGTAAATCAATAATCATATCAAATCAATCCAAAATATACTCAAACGTATTTCATAATCCCATTTCGAATCAAATCGCCCCAAAATTATTTACCTATACATTTCACAATATAATATAATTTAAATCACTTTCAACAATATATTTCCATAACACTATTAGACCCAAATCGTATTCAAATCAATCCGAAATCGGTTTCAAACTATCCATTCTACTCAATATAGTTTAAATAATTCAAAAACTATAAAATTCGACAATTCCGAAAATTTCTGGAAAACTGAAAAAATTCGAAAACTCGTATACATCGAACCTGAACTGTAATCTATAATCAATATAATTCAAATAACTCAAATTTAATCAAATTCAATCAATCTGAAATATTCTGAAAAACGGAAAAATTCCAAAACACGTATACATCAAACCTGAACTATAATCTATAATCCATATAATTCAAATAATTCAAAAACTATAAAATTCAACCATTCCGAAAATTTTTGGAAAACTGAAAATTCGAAAAATACGTGTACATCAAACCTGAAAGCTTCCTCCTTCTCCTTTCCTTCTTCTCTTCCTCTTTTCTTCTTCTTCCTCTCTCGTTTCTGATATGTTTCTGTTTCTGTGTGATGTTTGCTGAATTTTGAGAGTTGTTGCTCTCTTTATGCACCGCTCCACCGCTTTATTTTTTTTTTACAAGTTTTGAGTCATCGCGACCTGTACCGCGAGCGGTGGTCGCGTCGCTTCGGTCGCGTTGCTCACTGGTGGAAATTTTCCACTTTCACCGTGAGCTGATTATCGCGATCTGTGGTCGCGGTACTCACTGCCCTAAATCATCCTTTTCACCGCGAGCTGTTCATCGCGATCTCTGGTCGCGGTGAGTGGTCGCGATGCCTACTGTCCAGATTTTCACCCTTTTCTTCGTGCATTGTTTTCGACCGTTCAAATTGGTCCATTATGAAAATCATAAAAATCATATTCAATGAATTCAATTATACTTTCCATATTTATTCAAAATTAGGGATGTTACAACAGCCTAGTGGTCCAGTGCAGTCACAGAACCACTCATTCGTACATATGTGATACATTGTTGAAACAAAGAAGTTTGCAAACTGAACCTACTGAATATGATGTGTTAGTTAGTAATCCAATAGGCCAAAGTGTAGTTGTGAATAATGTGTATAGAAATTGTCCTATTCGGATACAGGTATGTGAGTTTCCTGGAGATTTGATGGAGTTGCCATTCCATGAGTTTGATGTGATTTTAGGCATGGATTGGCTAACTAAGCACAAAGTAGTGATCGACTGTGAACTGAAACGAGTGACACTCAGAACAATAGATGGTGCAGAAATCACAATAGTGGGTGAAAGGAGGGATTTTCTCTCCAATGTTATCTCAGCCACTACAGCCTGTAAATTGATCAGAAAGGGTTGTGAAGCTTATTTGGCACAGGTGGTTGATTTCAGAAAGGTTGATTTTGCGATCCAGAATATACCCACTATGTGTGATTTTGCAGATGTGTTTCCAGAGGAGCTTCCTGGTTTGCCACCTCAGAGAGAAGTATAGTTTGTGATTGATGTGGTACCAGGTACGTTTCCAGTGTCAATAGCTCCGTACAGAATGGCACCAGCAAAACTGAAGGAACTGAAAATACAGTTACAGGAATTGCTGGATAAGGGCTTCATTAGACCCAGTGTATCCCCGTGGGGAGCTCCAGTACTGTTTGTGAAAAAGAAAGATGGGTCATTGAGATTGTGCATTGATTACAGGCAGCTGAATAAACTTACTGTCAAGAATAAGTATCCGTTGCCTAGAATTAATGACCTGTTTGACCAGCTGAGAGGAACCTGTGTCTTCTCAAAGATAGACCTCAGATCGGGATATCATCAGTTGAGAATAAAAGATTCAGATATTCTGAAAACTGCATTCAGAACCAGGTATGGACAATATGAATTCGTAGTAATGCCATTTGGGCTGACAAATGCACTTGCAGCCTTTATGGACCTGATGAACCGGATCTTTCGACCATACTTGGATCAGTTTGTGGTGGTATTTATCGATGATATCCTGGTGTACTCACAGACGACTGAGGATCATGACAGGCACCTCAGAGTAGTACTACAAATTCTGAGGGAGAAGCAATTGTATGGAAAACTGAGCAAATGTGAGTTCTGGTTGCCTGAAATTACATTTTTGGGTCACATTGTATCAGCAGAGGGTATCAAGGCAGATCCTAAAAAGATTGAAGCGATTGTGGAATGGAAGCCTCCCAGAAATGTTACAGAAGTCAGAAGTTTCTTATGCTTGGCAGGTTATTATCGACGGTTTATGAAGGGATTCTCCTCCATAGCAAGTTCGTTGACTAAGCTATTGCATAAGAATGTCAGATTTGAATGGATTGACAGATGCCAGACATCTTTTGACAGATTGAAAACGATGCTAGTGGAGGCTCCAGTCCTGATTCAGCCTGTTACAGGTAAAGATTTTGTGATCTATAGTGATGCCTCACATCAGGGTTTAGGTTGTGTATTAATGCAGAAAGGCAAGGTGGTTGCATATGCGTCCAGACAACTGAAAAATCATGAGCAGAACTATCCTATTCATGATCTGGAACTTGCAGCTATTGTATTTGCTTTAAAAATATGGAGGCATTACTTATATGGTGAGAAGTGCTACATATACACAGATCACAAGAGTCTGAAATATCTGCCTACCCAAAGAGAGCTCAATCTGAGACAGAGACGATGGATGGAGTTGATTAAAGACTATGACTGTGTAATTGACTACCATCCAAGAAAGGCGGATGTGGTAGCAAATGCTCTGAGTAGAAAAGCATTGTTCGCTTTGAAAGCTATGAATGTGCAATTACAGCTGAATTCAGATAATGCATTAGTAGCTGAATTGAGATGTAGACCGAGTTTGATTCAGCAGATTTCAGAAAAACAGAAACATGATGCTAAAATCCAAATGATATGTGGACAGATTCCAGAAGAAAAGTATCCAGACTTCTCAATCAGAACTGATGGTATTGTGTGTTTCAGAGACAAGATTTGTATTCCAGATGATGAAGAATTGAGAAAGATGATCCTGACAGAGGCACACAGTAGTCCATATTCGATGCACTCAGGCAGCACAAAAATGTACAGAGATTTAAAAACTCAGTATTGGTGGTCTGGTATGAAGAAAGATGTAGTGGATTTTGTGAATAAGTGCATGACTTGTCAGCAGGTGAAAGCTGAACACCAAGTTCCATCAGGATTGTTACAACCAATAGCAATACTTGAATGGAAATGGGATCGCATTACTATGGACTTTGTCACAGTATTGCCACTCACCCGGAGTAAATATGATGCAATATGGGTTATAGTGGACCGGTTGACGAAGTCAGCACATTTTCTATCTGTCAGAACTGACTATTCATTAAATCGACTGGCAGAATTGTATATCAGAGAGATATTCAGATTACATGGAGTGCCTGCATCTATAACATCATATAGAGACCCGAGGTTTACATCCAGATTTTGGAAGAAGTTTCAAGAAGCCTTGGGTACTTGATTGAGTTTCAGTACAGCCTTCCATCCGCAGACAGACGGACAATCAGAAAGGGTAATTCAGGTGCTTGAAGATATGCTCAGGAGTTGTGTAATTGATTTTGAAGGGAGTTGGGCGGATCATCTTCCATTGATTGAATTCGCCTACAACAACGGTTACCAGTCGAGCATAGCTATGGCACCGTATGAGGCACCGTATGGAAGGAAATACAGGACTCTAGTATGCTGGACAGAGTTAGGAGAGGACAGGTTAGTAGGCCCAGACTTGATTCGACAAACTGAGGAGAAGGTGAAGATTATCAAGGACAGATTGAAAGTTGCCTCTGACCGACAGAAATCATATGCAGATTTAAAAAGAAAAGAGATAGAATATGAAGTCGGTGAGAAAGTGTTTCTGAAAGTATCTTCGTGGAAGAAAGTGCTCAGATTTGGCAGAAATGGTAAGTTGAGTCCTAGGTTTATTGGGCCATACGAAATCATTAAACGTATGGGACCAGTAGCCTACAGACTTGCTTTACCTTCAAAATTAGAAAAGATTCATAACGTGTTTCATGTGTCTATGCTGAGGAGATACAGATCTGATCCTTCCCATAGAGTTCAGGCTGAAAGTATTGAAATCCGACCAGATCTGACATATGAAGAGGAACCAGTGCAAATTCTTGATCGGGAGATTAAAGAACTACGAAATAAAAGAGTTCCACTGGTGAAAATCCTCTAGAGGAATCACAATGTAGAAGAAGCTACCTGAGAGAGCGAGGAAACCATGAGACAACAGTATTCGCAACTGTTCAATTGAGGTAAATTTCGAGGACGAAATTTCTTAAGAGGGGAAGAATTGTAACATCCAAAATTTCGGATAATTAATTTTGAATATGTGGATAAAATATTTGTGAGTTGAGGGGTGTACAACGTAATTAAATGTATGTTTATTTTTATGGTTTTCAGGTGGACCAGATGGAACGGTCCAGAAATGATGCATGAAGAAAAGAGTGAAAAACTGGGACAGTGAGTACCGCGACCCTCACCGCGACCAGAGATCTCGATGAGTTGCTCGCAGTGAAAAATGGAATTTTCGGGCAGTGAGCATCGCGACCAGTCACCGCGACCACAGATCGCGCTGACTAGCTAGCGGTGAAAATGTCAAATTCTAGCAGTGAGCAACGCGACCTGGTCACCGCGACCACAGATCGCACTGACTGGCTCGTGATGAAAAAGTAAAATTCGGGCAGTGAGCATGGCGACCACCAGCGCGACCAGGGTACCGCGATGTGTGATCGCGATGAATGCGGTGTAGTTGCTCCAGTGAGCAACGCGACCTGGTAGCGCGACCACAGGTTGCGACGACGGTCGCGATGACCGAAAGATTTAAAAAAAAAAAAAGTTGTCGCAGAAGTCTCTGGAAAAACTGAACAGAAAATAGAAAGGGAGGAAAAGAGAGACCGAGAGAGCGCGAAAGAGAAGAAGAAGAGGAAGAAGAAGAAGAGAAGAGGAAGGAAAGAGAGAAGGAAAGAAAAGAAAAAGGTGAAAGAGAAAGAGAAAGGGAAAGGAAAAAGAAAACCTAGAAACGCGATTGTCGAGAGGAAAACGGTATCCAGGTTGGTGTATACCTGTTTTCGAAACTCTTACAAAAGTATGAAGTATTTTTAGTCTGAATCTGCAACTGATTTAAATAACCTAGTGATTATATGTCTATATTGTCTTTCTTGGAATGATTTTATTTTAGATTGTATTTCGATTATTACGATTTCGTTGAAATTACTTGTTTTAGACTTTTGTATGAATATTGCTTATTTTCCATGAAAACCTATGTATATTTGAAGAATATTGTTTGAATTGTAGATTTATTGAGTGACCGTTGATTTGTAAATTACAGTGAATATTTGAAAATGTTTTATCGAAACGGCCCTAGGATACTTAGACATAGAAATGGATATAGGAGGTTGGTATACCAGCTGGGTTAGTTTAGCAGTACTGCGCCGTTATTATTAGTGATTGTTGTTGCGGGGCAACCCCGGACGTCACATTGAAGCTACAGTGATTAGACCCATATTCCAGTCCTGAAAAATTATGTTGGGTATTCTAGAGGGCCAAAATTGAAGTGAATGAAATGTTATGTTTATAAGTGAATTTAGAAATCGATTTCATACGTTTATTTCATTATTGAATTTGAAATGATAGTAACAGAATTGAGATTGCTTTGAGAGAAAATGATTATAAACTAATTTATGATTTGGTTTTATATGGATTATAAATTGTAATGAGTGTTGCTTTGAGTTGATTTCATCAATTTTATTTCTATAAATGATTTGAATCGTAATATGTTTATATACGATTATATTGTGATATATATTTTTTTTTATGAAAAGTTATTTATGATTTTGATACTTGAGTTTAGTGTACACCCATTAAGCTATATGCTTAGCGCGTCGGTTTTTTATCGCGCGTAGGTCACAGGGATACCGAGGCAAAAAAGAGTAGAGAGGAGGTACCTGCAGATCGAAGAGTTCAGAGTCACTACATTGATTGGGTAGTAATATATTTTTGTATATATATTCTGTAGGCGTGCATATACAGAAGTCTGTAATTTCGAAGAATTTATATATATATATATGTTGTGTAAATAATTTTATGATATCTGTTTTTCATTTTATGTAATAAATAATTTTAAGACTTCAAATATTGAATTATGAATTATTTTATTTGAAACTATTGGAAAGTCGCACTAAACGGCAGAGTGCGCATTTGATTGAAAGGAGATTTGAAGTGTTGTTGTGAACTTTATTTGATTTGAGTTTTATTGAAAACAGGTTTTTGGAAATTAGAAAAACAGAGGAAACTCTACCGAAATTTTTGAAAACTGATTTGATGGGCTTACTAGCAACATATTTTTAAATTTTGGTTTATTTAATTTTAAATGGTTTATAATTTATGAAGTGAATTAAGAAAGTTTTGAAAACCCGAGTGAGGCTCCCTGGGTCGATCCAGATGGGTCGGGTCAGGGGGTGTTACAAGGCCCGCCGACAACAATGAAAATCTTAGTCTGGAACGTCCGGTGGTTGGGGAATCCTTGGACGTTCAGAACGTTGCAAATGCATGTGCAACATCACTCACCCGAAGTAGTCTTTTTGATGGAAACAATCTTAAACCATGATAAATTAGAAGTATTACGAGTTCGTTTTCATTATCAAAATAAATTAGTAGTTAATAAAGAAGGGAGAAGTGGAGGTTTGTGCCTTTTCTGGAACTACACAGTCGAAGCTCAGCTCCTGACATTTTCTCGGAATCATATCGATGTGGGTATTTGGTCGCATGGTAGTATAGCTTGGAGATTCCCCCGGTTTTATGGACACCCGAAAGCTTCCAAAAGGACCCAATCTTGGGACCTTCTTCGTAGACTTAGTGCTCATTCGAACCTTCTTTGGCTCTGCGGGGGAGACTTTAATGAAATTGTTAGCGATAGAGAGAAGAAGGGAGGGGTGGAGAAAGCTAGATACCTGATGAATAATTTTCGAAATGTACTTGATGACTGTCTTTTTCGTGATTTAAGTTATACAGGTGCAGATTTTACTTGGTGTAATGGCCGTGATGAGAATTTAATCCAAGAACGCCTCGATCGTTTTGTGTGTACGAATGATTGGCACCAGCTTTTCCCATCTACGAAAGTTAGTCACCTAGAGTTTTGTAATTCAGATCATAGGCCTCTAATGATATCAGTTGAAGTAGCAGATAGTAGAGATTGTTGTGAGGAGATAAAATGGGGTAGTAGATTTCATTATAGAGCTGTTGGGCTGATAATGTGGAGTGTGTGAATTTAATTAAAGGCAGCTGGGAGTGTTCTAAAAAAGGTGGCCATGTGCAGCAAGTTATTTCTAAATTGCGGCAGTGTGAATTTTCTCTTCATAGGTGGAACAAGAAGAATTCTAGGCTGTTAAAGGATGAGGTGAGGCGGACCAAGAAGGAATTGGATTTTGTTAATAATAATTTGGAGGCCTCTAGCTGGGCACACCTTCGGCAACTCGAGGATAAACTAGACAGCCTATTTACCGTGGAAGAGGAATATTGGCAGCAAAGAGCCCATCAGCAGTGGATGAAACTTGGGGATAAAAACACAAAAAATTTTCATTACAAAGCCAGTCAAAGGAGGAAGAAGAATGAAATTAAGGGCCTTTTCGATGATAGGAACCAATGGTGTTCAAAGATGGATGAGATGGAGAAGATAATGTCGAGCTACTTTGCGCAAATTTTTTCGACGAGCAGGCCCTCTTCGACAGCTACAGATATGGTCCTTCAGGCTTTGAATCTGAAAGTTAGTCCAGAGATGAACATGTCGTTGGACCATTCCTTTACAATAAGGACATTAAAACGGCGGTTGATCAGATGAGTCCCACGAAGGCTCTAAGTCCTGATGGAATGCCTGCGCTTTTTTCCAAAAGCATTGGGACATAGTCGGCAAGGATGTGACGCTAACTTGTCTTGATTGCCTCAATGATAATGTAATTTGAATGCTACAGCTATTGTGCTAATTCCAAAAATAAAAGACCCCAAAAAAGTTAGTGATTTTCGGCCAATCAGTCTCTGCAATGTTATCTATAAAATCATTGCCAAAGCGCTTGCTAATCGATTTCGCTTGGTGTTGGGGAGAGGTGATTTCTGAGAATCAAAGTGCGTTCCTTGTAGGCCGTTTAATTACGGACAATGCGATCATCGGATACGAATGTTTACATATTCTAAAGAAAAAAGCTGTAAAGAAGAATGGGTTTTTGGGGTTGAAACTGGACATGTCAAAGGCATATGATCGAGTTGAGTGGTCCTTTATCGAAGGTGTCATGGAGCGACTAGGGTTCTCGGTTTCTTGGGTTCAGAAAATTATGAGATGTGTCTCATCAGTCTCTTATTCCTTTCTCATCAATGGACACTCGAAAGGCTACTTGAAGCCTTCCAGGGGTTTGCGTCAGGGAGATCCCCTCTCTCCGTTTCTTTTCCTTCTGTGTGCAGAAGGGTTATCAGGCTTAATCATAGCTGCAGAGGGTAGTAATAATCTCCACGGGATTCAAAATGGTAGGAATGGCCCGAGAGTATCACTTCTTTTTTTCACAGATGACAGTCTCCTCTTTTTGAAGGCTAGTAAAGAGGAATGTAGAGAGATTCGAAGATTCTTGGTTTTTACGAAGATGCCTCAGGTCAAGTTATCAACCTAGATAAATCGGCAGTTTGCTTTAATAATAAAGTGACAGGTTCAGTTAAAACTGCCCTGAAGGATATTTTAGGAGTTCGAATGGTTGATAATCACGGTCACTATCTGGGTCTTCCTAACTTTGTGGGGAGGTCCAAAAAAGCCGTCTTTCACTGTATCAAAGATAAAGTGTGGAAAACATTGGCCAATTGGAAAGGTAAACTGTTTTCCATGGCAGGCAAAGAAGTGCTTTTGAAGGCCGTCATCCAATCCATCCCGGCTTACACCATGAATATTTTTAAGCTCCCTGTTGGGATTTATGCCCTAAAGCTTGTAATTGTAAATGGTTAAAGACAACAATAAGAATTATTCAAATTATCATTCAAGTTCATAAAATGTTTTATATTCAGTAATACATTCGTATTGTGCAAGAACGTCCTAGATTGCAAGATGTAATCTCATAATGAGTATATGATGGTCATATACAGAGAGGATTCATTTTGAGACATGCAATCTAAAGAGTCCGTAGAGAGTGAACAAAGCTGGGTACTTTGTTTGTGATTAATCTACTGCTGCGGTCCATTCTGTAAAGTACGGTGGTCTTATCCTAGACCGCTCATGTAGTTGGCATGAGAATGAAGGCACCTTATATGATGAGATCATATAGGACTGGGCCATGACTTATATGAATCTCTCACCAAGATCCGTTAGTAAATGAGATTCATATATAATCGATAAACGATGGCTATTTATAGGTGATCTTAATCCTGAGTGTCTTATCGACTCTTTCAGGTTAGATCGTGGCTTTTAATTTACTATGAGTGAGGTTGATGAGAATCTCGACCAATACTTATGTATCTTGGAGCTGCAGTTTGGCTTGTAGCTGGGAAGATTTGTACACAATAGTGGAATTTACTCCTTCTTGATTGAAGTAGATGAGTAGTTCCCTTAAGGGTTGATTCGGGGCTTGAACGATTATGAGCGTTCTTCTTCTTCCGTGAGGAAGACATGATTTAATTGTTCATTAGAGAATCAATGGTACTTAAAGGAAAAGATATTTCTAGAGGGGTATAACGGACTTTATGACCCAGCTCTAGTTATGAACTATTTGTGGAGGATCACACTATATGCAATTAGCTATATCAATGGACACGGAGACTTCAGATTATATAAACATGTCTCCAGTTTTGAGAGTGCAGCCTCGGGTTTTTAGTGGAATAACTCCGAGGTTAATAATCGTGAAATATTAATTAAAGAGTTTTAATTAATATTACTAGTATTATTGGAGCTCAAAACTGTGGGTCCATTAGGTCCCTTTCCTAACCCTTATGATTGTTGGTAATGAGGATCACGGTAGATTAATTGGATGGTCCAATTAATAGTGTTACGAAAGTAATGCGATTTAAATAAAAGAGAATAATTAAATAATGTGATTATTTAATTAATTAAATATTTAATAAAATAATAAAAATTATTAATTATTAATTATTAATTCTATTTATTAAATATGAGGTCATGTGATTAAATAATGACTAGGACAAAAGAATTAAAATAATTAGATTATTTTAATAGTGCAAAAGGCCACAGGTGCAAGTCTTTAGGGAGACTAAAAATAAATAGGATTTAGAATCCTATTTTGACTTGGTCAAACTAAAACCCTAAAGGACTACTATATAAGTGTTATATAGTTAGAAAAAAAACTTAACCTAGCACACAATTGAAAAAGAAAGAGAGTTCGGCCACCAAAGAGAGAAAAGAAAAAAAAAAGTTTTTTCTGACTCTCCCCTCTTTTGCAGGATTCGGCCGGCGTTCTTTTCACGTGACCTCCATCTCTTGCCGTGACGTGCCCACACACACGTTGTCACACCGCGGGTTATAGCTCGGAAGATCTGGTGGTAGATCGAAGAATCAGTAAAAGAAAATCAATAAAAAGGTATGTAGTTTCTAAAATCTTTTTCTGCGTATATACAGGAACTCGTTCCTGATTGAAAAAGGTTTTCAATGTAAGAAAAAATTTTAAAACCCAGTTCCGCATGTTATACGATAATCAAAATCTTTTTTAAAACTCCCATCAATTGGTATCAGAGCCTGGTTTTAAGTTTTTGTATATACGCAAAAGAAAAAGAAAAACTATATATTTCTTGTTTATTTTTATTTTTTCTTTTTGATTCTTGATCTGTGATATATTATTGTGTAGGCACAAATCTAGAATGTATGATTTGTTTTATTGTTATATAATTTGATTGTATAATTTTAAAAGCGTAGTTGGTCGTTAATTATATGGTGAATGGGTTATATGATGAATTTTTATTTTTTTGGCCAAGTGTTTATGGCAAAAAGTTTCTTTTGCATATTTTTTTTATTGTTATTCTTGTAATCGATCTGCCCTACGAAGAGTCGAAGAAGCGGATGATGTGAAGAAGAAACAAAAAAAAAAAAAAAAAAAACGATTGCACAGCCCCATAGGCAGCGGCCGCGCGCGTTCGCACGCTAGCGGTCGCACACGCTAGCGGCCGCTCACGCTCGCGCTCGAGCGCGCCCAACTGGGCGCGCGCGGCTGCAATCGTGTTTGCACTGGGGTCATTTTTTCGTGTTTTTTGCGAACGATTTTTTGCTGATTTTTCTGGAAAAATATTGTTGAATATTTTCTAAAAAAAGTGCAGAAAATTGGAGCGGAAAACCTTGGGCGAAAAGCCCCAAGAACGCTCGCGCAAGCGCGGCTCGCGCGAGGGCTGCGCGCACCTTGCGTGAGTGCGGCTACGCTGCTGGCAGCTGCACTTTCTCATGCGTTAGGGTTGTTTAGGGTTTCGTCTTGACCTAGGGTGCGTGTTAAGGTAACACGTGGACCTCTGGAAAAGATGTTGACTTTTGACAAAAATCAAGTTTGACTTGATTAGGAAAACAAAGACAAGAAGAATTCAACTCGAAGAAGAACTCTTGAAGACCAAGGAATACCTTGGAAATACAATTGTAATTAGAGTTGTTTAAGTTAGATAACCCATGTCACTCGATCAATTACGTATGCTTTATTTATTTTCATGTGATGATTATATGGATGTTAAAGCATTGTCATACATATGAATGTTATCTAGATTAGGTGTGCCTACACATGCATAATAATATGTCATGCATAATTGTCATAAATGACAATTTCAATAATGGATTTAGTTTAATGTGATTAAAATAGGAAACAATTTCGTAAATGACAATTGAATAATGGATTTAGTTTTTAGGTGTAAAAACTTAATAATATCCATTAATTAACTAATCAACAAATTAAAGAGTTTAATTAAAAAGATTAGTTAGGTTCTTATCATTAATTAAGATTAATTAGATTAATTACTTAATTAAAAAGAACCAAATAATGAGATTAATTTTTTAAGAGTAAAAACTTGGTAAATCTCATTAATAACTAATCTATATTAAAGTGTTTAATTAAAGTGATTAGTTAGATTCTTTGTATTAATTAAGATTAATTAGATTAATTATTTGATTAAAAAGAATTAAATAATGAGATTGTAGTCCTAAAAAATTGCTCGGGGACACGGGGCACTACAACCTGCAAAGACAGAACGCACGTGACCCGCAGGACGTCTGGGACACCGGGGTGGTGCCGGCCAAAGTCACTCCGACGGTCAAGTTAGCGAGTGCTAATAAATATGTATGCTTGTAAATAGAGATGAGTGAAGGATGTTTCCTATGTTGTTTGTGATCGAGGCCTCCTCGATCAGAGGAGGTGCGAGGTCGGAGGGTAATCGGAGAAGGTGAACAATGGCCGGAGGTTATGGTTTCCCCCCTTTCTTTTGGATCTTAGTTTCTCCTTTTATAGGGGAATGATGCTTCTGCCTTTTGAGGGGTTTCATCATTACCTCTCCTTGCTGTCCTCCACCAAGAATGCATGTGGATGCTTCTTTTGATCTAGCTGTTTATTGAGTGCCATTATGGTTTTGTAGGACCTATTTTAAAGTAGATTATGATTTGGTCCTCCAAGTAACAAAAGAGATTTTACGTTGTGCGACATGTAGGATTTGTCAATTTGGACAATCATTATTACGTGTCGTATGATGTGCTGACTGGATGTCGACATGAGATGACTTATGTCGTGCGACATAGGAGTTCTTCCAAGCGTGAATACTGAGTTATCTTCACTTGATGCTACTTGGATGTGCAGGATATGGAGTGCCTGTCGTACTACATGGAGGTCTTATATAGATGCCTCATGTCGTACTACATGAATGCTTCATATCGAGCGAATGTCGCACTACATGGGTGCTTCATGTAGAGCAAATATCGTACTACATAGGTGTCTAATGTCGTACGACATGGATGTCTCATGTCGAACGCATGTCGTACTACTTGGACGTCTCATGTCTAGTGTACTTTTATACTGCATGAAGATCGTTATACTGATCTAGCGTCGTACTACATAGACGTCTCATGTCGTACTACATGGATGCTTTCCCACTTTTGGCTCTGGGCCTGGTCTTTACTTATATTTTGGGCCTGACATATTTTGGCTACTACAGTTTGCCTCCAAACGCCTTGGATTTTAAAAAGTCAAGGGGTTTGTGTCGTTCAACATGTAGACAAGGATCTGCGTGGTAGTTTTTAATGGTGGTTCCTTAATGTCGTACGACTGTCACCTGTAAAGGAGACTTTATAGGTTTCTATGAGAAGTTCATAACCACTGATTTTTACCATCGTCGCACGACAATGTCGTGGTAAAGGCGGTGTGATTGGTTGGCCTTCCAATGACTCTTCGACAGTTGTGTCAAAGTAATTGTGACTGTAACACCCCCCGACCCGGCTGGACCGACCCAGAGAGCGCTACCGGTTTTTCAAAACTTTCTAAATTCATTTTATAATCTCAAACCATTTAAAAATCAAATCAATTTGAAATTCCGAAAAGACTTTTCTCGTGAGCCCATCGAATCAATTTTTAAACCATTGGAAAACCACACACTTTATAATGTAAAACTATCTCGAGTGAGCCCATCAAAATAAACTTTTTATAAAAATTTCGGCAGAGTTCCGTTTGTTTTTCGGATTTTCAAAAACCTGTTTTTCACAACTCAATCAAATACAAATTCAGTATCAACACTTCAATATCATTTCCAAACAATTGCGCACTCTGCCGTTTAGTGCGACTTTCCAATACAGTTTATAAAATAAAACAATTCAGAAATTGATATTTACAAACATAATAAGCATAAAAGACAGAAATCATAAAATAATTAATTACAGTTACAAAACATATTACGAAACATATTTACAAGTCCTCTGTATATGCATGCTTTCAGAATATATACATATAACAACAAGATAGCTACCCAACTGTGATAACTCTGGGCACTCTGTCAGCAAATCTCTCTCTCTTCAGTCTTTAGCTTCTTCGGGATCCCTGGTACCTACGCGTTAGAAACAAAACTAACGCGCTAAACATATAGCTTAGTGGGTGTACAATAAACTCAAATATGAAAATCATAAATAACTTTTAATAATAAACAAATCACAATATATATATATATATTTCAATTCGAATCAGTTACAAAATCAATTTAACTTCCAAGAATCAAACCATAAAACAGTTTTAATCACTTTCATTTCAACAATAAGATCAATGAATAAAATCGGTCAATAAAGTTATTCAATTCATTTCTCAATTCACTTCAAATCTGGCCCGCTAGAATACTCAACATACTAGGACTGGAATATGGGTTAAACTCCCACCCTAGGACGAATCCTAAGAGTGGTACGTATCTCCCTAGTCTAGGACCGTGGGGACGGAACCTAGAGAGGTACATAACTCCCTATCCCAGGAACGAATCCTTAGGAAGGTACGTGGCTCCCAACCCCCAGGTCGAATCCTGAGGAGGTACGTGTCTCCCTACCTCTGGACGAATCCATGAGGAGGTACATAATAATCATCAATAGCAATCAATAGCGGCGTAGTACTGCTCAGTAAACCCAGCTGGTATACCAACCTCCTATATCCATTTCTATGTCTACGTATCCTAGGGCCGTTTCCGATAAACCATATTCGCAATAAATTTCACAATAGTTACTCAGTAAACAATAGTTGCTCAATAAACATACAATTCACACAATATTCTTCAAGAAACATAATCAATAGTTATACGAAAATCTAAATCAAGTATTTCTAACGAAATCGAAATAGTCGAAAATACGATCAAAATGCGATCTATCATAAAATCATTCCAAAATCAACAATAGATATATCAATCATCGATTTTTTTATATCAAATAAATAATTTTCATACAAAAATCGAAAACGAGAAATTTCAACGAAATCGAAATCGAAAACGAAAACGAAAACGATAACGATAACGAAATACTTTTCGTAAAGATTCCGAAATCAAAAGTACACCAACCTGGATACCGTTTTTCGTTCGAGAAATTGCGGTTCTACGATTTCTTTTTCCTTCCCTTTCCCTTTCTCTTCACTTTCCTCGTCACTTTCCTCTTCACTTTCTTCTTCTTCTTCTTCTTCTTTTTCTTCTTTTTCTTCTTTCTCGCTCTCTGCCTCTTTCTTCTCTCTGTTTCTGTGTTTCTGGCTTCTGCGAGAAGCTACTTTTTGTTTTATATTTTTCGGCTGTCGCGACCGTCGTCGCGATCTGTGGTCGCGCCACCAGGTCGCGGTACTCACTGGAGCGTTTGCACCGCCTTCATCGTGAGCACACCTCGCGGTACCATGGTCGCGCTGGTGGTCGCGTTGCTCACTGTCAGAATTTGACATTTTCATCGCGAGCAGTTCATCGCGATCTGTGGTCGCGGTGACTGGTCGCGATGCTCACTGCCAGAAATTGCGTTTTTCACCGCGAGCAAGCCATCGCGACCTGTGGTCGCGATGCTCACTGCTTCGGTTTTTAATTTTCACACTTCATTTTTGAACCGTTCCATCTGGTCCACCTCGAAATCATAAAAATAAATCCGGGATGCTCACTGCTTCGGTTTTTACTTTTAATTACATTAACACCCCTTCCAATCACAAAATTTATTTCCACATATTTAAATTTAATAATTCGAAATCCGGGATGTTACAGTGACTTTATGGGACACGTGCACGCCTAATTAATGATGACGATCGTAGGGGTGTGTGCTCAATAAGAAGCTGACACGTCATCATGCTTGCCCTTTTATTGCCGCCCTTTCCCTTTCTCTTCCATTTTCAATTTTAGAAACTAGAAATATAGAGTTTTAGAAACTCTTAGTTTAAAGAAAATCCTAAATTACAAATAGTGAGTGGGAGAGGGATATATGATATTATATCCCGCAGTCTCCATTGTTATGTCAACACCGTGAGGCTTGAGTGGCGCCTCGTGACGGCTTTGTGATCGGTCATTTATTTTCATATAATTACGACCCTTAAACCATATCTTTTAATTGTATTCTTGAGTATTTTTGGTGCTTTTGACGTGTTTTCCTCTAGTGTACAGGTAATAAGGTTTTGTGCGTAATTGAAGAGTTTTGGTGGATTAAATTGAAGATTTGGGAGTGCACAGCTGTCATCGTTTGGAGGCTGCCATAAATTCTACAAGATGAACTGGGTTGAGCGCCTTATATTTCTGGAAAGGTCACGATGTCTGCTTTCTGGAAAATTTTACGGTTCATGATTCCGAGTTGTCTAGAGAAAGTTATGCTCATTTTCACAATAGTGCGCAGACTCACGACTTTCATGTCGAGAGTTAAGTCATGAGTCATGTTTCGGAGGCCGTCATAAATTCCAGAGAATAAACTGGGTTTCGAGCTTTATATGTATGGAAAGATATAGATGTCTACTTTCCAATACATTTTACGGTTCATGATTTGGAGTTTTCTATAGGAAGATATGGTCATTTTCGTAACAGTGCGCAATCCTGAAATTTGGACCAGTTAGCACCGCGACCTAGTACCGCGACCGTAGGTCGCGATACACTGGTCGCGATGAAACATCAATTTTTTGGTAGTGAGCACCGCGAGCACAGTGCCGCGATCAGCGGTAGCGACCCACGGTCGCGATGGCGACGCGAGAAACCTTATTTCCCATGTCTTTAAGTAGAAAAAGAGCTCAAAAGAGAGGGGATTCAGCTAGGGCTCTAAGGAGAGGACCAAGAGGAGACCAAGAGAGAAGAGAAGAGGCAAAGAGGGGAGAAGAAGATCACCTTGAAACCAAGAGGGATTGGATTCAATCCTTGAGCCAAAATCTCACCATCAAGCTTGGATTTGGAGAAAGTGGAAGCTAGACAAATTCCCAATGAGGAGGAGGACGAAAGTTCATCACACCTAGAGTTTTTCTATCCCTTTCCTTCTTTATTTTCATGCTTGTAGCTCTCTTTATTAATTGGAAAACATGTTTAGTTGTAAATCTTTGATTATGAACTAAATTTGTAAGTTAGGGTTTTGATGGATCTTATTCTATGATGATTGAATGAATTGATTGTTTAATTTGTTGTGGTTGATTATTATGTTGTTGAGTGGTATTATTGTACTTAATGCTTTTGAATGTGAAGGCCTATATTTAGATGATAAATTGGTTTTGTGTTATGTATCGAGAGGAGACGCCCACCACGTGCTCGATATAATGTCCACCACAAGTAGAATTAGATAGAGATATACTAATTTTCTTGTGTGATCACATAGGGTGTTTATTGTGACTAATGCATTCTCATGCACTTGGATATACCATCGAGAGATAGGATATTAGTGTATGTGGAATAGATCCGATTTACTTCGAGAGGGGACTTTGGATAATTTAGATAAACACGGTCATCAACATGAATAATTAAACTATAACAATATGCTCTCATGAAATTCAATTGGATGGAATAGGTGAATTCAAATACCCTAACTAATCTCTCATATTGGTTGTTTGCTTTACTTTTATGTTTTTATATTGTTATCTTTTAATTCATTCTTTTAAACCTTTCGATTATCCAAATAGAAATAGGCTTGGTTAATTTTAGTACTCAACGCCTAAATATCCCTGTGGAGACGATAATTTACTCATCATTTTATTACTTGTGCTGACCTCGTATACTTGCGGGTACAAAATAGGCGTGTCACTTTGCTTTCGTCCTCCCTACGGAGGGTGTCCACAAGAATCAATACCAAGGTTGACTTCCTAATGGATAGGTTTTCGGAATGTATTTTGGGACTGACCTAGTCTACCTAAGCACTCTCAAGTTAAGTTCATGAATTCTGAAACGATGGGTCACACTCATAAAGGACTTAATTAAGTTGTTAATTTATTGTCCTGACTAAATCAAAGCGATGGTTGGATAATATAAGAATAAAGAGTTATTCTGGTGTATTATCTGATTGAGAATGTCTCAATCTAACATACAGGGATTTGACTTAGCCTACCTAGGTACTTACTTGTGGGATGTTGGATTATCGTAGCATAGCAACTAATTTTAAGGATTTTTTAGTTCATTAAAATATGCTCATGCATCATGTTTAATTTTATGCCGAACTATAGCATTTGATAGGAATGTATGAATGAATGATATTAATTTAGATTTATGTCTTAAATATCAATGTTATCTTCTGCATTATTATTTCTCGCAAACAAAACATTAATCGGGATAACTTTATTAAGTGGAACCAACACAAATGCAATCTTGGTCTGCAAAGACCTTAAATTTGTGCTTACGGAGGAATGTCCTCCAGAGCCTGTAACCAACGCAGGACGAATTACCAAGGGTAAGACCGGCAAAGCAAATGTTGCTTAAGCCATCTTCTTCTGGTTTCAAGAAGACAAAGAGGTCTACTGGTAAAGTAAAGGCTAAGCCCAAAATAAAGAGCACCACGACTGACTAAGCAAAAGGAAAAATGTTTCCATTGCATAGAGGTTGGTAATTGGAAGAAGAATTGTCTTCAATACCTCGAGGAGCTCTCCAATAAGAAGAAAGTGAAAAGTAAATCAGATTTACTTATCATTAAATTTTGTTTAGTGGAAGATAATTCTTCACCTTGAATAATAGATTCAGGGGCCACTAACTAATTTTGTTCTCCTTTACATTGGAAAGATTATTGGCAAAAGCTGGAGGAGGGGTCCTTCACTATGCACGTTGGAACAGGGGATGTCGTTTCAGTACAAGCAGTGGGAGTTGTTAGACTACAATTTAATAATTGTTTTCTATTATTGAACAATGTCAATTTCATTTTTGGATTTATAAGGAATTTGATTTCTATATCCAAGTTACTTGAAACAGTTTCATAAGGTTTCTTTTAATGATAAATCAGTTATCATTTTAAGAAATGGAATGAATATTTATTCTGGTATGATAGAAAATAATTTGTATATTTTAAGACCGTCAATTTATACATCACTGCTTAATACTAAATTGTTTAAAGTTGAAAAACCTAAAACAAAGCGACAAAAGATTTCTCCAGTTGATGACACGTATCTAGTGGCATCTGAGACTTGGATATATAAACCATGATAGGATAAATAGACTAGTAAAAAGCAGATCTCTAAGTTAGTTAGAGATCGGTACCTTACCTGTCTGTGAATCTTGTCTGGAGGGTAAGATGACCAAGAGACCTTTTATAGGAAAAGGGATTAGAGCCACACAACTACTTGAGCTTATACATTCAGATGTCTGCGGACCTATGAGTATTAGAGCTAGAGGTGGTTATGAGTATTATGTCACATTTATTAATGACTACTCTAGATACGCGTATGTTTACCTAATGCAACGCAAGTCCGAAACCTTTGAAAGGTTCAAAGAATTCCGAGCTGAAGTTGAAAATCAATTAGGCAAAACAATCAAATCACTACGATCGAATCGTGGGGGTGAGTATCTTGACCAAGAGTTTGAAGACTACATGGTTGAGTATAGGATAGTATCCCAACTCACAGCTCCAGGTACACCACAGCAGAATGGTGTTGCGGAGAGGAGAAATAGGACCATGATGGAAATGGTGAGATCTATGATTAGTTTCTCATCATTACCATATTCTTTTTGGGGATATGCACTACAAACAACGACTTACATACTGAATGTAGTTCCATCTAAATCTATTCGTAAGACTCCCATAGAGTTGTGAAATGGTCATAAAGCTAGTTTACGACATTTTTGCATATGGGGATGTCCAGTACATGTACTAAAGAATAGGAGTGGAAAGCTGGAACCTCGTTCACAAGTATTTTTATTTGTAGGGTACCCAAAGAAAACACAAGGTGGATTCTTTTATAATCCACAAGAAAACAAAGTGTTTGTATCGACAAATGCAACGTTTCTTGAGGAGGATTATATGAGTAATCATAAACCTCGTAGTAAGATTGTGTTAAAGGAGCTAGAACCTGGTACGACTAGTGCTCAGTCAACAAGAGTTGTAGACGATGTTATTATTCTACAAATATCTAATAGTTAGATAATTCCTAGTCAGGATACACTACCGCCGAGGCGTAGTGGAAGGGTTATTCGACAACCTGATCACTACTTAGGCATTGGAGAGGCACAGGGTGTCATTTCTAATGATAGTGTGGATGATCCATTGACATTTAGACATGCAATGGAAGATTTTGACAAAGAGGAATGGCTTAAAGCCATGAATCTCGAGATGGAGTCCATGTACTCCAACTCAGTCTGGAACTTGTAGACTTACCAGATGGGATAAAACTTGTAGGATGTAAGTAGATCTACAAGCGTAAGAGAGGAGTAGACGAGAAGGTAGAGACCTTCAAGGCAAGGCTAGTGGCTAAAGGTTACACCCAGAAGGAAGGCATTGATTATGATGAAACCTTCTCGCCAGTAGCTATGTTTAAGTCTATTAGGATACTCTTATCCATAGCTGCCTATTTCGATTACGAAATCTGGCAAATGGACGTCAAGACTACATTCTTGAATGGCAATCTAGACGAGAGCATCTATATGATGCAACCAGAGAGATTCGTATTCCAAGATCAAGAGCAAAAAGTTTGTAAACTGCAAAGGTCTATTTATGGACTTAAGCAGGCGTCTGGATCTTGGAACATTAGGTTTGATACTGCGATCAAAACCTATGGCTTTGAGCAGAACTTTGATGAGCCTTGTGTATACAAGAGCATCATTGACAAGAAAGTAGTTTTCCTGGTCCTTTACGTAGATGATATCCTACTCATTGGGAATGACGTAGGAACATTATAGGAGGTAAAGGGTTGGCTTGCTAACCAATTCCAAATGAAAGATTTGGGAGAGGCAATTTATGTTCTTGGGATCCAATTGAAAAGGGATCGTAAGAACAAACTGTTAGCGTTGTCTCAAGCATCATATATCGATAAGATACTTGTGCGATTCTCCATGCAGAACTCCAAGAAAGGTAGTTTACCTTCAAGACATGGAGTTCACTTGTCTAAGGAACAGTGTCCTAAGACACCTCAAGAAATTGAGGATATGAGATGAATTCCCTATGCGTCTGCAGTAGACAGTCTTATGTATGATATGCTATGCACAAGACTCGACATCTGCTTCACAATGGGAGTAGCCAGTAGATATCAGTCCAACCCAGGATTGGATCATTGGGTTGCTGTTAAGTGTATTCTCAAGTATCTTCGGAGAACGAGAAACTATATGCTTGTATATTCCTATCCGAATTTGATTCCATTGGGATATACAGATTCTCACTTTCAGTCACACAAGGATTCAAGGAAATCCACGTCTGGGTCAGTATTCACCCTTGGTGGTGGAGCCATAATTTGGAGGAGTATCAAGCAATCTTGCATTATTGATTCCACCATAGAAGCCGAGTATGTAGCAGCTTGTGAAGCAGCTAAGGAGGCTGTTTGGCTCCGAAAGTTCTTGAGTGATCTGGAAGTTATTCCAAATATAGATAGGCCCATAACACTTTATTGTGATAATAGTGGAGCTGTGGCCAATTCCAAAAAACCAAAAAGCCACAAAAGAGGGAGCATATAGAGAGGAAATATCATCTCATCAGAGAGATAGTGCATCGAGAAGACGTGGTCATGACGAAGATTGCGTCGCAAGATAACCTGGCTGATCCATTTTCAAAGACCTTGACGGCTAAAGTGTTTGAAGGTCACCTAGAGGGTCTAGGATTACGAGACATTTCCCAACTGCTTTAGTGCAAGTGAGAGATTGTTGGGATTTATGCCCTAAAGCTTATAATTGTAAATGGTTAAAGACAACAATAAGAATTATTCAGATTACATTCAAGTTCATAAAATGTTTTATATTCAGTAATACATTCGTATTATGCAAGAACATCCTAGATTGCAAGATGAAATCTCATAATGAGTATATGATGGTCATATACAGAGAGGATTCATTTTGAGACGTGCAATCTAAAGAGTCCGTAGAGAGCGAATAAAGCTGTGTACTTTGTTTGTGATTGATCTACTGCTGCGGTCCATTCTGTAAAGTACGGTGGTCTTATCCTAGACCGCTCATGTAGTTGGCATGAGAATGGAGGCACCTTATATGATGAGATCATATAGGATTGGGCTATGATTTATATGAATCTCTCACCAAGATCCGTTAGTAGATGAGATTCATATATAATCGATAAACGATGGCTATTTATAGGTGATCTTAATCCTGAGTGTCTTATCGACTCTTTCAGGTTAGATCCTGACTTTTAATTTACCATGAGTGAGGTTGATGAGAATCTCGACCAATATCTCCGTATCTTAGAGCTGCGGTTTGGCTTGTGGTTGGGAAGGTTTGTACACAATAGTGGAATCTACTCCTTCTTGATTGAAGTAGATGAGTAGTTCCCTTAAGGGTTGATTCGGGGCTTGAACGATTATGAGCGTTCTCCTTCTTCCGTGAGGAAGACATGATTTAATTGTTCATTAGAGAATCAATGGTACTTAAAGGAAAAGATATTTCTAGAGGGGTATAACGAACTGTATGACCCAACTCTAGTTATGAACTATTTGTGGAGGATCACACTACATGCAATTAGCTATATCAATGGACACTGAGACTTCAGATTGTATAAACATGTCTACAGTTTTGAAAGTGCAGCCTCGGGTTTTTAGTGGAATAACTCCGAGGTTAATAATCGTGAAATATTAATTAAAAAGTTTTAATTAATATTACTAAGTATTATTGGAGCTCAAAACTGTGGGTCCATTAGGTCCACTTGCTAGCCCTTATTGTTGTTGGTAACGAGGATCACGATAGATTAATTGGATGGTCCAATTAATAGTGTTACGAAAGTAATGCGATTTAAATAAAAGAGAATAATTAAATAATGTGATTATTTAATTAATTAAATATTTAATAAAATAATAGAAATTATTAATTATTAATTATTAATTCTATTTATTAAATATGAGGTCATGTGATTAAATAATGACTAGGACAAAAGAATTAAAATAATTAGATTATTTTAATAGTCCAAAAGGCCACAGGTTCAAGTCTTTAGGGAGACTAAAAATAAATAGGATTTAGAATCCTATTTTGACTTGGTCAAACTAAAACTCTAAAGTACTACTATATAAGTGTTATATAGTTAGAAAAAAAAACTTAACCTAGCATACAAGTGAAAAAGAAAGAGAGTTCGGCCACCAAAGAGAGAAAAGAAAAAAAAAAATTTTTCTGACTCTCCATTCTTTTGCAGGATTCGGCCGGCGTTCTTTTCACGTGACCTCTATCTCTTGCCGTGACGTGCCCACACACATGTTGTCAGACCGCGGGTCATAGCTCGGAAGATTTGATGGTAGATCAAAGAATCAGAAAATGAAAATCAATAAAAAGGTATGTAGTTTCTAAAATCTTTTTCTGCGTATATACAGGAACTCGTTCCTGATTGAAAAAGGTTTTCAATATAAGAAAAATTTTTAAAACCCAGTTCCGCATGTTATACGATAATCAAAATCTTTTTTAAAACTGCAATCACTCCCTTGTGCTTTGGTCAATGATCTTCACCGTTTGATGGTTCGGTTTTGGTGGGGGAGTACAAATTCGACTAAACGGATCCATTGGTGCAAGTGGTCAACCCTTTGCAAAAATAAGAAGAAGGGTGGACTCGGGTTCAGAGATCTCTCGCATTTTAATAAATCCTTACTTGCTAAACAAGGATGGCGATTGATTACAAATCCGGAGTCGCTAGTAGCCGTTGTGCTTAAAAACATTTATTTTCTTAATTCTTCTTTTTTGCAGGCTACGGCGAAGGCATCTTCCTCCTTTGTGTGGCGCAGTCTCATTTGAGGCAAAGGCTTGCTGGAGATGGGAGTTTGTTGGAGAGTTGGTAACGGCGAATCTCTCTCCATTTATGGTGACAAATGGATTTCGCGTCCCCACTCTTTCCGCGTAGGCTCGCCTCCTGTTTTAGCTGGTACTGTATCTGTAGCAATGCTTAAGTCAGTTACTGGTGCTTGGAATGAGCCTCTAGTCCGCAGTTCCTTCATCGAAGAAGAAGCGGACGAGATTCTGGGCATCCCTTCGGCAAGTCTACGGCTGGCAGATTCTTACTGTTGGCATTACAATTCGAAAGGCGTCTTCTCTGTCAAGAGTGGCTATTGGCTCTCGGTGCAGAAAGTTGACAGTCCCAGCAGTTCTTCCAACGCTCCAGCAGCTTCAGTTTGGTGGCGTGTTCTGTGGAGGCTCAGTATTCCTCCAAAAGTCAAGCTGTTTGTGTAGCGCTCTTGTCACAGTTGGCTTCCCACAGCAGCTGACCTTGCTGCGCGCAAAGTTCCTATAGGAGGGGATTGTAAACTTTGCCGTCAAAGCTCTGAAACGGTGTATCATGCTCTGTGGGGGTGCAGGAGACATAAGCTGGTTCGGAAGGATTTTCCTTCTATTGTTGGGCTGGGCAACAGGGGTTATTGCTCCTTTTCGGATTTTGTCTTGGATTGTCTTAGTGTTCTTTCTTTGCAAGATCTGGAGGTCCTCTATGTCATATGGTGGAGGTTCTGGTTTGGGCGGAATCAAATTCTTCATGCATCCAAGGCGTTGGACAGCTCTGAAGTGGTAGGCTGGGCTCGTTCCTTCCTTTCTAGTTACCATTCTGCTTGTTCAAAGCCTGTTTCTTCTTCTCCTCAGCTGTGTCTCAAGTGGGAGGCTCCCTCTCCTAGTTGGTTTAAAATCAACTCTGATGCTGCCTTGGATGTGCCTAATAAAAAAAATTGGCATTGGAGTGGTGATTCGGGACTGGGAGGGGCGAGTTCGAGCTGCTCTTACTCTGAGCCTTCTCTTCATTCTTCCTGTAGATTGCGCAGAAGCTCGGGCCATTCTTGAAGGGATGCAGCTAGCTGCGAGTAAGGGTTTTTCTCCTATAGGAGTTGAATTTGATGCTTCATCCGTTATTGCTTTGATTAGATCGCATTCTCCTCCCCGTTCAGAGATTGGTTTAGTGATTTCAGATATTTTGAGTCATGCTGTTCCTAGTTCTAGTTTCAGTTTTAGCTTTCGCCCGAGATGTTGTAATGCGGTTGCTCATGTTTTAGCCAAGTTTGGTGTTTCTTGTAGTTCACCTTGTAAAATATACATATATTACTCTATTATGTTGATTAGAGGTTAAAAATATATATTTTTTAAAAAATAGAATGCCACTTTTATTTTTTTTTAGTAATGTTTAGAAGAAGTTACACACAACCTATATAAAGTCTGTCTTTTAATTTTCATATATAATTTTATGTTCGTTAGTCAAATGCATTTAGTTTAAATTGACTTCCAAAATTGTATATAAAATCCAAAATACTCTTCATTAGTGTCAAGTAAATGTAATTATGATTTTGTTGAAGGAAAAAGACAAAAATATTAATAATATTTTTTTACAATATAAAAAAATGCATGATTAAAAAAAGAGTAAATGAGTTTCCAATGTCCATCATGAACAGTGGAGATCAATAGAATTAAAAAAAATTAAAAAAAAAAAGTGGATAGAAATCACAGATGGAAGCTCCACCATCCATCCTCATGAATGGACGGTGAAGATTAAAAACATTTTAAAGAAATCAAAATAATAAAAAAAATTTTAAAAAACTAATTTTTTATAAAAAAAAAATAGGTGGAGATTATCCAAATTAGAAAAAAAAAATTAAAAAAGGGGGATCTCCACCCCCCATGGAGATTAGATCTCTATGAAATGGAAACCATATCACCATCGATGAAGATCTGGTTCCCATCAATTGAGTGATGGAGACAAGCTCGTCTCCAGTCTCCATCGATGGAGAGGATCTCCGGATCTCCATCGATGGAGAGGATCTCCGGATCTCCATCGATGAAGACGAACTAGAAGCTTTTGGTTTGTCTTTATTTTAAAAAAAAAATTAATTGTTTTAATATTTTAATATTTAATTATTATATTTTAATTTTAAATTTTTTTAAATTGAATATTAAAACGGATGAAAAGACGAAAATACTCTTTCAACTGTTAAATTTAAATGTATTTAACTAACGATGAGGGATTTTTGTATAAATTGATCATAAAATTATATATAAAAGTAAAAGAGCAACTCTTAGGTAGGTTGTGTTATTCCTTTGTAATATTTATATAGTTTAAAAAAAAATTAAAATTTATAATCTCAAAACATGACGATTATTTTCCTGCGACGTTAGAATCATAAATAATTATAGATAATATGATAATTATGAGTTTGATTGCAAAATGAATCCTAAATTTAATGTATTTCTTCGGTTATGTAAACTTGGATAAAATGACACATACAAGCTCCACATTAAAATATGTTTTTAAGAACAACTTTTTTATTTATTTATTTTAAAGCTGTCAATACTATTTATAGACAAAATGAGACAAAATGAGGTTGTGGTGGGTTCTCATTCTCACTTTCAATATAAATATATTGAAAGTGAGAATGAGAACCCACCACAACCTCATTTTGTCTCATTTTGTCTATAAATAGTATTGACAGCTTTAAAATAAATAAATAAAAAAGTTGTTCTTAAAAACATATTTTAATGTGGAGCTTGTATGTGTCATTTTCTTATAATCAATATTCTTCTTTGGCCAATCTACCCTACTTTTTAATTATTATTATTATTTTTTTTTTTTTTGCAAACCAATAACATAACAATAACGTTAATGGTGGACCAGGACCACTATTTGATTTGATCCAAATCAACTTTTTTATTTATTTATAAGAGTCCATCAAGCGATTTATCCCAGAATATGAAATCCCAAAATATGAATTTATAGATATGTACGAGAAGTTTATTTTTTGTACTGTGAGAATAAATATTTATAATCGTACATATGCTAACTTTTGACAAATTTTGATGTAGTCCTCAAAAATCGTTCAAGAATACGGGGCACTACAACCTGTAAAGATAGAATGCACATGACCCGCAGGATGTCTGGGACAACGTGGTGGTGCCGGCCAAAGTCACTCCGACGATCAAGTTAGCAAGTGCTAATAAATGTGTAATACTTGTAAATGGAGATGAATGAATGATACTCCCTGTTATCTTGGTGATCAAGGTCTCCTTGATCAGAGAAGGAGATATAAGGTCGAAGGGTGATCGGAGATGATGGACAATGGCCGGAGGGTGTGGTTTTAGTATTGGTAGCTTTGGGATCCCCCTTTTCCCCTGCAATGAAAGATTATCCTCCCTTTTATAGGGGAATGATACTTCTGCTTTTTGAGGGGTTTCATCATTACCCCTCCTTACTGTCCTCCACCAAGAAAGCATGTGGATGCTTCTTTTGATCTGACCGTTATCGAGTGTCATTATGGTTTTGTAGGACCTGTTTTAAAATAGATCATGATTTGGTCCCCCAAGCAACAAAAGAGATTTTATGTCGTGCGACATGTAGGTTTGTCAATTTTGGACAATCATGATTGCGTGTCGTATGATGTGCTGATTGGATGTCGAGATGAAATGACTATGTCGTGCTACATAGGAGTTCTTCCAAGCGTGAATACTAAGTTATCTTCACTTGATGCTACTTGGATGTATGGGATATGGAGTGCATGTCGTACTACATGGAGATCTTACATCGAGCGTATGTCGTACTACATGGAGGTCATACATCGAGCGTATATCATACTATATAAATTCTTCATGTCGAGCGAATGTCGTAGTACATGGACGTCTCATGTCGAACGTATGTCGTACTACATGGACGTCTCATGTCTAGTGTACGCTTATACAGTATGAAGATCTTGTATTGATCCTGTGTCGTACTACATGAAAATCTTTATACTGATCATGCGTCGTACTACATAAATGTTTCATGTCGTACTACATGTATGCTTCATGTCAAACGTATGTCGTACTACATGAACGTCTCATGTCGTACTACATGGATGCTTACCCACTTTTGGCTCTGGGCCTGGTCTTTAGGCCTCTGGGTTGGATCCTAACTTATATTTTGGGCTTGACATATTTTGGCTATTACATTCGACACACTTACAATTAATATTTACATATTAGAAGCTGCTGTACTAGTTATCATTATTATTATCTTCCAGCCATTCCTTTATAGAATTTTTTGTATCTCAATTTGATAGACACTATAAATACCCAATAATTTTTAATCGTGAATATTTATCATATTGATACAAGAAGTCTTAGATGTAAACTATTTTTTTTTTACGCCCTAAATTTGATATGAATTGAATTTGAATTTGAATTTGAATTTAAATCTCTTATATAAGAGTAAGAGATATTATCAGTGGAGCTAACTAGCACCAACTTTATACAATGAGTTAGAGTTGTGAAATCCAATCAAAATAGACCATTCAATTCCATAAGTTTCCTTTTATTCTTGTTTTAATCTTATATCCAAATGTTGTGACATATGACTTATAACTCCACATTATCTACCACGTAAGCTCGTGATCGGTATAATAATTGCAATTCACATACTATATAATTTGGATAAAGAAAAAAAGAAGGGACAATCTAGCAATACTTGTTGGAAATACTAAAACTAAATTGTCGTTTGGTTTCATTTACAAAAACTATTTTTTTATTTTGTTTATTTATGTGTTTTCGATAAATTTACACTTATAACTAAGAAGTTGAAATTTTTATTATTATTATTCACAATTTTCAAAACAAACCACAACTTTTTCCCCAAACAACTATTTCACCAATTTTAAAAAATAATATCAAACGCATTACTATCTTTTTAAGTGTTTAAAAACTACTTTTAACAAACTCTACCCAACACGTTTGTATTTTTAAAAATAGTTTTCAAAGACACCATTATAAAAACAATACCAAAACTCCCCAAGTATTTCCTTTCATCAGTGACCTTTAATTTATATTTTTTTATTTGAATAAATAACACTAAACTTACTTAAAGTTTGTTGAATTATTGAATTACACTTCCAATCAAACTTTGTAAAAACTCACACTAAATTCTCACAGTATTAAGTTTGACAGTGAAAAATTATAATAGAGTTAAAAAAAAAGGAAAAGTAGAATAATAAGCAAGAGAGTTATGGTGGATCCACTATAGATCTATTGGCTCGCGAACTAGGGGAGGGTCGAACCTACTTTTTAACGGTCAAACTTACCATTAGGGAAGATCAGTGTGAATTTATGTAAAACTTGATTGCGAATGTAATTCAACAAATTTATGATAGGTTTATTTCTTTTTGTTTCCATTTGGGCTCTGTAGGTCATATTCAAGGTAATCCATTTCCTCCATTCATCTTAAATGATTGGGCCTGAACATGGGCTAACTTCGGCCCATTTTATTTTTAAACATAACTGGGCCTTTTTCAGATTTGAAGACATTCCTTTTTTGGGCCTTTATTGTTTTAGTAACAAAGTGGTTAACCGACCATACGTAGACCAGAGCAGCCCATGAATGCAAAGGCCATTCCAAGTGTTTTTATCTATTGCACAACCCGAAAGCAATGCTATTCATCACTTAATGTCACAACATTATCAACAGCAATACATGGTAAGTGAAATAAATTAACACTAATATATATATTTATTTATAAATTATATGTCTCCGATTTGGATTCAAGTTGGAATATTTAGTATTATTGAAAGAATAATGACCCGATTGAACGTTTACATTTTGTTCAACGGGAGAATTAACCAATATTTTATGATAAAAATGACACAACTTTAAATAACTTTAAACCTATAAATTTAAGCATACACTTAAGAAAAGTAAATAATAATACGATACGGTTAATTTATTCTTAGTAAAATGATTGTGCATATATCCTCTCATACGTTAATTTATTCCAAGTGTTTCGAAATTTTTTTTTATTTTTTATTGTGATTTGATTTCGTTAGATTTTAAAAAATTCCTAACTTGATGAAGCGGAGTGATTGGCTGAAGTTGATAAAATTGATGGCTGCCCATCCTCTTTTACGCAATTTCATGCAAAACTTATGGGACGGTCAGCAATCTGCTGTGGTCATGGGTTTCATCATTTGTCCATCCACAGTTGGATATGTTATGGGCTCCACTGGTTTCACAAAAATCTTTTTTATATATATATATAGAGAGAGAGTAGACGAGTAGACAAAATTTTACTCAGATCCTTCATTCTTAGATCAAGATGAATCTAATGGTTGAGATGTATTTATATTCTTAACAACAACCTTTCTATCCTCTCTCATCTTTAATATATTATCTTTTCACTCTCATTATTAATAAAAAAAATAATTCATTATTTTTTCTCTAGCCCTTTATATTTCATGTTTTCTTACCTATAGTACATTCCCAGTAAAAAATCAAAATTCTTTATTTTTAAAATTAAGATAAATCAGGAAAATTAAAAAGTACATTTTTAATCTTAAAAATAAAGCTTTCCCATGTTAACAATAATTCATTGATGAAAACTATGCAATGATAAAAAAAAATTTAATTGAGATTGTAAAAGCATCATATCCCTATTGTATAGAAAAAAAATAAGAAAAATCTTTTCCTATCAGCAAGATATTTTTTAGATACACATGAACATGTTGATATGGATTAAAATAACAGATAAAGATAAAAGATTTATAATAATAAATAAATAAAAATAAAGATAAAATATTTGAGAAGAGTAAGATTTGAGATAATTAAATAAAATTAAGGAGAAATTACGCTGAACCTACCTGAGGTTTGCAATTCCACAGCTAGAAACAACTTTATTAAAAATTGACAGCAAACCCCCCTCCAGTTAACTTTGACCGTTAAATATTGACAGTTGACCAACTTGAACAGTGAAAAGACGAAAATACCCCTAGAAAAAGACAAGGTCAGGGGTATTTTTGTCTTTTTAGATTTTTTAAATTTAATTTTATTAAATAATAATTAAAAAAATTAAGAAAAAATCTCATCCCTCCATCTTTAAAATAATGGACGGTTAAGATTTATTTAAAAAATTAAAATAATAATAATAAAATTAATTAAAAATAAAAAATTAATTATAATTATATAAATTTTTTTCAGATTGAATCTCAATCGTCCATCAAGATTAGTGGACGGTGGAGATCCAATCTAAAAAATAGATCTTAAAAAAAAAAAAAAAAAAAAAAAATTTGAAAACGAAGAACCCAGAAACCCATGTCTCTGGGTTCTTCGTTTTCAACGAAGAAGAAGAACCCAATCTGGGTTCTTCGGCGAACCACAGAACCCAGATTGGAGGCAATTAGAAAAAAAAAAGAAAAAAAATTTGAAGAACCCAGTTTCTGGGTTCTTCGAACGAACCCAGAAGGGTTCGAATTAGAAAAAAAAAAAAAAAAAGAAATTGAAGAACCCTTCTGGGTTCTTCGAACGAACCCAGAAGTGTTCGATTCGAATCAGTAAAACACTGCCCACGAACTCACGCACCCAGAAAACAAAACAAAACCAGACAAAAAAACAGCTCTACAAAAGATTTGATTTCGCCCCAATCAGAAAAGATAGATTGCTTGCTTGCTTGCTAGATCGAAACGAAGCCAAAAGATAGATAGAGAAATGGAAGGATGGATTTATATGAAGGTGGTGTGAATAGAAGGTGAAAAAATTAAAAATGTTTTTTTTTTGAAGAACCCAGATCTTCGTTTTCAAAATTTTTTTTTTTTTTTTGAGATTTATTTTTTAGATTGGATCTCCACCGTCCACTAATCTTGATGGACGATTGAGATTCAATCTGAAAAATAAATTTATATAATTATAATTAATTTTATTATTATTATTATTTTAATTTTTTAAATAAATCTTAACCGCCCGTTATTTTAAAGATGGAGGGATGAGATTTTTTCTTAATTTTTTTAATTATTATTTAATAAAATTAAATTTAAAAAATCTAAAAAGACAAAAATACCCCTGACCTTGTCTTTTTCTAGGGGTATTTTCGTCTTTTCACTGTTCAAGCTGGTCAACTGTCAATTTTTAACGGTCAAACTTAACTGGAGGGGGGTTCGCTGTCAATTTTTGATAAAGTTGTTTCTAGCTGTAGAATTGCAAAACTCAGGTAGGTTTAGCGTAATTTCTCCTTATTATTATTTTAATTTTTTAAATAAATCTTAACCGTCCGTTATTTTAAAGATGGAGGGATGAGATTTTTTCTTAATTTTTTTAATTATTATTTAATAAAATTAAATTTAAAAAATCTAAAAAGACAAAAATACCCCTGACCTTGTCTTTTTCTAGGGGTATTTTCGTCTTTTCACTGTTCAAGTTGGTCAACTGTCAATATTTAACGGTCAAAGTTAACTGGAGGGGGGTTTGCTGTCAATTTTTGATAAAGTTGTTTCTAGCTGTAGAATTGCAAACCTCAGGTAGGTTCAGCGTAATTTCTCCTAAAATTAAATTCATTCCATTAAAGAAGAGATAGAAAACATGTGTTGTAAGATCTATAACAACTTGGGCTCCTTAATGTATTAATTAATCTTTAACTATTCATAACACTTGATCTAAGGATTAAGAATGTATGTAAAATATAGAGGCTGTCGATCCTGCCCTATATATATATGTATATATTCTCCTGACGATTTAATTAATGATACTTTATCCCCTCACGTTTCAGAAATAGTCATTTTTTCCTCTAAAGTTAAATTTCCATCCAAAAATCAATATGATAACAAAAAAACTAAGTAAAAAGACTTAATTACCCTTAAAGTATTAAAGAGTAAGTAAATATGCTTTAAGGGTAATTAAGTCTTTTTACTTTTTTTTTATCATCATATTGCTTTTTGGATAAAAAGTTAACTCCAACGGAAAAAACAACTATTTTTAAAACGTGAGGAGGTAAAGTATCGTTAATCGAATCGTCAGGGAGAAAATAGGAATATCCCTATATATTATAGTCATTCATCTAATCATCAATCTCTTTTTGAAATCAACGGCTAATACATATTTATTACGTCGATTCGAACATGAAATATTCTTAAACTGAATGGTTGTTTTTTATAACCAAATCATATTTAACTGTATTTTGTGTGCTTATTTAAAAATAAAGTTTAGCATATTTATGTAGTTATTCATTAATTTGAATTGGATTCACTTTGTATTTCAAAAAATCAATTTATTTTTCACTTATTTAATTACTCAACATTTATAATTTTTTGTTCACTTTAGCATTAAAAATGTGAGTGAACTTAGCAGTCATCATTTATCAAGTATTTATATTATGACTTAAAGATCACATTAACTTACTTTTTTAAAAAATACTATATATATTTAGTTTTTTTTTTAAATTTTTTTTATTAATCCAAAAACTTAAAAATACGTCATAATTATTTGAGTCGAGTAGTCAGTTTCCTTAAAATCTTAACAATTATATGATTGGGTGATAAGGTTTTGATAATGCATGAGAATAATACATGTGAGAAATAACATCGATTTTAGAGCTATTTTGCCCAGACGAAAACGATCTAGGACTTATTTATTTACGTTACAACGCCAATCGCAATTTTTTAAACTTTATAACCAAACCAAAAAACAATCAACCACAAATATCCTTGGAAACAAGATACAAAACAGAACTAGGAACATCATCAAACAAAATGTAATCAGAAACTAAACTAGGCGCAAATATAGCTAAACTATGGGCCACCAAGTTAGCAATCTGACGAACCTATGAAATAGAGAACTTCGGAAGAGTCCGAGTCAGCGAGAGAATATCATCCACAACAAGGCCAATATCAGAGCTCGAGCTAACTTTGGAAAAAATCTGCTTAACAATCGAAGCAGACTCACGGCAAAACGGATAAAACCATAATCCAACGCAAGCTGAACATCGCGCAATAAAGCCATAGCTTCAGCAATATCTAGGGCAACTAACCTCTGCAAAACAACACAAGAGAGAACAACCCGCCCCGCATCATTACGAATAACAATTCCAAAACTAGTCAGCACATTACGAACATCGATAGCAGCATCTGAATTGATTCTAAACCAACCAGGGCTAGGAGCCATCGCTCAACCAAGGGAGGACGGGAAAGACCAGGACACACCACAGTAGCCTTGAATTCCGCCAGATAATCACCCGCCCAGCCAACAGTTTCATCTGTTGACAGCAACAAGGACGAATGCACTGTTTTGCTCCTACGAAACCACACCCGCCAAAAAAACACCCCCAACAGCTCCAACTCAGCCACGGACAAGCAAGCATGGCAAGAAACAACAAAGTCAAGAAAAGATCATGATGAAGGAACCAGGAGCCCCCACAACATGGCCAAAGACTTCCTGCAAGCAGAAAGAGCAGGGCACGTCCACACTGCATGCAGCGTGGTTTCAGGTTCTAGCTCACAAACAGGGCACATCAAATCAGCAGGAACCCTCATCTTCACCGGGTTCACACGAGCTGAAAGGAAATCAAGGCAAGCCCGCCAAAAGAAAGCTTTTACCTTCAAAGGAACACCCAGCCCCCATAACACTTTCCACCACTTTGACGAGCTAGCAGGATGAGAACAAGCAGATGAAGACGCAGAACTGGGCGCCACCCAATACCCATTCCGGACTGAATACCTCTCCGACTTGTCAAAGTGCCAAAGAAGCTTATCCGGACAGCGTCTAAACGAGGCAGAGAGGCTAAGGATGCAATCTGCATCAACAAAAACAAAAGACCGCCGAGCAAGGTCTACGTCCCAGGAACCCGAGGGGGACTTAAGGGCACTCACCATCGCATCCGGAGCCAACCTACCACCCAAAATCACTTTAAAGGTTGACGGCCGAGGCAACCAAGGATCATGGAAAATGGAAACAGTCGAACCCGAACCAATGCGCCACCTGGATCCTTTACAAATCAGCTCCCGCCCCCAAAGGATACTACGCCACAAGAAAGACGCCGAGCCCCTCACCTTAGCACAAATGAAGCTAGAATTACGGAAATAGATATGCTTCAACACTCGAGCTGCAAGCGAACTAGGATGATCAATAAGCCGCAACCCTTGCTTAGCTAACAGGGTTGATTAAAAAACACAAGGTTTCGAAACCCAATCCTCCAACCGCTTTATGGCGACACAAAGCCTTCAAACTACACCAATGCACTCGCTTCTTGCTCTCAATACTACCCTACCAGAAACGAGCCGCCATACCATGCAACTAGAAATCAAAGACATCGAACCGGAACAAATTCATGGAGTACGTAGGAATCGATTGGACCATAACTTTAATCAGAACCTCCCTGTCTGTAACACCCCCTGACCCAAATCCACTCGAACCGAATTAGGGAGCGCTACTGTATACTAAAATCTAACTTTTACTATTAATAACTATAATTTAAAACTATATGAAAAATATTTGAAAGTGGTCCAAATAAATTTCTAAAAATCTTGCCAGAGTTTCCTCTGTTTTTCTGACTTTCCAAAACCTGTTTACAGTTCAAATTCATAAAAATCAACTTCCAAATTCTTAAATCAATTTTGCGCACCCTTTCAAATATAGTGCGACTTACCAACTAATTTATCATAATATAATATAATATAATATAATATAATATATATATATATTCAAATAATATAAACAGATAATAAAATATTTACATTGTGGAAGCTCTTTAAATATATATAAACAGTTTCTGTATATGCATGCGGTATCAAAATATATACACTTATTACAAACAAACTACCAAAATATATGCAGGAAAAATGTGATTTCGGACCCTGGTTCTGCAGTCTCTACTCTTCTTTATCTTTATCACCTTTGGAACCTTTGTTACCTGCGTACGAGAAAACTCAACACGTTAAGCATATTGCTTAGTGGATGTACACAAAATTACATATACAATATACTATATCAAATAATTCAATCTGTTTATTGAAACTATAAATAACAAATACATAAACAATATTTGGGGCTCATATCAAATCAAATATCCAAAGGCAAATTCTTCATAATTTCTCAAATGTTTTCATATAACAAATCAGTTTTCAGATTTGGGCTCCTGACATACAAAACATAAGTTATCGGACTGGATTACGGGTTGTTCGGCATCGGATACATAAACGGGGCCACCGGCCTAACATTAGATCAGAATGGAACACCAACGGAATCACCCGCTGTAAATATCTCATGATAGAATTCAGAACCCTAGGACCAGTACTTTGGGCCTGTACTATCCAAAGGGTGAGTATATCGGCACAGTACTGTTCAAACAGAAACCCAATTGACATGTCAACCTCCTATATCCATATCTATGTTCATACACATCAGAGCCAAAATGTTTTCTCAAATCCAATGTCAACATATTTTATTTATTTCAGAATCATCGAATTCAATTTAATCAATTTCTATTCATATCGATATATATATATATATATATATATATATATATATATATATTTTCGAAATTCAAATTTCATCAAATATCATATAACGGAAATATACGAATATATTTCTAAATCAATAATCACATCAAATCGATCCAAAAATATATTCAAACGTATTTCATAATTTCATATCGAATCAAAATGCCCCAAAATCATTTTCCGGTACATTTCACAATTATTATATAATTAAAATCACTTTCAACAATATATTTCCATAACAATACTAACATCAAAATGTATTAAAATCAATTCCGAATAGTATTTATAATCAAAATTTCAGATATAATCTATATTTCGATAATTCACAATTCAAATCATTCCAGAATCAATTTCAAACTATCAACTGTAATCAATATAAACCAAATAACTCAAAATAAATCAAATGAAATCAATTCGAAATATTCTGGAAAACGAAAAAATTCGAAAACACGTATACACCGAACCTGAACTATAATCTATAATCCATATAATTCTACTAATTCAAAAACTCTATAATTCGACAATTCCGAAAATTTCTAGAAAACTAAAAATTCGAAAAATACGTGTATACCAAACCTGAACTCTTCCTCTTTCTCTTTTCCTTCTTCTCTTCCTCTTTTCTTCTTCTTCTTCTTCTTCTCTCCTTCTTTTTCTTTTTCTTCTTCTTCTTCTTCTTTCTCTCTTTTCTTTCTCTCTCATCTTCTCTCTTCTCTCTCGTTTTGGTTTCTATTCTGCTTCTGTGTGTTTGCTTTGTTTTTGGCTTCAATTTGGTTTATGAAGCCCCACCGCTTCATCACTCGGTGCTATTTTGTTTTTAAAATTTTTGAGTTATCGCGACCGCGTACCGCGAGCGGTGGTCTCGTCGCTCGGTCCCGTTGTTCACTGGTAAAAATTTGCCACTTTCACCTCAAGCAGTTACCGCGAGCGCTGGTTGCAATCCTGGTCGCGGTGGTCACTGGTCTAATTTCTCCATTTTCACCGCGAGCAGCTACCGCGATCCCTAGTCGCGATGCTTACTGTCCAAGTTTTCACCCTTTTCTTCGTGCATTGTTTTCGACTGGTCAAATTGGTTCATTAGGAAACCTCAAATCATAAATATCATATTCATATACTCAAGATTAATTCAATCATAATTTTCATATTTATTCGAAATTAGGAATGTTACACTGCCAGCAGTTGAAAAAAGATTATTCCACCAACCATGCAACTTGTTTCACACCTGACTCTTAATATTATCAAAAAAAGAACGGCGCGACCTACCTGTAACACTAGGCAACCCCAAATAATGCACATGGAAACGAACCAACTAAACCCCCAAAAGATTAGCTAGCAATAACCCCTGAGAAGGGATCACTTGCTTACTAACACAAAAAGCTGACTTCTCAAAATTAATATTTTGCCTCGACGCTGCAGAGTAAACGTCTAGAAGAGAGCAAATCGCTGCACAATCAGAAGCACTAGCATGGAAAAACAACAAGATGTCATCAATAAAAAATAAATGGGAAATTCTAGGACCAGACCGCCCACACCGCAGCCCGAAAAACCTACCACGCTCCTCCCCAACCGCCAAAAGACTAGAAAGACCTTTACTATAAAGAATAAAAAGGTAGAGGGATAACGGATCACCCTGACGAAGCCCGTGGCCAGATTGTAAATTTCCAATCACCTCCCCGTTAACAAGAGAGGAAAATGACACCGAAGTAATACACCGCATAATCAAAGCAACCTAGGCAACATAGAAACCCAAATGAACCATCATCCCCTCTACAAAACTCAACTCAACACAATCATAAGCTTTAGACATGTCAAGCTTGAGGGCCGCAAAGCCATCCGGACCTAACTTCTGTTTCTTCAAAATATGCATGCATTATAATTAAAAGACAACTATAATAAGCCATTTTTTAGTTAGAACATTTTAATTCTAAAAGTCATAGCTTACTATAATTAAAAGACAACTATATTATTTTATTTTAAATGTCAACGTAATTGACTTTTTTTTTTTTTTTACACATTCACTCATATCTCAAGTGGTTAATGCACTTCTCTTCCACCTCAATGGTGAGGGTTCAATTTCCACCATGCATATATACTAACATGTGTAGGTAGTTTTTTTTCCCCTTATTGTGTGAGCAGTTTCGGTTTTTAAATAAAATTAAAATTTAAAATGCCCTCAAAATAATATATAAAATTACTAAAATTTATTAAATAAAAAAGAAAAAAGAAAAAATTGTTAAAATCTCAACATTCTATCTCAACTATAAAATAATATATGAATAAATAACACTTAACGTACCTGAGGTTTGATAAATTACACTTGAAATTAAAGTTTGCATAAATTCACACTGACCTCCCCTCTCGTTAAGTTTGACTGTTAGAACTGAACCTTGACTTGTGCTAGATGCGTTAAATGATGACCATACCCCTAATAAACTTGAATGGGGATGATTTGACCTATTGCCAATAGAAAAGGACAAATATTAAAAACAGTAAAAATACTAAAATGTCCATAATTTAAAAAATAAATTAAAAAAAAAGCTTTAGATCTCCATCTTTTGAGATGGATGATGGAGATTAATTAACAAAAAATAAATTTTAAAATAGAAAAAAAAATTTAAATCTCAACCGTTCATATTTGAGATGGATGGTAAGAGAATTTTTTAAAAATAAAGAAAAAAAAGGAATAATAATCATAATAAAAAAAAAAGAGATGGCTTGGATCTCCATGGATGGATCTCAAGATCCATCCACAGAGATCACCACGGATGGATCATTTAAATTTTTTTTTCTTTTCCTAAAGATTTCCTCCTCCTCTTGCTTTTGCAACACCAACAACAAATTCTCATCATATTCACCACTCTCTCTCTCTCACTACTCACAACTCTCTCTCTACTATTATTCTCAGATCTAGTTTTGTCCCGGCAAAACTTCATTCTCTTCAATGGAGATTCAAAATTCACATTTTTCACACAAACACTTCTATCACTTTCAATCAGTTGCGCACTCTGCCGTTTAGTGCGACTTTCACAATCAGTTTATAAAATAATAACAAATCAGACTTAAACATTTACAATCATTTTGATAATAGAATACAGAAATCATAAACTAGTTAATTACAAAACATTTTACAAAACATATTTACAAATTCCCTGTATATGCATGCTTTCAGAATATATACACATAACAAAAGTATAGCTACCCAACTGTACAATCCTGTGACTCGGTCTGCAACTTGCTCCTCCTTCAATCTCTAGCCTCCTCTGGATTCCGGGTACCTACGCGTTAGAAACAAACTAACGCGCTAAGCATAAAGCTTAGTGGGTGTACTAAAACTCAATTAAATAAATTACAATATAATTATTCTTTAAAGAGACAATAAACTACACTATGAATTTCATTTCTAAATCAAGTTCCAAAACAATTAATATCAAAATCAAAGCATTTAAACAATTTTAATCACTTGAAATTCAACGTATGAATTCGATCCATTAAATCATTCAATTCAGTTTCAATTCAACTCATTTCTGGCCACTAGAATACTAAACATTCTAGGACTGGAATATGGGTTCACGTGATTGTCCGAGATTGCCCCGCAACAACAATCACTAATATCATCGCGATTGTCCGAGATTGCCCCGCAACAACAATCGCTAGTATCATTGTGATCGTCCGAGATTGCCCCGCAACAACGATCACTAAATCGGTGTGATTGTCCGAGATTGCCCCGCAACAACAATCACACAATAATAACGGCGCAGTACTGCTCAATAAAACCCAGCTGGTATACCAACCTCCTATATCCGTTTCTATGTCTAAGTATCCTAGGGCCGTTTCAGTAAATAATTTTCTTAAGCAATACTCAATAAATATACATTTCGCACAATATTTCTCAAGAATATCAACAATATTCATACAAAAATATAAATCATGTATTTTTAACAAAATCGACACAATCGGAATACGATCGAAACGCGATCTAGCATAAAATCAGTTCGAAATCAATAATAAGTACATCAATCATCAATTTTTTTCGTATAACGCAAACACTTTTCATACCAAAAATCGAAATCGAAAACTATGAACGAATTCGAAAACGAAAATAAAAACGAAGAACGAAGTCGAAAACTAAAATGAAAAAGTAAACGAAAGACAGCTCGAAACGATTTCGAAAACGAGAGTACACCTACCTCGAATCCGTATTTTTCGTTCGAAAATCGCGGTTCCACGATTTCGTTTTCCCTTCCCTTTCCTTTCTCCTTCTTCCTCTTCTTCCTCTTTTTCTTTGCTTTTCTTTCTTCCTCTTCTCTCTTCTTCTTCTTCTTTTTCTTCTCTCTTTTCTCTCTTTTTCTCTCTTTTTTTCTCGGTTCCTTCTCTCTCTGTTTTGGCTTCTCGCTTCTGCGAGAAGCTTCTATTTTTTTTATATTTTTTTCACCATCGCGACCGCCGTCGCGACCTGTGGTCGCGGCACCAGGTCGCGGCACTCACTGGAGTGCGCGCACCGCCTTCGTCGCGAGCGCGCCCTGGTCGCGCGACTGGTCGCGTTGCTCTCTGCCTGTTTTTAACAATTTCATCGCGAGCAGTCCGTCGCGACCTGTGGTCGCGGTGGCTGGTCGCGTTGCTCACTGCCAGGTTTTGCCATTTTCATCGCGAGCAAGCCATTGCGACCTGTGGTCGCGGTGACTGGTCGCGGTACTCACTGCCAGATTTTGCGTTTTTCACCGCGAGCGAGCTGTCGCGACCTGTGGTCGCGGTGACCAGGTCGCGATGCTCTCTGGTCCAGTTTTCCAATTTTTCATTTCTCATTCATTTCTCATACATTTAATTACATTTACACCCCCTCAAATAGTAAAATTTTATTTTCACATATATCATATATATCAAAAATTCGTCACCCGAAATCCGGGATGTTACAGAGCAGCAACCAGATTCAGTTGAATAAATATTAGGGAGGATAGAAAAAGACAGTAGGAAAATTCATTACTTTGTTTGGTTGGAGGGAATGTTAGAAAAAATTAGTATATAAATTTAACCAGTATAAGACTCAAAAGATTCACTTTCATCAAATACATTAACTACTCAAAATTAGATTTTCAAGATCAAGATATAATCATATATATAAAATGATAAGTAGGGATTTAAAAAAATATACTCGGTCGAAGCACGTTAGATAACGCTTTCCGTAAAGGAAATTCGTCCCTCTGCACAGGATGTTTGACGATTTCCTTCCAAGATACGACGACCACTAGACTTTTTTTCTATTGTGGAAAGATCGGCTCTCGAACCACTTTGTTCACTCTTTCAATTGATTGAGGTATCCAATGGTGTTCTAAGAGATTTTTGTATTTTATTTTCAGAGAGAAAGAAGAAATAAAAGAACGTTAAAAAACTTTTGTATTTTTCTCTGATAAATAAAGTATTCTCTGATAAGAAAGACATTAAACAATTGTGTCTCTTCAAGACACCTACTAATAAAATATTTAAAATTCAAATAATAATTAATTAAATATAAATATATTAATTTGAAGAAACTTTTTTATTAAATAGATAAATAAATATTTATAACAATCCCCCACTTTAATAAAAAAAATTTATAATAAAAACTTAAAACATTAGATATCTCAAACCAATCTTATATAATGTTTTCAGTAGAAGGTGTCTTACAGACTTGAACCTTTACTTAGTGATTATAAGCATTGTATACACAGGTTCGGGGTGAACTATGTCTTGAACCTGAACCCTTAATGTGCAACACCTGATTAAATTCACGCTGTAACATCCCAAATTTCGAGTAATTAATTTTAAATATGTGAAAATAAAGTTTGTGAATTGAGGGGTGTAAATGTAATTAAACGGTCGAAAACGATGCACGAAGAGAGAGTGAAAAACTGAGACAGTGAGCATCGCGACCTGGCCATCGCGACCACAGATCGCGATGAGCTGCTCGCGATGAAGAATGTTGATTCTTGGCAGTGAGCACCGCGACCACAGATCGCGATGAAAAAGTGAAAATCCTGGCAGTGAGCATCGCGACCACCAGCGCGACCAAAGCACCGCGAGGTGTGCTCGCGATGAAGGCGGTGGAGTTGCTTCAGAGAGCAACGCGACCAGGTCACCGTGACCACAGGTCGCGACGACCGAAATTTTATAAAAAAAAATAAGTCATCGCAGAAATCTCCAGAAAAAGAAAACAGAGAAAGCAGAGAGAAAAGAGACCGAGAAAGAAAAAAGAAAAGAGAGAGAAGAAGAAGAAGAAGAAGAAGAGAGAGAAGAAAAAGGCCGAAGAAGAAGAAGAGAAGAAAGGAGAAAAGAGAAAAGAAAGAAAAAGAAAAGGAAAAAGAAAAGAGAAAAAGGAAAGAGAAAGGGAAAAGAAAATCCAGAAGAAAAACTGTGCGAAAAACGAAAATCAGGTTGGTGTACACTTCTTTTCGAAAACCCTTTTGTGTTTTTGATTTGAATCTAAGTTTATTTGAATATTTGTTTACATGTATTTTTGATTTGAATATTCTGAATATTCTGATTTAAATCGATTTTTGATTTACAACGGGTATGTGAAAAGAAATTGTTTGAGAGTTATAATTTTTGATTTCGAAAGAAACGGACAGTTTTGATATGACATGTTATGAAATGTGTGGATTATGTATTTCGAATATTGTTTGAAAATGTGGATTCTTGATTTTTAATTTGAATTGTGAAATTTAATTGGAAAAAGAATATAACGAATGGATGACTGTTATATCTCGCGGGGCAAACCTGGTAAAATCCAGTTTAGGCGAATCCCGGAGATAGATATTGTACTGATGATATTGATGACTGTTGCATCTCGCGGGGCAAACCTGGTAAGGTCCAGTTTAAGCGAATCCCGGAGATAGCCATTTTACTGTAGCCATGACTGTTGCATCTCGCGGGGCAAACCTGGTAAGGTCCAGTTTAGGCGAATCCCGGAGATAGCCATTGCACTAATAGTGATGATTGTTGCATCTCGCGGGGCAAACCTGGCTGAGTCCAGTTTAGGCGAATCTCGGAGACAGCTAGTGCACTGTATCCCTGACTGTTATATCTCGCGGGGCAAACCTGGTATAATCCAGTTTAGGCGAATCCCGGAGATGGATATTGTACTGACATCCCTGACAGTTACATCTCGCAGGGCAAACCTGGCTTGGTCCAGTTTAGGCGAATTCCGGAGGTGAACGTTACACTGATGATACAGATATTGACATGTATGCTGAGTAAAATGTTTATATAAAGAAAATGTTACAGAATAAATAAAATGATTGTATGTTTTATTGAGTGAATTTAGATGCTTTTATTCAACTGTTTATATATGATTTCTTTCAGTAAGGAAGTTAAAGATTGAAATGTTTTTATTATGAAATGATTATTTATTTTGATACTTGAGTTAAGTGTATACCCACTAGGCATTATTGCTTAGCGCGTTGGATTAAATCACGCGCAGGTATCAGAGACATCGGGAGAAATAAAGGATAGAGAAGAAGGAACAGCAGATTGAAGGTCCAGAGTCACAGTTTCTTTTGAGTAGTTATAATTGAATTTGAAATTGTATATTGTATTTAGTTAAGCATGCATATACAGAAATTTGTAATTTGATATGTATAGATATGTTTTGTAATACGTGTTTTATGATTTATCTTTTGTTCAAATGTTTGTAAATACTATTTATATACGTTTTATTTGAAAAAATGATTGGAAGTCGCACTAATCAGCAGAGTGCGCAGTTATTTGAAATGTGGATATAGAAGTGTTGAAAGTACATTATTTTATATTTGTTTTATTGAAAACAGGTTTTTGGGAAATCCGAAAAATAGAGGACACTCTGCCGAAATGTTTTTAAAACTAATGGTTTGATGGACTCACTAGAAAGATATTTTAAATTAGTAATTGATACGATTTTCAATGGTTTGTAATATATATAAAGTGAATTTAGAAAGTTTTGAAAACCCGGTAGCGCTCCCTGGGTCGATCCAGTCGGGTCAGGGGGTGTTACACACGCATTGTACGAGCTACTACAAGTAAGTTCTGAACGAGTTTGCGTTTCCGGCCATGCTCAATATCCTATTTTCACGAGTACTCTAGGAATTAAGCCCTTATTCCATAGATAGCGGCCCTACTATCATACTCGTATAGATTAAATCTCCAAGGGTATACTGTAAGCAATACCCCGACAAGTAGTCCTCGAATTCATTAAGAGAATATAATTCTTCCTAATACAAACAGCCTATAAGCACAAAACCATAGGGAGGAATTTAATGTAATTAAAATTAGTGCTCATATAAGTTACTCAATCAGCTCGTTTCCACATTGAACCTACTTTTCGGGATCTCCAATCAGATAGGTTGGGTAGCCACTGATGGTAACTAGTTTTTAATGGGCTTCAATCCCACCCCCTCGATGTTTCTTCAATTTGTTTTCTAACTAGTCCTTTAGTAAATGTATCAGCAAAATTCTTTACTGATCTCACAAAATCCAGTGATATCACTCTATGAGTAAGTAAATGTCTAATGGAATTATGTCTCAGACGAATATGTCGTCTCTTCTCATTATACATGGCATTCTTAACCAATGCAATGGTTGATTGGTTGTCACAATGCATAGATACATGTGGAATAGGTTTTTCGCTCAAAGGAATATTTGCTAATATATTTCTTATCCACTCTGCTTTAGCTCCAGCCAAGTATAAAGCAATTAACTCTGCTTTCATAATGGACCGAGATAATAAAGTCTGTTTCGCTGACTTCCAAAATACAATTGCACCTCCTAAAATAAAGATATAACCACTTGTGGCCTTTGTCTTATCAGACTCGGATATCCAGTTAGCATCACTGAAACCTTCTAATACAGCTGGATTATAAGAGTAATGAAGCCCTAAGTTCATAGTACCTTTCAAGTACTTGAGAACTCTTTCTAATGCATTCCAATAATATGTATCTGGGCAACTAGTAAACCTGCTCAATTTGCTTATGACAAATGCAATATCAAGCCTGGAGCAATTTGTCAAATACATCAAACTACCTATAATTTGTAAGTATTTCAATTAAGAGACAGCCACTCCATTATTTTTCACCAGTTTTTTACTTTGAAATGGAGTGTACAGGTTTACTGTAGAATTTCTCAAATTTCTTGAGAATTTTCTCAACATAATGAAACTGAGAAAGAGAATATTCATTTAGAGTTTTTTTCTAGTTTGAGACCCAAAACAACATTAGCTTTACCAAAATTAATCATTTTAAAGTGACTAGATAAAAATATTTTAGTACTTAAAATGACATCGAAATAATTGCTGAATAATAAAATATCATCTACATAAAGACAAAAAATGATAATTTTACCATTCTTAACTTTACTATTAACACATTTATCAGAATCGTTAATGGTAAAACCATCAAATAGCAAAACATTATCAAACTTCTCATGCCATTGTTTTGGAGCTTGGTTAAGTCCATAGAGAGATTAAACCAATTTACAGACCTTATGTTCTTGACCAGGAATTACAAATCCCTCTGGTTGATCCATGCAGGGACGTAGCCAGGATTTAAAGGCATGGTGAGCTAATGTAAATTTAATTGGAGACACTTAAGACAAATACATACGAGTTTCATATTGTGATGTACTACTATAAAAAAGATAGCATGAAAAACAATATGCACGGTCATGTTCTATAGAGTACTCAAGCCATGAAAATTTTGTGAACCAAGAACGTTGAAACCGACGATTTTGATTCCCACTTTCCGACAATAGATAGTCGAAAATAGGTTGACACGGTCCCATATAAATATAAGCTCTTCGAACCTCATCTTTCTTATTAATGGGATATTGTCATATTGGAATACGCTTTCCGAGATCACGTTCAAAATAAGGAGTATCAATGTGAGATGGAGTATCGTCGTTATCAAATTTAGACCTTTTAGTCTTGGAAGGAGACTTTGGACTTGAAGTATGCATATCACTTAGAACATTTGACTTACTTGATGATTGACCATCATTTTTTTTTATTGAAATAATGAAAGATATTTTTTTCTTTTCATTACGACCTATAAAAATAATTAAATATATTTTAAAAAATCCAAAACAAGAATCACATTACAAATAAATATATACTAAAACTACAAAATTTCTAATGGAATAAGAAAATATTATTTAGCATAAAAATATCTAATTTTCTAAAATTATGTTCATAAAAAACTACTAACCTTAAAACAAACTATTAAACCATAAAAGATGTTCATATTAAGAAGAAATATTTAATTAATATTAATTTAAATAAACAACTAACTAATCTCACAAAATTAAATACTAATAAAGTTAAGTTAATAACTAATAAAATTAGAAAAAGCAACAAACAATTAATTAGTATAAAAAAATTCTATGTCATAAAATTATATTCATGTACAACACAATAGTAAAAATAAATAAACAAACAACAATTACAATCAAACAATAATAAATAAATGACTAAATAAAATGAAGTATATAAAAAATAAATAAATAATGGAATATATAAATAATTAAAATAAAAGAACTAATAAATAATAAAAAAGTACTTACAAATAGAGATAAAAGAGTGATGGTCCTAGAAACACAAGTGGACAAAGAAAATAAAGTTGATTTGTGAGTTGTGAAGAGAAGAAAAAAAAATAGCTATTGACTGCTGAGTACTGTTACTGTATCTTCTGATGTAAGGTAGAGAGGGTGTGATTTGTGATATGAGAAGAATAGATATGTAGGTTAAATTAGGGTAAGCTTAAGGTTAAAATACTATTGGGCCTTTAGTAACTGTAATATTTCTCATATTTTTTTATTTTCACAAATTGGGCTTTACATATTTTTTTCTTTTCATTTTTATGAGGCCCAAATTGTATTACATTGTCATTTTTTTTTTCATTTTCACAGGGTGGGCTTAAGCCCACCCTAGCCCTTATTGGGCTCCGTCCCTGGATCCATGTATATCTCCTCTTCAAGATCGTTATTTAAAAAGGCGGTCTTGACATCTATTTGATGGATCTCGAAATTATAGATAGCAACTATTGCTATAAGTACACAGATAGCTGCAATTCTAGTGATAGAAGAATAAGTATCAAAGAAGTCGATTCTTTCTCGTTGTTTGTACCCCTTAGCCACCAATCGAGCTTTAAATTTGTCAATATAACCATCTGGTCTAAGTTTTTTCTTAAAAATCCATTTACATCCTAAAGTTTTAATGCTATGAGGTAAATCAATTAACACTCAAGTGTTGTTGAATCTAATTGATTCCATCTCACTATTAATAGCCTCTTCCCAAAAAGGAGCATCAACTGAGGTCATAACAGCTTGAAAAGTTAATGGATCTTCTTCAACCAAATAAATAAAAAAATAATTACTGTAGTAGCCAAAATATGTCAGACCCAAAATATAAGCGAGGATCCAGCCCAGAGGTCCAAAGTATATCTCAAAGACCAGGCCCAGAGCCAAAAGTGGAAAGGCATCTATGTAGTACGACACAGGTTCAGTATAAAATCTCCATGTAGTGAGACATACACTCGATGTGAGACATCCATATAGTACGATATACGCTCGACATGAGACGTCCATGTAGTGCGACATACGCTCGATGTGAGACATCCATGTAGTACGACATGCGTTCAACATGAGACATCCATGTAGTACGACATACGCTCGACATGAGACGTCCATGTAATGCGACATACGCTCGATGTGAGACATCCATGTAGTACGACATACGCTCAACATGAGACGTCCATGTAGTACGACATACGCTCGATGTGAGACCTCTATGTAGTATGACATGCACTCCATATCCCACACATTTAAGTAGTATCAAGTGAGATAACTCAGTATTCACGCTTGGAAGAACTCCTATGTAGCACGACAAACTCATCTCACGTCGACATCCAATCAGCACATCATACGACACGCAATCATGATTGTTCAAATTGACAAACCTACATGTCGCACGACATAGAGTCTCTTTTGTTCCGAGGGAGACCAAATCATGATCTACTTTAAAGCAGGTCCTACAAAACTATAATGACACTCTATAACGGCCAGATCAAAAGAAGCATCCACATGCTTTCTTGGTGGAAGACAGCAAGGAGGGGTAATGATGAAGTCCCTCAAAAGGCAGAAGCATCATTCCCCTATAAAAATGAAGGATAATCTTTCATTTTAGGGGGACGGAGAAACTGAGATTCGATAGCTACCAATACTAAAACCACACCCTCCGGCCATTGTTCATATTCTCCGATCACCCTTCGACCTTACATCTCCTCCGATCAAGGAGACCTTGATCACCAAGATAACATGAAGTATCATTCATTCATCTCCATTTACGAGCATTACACATTTATTAGCACTCACTAACTTAACCATCGGAGTGACTTTGGCCGGCACCACCCCGGTGTCCCAAATGTCCTGCGGGTCACGTGCGTTCTATCTTTGCAGGTTGTAGTGCCCCGTGTCCCCGAGCGATTTTTGAGGACTACAATTACCAAAATTCTTCTCAACTCTAGTTCTTGTGCTTCTTCGAGGTTCAATCGATTCTATATTCACTAGCACAATGTTGCTTGAAGAAGGAATTTTAGTTAGATCACTTAAAGATCCATTTGGTCGATTAATGAGAGGAAAAAAGTCTTCAAAGAAAGTCGCATCCTTAGACTTCATAATAGTGTTCTCTACAATATCACTTACTCGAGACTTCACAATCAGAAATCTATAAGCAGCACTATTATGTGCATAATCTAGAAAAACACAATTAACAGATTGGGGTTCTAATTTTTGTTTTTTGTTCAATAGTACCCCCACTACAGCTAAACAACCCCATACTTTGAAATGTTTGAAGCTCGGCTTTCTTCTTTTCCATAGCTCATAGGGAGTCTTGTCACTTTATTTGAATAAAATTCGATTAAGAATGTGACATGTTGATAACAGCACCTCCCCCCACAAGTTATGAGGTACTCCTGAACTGCACAACATGGAATTCACCATGTCCTTAAATGTCTTATTTTTCCTTTTTGCTACTCCATTTGAATGAAGAGAGAAAGGTGTAGTGACTTCATGAATAATGCCATGTTATTCATAAAATTGAAATATATTTGTAGCAATATATTCACCCCCACGGTTTGATATAAGAATTTTAATTCTTTTTTCTTATTGATTTTCATCCTCAGTCTTATAGACAGTAAACCTATCCAAAGCTTCATCCTTGATTTTTGCTAGATACACATAATAATATTTTGAGAAGTCATCAATAAATGAGATAAAATATCTTTTTTTCCTCGGGTAAGTATATTATTAAATTCGCACAAGTCATTATGAATTAATTTTAATAAAACATAATCACATTCAATTGAATGGAAAGGTTTCCTAGGTTGTTTAGCACTTACACAAATTTGACATTTAGAATTAACATTTAGATTAGATGAAGGTATAAGAGTAACATTCATCATAAGTTTTATAGCACCAACATTCACATGTCCTAGTCTAGCATGCCAAATATTAGATGATTCAACATTTAAAGCAATAACAGAATTAGCATCTTTAATCAACAATGATACATTTAAAACAGATAGTTTAAATAATCCATTACAAGTGTATCCCAATCCAACAAAAGAACCAAATTTAGATAATACAACTTTATTTAATTCAAATACAATTTTGTATCTGTCTTGGACTAGACGGTATCCACTAATTAAATTCTTCCGAAACTTTGGTACATGTAACACGCCAAGTAGAGAAAGGACCTTGCTCGAAGTCAATTTCAAGTCCACTCGTCCTTGCCCACACACTGGTGCAACAAAGGTATCTCCTTTAGCTACTCTGCCATCAGATTCCTAATAAGTCAGAAATACATAGCGATTAGCACAAACATGTACATTAGCACCAGAATCTATCCACCACTCATCTGATTGATATATCATATTCACTTCAGGAAAGTAAGATGCATACCCTCCTCCTGGAATAGTGGAATCTCCGCCTATCGTTATATTGACTTGTCTCTCAATGTTTGATTTCCCCTTGTTTCATTTTCTTTAGTAGCATTCTCTTGCATAATGTTGAAATTTATGGCACACATAGCTCTCAACTTTACTCTTATCCTTCTTAATTTTTTGGTTAGGTTTGAGATTGTTTGATTTTTTCTGAAAATTTTTATTTTTGAACTTTGGCTTTTGTCTTACCACGACATTAGCCTTAGCCTGAAAATAAGAGGATGATGGTTCTGAAATAAGGTCTCTCTCATGAGTTTTTTGTTCTATTTGGAGTTGTAGTCCTCAAAAATCGCTCGGGGACACGGAGCACTACAACTTGCAAAGATAGAACGCACGTGACCTGCAGTTAGCGAGGTTGTACCGGCCAAAGTCACTCCGACGGTCAAGTTAGCGAGTGCTAATAAATGTGTAATGCTCGTAAATGGAGATGAGTGAATGATACTTCCTATTATCTTGGTGATCAAGGTCTCCTTGATCGAAGGAGATGTAAGGTCGGAGGGTGATCGGAGAAGATGAACAATGGCCGGAGGGTGTGGTTTTAGTATTGGTAGCTCTCGGATCTCAGTTTCTCTGTCCCCGTAAAATGAAAGATTATCCTTCATTTTTATAGGGGAATGATGCTTCTGCCTTTTGAGGGACTTCATCATTACCCCTCCTTGCTGTCTTCCACCAAGAAAGCATGTGGATGTTTCTTTTGATCTGGCCATTATAGAGTGTCATTATGGTTTTGTAGGACCTGCTTTAAAGTAGATCATGATTTGGTCTCCCTCGGAACAAAAGGGACTCTATATCGTGCGACATGTAGGTTTATCAATTTGGACAATCATGATTGTGTGTCGTATGATGTGCTGATTGGATGTCGACATGAGATGAGTATGTCATGCTACATAGGAGTTCTTCCAAACGTGAATACTGAGTTATCTCACTTGATGCTACTTTAGATGTGTGGGATATGAAGTGCATGTCGTACTACATAGAGGTCTCACATCGAGCGTATGTCGTACTACATGGACGTCTCATGTTGAGCGTATGTCGTGCTACATGGATGTCTCACATCGAGCGTATGTCGCACTACATGGACGTCTCATGTTGAGCGTATGTTGTACTACATGGACATCTCACATCGAGTGTATGTCTCACTACATGGAGATTTTATACTGAACCTGTGTCGTACTACATAGATGCCTTTCCACTTTTGGCACTAGGCCTGGTCTTTGAGATATACTTTGGGCCTCTGGGCTGGATCCTCGCTTATATTTTGGGCCTGACATATTTTGGCTACTACAGTTTGCCCCAAAACGCCTTAGATTAAAAAAGTCAAGGGGTTTGTATCGTTCGACATGTAGGCGAGGATCTGTGTTATAGATTTTAATGGTGGTTCCTTAATGTCGTACGACTGTCACCTGTGAAGGATAACTTCTAGGATTGTATGAGAAGTTCACAATCACTGGTGTTTACCACCGTCGTACGATAATGTCATAGTAAAGGCGGTGTGATTGGTCTTCCAATGACTCCTCGACAGTTGTGTCAAAGTAATTACGTTTTTATGGGAAACGCGCACGCCTGGTTTAATAATGACGATTATAGGGGTGCGTGTCCAATAAGAAGCTGACACGTCAGCTCTGCTTTCCTTTTATTGCCGCCCTTTCCCTTTCCCTTTCTCTTTCATTTTCAATTTTTTGGCTTTCTCTCTCATTTTCTTTCTCTCTTTAGAAACCAGTCGCTTGCGCAAGTATTTCCCGACGTTTTTTGCTCGTTTTCTGCCCTTCTTGCGTCTATTCCGGTGAGGCAGTGGTCGTCTTTGCTCTATTGGTAAGTTTTTCTTGTTCTCGCAATATTTGACTTCTCATATTTGCATTCTTTATTTTCTAGGTATTTTAAGTGTTCTTCGAATAGCTTTCAAGAAGAATTTGAAAAATATTGTTTTAGATCTAAAAACACAACTTAGGTTTATATACAAACTGTTTGTAGCGTCTGGGTCGCACGACAGTAGCCAAGACATATAGGTCGCACGACCTTCTATAGCTATAAGCTTAACAGTCTTGGGAACAGGTATTAGGTCGTGCAAGATCTTTGGTTTAGGTTATAACTACTAACCATGGCTACTGTCGTTCGACTTGTAGGTTTGGATGTCGAGTCGAGGTGATGAGAGTCCTCCCAGTACCTTTGGGCGAGGATACGAGGATACTATAGATCTGTCGTACGACTCATAGGGAGGGTCGGAGGCAACAAGTGCTGACGTGACAGTGGCGTCTTCGTCGTACGACACTGTGACTGTTTCTAGTCTCGCGGGTACGTCGCGCGTGATGGAAGACATTCCTATGGGGATTCACCTCGTCGAGCTACCAGGCGACGCGGCTGGCCCTTGTCCCATGGGACCTAGTAGGCCGCTGGGCTTGGTTTTGAGCAATCCAGCCAGTGTGCTGAAGGAGGACGACATCATGCGTATAAGATTTAGTTATGGCATACCTGATGGTATCACACTGAGTGTGCCGTACAAGGAGGAAAGGCCATACTGGGATATCCCAGGATGGACCTGTTTCTACGAACTCCCGTTTCAGCGGGTTGGTTTCAGGCTACCAGTAGTCGGACTACTGAGGAAGGTACTCGATCATTTCGAGCTTGCCCCAGGGCAAATGATGCCCAACAGTTGGAGGATCTTGCTGGGGCTAGAGTTGTTGTGTACAAGGGAAGGCATAGTTTTTGAGTTGTCTGACCTATTCTACACATACTCAGTGAGGGAGCACGACGCAGAGAAGGGTCGCTACAATCTGAACCTTCGACCCAACATAACATACCTTATCAAGGAGCTGACGACAAACGACAGGTCGTGGAAGGATAGGTATTTCTTCGCGAGGAGTTTGCTTGTCGAGTGGCCCTAGGGGATACGGTCGTTCGTATGACCTGGTCCAAGGCTGGTGGGTTATTGATTTCGTTGTGTCATTCGACGTTATATGTATTTATAGTTTACTAACTTATGTTTTCTTGTATTGCAGTAAACACAGGAGCCCTCAAGCTATTGTTGGTTTGACGCGTGTGACTCGTACAGTGAAGATACTGTCGTACGACGTCAAGAAGAGAAGTTGGAGGAATATTCTGACTGAAGAAAACCTGCGGCCCAGTCATCTCTGGAAATTCTCAGTTATCAACGAGCCAGGTACTCCCTACCTTGTATTCAAAAACTTAGTGGAGTTTGTCAGGGTTAGACATTGTGTCGAGCGACTCTACGGCACAAGGTTTCTGACTCCAATCTTATATGTCGAGCGACGCTTTGCAGTTGACATCATGGCTGGGGAAATTGCTGCTCCTGGTGCTGATGATGCTATGAGGAGGCTTAGGGAGAAAAGGAAGGGGAAGAAGAAGGCTTAGTCGAGTGACCAAGTTGAGTCTACTCCTCTACCACCTCTCCCATCTAGCCGAGGCAAGGCTATCCTCGACATCAGTTCTACTGGGAAGAAACGAAGGAGGGATGATGTAGCGGCTAGTGGCGACGCGTCGGTTGACCTCGTCTTCCCTTAGGATGCTTCAGCGTACTCCGATATCGGGTCAGTCTTACCTCAGGTCGAGCGACTGCTTTTGCCTGAGGACAAGAGTCGCTTGAAGGAGATGGGCCTCTATCAAGCAGCTGACTGGGGCCTTGGCCATCTTTTCCAGGTAAAGTCGTGTGACTATTCACTTCTGTTTTTATTTACTCTGAATTTTTCTAAGTGTTTGATTTTGACCTTTGCAGGCTCTTCAATCTCATGTCCATTTGAAGGAGGAGCTTGGCTTGGCCCTCAAGAAGGTGAAGGAGCTAAAGTTGAGTAATCAAAGTCTCAAGCTGGACAATGATAAGTTAAAAGCTTCAAACTTGGAGGTCAAGAAGACAGCTCTTGAAGCATCTAGTCGTGCAGTTGAGGCGACTCTTGAACTGAACAAGCAGAAGTCGAGCGTCGACTTACTTGAGGCCAAGCTGAAGGCTAAGGAGGCGGACTACGACTCTCTGTACTACAAAGCGGAGAACAATGTCCTCAATGCGGTTATTAAGACCCGTGCAGACTTAATGAGGGAGTACAGGGACGGTCGTGTGACCGGGTGGAAGGTCGATAGCTGGATGGCCGACCATGAGGAGCTGTCGCGCTCTGATGATGAAGAAGAAGTTAATTAGCACGCTAACGCAAAAGATGTGGACAATAAGGCTGGTGGTGAAGAGTCTGTACTTCCTCTTCCAGAAGGCTCGACTGTCGTGGCTCTGGCTGCTCAGCCTACTGGAGAGCTTGATGACCTTACCCCATAAGGGGTTGTAATTTTGTAACTTATGAATTTTCAGTTTTTGTGCCTATGGAGGCTTTTTATATTTTGTCGAACAATATTCATTTTCTTAATATATAATGCTTTTCAATTTTTCTTATAGTCGTATGACATATTTTACAGAATGGGTGTTTTAAATTGAGGTTTACCTTGAATGTAAGTCGTTCCTCATGGAATTGCATGAAGGTCGCGCGACCACTCTTTTTCATGTAGGGGGGCGTATGTCGATTGTTAGCGACCTTTAGTTCAGGTCGTGGTCCATGACCTTGAATGTTGGTCGTGCGACCGTAGATTGTGTTTGCGACCTTGAGTGCAGGTGGTGGTCCATGACCTTGAATGCACGTCGTGCGACCGTAGATTGTGTTTATGACCTTGAGTACAGGTCGTGGTCATTGACCTTGAATGCGGGTCGTGCGACCACTGGAGATGGTGACCTTGAATGCGGGTCGTGGTCCTTGACCTTGAATGCGGGTCGTGTGACCACTGGAGATGGCGACCTTGAATGCGGGTCGTGGTCCTTGACCTTAAATGCTGGTCATGCGACCGTAGATTATGTTTGCTACCTTGAGTACAGGTCGTGGTCCTTGACCTTGAATATGGGTTTTGTGACCATTGGAGATGGTGAACTTTAAATGCAAGTCGCGTTATTGACCTTGCTTTTTGTGATATTGAATTGCCCTAGTTGGAGTGTGTAACTTGATAGTTTCATGCTTCAACTTTTATTAATTATGTCGTGCGACGCAATATCTTGAAAACAGGTTGTGTGGCATGAAAAAAAGATACTTTCAGTGCGGGTTTGTCCAGCAATGCTGGCCTGTGTAAAAAAGGTTAGGGTTGGCCGTTGGTTTTACCAACGGCCTTCCGAAGCCTAAGTGAGTTCCATGCCGTAGGGTGATAGAATTGAAAAATATAAAGTTCAGACTTTAGAAATGATACTGTTTTAGATAGCATGCGTTCCAGCTGTTGCCGATCCCCATGCCATCTGTACATCGTAGTTTGTAGGCTCCATGTCCAACTACTTTGGTGATTTGGTTAGTCCCTCCCACGTAGAACCGAGTTTACCTGCTCCTTTTACTTTTGTATTTTGGAAGACACGACGAATGACCCAATCTCCAATATTGAATGCTTTGAGACGAATGTTTCTGTTATAGTGTCGGGCAACTCTTTGTTGGTATACGGCCAATCTGATTGCGACCTTGTCGCGACGCTCGTCGATAGTGTCGAGTTCGTTTAGCAACTCTTTGTTGTTTATTTCTTCGGTTGCGTGTCGTATTCTGTAAGAAGGGTAATCAACCTCCGTAGCTATTACGGCCTCCGAGCTGTAAGTTAGGGAGAATGGCGTCTCTCCTGTTGACTTTCTGACCGTCGTACGGTAAGACCACAGCACACCTTGTAGCTCGTCGGCCCATTTCCCTTTGTATTAGTCGAGTCGCTTCTTGAGGGTGGACATGATTGTTTTGTTGGTGGATTCTGCTTGTCCGTTAGCTTGAAGATATCTTTGGCTCGAATAGCTTAGTTTTATATTCCACTTGTCGCAAAAGTCTTGGAAGTCGTATGATATGAATTATGAGCCATTATCAGTGACTATCTCTTTTGGAACTCCGTAGCAGCATATGACATTTTTCCAAATGAAGCTTTTTACTTCGAAGTCTTTGATTCTTGTAACACCCCCTGACCCGACCCGGCTGGATCGACCTAGGAAGTGCTACCGGGTTTTCAAAACTTTCTTATTTCTGTTTATAAACTGAAAACTATATAGTTTGTAATTTTAAAATCTTTTCGAGTGAGCCCATCAAAAATTATTTTCAAAAATTTCGGCAGAGTTTCCTTTGTTTTTCTGATTTTCCAAAACCTGTTTTCAAATAAAACTCAAATCACAAACAATTCACAAAAACACTTCAAATCTCAATCCATTAAAATGCGCACTCTGCCGTTTAGTGCGACTTTCAAACAGTTTATAAAACAATTGCTGAAACTAAGTAAACAGACAGTATTTCAAAACTTTCTGGAATTCAGTTCCATATCATTTCTTTGTTTTCCATAACATTTTCTAATCATAAATTCTCAATTTGGCCCATGATACACATAGTAGGGTGTACAGGACTGAATTACGGGTTTTACAGTCGGGTTTCCCATCTCTCATATGAAATGGTATCCCTATATAAACAGTCGGTTTCCCATTTCACGAGGAAATGGTATCCGTAATCAATAATCAGAGACATTATACATCACGGTGCAGTACTGCCATATATTCACCCAATTGACATGTCAATCTCCTATATCCAAATATCCCTATACATATATCAGGGCCGTTCAAAATATCGAAATCAACGAATATCGATTTCAGTCAAAATCCATAAAATAAAAATTATAAACCAGGTTTTGAAATGAATATCCATAAGAGCAAAATATTATCCAACAATATGCAAAAACATAAACAAATCTATACGAATATATATATAAAATATAATATAAACAAATCCATACGAATATATCTGAAATCCATAACAATCAAAACATTTATCAAAACTAAGTTTCAGAAACGTGTGTACACCAACCTGGATACCATTTTTCTCTCGACTAACGCGGTTCTAGGTTTCTTTTCCTTTCCCTTTCTCTCCCTCCTACACTTTCCTTTTCTCTTTCCTTCCTCTTCTCTTCTTCTTCTTCTTCCTTCTTCTTTCTCTTCTTTCTTTCTTCTTCTTTCTCTTCTTTCTTTCTTCTTCTTTCTCGGTCTCTGTCTCTCTCTTTTTCTCTGTTTTGTTTTCTGTGGCTTCTGCGAGAAGCCAAAATTTTTTTTTATATTTTTCGATCGTCGCGACCTGTGGTCGCGCCACCAGGTCGCGGTACTCACTGGAGTATTTCCACCGCCTTCATCGTAAGCACACCTCGCGGTACCATGGTCGCGTTGCTCACTGCCAGAATTTGACATTTTCATCGCAATCTGTGGTCACGGTGACTGGTCGCGATGCTCACAGCCAAGAATCACCATTTTTCATCGCGAACGGCCATCGCGAGCTGTGGTCGCGATGACCAAGTCGCGATACTCACTGCCTCAGTTTTCAATTTTCATGCATCATTTTCGACCGTTCAATTTAATTACATTTAATTACATTTTGCACCCCTCATATCATAAATTTTATATCCACATATTTAAAATTAATTATTCGAAATCCGGGATGTTACAATTCTCACATATGACTCAGCTTCGACCCATTTTGTGAAGTAATCTGTTACGGCTAGCATGTAGACCTTACCTCCGGTAGCGACTGGTATTTTCCCTACTATGTCCATTCCCCACTTCATGAAATGCCATGGTACTAAGATAGGGTGAAGTCGCTCTGGGTGTTGATGCGAGATGTAAGCGAAGCACTGACATGGGTCACATCTCTTGACAAGGTCGTGCGACTCGGATCTCATTGTGGGCCAGTAGTATCCAGCTGTGATTGCTCTGTTAGTTAGGCTTCTCCCTGCCGAGTGGTTCCCACATTGCCCCTCGTGCAAGTCCTTGAGTACCCACTAAGCTTCGATTGGGTCGATGCATTTGAGGTAAGGCCTGTAGTCCTCAAAAAATCGCTCAGGGACACGGGGCACTACAACCTGCAAAGAGAGAACACACGTGACCCGCAGGACGTTTGGGACACCGGGGTGGTTCCGGCCAAAGTCACTCCGACGGTCAAGTTAGCGAGTGCTAGTAAAAGTGTAATATTTATAAATGGAGATGAGTAAGGAATACTTCCTGCTATCTTCACAGTTGGGGTTTTTCTGATCAAAGGGGGGTGTAAGGTCGGAGGGTGATCGGAGAAGTTCGACAATGGCCGTAGGGTGTGGCTTTTTCTTAGTAATCTTCTTATCTTAGTTTTTCGGCCGTCCTTTTTTTATGAGGGATTATCTTCCTCTTTATAGGAGACTGATGCTTCTTCTTTTTGAGGGATCTCATCATTCTCTCTTCTCTGTCTTCCACCAAGAAAGCATCTGGGTGCTTCTTTTCATTGGGCTGCCATCAAGTGTCATTATGACTTTGTAGGACCTGTTTCAAAGTAGATCACAATCTGGTCTCCCTCGGAGCGACGGAGATGCTATGTCGTACGACATGTAGGTTTCTTGTCAATCTGGACCATGATTGGGTGATGTAGCATGGTCGTACTACATAAGTGCTTCATGTCGTGCGACATAGTCTTCGGACTAGTACGTCATCGTACTACATGAGTGCTTCATGTCGTGCGACAAGATCTTCGAACTAGTACGTCGTCGTACTACATGAGTGCTTCATGTCGTGCGACAAGATCTTCGAACTAGTACGTCTATATGATGGTGCTTCATGTCGTGCGACTTGATCTTCATGCTGAGCCACCGTCGTACTACATGAGAGTGTAGTCCCACTTTTTGTAACGCCCCAAATTTTCCGTAATTATGAAAAGTATATTATTTTTATGGTGCATTTGGATGATAATGAGTGCAATTGAATATTGGTGAAATCAATTTGGTAATTGGATAAGTATGGAATATTTTTGGAATAGTTATTGAGATGGAATGTGATTATGAATAAATTTGTGCAATTGGAGAATTTTAAGAAGTTCAAGGGAGCAAATGGTAATTAAGAAGATATTTGTATATGTATGTGAGTATGTGTGTGAGTGTTTACACATAAGGAAACTTTATTAAAAAAAAAAAAAAAAAAAAGAAATATTTGATTGGCAGTATTAATCTCACATTTGTGAGAAATGAAAACAAGAGAGACAGAGGGCGAGACAGAGAGAAGAAGAGAGATCGCGTGAGAGGAGAGAGAAAGAAGAGAGAGAAAGGAAAGGAAGAAGAAGGAGAAGGAAAGTGATATAGGTCCAGAAGAGTTTTGTGTTCAGAATAGTCTTTTAGGTTTGGTGGTATTTTTTTCGTATTTTTTAGATTTTTCAGAAATTTTCGGAATTGTTATATTATATTGATTTTAATTTATTTGGGATATATGGCTTATGATCTGTTGTTTGAAATTGATTTTGGGATAATTTGGTATATATATTGTTTATAATAAATTAATTTTGAATATATATATTGTTAGATATATATATATATATATATATTTATTGTGGTAATAAAAGTAATTATATATTAGTAATAATTTTGATTATATATATATTGTTATATATATATATTAATTGTAATGATTTTGATAATATATATATATTGTTATATATATATTTGTAATGATTTTGATTATTTTGATTATATATATATATATATATATTATGACAATAAATATATATATATTTGGATTATATGTATTTGAAATATTCTGGATCCGTAATATGGTTTACGAAAAAAAAAATATTACGAATTGATTTTCGATATTACGGATAATATTATTAAAATATATATGATTTTGCGATTTGTTTCGAAAAGTGATTCGGGGCATTTGGATTTACTATGGATTTATGATATATAATTGCACGTGATTTTAAATGTGATTTGAAGTGATTTCTGAAGTCAGAAATATTTTTGGAAATGAGTTTGTAATTTGTTTGAATATGTATTTTGATGCGATTCGAATTCCGAAAATGTGTATACTGATTTGGATATAATTTCAGTATGTAAATTGATGATTCTGTTCTGAACAATTATATGATTTTTCGAAAAATGATTTGGCTCTGATATATGTAGACATAGATATGGATATAGGAGATTGACATGTCAATTGGGTTCTCTGAGTAGTACTACGCCTATATGTTGATAGAGGTACCACCCCTTGCGGGTTGGGAAATTTGATCTGGGATACGCAGCGGGTCCTCCGTTGGTATCCAACTCTGTTCTGTTATATCTGGGATATGCAGCGGGTCCTCCGTTGGTATCCATCTCTGATCTGTATAGCCTGTAATCCAGTCCGAAAAATATGTTTAGTATATCAGGAGCCTGCAATGGAATTAAAAATGTGATATGATCTGTATATGATTTGAGATGAGAAATTATTGGATTTGGTATTATTATGTTTTCATAAGATATTTATTCTGATTTTCGATGGATTTATTGATATTTGCTTCAATATGATATGTGTTTCAGTTTTCCGATGGATTTGTATATTCGAAATGTTATTTGATTTGAAACGTATTTTATATTGGGAAGTGATTTACGAATATTTGACTTGACTTGTTGTTAATGTGAATATATGCTTTGATTTGTATTTGATTTGAATTGAGCCCTAAATTGATTATTTATTTGCCAGTATATTTTTGATGATGATTTAAATGATATTACAGTGTCAGTGGAAATATAGTTTTCTGTACACCCACTAAGCTATATGCTTAGCGTGTTGAGTTTTCTCACACGCAGGTAAAAGAATGGTTGAAGGGGACAAGGATCAGAAAGAGTAGAATCTACTGAGATAGTAATCAGAGTCACATCACTCCTGCATTTTTGGTAGCCCACTACACATTTGATGTTTTATATGTATTATATCGGCATGCATGGACAATAATGTTTTTGTAAATATTTGAAATGGTATTTAGTTTTTATGTATGTTTTGTAATATTTGGGCCCATGGATTTTAATGTTTTTAAAGTTGAATATGTAATAGTATTTTGATATAATTTGTTTTGGTAAGTCGCACTGGATATGGAAGGATGCGCAATTTGATTAAAGATTATAGAAGTGTGGATTTTATGAGTTGTGAAAACAGGTTTTGGAAAGTCAGAAAAACAGAGGAAACTCTGGCAAAATTTTCAGAAAATCTTTTTGGACCATAATTTAAATATTTATTTGGATCATTACTTAAAAGTTTTGTTTTGAAATTTGTTTTCCGTATCCGGTAGCGCTCCCCGATTCGGTCCAAGCGGATTCGGGTCGGGGGGTGTTACACTTTTAGCTATGGGCTTTGTCTTTGGGCCATACTTTGGGCCAGACATATTTTGGCTACTACAGGGCCCGGAGTAGGACCGCTTGTAAAGTTCAGCTTCTATTATGGAAAATCTAGCAGCCTTGATCTTGATTCTTCGTGCTTCTACCTTGTCAAACGGGAGGGTGCCGTTCATCAGGTAGTCGTAGATCGGGGTGATCCAAGTTGGCTCGTCTGAAATTGGTTCGACTTTGAGGCTCGCTGGCTTCCACACAGCTAGCCATTGGGAAAAAACCATGGGGATGGTCCGTTCAACTGTGGTATCTAGTGTTAAGTAAGCAGACATTTTCAAGTCTCGAGCTTGGTAGGATCCTTGCAATGTCTCACAATTAATTGGGAGTCACTACGTACCTTTATCCGTTCGATGCGTAAGTCTTTTGCCAAGGTGAGCCCGGCTATGAGGGCCTCGTACTCGGCTTCGTTGTTAGTGGTTCTGAATCCGCATCGGATGGATCTCTTGATGACGTGTCCCTCGGGTGAGGTGAGTATTACCTCTAGTCCACTGCCCCTAGCGTTGCTTGATCCGTCGACTACCAAAGTCCATTCCTCTCTTGGTGTGTCGTACGACATGGTGCAAAGTTCTTCCTCCGCTTGTTGTAGAATCCCGGGTGTGAAGTCTGCTATGAAGTCAGCCAACACTTGTGACTTGATCGCCGTGCGAGGTTGGTAGTTGACGTCGTACTCGCTTAGCTCCACGGCCCACTTCACTAGTCGGCCGGACAATTCGGGCTTATGTAGGATATTCTTCAAGGGGAAGGCAGTGAGTACACTGATGGTATGGCATTGGAAGTACGGCCTCAATTTCCTTGCGGCCGTAACCAGTGCAAGGGCCAATTTCTTAAGTTGAGTATACCTTGTTTCTGCGTCGAGTAGGGTCTTGCTGATGTAGTATACAGGGAGTTATTTGTCATCCTCTTCCCTCACTAGTACTGCGCTAACGGCCATCTTAGACACAGCAAGGTAGAGTAGAAGGGTCTCTCCTTCCTTAGATTTGGATAAGAGAGGAGGGTGTGCTAGGTACCGCTTTATGTTTTGGAATGCATCCTCGCTTGTTTGGTTCCAATAAAATGATTTACTCTTTCTTAGAGTGTCGAAGAAAGGCTTACATTTTTCAAATGACTTTGAGATAAATCGGTTGAGGGCCGCAAGTCGCTTGGTCAGCTTTTGTATGTCTTTGATGCTTTTGGGGGACCTCAAATCCATGATGGATCGGAGTTGATCCGGGTTAGTCTCGATACCCCTCTTAGTTACTAAATAGCTAAGGAACTTTCCTGATGAAACTCTAAAGGAACATTTGGTTGGATTAAGCTTCATTCCATACTTGTCGATGATGTCGAACGACTGCCGGAGGTGGTCGAGGTGTTGATCCGCTACTAATGATTTCACTAGCATGTCATCGATGTAGACCTCTATGGTCTGTCCGAGCATGCTTGCGAACATTTTGTTGACTAATCTTTGGTAGGTTGCCCTAGTATTTTTGAGGCCGAATGGCATCACTTTGTAGCAAAAAATGCCGCGCTCCGTGATGAAAGAAGTCTTTTCCTGGTTGTCCGGATGCATAAGGATTTGGTTGTAACCGGAGAATGCATCCATGAAGCTCAATAGTTCGTGGCCTGCTGTAGTGTCCACCATCATGTCGATGTGTGGGAGAGGGAAGGAATCCTTCGGACAAGCCTTGTTGAGGTCTGTGAAGTCGATGCAAACTCGCCACTTCCCACTCTTTTTCTTCACTACTACTACGTTTGCGAGCCAGTCCGGGTAATTTACTTCTCTCACTAAGCCAATGTCAATTAGCTTTTGGATTTCTTCGTTGATAACTTTGTTGCGCTCGGGCGCGAACTTCCTTCGTTTTGCTTCACGGGCAAGTAATCTGGGTCGACTTGTAACCTATGCACTAGGACTTCTGGGTTAATACCGATCATGTCTGCGTGCGCCCATGCGAAGCTGTCGTGCCGGTCTGGGAAACTTAAATGTATGGACACTCTGTCGAGTTCCTCCATATCCTGTCCGTCTTTGTTGGTGGTGGTGCTCGCGTTCTGTAATTGCTATAAGTCAGACGGCCTACTTTTTAGAATGTTCTGGTAGCAGTCATGCGAGGTCTTTTGTTGCCCTCAGATCTCATGGACTCCCCACCTAGTAGGAAAACGGATGACCTGATGATATGTTGAGGGGACAACTCTCATCTCATGAATCCATGGGCGACCCATGATTATGTTGTAGGACGACGGACAGTCCAGGATGAGGAAGCGCGTGTTCAAGTTGATACCTTCCGCGTAGACAGGAAGGACAATTTCCCCTATGGTGTTCTTATGTTTTCTGCTAAATCCTACCAGGATTGTCGAGCGACGTACGATGGTACATTCGTTAATATGCATTTCTCTTAGCGCGCCGAGGAAGAGTACGTTTGTTGAGCTTCCATTGTCCACTAGGATTCACTTGATTAAACAATTGGCTACTGTTAATGAGATGACTAGCGCGTCGTGGTGGGGATTGAGTAAGTCCGTATGCTCATCGCTGCTAAAACTGATTGGATAATTGTAAGTCGGGTCCGCCGTATGGGTTTGTCGGACGTCCGTACGACCGGCTTGCCGTGAGTGGCGCTTCGCTTCTGAGTAGGTGACTCCATTTACTTCGGATTCGCCAGAGATGACGTTCACAGTTCTATCGTGTTTGGGAGGTTCCGGTGGTGGAATTGGAACAATGTCGCGCGACTTATCTTTATTCAAGAAAGTCTGCCTACCTTTGTCAGTTAAGAATTCCTTAAGGTGGCCCTTCTTGAGTAGTTCTGCCACTTCTAGTCATAGCGCGATGCAATGCTCTGTTCGATGGCCGTGGTCGCCATGAAATTCACACCACTTGGAGTTGTCTCTCTGATCTGATGGGCTCATCATCTTGTCTGGCCATCAAACTGATCTACCCATTCCTTTGAGGACGGCGACTACCTCTGCTGGCCTGATGTTCAAATTATACTCTGGCATTACTGTAACACCCCCCGACCCGACCCGGCTGGACCGACCCAGGGAGCGCTACTCGGTTTTCAAAACTTTCTAAATTCATTTTATAAATTCCAAAATCGTTGTGAGCCCATAAAACAAATTTTCGACTCATTGGAAACCATAGAGTTTATTATTTTAAAAATCGTTTTCAAACCATTGGAAAACCATATAATTTCAAATTTTAAAACCATTTTCGAGTGAGCCCAAATCAATATAAACTTTTTACAAAATTTCGGCAGAGTTCCGTTTGTTTTTCGGATTTTCCAAAACCTGTTTTTTTTTTCACAAATCAATTCAAAAATAAATCTCAACAACACTTCAATATCTCATTTTCAAACACTTGCGCACTCTGCCGTTTAGTGCGACTTCCACAAACAGTTTATAAAATAAAATAATTCAAAGTCATCATTTACAAATATTCTAAAATGAGAAACGGAAATCGATAAATAATTAGTTACAAAACATATTACAAAACATATTTACAAATCCTCTGTATATGCATGCCTATCAAATATAGTACACTTAAACATAAACATCTACCCAAAAGTTGTGATTCTACTCTTCTGTCTGCAGGAAGCTTCTCTTCAATCCTTTGCCTCTTCAGGATCCCTAGTACCTACGCGTTAGAAACAAAACTAACACGCTAAGCATATAGCTTAGTGGGTGTACTATAAACTCAATTAAATAAACCACAATATAAATATCTTTTAAGAAGAATTAAACCACAATATAAATTTCATTTCTAATCAATTTCAAAACAATTAAATTTCAAAATCAAAGCATTAAACCATTTTAATCACTTTAATTTCAATAATGAGATCAACATATGAATTCGATCAATAAAATCATTCGGTTCATTTTTCGATTCAAATCACTTTTGGCCCGCTAGAATACTAAACATACTAGGACTGGAATATGGGTCAAACTCCCACCCGAGGATGAATCCTACGAGTGGTACGTATCTCCCTACTCTAGGATCGTGGGTACGGAACCTAGAGAGGTACATAACTCCCTATCCCAGGAACGAATCCTTAGGAAGGTACATGGCTCCCAACCCCCAGGACGAATCCTGAGGAGGTACGTGTCTCCCAGCCTCTGGACGAATCCAAGAGGAGGTACATGAATATCATCAATAGCAATCAATAGCGGCGCAGTACTGCTCAGTAAAACCCAGCTGGTATACCAACCTCCTATATCCATTTCTATGTCTAAGTATCCTAGGGCCATTTCGATAAGCTATTTTCACAATCAGTTACTCAATAGATATACACTTCGCACAATACTTTTCAAGAAAATCAACAATAATCATACAAAGTATAAATCAAATATTTCTAATGAAATCGACATATTCGAAATACAATCAAAATGCGATCTATAATAGAATCGTGCCAAAATCATCAATAGATATATCAATCATAAATTTTCATATAAACTAAACACTTTTCATACGAACATCGAAATCAAAAACTTTTAACGAAATCGAAAACGACAACGAAAACAAATACGAAAACGAAAACGAAAATGACAACGAAATACTTTTCGTAACGGTTTCAAAAACAAAAGTACACCAACCTGGGAACCGTTTTTCGTTCGAGAAGTCGCGGTTCTACGATTTCTTTTTCCCTCCCTTTCCCTTTTCTCTTTCACCCACACTTTCTTTCTCTCTCTTTCCTTCCTCTTCTTCTTCTTTCTCTCTTCTTCTTTTTCTTCTTCTTCTTCTTCTTCTTCTTTTCTTTTCTCGGTCTCTTCTCTCTCTTCTTGTTGTTTCTATTTTTCTGGCTTCTGCGAGAAGCTTCTCTTTTTTATATATATATATTTTTTTTCGCTACCGCGACCGTCGTCGCGACCTGTGGTCGCGCCACCAGGTCGCGGTGCTCACTGGAGCATTCGCACCGCCTTCGTCGCGAGCACACCTCGCGGTCCCTTGGTCGCGCTGGTGGTCGCGTTGCTCACTGCCCGAATTTAACATTTTCATCGCGAGCAGCTCATCGCGACCTGTGGTCGCGGTGACTGGTCGCGATGCTCACTGCCAGAAATCGCGTTTTTCACCGTGAGCAAGCCATCACGACCTGTGGTCGCGGTGACCAGGTCGCGATGCTCTCTGTCTCCATTTTTTATTTTTCATACATCAATTTTCAACCATTCAATCTGGTCCGCTGGAAATCATAAAATTTAATTACATTTACACCCCCTCTAATAACAAAATTTATTTGCACATATATAAAATTAATTGTCCGAAATCCGGGATGTTACAATTACGTTCTTTGGCCGGACGAACGGTCTTGGTGGTCTGTCGTCGCACCGGCACTCGTATCTTACATGGCCATCCCTTTGAGGTATCGTTGGATATGGCTCGATACGTCTGTTGTTAATTCGTTGTTCGACCATCCTACTTGACTTGTCTTCATTGCTGTTTGCTCTACTAGGTTTATATTTCACTTCGTCTTCTTCCCACTTTATATGTGCCCAAGCCTTGGCTAGGACGTCTTCCATGGTTTTACAAGGGTACTTGGTGAGCTCCTTGTATAGGTCGGAATCATAAAGTAGACCCTTGCGGAAGGCTGATATGGCTGTCGCCTGGTTGCAATGAGGTATGGAAACCTTTTCATTGTTGGACCGGCCAACAAAGTCACGTAGGCGTTCACCCTTCCTTTGGCTGATTGTGTAGAGGTCATCGGATTATTTTTCTAACTTCCTGCTACTAGCGAACTGCTCTACGAAGGTGTCCGTAAGTTGAGCAAAAGAGTTGATATAAACATTGGGAAAGTTGGTGTACCATTGTAGGGCAGGTCCTACGAGGCTCGAGCCGAAACCTTTGCACATGCATGCTTCCCTAAGGTCTCGCAGGATAGCGGCAGTGAACATCAGTTGTCGATACTGCGCAATGTGGTCGTCGGGGTCTGTCGTACCGTCGTACTGCTTCATACCGGGAAAGTTAAACTTTCTTGGCATCTCCACTAATGCTATTGTGTCGACGAAGGGAGAGTCGGCAAAGCTATTGGCTGCGCTTTTCTTTATAGGAGCGGGCATTCCCGGAATGCGTTGGATGAGTGCTTCCATTTCTGCAAACCTTCGCGCCAAGTCACGGTTAGCCAAGGTTGGTTCAATACTTACCAGGTTCGGGTTCGATGACGCCGAATGAGAAGGGCTAGATGGCGTTCCTTGTAGCGGGATGGTTGGTTGGGTTGAACCAACGTTGCCATTGGGGGTGGAGATAGGTGGCACCCCTTGTGTAGCTCTTGCCATTTCATCTGATCGATGCCTTCCTATCCCGTTTGACGTGTTGTCCGCCGTATGTCATGCGACAATTTGTGGTCCGTCCGAGACTCGAATGTTAGGCTTCGAGCCTACGTGGATTGGATTGAGGTCTCTTGTCGTGGTACCTTGTTCGTCTGGGCGGACTAACGCGTAGTAAGTAGTGTGGGCGGCTTGGTCGAATGGCAAGGGCTGGGACGTTGAAGCGTCTCCAAATGGTCATACGACGGTGAGGGAATTGATCCTATTTTGTAATTCTTGGTTCTCTGCCAACACTCGTTGGTTCTCTTGTTCGAGCGCTTGGAGCCTTTGGGTATTCTCTTGCATCTGGGATATGAGGAGTTGTACCCTAACCTCCATTGCATCGTGATGAAAATTATCTGACGACATAGTCGAAGTTGCCACATTCTACCTTCGCTTGCTTAGAGATTGTTGTGCCCCACGGTGGGCGCCAAATTGTAGTCCTCAAAAATAGCTCGGGGACATGGGGCACTACAACCTGCAAAGATAGAACGTACGTGACCTGCAGGACGTCTGGGACACCGGGGTGGTGCCGGTCAAAGTCACTCCGACGGTCAAGTTAGCGAGTGCTAATAAATGTGTAATGCTCGTAAATGGAGATGAGTGAATGATACTTCCTGTTATCTTGGTGATCAAGGTCTCCTTGATCGGAGGAGATGTAAGGTCGGAAGGTGATCGGAGAAGATGAACAATGGCCGGAGGGTGTGATTTTAGTATTAGTAGCTCTCGGATCTCAGTTTCTCCGTCCCCGTAAAATGAAAGATTATCCTTCATTTTTATAGGGGAATGATGCTTCTGCCTTTTGAGGGACTTCATCATTACCCCTCCTTGCTGTCTTCCACCAAGAAAGCATGTGGATGCTTCTTTTGATCTGGCCGTTGTAGAGTGTCATTATGGTTTTGTAGGACCTGCTTTCAAGTAGATCATGATTTGGTCTCCCTCGGAACAAAAGAGACTCTATGTCGTGCGACATGTAGGTTTGTCAATTTGGACAATCATGATTGCGTGTTGTATGATGTGCTGATTGGATGTCGACATGAGATGAGTATGTCGTGCTACATAGGAGTTCTTCCAAGCGTGAATACTGAGTTATCTCACTTGATGCTACTTTAGATGTGTGGGATATGGAGTGCATGTCGTACTATATGGAGGTCTCACATCGAGCGTATGTCGTACTACATGGACGTCTCATATTGAGCGTATGTCGTACTACATGGATGTCTCACATCGAGCGTATGTCGCACTACATGGACGTCTCATGTCGAGCGTATGTCGTACTACATGGACGTATCATGTTGAGCGTATGTCGTACTATATGGAGATTTTATACTGAACCTGTGTCGTACTACATAGATGCATTTCCACTTTTGGCTCTGGACTTGGTCTTTGAGATATACTTTAGGCCTCTGGGCTGGATCCTCGCTTATATTTTGGGCCTGACATATTTTGGCTACTACAGGAGTGAGACAAGAAGGTCATCAAGGAAAATAGATTTTCTCTTGTGTTTAAGGTGAAGGCCAAATTTTTTCCAGGAGTTAGGAAGTTTTTCAATAATGGCCACTACAACAAATTTTTCATGTATAGGAATACCGACTTGGTTAAGTTAAAGAACTAAGTATTGGAGTTCATGGGTTTGGTCAACAACAGATTTTCCCTCAATCATTTTAAAATCTAGTACTTACCCACATGGTATTTCTCAAGTCTAGCATCCTCTATGTTGTACTTCTTTTCTAAAGCATACCATAGGTCATGAGCAGAAGGAATTTGATAATAAATATCAAATAAATTATCCTCCAAACGACTACATATTTTATCATGGCAAAGATAGTCTTGCTCCTTTTGTACTTTAAGAGCATGAGTGCGACCAGGTTCCTCTTCAGAATTGGGAATATGGGGAGCATCAATAATAGAGAATAAACCCAATATAGTGAGCCAAAATTTCATACGCGCTTGCCATCGTTTGAAATTTTGGCCACTAAACCTTTCAGGGGCACAAGTATTATTGGATTCTACACTTGACATATTCAAATTCATGTATTGTAATAAATAAAAAAATAAAAAAATTAAACACTGTAAGTGTAGCCTTATTTATAACAAATGATTACACAAGGTAGACTATATCACACAATACAGGTACGAATCAACAAAAAAAAAATTATTAACAAGTAGATTATACCAAAAATAACAAACAGATTATATCAAAAATATATATATATATATATTTATTATGTCAAACACAAATTTTTGTTAACAATCAGAATATACCAAATTTATGACACAAGATAGACTTTATGACACAGTATAGCCTTAATTTTTTTTTTTAAAACTAGTATTAGCCTTAATTTATTTATTTTTTTTAAAACTAGGATAACAAACACTGCTTATGTAAGCAACAAACTCAAATAAAATATTACCAAATACTGGTACGATTTGCTATGTATTTAATATAGGCTTGTTGTTGCTGTGTAAGTAAATTTATATGCAAGCCTACATAACAGGAACCCAGAAATTTGCTGTGTATTTGATTGTAGAGAGAAAGAAAGTGTAGTCTAGCAGATAAAATTCGAGAAAATTAAAAATTACAAACACAAACTTTGTACGCATTTCTTTTACAATTGTTAGAAAAAATTAGTATATAAATTTAACCAAAAAATTCACTTTCATCAAATACAGTAATCATTCAAATTTAGATTTTCAAAATCAAGATATAATTATATATATAAAATGATAAGTAGGGATTTAAAAAAATGTACTCGGTCAAAACACGTTAGATACTGCTTTCCGTAAAGGAAATTCTCTCCTCTGCACAAGATGTTTGACGATTCCCTTCCAAGATACGGTGACCACTAAACTTTTATTATATTACAGAAAGATCGGCTCTTTAACCACTTTATTAACTCTTTCAATTGATTGAGGTATCCAATAATGTTTTGAGAGATTTTTGTATTTTATTTTTAGAAAAGAAAGAAGAAAGAAAATAATGTTAAAAAACTTATGTATTTTTCTCTGATAAACAAAGCGTTCTTTTATAAGAAAATACTGAACAATTGTGTCTCTTTAACACACCTATTAATAAAATATTTAAAATTTAAATAATAATTAATTAAATATAAATATAAATAATAATTGTTCAGTATTTTATAAGAAAAATACTGAACAATTGTGTCTCTTTAACACACCTATTAATAAAATATTTAAAATTTAAATAATAATTAATTAAATATAAATACATTAATTTAAATAAAATTTTTATTAAATAGATATATAAATATTTATAACAGGAAAAATATCGGGGAGGAGATAAAAAGACAGTAGGGAATTTCGTTACTTGTTTTACTTGAGTGTTTGTTGAATTTCAAATTCTGGGTTGATTGATGTTTATTCCTCTTTTAAAAGTAAAAGAAGTAGAAGAAGCTAGTTAATTGATTTTTATTCCTCTTTTATTTTATGTTAGTGTATAGCTTCTCCCATTTTGCTGGATGAAGTTTGCATTCTAGATTATTTTAGATTAAATATTTTATGAAATAATTTTTAATATAATTTTTTTAGTTATTTACCTATTTAACCCATATTTTAATTTTTATTAAATTAAAAATATTTTAATCTTTTTACTATTTTTAGATGGTCAATATTTATTTTTAACGGTCAAATTTAATCGAAGGAAAGATTAATATCAGTTTATACAAATTTTAATTCTGAATGTAATTTATTAAATTATATATAAATTGAGTATTATTTATTTAATAATATATATTATTTTAAGTATTTTAACTTTTTTATAATTAAATTTAATTAATTATTAAATTATATATAATTTAATTAACTATAAAAAAAATTATCAATAAATTTAAAAATTATTTCTATTTAGTAAGTATGTGGAATTTGGACTTGCTCTTATTTATATGCACCACATATTTTCCATTCACAGAAGACTTTGAAAACCAAACAAATGTTGTTATGATTACGCATACACGCTAAGTGCTAGAACCAAGCAACATGTTACTTGTATCAAAGCAATCAATTTTCTCGAATTATTTTATATTAATTTAATATTATTTTCTCGTAAAGAGAAAAAGTGATAAGATATTAAGATAAAGTTTGATTTGACCAAAAGTTGCGGAAATTTATGTGGTGTGGTACCGACAACTTATTTTGGTTGGTCTTGTCCGTATCCCAACGTGCAGTGAAAATGGGGTCCACTTTTATTGATTGTTTATTGACCGTTGGATTCCTATCTCATCAAAAACTTTTTCAGTTTGTGTATGTGCGAGGAGTATTACAAGTACCGTGGTCTCCACTTCTCATGGAGATCTGAACCGTACAATACAAACTCTACAGTTAAGATTTTTGCCAAACAAAAGTTTGTCAATTGGCAGGTCGGTCTAACGCAGTACCCTAACTATAATAACTAATAACCAACAGTCAAAAGAGAAATTTAATAATAAATATTTTAAATTTTAGTCGACACAGATTAATTATAATTTAAAATATAATATTAATTAAAAGATACATTATACATATAAGACGTATTTAAGTGTTTATTGCAGAAATATTATTAAAATTACTTCAATAATTTAGTGTAATCGTCCAAATTTTACTCTAATTTTATTTATAATTAAAATTATCTATATAATTTTATTTTATAATTAAAATCTTTTATACCCTAAATTTTAATCACTAAAATATTATACATTAACTTTTTAATTAGAAATATTATTAAAATTCTCCTCCAATTTAATATATTAATTAAAGTCTCCTCCTAATTTTATTTGTGGTCAAAATCCCCAATAGTTTCATTTTATAGTCAATTTTTTCATACTGTCAATTTTAATTACTAAAATACTTTTAACCATACATTTATGTTAAAAATTTTAGGACACCAAGATATAAAAGTAAATATCTATATATATATATATATATATATATATATATATTATATTAAAATATTTTAATTTATAATATTAATAAATATCTAACTTCCGTAATATGATTGACGGTAAAGATCAAATATAAAATATTAAAACATTAAAAATAAAAAAAAGTTGGATCTCTACTGTTCATATCATAAATACAATATTTTTTTAAAAAAAAATTACATAAATTTTTTAAAAAAATTACATAAATTTTTTTAAAAAATTTAAATTTTTTTTTAAAAAAAAATAGATCTCCACTGTCCATCTCTATAGATGGATAATGAAGATCATAAACTTTATTTTTTTTAAAAAAAATACATAAAAAATTAATAAATTAATAAAAAATTAAAAAATATTCTTTTTTAAATTTTTTAATATTTTATATTTGATCTCTACCGTTCATCATATTCATTGATATTATAATTTAATATATATAGATATTTATATTTATATCATTGATACCCTAAAGTTTTTGTAATATCCCAAATTTTGAATAATTAATTTTGAATATGTAGATATAAAATCTTTGTGAGTTGAGAGGTGTAAACGTAATTAAATGTATGTTTATTTATGATTTCCAGGTGGACCAGATGGAACGGTCCAGAAATGATACATGACGAAAAAGAAGTGAAAAATTGGGGCAGTGTGTACCGCGACCACATATCGCGATGAGCTACTCGCGGCGAAAAATGGCATTTTCGGGCAGTGAGCAACGCGACCTGGTCACCGCGACCACAGATCGCGCTGACTGGCTCGCGATGAAAAAGTGAAAATTCTGGCAGTGAGCAACGCGACCACCAGCGGGACCAGGGTACCGCGATAGGTGATCGTGATGAAGGCGGTGGAGTTGCTCCAGTGAGCAACGCGACCTGGTGGCGCGACCACAGGTCGCGACGACCGAAAGATTATAAAAAAAATAAGCGTGTCGAGGAAGCTTATTGAAAAAGTCAGACAGAAGAATAGAGAGGGAGAGACCGAGATAAAAAGAAAGAAGAGAAAGAAGAAGAAGAAGAAAGAAAGAAAAGAAAGAAGAAGAAGAAGAAGAAGAAGAAAAAGAAGAAGAGAAAGAGGAAGAGAAAAGGAAAAGAGAAAGAGAAAGGAGAGGAAAAAGAAAACTTAAAAACGCGATAGTCGAAAGGAAACGGTATCCAAGTTGGTGTATACCCGTTTTCGAAATCTTTACACAATGTATTAAGTATTTTTAGTCTGAATATGCGATTTATTTGAATAATCTCATTATTATATGTTTATATTATTTTCCTTGGAATGATTTTATTGTTGATCGTATTTCAATTATTACGATTTTATTGAAATTACTAGTGTTAGAACATTGTATGCATATTGTTTACTTTTCATGAAATCATATATGTATATTTTAAGAATATCGTTTGAATGGTATATTTATTGAGTTGACCGTGGATTTATAAATTACAGTTATTATTTGTAAATGTTATATCGAAACGGCCCTAGAATACTTGGACATAGAAATGGATATAGGAGGTTGGTATACCAGCTGGGTTCAGTGAGCAGTACTGCACCGACATTGACATTGCTATTGATGATTTATTATGTACCTCCTCATGGATTCGTCCAGGGATAAGGAGACACGTACCTCCTCACGGATTCGTCCTGGGGTAGGGAGACACGTACCTTCCTAAGGATTCGTTCCTGGGATAGGGAGATATGTACCTCTCTAGGGTCCGAACCCTCGGTCCTAGGGTAGGGAGATACGTACCACTCTTAGGATTCGTCCTAGGGTGGGAGTTATGTTCGACAGACAGTCACTATGGTCGAACGACCCATATTCCAATCCTGGTTTATGTTGAGTATTCTAGAGGGCCAGAATTGATGTGAATTGAATAATATGTTTATAAGTGAATTTCAAAATCGATTTTATACGTTTATGATTATAACATAAATGATTTTATACGTCATGGATTATAAATTGTAATGAGTTGTTTCTATAGGATTGATTTCATCAGTTTTACTTCTGTAAATGATTTGCATCGTAACATGTTTATATACGATCATATTGTGATATTTTTATTATGAAAAGTTATTTATGATTTTAATACTTGAGTTTAGTGTACACCCACTAACCTATATGCTTAGCGCGTCGGTTTTTATCGCGCGTAGGTCACAGGGATACAGAGGCAGAGAAAGAGTAGAGAGGAAGTACCTGCAGCTAGAAGAATTCAGAGTCATCACATTGATTGGGTAGATATATAATTTTGTATGTTATATTCAGTAAGCATGCATATACAGAAGTCTGTAAATTTGATCATTACATCGATGTTTTGTAAATAATTTTCTGATTTCTGTTTTCCATTTTTATAAAGGTTTGTAACTATTGAATTCTGAATTATTTTATTTTAAAAAATGTTGGAAAGTCGCACTAAACGGCAGAGTGCGCATTTGAATGAAATGAGATTTGAAGTGTTGTGGATTTTATGTGATTTGAGTTTTATTTGAAACAGGTTTTGGAAAATCAGAAAAACAGAGAGAACTCTGCCGAAATTTTAAAAAATTGAAATTTGGATGGGCTCACTAGAAAAATATTTTTAAATTACAAATTGATATGATTTGAAATGGTTTGAAATGAGAAACGAGAATTTAGAAAGTTTTGAAAACCCGGTAACGCTCCCTGGGTCGATCCAGTCGGGTCGGGTCAGGGGGTGTTACAGTTTTTAACAAAAGAGTTAACGGTTAAAGGTAGTTTTGTAATTAAAACTGACGTTAGAGAAACATTGACTATAAAATGAAATTACGGAGGGAATTTTGATCATAAATAAAACTAGTGAGAGATTTGACTAATACACAATTAGAGGAGGATTTTAATAATATTCCTAATAGAAAAGTTAACAGTCAATGGTATTTTGATAATTAAAACTAACGGTATAGGGAATTTTGACTATAAAATAAAATTATGAGGAGAATTTTGACCATAAATGAAAATAGATGGGAGATTTTAATGAATACACTAAATTGTAGGGGTTGATTTTAATGAAACCGGTCCTTATCTGCTTCTGCTGCTCCTTTAGTTGCTGATATTGATCTCTTTTCTTCTAGTATGGAAGGGTTGTCTTTCTCTCATATCCATTGTTCTGGGAACAAAGTTACTCATAGATTAGCTAGATTTGCAACTTCTATTTCTATAGACAAAATCTGGGTTGACTCTTACCCTGACTTTGTTAGTTCTCTTGTTTGTGATGATCTGGTTCAATAAGTTTGATTAGGCTTTTTGCCTTTCTAAAAAAAAAAAAATTCATAAATATATGCAATAGTGATGTGATCTAATCTCTAATATTTAAAATCAAAACTCATGACTTTGATTTTAGAACTAATTACACCGACCTTCCTTGAGGTTTTACCAACTACAAGCGGAATCAATTTTATCGTTTATTGACAATGACATCCTCTATTATTAGTCAACATTAGTTAAACTTAACATGGATAGGGGTATCTTCGTCTTTTCATGCTTTTTAAATTTTATTTTGTTAAATAAAAATTTAAAAAAAAATCACCCCTCCATTTTTAAGATGGTAGACAGTTAGAATTCATTTAAAGAAAATATATATTTTTTTAAATAACAATTATAAAAAAAAAAATAATCTCCATATTGACTCTGAAGATTTTTTTTTTTGTTCTTGGTGGACATCAAATCTGGAGATTTTTTTTTATAATAATTATATCTGTAAAAAAAATATCTTCACCGTCCATCTCAATTAAAATGGACGGTGGAAATTTAAACTTTTTTTTTATTTAATAATTTTGTATATTATTTTATAGGTATTTTGATTTTCTAACTGTTAAATCTGATTCACCGTTAACTCTGACAGAAGTTGAATAACAACAGAGAATGTCGTTATTAATAAATAATAAAATTAATTCTATTTATAATTAATAAAATTAGGTCGGTATAATGAACTTTTAATTTTATTATCAAGTGGTTCCAATCAATCACACCCAACATCCAATCCATCATCCAATCAGATAGCCAAGATGATGAGATGATAGTTTCAAATCTCAATTTAAAGTGAAAACTATAATTATATCAATCAATAATTTGATTTCCAAGCAACTCTCTCTGATCACTTGTTATAAACTTTAATCAAAACCATTTATGAAAATATCTTCAAATTAATACAAATCTATACTATTATCAGCAGGATTGGCACAAAAATCACTTTGCAGAAATTAGTAACCTCATTTTTATTTTATTTTTTATATATTATCAACAATATAACAACTCAAATTTAAATATTATCAAATTGTCCTTAATAATAATTTCTTTTCTATTTTTTAATACTGTAGTGATGTGGTATTTTGGATCAACTTATATACATCTTAGATAAATTTACCTTTTTGATCCAGTCAAAGGTAAACCATCTACACCAAAACAAAGAAATTCACATAAAATTTTTTAATGCCCTCACCATAGGGTTCGGTGGGAAAGTATCTTCACTCAGTCTCACATTATTCTAAATTCGAGGCGTCACATGTAAATTATATTTAAAAATAAATAAAAAGAGAAACAAAATGGGAAATTTATTTTAATGATACAACTTCACATGCTTTTAAAAGTTAATAATATTTATAAAAAAATTCAAAATTAATATATTTTTTTATCAAAATTAAAGATGTATTTGGGATTGTTGTAGTTCATGAAATAGTTATTTATTTTATAATTTAGGATTCAAAATGGATTTGATAAGTTAATTAAAAATTGATTATTTTTTAAGTTGTTTTTTAAAATATAATCATTATAGAAGAAACTTAATAACCAATCAACTTTTTATTAATTTACCAACATATTTTAAATTATAAATTATGAAATAAGTTATTAGATCATAATTTGTAGTAGTTACAATTGTACTATAAGATGTGAATAATTACTTTAAAAGATAATCCACTGAATTTGTTTTTGATACATCATGTTATATTATACGAGCAACTAATTAAATTTAATTTTATTATATAAGATGTGATATTATTAAAATGCGTACCGTATATGAGACGTATTAAAGGTGTTTTTCGTATTCATCGTATTGCTAAGAAAGATGAACAAATAAGCCTATTAATGTATATATTCAAAGCAACTTCATAAATATCTGCATCGGTGATGTGATCTAACCTCCGATATTTAAAATCTAAGCTCAAGAGCCATTTTTTTTTTTTTTTTTAAAAAAAAGTAAAACTTCATTACTTAATCAAAAACATAACCAACACAGTCAACCTGAACCAACTTACAAAGTCAATCAGGACAAAAGTTTTAGAAATCAGAAATCCTACTTTTAACAGTCTATTTAGCAATATTAGGAGCAACCGAATTACAACTACGAGAAGCAAAAGATAAAGAGATAAAATGGAACTTAGCTAGCAAACATCTAATCTCTACAATAACATTTTCCACCTCTCCTCTTGAGAGAATAGAACCTCCACACAATTGCACCACATTCATGGCATCAGATTCAACAACACAATGAGACAACCCCCTATCCACAGCAAGTGAAATACTAGCAACAATCCCAAAAGCTTTAGCCACCTCAACATCAAAAAGATATTCATGGAAAAGAGTAGTAACAAAAACCACAGACCCCAAGAAATTCCTCACAACCACACCCAAGCCATAAGAGTTACTAGCCACATCATTGGAAGCATCCATATTGATTTTAAAACCAAGATCAGGGGGTTTCCAAACTTTACTTGGAAGAGGCACAGCTGCAGAGCCACCAAAAACAGCAAAACCTGGAGTAGGAACAACCTCAAATGCAGCAGAACCAGTAGCACAAAAAGCAAACTACAAGCATCTCCAGCATCTGGAGGAGGCACAGTTGCAGAACCACCAAAAGCAGTAAAAACTAGAGCATGAACATCAATAGAAGCAGCAGAACCAGCAGCACAAGAAGCAGAACCTGAAGCAGCTCCAGCACCTGATGCAACAGGAACAGGAAGAGGCGCTGCACTAAAAGGAACAGAAATAGCTGCAGAAGACCCTGCAACAGAAGCAGCACCTGATGACTCTGAAACAGAAGCAACACCAGCTAAAAAACCTGTACCAAAACCCAGAAAACCTGCAACCATAACCTTCTGCAAATAATATGAAGCTCTCCCCTAAATATATAAATCCACCATTGAGGGATGACCATACATTTTTAAGTTTCTAACTCTCCAAATCATCTAAGCAGTAATAATGAAAATCTTAGTTTACTATTCTTTAAACACATCAAAAATTCAAAAAATCCTATCCAGAAAATCTGCAACAAAATAGGATTTGGTCACAGAAAAAAAAATGAGCAATTACTCCACAAGGATTGAATCTTTTTGCAGCCCCAAATAGTATGGTCAGCTGTCTTAGGACCCCTGCCATAAAAATCACACAACTCAGACACCTCAATACCTCTCCTAGCCAGAACATCACAAGTGGGGAGAATTCCTCTACAAGCTTTCCAACAGAAGATCTTGATCTTGGCAGCAGCTGAAAGGACCAAAGCTTCTTCCACCAAGGAGAAGGCTTTTTCAAACAAGAGGGAAGAACAGTAGCATGCTGAGCCAAGGCTAGCCTATAAGCACTCTTCACCGGAAAAAAAAACCCTATTGTCCCAATGCCAAACAATAGAGTGACTCAAACGCCTGAAGCATAAAGGAATGCTAAGAATAATCTCAGCTTCTTTTGGGATGAAAGACTGCCTAATCAGATCTATACACCAAGTTTTAGATTCTGAAATCAAAACCTAGACAGAGACCCCTTCAAGGAGGAGCCTAGGGGAAAAGGGTCTAAAACTTAAATTACGGGGCAGCCAAGGATCATCATAGATGGAGACACCTTTCCCGTTGCCAATCTTTCACCTAACACCCTTCCTCAACACCTTCCTACCCTAGAAAATACTTCTCCACACAAAGGAAGGATTCCTACCCAAAAAGCATTGTAAGAAGGTGGAATTAGGAAAGTACCTAGCTCTAAGGATTCTAGCCATAAGAGATCCGGGACTAGTAATGATTCTCCAGCCTTGTTTGGCAAGCATAGCTTAATGCCCCTATCTCTCTGAATCCCATACCCCCATCGCACTTGGGTTGACACATTTTACCCTAACCCATCCAATGCATCTTCTTTCTCTCCTTCTCAATGCCCCATTAAAAATCAGCCAATATCCTCTGAATCTCAATCTTCACTGCTTTAGGAAGCCTAAAACAACTCATGACATAAGTTGGGATAGCCTGAGCCACTGCTTTAATCAAAGTTTCCTTACCTCCACTAGAAAAGAGCTTATTTTTTCACCCTTGCAATTTTTACTAAATTCTATCTTTGATAGCCCCAAATAAAACTCTTTTATTCTTACTAATGGAAGAAGGGAGACCTAAGTATTTAGCATGACAAGGAACAACTTTAACCCCAAAGATACCCTTAATCTCACTTAGCACTACATAAAAAGTATCATTAGATTATAATTTATAGATAATGAAATAAATGATTAAATTATAATTTATAATAATTACAATTGTACTATAAGATACTAATAATTACTTTAAAAGGTAATTCACTGTATTTTTTTTATGTGTTGTATTGTATGAGCAATTAATTAAATTTAATTTTATTATATAAAATATAATATTATTAAAATACATATCATATATAAGACGTTTTCGTATTCATGGTATTGCTAAGAAAGATAAACACATGAGCCTATTAATGTATATATAGAAAGCAACTTTATAAATATCTGCATATGTGATGGGATCTAATCTCTGATATTTAAAATTAAAACTCAAGAGCCACTGTGATATTAATATCAACTGGTTCCAATCACACCCAACACCCAATCCATCACAGCACATGCCACATGAGATGATAATTTCAAATCTCAATTTTAAAGTCAAAACAAGAATTATATCAATCAATAATTTAATTTCCAAGCAACTCTCTCTCTCTCTCACTTGTAAAGTTGTTATAAGCTTTACTGAAAAACCATTTCTAAAAATATCCTTACCTCTAAGTCAACAAATCAATCTAAAATTATCATCTTGATTTCACGCTTACACCTGCAGTGTGATGATTTGAATTTAGATATTATCAAAATAAATAAATATTATTAATAACAGTTTTTTTTTAAAACATAGTTTCAAATTCTTTTCTACTCAAAAAAGTGAAAATATCTAATGTAATATCCTATGCTTTCTAAATTAGGGATAAAAATATTATATATATATATATATGAGTAAATAATATTTAATTTTTTAAAAATTTATTTAATTATAAACAGAATTAAGTTTTAAATTTATTGGTAAAGACATTCCCTCCTATTAGTTAATTTTTAAATTTATTGATAAAATTTTTTTCAAATTCCTTTATGTTAGTCAATTTTTAAATTTTTTAATAAATACCTCCCCTGATCAACTGTTATATTTAAATAAATTTTATTAAAAAATAAAAGATATTTGTCAATAAACAATAAAATTAACTTTATTTATAGTTAATAAAATTTTAAAGAAGGTGAATACAATTATATATATATATATATGTATGCAAATATTTTTTAATTAAAAAAAAGCTACCATTCAGGGCTAGTTTTGTAATTTCAGAAACGAAGGTCGATACAATATGTTCATTTTTAAAAAATTTACTGTTCATCTCCACCAAGAAAAAAAAAAAAATTTTTGAAGTTCATCTTCATTCTCGAAGATGAACTTCATCTTCGAAGTTCATTTTCGAAGTACGACGAACCCTCTGGGTTCCACGAACCCAAGGGTTCGTATCTTCGAACCCTTCTGGGTTCGGATCGAACCCAGAAGGTTTCGAGATGGGTTCGATCTCGAACCCAGAGGGTTCGTCGTTCTTCTGATCTGGAAGATGAAGATGGGTTCGCTCGATTCATCGAACCCAGGAGGGTTCGATCTTCGAACCCTTCTGGGTTCGTAGAACCCAGAGGGTTCGAAGATCGAACCCAGAAGGGTTCGTATCTTCGAACCCTTCTGGGTTCGAGATCGAACCCAGAGGGTTCGTATCTTCGAACCCTTCTGGGTTCGAGATCATATATATATATATACAAATATTTTTTAATTAAAAAAAAGCTAAAACCCATAAATTCACTTTTAAATATCTCCATTCAGGGCCAGTTTTGTAATTTCAGAAACTTCGATTCAATGACACACGTCTTGAATGCATTGCAAGTAAACTAAAAAAACACCCCATCACCATCAATAAACAAAAAAAAAAAAAAAAAACCATTAAATATCATCACCACCACCTTCATTTTCTCCCAGTAACTTCACACACAAAAAAAATAAAAATAAAACCTTCTCTGTAGTCTGTACACATACACATACACCAGCCAAAACCAGCACAAAATCTTCAACAACAAAAAAAAAAGAAAGAAAAAGTTTCCGGCGAAGATGAGAGCCAGCAACCACTTAATTGGCCTAATTAACTTCCTGACATTCCTGTTGTCGATACCAATCCTCGGCGGTGGAATATGGTTGAGCACCAGAGCCAACAACACAGACTGTCTCAAGTTCCTCCAGTGGCCTCTGATCGTCATCGGAGTCTCCATCATGGTGGTGTCTCTGGCCGGGTTCGCCGGCGCCTGCTACCGCAACAGCTTCCTCATGCGGTTCTACCTATTCGTCATGTTCTTCATCCTCGCCGCCCTCATCGGCTTCATCATCTTCGCCTACGCCGTGACCGACAAGGGATCGGGCCGGGCCGTCATGAACCGGGCCTACATGGAGTACCATCTGGAGGACTACAGGGGCACTTGGCTGGAGAAACGCGTGTCGGATGACAGTTACTGGGCCAAGATTAGCTCCTGCATCAGAGACTCTAGGACTTGTGCTAAGATGGGGAGAGTTGTTGGTGGACTTCCTGAGACCGCTGACATGTTCTATCTGAGGAAGCTCAACCCTATTCAGGTCAGTAAATTTTTCTCTCACTTTCCTCAGATTTTTCTTTTCTTTCTTCTTGGTAATGGTAGCTAGAGAAGAAAATCACAAGGGTGTGTTAAGTTATCTTTCCTTTTTTTTTTTTTTTTTTTTTAATTTTTTAAAAATAATTTGTTTTGCTAATTTATTGTGTGCTTGATATTTCTAGTTTCATTGAAGTATTTTGATGGGTGGGTAGATCTAGTTTCTGTTGTATGCTTTAAAAAGTTTTTGTTAGGGTATCTCAAACTTTGTGCATATTTATCAATTGGTGTGCAACTATTTAGGGCTTATTTTGGAAGTATTTTCGAAACTGATTTTGACTTTTAGAGTTTAAAAATTCTTTTAGAATTATTTGAATTCTTTAGGAGGAGAGAGCTTTTAATAAGCTAAAGCTCTAAATTAAAAATATGTAGTTTTTATAAGAAGAGTTCTAAAAATCAAAAGTCCAAATAATAATTTTATCAAACTGGACTTTATTTACGTTACGTTCAAGTTCTATATATATTTATTTATTTATTGGCATGCTAAGTGGATTCAAATTTTACAATACATATATTAACGGTACGTCAAGAAATTTCTGATTGTTCCGTGCTAATTTTTTCAAAACAAATCTCAAATTTTTTAAAAATAATATTTTTTTTACCCTTACAAATTTGAGTTAAAAGAGATTTTAACAGTCATTTAATGTTTCAGTTTAATTTTAAATTTTTTAATTATTAAAAATATGGAATCTTTGAAAATGATACAACAGCAGTGGACCGCCGCGGGCGGTGGCTTTACGTGGTGATGTTCTAAACTACCCCAATAATTATGTCTGATATTATCATATATTTATCAATATATCTAACGATGGGCAGAATTGTAAATCAACATGATAGATTCATAATATTGATCACAAAGTGGTGTCGTATCATCTATCTCTAATCTAATTTGGGTTGGGTTGGGTTGGGTTGGGTTGAGGTTGACAAAATTGCAGTCACTTTTTCCATTTTTGGTCCTTTTCACCAAAGAAGGACCCCAATAATGTAGAAAGGATCAAAGATGTTCTATTTGGGCTATTATTATTTGGAAGTATTTGGTAGCTTTACTTTTATTTTTTGCTTTTTCCAATTTGTCTGGTTGCGCTACTCACTCAATTGGAGCTAGAAAAGCAAGTGTAAAGATACAAAAGAAAGTTGGAATCTTATCCCAAATGGATTTTGTTCTTTTCTTTTCTTGCATATTTTCTCAGCTACCAAACGTATTATAATAAACCTTGTTTTTCACTAACTTTGACAAGGTACCTAATGACATTTGAATTCAATTTTCAATGATGTCATGAAATATATTTTTGTTTCAATTCAGTCCTTTTTTAATATTGTTTTGGCACAATCAAGTGGGTCATTTTCTTTTTTGTTTTTCTATTGTGGGTCATTATTATTCATTGTCATTTTTTTTTGGGGATTTGAACTCGGGAACATCAACTTTATTGTGGCTACACCAGGCTATACCTGTGCTGCGGCCACATTGTCGTTTTGTTCTGATGTTAACCATCTTCAAGAACTTTAAAAACACCATTGAAGATTTGACATACCCAAAAAGTGGAACATTCACATATCAACCACAGATACAGCAAAGAAAACAGTCTGTTTCTAAGAATAATATACACACATATATACTACTTTCTGGTGTCTACTTTTGCACTTTTATATGTCTCATTATTTGGTCTTTTAGTGTACTCTTTTACATTGAGAGTTTTGCAATTTAATCAATAATATGTGGGTGTGATATCATATGATATGTGTACAGTCTGGTTGCTGCAAGCCCCCAACAGAGTGTGGCTTCGTCTACGCGAACGAGACCGTGTGGACTGCTGGAGGAGAGCTGGTGGGTACCAATCCTGACTGCACTATGTGGAACAACGATCAGGAGCAGCTCTGCTATCAATGCAACTCTTGCAAAGCCGGTATTCTGGCCAGCCTCAAGAAGAGCTGGAGGAAGGTCTCGGTGATCAACATCGTCGTGTTGATAATCCTATTGATTTTCTACGTGGTTGGCTGTGCGGCGTTTAGGAACAATCGCCGGATTGATAATGACGAACCCTATGGTGAAGCTAGAATGACAAAGTCACAACCAAGTAGAATCCAGCTTTAGCTCCTTTCGTCAAGATTGTAACTTCAGGTTTTGATATTACAGTTAGGGGCATGTTTATTTCAGACAAGATGACTCGGTTTTTTTGTTTAAATTTTGGAAATTTGGTTGTATATGCTGTGTTCATGGGTATATCTTCTTGTTCTTCTTGGAGAAAAAGCTATCAATGTATTAAAACAAGAGAATGAAGAATGATTTTATTTAAATACAGATGTATTTGTATATATATATATATCCATCAGCAACTTTGATCAAACGGGAGAAAAGTTCAATAAGCCTGATGTATGTTGTTCCGTCTAATAACATCATACAATATTTAAGAAGATTAAATTGATTGTTAGTTATATCATATGATACGAGTGTAAGGCACACTGAGCTAGACGCATTGAAAATTTTCTCATTACGTGCCCATGGGTTTCAAGTTCCAACCTCACGTGCAGACATCAAAACTGTAAACTGACACAGGAGATGCTGCAATATGGATCTAGTTAAGTCAACTCCAGCCTAAGAGAACATGATTCCTGAATATGATCATCAAACAGAGAATCAGATTTAGAAACTAACATGAGGAAGACAAGAAAAAGCAGAACATGAGATGGTGTCTGTTTTGGGACTTGAAGTTGTGTTTCTGGTAATATGTCTCTTGCAACTGACAAAATCTCACTGTTTTCTCAACAACATACCAGCCAATTTGTCTTCTCTTGCAAACAAAATTATGTTTGCAAACTTCTGTATAATAATAATAATTAAAAAAAAGCACCTTACAGACTTCTGCCATTACTAGGAAGAAACAATATCTTGTTATTCAGCTTTTGTATCCAAAAACTTCCTACAGCATGGCTGCATAGTAATGCTTTAAATATTTACATATATAACCATTTATAGTTTTATGGACAGCAACTGCTATTGTCACAACATCCTATCTTCCTAAACTATGAACTATGATTAGACGATCATTTCTCGCGTTCGTTACGGAAAATTGCAACTAATCTTAGTTGAAACTGATATTTTTATTGATTAGAACAGTTCGATTTAAGATGTTTAGAACGAAAGATAGAAATATCAAAATAAAATCTTTGCTCACTCCAGCTAGTCATAATGTTGTAAATCATCTGATATGCTACGAGGGTCTGATGAATTCGTATAACAGGCTGCTAAACACAATGTCATGAACCTAAATCTCAATTTTTCATTCAGAATAAAATTTGATTTTTCTTCAAGATTTCAATGAATAACATCAGTACCAACTTAATTTGACATACATTTCCATAAAGAGTTTGGCCAAACACCACATGAAAGATTCAATGATTTCAATTCATAAACTTGACGGAAACTTCATTCAGTCAGAAAATAGACATGCGCTCAAATTCCAATAACCAAACAGAAAGGGAAAGAGTAGCTCAATTAGAGGCAGCATGAAATATGAAACCAACCATCTCCACAAATTTAAAAATTTAAAAAAAAGGGAAAAAAAAATAAACCAAACATTAGACACATTTTTGCTTCAACAGAGTAGGACTATTAGATATGTTTTTCATGTTAATTATCAGATTATCAGTGTATCTCAAAGTCAAAGTTCGAATGGTGAGACGTTTACACATGGATTACGAAGAACGAAAAGCATCTATTCCTGAAGTAAAAACGATTTGATACAGCGAAACATTTGAAAAAAGAATCAAATTTTCTTACTTGATTCCATTTCACCTATTGTTTGATCTTCTCGGCAGTGTTCTGGATTCCATCTCATGATTGTACGCTCTCCAACATCATAGTGCTCCAAATAAGATGGAGAGACAGTACCTTGACCATTTTTATTGATGTTGAGAACCAATAATGTTTTTGCAACACTTCCACAAAGTCGAATCGTGCAATGAAAATCAGACCACACCCTTAATCGCCCATTTGCATCATCATCTCCTTCTGACAAAACAAGCACAGCATATTCAGAGTGAACGAGGGACGGATGATGACGGTAGGCAACAAAGTCCACACCATACTGTGATCCTGGCCTCACAACCCAATTCCTCTTTCGAAGATGAGAATAAGCCTTGTAAAACACAGGAAACGTTCCCTTCTTACACTTCATGTCCTGCCACAGCTCTTCATCGTTCATCGGACAATTATCTTCACCAACAATTTTAAGACATTTTAGAGAATGACATAAATAGAAAGCTTCCTCCATACCCAAATGAAACCAATTCTTATCCTTCTCGGCTGTAACAATAGGTCGACCAAAACATGCACGGTTGAGAAGATCGGTTTGTTCTGCTTCCACAGCAAGAAGTGCACTGCATCCAGAGAGTAAAGCACGAGCTTCAAACCTAATTAGAGAAGCCTGAAGCTCCAAGACAATTTTCGACATGGGGTCTGCGAGAGCTTTGGCTTCCAAGCCCTTCCCTTTCCATCTTGGCGCCATTAATGCAATCCTTCAATAAATCAAACACCTGAGATTCTTCAGAGTCTACTCTCTATTAATGTAACTCAAACATCAGGCAGGGTAGCTGATAATTACAATTAAAATGAGACAACTGAGCACATTTCGGAATTCACCAACATATTATTAAATCATTGTTTTTGTCAGAACACTAAGAATTATATTCTTCCTTTGATGTCAATTGTAATTTGTAACCCACTTGAGCATTTCTTCGAACACCTTCAATGCACACCATTTAGAAAAAGAAAAATATCCAACACGGCAACTAGAAGTTCATGTCTAGTAAAAATGTAAAAGTTTCATTTTCAATAGCATTCAAAATGACCCTATCCAGCATTTAATTTCAATAACAACTACGCACGAAAAATTAGCTTCTTCTACAAAAATGAAAAAATAAATAACTTGTCTTCTGTTTTCCTTCTGTTTTCTCTTCTGTTACTTGTCTTCTATAAATTACATAACACAAGTGTAAAAATACCTTTTAATATAGCAACGGTGAAGGAGAAGAAATTCCACCCAAAAATTTTTTAAAGAAGAAACGAGAAAGAAAGAAAAAACAGTTCCCTTAAAGTTACATGGCAACGGGCCGGATGCCGATCCATGTCTCTGATGAATATTTTCTTTCGTTTTTTCCATATACAGTATTTTCAATTATTTTATATTTTTTTTTTTGATAATCTTATTATAATTTTTATAATCTACAACTAGAATATCAATATCTGTTTTACGTCTAAAAGATTTATTTTGTAAAATATCTATTTATAAGAACTCTTCCAAATATATATTTAGAATTAAAATTTTTAAATTTCTTTTTATATGCATTTAAAATATTAATATTAATTATATATTAAATGGGTCAAACAGGTTAAAAGTAATTTATTCCGCTCATTACCCAATAATTTAATCAAATAAATTTTATTTATAAAAAATCTATTAGAATTTTTTTTTTCAAATGAATTCTTAAAATTCGGGTTTTTATTTTTTTTTATATTAATATATATATATATATATATATATATATATATATAATCTTATGTTAATTATATTGTCGGGTCAAAATAGTCTGCCTCGCTCCTTACCCAATAACCCAGCCGGATCAAAAAATTTGATATATTGCTCCAAACAGGCCTCAAAAGTGTCGTAACATAATTTGTTTTTAAACAAAGTGTACCGGTACCGCTCTTGCGAGTTGCGATAACTAAAAATTTCATAAAGAAGAAAGATTATAGCGTTCGAAAAGAAAGAATATTAGAAAATAAAATTTGAGAATGATATAAGATTGAGTTTAGCCAATGCTATATCCCACACCAACTAATCATATTTTTATCTCCAAATTCTAAATTAATTATAATAATTATACGTAAAATAAGAAAAAAAAATTTAGAAATACCTTTAACTAATATTGTTTTTGTTTGTTTTTTTTTTTTTTCCTCTTCAATAAATCTAAAGGAATTGTGTGCAGTAAGCCTCTAAGATTTGGTTTTATAAAACAAAAAAACAAATGTAAAAAGCTTCACACAATATCCAGTGACTTTTCAAGAATTTGATGCTTTGCAATAGATTTCCAATCACGGAGTTTCTGCTGAAATCTGAATCAATAAATAGTTCATATAACATTATACCAATTTCAATCTGGGTTTGGATTGAATACGTTAAATTTGGTTAGTCTGCTGTTTATTCTTCTTTTGGAAATGTTAAGTTATGGTTAGAGTATCAAAAGTAACCTCATGCTGCTCTGAACTAATTGGAGACCTCTTGCTATGAATTCTTCTGTCAAAATCTTCTGTAGTAGTTTCCGGGGAAGTCGTGTGGCCAATTCTCTGTTTTGATTACAAGATACGAGTCAGTACATATCGTTTGTATGTAGGTCAAGATATGCAAAAATTTATGAAGTGTAAGATCGATGCTTCTAGAACATTCTACAAATGATTTACCACACTCCATATAATTGAACATTCTACAAAGGGAAGAGTCAAATAAAGAAATATTATTCGTAACGAGCAAGTTTTTTTCCAGAAAAAAGCTTGGCATCACTCATTATTTATAATAATACATTATTATGTTAAACACAGCAGGTTTGGATTCAAGTACTTTTCTTACCGCATTCAACGTGGAATCACTTTGTAGTTCAAGTTCACGTAATTTTTGCATTGTCATCCCAAACCATTCGTCAATCCAACCAAAACAATTCCGATTACTTTCAAGAAAAAGAGCCCTTTCACCCTGTCCGAAAAATAAATATAAGAACCTTAAATTAGAAGAAAAAGCACCGAAATTGACATCAACAATGAGTTGGATCCATTTTGTATCCACATAACTTTGAAGAGAAAATAAATAGTACTTAGAATTGTAATCAATTTGAAAACGTACATAGAATTGTTGAAATCAAAATGTCGTTGTATTCTTACTAAGCAGGCAAGGCAAATAGAAGTATTTTAGGAATTGTTCTGATTAAGTAATCTTTCATGCAAGCAGCATTCATAGATAGTGGTATCAAGTTCAAGAGACATTTACCGCCAACAAAGCTTGTTCAACTCGAAAACCAAAACCCCAGTAAGGTGCATCTACAGTAACCAATTTATACGCTGTCATAACAGGATTGCAACGATCCTGCAAACGTTAATATTAGCAGATTAGACTGACAAAAAATAGCATATTCACAAGGGTAATGGCCACTTACAATCAAGAAGTACACTTCTTGAGTTGAAATATATACATAGATAAAAAAAATAATTATTGCTGAGAAAGGTACCAACCTGCCATCCCTCTAAAAGTGGACCACGGTCGGTTCTCTTTGATTTAAATTTAGAGAAGTCGATGCTGCTACTTCCGATAGCGTAACTCCAATAGTCCCTTGAAGTTGAAGCAATATCAAGAACTTCAACTTGTCTGGCTGCCAATTGTTCTTTGCTTAAGGTATGCACCTATTTCAATGGCTTCACAGTTAAGAGATGGAAAAACAAAAGAAAGACAACGGAGTTGTTTGTAACCACTAGACCTCAGTAGCTTAAACTGTCGGGTAAGGACCCAACCAATTATATAAGGTTTCTCACCCTCTCACGTACCAGACCGACGAGTTTGGCACATGGACCAAACATAAGTGCAAATGCAGATTACAAAATAAATACATAAACTTCACGGTTAAGAGATGAAAAACAAAAGAAAAGACAGCAGAGCTTATTAGTAACCACTAGATCCAATAGCTTAAGCTGGTATGGGATCAACCAATAATATTGGGCACTCTCTAACAAGAGCATGGTACACCTTCACATTTGATGAACGATTAAAAATGCATTTGATCACCGATGCCTCAATGAAAGTACAGAACTCTGAAGCTACAGAAACATTTGAAGAAACTTACATTTTCTGAATACCCATTATCAGCTTTATGAACAGTTTCAATGGTGAGACTGAACTTGGTGAAGTATGGACACTGCAAGAAATACAAAAACCAAATTAATGTGTGGAATGGAACAACTGCATCCTTAGAAAAAAAAAAAGTTAGTAAAAAAGAACAACAACGAAGTTATTACCTTGATTACTAGCGAAATGTGGCATCCATTTGCAGAAGAACGGACAAAAAAATACACGTTAATACAAGTTTTATAAGTATCATACCACACAGAAAGTGCCACGTGACATGAGGGCATGGATACCTGTTTTACATCTTGGGTATGCATTCCATGCTTCCTCTTGCATGACAAGAGCATCTGCCGGCGCAAAAGTTCTCAGCCAAGCAGGCGCTTTGCTGTAAAAAGAATGTTGAAAAATGAGAGTATGATTTTCTTTTCTAATATTTTTTCTCCACTAAATCAAGCAACGCTTTTGTCCATCGAAGATACAGATAAAAGCAGAACGAAATACAAAAAATAACCACCAAGATAAGCAGCGCGATTGTTTGTGAATATTTTGTTAGCTATTAAGATCCTACTGCTTAGACGCATATATCATACATCTGAAATCAACAAAAGAAAGATGCTATCATAAGTTACTGAAAAGATAAAGCAGTGTCGATTCGATTATAAATAACGATATAAGGAAAGGAAAAAAATAGTGATTGTAGCTGACATGAGCTCTGCTCCCATACAAAATTGGTGAGAATTGAGCCCACCAACACCACCGCCATCTTCATGAAAGAATTGTTCAACAAGCAAATTGAATCAAGAAAGAATTGTTCAACAAGCAAATTGAATCAATCTTTCTCTCAAAAGAATCTTTTTCTCATCTTTATAATCATACAATTATTGCATAAACCAACTAAAACTACTCTATTGAAAACTTATATATCCAAACAAAGTACACCACGAAGTACTGTTAACTCATCGATCAATATATAAACCTTGAGTGTCTAAAAGACTCGCGTGTGAGTAACATTTAGCAAAGTATACCACTACCCTGCTGACTACTGCAACTAGTGTCACTCAGAAAATCTTCCCATCGCTAATTTGGTCTACAAAGTTCAAATTTTCGAGAAACAACAATCGAATTTCATGGTACCAACCAACTGCATTACCTTTGTAAACGATAAATAAGGGTGCAATGTCCAGTCTCAAGTACACCGCGAAGTGTTTAACTCAGCGATCAATAAACGTTGAGCATCTAAAAGATTCGCGTGTGAGTAACAAATAGCAAAACATATCCCTACCCTGCTCACTACTGCAACTAGTGTCACTCAATAAGGGAGAAATCTTTCCAGTCACTAATTTGGTCTACAAAGTTCAAATTTTCTCGAAACAAACGAATTTTATGGTACCAACAAACTGCATTACCTTTGTAAACGATAAATTTTAGACGTGTAATGCCCTCTTCCATAGGCTTCATCTTCAAAGGGTCTGTTCTCCAAGACTTCCACACCCTCAGGACCTGTTGAACTCTGCTGCTGCATCTTCATGACCATGTACATCTGAGCTATCTGGTACTGAAATCCAAAAGCATACATATTATATCACACAACTAATCAACAACATTATAAGTTCCATTATTGATTTGGTTTGGTTTATTTACCTCCTCCAATGACACGGGCATCACGATTCGACTTCACAGAAAAGATCCCATTAGAAGTTACAAAGTTAAGGAAATATTATTCAACATAAAAAACCCCACAAAAAGCATAAAGTGAATTCAAAAATTGAGCAAGAAGCAACATGAAGAATTCAAAACTTATAATGAAGAAGAAGAAGAAGAAGGATACAACTCCTTGATTTGAACCATCGTTTCCAGCAACCAACAACACAAAACCCAGAAATCCCAAGTCAAGTAGAAGAGATTTTAAAGTTTCACAAAAAAATCGATGTAAAATTGAGTACAGAATTGGAAGTCAAGAAACCAGAGAAACAATGAAAGAAAACAAGAGAAAGAAAAGCATGGAGTTTTTGGGTGATGGAGAGGATTGGGAGCGTTGGGGATTTTATTAAATAGAATAGTAAATGGAGTCATGGACGGACAGGTGCGACTGTGAGGTCGACACGACAGTCAAGTGGTTGCGTAAGCAACCTTTAGACGCCAAGGACTTCTAGATATGATTTCAGATTCTGTTCTTATTTTATTTTTTTTTTCTTTTTGTCAACGTGTGTTTGTTTTTGACTTTGTTTTTTTTTATCTTTGTTGTGTGTGACTCGATGGATTCTATGTCACTCCGGCGACTGCCGCGTCCATCGGTTGTGTACGTACAATGTATTCCATCGGTTTTGTTTTTTTTCTCTTTATTCATGCGGTGAGATTGTTCCACCTAAATTTTTCTCCTTATTTGTACTGTCTATTTTTTTGTTCACTCAAGCCACAACCCGTTAAATTCATCAATTTACCTATTTGATTTAAGAAAAATTAAAAATTAATTTAATTATGTAATTGAATTCACTAAACTCATTTACCAATTAAAAATAACCCACTATGATATAATTTCAATTAAAAATATTTTATTTTAAAAAATCATAAAGTTAACCCAATTTTTCCAAGTATAATATCCTACAATGAAAATAATCGTATTAAACAGACAGAATATAACAATCTCAACTCGAATATGATTCATTATTAAACGGGTTTAACATGTTGACCCAATAGTGACTCCAATCCAATAAAATTCAATCCAAACCCACTAATTTTATATTATGTTCGTGTTGTGTTTTGAGTCGTGTCGCTAATTTCCATCCTTAACTACCTATTCATTATCTTTGAAATTAGTTAATAGTAAAAGAGTACGTGTAAAATCAGCTTATACAGGTATTTATGCCCTTTAACTACATAAATTATGTATGGTAGTTAAATCATTTTTCGAGGAATTAAATTTTAATTAAGGTTTTTTATAACTATCCTGTAATTATATAAATTATGAATAGTAGTTAATTTATCTTTGGATGAATTAAATTTTAATTAAAGTTTTTTATGACGGTTTAATGAAATATATACTTAAAAAAATTTAAAATTTATTATTTACTTTTATATTAAAAAATCAGAATTTTTTTTTTTTTTTCCAACCACACCCGTAGGATTTGCAACTCAAGGTTTATAGCGAGGCCCAAGATATGAGTGGTATTGCAACATATTTAGGTTGAGCGAGGCCCAAAATATGGGCCCATAAAAGCCCAATAAATCGCAACGGTCGAACACGTCCCGGGTCCCACTTCACAGGGTGATGTGACAAGCACAACAAAAAAAACCCTAATCTCAGTTGCAGTAGTAGTTCAAGTTTTGTTTTAGTAGAGGGAGAGACTAGTACCATGTCCAGACAAAATCTCTAATGTCGTTAAATTATTATAATATAATAAAATTTTTAAAGAAAATCCCAGCAGAGTTGCACACATCACCAACCTCTCTCTTTGATTCTCAAAAACCCTAGTTCGTTTTTCCAAACAAAACCCTCCTCCTCCTCGTCGCGTCACCGTTTTGGTGAGGAAAAAAAAAATGAGTTATTGCTTGAATCACTGTGAAAATCTATCTTCCAGTTCGTTTTTGTCGCACAGGCCGTCGTTTTCTCTATCGAAGCACAGTAATTTCCAGTTGTTTTTCTACTCCAACAACAAAAGGACTGGAAGAAGCAAGAGATTTTCCTCTTCTTTCAGCCTCCGGTCATGGCCGACGACGACGACGCAGCAGCAGCTCACTCGCTACGCGAGATCACGTGCCAGAGTGAACTCGGTGCGGGGCGATTTGGGATCCGAGTCGGGCAACAATGGAGCGTCGGATAAGCCCGCGAAGCTCGGGAAGAGGACGGATTTGAAGAAGATAATGATTCTGGGCGCGGGGCCGATCGTTATCGGGCAAGCGTGCGAGTTCGACTATTCCGGGACTCAGGCGTGTAAGGCGTTGAAAGATGAAGGGTACGATGTCGTTTTGGTGAATTCAAACCCGGCTACCATCATGACCGACCCGGACTTGGCGGACAGGACATACATTACGCCGATGACGCCGGAATTGGTGGAGCAGATCCTCGAGAACGAGCGTCCCGACGCTCTGCTGCCCACCATGGGCGGCCAGACCGCGTTGAACCTCGCCGTCGCTCTGGCCGAGAGCGGCGCGCTCGACAAATACGGCGTGGAATTGATAGGAGCGAAGCTTGACGCCATTAAAAAGGCCGAAGACAGAGAATTGTTCAAGCAAGCAATGAAGAACATCGGCGTCAAAACGCCGCCGTCTGGGATCGGTAACACTCTCGATGAATGTATAGCGATTGCCAGTGAAATCGGGGAGTTCCCATTGATTATTCGACCCGCATTTACGCTGGGCGGGACCGGGGGAGGGATTGCGTACAACAAAGAAGAGTTCGAGGCCATTTGCAAATCTGGGTTGGCTGCGAGCTTGACATCTCAAGTGTTGGTGGAGAAATCCTTGTTGGGTTGGAAAGAGTACGAGCTCGAAGTCATGCGTGACTTGGCTGACAATGTTGTCATCATCTGTTCGATCGAAAACATTGATCCAATGGGGGTTCATACTGGGGATTCGATCACTGTGGCCCCTGCACAGACTCTAACTGATAAGGAGTATCAGAGGTTGAGGGATTATTCGGTGGCGATAATCAGGGAGATTGGAGTGGAGTGTGGGGGTTCAAATGTGCAGTTCGCTGTGAATCCTGTTGACGGAGAGGTTATGGTCATTGAGATGAATCCTAGGGTGTCAAGGTCCTCTGCTTTGGCTTCGAAGGCCACAGGGTTTCCTATAGCGAAGATGGCTGCGAAATTGTCTGTTGGGTACTCGTTGGACCAAATTCCAAATGACATCACCAAGAAAACGCCAGCCAGTTTTGAACCTTCTATTGATTATGTGGTGACAAAGGTCAGTAGATGTCCTTGCTTTCTTACATTTTGTTTGATAATTAATTCTGATTATTGTACTTATGATTTTCAATTTACACAATGTGTTTCTATAGTAAGTTTTGTGGTTAGATCATCTCTCTCTTTACATTGAGACAATTATCAGAACTGCTTATATTTAGTTGCTCATGCTCTTTTTCAAGCATTTTTCAAAACTTATGTGGGATATGTTGGTGTAGGAATGATCCTTCCACAACAAGACAACTGCATTTCTACTGCTACCGTGCTATTGTTTTCACAAAAAGCTTCCTGCCCGCCTATTTTTCAATGTTTAATCTCACTGCTTCTCGTGCATTTAATTAATTTAGAGCCATATTTTTTAAATCTGATATGACTGAGATATCATCTTAATACAATTATAAGCATATTTAGATGATATATTAGTAAAATGTATACATTTGTAAATGTTTTTGTTTTTTGCTATTTTCAAAACAAGCTTGTATACTGATGTTCTAATCAGCATTTCTTTATGTTATTTGCTCATTTATCTTTTACTTGGGCATATAATATCACTATTGATCCTTGTCTACATAAATCATGCAGATCCCTCGATTTGCATTTGAGAAATTCCCCGGTTCTGAGCCAATACTGACAACTCAGATGAAATCTGTTGGTGAAGCCATGGCTCTAGGGCGCACATTCCAGGAATCGTTTCAGAAAGCTGTTAGATCCCTGGAATGTGGCTATGCTGGATGGGGTTGTGCAAAGGTGAAGGAACTTGAATGGGATTGGGAACAATTGAAGTACAGCCTCCGAGTCCCTAACCCTGATCGCATTCACGCTATATATGCTGCAATGAAGAAGGGGATGAAAGTTGATGATATACATGAGTTGAGTTACATTGACAAATGGTTCCTCACTCAGTTTAAAGAGCTGATAGATGTAGAACAGTTTCTTACAGCTAGAAGCTTGTCTGATCTGACAAAGGATGACTTTTCTGAAGTTAAAAAAAGAGGTTTCAGTGATAAGCAGATAGCCTTTGCAACTAAGTCAACTGAGAAAGAAGTCCGGGCAAAGCGTCTATCTCTTGGAGTTGCTCCAACATTCAAGCGGGTGGATACTTGTGCTGCTGAGTTTGAGGCAAATACCCCTTATATGTACTCATCCTATGATTTTGAGTGTGAATCAGCCCCCACACAAAAGAAGAAGGTTTTGATTTTAGGTGGAGGGCCAAACCGGATTGGTCAGGGGATTGAGTTTGACTACTGCTGTTGCCATACGTCTTTTTCCCTTCAGGTTTGTTTGTGTTTTCTTTACCACCCTTACCTTTTCTTCTTTTATAGAAATAAAGATAAAAAGAAGAAGAATCATGCTTGTTTTAAGACTATGCTCCTGGAAGGTAACTGTAATCTAGTTGCTTCTCTATCAGATTTTTTACTTTGAGGGGCTGTTATTTTCTATATAAGCTGAGACTGATTATTACTATGGAAATCCGTGTAGCTTTTTTGCCTGGTCAATCTAGGTCTTTGTTTTCAAGTACCTATTTACCTAATAACAAGGTATAGTGCTGATAAGGGGGGTTATGAATATTAAATATACATGATATGATATAAGGAAATGGAATCTTTTAAAGAATTGGAATCCGTTAAATGCTAGGTAATTTGTGTATGATTTGGATTGTTGATAACTGGATCACACAAGGATTATCTGGATGTAATAATCCTATAATCATTCTTTAATTAAGTTTTAAATGTGATTTCAACGGTCCAAGTCTTTGATCAGACCTATTTCTGTCTTAATTTGATTATTTTTTAATCCTTTTCTATTTCATCATTTGCTTCTGCTTAAATTATGTAGTTATAATACCGGTGTAAAAGGTTCCTGGTGATGTTAATATGGGCATAAAGGTGTGGAAATCTCCTTTTGTTTGGCATTGTTACTAACGATTGTATCATTTCCTTTTTTTTTCCCATTTATTTTTTTCCCCCTATTGCAGAAAGCAGGATTTGAGACAATCATGATGAATTCAAATCCTGAAACAGTATCCACAGATTATGACACAAGTGACCGTCTCTACTTCGAACCCCTTACAGTTGAAGATGTTCTAAACATTATTGATTTGGAACGACCTGATGGCATCATTGTGCAGTTTGGAGGTCAAACACCCCTGAAGCTTTCTCTCCCCATTCAGCATTACTTAGATGAACACAGGCCTGTATCTGCCAGTGGGGCTGGGCATGTACGCATTTGGGGTACATCCCCAGACTCCATAGATGCAGCTGAGGATAGAGAGAGGTTCAATGCTATCCTCAAGGAGTTGGGGATTGAACAGCCCAAGGGAGGCATTGCCAGGAGTGAAGCTGATGCTCTTGCCATAGCGAAGGACATAGGTTACCCTGTTGTTGTCCGACCTTCTTATGTGCTGGGTGGCCGAGCAATGGAGATTGTATATACTGATGAGAAGTTGGCAACTTACTTGGAAAATGCTGTCAAGGTAGACCCTGAGCTTCCTGTCTTGATTGACAAATATTTATCCGATGCTATTGAGATTGACATTGATTCACTTGCCGACTCACATGGTAATGTGGTAATTGGTGGGATAATGGAGCACATTGAGCAGGCTGGGGTCCATTCTGGTGACTCCGCTTGTGTGATTCCCACGAAAACCATTTCTTCTTCTTGCTTGGACACTATAAGGTCATGGACTACAAAATTAGCAAAGAGGTTAAATGTATGTGGACTCATGAACTGTCAGTATGCGATTACTGCTTCTGGGGATGTTTACTTGCTTGAGGCAAATCCTCGTGCTTCCCGAACTGTCCCATTTGTCTCCAAAGCAATTGGCCACCCTTTAGCTAAATATGCTGCCCTCGTCATGTCTGGGAAATCACTTCATGACATAGATTTCACAAAAGAGGTGATCCCCAAACATATCTCAGTTAAGGAAGCTGTTCTGCCTTTTGAGAAGTTCCAAGGCTGTGATGTGTTGTTAGGGCCTGAGATGAGAAGTACCGGTGAGGTGATGGGTATTGATTTGAACTTTGCTATTGCATTTGCCAAGGCTCAAATCGCTGCAGGGCAGAAGCTACCACTTTCTGGCACTGTTTTCCTCAGCTTAAATGACTTGACGAAACCCCATCTTGAGAGAATTGCAAAAGCATTCTTAGAGCTAGGATTTAAAATAGTTTCAACTTCAGGGACAGCACATTTTCTGGAATTAGAAGGTATTGCGGTGGAAAGAGTGCTGAAGATGCACGAGGGCCGGCCACATGCTGGTGATATGGTTGCTAATGGGCAAATTCAGATGATGGTGATTACAAGTTCTGGTGATGATCTTGATCAAATCGATGGCCTGAAGCTGAGGAGGATGGCTCTTGCTTACAAGGTTCCTGTTATAACAACAATTTCCGGAGCTTTAGCCAATGCAGACGCAATAAGAAGCTTGAAGTCAAATACTGTTAAAATGGTCGCTCTTCAGGATTACTTTGATACTGAAATAACAACAGGGATTAGTGAAAGCTTGCAGTCAGCTTCCTCTATATGATTTGAGTAGGCATTTCCAGTAAGCTCACGTCACTTCTTTTCTTCATTATTTAGTGTTACTTGCTGCATGTGTTCTCTATCTCAGTTCGGGACTTGTTTTCTCTAAGTTATTTGTTTTCATAAAATATTTTTTTCTGCTTCGCCATCTCCCCATGTTTTTGTGTGAGCTGACAAGGTCTAACTACGAAGAATGTATGTAGGGAATTTTTTGAGAATTGAGGAATGTAATGTATATATTTCAGTATGTTGATGCAAGGCAATGCAATTGTTATTGGTTAACATTTTCGCCATATGTTTTCTTCAAACAGAAATCATAGGCGCATTGCTTTGTAACGGAATTCAAATATCCTATGTATGCAAATAAAGCAAATAATTTTTTCTTATAGGTTTCGAACTATTGTGATCACTTTCCCCTCTTCTTGATATTCAAATCATACACTCTTCTTTCTTTTTTTCGACCTTTTGAGCTTGATCTCCTTGAACTATTCTCTTACCATTCACAAACGGAAAATAAAAATAGTGTTCTTCTTTTCTTGGTTTCAACCTGCTGGAGGAGTTGTTGTTGTAAATGTAATACTGTAATTGGAGGTTTCTGATTGACTACATCTTTCTAATTTTCTTTGATAAATAATAGAGCAACGTTGAGCATTTTGAGAAATGTTTTAGTGTGGTTGGCGTATACGTGGTATGAATAAAACAGCTAAAGCCTGAGCAAAGCACGCAGGTAGACTATGTAGACATTCTTGAGTATTTAACAGCTATAGCCTGAGCAAAGCACGCAGGTAGACTATGTAGACAATAAATTATATAAAGTAGATAGACTTCTTCCACTATAAAAACCCTTTACTCGATTTTGCATATCATATTTTGTAGAAAAGTGGTCAAGCCGGACCTAACTCAACTATGGAATCAAAGACTTTCTAGTGACCAAGCACGACGAGTCATTGATATCACACTGTAACACTACTGACCTCTGCCCAGTTGAACTCTTTATAATAAAAGCATAATCTGTATACATTATATATATATGTATGATAGTTTATATGATTCTTTTGAGTAGGTTTTGAACATATTGTTTTTAATATGTTTCTATATTCTACCCAAGTATTGCAATTCAAGTTAGATATGGGTAGTTTTGGTCAGCAATTGTTCCGGTTTCTAGGGATTTTTATGTGACTGGAAAAAATCTGGGTTAGTTCATGAGGATTTTTTTTTTCTTTTCTGTGTCATAGTTAGAAAATGACATTTCTTTTGAACGAAAATCTCTCGTCACGTTACTCTATTATCCACCCACCCTTACGTCAAAACTTACCCCATATATATATAATTGGACGAAATTGTTTTGATTGATGAGCCAAAAAATGCAAATGAAAATGAGAGGTGACATCCAAAAGTCTGGTAGTATGACTTCACAGGAGCTTATTTTTCTAGAAGTTGTGTAAGATATTTTCTTCCAATGAATTATTGTTCCCAATAGGATGATATAGATTCCAATCAAAGTTGGCCAATTGGTTCTACATCGATTGGAGCACTAGGATTTTTTTTTACCACAAATTATTGGCAATACCTTTTACCTACTTATACAAGTTATAATCAAACACATTATTTTTAGTAACAAAAAACAATTTTTTTTTTATTCAGGAACCTGAACCCATCTTCTCCAGATTGAGACCCCATAAAGAAATCCATCATGATTTTTCTCTTTTAGGAGTAAAAATACTTTATAAATTTGAAATGATCTCAGAATCCATCAAAAGTTGTTTATAATATTTATCTTTTTATATATTTTTAACGGTTAATTATCTTTTTTGATGGTTAACGGTAGAAAAGAAATTTACAATTAATTTTTTTAAAAGTTAATTTTGTATGTAATTAAAGATATTTCAAATTAGTGGGCTGTAATTTATCATTTTAAAATAGAGTTTTTTTTTTATAATACTAAATAGTATTTAGTTTTTAAAAATAATATAAAATTATTAAATTTGATGAAAATAACATTTAAATAAGAATTAGAACTAAAATAATCTTGAAAGTTGAAACCAAACAAAACAAACAATTTTTTTATGAAAAGTAAAATGTAAAAGCTGATAAAACAAAAAGTAAAATACATCTCGTTCACTTTTTACAAAAAGCTATCAAACCATTTTATTTTCACACTAAAGCAAAAAAAATTTATTTAGATCACAATCCTTTCTAAAATAAAAAAAATAAAATTTGATCACGGTCACTTAGCCAAGATCACAACCAAGTGCTCTAAGTAAGGTCACTTCACTTGACAAAAAAAAAAAACTAATTACACTCAACTCTCTGAGGTTTGACTAATTACACTCGAAATCAAAGTTTACATTAATTAACACTAACCTCCCCTCACGTTAACTTTGACCGTTAGAATAAATGTTGATTTTTGTTAAATTTATTAAATCACCAAAATACCCCTGTTAATTAATATTATCAATTTTTTTTACTCTTCATTAAAAGAAAATTGATGGTGGAATCTAGATTGGATCTCTACTAAAAAAAAAAATTTAAAATTTGATTGTCTGGGTTCATTCGAACCCAGACTTCGAACCCTTTATGAGTTCGATTCGAACCCACAAGGGTTTAAAAATGTCTTCGAACCCAGAAGGGTTAGAACGCTTCTGGGTTCCAAGAACCCAGAGGGTTCGATTCGAACCCTTCTGGGTTCGAAGTCTGGGATTAGAACGAATCCACACATTCAAGTTTCAAATTTTTTTTTTTTTTTTTTTTTTTGTTCTTGGTGGAGATCCAATCTGGATTCCACCATCAAATTTTTTTTTTTTTAATGAAGAGTAATAAAAATTGATAATATTAATTAACAGAGGTATTTTGGTCATTTAATAAATTTGGTAAAAGTCAACGTTTATTCTAACGATCAAAGTTAATGTGAAGAGAGGTTAGTGTCAATTAATGCAAACTTTGATTCCGAGTGTAATTAGCCAAACCTCAGGGAGATTGAGTGTAATTAGTTAAAAAAAAAGGGCAAATTATAATGGCGAATCCTCACATTTGGTTATATTACAATGAAATTAAATTTTTACTTAAGAGCTAATTACATCGACCTCCCCTTAGGTTTTATCAACTATAAGCGGAGTCAACTTTATCGTTTATTGACAAAGACCTCCCCTGTCGTTAGTTGACTTTAGTCAAACTTAACAGGCTCAAGGGCATTTTCGTCATTTTAGACTTTTTCAATTTTATTTTATTAAATAAAAATTAAAAAATCTCATCCCTCCATCTTTAAAATGATGGATGGTTAAGATTTATTTAAAATAATAATAATAATAATAATAAATAATGAAGATTGGATCTCAGGACGATGGAGATCCAATCTGGAGAATAAATCTCCAAAAAAAAAAAAATTGGAAGAAGGGTTCTTCGAACGAACCTAGAGAAAAACTCATTGTTGGGTTCTTTGAAGAACCCAGATATGAGTTCCTCATCCAATTTTTTTTTTTTTTTTCAAATTTTCAGATCTGGGTTTGCCTTCCAGAAACTTGGGTTCACCTTCGAAAGCGAACCTAGTGATGAACCCAGATGAGTTTGTCTTCGTTGACGAACCCTTTTGGGTTCGTGCTCCAACAAATTTTATTTTTTTTTTCTTGGTGAAGATTCAATCTGGAGATTGGATCTCCACATTTCAAACTCAATTTTTTTTTAAAAAATAAATTTTAGATCTCCACCGTCCATTCAAAGATAGACGATGGAGATCTGAAGTTTAATTTTTTATAATAATTTTTTTAAAAAAGAAAAAATCTCTACTGTCCATCTCATCTGAGATGGATGGTGGAGATCTAACCTTATTTTTTTATTTAATAAAAAGATAATATTATTTTGAGCTAATTTCATCTTTTTAACGGTTGAAGGCGGTCAACCGTTAAGTCTAACGGAAGTCAACTAATGGTAGGGGAGATCGTTGTCAATAAACGATAAAGTTGACTCCGCTTGTAGTTGACAAAACCTCATGGGAGGTCGATGTAATTAGCTCTTTAATTAAACTACAACTTAGTATCTTGGACGATTATCAATTTGGTTCCTAATGTATTTAAAAATATAACTTTTTAATATATTTTTATTTTTTAACTCATATGATCCCTAATATTTTTCAAAATACATCGATTTAGTCTTTATGAACAAAATTTTGACAGTCAAACCTGATATAAAGTATAAAATAATAATTTTACCATTTTTTTTATTAAATTATTAAATTAGAAAGACGATTTTAGCCTCCAACTTTTTACATTTTAACACTTTTACCTATTTGGATAGTCCAATAAAAAATTGTTATATCTTATAAAAACTTAAATTTGTTTTTAAAAATACTTAAAAAGGATTAAATAAAATTAAATATAATAAAATTCATTAAAAATTAAAAATAATTATAAAAATTGAAAAAAAATTAAAAGTTACATCATTTATTAAAAATAAAAATAAAATTTAAGATTGAATACTTATAAAAGTCAAAATTTAGTTAAAAAAATAAAAATATTAAAATATTATATATACATCTACATGTAATATATATACAAAATAGAGTGAATTACACTAAGATATCCTAACTTCATCTATAATTACACGCATAATGTCACTTTACTTATTATTACACTCAAATATCCTTGACCACGTTGATCACCGTCAACTTAACAGTGGTCTTAACGTGATCAGGGGTATAAACATCTTTTTAGTAATTAAAATTTAATTACTTACCTTTTTTATAAAAAGAAAATGGACGGAAGGGATCAAATCTCCCTCATCTCTCAAACAATCTCCAAAGTAAATTTTTTTTAAAAAATATATTATTTAAAAAAAAAAGTCTTGAATAGATCTAGAAATTTTTTTCCAGATATATTCCCCTTTTTTAAAAGAAAAATTTTTACTTTTTTTTATTAAAAAAATATATATATTTTTTGTCTCCATCTCCATCAGCGATGGAGAATTTAAAAAAAAAAAAAAATTGCCCCATCAGATGGAGCAGCTCCATCTGATGGAACAGAAAGCTCCATCGGTGATGGAGCTTCTGCTCTATCCATGATGGAGCTGCAGATCTGCGATGGAGCTTTATACTCCATCTCTTCTGGAGTAGCTTCTGCTGCTTTTCTTATTTTTTTTTTATAAAAAAATTTTGTTGTTGAATTTGGATGGATTTTTATTGGAGAAAATGTGTGAAATTTGTTGGAGAAAATGAATTATTGTTGTTGAAGATTGAAGAAGATATATTATTTGTTGTGGAATTTTATTTTGTGAGAGAAAAAATTGTGTAGATTTTGTTGGAGAAATGGATTGTTGTCGTTGAAGATGGAAGATGATGGATTATTTATTGTGAATTTTATTTTTATGAGCGAAAAATTTTGTATGAATTTTTTTTGGAGAAATAGATTGTTGTTGTTGGAGATTGAAGACGATTAATTATTTGTTGTGGAATTTTGTTGTTGGTGATAGAGAAAAAAAATTTGTGTGGAATGTTGTTGGAAAATTAGAGAAGATTTTTATTTTTTAATTAATTTTAAATTAATTTTTATTAAATAAATATAATATCTGAAATTATCTAAGGGTAAAGTAGTCTTTTACCCTTCCCACGTTGATAACACCGTTGGTAAACTGACATTATGTGTATAATTATGGATAAAGTTAGGGTATCTTAGTGCCATTCACCTTCTTTTTATAATATAGTGTGTGTGTGTTTGTGTATATATATATATATATATTATTTTTAATAAATTTTATCATATTTATTTTATTATTTATCAATTTTAAGTGTTTTTAAAAAAATGAATTTTTATAACATTTATCAATTTCTTATTGAATTATTCAAATAGGTAAATTTATTAAAAAATTAAAGAGTAAAAACATCATTTTAATTTAATAATTTAATAAAAAAAATATAAAATGGTCAGTTTATACTTTATGTCATGTTTGACCATTAAAAATTTTGGTCATAAAGACTAAATTGATGTATTTTGAAAAAGTTATGGACCATATGAGTTTAAAAAGTTAAAATAGGTCAAAGAGTGATATTTTTAAATATGTTAGTGACCAAATTGATATTTATCTGAAATACTTAGTTATAGTTTAAGTAAAAATACGATTTCATTACAATATGATGAAATATCAGAGTATTTTTTTGCAATTTACCAAAATAATAATAATAATAATAATTTTAGATCACGATCACTTAGCCGTGATTGCCAAGTGAGGTCACTTCACTTTAGAGATGGCCACGGTTCTGGATCCTGCTGGGAACCATCGGTTCTCGGAACCAGATTTAATTTTTTTTATTTTTATCTTCCAACACAAATTTTTTTTTTCAATTTTTTTTTAAAAAGGAACTGGAACTGGCGGTTGCAATTCCCCCGCGGTTTTGAATTGGCGGTTCCGGTTCCTAAAATTAAAAAATCGAAACCGTGGATCCCGGTTCCGGTTAGCTGGTTCAGAACTGGGGTTCGGTTCAAACCGGGCAACTGCGGCCAACCCTACTTCACTTGGCAAAAAAAAAAAAAAAATAGACCATGGTTACTTGGCGATGATTCATTTTACTTGGTCGTGATCTAAATAGATCACAGATAAAGGAAATAGATCACAACTAAAGAAAAATTAGATCACACTCAAAGGAAAATTTGATCACGGCCAAAACAAAATTTGTAAAAATCAAAATTTTTAAAAAAATTACCTCTCAATGAAATATAAAGAGAGATTGGTGAGAAACTTATAGAGGAAGAAATATAAAGAGAGATGGGTATCCGTTCAAAGTAAAGAGCTATTGAATAAGAGAGAAGAAATATAACTCTGAGAACTCAACGAACGCAAATGAGTTTAAATAAGATAAAAATCACATTATAAGAATAAAATTGAATTTCTATAAAAAATTATATTATTTCTTAAATATTTAGGAATTTAATTTTACTCTCATAAAATGAGTTAGTTTCGGTCCTATTTTTAACCATTATATCTTTAAATTATGTTAAAAATACATCTTTTAAGATTTATTAGGTATGTACGTTGGAGTTATCTTCAAAGGAGATCCTTCGAAAATTGACCTATCTTTTAGTGACAGGACATAAGTTGCAGTCTTACGTGCTCCTTGAATAGTCTTCCAATGGCAATATAATTGCAATGGGACAATTCGGTTTCAATGCGAGGGACATGTGGATTCACATAAAGTCCACCAAGTGTGCACTTTTTTCTTTTTAAAATAGAAAATTGCACTAGTACCGCTCACTTTAGGTAAAATTAGAGTTTCAGACAAAAAATCGTTTAATTGATCACGGTTGACCAACTTTTACTATTAAAAAATCATATTTATCCCCTAATTTTTAAAATAAAAAGTCATATTTACCCTTATCAATATAAAAAAAAGAAAAAAAGAGGTTTGTGGGAAAGAAGAAGAGGAAGGCATAATACATTTAGAATTATTATGGACGAGAGAATATTAAGGTGGCTGCTTGTTTTTATTGGTTTCTGATTTTGGCCTGTAGCTGGAAGAAAGGGAAGGAGATTGACCTAGTGCACCAATATCCATCATAGGTGGGGAGGAGATTGACATTTCCTCCTATCTAGGGAGGAGATCTGTGCGATGTCATTTATAGTATGTAAATAATCTACTTCGACACTTGGAGGATATCTCGTAGATCTCTGCACAAAGAAGGTCACAGATATCCTCCATGCCATGAAGGAGATCACAAATCTCCTCCCGCTTAGGAAGAAAATTTGTCACCTCTACTCTACTAGATCTTTACTGGAAAAATAAAGCCTCTAGGAGTGGCTTCATTTTTAAAAAAAAAATTTAAATTTAAATTTTTTTATGTTAAATCAATTTTAAATTATTACATGTGATGTATCCAATCATGACCAGTCCGGGGCCATTTTTCTTTAATCTATTTAACGTCACACTTGAAAAGTCTATTTTGTCATTTTCACTATTAAGTTACAGCTAATCAACTGTTTAGTCAATACAATTTAGGAAAAATTTGTACAATTAAACGATCTTCTATTTGAACCTCCAATTTCATCCAAAGTTGGGGGATATTAGTACAATTTTTCCTTTTGTAGAACTTGTAGATATTAACAGTGTCTGCTATCATTGAGAAAGATACTTGATATACATACATACATACATACTGACTGATGACTTGATATGTCGATTTCAATAACTCACCCTTGCTTGCTTACATAAACGTGTGGGTTCAATTTTCCACTGATTAGTAACATTTTGCCGTGTCAGCCGATAGGGCAGCCTCAAGTTTCAAGTCATGAATGGAGAAAAAGAAGAACATATAGAATTTTAATGATCTGGACTTCACTCTTATTAGCTGTAGAGCCATTGTATCTGTTTCTTCTTATTCTTCTTCTTCTTCTTCTTCATTTGCTGGCGGTCTCGGTGGGATACTAAGTGGCATCAATCACAAAAAACGTGTGGACCTTTTGTGTTTTCTTTGTTTTTTGTTTATTAAAACACGAAACAGAGATGGACAACTATGCAATCTAATAAAATTCAACAGAAAACAAGCAGCTATGGTTTTTTTTTTTTTTTTTTTAAAGAAAACAATTCTTATATTATTGGACCATCAACATTTATTTGGTTCACATTTTAGGTTCTTGAATCATAAATCTAGAAGGGTCGATTTTTAAAAGGTTTTTTTTTTTGTCATGACTAATAATCAAGAATGTTGGTCATGGTCTTCTTTGACTGTAACTTGACATTTAATGTTAATAATTATTATGGGTTTGGGGTGCTTTACCTTGATGACTATGGCAACTAATTAAAGTGCAATTGAAGATGAGGGGCGTCTGTGTATATATATACATAGACTTTGATGTAAGTGGATTCAATCTCAAGATAGTAGTGTGCATAGATATTAGTATATCTTTAGAAGAGTTTCTCTACCGGTCAAAATAATTTATTTTTTTTTAGATGTATTCACACAATTACATTTTTATGGGCAATAATAGAAATATATATTTATATGGCTACATAAGGTTTTGATCGTTGGTGGCTTAAAAGAATTTAAGGCTTCCAACCACCAAGACGGAGAAGCTTGCGTCAAAACAACTTTTTAATACTAATATATATATATATATATATAAAGTAAATCTTTTTAAGCTTTTAAAAATATTTAAATATCTAATATAAATCCTATTATATTTTATTAATTTTACAATGCGTTCTTAACTTAAAATCATGTCTTTTTTAGTAATCTTATCATTTCAAAGAGTTTTTTAAATTGACAATCACACAATCAACATCTTTTCTAGCTCTATTTATAAAAACTCTACTTCTAAAATATATACTTGTAAAAGATTTATATGCAAAAAATTCTTCCAAATGGACCCTTACACGTGAATAATAATAAAAGAGCTTACCAGGAAACCACTTATTATTACTCATCTACAAGTAATAATACAAAAATGTTTTCGAAAAAAAAAATATATTAAAAACATATCTTCTGAAAAATATATACTAAAATCTTCTTTGAGAAAAATTCGAGATGCCCTTTTAATATCTAGGAAATGCAAAGTATACTTCCAAAAAAAAATACTATTAAGCGTTTTTTTTTTTTTTTAGCTATTATAATTAATTCGGTACCTGGAGAGGGAGACACAACTCGAACTCACAACTTTAAAATGTAAGTGTATCACTGGATCAACTTTATCTTGTCAACATTATTAAGTATTTGACCATAACATATCATAGAAGAAAAATTAAATGCTCAGTCCAGCTTCATTATTTGATAGTTGATACATATAGACCTAGAAAACAAAATAATAATAATAATAATAATAATTGAATATGTGTTTAGCTATAATGGCATTTATGTAGTGGGCTGACCTACTTTTTTTTTGGCCAATTTAATTTTCATATGTTGATGAGAAGAGAAATCTATATGCTCAAAGTACCAATGCCGTATTACATATGGTCACTTAGGTTGAAGGAAAATAAAATGATATGACTCAAATTTACTTAGGGTCGAAGAAAAAAATGATGACGAGATCAGTTTGACTCGAATCGAATCTGATTACGACGTTTTTTTTCTTAATTTACTGTACAAATGACAAAGAATGTTCAAAACCCTTGTAGTATGTATGACCATTCAATTCATTACCTAAAATGGCTTCTCAAAAATTTTGACTGGTTTTTTATTTTTATTTTTTTTATTGCAAACAAATTAAATTTTAGAAGATAAAACGTTTATAATGTGGACGGTGGACCAAATCTGACTTGAAAGCAATAATACATTTGAGTTTTTAAAGAAACTTCTCTAGAATGCAATTTTGGTATTTGTTTCGAAATTTTAAGGAAATGAAAGTGTTTTTATTGCACGTTTTTCACGGTATTTGAAATGAGTTATAATTTATTGTACATTTTACTATAAATAGAGGGTATCATAGTGTTACACCGACAATGATTTTGGGTGCGGAAATAGAGATAAATGCATAGAAAAAAAATTAGAAAAAGAAAAAAGAGATAGAAATGTAATCAAAAGTTTATAATGTGGTCGGTGGATCAAATCCAACTTGAAAACAATACATTAAATTTTTAAAGAAACTTCTCTAGAGTGCAATTTTGGTATTTGTTTCCAAATTTTAAGGAAATGAATGGTGTTTTTATTGTATTTTTTCATGCCTTCATGGCATTTGAAATGAGTTATAATTTGTTGTACATTTTACTATAAATAGATGGTATCGTAGCCATGCACTAACAATAATTTTAGGTGCGAAAATAGAGATAAATACTGAGAGAGAATTAGGAAGCGAGAGAAGAGAGATTAACGTAATGAAAAGTAAAAATTGTAAAGGGGTATTTTGGTTATAACGGTGGTTAAAGTTGATAAAAAAAAGTAAAGTTACAGAAGTGAATAAATTTAAAATTTATCATAATTTAAAAGTTACACGTAAAAAAATTTCTTGTAAATATTTAGTTTATGATCGTTTTTAAAATGCAAAAACTATTCCTATTAATTTTATATGTATATTTTGAAGTTGGAGTCAAAATAATTGTGTAGTTGATTCTATTTTAAAATTGTACTAAATACTATAATTAATTTAAGAATTCTTTAAGATCTCAATTTCATGTTTTCATGAAACAATAAAGTTGATTCTTTGCACTATTTATTTTTTAAATCAATCTTATTTTGAAAAACCTTGATTAACCTTGTTCGATATATGAATTAAATATGTAGATTTTAGTCTTCGTAAAATTCATAAAATAAAATAAAAGAAAAATATATTTTTGAGTTTTTAACGTCGTAAATATTTAAATTGTTTTTGTATTGTTTGATTCTCACTATAATAGAATCTGTTTACTATTAAAAAAATGATTTTAAATCTATTAGGAAGAGCTCAAATTTTAGGTTTATCGAAAAAGCTGAATTTTTTTAAAATGTTTTTTTTTTTCAGAAACTTTATTATATCAAAAATAACGTTAATTTCGAGCTACCAATTTCAATATAAAACTCTATTAAATTTTCTTCAGTAATTCAATAATATCAAACCAATTCTAAACTAATAAAACCACCAAATGATAGATTATCTCACAAATTTAAAATGTATGAGTGACAATCAAACTATCAACATTTTTTCAATATCCATTCTATTTATAAAAACTATATTTTAAAACGGTATCGAATAAATAGTTATTTATTGAAATAATCTTAAAACCTCCTTTAACATTTCTACATTTTTATATTTATTTTTTTTGAACAATTATAATTAAATTCGAAATTTAGGGAGGGAGATATAATTCTAATTCACAACTTTAAGAGTGTAAGTGTGAATTCTTAATATTTCTACATTTTTATATTTATTTTTTTTGAATAATTATAATTAAATTCGAAATTTAGGGAGGGAGATATGACTCGAATTCACAATTTTAAGAGTGTAAGTGTTAATTCTTATTATTTCTACGTTTTTATATATATATATATTTTTAACAATTATAATTAAATAATCTTATCATGTTTCTACATTTATATTAATCTTTAAATAAGTAGAATAATTATTTCGATGTCGTTTCTTATCGGATGTCTTCCAATTAATAGTTTAATTGGTTAAATTTATTGCAATAAAATAATAAGTTAGAGAAAAACATTGACGTCACACTAATCTTAGATAAAAATTTATTTAATTAATTTATGGTTTTCTGAGTATCTGCATGGTAAAAAAAATAAAAATAAAAACTTATAACAAAACATGACCCACATTGCATAAACTACTGCATTGTTTGAAAAAAAAACACATCAAATAATTGAACACACACAAACACATTCAATATATAAAAGAATGACCTTATCAATGCAAAATATTCTTGTTCGATCATTGTCAACTTTTGGCGGGAATGGAAGCTGCTTTTTTTTTTTTTTGTTTTATTTTATATATATTATTACTTAAAAAAAATGGTTAATGCTGTGATACGCCACTGACGAGCGACAGTGTAGGTAACGAGATGATATTAATTTAGTGGTATGTTTTTTATACTGACATAAGTAATATTATAAGTTTGAGTCATATCACATTCTTTCAAATGCCAAATGATAATAATTTTTTCTTAAAAGAAAAAATAGTTCAGATGTAAGTTAATTAACACGAGTTGTAAATTCAAATACTGTGTTATACAATTACTTCAAATGTTGGAGTATTTAAGTATCCGATATAGATACATATGGATACATTATTGGATACGTTAAATGATGTATCTGTTAACTTTTGACAAGTTTGATTTGCGGATACAATAAGGATACGATAACTTTAAATTTAAAAAATTATTATGAATAAAATTATTTATATTTTAAATGTAATTATAAATTATTTTAATTGACATATCTTGTCATATTTATTTCTTAATTTTTAAAGATTTATCGTATTTGCATATGTATATTGATATTCATAGAACATATATATAGCTCAAATACGGTGGATGAGGTAAGGTTTACGTAGGGCTATATTTGAATTTTTTACATTTAATTAATGTAGCAATTCCAAGAACAATATGAACTCAAAATTGAGTTCTCTCCTAAATAATAAAAAATAATAATAATTAAAAAGACCATAATAAAAAGCAAAGAATTGGCCTATCTTATCTTATTTTATTTTATTTTATTTATTTATTTAATTAAGTAAAAGTCAACACGCAAAAGACTCTTGTCTTGTCAGTGGAATGTTGCTAGTCCACCCACTTCCACCACAAAGTTACACCCTTAGAATTATTTTTTCTAACTAGTGGAAATATATATTTTCTTTTGGTCTTTTTTAGATTGCAACTTAATTGTTTTTTAAATCAAATAATTCAAACAAAACTTAATTATTTATATATATATTTTTAGTGGAATTAACTTTTATTTCATTTCTTGATAAAGACACTAACTTCATTTGTGATCCCATACGTTTCTTTAATTTTTAATTTATATAGAAATAGAGAATTATATACAAAAATACGTATGTGAACCCATACATAATAATTTTTAATCTATTATTATTTTTTTCAAAAAAAGGTCGCCATCTTTAATGGCAGCTTAGGACTAACAGACTTTTCTTGCTTCATGTGCTTAACGAGCAGACCGGCTCTTCACCAACCTTGACCCACATCTCTCTCTCTCTCTCTAAAATATAATATATATGTTGTAGTATATGGAAACTACTGGATTCACTCGGTTCTTTCAATATAGATGTGCTATAGTTTTAATTTATTTTTTTTTTAATCTGACACCTTCCGGATAAGAGAATTATCGGTATTAATCGAAATTAATTTATTAAAGCACGGTCCAGATAACTACTTCCAATAATGGGAGACGAGAACTACTAGGACCAACGGCTCGAACAACTACTTCTAGCAACTGAAGGAATCTATCCACACAACTGCGCTTTTATAGGTAATGATAAAAATATATATTTACATATATTAGGTGTTGAATCTTGGTGGTTTGGAGGGGTTTAAACCTCCAACAACCAAGGTAAGGGGTCTGCTATAGTTTTACTGTGGTTTGTTTTTCTCCACTTTATCTTTTGTAGATAAATACACATAAGAAACCCGTCTTATAATTACTCTAAAATTGCTAATGCATTATATACCTGAAAATATGTATCTCACAAGAAACGTTCTGAATTTTTAAAATTTATTCGGGGAAAAGGTCCCGATCACGGGGGTCGTTCTCAGAGGAAGGCCAGATCACGACGAGGTGGTTAGAAGGGTAGAAAGATAGCATTGTCTCAGTGGTGGCAACAAGTCATTAACTCACTAACTAAATTAACACTTTTCATTAATTACTCCAATAATCACCACTTAATATTAATTTGGCAAATCTAATCACGCAACGTGTGCTTTTGTCTAAGGTTATAGGACCATTGGTAGTTATGCTTGTGGACCACCCTCACTTTTTTTTTTCTATTTATTTTTTACACTTTCTTGCTATTTCAAACTTTTTTTCAAATTATAAATAAATATTGAACATTTAGGATTCAATTACTTTCTCTATTTGATATTTTTTTTAAAATATTTCTAGAGTAAAAATAGTTTAGAGTTTGTTTGATGTTGTTTTTTGTTACGTTATGTTTTTTTATAAGTAAGGATATCTAATGATTCAAAGTTATTTAAACGTCTTTATCTGTCGATTCTATGTAAAATGAAATCGTTAAGTACAGAGTTTTGTTCTATATACAAAACAAAACCAAGTTTTTATTTTAAATAAGCGGATTGGTGATGAAGTAAAGTGATGAAGCACAGTAAAAAAGTGACATGCAAGCAAAATGCAAAATTGATATTTTCAAATAACAAATTTTCGAGTATTGGCAACACTCGCAAACAAGAAGGTTTTTACCTTCAAATTAACGAGGTCAACCAAATGAGAAGATCTCTCACCTACTAGTGAGCTCAAAAAAATTGAGTACATAAAATGACGGAACTCGCCAACCTGAAAGCTCACGAGCTCTTAAACTAGCGGGATCAATAAAGACACTCGAGGTGGCAAACCTCACAAAAACTTAAGTGTAAAAATTGGCGGAACTTGCAAACCTAAGAGCTCACGAGCTCTCAATCCAGTGAGGTCAATAAAAACATTCGAGGTGGCAAAATTCACGAACAAGAAAGTTAAACGCTATCCAACTAGTGAGGTCGCAATTATTAAAGTCTTGTAATTTTTAAGTTATAAGTATACATTTGTTTGAAAAATATTAAGTACATACTTAAGCGAGTAAATAAAGAAAATATTATCACTTGAAAATAAAAACAAACATTCATTCATTTAACTCGAAGCGAGATGAAATTATAGGGTTCACAGCTCGAATGTTGAAGCAACTACAACTACTAGCTGAAAATTACAATGAAGTGTTTAATAAGCTAAACAAAAACAAAAAACTGGTCAAAAAGCTTGCCAAGAAGCCCCAACATTTTGGTGCTAGAAGGAGGGCCCCGTTTGAGGATTCAAACCTTCAATTTTTAGAAAAATAGTTTTTGTCCTATTTTTAGGCAATCTTATATCAATAATAGGAGGCATAGGAACTCGTTACAGGATAACAATAAAGCAGGACGCTATTGACCTGGTGAAGAAGTGTGACAAGTGCAGAGATTCGCCAACATACCTCGGGCTCCCCCAGCTCTATTGCACTCAATAGTTAGTCTTTGGTCGTTTGCTATCTGGGGAATGGATCTGATTGGGTCACTACCTACTGCCCGTGGTAATTGCAAGCACATAGTAGTTGCAGTGGACTACTTTACAAAGTGGGCAGAAGCTAAAGCTCTTAGTGAAATTTCGACCACAAAGATTGAAAATTTCATATGGCAGGACATTGTGAGCAAGTTTGGGGTCTCTCATAAGATTGTCACAAACAACGACACATAGTTCGAAAGTCAGAGATTCAAGTCATTCTATGAGGACCTCGCAATAACTAAAAGTTTTTCCGCAGTTGATCACCCCTAGGAAAATGGGCAGGTAAAAGCAGTGAATAAGATCATCAAGCACACTTTGAAAATAAAGCTTAGGGTGAAAATGGGGGGTTTGAGTAGACGAGCTCCTGAAGGTACTATGATCCTACAGAATTACCGCAAGTAGTACTACGGGGGAGAACCCGTTTTCCATAGTTTATGGAACGGAGGCAATGATCCTAGCTGAAGCCATAGTAAGCACGCACAGGAGAGCAAAATTCGACCCATACAGAACAACAACATAATTGCAGCAAATCTCGGCCTGATTGAAGAAAAAAGGGACGCTGCTCGATTAAAGGTAGCTGTGTACCAACAAAGGGTTGCCAGGTACTACAACAGAAAGGTCAAGCTGCGGCAATTCAGTAAGGGCGACCGCGCTCAAAAGCTAATTTTTCTCGGAGCTTGCAACCCTTAAAAAGGAGCCTTGGGCCTGAATTGGAAGGTTCCTACATGGTGGATGAAGACCTGGGAAACAGAGCATTCCACCTTGTAAACGTCAATAGAGCTTGAGTTCCGTAAGCTTAGAACGCATAACACTTGTGTAAGTACTACCGGTGACTGCTTATTGTATTTCTTTTCATGAATACGAAGTGTATCAACTCAAAACAAAAAAAAGCTACATCAATAAAATTCTTTCATTTCTCTACAAGCTCTCGTGTATTATATAATTATTTTCGACCTTGGGGGCTAGGGGAATGGTGATGAAGTAAAGTGATGAAGCGAAGTGAAAAAGCGACATGCAAGCAAAATGAAAAATTAAAAATTAAAAAATAAATAAAATTTCCAAGTGTTGACAACACTCGCAAAAAAAAAGTTTTTTAACTTTCAACTAGCGAGGTCAACCAAACGAGCTCACAAATGAGAAAGTCTCCCACCTTCAAACTAGCGAGCTCAAAAAAATTGAGTATATAAATTGATGGAGTTCGCTAACCTGAAAGCTCACGAGTTCTCAAACTAGCGGGGTGAATAGAAATACTCTAGGTGAGAGACCTCCCTAAAGAGTTGTAAAAATTGGCGGAACTCGCCAACCTGAGAGCTCACGAGCTCTCAAACTAGCTAGATCAATAAAGACACTCGAGGTGCAAACCTCACAAAAACTTAAGTGTAGAAATTGGTGGAACTTGCAAACCTGAGAACTCACGAGCTCTTAAACCAACGAGGTCAATAAAAACACTCGATGTGGCAAAACTCACGAACAAGAAAGTTAAGTGCTATCCAACTAATGAGGTCGCAATTATTAAAGTCTTGTAATTTTTAAGTTATAAGTATACATTTAACTACAACTACTAGCTGAAAATTACATTGAAGCTTTGTAGAAGCTGAAATTACATTGAAGGTCAAAATTACAATGAAGCTTTTAAGAAGCTAAACAAAAACAAGAAACTAGTCAAAAAACTTGCCAATAAGCACCATGCCTTTTTAGCATCAGAAGCTGTTATCACACATTCCTCGTCCAAAGATGAAAGCATGCATACTTGAAGATGCCCAACTTGTTGAAGATGCTGAGAAAATCGACCTAGATTATGTGAATGCAACTTTGAAGGATCTTCAAGTCTGGCCAGCTGGAGGATCCCCACCACCTAGAGCAACTATGTTTCCAACAAGTGCTGCGAGGTCCGCAGATTCTGAGTTTGAGATGCCCTCTTGCTCTACGACTCCACCTCTAGAGGGCTCCCCAACAGCTTCATCTGCGAACTGCTGCACGGCTTTTTCTGCCTCAGCCTCAGCGAGCTGACCTTAGAAAACTTCAATCCACTCTGTTATAGCTAGGCCAAGAAAGCTATAGTCGAGGTCGAGGTACTCGAGCCAGACATTGTAGAGGATATCGTCTTGGGTATCATACCTTATTTCTTGCTCGTGCTCTTCAAAGCCCTTGTCATTCTAGGTGAACTCATCATCCTTCTTAGCGAGGTCGCCTTCTAGTTGTTCGATCATCTTGTTGGCATGACCAAGGTCATCTCCAGCTTTTTCGACCTGCTCCTTCAGCACCTGAATTTTTCCCTTGTACTTGGCTCAACTATCTTCCAAGGCCTTCTCCAGCTCCTTCGTACTAGCGCTGCACCTATTGGCCTCTTTGGTTAGCTTGGAAAATTCAATTATGGTGTCGTTTGGTGGAGGAACATCATACTTCCGGAACATGAGGTAGAGAGAGATGAGCTAGAAATAAGAATTAAGGGATAGTTGCATTGGAGCGAGCTTTAGAAAGTTCAAGATATCTTTGAGAAAGCTAGGAAAGGGAAGTCCCAACCTGGCCTGCATGTGTTGCTAACTTATTTCCATGTAACCTAAAGGAGGGTAAGCAGCTCTATCTGATGGAGTTGGGACAAGCAGCTTATATCCCAATGGGATATTGAAGGCCCTCATGAAGCACTTCAGGTATATCTTATTGATGATAGAGCGAGCTGACGAGAAGGTCTCACTCCTTTGCTGTAACCCTCTGTGAAGCGCACCACACGAGTGGTTAACTCATATCTCCACGTCGCCTACATTCTCTATACACTCCTCCTGATCATTAGCGATCTGTGCCACTGTGACCGTTATAGCACTTACTTTCTTGGGCGGTATAAGATCCGTTTGGCCCGAGGTTGAGGAACCCACAGTTTAAAATTTCTTATGGTTCCTAGCGGCCTCAAGCATTCTTTGAGACGCTGCCTCAGTCAAGAGTTCCTGACCCAACCTCCCTCTGAGCTGGAGAAATCATTCGTACTGACCTTGTGGTCACAACGTTTCTAATTGCTTGAGCCAGAAATCTACACAAAAGTTAACCTACAAGTTAACAGTGAAAAGTTAACGAGAATAACCCTAGAATCTACTGCGACCTAAGACTCGAATCAGAAACATCATCATGTTGTAGTCATTTTGGACTTAGTGGGAAGAAGAAGGGTCAAGACTCGATAGACACCGGACCCAATTTTCCCAAGAACAAACCAAGAAATTGAAGAAAAGACGCATCGACTCAAAAACATTTCAACCGAAAAAAAAAGAAATTTCTCAAAAAAATCACTGTAGTAACTGAAATGTGGAGTTCGGAATGAGCAGAGTTGTTGGTTAGTCGTTGGAGAATGCCTTTACCACCGGAAACGGAGTTTGTGAACACTTCTGGCAAATTAAAATTTAAGAGAAAAAAAGTTTTCGCAAAGATGAGCTTTTCCAAAATTTTGAATTGTGAGGGAAACAGTGTGGAATGCTCTCACTTATACCTTAAGCCCTTAACCATTAGATCGAAGTAATGATGAGGTAGTGAAGACCAACAGCTAGGTTGCAATCTCGGGATTAGTGGGGTGCCCAAAGGGCTGCGACTGATGGCATGCGTGCATTAAACGCATTTAATGAGACGTAACAGTTGACATGATGGCAGCCACTAACCAGAATGTAAAACATCGCGGTGACCTGGTACAACGACCCACGGCCTACCAAGATCGAAATAGGAGTCCAAATCAAGCTCGCAGGTCGCTTATCCGTAAAAACTCATCACAGCTTCCACCACAATGTTATCGAGCTAGAAGCTAGGGAGCTAATGTTATGTGCATAATTTTATTAAGCCCAATGAGTCTAGAAAAGTTAACAAAGCCCAACGGGCCTGGAAAAGTCAACAAAAGCCCAACGAGCTGGATGAACTGGTGAAATTGACGCAGCGTGCAATTTCCAACTATAAGAGGTGAAGGGATTAAAACTCTAAAGTTTTGAAGGGAGCTAAGAAGACCTCGCCACCTCTCATCACACTAACAGTTTAACTCCAACTCATAATCACTCAGCTCGAAACGTATTTTGTAGATAAGAGAAGATCCCACGATTTAAGGGATTTGATCATATCAGTTGATCATATTTAAATTCATATTTACTCCCTGCTTTTTAATAATTGTATCCTGATTGGATTGTCATTGTATTCTAATTTAATTGTGATAATTAGGGATATTATTTGATTCCTAATTTTTAGTAATTTCATTAAATGTAAATCAGTAATGACACCACCCTTAAAACTATAAAAGAGAATAATTATTACTGGTACAAGGGTTATAATTTTTTAGAGAAAACACTTAGTGAGAGCTATCAAGCAATAACATAAATAGTGGATGTAGGCTTTAATTTTCAGCCGAACCACTTTAAAAATCTTTGGTCTTTGATCTTATTTTCACTGTTTAGTTATTAAATTTATTATTTATTGTGTTGATCGAATTCGCAAGTCAACAGTTAAGTATATAATTTTATTCTATGTACAAGACAAAACCAAGTTTTTAATTTGAAATAAGCGGAATGATAGTGAAATGATATCATCTAATAGTTTATTGCGTAAATTGTAATTTTAAAGTTACGCGTTTTTTGAAAAGTAAGTTACGATCATGTCAAAATCAATGCTGTTAATCTTATTCACACACCAGAAATATTGTTGCGATTATAGCATTAATTCTAAGCATATGCTTATTAGAGTATGACTTTTTCTGTTATATGGTTGAAATTGTATATGACTTGAGTCCAAGAAAGTTGGAGAGAGAGATTTCTCACTAGAAAAAGTTAGGCGAACCACAAAGAATTTTGCAATCTAGAAACAAAAATTTCCATTGAATAAATATTGACTAATCACAAATTCTCTTAATATATATATATATATATATATATAATAAATAATATTGAAACTACCTGAATTTTATTAAATTATATTCGGAGTCAAAGTTTACAGAAATTCACACTGAACTCCCATGATGTTAAGTTTGACTGTTAAAAAAAGTAGAAAAAAAAAATGAGAGATCTATGATGGATCCACCATAGATCTACCATGGATTGTGAACCCGGAGAGGCTCGAGCCTACTTTTTAACAGTCAAATTTAACGTCAAGGGAGTTCAGTATAAGTTTCTAAAATATTTAATTCTGAGTGTAATTCAACAAATCTCAGTTAATATAGTACTTTTCAAGTCAGCAACCTTTTAATATATTATAATGAATACTTTTCAATCTGAGTCATTGGTTATTTTAAATGAATTTGATTTGGTTATTTTTTTCTAATGTTAGTTAATTTTGTCACTTAGGGGTCTGTTTTACTAAATCCAATTTGTATGTATCCTCCAACAAGCTTGACTAGTAGTAATCAACTACAAATAAAATTGTTATGTTTTTCTAATAATCTATATATATTCTATAAGAACATGAAATACATAATGAAAATTTCGCTTAGTGCTGAAGTGGATTGATGTTAGGGCATATTTATTAATTGGGAATGAAAATGATAGGAAATTCAAGTTACATTGGAAAGAGAACGTGATTCCTCTCGGTGCGGGGGGAATCAAATTCCATTTTTAACTGGAACTTAATTCATGATTTGTATATAGTCCACATAATTTTATTCTTAACTATTTTTAGTTAATACTGGAATAAAACAAAATCAGAAATTAAGTTTCCTTTCTCTCATTAGAATTCCTAATTAGTAAATGCACGCATGGAAAAGTCATTTACCAACAAGGATGATCATATTGGATAACATTGAATTCTAGCTCAATGTAGAATTGAATAGCACTTCTAAATATTTTTATTGTCACTTCATTTTTTTCAAAAAAAAAATAATAATAAAACAAATAACACTAAAACTACTTGAGATTTGTTAAATTATACTCGGAATCAAAATTTGTAAAAACTTACACTGAACTCCTCTTTTGACCATTAAAAAGTAATCTCGAACCTCCTCTAATTTGCGGTCCATAGTAGAACTATGGAGGATCCACCATGGATCTCTCATTTTTTTTTTTCTTCTACTTTAATTTTTCTTTTTTTATTAACAGTCAATTATACTTTTTAACAGGCAAACTTAATACCATGGAAATTCAGTGTGAGTTTTTACAAATGTTGATTCTGAGTGTAATTCAACAAATATCAAGTAGATTTAGTGTTATTTATTCTTTTATTGTCATAATTTTTTATATCGGCTATTATTAATATTGACAAATATATTTAATATTAAAAAATAGAATAATAAAAAAAAACCATAGATTTTTTTTCAAAGTAGAAGAGTTTTCACACAATAAAGCCAAAAAAAAAAAAATACCTAACGGAAAATAGAGGAAAAAATGGTGTAAACAGAGCAGCCACGGAACTTAATTGAAAAAAAAAAAAAACACACATTTTCTCAACTCACACGCACATGACGTTAAATTTTACACTACGTGACGCTGTCCTACCTCTCCCATTTTCTCTATTTATACACCACTCTTCTCCTTCAAAATCCACCTCACCTCTCTCTCTCTCTCTATTTTCATCTGATCAAGTTAGCTAATTTAATCATCTAAATTATCATTATTATAAGCTAGCTTCTTGAAAATGGAGGCCTTTGACAGTAGTACTGTAACTGCAACAAACTCTACTGTTACTGGTAGTGGTTCATCTTCTCCTCCTCCTCCATTGTCTTCTTCTCCTCCTCCTCCTGCGCACCCACCGGTGATTATAAGCCCTTGTGCTGCATGCAAGATTCTCAGGCGAAGATGTGCTGAGAAGTGTGTTTTGGCACCCTATTTTCCTCCCACAGAACCTTCCAAGTTCACCATTGCTCACCGCGTTTTCGGCGCTAGCAATATCATCAAGTTTCTTCAGGTACATACCTACCTACTTACATGGTAGCTAGCTCAACTGATAAGATCTCTTGTTGTTCTTACTGTAATGCAGTAGGTCCTGAATTTTTGTCCAGGATCGAAGAATATTATCATTAAAACACTTGATAACAATTAGAGGGTCAGTTTGATTTTTTGCAGAAAATTAGCAGTAACGTGTGTTAGACAGCTAGGAGTTGTTTGTTAGTTTGATTGATGTCTCCAAATTTATTAGGAGAAAAAATTATGTGAAATGAGATCAGGAACATTATCTTGATAAGAAGAGGTTGGGGGGTGTCGTGGGCTGCTGGGAAACCCAATAAATTGACTACACAAAAATGTGTACACAGGTTTCACACACACACACACACACACACACTGTGTATGCAGCAGATGCAACGCCAACAGTGCTTTTTTTGTTTCCAAATTGCACTTTGAAAAGTAACCTCTATCTGGAAATCGTTCACACAAGTGGAATATTTATATAGACAACAACTCTTGACGTACCCATATGGCCACTAAAATGAAAAAAATATTCTATATGGAAACCTTGTTCACACAGTGATCGATTTCATTTTCTCTGGTTTAGGTATGAAATTGGTTTCTGTTATACTATACCTGTCCTCATATTTCAGTTTCATTTTTTTTTATATTACTTATTCACTGTTACTAGTTAGTAGTCGTAAACAACATGCCATTGTAGTTGGTCTAGTCACAGGCTATAAAGAAAAAGGTGATCTTTTACCCAAAAAAAAAAAACCTTTGTTACTGTCGATTCTCCGGGGTAACAGGCTTAAATCTGCGGCAAAAAATTCAGATATTTTAATGTTTAATTAATTGACTTTGAATTTACAGGAGCTACCAGAGAATCAAAGGGCTGATGCAGTGAGCAGCATGGTTTATGAGGCGAGTGCAAGGATCCGAGACCCGGTTTACGGGTGCGCCGGGGCGATTTGCCAGCTGCAGAAGCAAGTTAATGAGCTGCAGGCACAACTAGCCAAAGCACAAGCTGAGGTTGTCAACATGCAATGCCAACAAGCCAATCTAGCAGCCTTGCTCTGCATGGAAATGTCAAAGTCCTCGTCGTCCCCCCCGCAACCAAACAGCCCCCAATCTGTCGACGACTTCATTGTCACCAGCAGCTCACACAGCTCCCAGGAAAATCCCAACTGCTTCTTTGACGACAACAACTTAGGAGGATCGCTGTGGGAGCCTCTCTGGACATGATCATCATCCATTATATATATATATATATATATATGTTAGAACAATATTGTAACTCGATCTGATGAAATTTCTCCTAACTCAAGGCTGGTAATAGCAAAAATGAGAAGGAGAAATTGAAGGAATAGTTAAAACTCTAGGCTTCTCTAGCTAGATTAATAAATTTTAACTTAGTTGGATATTTTATATATATATATTATATATATGTATGGTTGATCAAGTTTGATAAACTGTCTGTGAAACATGAAAGTTTCCGGTTCTGAAGGGATATATCAGACATCCATATGATTTAATGTATCTGTTATGGTTATTTCGTACCTCTTCGCTTTTCGTATGATTTTACTTACATGTTAGAGGAAAATTAGTGTAATTTAGCATATAATTAATCTCTTTGTTAAAGTTTATATGCTAAGTAAATTATTTTTAATTTCCTCTGAAAATCTCTGCTCTGTTTACGTAGAGAGAGAGGGAGGTGTTTCTTTTTCTTTTATTATTATTATTATTATTAATTTCAAGTCCAATTTGTAAGCATATATTATTTGAATATGAAATTAATTAAACAACTTTTTGGTCACCTACTATCATTACTTACAATTGATGTTTCACGATAAAAATAAAATTCCCTGTCAAAAGCACTTTTGACCACCACCTGCTTTTGGAATTGCGATGGAGACCAATGAACAATCAGAATCTGCATTCATCAAAAATAAGTAAATTAATACAGAGATTTGATTAATTAATTAATAGACACAGCCAATTCTGGTTTCTAATTAAAGACACTATTATGCAACGATATCATGTCACGAACATTGCACGTGTATATGTTAGCATATTTAATTATCTTATTATTATTTTTATTTATTAGTTTTTCCAAATAATGATGACCATAAATTGATAATTGTCTCTATAATAACACATCTTGTTTTACCGGGAGTCATTCGTCTTTATAGTGGAAAAAACTTATAAGTTCCTTTAAGCCACTAAGGTTCTATTCGTGTTATGTACATATTATCTCATTACTATGCAAAAAAATACAATTAGTGTGGGTAGACCTCTCCTATGTTAAAAGTCGATGGCTCCCCATAAAGATGTCTTCCACTATAAAAGTAGATGTTCGATCATACTAGTAAAGTTTAATCTCGGTCGATTTTAGTAGCCCTCTGACTCGCAAGCAGGGGCAGAATGAGAGGACGAAAATTGAGGGGCCGAGTCCAGGGTACAGAATCTATTACTATATATAATTTAATTTTTTTTACATTTAAATTAAATATTAAAAAATTATATACAAATTTTTTGAAAAAGGAATTCTGGCCTGAGCCCTCAAAGGGATCCACCCCTGCCCGCAAGGTATCATATCTCGAAAAAATAAAAAAATTAACGCGTCTTTTTTTTTGCTATATATAATTATAAGTCATGTGCATCTCACGTGAGAGACAAGATCCTCATTCTCTCAACCAACATGCCATTGTTTTCCACATGCTTGAAACGGAAACACATATTGTGTATTTTTTTTGACTCATAGAATTCTCTAATTCCAACCAAACCCAATTAAAAAATACATGGTTTCAAATTAAGTCAATGATAAATAATCTCTATGGCTAGTTTTCTATCATAAAATTTTAAAAATAATTGTAGATCTTTTATAAGTAATATAAAAAAAATTTCTTTAAGTATTACCTTATAAAAAAAAATATTTTTGTTACAAAGATTTTTATTTAGTTTTCAAATCAGACTGACCTATCAATGCACATATCCTGTAGGGGTTCAATTCTAGTCATACGCAATTATCAGTATATGCGGGTATTTTTTTTTAGAGTAGATATATCATGTTATGAAGTAAGTATCCGAATCCTACATTCAGTGATTGATTTTGACACGTTCTAGTAGATTTATAATTATAAAATTCAAAAAAAAAAAAAAAAAGCGGATGAACATTTTCTAATTAAATTTTTACAATGATGGGTCATGCCACTATATACTATACAAAATCTGTAACTATTAGCGGAGAAAGGAAAGGATCAGGAGCCATCGCCTCACTTCTCTATATTTTAAAAAAATAAAAAAAAAATTGAGAAACTTACAATTTTTTTAAAAAATTTCGCACTTTGGCCACTTTTATATATATATATATATATATATATATAATACATTCTTTTCACATAAATTTTGTTTGACTCCACCTCTTACTGTAACTATACAAATTGATTTAGATTCAATGATTTAAATAATCGAAAATAGATAATTATGTTCTTATTTGTCAAGATTTTTACTTTGGTCTTAAAAGCTCTTTCTGTAAAAATTATATATTTTAGTTTTGTCGGAAAAAGTTTTTAAAGTTTAAAAGTTCTTTTATGGGTACATCTACTTGTAGTAAAGTGGTTAGTGCACCTCCCTTCCATCTCAGCGGTGAGGGGTTCGATTCCTACTATGTATATGTGTGGGTAGTTTTCTCCTCTTATTGTGGAAGTATTATTCTCATGCTATGAGAGTAGATATCCGGACCGTCCGTTTAGTGGTTAATCTCGGCAGATCTCGACAGTTGTTGATATTATAATTTTACCCCCTTTAAAAAAAAAACAAACAAACAAAACAAAACAAAATTCTTTCAAACGTGCCCTATAACTCCCTTGACTAATCGTATTGTTAAAGTTCCTCTATATATTGGTGATCCAAAGGATTTGTAGTAATCTTATTGGAGGAGAGGGACGCATGTGAAAATCACGTGATTCGTAGAAGACTAACTAGCTAGGTAGCAGAGTAATAAGATTGTGAGGAGGAAATTAAAATAATGATGGTTGTTTAATTTCCACTAATGATGATGTTTACGTTTAAAACGAGTCTTTAACTAATTGGAACATATAATGTGATGTGTATATATGTAATAACTACACAGACAATCAATGATAACTGATTTTTCTTTTAGTCAAAAGAAATAATTAACACACATAAGAGAAACATCATTTGTGCTATATATATATTATATAAAGATTTAATGATCATGATAGTGTTAATAATTATGGGTGTACTGATCTACATTAGGTCTCGACATATCCTAATGTAATCGATGTCAGTTTTTTTTTTATAAAAAAAATAATAATAAAAAGGTAAAAAATACTCAAAAGATTGTCTTGTAATTATTTAATCGTATCTAGTCATGTTTTGTGTTCAGTCGATGGAAAACAACCGTTTTCAAGAATGGTTAAAGGTAGAATGTAAAGTTGTGAACTCATCAATTGATTCATGGTTAAAGGTATAATGTAAACTCATCAATTGATTCATGATTCTTGACCATTAAGGTACTTGGTGAAGATTCAATAATGAGCACCCAAACAATCCCAAAACATTTTCCCGGAAAATTTCCAATGGAAAGAAAAAAAAACACATAACATGATAATAATAATAATAATGAAATATCTACAAATTAAACTTCTCTTCCTTAATGATTACAAAAAAAAATTTAATCAAAGATTAGGTTATCACGACGCGAACGCATAAATAAAGAAGTCCATATAACCTATAATCTTTTATGGAATCATTTTTTTTTTCTTCTGCTAAATGATGGACATGTCAATTAATTCCCATTAATTCGATCATTGTTGTGAAATTTAATTTTAATGGTACATACTTTAGTCAAGATTTAACAATATTAGGGTCATCTAATTAATTAATGATGGAAGAAATTTGGACCATATATATATAATTAGTACAATGTAGGGTATGTGGGATCTTTCTACATTATTGGTTGTCACTAGTGTTAGCTATAGGGGTTGATTGAACATAAAATTATAAGAGGTCACCTAACCAGAATAATTTTTTCTTTTTTTTTATTTTGGATTTGCACCTAACCAAAATAATTGTTAGTGTAAAATGTGATAAGATACTAGTAGGTGTGACATGCATGTTTGGATATAAGAGAATGAAATTATTGTTATTATAAGACAATCGATCATCATTATTTTTCCTACTTGATTAAAAATGATATTATTAAAGGATTAGAATTAAATTATTTTCCCGTATTGTCGAGGTTTCAAAAAATTAAAATAAAATCTTGTACTAAAAAATGTCATGTAATTATGGGTAAGGGCATATGAATAAAAAAAAAATCAAAATGACAAACAACGTTGTTGTTGTATAAGTTCAATATAATTACAAGATAATTATAAGGGAATTTGCAACATTTTTAGAATATTAAATATTTTCATCCGTTGGATTTAAATTTTCTTATAATTATGTAAAACGTTTTGGGATCAATTCTCGTTCACTTAAGAATTTGTAAGGTTTTAATTTATTTCTTGTAATTATGTAAGAAATGACAATTCCATATACTTAAATATTTCATTGATAATACACAAACTAAACGAGTTAATCTTTATATTTATATATATATATACTTAATTATTATTTTAGAATTATTATAATGAATTAATTCTGTATTTGAGAAAAAATGATACGATTTAAAGTTTACAACTGGAACATTACCGATATTCACTGGACCAACTTCATCTTCGATAGTTAATTAAAACCTTCCAATTAATAAATTTTGCACCCATTGTTTCTAAAATGTATCTGAATTGATCGAATAGGTCAATAAGTCAACCATCAAAATCGGAGAACCGCAACCCCCAAATGCATGCACATGTATCAGGGTTGTTCCCAGTGGGAACCAAGACATTGTTTTTGAAAACACATATGCGTGGATGTAATCATGTAAAGATGGTATATGAAAACAAACCCTCTTAATTTCTACAAAAATCAACTCACTGTATATAACTAGTGGAAAATCAATTCAATCAACATGATTTCTGTTCTCTCTCTGCAATTTTTTTACTTTTTTAAATTGATAACGAATAGAGTCACGAATCTATCGGAACCTATCGAAATTAATTAATAAATTTATAGTTTGTACATCTATTTTTATAATCGGAAGACGTTTACTTTCACGTAACATGTTTAAACGTATATGGGGGAGATTTAAATCACTATGCAATGTGCTCATTTTCATATGTTACAGCCATTTTTTTCAACACTTGATTTATTGTACCAAACCCCACTTGCCTAAAGTACTTACAACAGAGCAGTCTTTTGAGCTTCGATTCAGTTTCTCCTTTCTCACTACTGCACTCAGTATGGTCACATCTTTTAATTATAGAGAAGTAGCGGTTGTGCACTCCTGCACGTGCGTACGTGTGGAGAAAAATTTACGTGAGACGTTCTACATTATATCATATTTTTATTATTTACACTATAATATTTGATCTCATTTTAATTTTTCAATATACATAATAAAATATAATATAATATAATATAATTTGACGGTCTTATTAATAACATAGTAAAACTGTCTCACGTAAAAAAATTTTATTCCGCGTGTGCGTGTGAAGTGTGATCATCGATTCATCGTCGCGTTGGCAGCCATTGAGGTACATGCATTTATGTAAAGTTGACGAAGTGGGTTTTGCTTTTTATGGAAACACGAACGCGGGAATAATAATCATCACTGTTTTTTTCTTGTTTTGTTGTCTAATTAGTTAGCTTATCGATTTGTGGATGATAAAAAGTTTTTTCTTTATTAATATAAGGTTTGAAAATAAATATGGTCCTTTAAAATTGGTAAAAAGATAATGTGATCATGTGTAAAGAAGATCGAGGTGGAAATTAATCAAGTATTTTGTCAAAAGGATTGTTGGGGTAATTTTGTTACCTTTTTAATAAGAATTCATGGCCACAACTCTAAAAGAAAAAAATTGATTTTTGTCCTGTAGAAATTATAATGTTTTTTCCAACGTTTTGAGTTTTTTTTTTTTTTTATTTGACCCTTCTAAAATATTTCATTCGAGTACCACGGTTTTGTAACGGAATATATGTAAACTCAAATAATAATAAATCACACACACAAATAAAAGCACAAAAAATAATTAAAAAAAATGAGATTTTTATGTAATTCGAGGATCAATGTGATCCCTGTGCGGAATGGTACTTAATTCCACTATCAAATAATATATACAAAGTATACACTCGTAATGACTCTGTTTTTTCTTGTTTATAAAATTCCTAAAAATATAAAGGTTTAAATACTAAAGCCTTATGGGTAAAACCGTTATTCCACAAGAAAACTTATAATTAAAATTTTCTTTTAACGGCGTTCTGAGCTATGTGGAGACCTCCACTACCAAGTGTAAAGCGCAACAATATTAATTCAGTCTATACAATCCAATAAGTTTCTCCAAATAAAAAATATTGGCTTCGTTGTGTGAATGAATTCACGTTATATACAGATTATAAAGGCAACTAACTGCAAAACATATATTATAATTTGTAATTCATTTTTGTATAATTCAACATCAATTACTCTTATGTCCAAAAAGAAAAAAACAAAAAACTTTAATTTTTTTTTTTTAACATAGCACTACAACGACTCAAACCTCAAATATTACCCTACCGAATAAACGCCCTTTGTTATAAGTCATATTAGACGGCGGTAAACTTCAATTATTTTATTGGTGGCACCCTTTTTTTTTCCTTTTTTTTTCTATTTAGGAGAGGAGAATTAATTCGGAATCTCAACTTCGATGAGATACATGATTACCATCAGGCTATATCTACGACTACAAATGGCACTATATATATATATATGCATCAAAACCTTGTTTCTTTGGCATTTTCTTGAGTCTGAGCTGTTGCATTTGAAAGGAAAACAGATAAAGTTAGCTAGCTATGCAATTTGGAAGATTTTAATTTGCTTGTAAAAAAATCTTCAAAACGAAGATTAGTATAAATCTTATACTTTTCTTTGTAATTATTTTATAATTTTTTTAATGTTAGTCTAATTAACTTTAATTTTTTTCCAAGGAGACCAAAAGGACAAGCGTTGGTTACTTTGTCCCATATAAAGTTGGTATAATTTCTTCTTCTTCTTCTTCTTTATTTTTTTTCTAATTTCTACCATGTACTTTTATTTTATCTTTCTTTGTACGGGGTCTAGAAGAACACCACAGAATTTTCATGAGTCAATTAAGGCACTGTCAAACTTGCAAAGAAAAAAAAAATTAAAAAAAAAAAGAAATTGTCGCCCAAAAGATATGTATATTATTATTCACCGCTCATAATTTTATTACTTACGCTGTGATAACTCATGGCTAAAATATTGTCAGATTAAATGAACGTATAAAATTAAAACCATCTTCATCAAAAAATTTTAAAAAAAGTTATACTATGATAAATCTCTTCTCAACTTTAACTACATAATGGATATACCAATCATCTAAAACCTAATTAAAAATTAAAATAATAAAAAAAAAATTAGGCACTAAATTCAACATTGTTGAAACCTAATGCTAATGGTATGAGAATCTTCAAAATAGTCAACTAGTCTATGTAAAATTTGACATGTGGTTATTTTTATTTTATTTTATAGTATACTACCATTTGTTAGGTGATGGAAATTGGAAAACAAGCACATAATTTTGGACACAAAACTGAACTGACACTTTGATGTTTATCTTATCTTGAATTTCAAGACTTTTCCAATAATCCAAAACCATGGATTTCTCAATTTTCAATAGAATTATTGTGTGGATTTGTTCTTGTTATAAAGAGTTTTCAAACATAAATACTTCTTTTTTTTTTTTTGGTTAAGAGTATTTGATTTGATTTTGTGTTTCTATAAATCGTTTTTGTTTGTTTCAACTTTCAACGGACAACAGGAGCATACTACTATAACAAGAACGGTGGTGTTATTACACAGAATGTGTCACGATACTGAATGATTTATATTTATTATATATGGTATTCAATAATTAAAAGAAAAACCAAACGTATGAGATAAGTAAACTCAGAGGCGGACCTCAATGGTGGGCTGGGCTGGACAATTTTTTTAAAAAATTTCATATATAATTACATATTTACCTTTCAAATTTTATAATATTATAAATATACTTTTTATCAATTAAATGAAAAAAATAAAAATTTTCTCACCTCACTCACTTACAGAGACTACAGTTACACAATCAGCTCTCTCTCCCTCATCTCTTTCTCTCTTTCCCAATTTCACCAATCCATTATCATAACTATATCAATGTTTAGCTGAAATAAAAAGGTCAAAACACTACATTTTAATTGATAAATTGATTCGTTTAATCTTAACACTTTCTGTATCTACAGTAACAATAGAACGAACATTTTCTGCTATGAAACTTCTTAAAACACTACTTCGCAATAAGATGGAGGATAATTTTCTGACGGATTGTATGATCATATATTAAAAGGTAGATGGTTGATATTATTGACTTACAATATATAATAGACGAGTTTGATTGTGTAAAATCTCACAGGACAAAATTTAAAATAAGATTTATTTGTATTGCATATTTTTTTTTCTTTTTTATTATTATCTTATTAAAAGTTAATGTACTTTGTTTAATATATATGCATTTTAAGGAGTAAAGTTCATTATGTTCCCTATTTAGTTTTATCTTTACTTTTCAATTAATTAAATTTTTTCGTATTGTTGATGTACGCTAAAAAAAAATTATTTTATTTTTGCCCACCCTAATAAAAATTTCTGAGTACACCCCTGATTAAACTCATTAATGATGACCAAGTTTAAAAGGGTTTGTGCTGTGCTATTATACACAATCTGTAATGATAGTGGTGATTTATATTTCATTAGATATGGAATTTAATGATTAAAAGAAAATTAAATGTTTTAAAAAGTATCGATAATTATATAGTTCCTGTATATTAATTAAACCAGTGGGAAAATATAACTCCAAAACCAAATTTCATATATTGAATATTAAGAGCATCTCCAATGTTATTATGCATTTGTAGAAAATTAAGTGCCACATAAGATTTATATTAATAAAGTTAAAAAAATATTGTCCAATGCAATTATCTAACTTTAATATTGATATGATGTGGCAAAAAAAAAGTTAGAGAGTATCAAATAGAGTTTCTAATTGTAAATATCCTTCTTGATATACTGACTAGGATTTCTAACTTTTTACACCAATAAAATTTTAGCATTTCGTAGAGAATGTAACAAATGACTTGTGGTGATTGATTTAAAATTACTATTTAGATATTCATATTGGAAAAGTGAATATGGATTTCTATAATTTTTTTGATAAGGTAGATCCATATTATTTAGAAATACTGATATGGTACTATTTAGATACTCAAAAATACATAATTACATTAGAGATGCTCTAAGAATTTCCATCACTAAATTAAATCAACTTGATTTGGGTGACCATTGGCATGGGTTGATCATTAGTTGGGCCACAATCCATCTCTGTTATCACTATATAAAAAAGTAACATTATTTAACCAAAAGCACTTTTCTTGTAATGTCCTTTTTTTTGTCAAATAAAAAGATAATGGAAAAAAATAAAAATAAAAATAAAAACAAAAAAAAGACGGAAGATATAATTCCAAAATGTTTTCATAAATGAAAGTTTATGAAAATAAAATATTTCCAATTATAGTTGAATTCACAATGTTTGGTGCTGTGAAATTAAGGTCCTAAAAAAATAAATTTAGAACCTTCGTGAGTAGAGAATGATCTTATATGTGTATGGTTTTAACAGACACATCAATCAAATATGAAAGGTGAAACATTGCTTTGAACACTTTTGGGACATGTTTACCGATCGAGAATGAAAATAAAAGTAAATCACGTTCCATTAGAAAAGGGAACTTAATTTCCTATCTGGGAGGAGGGACCAAATTATCTTTTTAATGGGCACTTAATTTTTGATTTGTGTGTATGGGTTCACGTAATTTGATTCCTAAACGATTTTAGAGGACTCCGGGACAGTTGGTTCACTTGGGCCAGCCCAATCATCATAGGCCGCCATGGGGCAAGCCTAATCATAGACTTTTTAATGGGCCAAAAATTCAGGCTTGTTTGGTTTTATCAGCCTGTCAATTAATGACTGAAGTTTATATGGAGCCCATTTCTTAACTTATTTTATTTATTTTTTTTGGAATATAATCATTCTCTCTCCCTAGTTTTGAGTATTCTCTATTTTCTACTCTCTAGTTTTATTTTTTTCTCTTTAACCCCTTTTACTAAGATTTATTAATTTTTTAGTAGAAAAAACTATTTTATTCTCAAAATTTTAAATAAAATAAGACTTAAATATTTTCATATATAAAAAATTTAAAAAATATAAAAGAATTTAATAAAAAGATGGATTTAATAAATTAAATAAAAAATTATTAAAAATAAAAACACATAATAAAAATTAAATAAAACTAAAAATATTTTATTTTTATTAAATAATTCTCGATCTGTTGGAAATCCAATCATCCATCTTCAAAAGAAGATGTTAGAGATTAGTCTCCACCAAATCTCCAACTAATTTTTTTTTAAAAACTAGGAACAAACAAAATAAATAAAAATATCTCACACCAATTTAAAAAAAAAAAATTTATCTCACACCATACCACAAATAATAAAAAAAAGGAAAATGAGAGCAAAAATTGTGGTGAGGAAAAGAAAGAGAGAGAGAGAGAAAAGATGTGAGAGTAGAAGAAGAAGATGAGGAGAGAGAAAAAAAAAGAAGGATAAGAGGAAGAGATAAAGGAGAGAGAATAGAGAATTTTTTATCTTAATTTTATTTAATTTAAAATTATTTGGATATTTATTATATTACAATTACCTTTTTACCCTTCAACATTTAATGGTCAAACTTAAAAGTCAAACAGAAATTTAATAAGAGGGTGAATTTTAGTTATTTTTAATGAGGGTAAAACAGAGAAAAATAAAACTAGATGATGGAAGACAAAGAATACCTCAAACTATAGAGTGAATTGAAATGTTAAGCATCTCACAAATTTATAATACGAAAACAGAGGTTCAATCTATCATTATTATTCTAATTTGAACTATTATAATTTAGGGATCGAAGAGGGAGATGTGGCTAGAACTTCGACCTCAATGTGTGTTGGACGCCGAAAGATAATGAAAGATGGGTGAATTGAGTTTCTATTAAATTAAAATCCTACACACAATATGTACTTTATATAAGTTGTTAATGATGATTCTTCGATCATTTATTTAAGTATTAGCCAATATCCACATAGTAAGTATAAAGTAAGTGAAATAAATAAAGCAAAGTCTACCTATTTAATGGTGGTTGTTGAGAGCTTCTTTACTTTGGAAAGGAGTTCTCAAAGAATGACCGTCAAACTCATTCAATACTTTTGAAAAAAAAAATTTTGTTAGAAATGCCAGCTGATAACCAGCTAAACACTCTAATGATAAGTTAGTAAATAATCAATTTTTAGAATCAATTTAGTGTATGTTTGGAAGAGCTTATCTACTGGCTAAAAGAGCTTATTTAATCCAAAACGCTCTTTTCAGTTTTTTTTTTTTTTTTTGGTTGCCACCCCAGTAGAACTTTTGGGCAATTAAAAAAGCTGTTTTACGTCTACTCAAAGAAGCTCAAATTTTGGGCTTTTCCAAGTAGATCTTTTTTAACTTTTAAAAACTTTAAAATGTCTAATATAACCCTATTAAAGTTTATTAATTTTACAATACCCTATTAACTTAAAATCATGCCTTTTTTTGGTAATTCTATCATTTCAAAGAGTTTTTTTAATTGACAACCAAACGGCAACGACTTTTCCTTAAAAGTTCTATTTGTAAAAGCTCTACTTCTAAAAGATCTACTTCTAAAAGCACTACTCAAAGAAACTCTTTCAAACGGACCCTTAATAGAGTTTCGGTATCTATATTTGCTTACCTTTGTTCTTTTTAACTTGTTCCTATTTATAATTAGGAATAGGTTCCCAGTTGGAAGCCAGTTGCTTCTCGCGTGATATCTGTATGGAAATCATCATTGCCTCAATATATTTTTATGTCAAATCCTCTTAATTTGTTGAATAAATCAAGCGATTTATAGGTGTGTCAGGGGTTAGGCTGCTCGAGATATGTCACATTTAATGAGAGCTATCTTTGGCATTTATGTTAATGGTACAAGTATTTAATGCCTTGTGTCGATCATAATTAGTTATGATAAGTCTCGATCACTTGCTCTCTCACCTGAGAGAATGGTCGACGATTTAACAGTGTATTTTTAACATCGTCTACGAGATTTAGTATCTTGTCAATAAAGTGGGTTCCACCTTCCCTCACACAGCTAGTGATATGGCAGTATCGTCGAGAACACCCTGCAATATAAGAAAATTATAAAAATTAAATAGATAAAGTAATAACAAAGATTTCATTATGAAATTTAGTGTGATTCAACTTTTATCCATGTCTACATTGACTTTCCAAAACTTCTTTCAAGTTTAAACCTTCCATTATACTACTTCATTTGGTATGTCAGGTGCCAATCAAAACCATTATTACTTGGTGCCAATACAAAAATTTTGGAAAAATAACAAAAATAAACTTGAAACTCCACCATCAATCTCATATATATATATATATATATATATATATATATTAATTTTATGTAATGACTCGATTACTATTAATAGAGGATGTTATTATTATATTTTAAAAAAGTTGTTCACATGTGTAAATAATCAAAGTATGTTGTGTAATTACTGCTTCTCCTTTTCAAATGATTTAATGGTATTTCATTCCCACACATCATATAAGATTGTGGAATCAATACAAAAATTTTTGGAAAAATAACAAAAATAAACTTGAAACTCCACCATTAATCTCATATATATTAATTTTATGTAATGACTCGATTACTATCAATAGAGAATGTTATTATTATATTTTAAAAATGTTGTTCACATGTGTAAATAATCAAAGTAAGTTGTGTAATTATTGCTTCTCCTTTTTAAATGATTTAATAGTATGTCATTCGCACACATCATATAAGATTATGGAATCGAGTAATATATTCTCAAATAAATATAAATTGTAATATATTTTTTTATTAAAAAAACCTATTTCACGTGTGAATATTTTCCGTCAATATTTTTTATAAAGGGGTAACTTCAATTTAGTCCTTATTTTTTGATGAAACGTTATTTTTTTACTTACGTTTCTTTTTTGGGTTCACGTAGTCCCTAACATTTCCTAAATAAATTAAATTGGTTCTTCTTACCAACTTTTTAACGGTCAACCATAATACAATTTTCTTAAAAATAATTTTACCCTTAAAGAATTTATTTAATAGAATTATAATTTTACCCTCTAATTAAAATATAATAAAAATAATTAAATAAAAAAATTAATAAAATAATATTAAACTAAATTATAAAAACTTAAAAATATAAAATTTATTAAAAAAATTCAAATTAAATTATTTTATGAAAAAATTAATATTTAAAAAATTAAAGAATAAAATTTAATTCTCAATTTTATTTATTTTATTTTATTTTTAACAATTTTTAATCTTTTTTATTCTTTAATTTTAAATATTAATTTTTTTAATAACATAATTTAATTTAATTATTTTTAATAATTTTTAAATTTTTAAATTTTTAAATTTTTATAATTTATTTTTATTATATTTTTATTATAATTTATTTTTATTATATTTTAATTGTATTAATTTTTTAAAGAAAAAATTATTAAATAATAATAATTGATAGTAAAATAGCTAATTAAATTATTAATTTTATTTATTTATAAAATATTAAATACTATATGAATTAAAAAAAAATATAAACAAAAAAGATAGTATTTATTAAAAAAGTAAGAAATAAATTAAAATTCCCTATTATAAAAAAAATTAAAAAAAATAAATTAAATAAAAATTGAAAAAAATTAAAAAAATTAAAAATTTTAAAAATGGATCTCCACCGTCCATCAAGATTGATGGACGGTGGAGATACATTTTAAAAATTGATCTTGATGGACGGTGGAGATACATTTTAAAAATCGAACGTGAACCCAGCAAAAAAATTTTAAAATATATCTCCACCGTCCATCAAGATCAATTTTTAAAAATTTTAATTTTTTTAATTTTTTTCAATTTTTATTTAATTTATTTTTTTTAAACTAGGGATAATTTTGTTATTTTACAAAAAAAGTCAAAGTCAACCCGTTTAATTTGACTAGTTAACTTACTTAAGGATACTAACATGTAATTAAGGCTAAACTCACGATTTTATTGCAATATAGCCAAACGTCAGGGAATTTTATTGCAATTAGCCCTTATAAATAAAAGACGAATTCGGCGCAAAATCGCACGGTTTTACGATTTATTGAATTTCGAAAACTTCCTCGATCCGCAACTCCACCTGCAGAATTCCTATTTCACTCCAACTCCACCATCATCGTCTACACTCGTTAGCCAAACACTCACTGATTCTCCAAAGATGGCAATCACCGTCGCCGGCGACGCTGATCCTGCCGACGATCTCCTGTTCCTACTCGCCGAGCAGCGCGTCGAGCTAAACGCTGCGCAATCCCTTGAATCGGACCTCGATTTCGCCTTCCGTCTCCAGTTCGAAGAAGCCATCTCCGCTTCTCTCGCCAACCTCCCGTCCACCTCCACGTCGTCGGTTTCATCTTCCTCACTGCAACGACAACAACAACAGCCGCCACAAGACGACACCGTTGTTACCACCTCATTCGCGGCCCTCCAATCTGAAGAGCTCCTGAAGACGGAGCTGGAACTCGCCGATAGCGACCAGGCCAAGCTCGAGATGCACAAGACGAGGGAGGAGCTTAACCGTCTGGTCCACGATCAGGTGTTCGCGAAGGAGCTCTCGACCATGCCCGACGAGGAGTGGTCGGAGTGGGGCGACAACTTCGAGAAGCCGTACGGTGAGGGCACTTCGAAGAGCGTCGACGATGGCGAAGATTGCGAGTTCAGGCTCTATTTCAAGGGATTGGTGAGCCAAGAGAATGCCAACGGGAAAACGGCTTCGTTTTCTGGAATCGGCGTCGCGATATGCGGGCCCACGGATAACGTGATATTCGAGTTGAAAAAGCCATTGATCGGCGATCGGATGAGCAAGAACGCTGTCGAGATCAAAGCTTTGATCGAAGGATTGAATGCTGCTCTCTCTCTGGAGCTCAAGCGTGTTCGGTTTTTGACTGATTATTTTCCTCTCTATCAATTTGTGAGTAATTCAATTCCTTAATGAATTTTACTGGTTATTTGATTTCTCGAAATTGTCTTGTTATTATTTTTGTTGGTATTCGAAACTTATAAAGATGGTACATTCATTTGAAAATATATTTTATTCTTTCGAGGCTGACGAAAGTGAAATTAGGATTTCAATTTACTTTGGGGAAGGGGGATTCGAGCTCGGTTGTTCAACTACGTTTGAGAGGCCTGGTTGCGACCACAAAAACAATAAATTTATAGCTTTGTCACAATTCTTCACTAATAAATTGAGCAATGCATCAAATTAAATATGTTGGATATCGCTTTGTTTTCATTGCTGTATTTGTTTTCTTTGTTATTGGAGTTGTGGCACTATGTGTTGATCTTCAATCATCCTCCTAGAGATAGTTAGATGCAGTCACGTGGCTAACATTATAATGGGCTTTTGCAGATTACGGGGAGGTGGCCACCTAAGCAACGCAAGATTGCTGTGTTAGTCAATCAGGTGTACCTTCTTCGTAGAAAATTTCAGAGTTGCAACCCTGTTCTTGTGGCACACAATGATTTGAAGTATGGGTTGAAACTTGCAAGAGATGCAATAGTTTGTCAAACCACAATAATGCCTGCAGAACCTAGTCATGGAAAAACTATGATGGAAACTTGTGTTATCTGTTTAGAAGATACCGATGTTGGGAATATGTTCCCGGTTGATGGTTGCCTACACCGATACTGCTTTTCTTGCATGAAACTGCATGTGGAAAACAAGGTGCTTCATGCGATGGTTCCTAAATGTCCTCACGAAGGCTGTAAATCTGAACTTAAAGTCGATAGCTGCAGAAAATTCTTGACGCCAAAATTACTTGAAACCCTCGAGCAGCGCATAAAAGAAGCTTCAATTCCCATTACGGAGAAAGTTTATTGCCCTTATCCCAAGTGCTCAGCATTGATGACACGAAGCGAGGTTTCAAAATCTGCGAAAAATGGGTTTAGCGGTGGTGGATCTGGAACTCGGAAATGTGTGAAATGTCAGAAGCTTTTCTGTATAAATTGCAAGGTCCCCTGGCATAAACACCTGACATGCTCTGAATACAAACGATTGAATCCTAATCCCCCAACTGAGGACTTGAAGCTGAAGTCGCTTGCATCAAAGAATCTATGGCGTCAGTGTGTGAAGTGCAACCATATGATAGAACTCTCCGAGGGTTGTTACCACATGACTTGCAGGTACTTTGTCTATCCTTCCAAATAAATCAATTTATTATTAATCTTGTTAAAATTAATTTCTAAGTGGCAATTGATATGGGGGTTGAACATGCACTAGCTTAAAGCAATTTACATAATGTTATTGAGGATCCTTTTGGAGGTTTTCTTTGTGCTTCTTATTCTCTTTATTTTCTCTCATAACCAAACATATGGAAGAAGAGACCAAGAATGATTTTGATTGAGGTGATCAAGTAGAGAAGGAAAATTTGAGTGCTATCTGATCATTGCATATCATTGTTTAAAAGGCGAAGTAAATGGGATGTGTTTTAATCTTGGCAATTGATTGACTTGTCCGTAAAATCAATAGGCAAAATGATGAATACCCAAAAGAATTTGTTATTTATACACCTTAACAAGACGACCCAAAAGAATGTTGAGCCGAGATGATGAATACCCAATTTGAGATTTAGAGTTTGTTTAGACATAGGTAATATGGTTTCTTTTTGTCATTTTCTATGGGAAGCCAAATTTAGAAGCAATTCAAGAAGGATGAATTACCCAAAGGAAAATGTTGATAGTTGAAGAAGGTTTAATTCCTTTGATTTTGATTGGAAGAGATGGTTAGAAAGGGAGCTGAATGGCAAAGCGTTTACATTTTAGCCATTTCATAGTGTTTCTTTTTCTTTCTGTAGAATAGATGTCTTTAAGTGCTTTGTATGTTGGTAATATCCATTTACACATGAAAGTAAATCATCATATTGTGTGTCTAAATTTGAAGTTTGTATGTTAGTTTCCCATTGAATCGATGGCTATGACAACTCAAAATCTAGCTTGTATTGAACATATTATCACCCGTTTGCTACCTTTTGCAGATGCGGATATGAGTTTTGCTACAATTGTGGAGCCGAGTGGAAAAACAAAAAGGCAACTTGTTCTTGTCCGCTCTGGGATGAGGATAATATCTGGTATGATGAGGGTAGGTTCATGGAATCTGATGAAGACGATGAGATTGAAGCTGAACTTGTCGACTATGACTCTGATGATGACGATTGGTATTAAACCAATATAACCTTTTATCTGCCCTCTCTCTTTCTTGCTTCCAATATCCCCATTTAGTTTATAGAACTTTTAAGATAAAAATCGAATCTAGAATGGAACTTTGGTGAATCCTTTAGCTGGGATTTACTGCTAGACAATTAGGCAATTATCTACATGTTATCTCAACAGTTTCTCGATGATGATTGAAACCAACAAAAACTGCAAATGGCCTATTTTCTTTAAAACTATGTAATCTGCTCGTCACTGTCTTGACTGCATTGAATGAAAAAAAATGACGGATTTTGTAATGTCTGATCAGAAAAATAATTTAACAAAGTCCCACGAGCCTTCCAGTCAAAATTCAAATTCTGCCTGCATAATCCGGACCAAACCGGGTCCGGATAATCCACCGGCACATCACCGGAAATAATCGTGGGAAATTTTTAATTTTATTTATATATGAATGTGTTAACGCATTATAAATCTCATCAACTTATGACTTGAATATTATTATTGTGTTATGTTCTATCGGTTTAAATTTTTAGGCCTAATGGCTAATTCATAGATCGGGTTTAAACCCTCTCTCCCCTTTTTTCTCTTGATTTCTTGGTCATGCACACATTACACGTAAAATGAAGTGTTAACGTATTATAAATTATATGACTTGATTTCATATATATATACACACATTACATGTGAGGGGCATGTTAACATATTATAAATTTCATCAACTTATGACTTAAAATATTTATAGTTGTGTTTTTAGACCTAATGGTTAACGACAAATGGGTTTTAATCGTAATGTACTTCAATAAATATTGAATACTTGTCTTCATGTATTCATCGAGTTCTTGAAGCCCGTGGATTTCTACAAGAAATTTTTTGACTAAGGCAAGATTGGACACGTGGCCTGTTAATATGCGTCTTTGGTCGTGTTAGACTTGAACGTAACTGCTGCGCCCTTAAGGGTTGTTTATTACGCAGATCATGATTAGGATTGGATTAAATTCAGTCATGTCCTGCATTTGGCAGCTGTATGACATTACCCATACAGTTGCCACACGTAACAAATTATCCTGCTTATTGTCTTGCCTCCAAGCTTGGGACAATTTGTCCCAAAGTACATTTACTTTCCTTTTTTTTTTCTTTTTTTTTTCTTTTCTTTTAATTAAAAATAAATAATTTAGCTTTTACTATTTTTTTTTTAATCTTATACTACACCAAATAAGAGATAATATTATTTTTAATCCAATCCGTATTGCACCAAACACCTAACAGTATTAATTAGTCTAATCCAATTCAATTTCGCGCACCAAACGCACCGTTAAGGTATGACATCACTTATGCATGCATGTGTAACGTACACCTTATAAGAGAATTATTATTCAAATTTAAGTATGTGGTGTTTTAACTTGTGTCTCATAATCATGGAAAGGTAATTAGAAGTTGAAAATTTGATTTTCTGGTTGATCCTTCCCATTCGTTTGAAAGAATTGTATTTTATCAAGTAGTTTATATAATATAACGTTTGTTATTGCGTGCTCAATATGTTGTAATGTGATTTTGTCAACATAGCAGAGGTTTCCATAGGCTGGAAAATAATATGAGTTCGATAGCTGATATATTTCAATCTTTGGTAAGTTTTTGATTGCTCTATTTTACTTTTTCTTGATATATATATTTTTTATACAATTGTCCATATTGGACCACCATTTAATTGGTTAAGTGATAAATATCAGTTTGACAGGGCTTTTGAAAGTTTACTTTTGACTTTTTAGACCTAAAAACTTTTTTGGGAGTGTTCGGATATTTTAAGAGAAGAACTTATAAGTTTTAAAAGCTCTTTTAGGCAAAATAAAAATATATAGTTTTGTAGAAAGAGCTTTCAAGAAGTCAAAAATCAAAGTAAAAGTCCCGCCAAACAAGTTTAAGTACGCTTATTCAGTTTGATAATTTTTCAGTTTCGAGTCGCTACCACAAAAGGTGGTATGTCAAAAAAGAAAAAAAAAAAAAAAACACTTGTCCATATTGGCATTGGAGATTTGGCATCCATCATTTTAGTTATTTTGATCGAGTTAAATAAAATTTCATAAAATTTAAAACTTTATCTATCAAGTTATTTTTAAAAATTTATCGTTCTTTAATTTCAATCTCCCTTAACCTATCAAATTAGATTTTTTTCGTCTCTTGTTTGTCTACGTGCTTTTAAAAAGTTTAGTTAAAAAAAAAACAATTTATATTTTATTGTTTTCAAAATAAATTTTCATAATAAAGTATAAATTTTTCCTCCCACCAATTATTTTATACATTTTAAAAATAATATCAAACATATTTATATCGTTTTTAATTTTTAAAACTACTTTTAAAAAATTATACCAAACGCTTTTTCAATTTTAGAACATAATTTTTATTTTTTCAAAATAATTTTAAAAACATCATTTTAAAAAAGATATCAAAGCGCAGTTACCTTTTTAATTGATTTGGAGCTTTAAAATTCATGAAGTAACTCCATCCACGTGCTTGAGATGCTGCTGGAATACTCTCTTTTATCAACTTGCAAAAAATCAAAATCAACATTTAAAAACAAAAACAAAACAAAACAAAAGGTTGCTGTTCTACGTCATGCATGTGAGTTTGGAAAAATATAGTAGTTGTCGATTCTACCATTCTGTGCTGGGCCTCAATTATGTTGGTGGCGTAGGACCACCACCAGGCCACCACCGTTCTACCATTATATTAGAGTAGGCCTCACTTAGAGGTAGAAGTTTATATATAGAAAGTGTTTTTTTTTTTTTTTTTTTGCTGTACTGTAAAAGGAAATGTCTTCTGATTATATACGGTCTATTGATATTTACCTATTAAGGCAGCAAGCAATTTTAATGTGCTTGCATTATTTTGTGTAGATCACCACCTATCATGATAACAACCTAATAATGTCTCTTTTGATTAGTTAAAAATCATACAATTTGATTGATGTAAGTGTGAGGAATTACTACTTTAACCTCTCTCACTTTATTGAGGATATTCTAGTTTTAAGTCGTCCTATTACAAATAATATTTAAAAAAAAAAATACTATATAAGATTCATATAATAATTAATTAATAACTTTTATATTTTAAAATATCTAATTTGTATGCACTTTAAAAAGTTAAGAACCATTTATCTTTTCATGTAACTATGTGGACAAAATGACATAATAAAGTAATATAATTTTAATAAAATCCCAAAACAAAGTAAGTGGCCCCGCCCCGACTCGACTTTGACGGTGAGTAGTGGTGTATGATATTTTAATTACTTGGAAGTTACGATATAATAAAATTAGAAAGAATAATGATATCCAATTATTGTAATTTATTATTTAATTCGATTTGATAGTAAATAGTATTTATTTAATTTAATAATATTTTATATTTGAGTTACCATACAGGTAAAATATATGTATATATATATTATAATTTATTTCATTCATATTTAGTAAAGTGATTATACACTTTTTCCTTTACGGATATAATATTTATTCAATAAATCGTTAGGTGTGGAGAAACCTTTCTTTATAGGAGTTGCACATTTGGACATTTGGCACATTTCAGGCAATATTTGTAAAGATTAATCTTGTGATTAGTATATAATTCTTTAAACAAAATTTATCATAATTTACCATCACATGTTATGTGGCATCATCTCCTTTAAAGATATAATAACATCAGACAACCATTGACACTGTTGTTGTTGTCTATTTCTGACCTAATTGCCAAAATGATAATGACCAACGAAACATCCTCACATTTTCTCTGCACAATCAATCCCACTTCAAAACTAGAATATTCTCAATAGCAAAAGACTTTTGCTTCAAATATGTGCTGATTTTTTTGTTGTTGGATGTAAATAATGACTAATCATGTAACTAGAATATGTGAAGTTAATGGTAGGATTGTCTAATTATATTAAATAATTTTATATTAATATGATAAAATAATTTGATGTAATTGAACCGTCTCAACAAGATGAGGTTGGTCTAGTGTTTTGCTTCTCACATTTATACTCTTAAGTTGTGAGTTCAAGTCGTGTTAATGCGGTTGATATGAGATGTGTCTTCTAATTAATAATGTAATTGGATGGTTTCAATAATAATGCGGTGAGAACTTCTTACATAAGTTTTTCGCCTTCATCACTCATGCCAATTCACTGTACTTGTAAGAAAAAATGGTGATTCATCGGTGCCTTATGCACTTGCGCATTACTGTAATATTATACTTGTAGTGGTATTTTATACATGAATAACCTGCCATGTGAATCTCAATTATAAATAAAAATAAACTCTACATTATAACTTTATAATAGGTTAGAATTTTTTTTATAACCTGCTTTAAGAAATTTTTTCCATGTAGTAATAATTATTTGTATATTATAAAAAATATATATTTTATTATGTTAAAAGTTTAAGATGAAATAAAATATTTTTTTTAAAATTGTTTGAGATAATAATTTATTCTTTAGAGTTGTTATCACATCTTTAAATTTACAAGTACGTAATAACTCGCCAGTATAAATACATTGTTATTGAAATCAAAATATTTCTAGCATCTCAAACTATGGTTAGAGCTTCTTGGCGAGAAACTTTTTATATTTTCGTACTATCCTCATGATTATCTCCTTCCTCTTATTGTCTAATTACAGTAATGATTTTTTATAGTGCATAATTTACCCTTATTTCACTTACACTAAAAATAACTAAGTTTAACTATATCTCTATTAAGTTGTAACTTTTTCATAATAATAAAGTTAGTTTGATCGTGATATTATGAATATAAAGTAGTTTTATTTATAATGAGATTATATATATATATATATATTATACGATGCAGTAATATGTATGAAAGATGCACGAACGGTTTGAAAATTTTCAACCGCCACCAACCCTGCTCTCACTCCATCACCACCACCACCACCACCACCACCCCACCCCCCCCCCCCCCCCCCCCCCCCACAAGCAAATATAAATAAACCAGTGGCAGGTCCACAACCCACGTAAAAAAACAAAAGCAGCAAAAAAGTTTCGCAATCTTAAATAGTTAAATGTCCATTTTCCATAGAATTATAATTAGAGAGGTCCAGCTTCGAAAAGGCCACTACTTTTTTCCCAACCAACCCCTTTTTAGCAGCCCCTTTACTTGTCAACCTTTTTTTTTTTTAATTATTATTTATTATTATTTGATCCTCAAAAAAATTCTCACCCTCTTGTCAAAGCTTTTGCGTTAGAATGAAGTCAAGTCATTTTTATATAAAAAGGAAATAAATTATTCTGTGCATAGAAATTGTAAACACAGTGAGTGACCAAGAAATTTGTTGGAAACAGTGGTGGGTCTGGGTTCAGGTCGGGGATGGCATACAGAGGCGGTGGTGGATGGAGAGGTTATGGTGGAGGCGGTGGTGGATGGAGAGGTTATGGTGGTGGGCGTGCGAGTGAAGTGGAGGGTTTTGGAGATCAAGTGAAGGAGTTTGTGAAGGCGGCGATGGAGATGAGTGTGGAGTTCGCTAGAGGGTGTAGAGCTATAGTGTGGCAGAGTCTAGGGAGAGAGGATTCGTATGTTGGGAGCAGAATCAGGAGACTTAGAGGCCCATGTCAGAGGTTTTTTGGCAAGTTGAGATTCTTGAATGACTACTTGCCTGAAGATAAAGATCCCCTCCATGTTTTGTTTGTCATTTGCTTTGTCTTTGTTATTGCTTTAGCAGGTAAAAATGAAAAAATGAAAAAAAGAAAAAAATTCTGTTAATTTTTTTCTATTTTTTTCTTTTTGGTTGATGGGAAAAATGTGGGAAATTGAATTGGATTTCCTTTCTTTTCGTTTCTTTCTGGTCCTTAATATGTTATTTTTTGTCTGGTTGCCAAGAAAAATGGAGTATGTTTTGTTTGGTTGCCGAGAAAATGTAGGGATAAAAAATTCTGTATTTTTGGTTGATGGGAAAACGTGAGAAATGGAATTAGGCTTCTTTTGTTGTTTTTTTTTTTTTGGTTTCTTTCTAGTCATTAGTGTGTTATGTGTGTTTGGTTGCCAAGAAAATGGAATATGTTTTGTTTGGTTGCTGAGAAAATGTAGGGGGAGGAGAAAAATTTCTAGTTTTCACTTGAAGGAGAGAGTATTTCCATATCGAATATGCAACTACTGCATTTGTACTCTAAAAATTTCTAACTGTGATAGGATCCTTGTGAATTTTGAATTAGATCTGTTACAAGTTAATCGATGGCTTACTATTTAACATGAATTTGTTTAACTTGTGTTTTCACTGCAATATTTATTGAACTTACCGTGTTTTCTTGTAGAATTACTACTGCAGAATTGTGTAAAAGTGAATCTTAGTAGATTAGTGTAATGGATTGTGCTGTATTCTCCCAGTGCCATTAAATTATGTTATGTCTTTGGTTAACTAAGTTGCAGCCTTGAGTGTAAGCACAGAGAGTGAAGCCTCAACCTGCATTGATGAAGAAAGTCTTGATACATCCTCCAAGTGCTGATCGGATATTGCTTCCGGATGGTAGATACCTGGCATATAGGGAGCAAGGTGTTCCAGCCGACAGAGCTAGATTTTCGATAATTGCTCCACATGCTTTTCTTTCCTCCAGACTTGCGGGTTGGACACTTTTATTAATATAAAAGATTAGAGTAAACCAATTCAATTTGAGTTCATTACGTACGTAAAGACTCGGGATTGGATTTAGTTTACCTATTTTTTTTGTTATTTAGGTATACCTGGACTCAAGGCGTCACTGTTGGAAGAATTTGGCATTCGCTTGTTGACATATGATCGTCCTGGTTTTGGTGAGAGTGATCCCCACCCTAACAGAAATCTCGAGTCATCAGCACTGGATATGTCTTTCTTGGCACTGGCACAATCTATGGGTGTTAATGAGAAGTTCTGGGTGTTGGGGTACTCGAGTGGAAGCCTGCATGCTTGGGCTGCTCTCAGATACATCCCTGATAGGCTTGCAGGTATCTTTCATGTTTTTTTGTTATAATTTTTTGTAAATTTATTATGCATAAGTCTCATGGAATAAGCTCAGTTGGCGAAGTCTTATGTCAGTTGAAAGCTCCAAGTACGGCAAAGGCTGGAAAAGATGTGAAGCTTTGTACTCTATCTCACTTTGTCGATGTGAATAGTGTGAAAAGGCGGGGAAAGTATTTCTGCCATGAACGTTACCTCCTTTTGTCAGGGAATTAAATTCTTATTTTTTATATTGATGACAAAGATCTAAAGGTTGCCACTCTAGGAGGAAGTAGACTAATAACTTATAGTACAGGGGCTAGAGTGTTAGTAGTAAGTTCTTGAAATCATTGTTACTTGCAATAGTGTAATATGACATAGCTTACTTGTAGTAAGAGGCCGTGGAATGATTGTTATAAATCCAAGATTTCTTCAGTCAGACAAATGAATTTTCCTTCTCATGATTTAACTGCAGTTTTGATGTTCTCATTCTCTGAGATTCATAAGAGAAACAAACAAACACGTCTAATATATTCAACCCGAAAACGATTGTCTCTGAACCTGGTCTAACTTGCAGGTGCTGCTATGTTTGCTCCTATGGTTAATCCATATGATTTAATGATGACTAAGCAAGAGAGGCGTGGAATTTGGGAGAACTGGACTCGGAAAAGGAAATTGATGTACTTTTTAGCTCGGAGGTTTCCTAGGCTTCTTGTGTACTTCTATCGACAAAGCTTCCTCTCTGGGAAGCATGGTCAGATTGACAAGTGGTTGTCTCTGTCTCTGGAAAGAAGGGTGAGTTATTTTTATCATCAATAACTTCTTAGTCTATCAACAAGTTTTTGATTTCTTTTAATGGTTGCCGATTAGGAAGGAAGTAGCGGTTAAACATAAAGTGAAGTGGCCAATTAGATCCTATTAACATCTTTTGTAAATTGACCTTTTTTCTTAGTGTCCTGTAATAAATTTTTTAAAATGCCCGTACAAAGACCTTTTCATTTTTGGTTACTTATATCACTTCTCATGTGTTATATTGCACACCGATCTAGGATAGAGCTCTTATTGAGGACCCAATCTATGAAGAATTCTGGCAAAGGGATGTAGAAGAATCAATTCGGCAGGGAAATGCAAAACCCTTTGTGGAGGAAGCTGTGCTGCAGGTGTCAAACTGGGGTTTCAGCCTTGCAGATCTCAAAATGCAGAAAAAAACGCGAGGGAGAGGCATCCTCAATTGGCTCAAGTCTTTGCTCAGTAGAGGTCAGGAGGGATACACAGGTTTTCTTGGCCCAATTCACATGTGGCAGGTCAGTGATATCTCTGTTTTTTCCAGCTTGTAGATACTATACTGCTTGGGCTCTTCCATTTTTTGTTTATAAAAAATATACCATCTTACAGGAGTCTACTTATCTATCCTTTAGACTCTTGCTCTCGAAAGATATGGTGGTTGCATTTACCATTTTATATTCTTCGTCATCTATTGGTGATAGCACCTGACCAACTATGTCAAGCAAAATGAAATTATTAACTTGAGTCTCTGCCGCACTCATTAATAAAAACTGAAACAACATCTGAATAGAGAGTTTCTGCTGGAGGTGATGTAGAATTGGACATATTCACAGTGCTGATGGTTCTTTCTTGCAAACTTTAAACTTAGGAGATGGATTTTGGGCCAAGAGCGGAAATGGACACATTGATTTTGGATTTTTCTTATTTGAAGCGATTATCATGTTGCTATCTGCAAACCCTTAATGTTATTTACTTTTTTTTTTTGACTTTTCCAATGACATAGGGAATGGATGATAGAGTGGTTCCTCCATTGATGACTGATTTTGTGCACCGGGTTCTACCAGGGGCTGCGGTGCATAAACTCCCATATGAGGGCCATTTCACTTATTTCTACTTTTGCTACGAATGTCATAGACAGATATTTACTACACTTTTCGGAACCCCACATGGCCCACTCAACATTATTGTAGAAGTAGATCAAACCTCAATGGAAGGTGATGACACGGAAGAGACGGAAGAGACTACACTTGGTGATGCTACCATAATATGAGACACCCGTTTCTCCCATACGATAGAAAATACATTATGTATATATACCACCACAGGTCTGCCCTATTACTCACCGAGCAGAAACACTAAATATACCGTTATCGGGTAGGGTATGCTGATACTTATGCAGGGAGAATTTATCCAAAGTAGAAATATACAGCAAAAAAGTTGGTTGTTTTCATTCACAATTGCTTCTGGTCAAGTTATAGCTTCAAACTGCATTTTTGTTTCTTGTGATACAGCTTATTGAGCTTTCTCGTCACTAGGGATTTATATTTTCTCTAAATGTCTGCAATATGTGAAGACAAACTAGAACAAAGGCTTCCATTTTATAGCAGTGAAGCTAATGGTCCTTTTCAATAAAGATGTTTATTTACAGTCTATATCTATGTGTTTTTAGAATTACAAAACTAATAATTTGCCGGAACCTATTGAGATCAATCACTAAACGTGTCGGTCTTGGTAAATACGCATGGTGAGACTTGAACCCTCACCACTGAGGTAGGAGAGAGGTACACTAACTACTTGAGTTATATTTTTATTTATACAAATCAACATCTAAATATTAATGCTTGGATTGAAAATGAATTGAAGGAGATAAACAGGAAAAACTGCTATACCAGAGAATGATGAGACCTGTTTGGTGGAGCACAAGCAGGAAATAGAGGACAAATTTTCCATCAAATGGTTCTGCATCTGTGCAACCATTAAAATACTAAAACACACACTCAAAATGTTTATTTATTACCATTTATCAAGGTTGAAGAAAGCGGCATAAATCGCCTAGCGTCTCGATGCTGCGATTTGGAGTGAAGCAGCGGTTTAAGCGGTGAAGGGAAAGGTAGGGTCGTGAGCAGGGCAGCATTGCGACGAAGGAAGAAGAAGAAAAAAAAAGAAAGAATTTTTTTTGTTAAATTTAACCCCCAAAACGACACTATTTTAGGGGTTTAATTAGGTTTTTGTTTTTTTTAACAGAACCTCCAAACGGCGTCGTTTAGGGGTTATGTTTTAATTTATTCTTCTTCTGGTCTGACTGTTCTTTGTTTTTCTTCTTCTTCCCCTTGACTAGATTTGTTCCCGTCGCCTCCGATCTGCCTTCGGCTGATCGACTTTCCGACAGACTGTTTAATCCTTGTGTAAGTGGTTTAGGCACTAGGCGGTGGGTCGCCGTCCGACTAGCGCCTAGCGCTTTTTGCAACCTTGCCATTTATAAAAAAATAAAATAAAAAATAAAAGTGAATTTGATATATTTAGAAATTGAATCTATTGAATTCAATGAAATAATGAATATATAAAATGGGTTATCATTAATATTACATCTAAAAATATTCTTTTAATTTTTTATGTTATCATTAATTTATTATCATTGATATGTGTTTTTAATTGCGAATTTGCAATTAATATTTTTAATTTGATATTCCCGTAATTCACGTGAAATAGGGAGATTGGATATAGAGAATTGTGCGGTAGACAATTAAAAAGAGAGGATAAATAATACTTAGACATTTGCTCTTCTACAATTATAAATAATTTTTGAGTTTATTCTATTTAATTTAACGATTGATCAGGTTTAACAGTTAAAAAGAATAAAATACACCCAAATAATATAATAAAATACTAAATTTATTAAATAAAAAAGAAAGAAATAAAGATCTTATTATCCATCTTAATTATTTTTATTTTTTATTTAATAAATTTTAATAATATTATATATTATTTTAGGAGTATTTTAATATTGAAATTTGACTACCAGTATTAGAGGTTTTTATCAATAAATTTAAAGATTGTTTTCGATTTTAGAATAGCAAATCTATATGTTGCTCACTACAAGAGTGTTTTAGAATTTTTTTTATTTACTCAGGCGGTATTTTGTAATTTTAAAACTATTGGTTGTGGTCAAAAAGTTACAATATGGTATTTTTGACAAATAACACTATTTTATAGCAGGCTTTTGTTTTCTGGCCCAAATTTGTGACCAACGATTAGGCCCAGCCTAAAAGCCCAAGCAGTGTGGAAGGCCAGTCCAGTCTTATCCTGTCCCATAGTTTTAAAATAACACGTGGCAGACCTGTGACGACGACGGAGCTAAAAAAATCCGGTGGAGCGAACCGCGGGCGTACCCAAAACCCGGGCCTCGTACGTGACATAACCTTCCCGTTAACTCGGTCGTTTCGTTTCTAGTTATTCAACAGTCATCATTATCATCATCTCTGTTATATTATGTGTAATGCTACTGTGAGGTAGAAGACCACTCAGCTCCATCCACAGCTTGCCTCGTGTGTGTGTGTTTTTTTTTTCTTCTTTTTATTTATTTATTTTAATTACACAATCATTTTCTTTAAATAACCGTCGTATCGCGAAACACTTGAGTAATCGCATGTCGGCATCGCAGAGGATCCTCTGCTCACTCTCTCTTCCTCAATCTCACTCCTGTTGTTATATTCAATCGAAGACCAGAAGAGCTTTGTTCTTGCTTTGGTCGCCGTCTCGCTCTTATTTAAGCCTAGCTCGCTCTCTCATTTTCACTTCCTCCTCCGTTTCTGTTTCTTGTACGGTAAACATGCCAAGTAATCAGGTCAGCTCGATCATTTCTTCTTTTTCTTCTTCTTGTTTTTGATGGACTTGTGTGTATTTAGATGTATTATGTTTCACTTATTTCTGATGCTCTGGTAATTTCTACAGGTTTGGTTAGTGGTTTTTCTTCTTTTTGTTTAGTTATTTGCATGAACAGATGTTGTTAGATTCGGTTGCATTACTAAGATGACAAGCTTTTGAAAATTGATATTGTTTTATTTTAATCTCTTCTAGCTTGCAATGGTGTTTTTCAATGTTATCAACCTTTTTCTAGGAGGTTTTGTTGACTTTTTTTTTTTTTTTTTTGAATTTGTATTGTTGTTTTGTACGGGACGTACTACTTGCATTCGTTTTATTTGTTGACGAGGAATGTTGGTTTTGTAAACATTTGGTTGCTATTTATTGTACTGATGATATCGAGTTGTTAGAAGTTACTTTAATTGTGATTTTTGGAGTCAATAACTTTTAATTCTTATCTGCATTGTCTCTCAATATGATTAAGGAGCTAACAATTCCTGAAGGGTAGTGTAATGAGCGTGAGACGAAGTGGTCTCTTTTTGTCTATGCTTAAATGTTGAATTGATAAATTTGGTATATTGATTATATATGCAGAGAAGAGGTGGGTATAGCCAACAAGGGTGGAAACAAAAGACAAATGTGCAATCTTCAGCCACGGAGGGTGCATCCTCTGCCACTGCTGAAGCTGTCACTAACAGACTTAGTGGATTGAATATTGCTGAAAACAGTGGGCAGACTCATTCTTCTTTTCCATCTACTGAATTTGGGGGCGTCCAATTAGCAAATCACGGTCTCGTGCAAGGTCAAAAGGCAATTTGGAAACCCAAGTCGTATGGAACAGTGAGTGGAGCTACAACGGCAGAACTTGAAAGTGCAGCTGATGCAGCAACTGCCCAGAAAAGCAGCACGAGTTTGAGTAAATTATTTAAGGGTAATCTTTTGGAAAATTTTACTGTGGACAACTCAACATATTCACTTGCTGAAATAAGAGCCACTTTCTACCCCAAATTCGAAAATGAGAAGTCTGATCAAGAGGTATTTTTATTTTATGTGTGATGACTTCACATTCTTAAAACGTAATGTCCTATTCATCTTTTTACTATATTATTATTGAGCACTTCTGGCCAGAAGGGAATTAGGGATATGGTGAAATTATCTTTTATACTCTTACCTTGTACATCTATTTTCATTGTGGTTTGTTAATGTTACTTGTTTTAATACATTCAGATTAGGACAAGGATGATAGAGATGGTATCTAAAGGCCTGGCTGCCGTGGAGGTAAGGGATTTCGTACAAGCTCCTGTTTTACTTGAATATGTGTATTTCAATGCAATTTTATCTGCATCTGCTGTCTGAGATCTCAGTCTCCGTTTTTCTTCATTGCTGACAATTGTTAGTGGTTCCAAGTTGTTTATTTACTTATTATTATTTTCTCTTAGTTTATTGAGAACTCATTTTTAATTTCAATCTTGATTATTTGGCTTCAATGGCGATGACGCATCCAACAGGTTTCACTCAAGCATTCTGGTTCTCTTTTTATGTATGCGGGTCACAACGGTGGAGCATATGCCAAGAACAGCTTCGGAAATATGTATGCTCAGTTTGCAAAATCTTCTGCTCAATGTTGCTTCTCATTCTTAAGTTTTATTCTTTATACATGCTTCTTTTTTTTATTGTTTTTTATTTTGATGGATTTCCACCCTGTCATATCATTTATTAGATTGAGGGTGGAAAACACCCATGTATTGTCCATGACTTCGAATAACACTACTATTATCTCTTTATTATCTACTAAATAACTAACAAGATAAATATGGCTAATAAATCAGAAAAATACAGCAGTAATAATTCAACTACTGCTGAAACAAACTTAACTAACAACACCCCCCCTCAAGCTGGGTCATATATGTTAACCATGCCCAGCTTGAGAGTTAAGTTTTCGAAGCTGCTCCTAGGGAGTGGTTTAGTCAAAATGTCTGCTGTTTGAGATGATGTTGGAGTGTAGATTAGCTTGATGATCCCGCCTTCCAATTTCTCTTTAATAAAGTGACGGTCGATCTCAACATGTTTGGTTTTGTCATGAAATACAGGATCCTTCGCCATACTTATGGCTGCTTGATTATCACACATGATCTTAACCGAGCCTTGATCATCCATTCCAAGTTCTGCCATTACTCTCTTCAAACCAAATACCCTCACAAATACCTGTAGCCATGGATCTAAACTCGGATTCTGCACTGCTTTTCGAAACAACGGCTTGCTTCTTGCTGCGCCATGTAACTAGATTGCCCCATACATAAGAACAATAACCAGACGTTGATCTTCTATCAACCATGGAACTAGCCCAGTCAGCATCTGTATAGATTTTTAGGTCCCTGTCACTGTGCTTTTCAATAATAAGCCCTTTCCTGGAGTCATTTTAAGGTATCTGAGGATTCTATATACAGCTTGCATATGCTCTTCCCTTGGATCATTCATGAATCTACTAACAACACTCACCGAATAGCTTATGTCCGGCCTTGTATGTGATAGATAAATTAATTTCCCTACCAGTCGCTGATATCTTCCCTTGTCCACAGGTGTGCTTTTCTTAGCCATTCCCAGTTTCATTGTATACTCCATAGGCGTTTCTGCAGGTCTAGAGTCAAGCATCTTTGTTTCTTTAAGTAAATCCAAAGTATACTTTCTTTGAGAGACCGAAATACCTTTTCTTGACCTTGCTACTTCCATGCCAAGAAAGTATCTAAGGTCTCCTAAGTCTTTAGTTTCGAATTCTGTTGCCAAGTACTTCTTCAGTGTTCTGATTCTTCCTCACAATTCCCTGTGAGAATGATGTCGTCGACGTACACAATTAGAGCAGTCATTCTTCCTCCATTTGAGTGCTTAACAAACAGAGTATGGTCTGATTGACATTGTCTATACCCATTTGCTTCACAGCCCTGGTGAACCTGCCAAACCACGTTCGTGGGGGACTGTTTCAGTCCATAGAGTGATTTTTGGAGCTTGCAGACTTTGTTTGCATTGTTCTTTGTTTCTAACCCAGGAGGTATGGCCATATATACCTCCTCTTCTAGGTCTCCATTCAAGAACGCATTCTTGATGTCGAGTTGATGTAGATTCCAATCCAAGTTTGCTGCCAAAGAGAGCAACACTCTGATGGTATTCAATTTTGCTACAGGGGCGAAAGTCTCTTGATAGTCTACCCCATATGATTGAGAGTATCCCTTAGCCACCAACCTAGCCTTGAACCTCTCAACACTGCCATCTGATTTGTGTTTTTACTGTGAACACCCATCTGCAACCAACTGGTTTTTTTTCCTTGTGGAAGATCCACAATCTGCCAAGTTTTGTTTTTCTCTAGTGCATGTACTTCTGCCATAACAGCTTCCTTCCATCTTGGACTGCCAAGTGCTTCTTGTATATTGTTTGGAACCTGTATCTTGGACAAATTCATAGCAAAGGCGCGGTACCCAGGAGACAGTTTATCATAGGAAATAAAATTGTTCATAGGATACCTGGGTCGATTTCTACACTCTCGGTAGCCTTTTCTGATAGCAATAGGAAACTCACCTTCTGTATTTTCAATTACTTCCTCATGATCCGGTCCTGTATCAGCCTCTTCTTCCTCTTGATTCAGAACTTGGAGTCTCGGTTCTTCTTCTTGGACCTGCTGAAGTTGTGTGTGGGGCTGTACATCTTCTTGAGAACATTTTTTCCTAGAATATATAATCAACTCAGACTGTTTTTGGGAATCAGACTCGTGATCAAGAGGAGTAAGACTCAAAACGGGACTGTGATGACTCAAATTAGGGCTGTGACCACCAGAACTGTTTGACCAGGACTGTGAACTGTTTTGAGAAGGAGGCAGTTTCAGTTTCAAGGGTAGGCAGGTCAGGTTGGGGTGTAGGCAGTGTAGGCAGACCAGTTTGGTCACTGGGTGTAATCTGGGCAACCGAAATAGAATCCCAAAAACTGAAATTCTTGATTTTTATTCCCCCCTTGAATTTGAGTTTTGTGGAAATAGGGTTGGTCTTCCATGAATGCTACATCCATTGACACATAAAGTTTCCTAGTACTAGTTGATAGCATTTGTAACCTTTTTGTGTAGCTGAGTAACCAATGAACATGCATTTGATGGCTTTTGGGTCAAGTTTACTACGAGTAGAACTATGGTTTATGAACATACACAGTACACCCCAAACACTTTTTGTGGAATGTGAGATAGGAGCCTATTATTGGGAAATTTCATAGAAAAAAACTTGACAAGGGGTTTGGAAATTGAGAACTCTAGAAGGTAGCGATTTATCAAATAAGCAGCTGTTAAAACAGCTTCTCCCCAGAAATTCTTTGGAACATTCATGGCTAGCATTAGAGATCTAGCTACCTCTAGCAAATGTCTATTTTCCTCTCAGACACTCCATTTTGTTGTGGAGTATCCACACAAGAGCTTTGATGAACTATTCCTTCTCCTAATAGGTATGCAAACATATTGGAATTGAAATACTCCTTCCCATTATCAGTCCTAAGAACACATATCCTGGTTTGAAATTGTGTTTTTATCATACTATTGAAGTTTTTGAAAACCTGGAATACCTCAGATTTTTCCTTCATCAAGAAAACCCAAGTGATCCTTGTATGATCATCAACAAATGATACAAACCATTTAGCCCCTGTAAAGTTATCAACTCTAGATGGCCCCCATACATCACTGTGTACTAAAGAGAATGGCGATGAAATTTTGTAGGATTGAGTTGGATAGGAACTACGAGTAGGTTTAGATAAATGACAAACTTCACATTGAAACTGACTCGCATTTTATTGATAAATAAATTTGGAAATAACTTCTCAAGATACATGAAATTAGGGTGACCTAAACGAAAGTGCCATAACATTATGGCATTATTCTTATTCAAGGTAACAGACGTCAGTGACTTGACTCTTAAACGACACATACTCTCTAGGTTGACTTCCTTTTTCTAGCAGAATTGTCTTCTTGTAGAATGTACAGCCCTTCACGCATCCTAGCATTGCCAATCGTCTTCCCCGAGACCAAGTCCTGAAAAATACATTGAGTGTGTGAAAAAAACAGCAAAACAGTTTTGATCCTTAGTGATTTTACTAACTGACAGTAGGTTGCAATCCAAAGAAGGTACTAAAAGCACAGATTTTAAACACAGTCTGGTGAGGATTACAACTGTCCCAACACCTGGGACCTTTGACAATGAACCATCAGCAATTCTAACCGAAAAATTACCGTGTATTTTTGGAAAGTATGAAACCTAGTTGCATCACCTGTCATGTGATCCGAGGCACCAGAATCCACTATCCATGACTGGTTCTTCTCTTTACCAACCTTAAAAGCAGTAAGAAAATTACCTTTGTGTGCCAAAGACCCTGTTCCAACTACTGGATTTTGGCTGCTCTGTGTAGACTGAGTAAAAAACCTTTGCAGGACCGCCATCTGTTCCTTGCTGAAGGGTAAGTCATCTGCAGTTCCCTGTTGTTCTTGTGTCACTGTATTTCCACGGCTCTCTCGGTTGGTAAACCTGTTAGGTTTCCAATCTGCAGGTTTTCCATGTAAAACCCAGCACCCTTCCTTTTTGTGACCCGGTTTCTTGCAGTGATCACACCAGGGTCTGTTGCCCTTTCGAAATCTGTTGTCATTAAACTGGGTTTGACCTCCTCTTGCTGCAAGGGCTGATCCATCTGTGGCAGTGGTTTCTGATTTGACAGTGGCTTCTAAAACCACTTTCTTTTGGCTTTCTTCCCTGCGTACTTCAGAGAAGGCTTCTCTGAGTAGAGGGAGTGGTTTTGTGCCTAGAATTCGACCCCTAACTCCATCTAGGTTCTGATTGAGACCGATTAAAAATTTGAATACCCTTTTTTTCTCTATTATCTTCTTGTATCTGATTCCATCTTCTGCGCACTTCCAGTGATGCTTCTCAAACAAGTCCAGTTGCTGCCAATATTTTGTCAAGGTATTGTAGTACTGGGTAGCAGACATCTCCCCTTGTTTCAACTCGTGAAGAGTGCTTTCTACCCCAAACAATTCCACCGTGTTGTCATGGCTGGAATAGGTTACTTTTGCAGCTTCCCAAATCTGTTCTGCGGTTTCATAGAGAAGAAAAATCTCCCCTATGTCGTTGTTCATCGAGTTGATGAGCCACGACATCACCATGTTGTTCTCGGTCTTCCACTTTCTGTAGTTTGGATCGGTCTCTCCAGGAACTGTTGCTTTTCCGGTAAGGTAATCATCTCTTCCTTTACCACTCACAAACTAACGATGTGACATTTAAGTAAGTTGTCCTTTAGTTTATACAATGGAAGTTAGGAATTGATGGATTGATCCTGAATTGCCTGTTTGAGGGTTTACTTGAAGGTCTCCTGTTGTGGACTTGGATAGCATGTATTTTGATTCAGTTTCTAGTTCAAGAGAATTGTCTGATCCAGAAGTTGAAACCTTGATTTTGATGGATTTCCACCCTGTCATATCATTTATTAGATTGAGGGTGGAAAACACCCATGTATTGCACATGACTCTTTTGATGATTGGATCATTATCAAATGGGCATAAGACGTGTCGATATTAGTAAATATCGACATCCACATGAACTTAATGCCTTGTACGAGATAATATAGCTTGCTATCTAGCCTTGTCATTTGCTGTTAAGTAGTGATTGAAATACAAACTAAGTTTTTCCAAAATACATTATTTTTGTTTCTCGTTCTCTTCTGTTTGCTTCACTCTTATATCTATATTTCGTTGCATGCAATTATTTAAATGCAGATACACTGCTGTTGGCGTTTTTGTCCTTGGACGGATGTTTCGTGAGGCATGGGGTGCTGAAGCTGGGAAAAAGCAAGCCGAGTTCAATGATATGCTTGAGGTAACGTTCTCATATTTAATTTCTACAAATAGGACCTAATGGAAATCTACTGTCAGTTCACTTGTCGATCTTTTGCAAAAAACGAAGAGAGCTAGATTTTTTCTGCCACTACAAGGTTGCTCATTTATAGATTTTTGTACTAGGACTTGATACATTTCTGGCGACTTAAGAGATCCACGAGTAGAATTATGACTGATTAGATATGGTGTGTGAAATATGATTTTTCAGTGGACAGCTTCTGACTTAAAGAAGAGCGTTCCATCATTAGATCTTCTTTGTATAATGGGAAATTTATCTTCCATTTTGAATGGAAAAGAAGTTTGCAAGCTGAGGAATTTTTATTGATTTCCTGTGGGAAATGATTGATTAAGCTACATCATCGAGGGTTTTTTGAGTGATTTTTGATTGAGCGTAGGTTGTGTGTTTTAAATGAAATGATTGATTAGGCTACATCATCAAGGAAGACAACACCCAGCTGCCTGTAAACACCCCCACGAGCTTCACATTATGCTATTTTTATTCTTGACAAATCTGAATTTGCTGCATCTGATTGAGCGTAGGTTGTGTGTTTTAAATGAGATGATTGATTGAGCTACATCATCGAGGGTTTCCAATTGATCAAGATAACACCCAGCTGCCTGTAAACACCCCCACGAGCTTCACATTATGTTATTTTTATTCTTGACAAATCTGAATCTGCTGCATCTGATAATTTTCATGACTGCCTTTTCTATCCTCTCAAAACATTGCTACTTGTTATCCCATTTGTTACTGTTCGAAATTGTCCTCCTTAATCATGTGATAGGAACCAGATAGAAAATAGATGCAAACTTAGATGAGATGCCGAGTGAAAACCTGAACCAGAAAGCTCTTAGCACCAAACATTTAGTAGATTTGATGAATAATGAACCCACCAGGCAGTACGTTCTATAAATGTGGGTGATTTGGCTAGAGTAGGAATTGAAGACTTTTTTGAAGAAAAAAGAGAGGATAATGTAAATTGTTTGGGTGATTGAGCTCACTTTCTTGCTTCTCTTTAAGGTTTCCTTTTCAAAGGAATTTGAAGCCTCATCTTCCTTCTTTATTCATGTAAATTGAGATTTGGTTTTGGGTTAGCCTTATAATCATGGGAACCTTCTTTTGGAACACACGTGTCTTTTCTGGGACAAGATTTTATACTAGAGCAGAAAGGCTACTATTCTATTGTATAGTTATTGACAGTCTGCGGTAAATTCTTTTTGTTAGTCGTAAATTCTTTTTGTTAGTCTTTGTGGAAAACTTGTTCACCTTTGAATCCCCTTTTCATTTAATATATTTTAGTTTCATTTCCTGCAATGCAATGCTGTTTATAATTCAGACAGTAATAAATTCATCCGTGGTCCTTCATTTTGGTATTATTTAAATGCTTAATAAATGTACATGTCTGGATCATTTTGGGTATTAATGTGTTCATATCATGTGTGTTAACATGCATCTGCTTGCTTTATGGCATCATTGCATACAATGTCTGCAGGACATGTATAAGTTGCAATGATTTTGATCATTATATTGATTGTTGAATTATTTTCAAAAGTCTGTGTCTTACTATTGATCGTTCTTTCAGAAAAATCGCATGTGCATATCAATGGAACTGGTAACTGCTGTTTTAGGAGACCATGGACAGCGTCCTCGAGACGATTATGGTAAATGCATCTGTCTCTCTTTTCAACTGACACGATTTCGTGTATAAGTATAGATCTATAAACCTAGAGATCATGCATTTTGAGGCAATTTTTTTATTGTAATATATGAAACTTAGTCTGAGAAATTTAGTTTGTATCAGGGGAATGTAATCATCTTTAAACTAGTTCTCACATTTTGATTTCCATTCTTCCATTTAAAATGTGTCACGTTGATGCTTATGGATGAACTTTTGATTTTTCTTAGGTTGATAGTGACCTGAAACATGGTGTTTATTACGATAACCATTTGTTTTGTATTTTTCGTTTTGTCGTGATTTGACATTTTGACTATATTATATCATACACAATGTAAGGCAACATTCTTCTATTCATTATTCATACACCATAACCATTGCTTCTTGTTTCAAGCAGTGGTGGTGACAGCAGTTACAGAATTCGGCAATGGGAAGCCAAAGTTTTACTCAACTCCTGAAATAATTGCTTTTTGTCGGAAATGGCGCTTACCAACTAATTACGTGTGGTTGCTTTCAACCAGGTGATGATCTAAGATCTTCATTACTTAGCATGGAGAATTTTTTTATTCTTTATATCCCAAATAGTCGCTTATTTGTTTAATTTCATATTGCAAACATTAATGGTGGATATTTTTACTTGCATTATTAGATATTTAATCGTTTCTGCCTGCATTATAGGTACTTAATTGTTTCTGCTTATACTGCAAACTTTTTCTTCTTATATTTCTATGTTCTTTGTCTGCTGAAGGAAACTATGAGAATTTTTTATTCTTGTTAACTTTTGTGACTTCAAACTATTTTTTTTTTCCTTAACAGAAACTCTAAAGTAAAACTTGTACTGGAAACAAAAAGATGTGCTGGTAACAAAGCTGTTCACAGCAAGGTAAAAAAACAAGTGATAACTCCAAACAAAAGTAAAAACAGGCCCATACAGAAAAAACCTTCGCAAAAACTCTAAACATACATGATCCACAGCAGCCTTCCAATTGGGACTAAAAAAAAAAAAGGAACATCTTTAAGAGCTGTAGAAACGAAAGCCCTCTTTTTGTATATTCTGCTTCTGTTTTGGGGTTTTGAGCCCTTTTGAGGAGGAGGTTGTTACCAACTTTGAGCTTATTCCTAGATAGGTTTTTAGTGTAAAGCTTGTTCACTTGTTGTAACTACATTTATCTTATCAGAGATATAGAAATTTTGTTTTGAGCTGTAAAACAGAAAATGCATTAAGGTAATTTAAACCTAAGTTAACTAGATGCATTTGTTAAAGGAGTTTTATACTTTTCTTTGTTTTCTTACTTTGCTTGGTTGTATTTGGTGTTTAACTATTTTCTTTTCAAGTGGTTGAACATTTCCATTTGATTACTTTCGTTTTGTTAAATGGAGAGGTGATGGGATGTTGATTCTTGGACAGAGTCACAGAAGTGTCCATCAGCTTGAGTTGATGGATATTGTATTCACTTGCTCTTAATCATGTGCCACATAGTATGCTGAAAATATAATGATAATGTGAGAGAATTAAAGTTCTTGTGAATTAAAGAAAATGACACTTTGGGAATTAAGTTTCAACTTTTTCAAATATCCCTTTAATGTTGAATCCTTTGTTTACCTTTAATCTCTTTATCTATCTTCCTTTTGAAAAGCAGAATAATTTGGCTGCCTTCAGTGTGGACAATGACACTAAAAGGTAGTATTAGAGAGTAGACAGTTTTTTAAGCTATCTTTTCAAAATTAGGAGAAAAAGAAAGCTAAAAGAAAGTCTGTAACACTTTTCATTCAACCTTCTTCTTGAAACAAAGTTCAGAATTAGCTTGTCTTACGATTACTATATGTTGTGGTATGAATTGTACATTTAAACTCTAAATTATTTGTACAATGTATTGTAGGATGCAAAGACTAAAGATGAAGCATGGTGTTGTTTTAACTTGAAATATGATATTTGTGTTGTCTTATTATAGTAACATATCCCTATTTTATAAGAAGCCTACTTTGTAATCTGTGTTTTTCTGCTTAAAACCGGTTAAGTTAATTGTTTTTAGCACTTCTAACTGGAAAAACTTTATTTTTTTCAAGCCATACTATGATGTAGATATTTGTATCTTATTTTAAAATTTAATTCTTGATACTTTTTGACATAAGTATTTTTTCTTATACTGCTATGCACCTTCCTTATCAGGAGGATTATTTCAAGAGAAATTTTAAGTTGCTTTTTACTAATCTTTTCTTTTAATGAAGGAAATCAGTGACGTCATTTTTTGCGGCTTACGATGCCCTCTGTGAAGAAGGAACTGCAACTTCTGTTTGTAGGGCTCTCGATGAAATTGCAGATATATCTGTACCAGGTTAAGTTTCAAGTGCAATGTCTTGTAATTTTGGTTGACTGCTTGTCCACATTATTTGTTTTTTATAACCTGAAAAATGCAATGCATTTCAATTAATTAAAACTTTGTTCCCATCCAAGGTTCATTGTATTGTTTGTTCTTCTAATTATTTTCTTCCATTTTTTTGAAAAAGAAAATGCCGTTTTTGCCAGTCATCAATATGCATACAAAAGTAAGAAGCCTCGTGATACCAAAATAGAAATGAAAAGACAAAGGGTGTATAATCTACATTGTTCTGAGACTGTGGGTATATCATCTCCATTGCACCCCCATCTGTGCATCCAGTGATATGTTCCTCAGAGGGTACTGCATTGATTGTCTTGGCAACCTCCACTTTAAATCATGGCCTCACATGCTTGCCAACTCCTCACTTCATGTGTCATAGAAACATCCTGCAACCCAATATAACTGTGCATGCAGAATTATCTAGATCCATTGAATTACCAGCAACTCCATGTTTACTATGTTATCCTAAGCAGCACCATAATGTCTATACCAGTTACATATTTAGCCTCTGTACCTTCTCTTGCGCTTCACCTTATGTTTTTATTCTTCTTTATGAATTCCCCAAACAAGCTTGTTGTTTCTGGAAAAAGATTTAGATTATAAATAAAAGCCAAAGGTGCCCAAACAGGCCCTTCCTTTTTCGTTTGGTGTTGTGCATCATTTCAGTTTTTCACATAATTGTTTAGTTTTGTCATCATATGTCATTGTCTTGTTGTCAACGTTGGGATAGATCTGTTATAATTTTTTTTTTCATGGTGTACTTTTAATGTTGGTGTAATTTACATCAGTTCACATGTTGCTTTTAGATGACTTTGCTGTTGTATAATTTCAAATTACTTTGTATATACATACAGGTTCAAAAGATCATATTAAAGTTCAGGGTGAAATACTGGAGGGTCTTGTGGCTCGTATTGTAAGTCATGAGAGCTCAAAGCATATGCAGGAGGTTTTGAAAGATTTTCCTCCTCCACCAGTTGACGGAGGTATACTACATTATTTCCTATATAATGTGTGAAATGCTTGGTTCAAGCTCTGGAATCTTGATTTGTCCTCTACCTATAAGCTCTTCCTTTTTGCTTTGCTATTCTATTCTACATTACTTATTTCATGATGTCCTCTCTCCAATCTGTCATCCTCATCCACATTCCTCCTTGCATTTTTTCTTTCAAAAATCATTCAGAAAGTTGCATTATTATAAAGACTGAGCTTTCTATCTGCAGTTGGAATTTTTAGCTTCAGGGAATCAATAGTTTAGTCCAAGGATTCGACAGAAACTAATTCTATTGGGAGCAAGTAAAAAAAAGAATAGATGAAACCGGTTGGAAGTTAATAGCGTTTTCGTCCGAAACTTTCAATAAATTATTCTTATGCTTATGTTTTTTTTCCTTACAAAATAATAGTAATAAAAAAGAAGAATGCACATTTGTAGATTTAGTTGAGTAGCAGGATCAGCAACATCTCTTTTACACAAATTACACAAGTTTTAAATTTTAGATCAAGGCACCTGCTTCTGTTGAAATTACATTTGACGTGCATGATATGCATGTTGGAAATAATACATTTCTGGTGTAATCTTGGCCTTCAAAATGCATTAGTTTTATGATCCACCATGCGTATCAAATTGTGTGAAACGGATGGGGCCATTTAGCTAATCAACACATTTGGAGTAATGTACTGATATAGGGAAGGTAAGAGCGGCTATGATTCTAACTCTGAAACTAAGGGCACAATCTCATCCTAGTTCCAACCTTAACTCATGGTGGGTTTGAGTATAGGAACAAATTTGGCTCTATTTGATGTTTATGACTACAATCCTGCCTTTCCTTTTAGCAGCTAAGCCAGGCTCCGCTTCTGCACAAGTAGAGTAGATTTTATTTACTTTTAATTATCATGGTGCTAGAGTTATATTTATGGATAAAGATCTTCTCATCATTTCATCTTTGCCTCTATGTCTTTTGAAGCTTGTGATTGGTTGTTATTTATTATGACTTTTTTTTTGGGGGTAAATAATTTAAATCCACTGAAAGGAGGATTGAAATATGATTGGTTGTTGGTAAAGTGATAATTTAAAGGAATCAAATCCTAACCAATCATTAATGATAAACGTGGATATGTAATAAGATCCTTAAAAGATGAGGTACAAATGAGAAGAGGAGAAGATAAATTCTATAGTATACCTAGCATCACTTATTTTTTGCCAGTTATTTCTCTTGACACCATCTTGACAGACTCAGCTGATAAATAGTATATTTATAAGCATAGCTCATATGATGATATGGGTCCAAGCATGTCGTTACATAGTAGGTTGAAGTGCCTTATTTACAAGTCTTTTTTTGTCTGTGATTGTGATTTTAATCTGCTTTGCTTATTCTTGGACCTGTGTTTAATTAACTTGCTTTTAAGTATTGAACTTGATTATTGATCTTTTGCAATAACAATTAAGTTTGCTTTGACCTTAAGATGGCCGTGATTTGGGACCAAGCCTGAGGGAAATTTGTGCTGCAAATAGGTCAGATGAAAAGCAGGTAATGTGGAGTGTTGCTCAAAGTGAAATTCCAAATTTTAATTTGGAATTTTATGTGCTATATTTGGTTGAGTAATTAATTTACTAGGGAACTTCAATATTTAATTTCTCTTTGAAAACAATATTGCAGCAAATAAAGGCACTCCTTCAGAATGTTGGCTCATCCTTTTGCCCTGACTATTCGGACTGGTTTGGAATTGAAACTGCTGAACCACATTTAAGAAATGCAGACAGATCTGTTCTTACAAAGTTCTTGCAAGCTCATCCTGCTGATTTCGTGACCACCAAGTTGCAGGTCAGGCCATTTCATTAGCAACTTTTTCCTATAATAAAAATGTTGTCTCTTTATTCACTTTAATATTTGCTTACACAGCGCCTTCACTGCTTGTCAATGTTTTTGCTTCCTGATCTTTCCAGCTTATGGAAGTAACTTATTTCTCGTATGTTAACTTTCAATTTTAAAAATTATGCATTGCTTCCAGGTTCAATGGTTGCATGGCCTCTTTCGTTAAACTGTTATCCATTATACAGCTGTTTGCTTTGTGATTCAGAACCTTATGATTGTACTCTCATGATGATTTATTTATTTTTTTCAACCAGGAAATGTTTCGTGTGATGCGAGAAAAGCGTTTCCCAGCTGCCTTTAAATGTTATCATAACTTCCACAAGATTGATTCTGTTTCAAATGACAACCTCTTTTATAAAATGGTCATTCATGTCCATAGTGACTCTGGTTTCCGCAGATACCAGAAAGAAATGAGGTCTTGTTTTGACTCATGCTTTATTTTGTTGTCGTATGTTCATCTTCTCTTTGTTTTCTTTAGAGCTTTGTTTAGGTAATTCGTTATTCCTTGTTGAATGTCCATTGGAATTCTCTAATTAAGAAAATTGAAATGTTTCAGGCACAAGCCAGGATTGTGGCCACTATATCGAGGTAAATATTTTCCATGCTTCTAACCTAGCAATGGAAATACGAGCTTTGATTTTTAACATAGCAATTGAGACTACCTGAGAAACTGGGTAACTATATAATTTTGATTTTTTTTAGATCTTTTCACCTAACAATTGAATATAAATTATGTTTTTTTTTTTCTCCGGAGAACATTATTTTGTCAGTTTTATGTGTCTGGGGATTGTCTCTGATTGATATCTGCATGTGTTTCCTCTCATGTTTATCTTGCAACAATGTTAACTGTTTTTCAGAGAGAAAAAAGATTGTATAGTGAAAACTACATATTGTATGATAAGATTTATGAATTGTTGAAGAGGATAAGTAGAACTTGTCCAATGAATGAGGGAAATTTTGAAGCTTAGTTTGAATATATGACAAGCAACTGGCATGTCAAAGTGTCAAGGAGACACAGCTTCTGTGGTCGCATTGAAATAATAATAGTGAATAGCAATGCAACCATTGTACTATGCTGGGGTGAAAATATTGTAATACCAGGTGAAAAAATAATGAAGCCAAAACAATTTCTATATTTGTTCTGTCCATGGTGTAATGAAATTTGGAAAGATTTAAGCTCATCTTAGCTCCAAATAGTGATAAAGAAAATGGTGAGGAGGATAGGATTCCAAGTTCTAACGTTATTAAAAATCAACGGAAGATTTCAAGATTTTTCATTCTAGGGAGTACCAACGGTACTGAGATTTTTTGAGGTAATATGCTGGAGATATACCCCTATATATATAAGCCTACCACTGGATGAACACTATGACACTATGTTGATGTGCTGGCTAAGCTTTTAAGATCGGTGGCCGCAACTCTAATGGATTTAGACATCTATTTATGTGTGTGCTTTATAAGGATCTAGTGAAAGGAAAAGAAATATTTTGTAAAAATGCTTAAAAAAAAAAAAATCATTTTCTCATGCAACCCAACCGTCTGCACTTTGTTTTTCACCATTTTTTTAGAGATCCATGTGAAAGGGAAATCCATTTTGAGAATAGGTCTGATCCCAGAAATCAAGAAGGTAATGCTTAGTAGTTCCTTCTCCATGTGCTGCAGCATTTCTTTTAAAATTAAGGTTGCAATTCCTATATTAATTTAAATAAGATGCCATAGTACATTATTGCTGCTACGTTGAGCTCCCTTTTGTTTATTTCTTTCTATTTCCCGTCTTTTCAATCTGGAGGAATTATTATAGAGTTGTGTACAAAATTTGCTGACACTATTTATGTATACCCAGGATTTTTTGTTGATATTAATCTATTCAAGGCAAACAAGGAGAGAGCTGCTGAAATTGCCAAAAACAATCATATGGGAGGAGATGCTGGTGGTAATGGTGGCATATCCAGGACAGATAGTTTGGCTGACGATGATGCAAATATAATGATTAAACTTAAATTTCTCACTTATAAGGTATGTGTAGTTGTGTATACAAATCTTCCATGAACCAATTGATGCAATTTCTAATTGTAATGCAAGTGTATGCTAGGTGATATTGTTATTTTTCCACTCGATGGAAATGCATTACACTTTTCGGAATTTAAGCATGTTACAAACTAATTTGTTTATCCACCAAAAGGTTCCTTGTTGCTATTCATATTTTTACCTAATTTCTGCTTCTTGCTTGCACACCCATGATGGATGTACAGATAATACCTTTTGGTTAAAGTTTTTTTGTTCTATTACATGTCCATTATTATAGATTGGAATCCTATTTCCTCCAGTTTTAAGGAACCTGTGTTAGGTTATGACAAGCAATATAGAGGACAAAATCTTGATATAAGCAATGCTCTTTTCTTTTTTTATTCTTACACACACACGTGCAAAACAAATGCTCATGTTTATTGGATGTTTCTGTAGATGTGATTTTATATATGTGCTTAGTGGCCGGATCAACTTAAGGAATCCGATAAGTATGTCAAAACCCAAAATTTCAAGGGACTTCTCACAATCTATTTCCCTTCTACTTACTTAATGCTGGACATTGTTTAGACACTCCTTCCCGGAAACTGAACTTGCAACAAGGAGTCATATTCTTATCTTAAGTTTGTCTAATAGTTTTTCCATTTTTATTTTGGGAATACATTTTGATAGGAATTAAAAAGAAAAAATCTTTAATTCTAAAGAAAACAATTTTATTTAAGAAAACAAGTGTCATATATTTGTTATCTAATCGACTTAGAAACTTAAGCTATCAAGTAAGGCAAACAATGACATTAAGCTCTCCAACACTCCCCCTCATGTGAAAAACCGACAGTTTGTTACATGGACCAAGTCCAAGTACAGACACTGAATAAATTCTAATAATAGATAAAAAAATAAATGTAATAATTTGGGAGGATTAGAAACCATGCGCTCTTGAGTAGATCTGTTTTTAATCATGTCAGAGATGTTGTATGGTTATTGGGTTGTAAAAATCCATTTTATCATGTAGTCTCTTATCTTTTTCCTAAGATTGATTAATTTTCTTTTGCTGGGCCAAAGACTGTTAACTCTCGTGATGCTTTGTCTACTCTTGTCCACAGATAAGAACATTTCTTATCCGCAATGGCCTGTCAATTCTTTTCAAGGATGGTCCTGCTGCTTACAAGGCCTACTACCTGAGGTAAGGCAGCAATGGTTTGCATAATGTCTATATGGTTTTGTACTTATTTCTCTAGTGTGTGGCTATTGGACAGAATTACTGTGCTGTTGTTTATACTTGACTTATAGGGTTCAATTGAGCTAAGTACTTGTGGTTGAAATGTGAATTTTGATCCTTGAGAATCACATTATTTAACTTCCTAATCCAGATGAATTCAATATTAAATAGCAACTTGTGTGTTGTCTAACTAAGAGATTTAGAGCTTTCTCTGGGTTCCATTCATGATCTGGTGAATCAATTGTCAATATGCTGTGTGGCAAGATAGGTTTTTTTTTCCCTAGAAGTTTGCATTGAACAAAATCTTAGGTGATTTTATTGGAAGGTTACTTTCATAAATGTTGTAGCAGGACCCTTATTATGGTGGACTAACATGTTATTATGAATGTAATTGTTTATAAGTTATACATCATTCCTTAAATAGCAGAACTGATTAGCACAATCATAAACATCTACGATATTGATATTACAATTGAACATGAGCAATATGGAACTGTTAAATATTGTAATTATCTTGTATTTGATCTCATACGTAAATCTATACTTTTTTTGAATTAGAATTCACCCGTAGCTATGTTACTGAAACTTGTCACTGTTTTGGCATTATAGGCAAATGAATATATGGGGCACTTCTGCAGGAAAGCAAAGACAACTTAGCAAGATGCTAGATGAATGGTATTGCTGAATTATTCTTTTGCATACCCTTGCTTAAACTCTTTTTTGGATCTTAGTCTACAGGTAGTGAAGTAGAATTTTCTTGATACCTCTTTGTTTAGGGCTGTGTACATACGGAGAAAGTATGGAAACAGACAGCTGTCATCGTCGATATACCTTTCTGAAGCTGAGCCTTTCCTTGAACAATATGCTAGACGCAGTCCTGAGAATCAGACTCTAATAGGTTCTGCTGGAAACTTAGTGAGTGCTGAAGACTTCCTGGCCATTGTTGAAGGAGGTAGGGATGAAGAAGGTGATCTTGATAGCGAGAAGGGGTCACCGCCATCAAGCCCCAAGCCCTCAATCAAGGACACGGTTCAGAAAGATGAGGGTTTGATTGTTTTCTTTCCAGGTAAAAGGTTTCTGTAATTTGCAACAGTGTCAATTTGGTGCATCGTGAATGTTTTGGATCTCATTTCCATTTCTTGATTATATTATTTGAACAGATTCGTGGAACTTATTTATTAGTATATTAAGAAAGACCTTTTAAATTAAGTAGTCGATTGTGAGTAATAACCTGCAACAGTTCTGTGGATGGAATGATGAAGTGATATTGTTTATAAAGAAATTAATACTTACCTTCCTATTTCAGGAAGGATCTAACATTAAGAAATTAAATTCATTAGCCATTAATTTTCTCTAGGCTTTGTTAATCAATATAATAGGGTTGTTTTCAAGGGGAAAAAGGACTAGTCAGTATAAATCTCAATTGCAAAGCTGTGAGCTTCAGTAAGCGTGAATATATAAATCCAAAGTCTTTCTTTGCTAAGTATTTTGTTCAAACGCTAGAAGTAGTTTTTGGCCTTACAGGCCTCATACAATGCTTTTGTTTTGACAAGATTTGGAAAAAGGAAAATCAGTGTGGAAATTCTACCCCATATACAATATTTTTTACTATGCACCTTTTTTTTTTAATGATTTTTTATTTTCTTTGAAGTTGCTATTCTTTTCAATGTATTATGGAACTTTAAGCTAGGTCTTGATATTTTATTGTTGCATTATTATTTTCAGGGATACCAGGTTCCGCTAAGTCTGCTCTTTGTAAGGAATTACTAATTGCCCCAGGAGAACTTGAAGATGATAGGCCGGTCCATAGCTTAATGGGTGACCTTATAAAAGGTGTGGTTAATTTTTCAGAAGCTTTTGTATCAGTTTGGGGGTTAGAGGGGGGTCATTGGGTCTGAAAATTTACACTAAGATTTTTTATTTCCAACTCCATATTGCTACAATATGCTTTTGTGACAAGACAGGCAGATTTACTGAAATTATCATGTAATGAGATTGATAGAAAATTTTATCAGGATTTTTTCTTGACTGATACGATTGAAGTTTATTTATTCATACATATCCACAGGAAGATACTGGCAAAAGGTTGCTGATGAGCGCAAGAAAAAACCATATTCTATAATACTTGCAGACAAGAATGCACCAAATGAAGAAGTCTGGAGACAGGTAACATTCTAAATTATAGACCAGGAAAAACTAAACTGATGAACAAGACAAAAGATGAAGGTAAATGGAAACATTAATGAAAATAAAAAGGAATTTGTTTCATCAGAGTTAGCAACAGTTTAGCATGAAATTTAATGAAAAAGAACACAGATAAATCAAAACGGGCTTCAAATTCAAAAGGTGTCCTCCTTTAATTTGTTTATATGTATGTTTTGTTGGTGTTGGATCAATCAGTAAACTAGGGACTGAGTGTTTCGAGGGTTCTGACCTTCAATTCAATCAGGTTTGGGGTGATTATCTTCCAATAAAACAAATGTTATTCTTTTATTATTTCGGATGTGTGTGTATAAACTATAAAGGTTGTGCAAAACTAATTACCTGAAATTTTTTATCTTTAATCAAATAGGAGTTCTGATATAAAATGGTATGAAATTGAACAAACTCTCAATAGGGGGGAGAGAGAGAGAGAGAAATTATCATATCAAGACCATCCTGATTTTGTTTCAATCTTGTTACAGTCAGTTCCGTCTTGATTGCACTTGTTACAATTTATCAACTGTTGGTGAACCATATGTTGATAAATCTTGACTCTCCTAATGGGATCATTGCAGTTTTAGGAATGAGGCCTCTATAGATGTTTGGAACCTAGATGGTGAAATCTATATGTTTAGTTAACATTACTCTCTTTTTACTTTTTCTTTAATGGTTTTTTGTCCGATTTTTTACAAAAAGTTAATAATATTAGCTCTCTATTCCTCAGGAGGCTGATATGGCCATAGGTGGTTGCAATTTATTCATTGAATTTTTTTATTGAATGTGTACCGTCATAATCCTGGCGGGACTTGTTAATTCTTTTAATCACTATAACAATGTCAACAGAATTTATAGCTGCCCTGAACTTCTTTTAACCTTGAATAATTGCAATAAGTAGACATCATAAGACAATTTCCATCTTTTCTTCCCTTATCTATGTAAAATTTTTTCCAACAAGTCAAATATGCCTTGTGATTGTCCTCCATTTTTGCAGATTGAAGACATGTGCCGCAGCACCAGAGCCTCTGCAGTTCCTGTTGTAGCTGATTCTGAAGGTTTTTTTTTTTTTTCTTTATTCTGTGTGAATGGTGGCAAATTGTTAATGTCAATATGCTTTTTTCCCAATCATTGTGGAGTTACTCCTTTTGGGACCATCTACCTAGGATATATAATATCTCATGAGTTTACAGACTACAAATGTTGTAAGGAGTGAAAGTGTTCCTCAGTTTACTACACTATGAACAAAAAGATGTCGAGGAATTTTTTATGCTTTGGCCAGTGGTGTTTAATCTTGATGCTTACATCTATTTGTTTCATGGTTATTGTTATTACTCTCATATTTCTGGTGTCAATAATTTTTTATTGTGGTCCATTAATGTACAATAACGGATTCAAACCCTTATGCTCTTGATGCATTAGCTGTTTTTATGATTCGTATTCTTTGGCCAATGGTCTTTAATCTTGATGCTTGCATCTATTTGTTTCATGGTTATTGTTATTACTCTCATATTTCTGGTGTTAATAATTTTTATTGTGGTCCATTAATGTACAGGAACGGATTCAAACCCTTATTCTCTTGATGCATTAGCTGTTTTTATGTTTCGTGTGCTTCAAAGAGTTAATCATCCGGTAGGAATTCATCTTTGCCTATTTAATTTGTGAGGTGACAGAAACCTATTTACTTCTAATATATGGATTACTATCTTTAGTAACTCGTTTTATAATTCTTTATGAATCTTTGAAGGGGAATCTAGACAAGAACTCTCCAAACGCTGGCTTTGTGCTGCTAATGTTTTATCACCTTTATGAGGGCAAGGTATAATATTTGATACCACTGGTACTAACAATGTAGATTTACCTATTACATCTTTTACACTTATGCTATTAATTTTCAGAGTCGAAAAGAGTTTGAGGGTGAATTAGTTGAACGTTTTGGTTCTCTTGTCAAGATGCCATTGCTGAATGAAGATAGGTAAAGACTATTTCACCTAAGATCCTGTAACATAAAAGTTGTGGCCCAGGTATTTGATTCTTTTAGATGATGCTATGATTTCATGGCCCATTCATTTTTTAATACATCATAGACACTAAGTCCTAAATGGCTAAATGGCCACTAATAGGTTGTTCCATCTTAACATTAACTATTTTGCAGTATCATTACCTTATGATTTTTCTCTCTCTCTTTTGTTTCTTATTTTTTTACGTTGCTGTTTCTACAATACCTTGTGAAATTATGTCATTGTTAAGTTACTAGACATCTCTTTCGTTTTTCCTTTTTTTCCCCCTCAATTCATTTGCAGATTTTTTTGTTTTCGTATCTTTTACTGTGTAATAAGATTATCATATATTGTTATGGGAGAGAATATAACTGAATGATATGTGATTCCTTTTTATCTTCTTGTTATGTTATGCAGTAACATTTGAGTGGTTAATGAGGTTATATGCAGGAATCCTCTGCCTGATCCTGTGAGGTCTGTTCTGGAAGAGGGTATAAATCTATACAAGCTTCACACTGGCAGACATGGAAGGTTGATATTAATACTTTACCTACCTATATACGACAAATAGTCGCATTGACAAAACAATTGCACGGTTGCCCTCCTCGGATAATGTGATATTTGATATACCTTTCTTTGATATCTTTTACAATAATATGGGTAGTTGATAAAGATTATTCCTAACTTTTCCATAGCAGTTGGCTTTCTGTCAAACTTTGATTAGTTAAGACCCCAAAAGGCTAGATTTGAGTTCTTTGGCGTTTAATTAGAATATTCTGACAATAGTTTAAGTGATTCATTTGTAATGATCTTCTGTCAGATCCATGTCTAATTAGAGGTGGAATTGCTGTAGTTGTATATATAAGAAGTTTCAATTGTAGTGCTAAACTTTTGTCAATAATTCATTGTCTTTTATGTTGCAACTCCTTTTCCTTTTGACCATGGATGCATGAATGATCTATCCCCTAATTCCTTTAGAATTGTGACTTCTAAAATGAATATAGATAAGATTTCTCTTATTATTTTTGCTGTGCTTGTTTTTCCTTTGGTTGGGTGGGGGGGCGTGGAGGTAGGATGTTGGTAGGGTTTATCCTAAGAAGTAGGTTTATTATCTCTAAGATCTTATGTTCTCTAAGTATGGGTCTCCAAACCAGAAACTATAGTAGATATAACACAATAAATGCAATGACATTGTGCTGTCTTTTAACCTGCTGGATAGTGTCTGATTTTTAGCCATACATTATTGCTTCTATTTTACTGTTAAAAGATTCGCTGTTATTATTGCTGCTGCTTTATCTTCTTTTAAATATTTATTTATCATTCCTATGTTCAGATTGGAGTCCACCAAAGGATCATATGCACAGGAGTGGGCTAAATGGGAAAAGCAGTTGCGGGAGACTTTACTTAGTCATGCTGATTATCTTCGTTCTATTCAGGTGAAAATATTTTATTTTTGTTCTGTTAAATATATTATGATGTCAGTTTGATCAACTGTGCTCTTCAATAACTTCAGCTCCTGCTTCGCTACCATCCAACTGATACCTTCACTCGCTTTCTGCCCCTATACTTCTAAAAAACTGTGAAGCTGTAATTTCTTTTAGTGATTTTTGTCTTTACACTTGGAATATTTGCAGGTTCCATTTGAGTCTGCAGTTGAGCGAGTATTGGAACAACTAAGGCTTGTCGCAAAGGGTGAACGAACAACACCAAGTTATGAAAAGAGGACGTTTGGAGCAACTGTTTTTGCGGCTGTTAGTTTGCCTGTTGAGAAGGTCCGAAGTCTCCTAGATAATGTAAGTAAAAGTTTCCGCCCAATCGGAAACATTTTGATTTTCTCTTCTAAGCCTGAGAGAATCTTGGTGTCTAGACATCTGATGATGAAGTCAACTAGTTAATGAGTTATTCCTTCACATAACCTTAATGATGTTGTTGCGTGCTAGGTCTGACATTAGGGTACTGTTGGATTGACATGCCTTTAGCTGAATTGCATGTTTGTACTGATGTTGATGCAAGGATTTTAAGTTGATGCTCATAATTTTAATGGTTGATGAATACAGTTCTGTTTTGCAAGGTGGTTGTGTAACCATCATCAAATAATCAATGCTTTGAGGTGGCTAGGAATATTGAAATTGGATCCATAAATTTATTCTGCATGTTATCTGTTTTAGGAGATTATAAATAGGGCGTGCATTTTGAGCTAAATCAGTGCGACGGTGTTTAGAACATAAATTTCCTTTTTTAGTTGTAAAAATCTTGTTTTGATTGTTACTTTCATTATCTTTTGGAGATTCCAATTAATTTTACCCTATCCATTGACCATCTCTCTTATTTCTCTTTAAAGCAGTTGGCTGGAACAATCCCGGACATTGAACTCTTTTTGAAGGACAAAGACATGGAGAGCAACCTGAACCAGGCTCATGTTACTCTTGCTCACAAGAGAAGTCACGGTGTTACAGCCATAGCTAGTTATGGCGTCTTCCTCAATCAAGAGGTACCAGTGGAATTGACAGCTCTACTCTTCAATGATAAAATGGCCGCATTAGAGGCTCGACTTGGTTCTGTTGATGGAGAAAAAGTAGTTTCAAAGAACGAGTGGCCCCATATTACCTTATGGACCGGAGCAGGGGTTGCACCCAAGGAGGCCAATGCATTGCCACAATTGCATTCAGAGGGGAAGGCAACCCGTATCGAAATCAACCCAACGGTTATCATTTCAGGACCGCTAGAATTTTACTAAGTTGCTCAATTCCTTGTTCGGTCTTTTATATGATGAGCCTACTCAGAAACAGCTTTTTGTCCAAAATTATACGTATAGTATAAATTTCCATGTTAGAGATTTTGAGGGTAGCTTGTAGAGAAAATATCGGAGGTGCGGTTAGATTGGGTCAAAAATGAAAAATTTTGCCACTGGAGAGGTGATTGTAATAGAATAAATGTTCGATGGAAAAATTTTGTTACTCTTCCAAGGGAACTTGAGAAAATGTGTACAATCTCCAAAGCAAAAGCCATTTATTTAATCACTTTTCCTGCATAACCTGATCATTCAATGGTTTCAATTACTCAAAGCCATTTGAAGAATTTAAGCCCAACAGTTTGAGATTTAACACAATCACTGACAAAAGCATTATTCATAAATCAGATTCCATCAGATGGGAGTGTCAAAATAAGCATCGACATGCAACAATTATACATTTAAAACATATATCTCTAAAATGAAATGGGTTCTTATTGTACAAACTAACACATAAAACATATATCTCTAGCAGCCATGAGTGTCTTCTGCACTACCTCTGCTTATTAACTCCAAAAGAATGAGCAACGAATCAAATCCATAGCAACATCCGGATACTTCTTGGCCTTTTTTCTCTTCTTGGTATGCAGCGTCAAGATGCTAATACGAAATGAGCCCTTGTACTTACCTCAGTACTCGATTCTATCAGCTGTAGACGTAGACGAGACTTGTTCCATAGCTAGAGTTGGTAAGATTGCCATTGCTTCACCATCCAGAACAATAAGCTCACTATTGTTCTTAACACATTTAGTCGAGAATTTTACTCTATTATTATTACCATGCAAATGAAAAACCCAATTCAGAAGCCGCAATAACATCCTGCAAATAGAAAAACTGCACCTAGGTGTTGTGAGCTTACATGTATCTCTTCTTGTTTTCTCTTATATTAATAGCTTGTACTTCACCAACAATTTCTTCTCCAACGTAGACCGGTGACCTGAAATGCAAGCTTTGGGAAACATATACAGCTCCAGGCTAGAAATAACCATCACATTAGCAATTATAAATCTTCCAAGGAACTTTGCATGAAACATGATTTTCAAGCATAGCTATTATGAGAAAATCTTGGGTGGGACAATCTCACCATGAGATTTTCCTTCAGAAAGCGACATGTAACACTAAATAATATATGATTGGTTGGAGATGGCGCGTCTTTTTTTTTTCTTAGTTGAAGTCCCGTAATGAGACCATCCCGCCCAAGATTTTCTCAGATACTATACAGTGTTTAGCAGGAAGAAACATCCTGTAATGGAGTTCACTGTTAATCAATCAACAATAACCTTCCATTTGCAAGTTTTCACAACATGAAATTTGCATAAGGATCCCCAACATAATCAACTACTCAGTTTCAAACTTTTCTCTATCCACGTAAAAAGATTCAGCTGTGTCCTATTTTCATCACTTTTTTCAGTGTCTTAATTGGCTGTTCTTCCAGTAATTACATAAAAATAAAGAATTATATAATAACTTACAAAATGGGAGGAGATGATCCGAGGATATAGTGCAGCAACAAGCATTCCATGAACAAGCCGATCCTCGAAGCCGGCACTTCTTGCGGATTCAGCGTCGAAATGCAGAGGATTCGAATCATGACTCACCTTAGAATACTCGACAACATCGTCACTCGAGTACACCCTCCTTTGTCTCAACACGTCTCCGGTTCTAAGCACCCGCCATGGTTCCAGAGTCGAAAACCATCTCAACAAGTTGGGTTTGCTCGGGACCAAATTCTTGACGAGCATTTCTTGTAAAAGTTTCGTGAAACGTATGATCCGGTTATCGATGTCGACTGCTGTTTGTGTTTGTTTGTCATTTCATCGAACATGTGATGTGCAACCGTGTTCCTAATTGCATTTTCATTTTACTTTAGGGTTGAAAAATTAAAATTTGAAGCAATATATATATATATAGACTTTATACGATTGAAACAGTTTTGCCATTTTTGGGGGCGGTTTAGAAACAGTTAAAAGCGTTTATTTTCCCTCTTGTATAAATGATTTTATTTATTTATTTTTTCATTAGAATATAGTTATGAGTGGTGTGTGGATAATATTAAAGTTAAAATAATATTTGATTCAAAATTATAGTAAGAATTTACAATTACTCTTACAACTATTCACAAAAATAGTTTGTTTTAAAATTATGGTCAGATAAAATAAATAAAATATAGTCGTCCGCGCTTGAGAATTTTCATTATAAAACCACACGTGAAATTATTATAAAGTAAAAAATATAAATAAAATATAATTCAAAATAATAAAACTTTATTCCCCAAACTTATTAGAGTCAAATGGGACGCGTCATTTTTACTTATGAATATCCATTAAGGACCATGTTTGGTGCATGGAAATAGGACTAGGATTGAATTATTTTAAGTGAATCCAGTCCTAGTCCATGTTTGGTGTGGGGAAGGTGATTGGATTATTGAATCACAGCCTTTAAAAATAGTCTTATTGTAATGGGATTATATAATATCACCATGGTATTATGTAGTCCCATGCTCTTGGGATTAATTTTTAAAATAATATTATTAAATAAATTTAAATAGCTTATATAAAAAAGGGGGATTTTCAATTTGGTAACTTTTTGAGAATTATCAAATTTTTAAATCAGTTTCGTTTATTGCTATCATTGGATCCTAACTTTTAGAAATGTATTAATTTGGTCTCGCTGACCAAATTTTTACCAATTAAACTTAACAAAATTGGTAACTTAACAATTTTAACCTCAAATTTTAAAAAATAATATTAATAATTAGAAGGATAGTATGGTTATTTTAGATTAATTTTTAATTAAAAATTTTAAAATATTTTTAAATATCCTTAAAAAATATTGTTAAATGAATCTCCACCGTCCATCAAAATTGATAAACGGTGGAGATTATATTAAAAAATTTTAAAAATAATAAAATTACATATTTTTATACAACATAAACTTTTAGAAAAATATTTACAGAACTAAATATTTACAAACTTTTACATTCCTTTGTATATGCATGCTTAACACACACACACATACACACATATATATAAGTATGAAGTAAATAATAATTACCTAAAAACTTATGGAGTGTTGGACTCTGGTTCTTTTCTCTGTAAGTGTCACTCTTCAATCTTTATCTTCTCTGGAATCCTTCTTACCTACGCGCGATAAAACTCAACGCGCTAAGCAAATTTTGCTTAGTGGGTGTACACTAAATATATTTACAAAAATCCTATAATAACATTTATAAACATGTTTTCACAAAATTAAATATCAAATGCATTTCGAAATATATTATTTAACTAAAATCAAACGAATTATAATCCATAAGCATATAAAAGGAAATAAAACTCTTTTCCATAATTTCATAATTTTTCCATGTATAATAAGTCCTTTTCAATCCAGGCCCTTGGTACACTTAACATAATTTATTGGACTGGAATATGGGCTGTTCGACGTTATGTACTCAGTGCCTGTCCGTCGAACCTAAATCCATATAAGCTCCCAATTCGACATCGGACCCTCAATGACTACCCATCGAATGATATCATATGCATCTATTTCTAACATTGATCACTCGGTATCTTCTGTCGGAAATGTCTCATATCAACTCCCTACCCTAGGACCGGGCACTCAGTGCCTGCTCAAAATCCATAGGGTGGTACATCATAATAATAATATCGGTGCAATACTGCTGAAATAACCCAGCTGGTATACCAACCTCCTATATCCGTTTTCTATGTTCAAATATCCTAGGGCCTTTTTTATTTCCAGTTCACAGAATACAGATATTAAATTCCAATTTCAAATCATTTCCTTTCATTTGAAATTATCAAATATAATTTCTAAACGATAGTTTTCAAATCAACAATATATATATATATAGAAACATAAATATTTTCAAGATTCCATAAACTTCCATCAATAAAAATCATAAAATTTCATCAATAACTATATCAAAGTAATCAAAAATCATTTTCAAACATGATTCACAATTCAATTTATTTGAACACACGATAAAAAAAAAATTCGATTAAATCAATATGTATGTATGTATATATATATATATATATATTCATTAAAATAACTCACAAACTTTATTCGAATATCATTTTCGGAATTAAATACTCAAAACATAAAAGTTTTCAAAAATTAATTTACATTAACCTGGACAATTTTCTCAAACCTTTTTCCTTAGATTTTTGGCCAGGAATTCTTCATTTTCTTCCTTTTTCTTTTCTTTTTTCTTTTTCTTTCTTCTTCTTCTTCTTTTTTTTTTTTTTTTTTCTTCTTTCTCTCTCGGCCGAAGCCTTCTCCTCCCTCCCTTTTTTTTTTTTTTCTTCTTTTCTTCTCTTGCTTTTCCACCGCCTCTCTTCTTTCTCTCTCACTTTTATTCAATTTTTTTTTGTTTGACTTCTCCCTTAAATCCAATTCCACCACTTGGCACCATATAAGTTTTCCAATAATTACCATTTTACCCAAATTTTTTAATAATTATCCATTTTGCCTTTTAATTTATCAAAATCATAAAGTGACCACCAATATAAATTTAATCACATAAATTTGATCAACAATCTTTTAATTTACAAACTAATTCACCAATCACATTCCATCTCAATAATTATTCCAAAAATATTTCACACTTATTCAATTACCAAATTGACTTTACCAATGTTCAATTGGATCTACTATCATCCAAATGCACTATGAAAATAATATTTCTAATGAGAGTTAAATCGGTTAAAATCACTATTCGTTTATACACTATATATCGAATATATATACTTTCCACCAATTTAAATCACATACTTAACTTTTACATGCTTAATAATAATTCAAGGATATTTATGATATTTAAGAAAAATTAGAGGCGTTACAGATCCAATCTGGCTCTCCACCAAAAATATCAACTTTTTTTTGTAAATAGTAAAAAAAAATTTAAATTGAAAAAAATTAAGTTTTACAATTTTTATTTTTTTTAAAAATTCGATTTAATCTACACTGTCCATCAATTTGATGGACGATGGAGATTTTTCATTTAATGTTTTTTAAAATTTTTAAATTTAATTAATTTTTTAATTATAGGTAGGTTAAAAGACAAAAATACCCCTAGAACAGTTAAATTTAACTAACAGTTGACTAACAGAAGGACCAAATTGATACGTTTCCAGAAAGTCAAGGTCCAATAATACCAATAAACGACACTGATTTAAAAAAATTGATAATTCACCAAAAGTTAGGGACCAAATTAAAAATCCCCCTATAAATAAATACATTTTTACATTTAATTAATAATTTATTCAAATTCTAAATATTTTATTTAAATATTTATTTAAAATAAAAATGGTATAATAAATAATTTATTAATAAACAATAACATAATACATGATTTATTAAAAATAAAAAATATTATTAACTATATGAGGGTATGACACAAAATTTTAAATAGTTTTATTTATTTTTAAAAAATAATTTATGTATTTTATTTTATTCAAAAAATATTTTTTAACTAAATTTAATTTAAATCATTTTATTTTATTTTTATTTAAAAATATTTTATTTAAAATTAATTATAAATACTTTTATTTATTTTTAGAAAATAATTTAAATAATTTTTTAACCTAATTTAATTTAAATTTTCATTTTTTTAGTTGTTTTAAAAATAACAACTAAAAAATAGTTCAGTCCAATCCAATATGATTTTATCCAATTTCATACTCCATCAAATAAGATACCAGTACTATTTTTAGTTAAATCTAATCTAATTCTATTATATCCCATAAAAATAATTCAATCCAATTTCACGTATCAAACGCACCCTATAATTCGTGTATGAAGTTATTATATCTTGAGAGAAAGACGTACCTACTGGTAGGGGACAAATCTATTTTAAGAACATCGTGTAATCATGGACCTCGACTTGATATTCCAGATTTCTTTTTCTTCTAATTTTCAGTACCAATACCATATTACTAACAGTTAAGTTGATGGAGTTGACAATCGGTTGACAACAGAAAGATCTAATCTTTCCATGATTTCTATTTTTACAGTAATTTTCCGTACGATGCAAGTCATAGTTCGAAACAACTTTCGTTTCCATTCATTGGCTCTCGATGTATGAAGTACAAAATCTTTAAAATTTTCTCCAGCACTTCATGGCGTATGCTTTTGCTTTGCATTTTTCCCGGGTTATTCAAATAGGTGAAAATGCAGAACTGCAAACATGGTTGAAGTGTGGACAAAAGAAACAGAAACCTATTGTTATTCACAGCTCAAAGATGTCATGATCAAACCATCATGAAGACAAAACAAAGTGAGTGAAGCAAGAAAGCTTCAAAAAAAAAAAAAAAGCAGCAGCAGCAAAACAGCTTCTTCTAGCTCAGACCCTCCTCTTGGATCACCTAATTAGGCACCCTCTCAAATTTTTACACGCTTCTTATCTGTGCTTGGCAGTATAACAGCTTCACGCTGTGCTTCCGTGAACTTTCTGAGCCTCTCCTTGCTCAGGCCGAAGGCTGCAGCGAGCTCAGGGATTGGCAGAGTGCGGAGAAGTGAGCTTGCACCAACCAGGAACTGTGGCCTGTTCTTACGTTGAGAGGTTGTGAATCCGAAGAACTCTAAAGGGCCTCTTCTGGACGCAATTTGGCAGAATGCGAAGTACCTTGGCACCCAAAACATATCCCCTTCTTTCACTTTGATGTCCATCGCTGAGGTTCCGTTGGGATACACAATCTGAATTCTTCCACTTCCTCTCAACACAACCCCGTATTCTGTTGCTGTTGGATTCACATGAGGCGCCATCATTGATCAATGCAATAAACGAATCATGAATATAAAAAGGCATAAATGTGGAGTCAAATGCTCCTACTATGTAACGTGGTCAATAAACAAGAAACCAAAAAAATCCAAAGGGATTTGATACGTTAACATGATCATTGAACAACATAATCCCTTGATTCGATGCAATGCAGTTTTGAAGAAATTTGAATTGAGTGATTACCGCGGTGAGATTGACAAGGTAAACGCCAATGCCAGAGTGTTTAGGAGGGCTACAATCAGATTCGTCGAGGGCAATGCTCCATCCATAGTTGTTCTTGAAGTCAGGGCTTCTATCATAGATGTTGTATGAGTCTGGATATTCTGTGCTTCCTCTTTGACCCTTGTTGTTTTTGATTCCGAATACAGAGTTGAGTTTCCTCCATGACCATGTTGTAATTTGTTCTTCTTCGTCTTCTTCTTCTTCTTCTTCTTCTTCTGGCTCTTGTTGGATTCCCACCATTCCCTTCAGTTGTTGCAGTCTGTCTTGCTCTTTAAGTTGCAAGAATTTTGCCCACAAGCTTGGTGAATGAGAATCCGACATGTACACAATTGGACCCTCACTTGGCTTGTTTAAGATCTCCTCCACTTCTGATTCAGAGACCTATTGAAATTTATTTTGTTAAGAGACTGATTTCATTGATTCTCTACACAGAATGGAATAATTACAAGAGCTTACATTAAAGGCATTTGCAAGCGTTTCACGATGGAATCCAGCAAGAACCGATGTTGAATGTGACCCTCCACCAATGAAGAAAGACTGCAGAGATTAGAAATGGAGAAATATGAGAGTTGTGAAGAAATATTAAAAGCAAGAAATCAAGCTTTGTTATTAAGAGATTTTTTAACCCGGAAAGCTCCCAAGCCCAAGCTCTCAGATGGGTCGATGCTGCAAATGATGTGAAGCCTCTGCCTTCTCCTTGTGTTCTCCAAATAGAATGCTGAACCAGCTGAAATTCAATACACATCACCCGTCTTCAATTGCCTTTCCTCTAGCTCATTTTTGTAGATGGATCCAACCGTGGCCTCCCCTGCAACACATTTTTACAAGACCCTTTCAGCATTTGATCTAGTTTATGCAATTCACTTCACTTTCTTTTCTCTCTTGCAAGTACATACGTACAATCAGGTACTAAAATCGTTAAATATAATACTACAGTTTATTTGTTGAAAGATAAAAGACAAGAGAGATAGAGAATGCATACCTCTGTTAACGAAGAGGATCAAACTGGAGTCAATATATTGAGGGACGAAGAGGGTCTCAGGCTCCATGGTAATGAAGCCAATGTGCATGGGCCTGTCAGCAACTCTCCCTCCACCACTCGTCATCACAACTCTCATCTCTCCAGCGGCAGTCTTCACCACCTGCATAGACCTCTGCAACAAGAACGACCCCTCATCTTGTCTTCCTCGTTCTCCTTCTTCTTCTTCTCCATCTCTCTTTCTCCTCCCCAATCCCCTTCTTCTCCTTCCTCCATGTGGACTGTCTCCCTCATCATGGCCACTCCATGACACAAAACTAGCATCAGCAGCAATAAGCTCAAGATATACGATCTCATTTGTAAACAGCACTTCTTCTTGCTCTTTGATCTTTTGGTTTGTGCAGTAATTGGTGGGGGGTTTAGAAAGAGGAGAGGGAGATATTTGTCCTTCATGCAGTGTATTCAGGAGTTTGCTGGCAGATTTTGGTATAGACTTTACACAGTCGTTGTTCTAGTGAGAAATATCCGACCATGTAATTGACTTGTTAAATCTCTCCATTACTCACTCATGACTCATGAGATGAGATGATACACCAAACTTAAGTATGTGAACAGCCCTTGTTCTTCCTCTAGAGTAATTCTTATGATGAGAAATTAATTCTTGAAAAATATGCGTCTGCACACACGCATGTACGTGTGTATGATGCAAAGACTTTATTTACGACACTATTAACTAAATTTGTTAAAAGAAAATCCATTATATGATTTGATGAGACGGTCAATAATTCTGCAACATTCGCTCCTCAAAGCTTATACTAATGTGTTTGGCATTCCTTGTAGAACAACAATATCTGTCACACTCATGGGTTTTTTTTCTTTTAGTCAACCAACAACACTAAAGAATCTATATGTCAAAATAATCATCTGGATATTTCTTTCCAATTTTCACTTTGTTCACTTTAAACTTTAAAGTAAGCTGTTAGGAATAGATGAGAAGAAACATGCGCAACTTCATTGGATATTTCAATCCACAAAACTGATAAAACAAACACTACTTTTTAACCAATGAATACTCTCTTTTGCTACTTTTATGGTAAAACCTCCTGGAAATTCGGCCAAATACAAATATGTAGACATCATGTCATTTGCACCGATAGAAAGCAAAGAATTGAATCTATGTCTCCGAATTGGCCTCAATCTACGACGTTGGCAGAAAACAAGATACATTAAGATAAAGAAAGAGAGATAAACAGTCACTCGTCTTTCCTCCAAAGACAATCATCTTTGCATAATACCTAATTCAAAATACACCAAAAGCATTAAATTAACTTATACAGAAATAGTGTTTTTCATTACCAATCTCCAATTTCTGCAAATATAAAGTCCAGCAAAATGACCAAACGTCATTTATAATCCATAAATGATAAAACTAACAATTGTATTTCACTATCAGAGCATTCACTTGACTAAAAGTTCTTTTTTGGATGAAAGAGTGTAGAACTAGTCAAAACATCGTACAAAAAGAAGCTGTCACAAAGTTGAGAACTTAACATCAAAGACTAAATTAAAACAACTCATATCCTTTCTCTAAGTACAGGATTTGAAAGACCTAATTCAAGAAATATGCAAATAATATAGTAACCTAATTGAACAAGAACCTGAAGAAATGAACCCGCCCGCTACTTTCAACACGCAAACAGACACGAACATAAAGCAGAAGGATTGAAGTTGATGCTACTGTCACTAGCGTGTAGGGCGCCAACTCCTGACCCAATCTGTCAAAGTCGTGACATTTTTAGTGATATCCTCAATAGTATCACTCTTCAATGCCACAACAATATCCTCTGGATAACTTTCTTTGGCCTCCTCCAACAAAACTTGAAAGATTTCACATTCAATATTGTTTGTGAGCTTCGCCCCAGTGTAACCTCTGTCACATAAACAATTCGTGAAAATAAGGAAAAACAACCCCAAAACTACCAAAAAAAAAAAAATCATCAACATGTTTACAAAAAAAAAAAATACCTCTTGCTCAAGCGATCGTACAACACAGAATTGTCGGTTTGAAGCACCACGACACGATCGAACCATCGCTCAGGAAAGAAATCACATCCATGGTAGTCCACAATATTACCCCCTTGTTCCATCAAATCCTCAAGTTCATCACACACCTGTAAAAATTCACGCAAACACAAGTTGATGCTTGTACCAAAACAAATGAACAAATCTCAAGTCGGAAAACGAAACCGTACATTTCCCTCTTTATGTTTAAAACACCAGAATCAAAGTGTGTTTGGTATGACTTCTCTACTGGCCAAAAGAGTTATTTTAATATCAAAAGCTCTTTTATGTCTACGGGGAGAAGCTCAAAATTCGAGCTTTTTTGAGAAGCTCTTTTTCAGGTTTTTTTAAAAATAAACAAATTGCCTCATAATTTTTTTTAGATATTTCACTACAGCTTTTTCATTAAAAAACTCTATTTTATTGATCTTTTCGTGATTTATCACTATCGAAGGCAAAGCTCTTATATAGACATATTGCCAAAATACCAAACATCATAGATTTTTTTTTTCTGTTTAAAGCGCTACATTACAGAAACTCTAGTAGTAGAAATTATACTCCTACAAGCTCTACTTGAATAGTCTTTCCAAACACACCTTCAATCACCTCACTGTATGCATATAATTGGGCAGATTCCACAAATTAAGATCATGATAAGTTAATAAGTGCTTCAGAAACAATCACAAGAATAAATCTAACTAATCAAATCAAACTCTATATACACACACACAGGAAAATTAAAAAAGCAACCAATTTTCCATAATAAAACTGTAATTCCATGGACAATCAACAAACTAACCAAAAAATTTGTGGAATATTAAAATTACAATAATAATAATAATAATAATAATAATAAATAGAGCTTGATTAATTTTAGGGTTTTGAAATTGAATACCAGGTCTTCGTTGATGATGTGGCACTCGAGGTCTTCGTCCCAGCCGTCGTGTAATTTTTTATCTCTGACCAAATCTCCGATGTTAATGTGACGGAGCTGCGTCGACTCCGCCACGGCAGAGGACGTCGTCGTTTTTCCAGTTCCGGGGGTTCCGGTGACCAGTATGTTCGGTCGCGTCCTCTTGCTATCTCGCACCATGCTGCTGTCTACCACTCTACTGCGCACACCTCTTCGTTTAGGTTTCTGCTTCGGGCTTACAGAGTAACCACTTTTCGAGGATCCTTAGACAAAATTGACCATAAAATATCAGTGAAATTACGAAACAATCCATGTTGTCATGTAAAAGACAATATTACCCTTATATGATTAATTTCTTCCTTTTTTTTATCAATTATTAAATAAATTCAGGACTTTTTTCTTAAATCTACCGTTTGCGACAATATAATTGTGGACTACCATGGATGTGATTTCTTTCCAAGCAACATGGCTACTTGGTTTTGTCTGTCCTGTTGTTACAAACAGAACAGAACCACTACCCACGATTAGGGTAGAGCAATCTGACTTATAATTCTCTGTTTATGAAAAAGCAACACAAATTAATAATTATTATGTCAAATACATTCTTGTTCATGGGACTGACAGGAACCAAACTAAAACCAAAACAGCAAAATGAACGAAAATCTCAGAAAATAAAAGAAAAGTAACTGGATTCTTATGGGTTTCGAGAATCAAAAGAAATTTTTCTGGGTTTCAAGAAATCCCTGTGAGAGAGAAGAGTGAGTGAAAATAAGAGGTTTTTAGATGGCAGCGACCATGAGAAGCTCGACTAACCGTGAGAAGTTTTGCCGATGGCAGCGACCGGCGACGGAAGAGGTGTTACGTCCACACGGCAAGAGAGTAGAGACAATCGCAGAGGTGAGAGGAGCTTAGAGAAGCAGAGGAGAGGAGAAGAGGTGAGCTTGGAGCAGCGCCGCAGCAGAGAAGAGAGGAGGCTTTTTTTTTAGTTTGAAATCGCGAAAAGAGAGGCTTGGAGGCTGGAGGAAGTGAAAGTGAAACCCTATTCATTTCCAATGCGGGTTATTTACGGGTTTAAATTGAATCCGCTTTTAAACCCGCATTCGACCCGCAAATAATCCGGATTTAAAATTAAAATTAAAATCGGGTTTTATATAAATACGGTCCGGGTTTAAATTCGGACCGTATTATGCTGGTACGGTCCGGGTCGAGAAAACCCGAACCGTTTTACCCTCCTTTAGTTTTTAACTTTTTAAATAAATATCAGGTGGACGTGATTCGATGGTAAGAATATTTACTTAGTCTGATAATATATTATGCTCAAGTCATTACTATCACCGCTGATATCAAACATGAAACATCCTAATTTTCTCTGAAATCAATTTCTTCTTATTCAGGATAGGGACAATGAAGGCCAATCATGCTGAGGATATAAAACATAACATATGTAATTTCAACAAATTCACAAAGTTCGTATCAAAGAATTATTTAGTATGTTGTTCTATCTGCAAATTTTAGTTAGGATTCTAGATTCGTACTATCACCTACAATTAAAATGAAGGGGGACCATGGTCTTATGATAAAAGTTTGCTAGTTCTGAAGGAAGCTAATGGGGTAGGAAAGCTTACTGATCTGGACTTTGGTAGGACTCTGTTTTGGGTCCAAATGTTTAACTTACCTTTGGCTTGCATGAGTAAAGAAATCGGTGAGCTCTTGGGTGGGTTGCTGGGTGTAGTGAAGGAAGTTGATGTGGGGGTTAATGGGAGCTGCTGGGGCAGGTGCCTGAGGGTTCGTATCCTCCTAGACATCTCTCAACCTCTCCAAAGGGGTCTTCAAGCTGTGATCGGGGATGATGGAGAGGAAGTCTCTGTGCTTCTGTGCTACGAGAGGCTGCCTAACTTCTGCTTTCTTTGTGGAAGAATGGGTCATCTGTTGAGAGAATGCACCCAAGAAGCAGGAGCGAAACACGATGCTGCTAATCTTAAATTTGGAAGCTGGTTGAGAGCCCAAGGCTACAGCAAGTCTACATACCTAGGCAATCGAAGAAATGAGGCCGATGGTCCCAGTGTTGACACCTCGGAGGAAGTGGTTCCTGGTCCCATGACAGTTAATCTCTCTGGCTCTGAGGGTGCTGGTGGGGTAACCCCAAATGCTGAGGAAGGCTCCTTGCTTGACAGACCAGGTGAAACCGAGACTCTACTAGGCACTGACTGTGTGAATGAAGTGATGGAGATTAGCGTGAACAATGAGGAATCTGTGCCTGGCCCTTCTTCTACCCAGGTGCTGCCTCCTGTTTGCACTACAACAGGCGCGGTTTTGAAAGGAAAAAATAGGGAGAACTTCACAGTCCCTATTAATGTTGAACCGGTGATTTGTGACACCCCAGATGGTCACCCCAGTGTGGTCCCAGGGGGGAAAGAAGAAGGCTCGGTTGTTAGCTCTAACTCAGTGTGCATTTCTTCCCATAATATTGAATCAGATGAGGCTAACCCAACTGTGGTTAGCAGCCCTAGAAAACGGAGCTGGAAACGGTTGGCTAGAGACAATCATGTGAGAACCTCAATAGAAACAGTGCATCTGGGGAAGAGACCTATCATTTTTGAAGCTGATGAGATTGGGCAGAGTAGGAAACGAGGTAAAAGTCTTGATTTCTCTTCCTCGAGTTTGGCGGTGGCTGGTCCCCAGCACCGCCATCCATTATGAAAATATTATGCTGGAATGTTCGGGGACTGGGGAATCCTCGAACATTCCGAGCACTACGCAATGTGGTGCATTCTGAAAAACCTCTTTTAATTTTCTTGTCGGAAACTAGACTGGATAGTAGTAATGCCAATAGAATTAAGTGTGGGTTAGGTTTTCAGTGCTGCTTTACTGTTGATAAAATTGGTCTGGGTGGTGGTTTGATGTTATTATGGTGTGACTCTATTGATGTTTCGATTCAATCCTTCATAAAAGGTCACATCGATTCCTTTGTGCGGGGTGCGGATGGTAGTTGCTGGAGATTTACAGGTTTTTACGGTGATCCCAACGCCACGTGTCGATCTCATTCTTGGTCTCTTCTTCGCCGACTGGCGGGCTTGAGCAATCTGCCTTGACTTGTTGGCGGCGATTTCAATGAGATTCTTAGATGGGAAGAGAAGTCTGGGGGTTTATTTAGGAGTCATAAGGCGGTATCTCTTTTCCGCGGGGCGACTGATGATTGTAATCTGGTGGATGTGGGTTTCAGGGGGCTTGATTTTACTTGGAGTAATAAGCAATTGGGAGCTAACTTAATCCAGGAGAGGTTAGACAGATACCTTTGCTCCATGAGCTGGAGGTCTCTTTTCCCTATTGCTGTTAATGTGCACTTAGATTGGGGTGGGTCGGATCATAAACCCATCATGATGGAGAATATTCAGGTTGCCTCTGTCAGGGATTCTGAGGTGTGTCGTGTGAAGGCCAGGTTTCATTTTGAGGAAGCCTGGATTGGGGAACCTGATTGTTTATCTGTGGTGGAGAAAGCTTGGCATGTCAGTTCGGGTAGCAATGTTGCTGAGAGCTTGTCTGGTAGGGTAGGAAATGTTTCTCATGATCTTGGAGAGTGGAACAGGATTAAGAAGAGGCAAAAAAACAGGGATCTCAATGACCTCAAAAAGGAGCTTGAAAGATTGTATAAAGTGGGGAGAGGTTTAGATGTTATCCGTATTAGGGTAGTGGAGAACAATATTGATGATCTGCTGGGTAAATTTGAAGTCTTCTGGAAGCAGCGATCCAGGGCAGATTGGCTGAGAGCGGGCAACAAAAATACAAAATTCTTCCATGCTAGGGCATCAGAAAGAAAGAAAAGAAACAGAATTGCTGGTTTGATGGGTACCGATGGAGCCTGGAAAGAAAAACCGGAAGAGATTGAGGAGTTGGTCACGGGGTACTTCAAGGACATTTTTTGTTCTTCTTGTCCTTCAGCTGAAACGATAGACGCTGTGACTCAGGCAGTCAATAGGAAAGTCTCTTCTGGAATGAATCAGGTATTGATGGGCAGCTTTACTTCTGAGAAGATTCAGCAAGCCCTGAAGCAGATGGCGTCGGCTAAGGCTCCAGGTCCGGATGGTCTCCCTGCTCTGTTTTATTAGAAATTCTGGGGGGTGGTAGGTGATAATGTTGTCCAGGCTTTATTGGCAGTGCTTAACCATGGTGCTGACTTGGGGGAGATGAGCAGGGCAGTTGTTGCTTTGATTCCAAAAGTTAAATCCCCTGTCAAGATCAGTGATTTTAGACCAATCAGTCTATGTAATGTCACCTATAAATTAGTTGCTAAAGTCCTAGCCAACAGGTTAAAACTGGTTCTTCATGATATTATTGCCCCTAATCAGAGTGCTTTTGTTCCTGGTAGGCTTATCACTGATAATGTGGTGGTGGGGGTTTGAATGTCTGCATCATCTTAATGGCTGTAGGTAGGGTTCCCATGGGCTGGCGGCCCTCAAACTGGACATGAGTAAAGCCTATGATAGGGTTGAGTGGATCTTTCTACAGAAAATGATGGAACAGCTTGGTTTTGATTCTGGTTGGATTGCGAAGGTTATGAGTTGCATCACCTCGGACTCATACAGCTTTCTTATCAATGGTGAACCTAAGGGTTTTGTCAAGCCTTCTCGGGGATTGAGACAAGGCTGCCCTCTGTCTCCCTATCTCTTTCTGTTGTGTGCAGAGGGCCTTACTTCCCTGTTATCCAGAGTTGAAGTCCAGGGCAGATTGCATGGAATTAAGGTGGCTAGGTATGCACCTGCAGTTTCTCACTTATTTTTTGCTGATGATAGTTTGATCTTTTTTAGAGCCTCATCGAGTGAAGGGCGGGCCTTGAAAGAGACCCTTTGTTCCTATGAAGCAGCCTCGGGGCAATCTATCAACTTTGAGAAATCTGCTCTCACATTCAGTCCCAACACGGCCGCTGGGGTTGTCCTTGAAGTCCGAAATATGTTTAATGTTGACGTTGTTGCCAGCCACGACAAATATCTGGGTCTCCCCTCCTCAGTTGGCAGAAATAGAAAATGGGTCTTTGGGAGTATCCTTGACAGAGTTTGGAACAAGCTCCAAGGGTGGAAAGAGAAGCTCTTCTCCACAGGAGGGAAGGAAGTCCTAATTAAGGCTGTCGCCCAAGCAGTTTCGTCCTATGCTATGAGTTGCTTTAAACTCCCTGTCTCCCTCGGCCTGGAAATTCAGAAATTGTGTGCAGACTTTTGGTGGGGTTCGAGCAAGGAAAAGAGAAAAATGCACTGGTTTTCTTGGAAGCGCATGTGTCAGCCTAAGGATGAAGGGGGTATGGGTTTTCGAGAATTCCAGGCTTTCAATCAAGCCATGTTGGCCAAACAGGGGTGGAGGATCCTTAATGATCCCTCCTCTTTACTTTCCCGAGTCCTCAAAGCCAAATACTTCCCTAAATCCAATTTTTTTAGCAGTAAAATGGGTTGGAAACCTTCATTCGTTTGGAGGAGTATTCTCTGCGGCAGAGAGGTGATTAGAAAAGGTGTGAGGTGGAAAATCGGAGATGGTCAGAGTATTTCAATTTATGATGATTCATGGCTTCCTAGGGATTCTAGCTTCAGAGTTTATTCTCCTAGACTTCTTCCAGATGGGGTCTCGGTTTTTGCCTTGATTGGGGCTCCAGGGAGATGGAGTAGGGACCTAGTTCAGTTTTACTTTAGACCTGAAGAAGCTGACATTATCCTGAGCATCCCTTTATGCTCTAGTCCTTTGCGAGACTCACTGATATGGCATTTTGATAAAAAGGGTTGTTTCTCAGTTAAAAGCGCTTACAGGTTGGCCCTTAAAGATTCCTGTTCTGATTCCCCTTCTGGCTCTAGAGCCCCTTCCCCTTGGTGAAAAAAGCTCTGGGCGCTTCAAATTCATTCGAAGATTAAAATCTTCTGCTGGAGAGCCTGCAGAAAAGCCCTCCCAACTAGGGGCTATCTGTTTAAAAGGGGTATTGGGGACTCTAACTTGTGTCCTTTCTGCTCTCGTGTCCCTGAATCCGTAGATCACGCTTTATGGGGTTGCAAAGCTAGTAGGTCTTCCTGGAAGGAATGCCCTTTCTTTTCAGATCTGAACTCCCTCCGATCCGTGAATTTTTTCAATCGATTTGTTTGGGTTTTTTCTTGCTGCAGTTTAAAGCAGGTTTTGTGCTTTGTGGTTGAGTCTTGGTTTGCTTGGAGTGATAGAAATTTGAGGATTTATAATGTGTTTCCTCCTCCTGTCTCTAATTTATGGAGCAAGGCTCTTTGCTTTGTTGACTCTTCTTTGCTTTCGATCCAGGTTCCTCTGCAGGTGGAGAGTGCCAGTAGATCTGTACCTAGGTGGTCCCCGCCTTCAGCTGGTTTTAAATTCAATGTTGATGCTGCTGTTGATGCAGCTTCGGGCAAATTCGGTGTAGGTATTGTTGCCAGAGATCAGTGGGGTTGTTTAAAGTCTGCTGCTGCTTTGATCTTTCCTAGTTTCTTCAGTGTTGCTGTTGCGGAAGCTAGGGCGGTCTTCGAGGGTTTCAAGCTGGCTATTTCTTCCAGTTTGTCGCCTTTCTTTGTTGAGTCTGACTCTCTCGAGATTGTGAAGCTCTGTGGTGGTTTTTCTTCCACCAGATGTAAGGTGGATAGCATTGTTCAGGATATTTTGTTTCATTTTGGTTGTTTTGCTAATTCTTTGGCTTTTGTTTCCAGAAACTGTAACAATGTGGCTCATCGCCTTGCCAAATGGGCTCTACGGAGTTCTTCGAACTCGGTTTGGTTTTGTTCTTTCCCTGGCTGGTTACTTAAACTAGTTAAGGAAGACTTCTGTAGTTCTGTTTTCTGATTTAATATATTCTCTATTCAAAAAAAAAAAAATGAAACGAGATCGTAATTAAAGATTTATCGTAAATTACAATATAATTAAACAATATTAAAAACAAAACTTATCCAAATTTTAGTTAGGTTTTGCATTCTCCTTTAAAGCAAATGTTGAATTTTGTTTTTTTTTTTTAGAAAAGGATTTTTATTAGCTTAAAATTGTAAAAAATAAACTTCAAGTTTAGTCCCATCCAGCGGTGGAGGAAGCCCTTGGCTTGGCTGCGCAAGTTTTTTTTAAAAAATATTTTATTTATTATATTATGTAGAAATTTTTTAATAAAATCATATTAATACAGATAAGTGTACATTTGGAAGAGTTTATCTACTGGCCAAAAGAGCTTATTTAATCATATTAATACAATACCCTTTTAAATTATAAACCCTAATAAGATTTTAGATGACTTTTAATGACTTTCATGGAATTTATAGATTTCTAATGACATTTATAAATCGACTTTGTAAGATTTATAAACGACTTTCGTAGACTTTCATTTAAATGACTTTCATTCACTTTGATAGACTTTTAATGACTTTATTAAAAATCTTTATAGACTTTTATAAACTTTCATATATTTTTGTAGACTTTCTTTAACTTTTAAAATTACAAATAAACTAGTAGTTAATTTTACCAGCCCATTCAATTTTTATTTAGCAATAATCATCGATAGGTATTGTCCAGGAATTTGATCACATATGTATGACAAAAAAAAAAAAAAAAGAGTCAAGTAGATAACCAAAATACCAAATTTTTTTAATACTTATTACTCATCATATACTTGATGTCTTTATTGAGAAAAAAATTACTAATCTCCATTATTATAAATAAAATAATGTCTAAACATTATAAGACGAAAAGAAATAAATAAATACATTATATCGGTCCATTCAAATTTTATATGTATCATAATATAATTAAATTATTTAAATTGTTTATAGGGCGAATAATTATATATAATGTTTGACCTAATTTTTCACTCGTTTATTATTAATGCATTTTAGATTTGAAAAAAAAAATACTTTTAACTTATTTTTTAATCTTGAAAATATCAAAATTGAATTTCATTTTTATAGCTTTGTTAAGTGCTAACAAAATAGTTAAAGCATTTTAAAGTCTTGAATCATGAAAATATATAGTATATATTCAGAAATAATCATTTTATATTTTTTTTCATTTTACTTTAAGCACTCTTTTTTTATCTTGTTAGAAATATTTTTAAATTTTTAAATTATTTTTCATTTACATAATAGGTTGCAGCATGATTACAATTCTTTTTAAATTATTTTTTTCGAATAATATGCTCAATAGCAAGTGATAATAAAAGTTATCAATAATGATTTGTTTGAAAGTCTTCAAAAGTCTTTCAGATAAGTGTGAGAGAAAGTTTTAGCACTTTTGTGAAGAATTGTCCATAGAAGTTTATAAAAGTCTAGTACTTTTAGAAGTCTATAAAAGTCATTGACATTTTGAATACCCTGTGACTTTCGTAGACTCTTAAAAAGTCTAGACTGAATACTTCATAACTTTTATAGACTTTTTTAAAGTTATTAAAAGTCTAGATTGAATACCTCACGACTTTTGTAGACTCGTTAAAAGTATAGATTAAATACCTCATGACTTTTATATACTTTTTTAAAATCTATAATAGTCTATATTGAATACACCATGACTTTTATAGACTCTTTAAAAATCTTTATTCAATACACCCTAACTTTTTAATTTCATAAAAGTCTTTGAAAATTTAAATTGAATACACCCCCTTAGTGTAACAGATGTACCAGCGTTATAAAATTCGGATTGTGCGGCCGCCTAGGCGTCGCCTCGGCGCTAGGCGGCAGCAGGCCGCACCAAACAAGCCCTAGTCAGCCATGCTAGGCGGCAGAGCGCACATGATGGTCTAGGCGGCCGCCTAGACCGCGACCGCCTAGGCGGCGCATTTCGTCTCCGCGGCTGCACAGCCGTGGAGACAAGTTTTTTTTAAAATTTTTTGACAAGCCCAAAACGGCGTCGTTTGGGCTTGTCAAAAAATATAAAACAGAAATGGGGCGGGGCAGGGCAGTGGGCAGCACTCAACAGCAGTGGACTTTGCAAGCCATCAACATTTTTTCCCCCCTCTTTAGAAAGCCAACAAAAAACTGAAAAGTCATAAACCCTAGCCCTAATTAATCTTCTTCTTCCCCATTTCAACCCTTTTTCATCATCATTATCATCTACAAAGGTATGATACTTCTCAATTTTAGTATTTTTAAGATTTTTAGTTATAATAAATATGATTTTATATATGCAATCTAAGTGTTTGATTAAATGCCTAGATGAATATTTTTTTATAAAATTGTGAATATTTTTTGTTAGATCTTCATTGTTGATTACCATAATGTTATATTAAACAATTTAAACTTGAAATAATAATTTGAAAATTAAATTATGATAAAGATTTTTCTATTTTTCTATTTTAGTATTTTAGATTTTTAGTATTTTGAATTTGTAAATTGTAATTAATATTTATGTAGGAAATAGCCAAATAGGAAAGTAGGAAGTTTATGGAATTTAATCATTTATAGATGATTAGATATTTAGATTGTATCATTGTAGCTGTATAATTCAATAGTTGTAATGTTGTATTATTTTATTTATGTATTTATGATAAAAATAAAATAAATCATAAATGTTTGTTAACTTTTTAGGTTGTTATATTTCTAATGGCGTCCTCAGCAGCCTCAGTAGACCATACGGTCCAATCCTCAGCCGAATCAGTGCTTAAAAGAAAGTTAAATGATGTTGGATGAGAGTTTGGGGTGTTAGTCGATGCGAAGAATTTGGACAAGATTAAATGTATCCTCTGTAGAAAAGTGATGTCAGGAGGAGCTTATAGAATGAAAGAGCATATAGGCCAAATATCAGGAAATGTTGCAGCTTGTCCAAAAGCAACACCGGAAGAGCAAGCCAAGTGTAGAAATGCCATTATGGAGGGTAAACGTAAGAAGATGGGTAAGAGGAAGGAAGAGTTGTTGTTGAGATCACAAGTAAATGTGGTTGATACAACAGCCGAGGAAAAGGATGCGATGGCGACAGAATTAGGGGTGATGAGAGATCCCCGTTCTCTTGGCCCCATGGATCGATTTGTATCGGAAATCAATCCTGATTCTTCATTGAGTGGTGGAAGTGGAACTAAGAGACAACAAAACATCTGTGAAACACTTTTTAAAGAAAGGACTCATAAAGTGCACTAGTATGTAGCTAAATGGGTGTACGAAGCAGGGGTTCCTTTCAATGCAATTGCCAATGACAGTTTCAAGCAAGTGGTAGAGGCGGTTGGTTAATTTAGCCCAGGATACAAACCGCCAAGTCAATACCAATTGAGGGAACCATTGTTAAAGGAGGAGGTTCAGAAAATAAAAGATGCACTCAAGAAGCAAGAAGCAGAGTGGGCTTTGAATGGGTGCTCCATTATGACGGACGCTTGGTCCGATAGAAAAATGAGGAGCATAATGAACTTGTGTGTGAATTGTAAAATATGAACCACTTTTCTTTCCTCTAAAGAGTCTTCAGACAAGGCACACACGGGGGAACATATTTTTTAGTATGTGGATAGGTGTATTGAACAAGTTGGACCAAAGAATGTCATTTAAGTGGTTACGGATAATGCCACCAACAACATGGCAGCGGCAAAATTACTTAAGGTGAAGAGACCCCATATATTTTGGACTTCATGTGCAACTCATAGCATCAATCTCATGCAAGATGTTTACCGTCTTCACCTATGCACACCACAAAACCTTATCCTTAATGAAGTCTTTTACAAAAAAGAGAGACATAGTGAGGTCGGGAGTCACTAGATTTGCCTCTTCATTTCTTACGTTGCAAAGTCTGATGGAGGAGAAAGTTCAATTGAGGTCAATGTTTTGTAGTCAAGTGTGGGAGCAATGCAAATGGTCTACCTCTACTAAGGGGAAAGCGGCATTCGCTACTGTTATGAGTATAAGCTTTTGGAATGGTGTGACCACTTGCTTGAAGGTATTTGCACCTTTGGTGGAGGTGCTTAGACTTGTTGATGAGGACAGAAAGCCAGCCATGGAGTTTGTATATGGCTGCTGCTAGCAAAAGAAGAAATCAAAGTGGCATTGAACAATTTTGAAAGAAACTATCAACCGATCTTGGACATTATTGATGCAAGAATTAAAGGTCAGCTTGATAGCTCATTGCACTTGGTGGTCTATTTCCTCAACCCCTATTACTACTTCAAAGATGTAACAATTCAATATGGCGATGATGTGAATAATGCAATATTTAATTGTGTGGAGGCGTTTTGTGGTGACAATTTTGAGTTGCAAAATCATATTGTCAATGTTGAAACTGTAAAGTATAGGAAGAGGGAAGGATCTTTTAACAAATTATTTGCGGAAAAAGAATGTGAAAGAAATCATGAGAGTTATAATCCGGGTACTATTTTAAACTTATAAACTTATAGTTCTTTATTTTTTTATTATTATTATTATTATGTTCTATAGGTTCAAAACTTAAAATATTTATCTTCATGATTGTAGCTTCATGGTGGGCTATGTATGGAGGTTGCACACCCAATCTTCAAAGAATGGCGATAAGAATCCTATCATTAACCACGAGTTCTTCCGAATGTGAACGAAATTGGAGCACTTTTGAAGGAGTGAGTGCACTAGGCCACTAGCTTATTTTAATAAAGTAACTAACTAACTATTAACTAATAATTTATTATTTTATTAATTTATTATCATTCTCATTGTGTAGATACATACAAAGAAAAGGAATAGACTAGATGTGAGCTGGTTGAATAATCTAGTTTATGTCCAATTCAATGCCAAGTTGAGTAACAAGCAAAAAAGAGCTAAGGAAAAGGATCTGGATGTCATTCTTGCTAAGGATGCCGAAGCCACCAATGCACAAGAATGGATTGTTGAAGGTGGTGGTGGTGGTGGTAATGAAGTAGAGCCCAGAACAGAGCTAACTTGGCAAATGGTGGATGAAGCAACCGGTGTAGATGCCATTCTACAACCTAAGAGGAGTTCAAGGGTGACAGAGAGAGATCTTCATGAAGATGACTTCGTTTCGGAGGATGAAGAGGAAGAGGAAAATGATGTTGATGTTGATGTGGAATATGAATCCAATGGAGAGCATGTAATGGAAGATTATGGAGAAGAGGAGTTTGATCATGATCATGATGTTGTGTAGTTTAGGATTTTGTATTATCATTTCATCATATTTTCATGCTTTCATAATTTCATTAGTTTCATCTTGTTTGGAATGTTTGGAATGATTTATTTGTTTACAATGACTTAGTTATTAGTTTCACATTGTTTGTAATGTTTTTGGAATGACTTTTTTATTTGGAATGACCTAATTTCATATTGTTTGAAATATTTGGAATGACATATCATATTTATACATATAGAGAAAACATTTTTAAGTGGTCAACTGCGAGGTCAACACATTGACCGTTGACTTTCCAAGGATCCGCCTAGGCGCTAGGCGCTAGGCCGCCGAACGCCTAGCGCATTTTAGAACACTGGAATGTACTAATAAGCAGTATACCTGGCTACTAATAATATGATATATGGCTAATATATTTATATTTTTTAGGATACGTTTATCATTTTTACCACATATCATGTTGTTGGTGGTCGGATATACAACTCATAAGTACACCCGTTGCACTCAAAGTTTTTATGGTAAATAGGAGTATTGTAGAGTTTGATATACTTCAATGTTTAGATTATTTATCAAATACATTGTAAAAGTCAAGGTCATTAAACACCCCATCCTAGTTAAATATAAATGATTGTGTCTATCAATAATGTTGTATGAATATGTATTTAGCTTTTCTCCATTTTAAAACTAGGATCATTTCAAAGAGGAACAATCTTATGAATTTATTTATATAAATACGAGTATAATCTTACTTTAAATTCCCGATAGAGAAGAAAAAAAAAATACTGAACGGAAAACTTCAATGTAAAATGCAACCCCTATTGGGATATTGAATTATTTTTTGAAGGGTATAATAATAATATAGTAGTAAGTTTAGTGCGAATTGTTGAGATGAATCATTAAATGCCCGTATTGAAAATATTTACTCTAATAACGGGAGATATTTATTTTCACAATAAAAGGAAAAAATTATATATACATACTAGTAAATATGTATGGTGAAATTTAAACTATTACTACTTAAATGGAAAGGATGTACACATACCACTTGATCGAATGTATGAGACTTTAAATTCTTAATGTGAGGAGTTATGTGCATAAAAGTGTTATCCATTTCTTTTCTTTAGCCTTAACTTATCCTATAAGAAACCTTTTTCTTGCTAAGATTAAAAATAAAGAGATTCCAACCAAGATTAAAAGCATGAGGGTGCTTTCGTTCAAGTCACTTTGAGATTTTTTTTTAATGTATAATTAGAAAATTAATAATTGTATAGATCTTTTAAGATCAATCATTAAACGCGCAGTCCGAATATCTTTGAGAATATCTTTAGTCTTTATAACTCACATAAACGTTATAACAACAAATATTTTAAATAAAAATAAATATTTCAGGATTCAATTTTTACCATGCACATTTATATACAGAGTTCTCTTTCGATATTATGAAAGTAAATACCTATCGAAAAAAATAAATAACACCGAACCTATTTGAAGTTTGTTGAATTAAACTCGAAATCAGAACTTACAGAAACTCACACTGAACTCTCCTAGTATTACGTTTAATTGTTAAAAAAAAAAATTAGAAGAGGAAGACTCCATTATGGATCGTAAATCTGGGGAGATTCAGCCTATTTTTCAACAATCAAACTTAATATTATGAGAGTTTATATAAACTTTAATTTTGAATATAATTCAGCATCCAAGATCAATCTTATTTGATTTTTTTTTTTTATCCAAACTTTTCAAACTTTAAAAACAAAACGACTATGCTATGCACCAATTCGCTCACCACATGACTCGAGACCAACTCACCATCAAGCGAGGCGATCCCAACGGTCACATTTTTTTTTATAATAACCGAAATCTGCTCGAAAATGTCCGAGTCACCCGCTGAGTCAACCCACGACGACATTAAAAGCGTCACGCCACCAGATATCCCAATCGAGATCGTGAGCGATGAAGAGATGGCTCTCATAGACGCAGCCTTGGCAACAGCGACTCGCTGCTCGCTCTCTTCCTCTGCTGCATCATCTGCAATCTCTGCGATTTTCTGCTCCCCGTCTCGCTCATCCTCGACATGTTTCCCTTCTCAGCTTCTCCCGAGAAACGCCAGGTCTATACACTCCATCACTTTGCTGGCGAAGAGGAGGTTGTTGCCGGGCGGCGGCGGTGAAACCGCCGACATCGAAGACTCCGGTCATTTCGCGGAGACCCAGAAGAGGAATAGAGTTGCCAAGTCATTTTTGGAGCTGTTCAGGAAGAAAAGAGGACTCTCTGTTACTGATATAACTGGCACGGTGTGTATGCAATCTCTATATAAGTTTTGTTTGTTGTTTTGGGCTTATTTTGATAGTTATGAGCTGTTGTGTTGTGTTGTGTTTTCTTTTTTCCTTTTTTTGGTTCAGTAATGTTAAGTTTTTAGCTTGACTGTGCTTTTTGAGGGCTGGGTTTGCATTGTTATTGCTTAATTTTGGAGTCAATTTGTGTTTGAGTATCGTTGTGCTGTCCTTCGATTTTGATACTGTTTTGGGTTCAAGGACCTATTATGGAATTTATGTTCAACAGTAAATTTGAAGTTTACATTTTTATGGAGGTTACACATAGACTACATATAAATTCAGGTATTTATTTAAGGGTCCTCTTAACCTGTACGTACACATCAAGGAGGATTTGTTATGTTATAAATTGGCATAAAAACAATATTGCATGTATTCCCATGTCTTGAGGAAATAGAAGTTGTATTTTGTTTTATTTAGATTTGTATCGGTATCAATCCTCCATGACTTGTGCATTTGGTGCACAAGTTAACATTGTCCTTTATTTAGTGCTGTATTTCTTGGTGCTAATTTAGCTGGTGTATAATATCTTTGGATTACTTATTATTGGGGCTAAATTTAATTTTGATAGAACTTTGTTAAACCATATTTAATGTTTCTTTGAGCATGGTTTGTTGTGTTTTTGTATAGTTATTGAGACATACTTTAGATGCAAAGTTCACAAGTAGTTGATCTCATGAGGTCTTTTCAGTTGTCCTTCTAAGCTTATGGAGTTGATCATTATGAGGCTGAGTTATGAATTTGGTTCACGTTCTTTCATGTTGTGTATTAACTATAGGAATGGTGTGAGAAACAAATGGAGTTTACTCTCCGTTTTGGCAGACCAAGAGTAAATAAAGCTATGAAAGTAGGCCGTGCTCGCCATGTAAAACTTGAAGAAGAGGTACACTTTTTAACTCAAGTTGTATAATTCTTAGTCTGTGCTTTTATTCTCTTACCAATGCTTCTCTTCGTTTAATGCAGTCTTTGTCATCTTCTCTTGAAACAATTTTTCACTTAAAATAAAATTTTATGAATAATTGATTTTCATAACGAAGAGCATAATAAGTAGTAAGTAACATGTTATCATTGTGTTAAATCTACGTCTTCTCGTAAAAAGGTGATAATCAATATTGAAGGGAATGTAGATCCTTTTTAATAACTTTACTCAAGATAGCATATGTGCAAATAGCATTTAGAATGACATTGCAAATTGCAATCTAACTGGTTGATAGCTGTTTCTTTCATGCTTTACTATAACTTTTTAATTGGTAGATCATCCAAGTTATTCAACGATCTTTAAGCACATTTTTGAATTTGTGTTTGCCATTTTATATGATTTATATTCACAACATTTAGAATCTTATGATTCTGACTGTAATTTTTATGCAGGTCACTAAAAACGTGAAAGTTCGTGTCCAGTCAGTTGAAGATAGATGGGCTATTAAGTTCATTAATTTCATAAATGGTGCAAATCAATTATTGTCAGAAGGTTTAACACGTGAGCTGCCACTGTAAGTTCAACCATTTGGGGTTATCTCAAAATTCTTTGGCTTCTCATGGGTTAGGTAGTTCTCAAGTCTCAACCCTCCACATGGTAGTTATGTTTCTGAATTATTACTTGGTTGATTTTATAATATTGTTGCCTATGAAGGAGAACTGGTTGATGTCTGAATGTTAAGATTTTTTTTTTTATTCCTTTCAGAATTGAATCCAAGAAATGGAGTTGGGATTTGGTGGCTGTTTAGAATTTTCCTAGAATTGGATTATCCATCTTAATATTGATACTTGCAAAAGGGCATAAATTGGCCTTATATAGTTATATGTCTATGTACTGTGTATATGTCTTTGTCTATGTCTATGTCTATGTGAATACGATATCAGATAAACATTATAGCCAGGAATGGATGTCACGGTTCTAGACTGCATAGAAGTAGTTGTATTCTAATTATTTTGATTGAATCTTTGATTAGTTACTAAGTAACGTTTGGTGCAATTCTACGGATGGTTCTTATCAAACAGTTTCTGCGGATGCACAAGTTTGAAAATAAATTTTGAAATATAAGTTATAAATGCAACTTCTTTCCCTCGGAAAAGTAACACTAATATTGCTAAAAAAATCCCCGCTTTTTGCAGTGCTTTTATATACTCATTCGCTTGGTTTCCTCTTCAAAAAATTATTAAGGGATGCCATTTATATTATGGTCTGTTTAGGTTGGAGTCTTTGTTTCCTCTTCTCATGTTGATTGAAACCAAATGCATATATATATATATATATATATATATATATATATATTTTTCATTGTTGGAAGTTAAATCATTGATCGTTACTATTGTCTTTCCCTGCTGATGGATGTAGTTGCTTATAACAATCAGATATGGCTTTATAGAAGGTGTATGGATGGTGGGAGTGATTGATGAGATCCAGATGCCTGTAAAAGAAACTGATAGAAACCCAATAATAGTGGACATAAAAACTCGTGTGCTAGAGACACTCCCTGCTGCATCACAAAGAAGAAATGGAAGGTAATTGGTTTATGTTTCAATGCAACTTAAATGAAGTTTATCTTTGTAATGCATCAGAATCTGTTGATAGCTAGTGATGACTTTCTTTTATGTTTTGCCGTGCTTTGCTCCAAGAAGAAGAAAAGAATTAATAATCATGGCTTGCATATTTATTTTGGCAGGCTTCAATTGATGTGCTACAAGTATATGTGGGACAATTTAGCTGCCGGTAATTTTCCTTCCAGACAGTTTTTTGATTTCTTTTCCCTGAATCCTTACTATATCTTGTCTGATGAAGTAAGAGAGACTACGGCCAAATCAGGTTGTCCAGCAAAGGTACAAGTTCTCTTTTCTTTTTGGACACTTACCTTCTTTTCATCTGCAAGATCCAGGATATTGCACTTTATGATGATTCCATTAACTTTCTTAAATAACTTTGAGATACAATTTTAATAAGAAAGACATGGAGCCATTTCATGTTACTCAGGGTTTCTTGTTGTTGGAAATGAGAATACATTAATTATATTCTTCCTTTTAGTGAAGCAATTGACCTCTTTTCATTCTATGATTTTTTTTAGTCTGCATTTCATGATTTTGATAGGTCGATAAGAAATTTCATATTATTAAATTGTTTCAGATCTTGGTCTCATAGATGCTTTTTATTTTATTTTTTGGCTCTGCAGACCCTTGATGATATAGTGAGATCTTATATGAATACATGGAATATGCTGCCTCCTGTTCACAACCAGCTGCTACTGAGGTGAGCATAGGAATTATCTGCAAATTTGTTCAACGTTTTCTAGTTTTGACGGTCGAAGTTTTAGTAGTCTACTTAATTATTATAAAGATATATGTAGTGCATATATGTTGGACAGAAACACATCGTTTAAGTAGTTGAACCAGTCTTGCTCCATTTTAATACTTTCAAAGACTGTAACATGAAATTGTACATTCTGAAGATTTCCTCTCTTCGCAACTATTTCACTTGCCAGCAGCACTAGCCAAAAATAGGTCTTTTATCCGTAAAACTAAATTTACTATGATATTTCTCCACTACTGAAGAATTGATTGTGTATTGTTACATTTAAAGGTATATGCTAAGGTAATTCTCATGGGCTAAGCAGATATGAATTTCAGAAAGATCAGTCACTGCTTGGTGAAGTAGAATTTGCTTATGATCATGATTGGTTAAAGAGCCAAATTCAAGGTTGTCTTGAATTCTGGAAGGGTGAGCGAGAAGCCAGTTACATTCCAGACGAAGAGCGCTGGAAATGCAAGTTTTGTCAGTTTGCACCTTTATGCCCCACAAATGTCAAGACTGAGAGCTCTCGTAGCCCCTCAAAGTCCAATTCTGATAACACGCCGAGCTAGAAAAAGCAGAGACATTGTTTCTCACATTGTTTTGATTAGCTTCTTCAATAATGTCATCGGCTATATACAGCTCTACACCATGCTGCCTCCTGCAAAGGAGCCTAAATTTTTATACAAGCTTCTTTGTTGTATGTTTTCTATAGCTATTTATCATTTATGTATGTAAGCATTTGTTGTAGGATTTTGGTCATTGTTGTTGTAAAATGAATATTCTTAAAAATTAATAAATTGTGCCCTTTTTATTTGTATGCCATCTCTCTTTCTATATTTGTAAAATGAATGAATCGCCTTCTTTTTATTTTTAGGGTCAATTGCACTAACAACCCCTGTTGAATGGCATTATTGCATTCGCTGGCAAGTTTTCAGTTTATTGCACAAACCACCCCTTGATTTCGTTGACCGGACCGTTGACTCGCGGTCAAATTGATATTTTGGTCAAAAAGACCATTTTACCCTTACCATTTTATTTTATTTAATAAATTATTATCTTTAATAATTATATAAATATTTAATTATATAATAAAAAAATAATTAAAAAAATAATGGACCAGCTGAGATGTCCATTAGATGGGAAATATCTCCATCCAATGGACCAGATATCTGGTCCATTGCTCAAAAAAAAAAAAAAAAAAAAATTAAAGATGATGGTTCCAGAAATCTGTTTTCTTCTTCCATTCTTCTTCTTCATTTTTCTCCACAGAATCGCTCCCCCCCTCCCATTCTCTTTCTAAACCCTTAAATCCCCCCCCCCCCCCCCCCCCCTCCCTTCAACTCCATCGCAGATCTGCGATGGAGTTCATCTCAGATCCATCGCAGATGGAGCTTCCATCTGCGATGGAGTTCATCTCAGATCCATCGCAGATGGAGCTTCCATCTGCGATGGACTTCATCATACATCCATCGCTGAGCCATATGCGATCTCCATCGCAGATGGAGCTTTCATCTGCCATGGAGTTCTTCGTCGCAAATCGTCCATCAGATGGAACAGAAGATGAGATCTGCTCCCATTTTAATTTTTTTTTTTTTGGTTTTTTTGTGAATGTTGGTGCAGCTTTTAGGTTGAAAAAACGTTTTCTTCTTCTGGGTTCAGTCTGCCATCTCAAATCTCTCCCCTTCAACTCCATCGCAGATCTGCGATGGAGACCATCGCAGATGAGAGATCCATCTGCGATGTTGGCTCTGCGATGGTCTCCATCGCAAAGGTTTTCTGGGAAAAAAAAAACAAAGAACAAGAAGAAGAAGAGAAGGGTTTTCTGGGTAAAAAATTCTGGGTTTGGTTGATGATGAAAAAACGTTTGGGTTAATTTGGTTGATGATGAATGTGATGATTGATGATGAATGTGTTTGGGTTAATGTGATGATTGATGATGAATTTAGTTAATTTGATGATGAATTATTTGGGTTAATTTTGGGTTAAAAAAAAATCTGGAATTAAAATAATTTGATTGATGATGAATCTGGGAAAAAAAAAATCTGGAATTGATGATGTAGGTGGTAATTTGTTTGATAAATCTGATTATTTTTTATTTTTTAATTATATAAATTATTTTTATATAATTAAATATTTATATAATTATTAAAAATAATAATTTATTGAATAAGTTAGAAATAAAATAAAATGGCAAGGGTAAAATGGTCTTTTTGACCAAAATATCAATTTGACCGCGAGTCAACGGTCCAGTCAACGAAATCGAGGGGTGGTTTGTGCAATAAATGGAAAACTTGCCAGCGAGTGCAATAACACCATTCAACAGGGGATGTTAGTGCAATTAACCCTTATTTTTATAACTAATATATTTGGAATTAAATGGATGGATACTAAGTACAAATTTAAATTTGGTTAATTTGATTTATCGATGGGACCACGGGTGTAATTAGAAAGTTTTCATTATGTGGGTTAATCAAAATTTTATTTTTCTATTTAAAAGTTTTACTATTTTATAAAAAAAAAAATTATAATAGTTAAATTTCGACCGTACGATGGAATTTTCATTAATAATAATAAATAATATATAATTTTCAATATATTATAATTTATAATGCATCTAATATTTTAATTAATAAAATAAAAAAAAAGGGCTAAATTTTTAGATGGTAAAGTGAACTATTAAGGGACCACACAAAAAGATTTTTCAATGCATATAAAATAGAAATTTAAGTTTCAATCACAAAATATAAAACCACAATACATTATAGATAATTAAATAAATAAAAATAAAATTAATGGTAATTACATTTGAAGCTTCAAATAGAGAGAAAAATAATATTTAAAATCTTAAGAAATGAGATGAGTGAAAAGTTAGGGTTTAAAATTTAAAAAAATTAAAAATAAAAAATAAAAACAAAGGAAAGAGTGTCTGTCAGTGAGAAATTTTTTATTTTTTTTAGAAAAGTGAGATGTTGAAAAGGACAAAAGATAGTGGAATAAAAAGATAAATAATTAATTATTTTAATTAATTTTATTTATATTTAGACTTATTAGACTCTTATACTAGTTTAGAAAAATATCCACTTATTAAAATTTTCAACTTATTAGACTGAACTTACTTAGGGTCCGTTTGGAAGAGCTTCTCCGAGTAGAGCTTTTAGGAGTAGATCTTTTTAAGTAGAGCTTTTACAAGTAGAGCTTCTAAGGAAAAGTCGTTGGTCGTTTGGTTGTCAATTAAAAAAGCTCTTTTAAGCTGTAGATTGTTTGGTTGTATTAAATTTAAAAAGCTCTTTTAAATGATAAAATTACCAGAAAGGACATTAAAGAATTTTAAACATAACAAAGAAAATATATATATATATATATATATATATATATATCTTTCATTAAAATTAAAAAAAAACACACAACATAGAGCAAAACATATAAATGCAGCATGCAGACAATATATATTGTAAAAGAAAAAAAAAATTATAACACCATATACAAAAATGCACAGTAAAAAAAAATTTAAACAAGCAGAACACATAAACCTATGTATGTGCGGGCAGTGCGGCAACATAGACAGTAAAAAAAGAAGAAGAAAAAAAAGCTGAGCAAAACATATATGTACAGACAGCATATATTGTAAAAGAAAAAATAAAAAATGCATAACAAACATATGTGCGGCAAGGTAACATATAATGTAAAAAAAAAAAAGCAGGCAAACATTTATGTGCGGCAAGACAACACATACTGTAAAGAAAAAAAAAACAGAACAAACATACATGTTATTATAAAGATATAAGATAGAAGAAACTCACAGGTTAAAGATGAATTTTCGAAAATTTAATACGTTAAGAACAGTGAAGTTATGTTTTATATGATAAAAAACTAAGGGGGGTATATTCAATATCAACTTTTAATAACTTTTAATGACTTATGTGGATTTTAAAATTTTAGGTGTATTTAATATAAATTTTTAAAGACTCCACAAAAGTCAGTAGGTATTCAATATAGATTTTTGTATACTTTTTAAAAGTCTACAAAAGTTTTGAGGTATTTAATATGGACTTTTTTAAAGTCCATAAAAGTCATGGGGTATTGAATATAGACTTTTATAAAGTATAAAAAAGTTATGGAGTATTCAAAAAGTTCATAACTTTTATGGACTTATAAAAAATATAGACTTTTGTTGTAAACTATAAATACTCTAATATCACAATTTCTCCACCATTCACCCCACAAACTTTTGTAGATTTTCAATTTGAGAAGCAACAACGTACGGGGGGTGTATTCAATTTTGACTTTTAATGACTTTTACAGACTTTTTTTAAGTGATAGATTTTTATAGACCCCCCCTATGGTTCAAGTTCTGGGTAAGCAAATCGTTTTTCTTATTTTTATATATATATTTTTTAAATAGTTGTTCTTGATTTGTTGATTTTGATCTTATAACTTTTTCATACTGCTCTCTTTTTTTGTTGATTTTGATTTTTTGGCTTTAAACAAAAAAATTAATAATGTAGGTAGGACATACGTTTAAGTTTGGTTATCAACATTTGCATATTGATTTACATTCCATTTAGATGCACTGAAAGCATATGTAGGAAAAAAGTTTTAATTCGTATCTCCTTCTCCTCCACTATTTTTATATCAATTTGCCTAAATTTATATGTTTATTATTATCAGCTAGTGTAAAAACAAACTAACTTGAGTGATTTGAAAATATAAGGGTAAAGAAACAACCTAGATAGAAATTGACGCTCATTCGACCTGACAGTGTTTTAATTTCGAAATGTTAGACCACATAGCAATAGTTTTTCTTAAAATGATCGACTTGGTTGGACTGGACATACAAGTTATTTTTTTTTTTTTTTGTAAAATCCCATTGAAGCTTTTATTGTAAATTATAGTAAGGAGAGTGCAACAATTGATATAATAAATTTACAACAAATAAGTCAAAAAATAAATATAATTTAAACAATCAATACATCATTGACATACGTAATCAGAATAATATGAACTTATGCAAACAATTAGTAACAAAAGAAAAACAAAAATAAAAAAGCAAAGAATTTTATGTCCATATGACATCGAAATACATACTTCTTAAAAAGAAAAAAAAAATCACCATGATAGAATAAAATCAAAATATCATATCTTATTGTTGCTCAAGATTTAGTGCAACTCCACAAAAATAATAAATACAAAGAGGGATGTATTTCCCATTTCACTTTGTTATTTCCCTAATTGTTTTATTTTTATCGAATTCTTTCTCGTTGTTTATCATTTGGGTTTGGAAAAATATGATTCATAAAGCTTGAAATTGTTAAGGTTTTTTAGGTTTTAATTCTTGTTGTGGTATTTGTTTTATTTTAGATTAAAAATATTATATTAATGAATAATTAAATTATTTAAAAAACTTATTATTTTGGTTGTCAAGTCATCAACGGGTATGTATTATTTATCTAAAAAATGTATCATATTTTTTTACATTATGTACTTTGTTTCAATACACCATCCAACAAATTTTGATATAATATGCACTTGTTTTAAAATGAAAGTCTATAAAAGTCATTTATAGAATTTCTTTCAACTCTATCAAAGTCAATAAAAATCTATTAATAGCAATAAAAATATTTTAAAATGAAAGTCTATAAAAGTTTGTTAGAATTCTGTAAACTCTATAAAAGTCAATAAAAGTCGGTAAAGTCTATAAAAATCTATCACTTAAAAAAAGTCTGTAAAAGTCATTAAAAGTCAAAATTGAATACACCCCCCTAAGGCGGGTGTATTCAATATCAACTTTTAATGATTTTTAATGACTTCTGTAGATTTTAAAAGTTTAGATGTATTCAATATAGATTTTTAAAGACTCCATAAAAGTCAATAGGTATTCAATATGAATTTTTATATACTTTTTAGAACTCTACAAAAATCTTGAGATATTCAATATAGATTTTTTTAAAAATTCATAAAAGTCATGGGGTATTGAATATAGACTTTTATGAAGTATAAAAAAGTTAGGGGATATTCAAAAAGTTCATAACTTTTATGGACTTATTAAAAATCTAGACTTTTGTAGACTTTTGATGTGAAGTATAAATACCCTAATCTCACAATTTCTCCATCATTAACCCTACAAACTTTTAAAGACTTTCAATTTGAGAAGTAACAACGCAAGGTTCAAGTTCTGGGTAAGCAAATCGTTTTTTTTTTTTTTTTTGCCATTTTTCCATTTACAATTCTTGAATAATAAGATTGCATAGCTGCAAACACCCCTGTTGATTAATTAAGAGTTGCTTTTGAATTATTTGAGTCGTCTTTTTCTCTAAATTGTTGTATTGCTGTCTTCGTTTTTAGCTATCAGGTTTTTATTTTTACAATTGATAGTAAAAATTCAAGAGAAACCCCTGTTGATTAAATTCTATCAGGTTTGCGGGTTAAATTTTCTATCAGTAAAAATTCTCTACTTTTTGAGTCATATACTATTAGGTTTGAGTCATCTTTTACCCGCAAACTTTTTCTCTTGAATTTTTATATTCTCTGAAATTGGGGTTTATCTGGAAACCTGATCCTTATAAAAGTTCCTCCTACTGATAACCTAATCAAACAGTATATAACAGTATTTTTTAGGGAGTTATATTGGGCATGGTTTCGCATGCTCAATTAGGGTTTATGTTAATTTTATGATTACTTTTTGTAGAAGGAACAAAAATAAACAAATCCAATATTTTCTTCATCAAAGCGAGGCAGGAGGGAAAAAAAAAGAAAAAAATATTAGGTTTAATTTGTTGTTATGTGTTTACTTGTTGAGTGTCATGTGAATTTAAAAATTGTTTCCCTTCGTGGGATTTTTGTTTCAATTGTGCTTTTATCTCCAACTAAAAAAAAAATTATATGAATGCACATAGTATAAGTAGTTATCTACTCTTGTTTTCTCTTAAAAAAAATTTATGGAATCACTAAGGTATATTTATTTTGGCTTTGATTCGTTTAAACTTTGATTCGCTATAAACATATTTATTGTTGCTTTCTTTAGTGTTCTTATATACCAAATTTGATCCTATGCATGAGTTTCACCTAGTATTCTCGAGTGTGATGTGCGATTGATGGGTGATTTTGATTAATTGATTATTATTATTACTATTACTTTTATTAGCAAAAGTTATTCCTTTACTTTGAAATGTTGTTGCTGATGGTATAAAAAATAAGTTTTTATCTGTTAAGCTCAAATTGGGTTATTGAATTTATCTTTTATTTGGGTTCATTGAGTTGATGAACAACCTTCGATAAATGTTTTCATGAGTGAAACTCATGTCGTACGTGAATGGCTCGGTGCAGTGTAGATGCCTACTTTCTGATCTCATTTACATGATATTTTTATTTTGCTTTACGAGTCAAAAAATAAGTTTTAACTAATGTCCTGACTAATGAAACTCGTGCTGTCCATGTATGGCTTGATTGGTTGTATAGCACTACTTGTTAGCATCATTTGCATGTTTGACATATCAAGTGATGAAAGGCTTTCTGTAACTTGGGTTCTAAAAAATTTGCAATCTCTTGGATTAGATTTTTGTATAAATGATAAAAATAATAAAAAATTTACAAACAGAACTTGGGCTCTGTTTGTAACCTTTTGGCAGCATCAAATCTGTTCAAAATACTTCTTAACTTAATTGAATTGTTAGAAAATAATGTTTTAATAAAATTTTATATTTTTTTAATTGTTTATCATATGACATATATTTGGTTTCAATACACCATTCAATAAATTTTGATATAGTATACATTTGAATTTAAAATGGAAGTGTATAAAAATCTATGAAAATCATTTATAAAATTTCATTCAATTCTATAAAAGCTAATAAAAATATATCAATGTCAATAAAAGTCTTTTAAAATGAAAGTCCACAAAAATCTATGAAAGTTGGTAGAATTTTGTAAACTGTATAAAAGTCAATAAAAGTCAGTAAAATCTACAAAATTCTATCACTTAAAAAAAAATCTGTAAAAATTATTAAAAGTCAAGATTGAATACACCTCCTAAATTAAATACATCCTCCTAAAGTTTTTCTCTTTATATACATATGAAACTACTGTTGTAATTACCAAATTCTATTATACCTCTAAGCTTCAGTGGAGATATTTTTTGGGTTGTAGTCAGGTCGAATTTTTTCTGTTGGAATAAATTAACGTAACTACTATAGATCATTCGATAGCTGCTTATTATTCAGTGGCTGTAAAGCGAATATGATCATGCCTTATAAAAGTCCAAAGTTAGGAGAAATTCAACGGTGCATCCATCTTATTCAAAGATATTATACCGCCAAATGAATGGAAGACTTTGTCTTAAGAGTGGTCGGAAATTTCTCACCAGAAACTCGACTGTGTCTAAATCGAAAACTGCCAGAAACGCACAATACTCTTCATGGACGACACGTGTCTTCCTGTATTCTCTCAATCCCCTCCTTATAAACCCCCCCACCAGGACTCTCTATACAAACCAGATCACAGATCGAGAAGGAAGGAGAGAAATAATTGTTACTAAAAACAGCCAACCAAAGAGAAGTACTCGACAATCATGAGATCAAATAATTATCTCTTGAGCTTTTTGCTGCTGCTGGTACTGCTGCTAATTGTACTGTGTCATGGAGTGGCCATGGCTAGGAGGGAGGAGGAGGAGGAGGGAGGGGAAGAGTGGGATTGGATAAGAGAAAGCAGCGAGTGGCGGGAGGATCACAAAAGAGGACGACGACCACCCCAACAAGAAGAAGGTGAGGAGAGGTTCTTGTTGCAGAGGTCAAAGCAAGTGGTGAAGACTGATGCTGGTGAGATGAGAGTTGTGAGGAGTGTTGGTGGGAGAATTGTCGACAGGCCCATGCACATTGGCTTCATCAACATGGAGCCTCAAACCCTCTACGTGCCTCAGTATGTGGACTCCAGCTTGATCCTCTTCGTCCACAGAGGTACGTATATCATTATCATGTGCAGGATCCAGCACCTTTTTTTCTTGAAACTAATTGGCATATAAAATTATATGTTGCAGGGGAAGCTAGGATTGGATCCATCTACAGAGATGATCTAGTGGAAAGGAAATTGAGGACTGGCGATATATATCGAATTTCTGCTGGTTCAACATTCTATTTGGAGAACACAGCAGAAAAGCAGAGGCTTCACATCATTTGCAGCATCGACCCATCTGAGAGCTTGGGCTGGGGAGCTTTCCAGGTTCTTCTATACACACACACACACACACACACACAGAGATCTCTAATAAGAAAACTTGGAGAATCTGCTAGCAAATGTGAATTTCTTGCTCTTATATTTATTATTTTTCTGATCTTTGCAGTCTTTCTTCATCGGTGGAGGGATACATCCATCTTCTATACTAGCTGGATTCCATCACGAAACGCTTGCAAATGCTTTTAATGTGAGCTCAGGATCATATGATTTATTTTTATTTTTTTTGCACAGCACTTGAATTGGAAACAATGTCTCCCTCCTAAAAAGTAATTAGTTTTAACTAATTGAAATTTCAATAGGTCTCTGAATCAGAAGTGGAGGAGATCATGAACAGGCAAAGAGAGGGTCCAATAGTGTACGTATCCGAGTCTCATTCACCAAGCTTGTGGGCAAAATTCTCGCAACTTATAGAGCAGGACAGACTGCAACAACTGAAGAGAATGGTGGGATTGCAACAAGAGCCTGAAGAAGAAGAAGAAGCACAAGACCAAGAAGAAGGAGAAGAAGAAGAAGAAGAGGAGGAGGAAATTACATGGTCATGGAGGAAACTCCTCGGCTCTGTATTTGGAACCAGAATCGAAAATGGTGGCAGTGGAGAAAGCAGCAGTGAATCGCCAGACTCATACAACATCTATGACAGAAGCCCTGACTTCCAAAACAACTATGGATGGAGCGTTGCCCTTGATGAGTCCGATTACAGCCCTCTTAAACACTCCGGCATTGGCATTTACCTTGTCAATCTCACCGCGGTAATCACTCAATCAATCAAACAATCAATTTCTTCTACGTTAATCATCCAATATAAGACATTTTTATTGTTAAACGTGTCACGCCCACAACCTGAAGGTTTAAAGAGCACTAATGAAATTAAAGTACAACGATAATCTTTTATTTTTTATTATTATATTGCAGGGTTCAATGATGGCACCTCATCTGAATCCAACAGCGACAGAGTACGGGATTGTGTTGAGAGGAAGTGGAACGATTCAGATAGTATATCCTAACGGAACCTCAGCAATGAACGCGAAAGTGAAACAAGGGGATGTGTTTTGGGTGCCGAGGTACTTCGCATTCTGCCAAATCGCGTCCGGAACAGGCCCTCTCGAGTTCTTCGGATTCACAACATCAGCGCGCAAGAACAGGCCACAGTTCCTCGTAGGCGCCAACTCGCTCCTCCGCACTCTGCCGAGCCCTGAGCTCGCCGCCGCCTTCAGTGTCAGCGAGGACAGGCTCAGGCGCTTCACCGAGGCGCAACGCGAAGCTGTTATTCTGCCAATGGCAAGAACCCCGCCACCACCGTCGCGCAAGAAGGCGACGAAATTGGCGCTGAAGAAGGTGATGATCAAGCGCTTTGGTGTACGTGCATGACTGATCTAATATGATATGCATGCACCTGCACAATCATGTTTTGAAGCAATTTTGGGTGGTGAATAAGAGTTGAAAAATAAATAGGTGAAGAAATTGTCACTACTACAATATTCTCTCTTATTTATTTTTTTATTTTCGTAGTAGCTAGATTTTCTATGTTCAAATGCAGTCCTATTCTATGTTTGTTCTCTTGTGTTGTGAGGGTTTTTCACATAAAAAAGGGTTTTGCATGTTATTTATTTTAATTACACTACATTTTTATACACGTGCATGCTGCCGCTCCTAATGCGTATTTATCTATTAATAAATTTAGTTTCTTCAAATAAAAACATAATAAAATGGAAAACTGAGATCGGTCTGGAGCATAAATGAAGTTGGTGAATTTAGTTTCATTTAAATAAAATCATCATAAATTGGAAAATGTGATTGATTAGAAGGTAATGAAATTTCACATCACAAAAATTAACTTAAAATTCCTTGAAAGTTTGATACAAAATGACAAAAACTCAAGCCATTAGGAATTAACCTAAGTATGCAACAGCCCTATTTTCAGATCAGCCAATTAGCCCAAAATTTCAAGGCAAACAAGAGCATGAATTTCAGGCTTGAGCCAACTGCCAAAAAATCCAAAGGAGTCCAACCCAGTAACTTTAGTATAAATTTCTTGTATAATTGCATATCAGGAATTTATTAAAATTAAATATTAGATTTTCGGTACAAATATTTATTCCTACAATATTAATAAGATTGTTATATATAGTAAAATTTAAACTCTCATAAACGTGAAAAAATAAGGTACACATCATTTAACTTAAAAGAAAATGTGTTTATAATGATTTGTTAAGATGATAGTATTATTAATAATAAAATAATTTTACCTGCAACCATTAACAATTCTAAAAAAAAAAACTTAGATAAACCCAAAAATAAGGGTCATATCTATATTTACAGAAAGAAATTTAAAATAATATTAAAGATCTAAATTTATGTATTAATAGCTCCACTTTCAACACGCGTCCCTAAAAGTGGCGAAATGAAGAGCAAGACACTCATTTATTTATTATTTTAGAAGGAAAATTTAAATTTTATATCTCAATAAAATTAAGAAATGTGATTACCTATAATTAAAAGCAAAATTATTATTAAAATGGAACATACCGAGGTCAATCATCAAATACGCGGTTCGAATATTTACTCCCATAATAGGAGATATCTACTCTTATAATAAAAGAAGAAAACTACCCACATATACTGATAAATGTGTATAGTGGAAATCGAACCCTTACCACTAAGGTGAGAAGAATATGCACAAACTATTTAAACTACATTGCACTCTTAGTATATTAATTTTTACAAAAGATAATTAATGTTTATCTAACCAAACTATATATCATGAAATTCCTACAATTCTCCCAGCGGCTGCCCAACTTAACTGTCGTTTGCATGCATGTGTATTTACCAACACCTGTATGCATGTATTATATTATCTATATTAGCAAAAAATTATTTCGCCACCTGCTTATAATTCAACTGATTCAAGTTTTACTATGTGAATTTATCATAATACTTGAATAATTTTCTCCCCATTTTCTATTAAAAAAATAAATATATGAGTATTTAATGATTAATCTGTACTGAATTGAATGCTTTTCTGATAATTTTTAAGGGAATTTTCTGAAAAATTTTAAAGGAAAATTCCAAAGAAGAGAAAAACATGGATCGAGACAGAAAATCCTGAAGACTTTGTCACACAGTGATCGGATATTTCTCACCAAACTACTCGTATATGTCTGTCTAAACCAAAATCTGCCACCAAACCCACTCTACTCTGCATGCACGACACGTACCTCCACATGTTCACTCGACCACTCCTCTTTTTAAACCCCAACAGCTCTGCTTCACAATAGAGAAAGAAACTGTAAAACAACCCCCTTAAAAAAACAATGAGATCGTCAAATCTCTTGAGCTTGTTGCTGGTGGTGCTAGTTTTGTGCCATGGATTGGCCTTGGGGAGGGAGAGGTTCTACAGGGAAGAAGAGCAAGAAGAAGAAGAAGAGTGGGATCGGCCGGAGAGAGAAAGAGAGTGGGATGTCGAGAGAGGAAGAGGAAGAGGAGGAGGATATGATGAGGAGCGGTTCTTGTCGCGGAGGTCAGAGCAAGTGGTGAAGACTGATGCTGGAGAGATGAGGGTTGTGAGGAGCTTTGGAGGTAGAATTGTCAACAGGCCAATGCACGTTGGTTTCATCACTATGGAGCCTAAGACCCTCTTCACCCCTCAGTATATGGACTCAAGTTTGATCCTCTTCATTCGCAGAGGTACTTTGTCTTTCTGTTTGTCTCGCTTCGAATCGATTTTTTGATTCTTCATTTCCATTATGATCTAACAATTGAAAAACGGTATTTTCTTATTTTAAGATCCTTCATCTTGAATCATTTGGGTTTTGACATTACTTCGATGATCATTAATGGTGTTTTGTTTTTAAAAAAAAAATGATGGCTGCTACGCTTTCTCTCTCTCCCTCCTTCATTTTCAACAAAGAAACAGTAGTATTATAATGATTCTAGCTAGTATATTAAACATGGTTGGAAATGAACATTGCAAACTGTTGAAATGGAAGTATTTAAAACTGTTGAAATGAACATTGTCGTGAAAGTGTTCTCGTGTTATAATAGTTTAAATTTTTGGGTCTAGTGTTTAAAAATCCGATCAAATTTTGAAGAGTGTTTACATCTGTGAAATTTGTTCGCAGGGGAAGCTAGGGTTGGATACATCTACGAAGATGATTTAGCAGAAAGGCGATTGAAGATGGGCGACGTATACCGAATTGCAGCTGGTTCAACTTTCTATTTGGAGAACATAGGAGAAGGGCAGAGGCTGCACATCATTTGCAGCATTGACCCATCTGAGAGCTTGGGCATGGGCATGGAAGCCTTCCAGGTACTTCAATTTCTTCACAGAATAAGGCTTAAAATTAAATTTGAAAATATACCCAAGAAAAGAGACCAATTACATGAACCTTAGACAATTAACGGAGAATAGTAGTACTAATTATTATTTCTTATTATTTGCAGTCTTTCTACATTAGTGGAGGGACATATCCATCAGCTTCTGTTCTTTCTGGATTCCATCCCGAAACGCTTGCAAATGCTTTCAATGTAAGCTATCATAACGATTCCAACATATGTAATGCAGGAGAAAATATTCAATGCACTTTGAGTGGTGTAGATATGAGAACTGTTACAGGAAACTGCATGTGGACTGAAGTGCATATTTTCTCCTATTTCTCAATTAGTTCTAACAAATGAAATTTGAATAGGTCTCTCAAGAAGAAGTGGCAGAGATGTTTGACAGGAAAATGGATGGTCCAATTATGTACGTATCCGATTCTCATTCACCAAAATTGTGGGCAAAATTTGTGCAAATGAAAGAGCAAGACAGACTGCAACAACTGAAGAGAATGGTGGAATTCGAAAAAGAGCCTCAAGAAGGAGAAGGAGAAGAAGAAGAAGAAGAAATTATTTCCTGGTCATGGAGGAAACTCCTCAACTCTATATTTGGAACCTCCGTCAACAAGAATGAGAGAGAAGATAGAGAAACCAGAAAAGAAAGAGGAACCAGTAAAGGTCCAGACTCGTACAACATCTATGACAGAAAGCCCGACTTCAGGAACGACTACGGATGGAGCATCGCCCTCGATAAGTCTGACTATAAACCTCTTAAACACTCCGGCATTGGCATCTACCTTGTCAATCTCACCGCGGTAATCACTCAAAACTCGACCTTTTCAATTAGTTTCTAATGATCATGTTAAAGGTATTAAACAAATTTCTCTGGATTTCTGGGTTTTTTTATTTGATCACGTTAAACAAAACAGTAGGTGTGTCAGTATTGGACTTGTCATGTGAATTGATACCCATGTTCATATTGTTTATGTGCTAGCTATGTTCTGATAACGGAATATGGTTTTTTTATTGCAGGGATCGATGATGGCGCCCCATGTGAATCCAACAGCGACAGAATACGGGGTTGTGTTGGGAGGAAGTGGAAGAATTCAGATAGTGTATCCGAATGGAACTACAGCAATGGACACGAAGGTGAAAGAAGGGGACGTGTTCTGGGTGCCAAGGTACTTCGCATTCTGCCAAATCGCTTCCAGGACAGCTCCTTTCGAGTTTTTCGGATTCACAACCTCGGCACACAAGAACAGACCACAGTTCCTAGTCGGTGCAAGCTCGCTCCTCCGCACCCTCCCTTACCCGGAGCTCGCGGCAGCCTTCGGCGTCAGCGTCGACAGGATGAGAAACTTCTCGGAGGCCCAACGTGAAGCTGTTATACTGCCTTCGGCTGGCGCTGCGCCGCCGGATAAGGAAGGGGCGGTGGAAGTGGAAGCTGACTTGAAATTCGAGAGGGTGCCTAATGTGATCGAGAGCTTTGGTCATGATATGGTCATGGGGTTCGATTGATTGATTAAAAGATCAATAAAAATGTGGACTTGCTGTTTTTGTTTCATGTACTTATTCGGTGTTGTTTTTTTTTTCCTCTCTCTTTTCACTTTCTTTGTTTTGTCTTCCGTGATGTTGTTAATGAGATTTGTAGCTGTGAATAAATTTGTGAATAATTTCGACTTCTGTTCTTAATTATGAGTAAAAGATTTCGTAGAAACATAAAAAATGTTAATTAATATTTTCGTTAAAATATTAAAATATTTAGTGATATTTTTAATATTGTTAGGGGTCATTTATGTTTTTTACTTAATATTTAATGAATAAGTTTGAATTAACATAATAAATTGTTTGATTTTTTTATTTGATTAAATAATTTAAAACTATTAAAATTATTGAAAATAAAAAATTAAAATTTTAATTTATTGTTTTAACATTTAGTTACTAAATTATAATTATAATATTATTTTATAATTATAATAAAACATATTTTTATTTTAAAAATAAATAATCGACATTTTATTCTATAATTAGAAGAAAAAACATGTCATTAAGTTTTAAGTCCTTATTCAGTCGTTATAAAAATTCAAGTCTTTTCATTTTTCAGATAAAAAAAATAAACGATCCTAAATAAAAATATAAAAAATAAAAAATATTGAGATAATTTTAATCAAAGTGTCAATATTAAACTTTTTTTTTAATTTAAAGAAAAAATAAAAGAAAAAGCAAACACATTTGATGACATATTAAAAAAAAAAGGGAAAAACATCCCAACCTGAAATTTTTACTAATATATCTATTTAACTTATTAAAATCCAATATATAAATTATTTAAATATGGCCTTCACAAAATACATTTTTATGTAGAGAGAATTTTCTTCCTTAATTGTTTGTGATTTATCATTGATTATGTAATTTGCACAAATTTTCTGTGAATAAAGAGCTCTATTATTAACCTATAGCAATATATATTGTCAATATATTTTTAAACAATATGAGGTTAGCTCAGTTGGTTTGCGCCCCCACACTTACACCCTTGAAGTTGTGAGTTCGAGTTATGTTTCCCTCTCCGAATCCTGAATTAATTATAATTGTTAAAAAAAAAGACACTTATTTAGTGATAAAATGAGGTTGGTCCAGTGATATACTCTCAGACCCTCACACTTACAATAATAATAATAATAATAATAAGTTATGGCAACAGAATATTCAAATTATATATATATATATATATATATGTTATTTTCATATTACATTAAAACTTTTTTAAATCTATGTAGCGTTGATGAATTCAAGTCAAAGTTATTGGTATTTGCACATCTCCTCATAGATCAAGTGATTAATTCACATTATTTCTACTTTAATGGTGAGTTCAAGCCTTACCAGGGGCGGACCGTAGTGGAGGCGGGAGGGGATCACGGCCCCCCCAAAAATTTTTGAAAAAAAAAATTTAATATATAAAAAATTTATATATTTAATTTAAATATTAAAAACTAAATTATATATAGTAATATAAAAAAAAATTTGGACCTTGGCCCCCCTCAAATTCTCTCTTTTCGGTCCGCCCCTGAGCCTTACCAAGCGTATTTACCAACATATGTAGATGGTTTTCTCTCCTTATTGTGAGAGTAGATGTTTTCCATTATGGAAACAAATATCCGAGCCGCATGTTTACTGATTGATTTCGACAGAACCTTAACAGATTGATTATTAATCTTGCAACTGTACCTTTAAAAAAAAGAAGTTATTAGACCTTATAAAAAGTATAGAAATAATAGATTGAACATAAAGATAATTAAATTAATCAATTAAAATTGATTTCCTGTTTTATTATGTTTTTAGTGTTTAGTTTTATATTGATAATTTTAAGTTGAATGGTGAATTATAAAAAATAAATATAAAGAATAAAGGGGTTGTTTTTGTGTTTTCTTTTTGATAATTATAATTTTATCCAATAATAAAGTTAATTTACAGCTTTACAAGGCTCCTTAGCTTAAATAGTGTGCATTTTTTAGGAATAGATATATGCATTTAATTTTAACAAGTTATAATTTTTTAATATTTTTAAATACGAGAATATATATATATATAGTTTAATCCCGACAAATCTTTTTCCGTTATTATGGGAGTTCATTTATATAATATTTAATATGGTTAAGTTCTAAATTTTTTTTTTTATATACATTAATTATTATTATTATTATTTTTTTGTTAATGTAATGGAGTAGCTACGGCCTACGCCTACATGCACGGTTGGTTATCCGTAAGTTCCAGCAGCCTCCTTACTCGTTGGTTGCCAATCTTCTTAAACGAAGGAAAGTTGTGTAATGTCATCACGTGCAAAGCACGTGCAACTAGCTTCGCTGTGCTTTTCATTTTTTTTTTTTTTTTCAAAGGAAGAGGGGAGACTAGAAGTATAGAACAGAAATCAACTGAAGAAATCTGAGAAAACACCTTTGAAAAAAAAAAAAAAAAAAAATCTGAGAAAACATCGATTATGAGAGACCACGACAATCGCTCTCTTCTTCTCGTGTCACTTGTTCTTCTTCTCTCGCTTATCATCACGATACAACTTGTAGAATCCGAAGTCATAAACTTGACTCCCGACACTTTCTCTGACAAGGTAACGACGCCGCAAAAAAGAAAAACCTTACTTTTCCACATTTTACACTGTTAGTTTTCTTTGCTTAGTAATCAAGATCACAGATCCATGTTTCTATATAAACCTGAAATTCTGGGCTGTGGGGGTTTTTTTTAAATTTTTTTTAATAAAGTTATTTTCTTGCTGAATTATTATGTAATTGTGCTTGATATACCATAGTTTAAGAGTTAATAGGTTCTCAATTTGTCTGGTTGCTGTTGTGTGTGATTTTTGTTTCGTTATATTTAGATGGGTATATTAGAAATTATGGCATTAATGAAATAGCTGTTTTTATTTCTATTTTCATTTTTTTTATTGGTTGCTAATAATTTAGGATGTGATCACAATTAGGGTCTTATGCTATCTGATCCGGGATACGGGTCGTATTTGATAGTCTATTTGCTGAGAGATTTTGGCAGTGGTGTTTGATTGAATTCGCTGTTAGTTGGTTGGAATGTGTCTTTAATTGTTAATCTACTGTCTTTGTTTTCTGATTGCCCAAGAAGTGAATTATCAATTGCTGAATATGTTTGTTGTTTATTTGCACACTTGTGATTGCTTATTTTTGTAGTTCTCAAAGTGCATTTTTTTCCCCTTAAGTTAGCCACCGATATCAGAATCAAAGATCAAAGTTGAACTCATAAGTGATTTAAAGAGGGGTTTATTCTTTTGGTTAGTTTTTGTATAGTCTGTGAAGATTTTTGAATTTTCAATATCTATTTACTGAATACAAGCATGAATATATACACAAAGAGAAGGAACACAATCCCTTAGAAGTAGGGATTGGATCTAACCACCATTGACAAAACTAGCTAACAAGCTAACAACTATTGACTACAAGCTAACAACTATTGACTAAGTTATATTCTAGAATACATAATTCAACACCCCCCCTTAAGCTGGGCAGTACATGTTGATCATACCCAGCTTGAAACACAATCCTTCAAAAGATGCTCTAGGTAGAGCCTTAGTAAACACATCAGCTGTCTGAGAATTGGTAGGAGTGTAACTTATCTTGACAGACCCTGCTTCTAATTTTTCTTTGATAAAATGCCGGTCTATCTCCACATGTTTTGTTCTGTCGTGGTGCACTGGATTCTTTGCGATGCTAATAGTGGCTTGATTATCGCACAACAGTTCCATTGGCTTAACCATAGGAACTTTGAGTTCATTTAGTAGTCTTTGCAACCAAATTCCCTCACAAATTCCATGAGCCATTGCTCGAAATTCCGCTTCAGCACTGCTACGAGAGACCACAGACTGTTTCTTGCTCCGCCAAGTGATCAAATATCCGGGGGGTCGACGGTGGTCCGATGGCGGCGCTTTTGGTAGCGACGGAATCGGTAGAGGAAAGTGGTCCAGGCGGCAGTGGAGGTGAGCCGAGAAAGAGAAGCTACGGCGGCGAAAAAAATGAAGAACAGCGGCGGAGATATAAGAACAGTGGACTGGCGTCGCAAGCTTCGAACGCCTAGGGAGCTGCGAAGCAGCGGCGGCCGGAATGAGCAGCGAAGAGAGATGTGCGGCTGCTGGAATGAGCGGCGGCGAAGTGGAAGACTGATTTCGGCCGGAATGAGCAGCGAAGGGAGATGTGCGGCTGCTGGAATGAGCAGCGGCGAAGTGGAAGACTGATTTTGGCCCAAAACAAAAAAAATCAGAAACTGATTTAGGCCGGAAAAGGCTCTGATACCATGAAGATTTTTGAATTTTCAATATCTATTTACTGAATACAAGCATGAATATATACACAAAGAGAAGGAACACAATCCCTTAGAAGTAGGGATTGGATCTAACCACCATTGACAAAACTAGCTAACAAGCTAACAACTATGGACTACAAGCTAACAACTATTGACTAAGTTACATTCTAGAATACAGAATTCAACAGTCTGTTTACTTTCCTTACATGGCCCTTTTTTGATGGCTTTTTGGACTGCTTGTTCACTTCTTTTTCGTTAAGAAATTCTATTTGTTGCCTATGAAAAAAGATATGAATAGGGGTTTAACATAGAGTTATAGTTTGAAGGGTAGGGTATACTGGATTTCATGGGTAGTAGATGATAGAGAGATATGATTCAACAACTGTAGTTTGAAGACATTTTGTTGTTCTTATGTTGGCTTATTTTGAACAGGTGAAGGAAAAGGACACTGCATGGTTTGTGAAATTTTGTGTCCCTTGGTGTAAGCACTGGTAATTATCTCACTTTTGCTAATGTACAAGGGAATTAGACTTGAGTATAGAAGTGTTCTTTCATATAATGTGTCTGATAAACGTAACAATGTGTTCCAGTAAGAAATTGGGGTCGTTATGGGAGGACCTGGGAAAGGCAATGGAAGGAGAAGATGAAATAGAGGTTGGAGAAGTTGACTGTGCTACGGGCAAATCTGTATGCACCAAAGTTGATATTCATTCCTATCCTACGTTTAAGCTCTTTTATGAAGGAGAAGAAGTTGCAAAATATCAAGGTATAATTCTACCTTTATTTATTTGCAAGATAATATGCTTAGTGGCTCATTTAATGACCATCCCGAATCAAATTGTGAAGCTCAGCTTTTAGCTTTTAATGATCATAAGTTGAATCCTAAGTTTCTTGTGATAGTCTTTGATTTTATTTTTGAATTAAACTTTCATTATTCCATTTACATGCGTCTGAAGCTCTTTTAAAAGGAGTGGACCCTTGGGATTAAGATATAATGCTTATGGTTTTGGCATTCGATTTGTATTAAAATATTAATTGTATTAAAAAAAAAAGTAATGGACTCAAGAATATTAAAGCAAAAAGTCTTGTAACATCTCCAGATAAGTGATTTCTAGAAGGAAACCCAGGAGAGTCCTCTTGTTGACATTGAAGGGACAAAGGTTTGGCAAAGCTAAGGCAGCTTTACATAGGCAGATTAGGTGACCCCTGTTGACCTTCCTTGAAATAAACTTTAGAGTCTCAGGACCTTTGTCCTAAAGCTTCACAACTGCTTATATGTTTAGTTTAGTTTAAATCAATAGAACTACATGCTAGAAATTAGCTCTAATGTTTGGGCACATAAAGATTCCCAAGTACTAATTAGAAAAAATTCATTTGCTAAAGCTTACATCCTATACAACTTTGAGATGGAGGCCACTGCATACTTTGAGAATAACCAGAGGACGAGTAATTCATGTGTAAAACGACTTCTACGCTGCAAAATAGGCTGACCATGAATCAAACCATTTAGGCCATCATATCAGTGCAATCAATAATGCGCTGCTCACATGATGTCTTAAATCGTTCATTTCATGGATAGGAATATGTTATTCATGTGTGTGATGTCTGTCCCAGAGATGGTTAAAATTAAATAAAGATGCAGCGATATAGGATATCTACTTATATAATAATGAATACGAATCAGAAGAATATTAATGAATACGAATCAGTTAATGCAATTTTGAGGAGGTAGAGAGAAAGACATGTAAATAAATAGAGTATACAGTATGAAATCTTCTGTTTGCAGCTTGGTGAAATGTGTGATGTTCCAGAGTTAAGACGATAAAGTAAATGACAAATTTCTTGGTCCATGAGTGAAATAGCTGAATAGTAGATTTATACATCGGCTTTTAGTAAATGGTTAAAATTGTTGAGCAACAAATGTCAATGTATGAAATGCTTATCTTATTGCACACTCTTGAGTTTCGTCAAGCAGAAAAACTCAGTTTATAACTGCTCATGGAAGCTGCTCCATTGCAGCAGTAAGTTAAAATTATAGTATAGTTATGTACATTGCACTTATAAACACACTTTGAAGGTAATTAGACTATTTGGTAATATTAAGTGGCAAGTACTTACTCCTGCTCTTCTTAATTTATCAACAACCTTGTATTTCTAATCCAAAAAGATCGTGTTACCTCTACTTTCTCTGCTTGCAAAAAAGTTATGAAGATTCTCATTATTGTATTGTCATCTTTAACTCCATGCATGATATCCATGTAATAGGCTCCTATTAGCATACAAAACATTAGACTCGGATGCAGAAATTTTTGTATGTACGGGCATCTTTTCCTTTCTTAGGTACCGTGTCAGTTATAACTTGTAAATTTATCTTATAAGATCTTGCCATTTACACATCTATGCATGAATTCAGATTCAAAGTAATCACCATAATCACAAGCTTTTCAACGACTAATACATAGCAGGACCTTATGGGATGACTGTACAGATCACATTGTATGCCTGTACTATTGATGCATTTCTCCTTTTACAAAGGGGATAACTGCCACTGTAGAAATTAATGTGATGAAATGCTTTGAGAGAGTAAATTCATGGAATATCTGTGGTTAAATCATCTAACTTTTATTTTTCTGCATACTCTGTGAATGATTAGGGCCAAGAGATGTTGAATCACTGAAAACATTTGCTTTGGAAGAAGCAGAGAAAGCAGCAGCAAAGGCTCAACAAGTTGATGATGATAAGGAATTGTAATAGTTTATAAGGTAAACCGCAGAATCTTAGGATTACATTTTCATGGTTGTAGCATTATGGATTCTGAAATCTCCCGTAATTGTTCAAGTATCAAACAGTTCTCCCCGTCTCTCTCTCTTTTGTGTCTTTCTGTACGTGTTATAAACACTTACGGAAATTGATTTCCATCGTTGTGTGACAACTAGATAAATTCTCTTTTGTAGGTTTGGTTCTTCCCATTTAGTGATACCGGGATTGCCGGTGGCCTTTCCAATGGTTTTATTTTCAACATCTCAGCTGGGAGGAGACATGAAGTGGTGGTGGGATTACAGTGAGTGTGATCAAAGATGTTTTGTTGTCATCTTTGTGATCAGCATTTTGTTAATCTAGTAGATACCAATACAGGCAGCAGCTTTATTACAATTCAATGGTGGGATAAGTTTCATCAATTTTCATCAACTATTAATTTTGAGGGTGCTTATTTATTATACACACCCTTTTACTATTAAGCTTTTATATTTACAAAAACATCCCTAAAACTAATTAGGACCTATATATACATCCAGGATTTAAAGTTATCAGATTATAAACCCTTAATTCTTCTTTCTTTTAACAAACCTAAAATTATATATATTCACTCTTTTCAATAAACTAATAAAGTTTACTTATTAATTGGTTATATAAATGGGTAATACTTGTTAAGTGAAAATAGGGGTACAATGTATAGTAAAATAGTTGATTATTTTCTCCTTTTTTGTGATAGGGGTAGGAGTTTGAGTCTTACATTTACAAATTAAATTGTAATGTGTGGGTCTCCTGTAGTGAGAGTTGTTATTTTTAAATATTTCGAACCGAACTTTTATCTTGACAGATTTAAAACGCTAAACTATATCATATTAAACAATATGAATGTATATCATTAACCATATTAAATAATTCCATTGAATCTTGAGTTATCAAAGTTAGGGATGTTGACAATCCAACAACAAAATAAAAACCATGGATTGCACAAATTTGAATCAATGCAATATAAACATTTATAAATCAAAACCACTAGTACTAATCATCACGGCAATGTATTGCTATATGCTAAAATTCATTTGGACCAAGAATTTGTAAAATTTAAAATGTGCATCGGCTATTAAAAACATATTTAAGTTTAACACCCGAAAATTGACCCAAATTAAAACTGATAGTAGTCATAGTACAATAACAAAACAAGAAAACCAAAGGTGCGGACCTCCAACGTAGCCAGATAATATCCGGATGCTATAACTGTTGATGGACAACACGCAAAAATAAAATCAAACTTAGAATATAACTACCCTAGCTACGGTAGGTAGATAATCTCCACAACTTCTCTCTCTCTCTCTCTCACTTCTTCTTGGCAGCAGCCTTGGTGATCTTGGCACCAGTTGGGTCCTTCTTCTCAACGCTGTTGATGACATCGACAGCCACAATTTGTCGCATGTCTCTCACGGCAAAACGACCCAGTGGTGAGTACTCTGTGAAAGTTTCGACGACTATGGGCTTGGTGAGATACTAAGTTGAATCCGAGTTACAAGGCTCCACCAGCTTATAAACCTTTGACATCCCTGAACGTGAGCTTTTTTATTTTATTTTTTATTTCGCATTCACTGCAACTCCTTATAAGGTTTGATCTTCATCTTTTCCGGTTCCATTTTCAATTCCAAAAACAAACATTTCGGTTTAATTATCTTTTTGTTTCTATATCAGCATTTTTAGACGTATTTTCGTTTAGTTTCAAAGCAAAATTATCAGGAAAAGTTCAGTCTCTGCTGCTATTTTATATATGTGACTTGAGTGATATTCATTCTTTTGATGATACGATGTATAATTGTGTTTGGAGACATTGTTCGAGGCATAGTTGTTCTCACAGACATTTTATCAAACAGTTAGGCTCTGTGAACCCAATTCACCAATATTTTTCTGGTTACTCTAAAATTTTTTTGTCTCATTATTGTGCACTTCAATACTCTATCATTTCTTGCTATTCGAATACGGTGAGCAAAACATTGAAGCCTATACACTCTCTAAACCGAACCCATATTAGCCCACTTTCCAGTGTGATTTCATGTTCTTTCTACTCAACTAAAGCCCCATCAAGATCGCTGAGGAGAAGGATAAGTAAAAGATCGCAAGCTAACAGCAAACCTACTCTCGACGAAGCACAATTTCGTCGGGCAGTCTCGCAACTCCTGCCAAGATTTAGTAATGACGAACTATGCAACGTTATAACTCTTCAAGAAGATCCTATCGTGTGTTTGGAGCTATTCAATTGGGCATCGCAGCAACCTCGGTTTAGGCACAATGTGTTGACATATCACATCACGATAAAGAAGCTTGGTGCGGCAAAATTGTATCAAGAAATGGACGACGTGGTTAACCAAGTGCTCGCGGTTCCTTACATTGGTTCTGAGGCTCTTTACAATACAATGATATATTTTTTCACAGAAGCTCGGAAGTTGACTAGAGCTGTGAATATATTTAGGCATATGAAGAATAGCAGGAACTTGGAATGCAGGCCTTCAATTAGGACATATAATATTTTGTTCACGGCATTCTTGAGTAGGGGAAAGAATTCTTATATAAATCATATGTATATGGAGACTATTAGATGTTTGTTCAAGCAAATGGTCAATGATGGGATTGAACCTGATATTTTCTCGTTGAATTCTATGATAAAAGGATATGTGCTTTCCAATCATGTTAACGACGCCCTTAGAATATTCCATCAAATGGGTGTGGTCTACAACTGTCCGCCTAACGCATTTTCCTACGACTATTTGATCCATGGATTGTGTGCCCAAGGTCGAACAAACAATGCTAGGGAGTTGTGTTATGAGATGAAACAAAAGGGGTTTGTACCAAGCGTTATATCATATAACTCGCTTGTCAATGCATTGGCTCTTGGTGGGGAGGTTGAGGAGGCAATGAATTCTCTATGGGAGATGATTGAAAAACGGAGATCAGTTGATTTAATTACGTACAAAACAGTCTTGGATGAGATGTGCAGACGAGGAAGGGCAGAAGAAGCCATAAAATTGCTAAAAGAGTTGCAAGATAAAGACCTTGTGGATGGGCATACTTACAGGAAGCTCCGATATGTGTTTGAAGACGACTTTGGGGATTCAAATGATAGAAAGCGCTTAAGGTAACAATTATTGGAATTCCTTCATTTGGGAAATCAATCATATGCATTCTGGCACCATGCTCAAATTGAGGAAGTCTTGAGTGGTTGAAAGCTGTACATAAATTTAAAAATCACAATTTTGATTTGGTTATAGTTTCTTTAGTTTTTTTCTCTTTCGGCAGTGCAGATTTAAGCCTATGTGTCTTGTTTGTAATTTTTTTGGGGTTTAATTAACTACATGGAAACCTTTCAAATAAAAACTTCCGGTACACTCATGCACAACATCAAGTACAAAATCTTGTTAATTAGTGGATTGATGAAATTTGTGAATATGTAAAAGATTTTCTGAGAGATTTTGACAGTGGTGTTTGATTGAATTTACTGTTAGTTGGAATGTGTCTTTTATTGTTAATCTACAGTCTTTGTTTTCTTATTGCCCAAGAAGTAATTTATGAATTGCTGAATATGTTTTTTATTTATTTGCACACTTGTGATTGCATATTTTTGTTGTTCTCAAAGTGCTATTTTTAAAATTATTTTTCGCTTAAGTTTGCCACCGATATCAGAATTGAAGATCAAAAGTTGAATTTATAAGTATTCAAAGGGGGGTTTATTCTTTTGGTTAGTTTTTGTGTTAGTCACTTGACTTTCCTTAGATGGCCCTTTTTTGATGGCGTTGTGGACTGCTTGTTCACTTCTTTTTGTTAAGAAAATCTATTTGTTCCCTATAAAATTCTTTTTGTTAAGAAAATCTATTTGTTTCCTATAAAAAAAAATACAAGGAAGGCTTTAACATAGACTTGTTGACTTAATTGTGTGTATGGGTAGGGTATACTGGATTTCATGGGTGGTAAACTATAGAAATATGATTCAAGAACTTAGTTTGAAGACATCTTGTTGTTCTCATGTTGGCTTGTTTTGAACAGATGAAGGAAAAGGACACTGCATGGTTTTGTGAAATTTTGTGTCCCTTGGTGTAAGCACAGGTAATTATCTCACTTTTGCTAATATACAAGTGAATTATTCTTGAGTGTAGAAGTATTCTTTCATATAATGTGTTCTGATAACCATAACAATGTGTTTCAGTAAGAAATTGGGGTTGTTATGGGAGGACCTGGGAAAGGCAATGGAAGGGAAAGATGAAATAGAGGATGGAGAAGTTGACTGTGCTACATGCAAATCTGTATGCACCAAAGTTGATATTCATTCCTACCCTATGTTTAAGCTCTTTTATGAAGGAGAAGAAGTTGCAAAATATCAAGGTACAATTCTACCTTTGTATATTTGCAAGATAATATGCTTAGTTGCTCATTTGATGTGACCGTCCTGAATCAAATTGTGAAGCTCAGCTTTTAGTTTTCAATGATCATAAGTTGAATCCTCAGTTTCTTGTGATAGTCTTTGATTTTTTTTTTTTTAAACTTTTATTATTCCATTTACATGCACCTGAAGCTCTTTTAAAAGGAGTGGACCCTTGGGATTAAGATGTAATGCTTATGGTTTTAGTACTCTATTTGTATTAAAAAAATGAATTGCAGTGAAAAAATGAAGTAATCTGACTCAAGAATATTAAAGCAAAGAGTCTTGTAACCTCTTCAGATGAGTGATTTCTAGAAGGAAACCCAGGAGAGTCCTCTTGTTGATATTGAATAGTCAAAGGTTTGGCAAAGCTAACTAGCTAAGGTAGCTTTACATAGGCAGATTTGGTGACCCCTGTTGACCTTCCTCGAAATGAACTTTAGAGTCTCGGGAACTTTGTCCTAAAGCTTCACAACTGCTTATAAGTTTAGTTTAGTTTAATTCAATAGAACTACATGCTACAAATTAGCTCTAATGATTGGGAACTTAAAGATTCCTAAGTACTAATTAGAAAAAATTCATTAGCTAAACCTTACATCCTATACAACTTTGAGATGGAGGCCACTGCATACTTTGAGAATAACCAGACGGACGAGTAATTCATGTGTAAAACGACTTCTACACTGCAAAATAGGCGGAGCATGAATCAAACCATTTAGGCCATCATATCAGTGCAATCAATAATGTGCTGCTCACATGATGTCTTAAATGTTCATTTCATGGATAGGAATATGTTATTCATGTGTGTGATGTCTGTCCCAGATGATGGTTAAAATTAAATAAAGATGCAGTGATATAGTCCATTGTCCACCCACATGTGATGTAAGGTATACACAGAATATATCGGGGGAAATTTTTAAGGATTCAAACATAGATCTCCCAGTCAATTATACTCAGATACCATGTCGAAGAACCATCTGTCCCCTAAGGTTTTTGGGAAATTACCCAACTGTCGATTCATAATTAAACTCTAACCCAAAATAAGTTGTATATAGCTTTTTGCTTGGATGGTCTACAATTTGTTTCAGAAGAGGTTGTGTCACCTTCTCCACCTTAATTGTTTGTGCTAATAAAATGTTTCACTTTGCAGTCTGCACATTGGATATATAGTTGTTTAAGGCACCAAGGTTGTCCCGAAGTCTAGGTGCAAGGTGAAATATGAGCCCGAAAATCAGTAACATTACGCTACGTATATATAATATGGAGGTCAATATAAAAGGTTGAGAAGAAACATGAAAAGCATGAAAGAAATATCAAAGATCGACTTTAATAACTATGCCCCATATGGATATATTCTTTATTAGCAAGCTTGATAGTTGATATGATGCTTTCTAAGGTTATGATAGCTGTTGAGTGGAAGTGTTTTTTTTTTTTTTTTTTTCTTTTTTTAATTATTATTATTATTATTATTTATTTTTATTTGTGAGTGAATGCTAACGAGGGTTGTTCACTTTTTTGTTCAGGTTGATCAAGGATTTGAAGGTTTAAACAAATTAGAGCTATCTCACTAGCAAAATATGACAAAATTATTGTGACCAAAAATTGTTTGGTGACAATCACAAATCTGATGTAATAATTGAGTGTAATCCTGTTACAATTCCCCAATATGGTTTAGTGGTTAAGGGCATTTATTCAGACTAGTTTCGAGTTGCTCGCAGTATTAAAAAAAAATCACCTTCATATTGTTTTAGATACACTTATTTACGATATGTTTTTATTTGTATTTTATTTTTATAATTACGGTGATATGTATTGAATAAAAATATTAAAAATATCACTACATACTAACAATTATAATTAAAGTTTGTTGTTAATGTAGTAGTACAAAAGATGAATTTACATCTGCTACACTAACAACAAAAATAACTATTCACTATATACAAATTATTGAATGAGTATTTTTTATATAAAAATATTTATTTTATTTTATTAGCGTATTTAATATTTGAATAATATAACTATTTTTAAATGTATTTAATGTTAAATTCAAAATTAAGTTGCTTTGTAGCATCTAAAAAAAATTCTAAACAATGTCTGAAGAGATTTATTTAAAAAAAATAAATTGTAGGTACAATACGTTTTGAAGACTTATTTTTTTTAACAATTTAGAAAAAAAAAAACATTTCAACCAAATTCAAAAATTAATTAATTAATTCTTATTTATTTTAAAACCCAAAGGCATAATCCTAGAATTCGTAAAAGAAATATAAATAAATAAAAATATTCCTTAAAAAATATTTGCATTTAGTAATTTTATTGACTAAAAATCTGCAAGCTCTTTCACTATGCTATGGGAAAAACAATTGTAGTTGTAGCTGAAGAAAAGAAATGAAAAAACAGTTGTGGAAAAAAGTTGTTGAGGATTTAGTAAATTGTAATTTTAGGATTCCTGTGAGTTAGAAAAACAGCTAAGGTGAAATATAAAGCGATTAAAATGAATATTATAATATATTAAGTATATTTAAATATTTTTACTTTAATTATAATATAAAAATAAACTCAATTAAATTTATTAATTATTTTCTAATATTAATTAATCAATTGATCATTTGGTCTAAATGAAAAGTAGAATATTTAGTGTTAGAGTTATTTGTTATTTTAAAAAAAAAAAATCAAATATTGGAAAATAATTTTTTTCTGAATATATATATATTGAGAATAAGAATTTATATAAAACCAAAACCAAAAGAACAATACTCATCCAGAATAATCGTCCAGCACAAAACACTCCACAAGCGGAGGATAAGAATCCAACCAAAAGGACTCCGAAACTGAGTTAAGAGCAGACTTAGCAAGAGCATCGACAACCCTATTAGCGAAATGGGGACAAATGAAAAACTAAGAACAGAAGAAAAACAAGTTGAATGCTAAATATCAACGATCACCAAGCCTAAATCAGAAGGGATAGACCCTTCTCGCAGAGAGTTAATAACTCCCAATGAATCCGACTCCACATGAACCGGAGCCAGACCAAAATCACGAACAAATCGGATTCCATATAATATAGCTGTAGCTTCAGCTAGAAGTGGAGATAAATTTGCCAAAAGTGGAAGAGCACCTGCGCCTACCACCAAACCTGCTGAGTTGCGGATGACAAACCCAATACCAATGAAGTTGGAGTCAACATGAACACTGGCATCTGAGTTTAGCTTCAGAGTTCCAGCAGAAGGGGGGCACCAACGAGCCAAATCAACCACCCAAAAGGAAGAAGACAGCAGGTTTTCATGATCAGAATTGTTCTGAAAATCAGACAGAAATTCACAACACCAATCCACCACATCACCGGCTGGGATCAGAAGCTTCCCATGAATTGCTCTGTTTCGACAGAACCAAATCCGCCACAAAACCACACAAAGCAGCTCGAATCGTTGCACCTGAAGCCATTGACGAGCTGAAGTCAAAAAATCAAGAATAGAAACCTCTTGATCAAGCGATCCACCAGCAGCAAGCCAACTAGAGATACACTGCCGAATTGACTTCAAAGGAGGACAGCCCCATAAGGAATGAAACGTGGTTTTTGCTCCAAAACGGCACAAGAGACAAAGCCTATCAATAGTCACTACCCTGCCTGCAAGATTCACAGCTGAAGGGATCCAGTTATGTGCAACCGCCATAGAAAAACCTTGATTTTTGGAGGGATTGACAGTTCCCAAAGAAACTTCCACCATGAAACCAAAGCCTCCGATTCAGAACCACCCGAAGCATCCAAAGAGATTGCAATTTGATACCCGCTTTTAACCGAGTAGTCACCATTCTTGTCATGATGCCATAACATAGAATCAGGAAGCCAAGAGGGAGCACAAGGGATGCTGACAATGGCGGCCACATCAGAAGGAAGAAATAAATGGTTCAAAAGTGACAAATTCCACTCTCCACTGTCCAGTTTTAACTGGCTAACCAACAACCCATCATTGGCCAAAGAAGGCTTAGTCAGGACCTTAAAAGTGGATGGCCTAGTCACCCAACGGTCATGGTAAACTCTAACTGAAGAACCATTCCCAATCCTCCAACGAGAGCCTTTGCAAAGCAGCTCACGACCCAAGAGAAGACTGCGCCAAATAAAAGAACCTGGACGCTGTGACAAAACATTTAAAAAACTAGAAGCTGGGTAGTAGTAACCCTTAAGAACTCTAGCTGCTAGCGAACTAGGATGTACAACCAGTCGCCAGCCAACATTGTTTACAAATCAAGGCCTTTGTCGTGATTGAATATTATTCAGTGGATATCTTTTCTTCTTTCTACTTGTTTCTTATACCTATTTAGGAGGGACTAGTTAATATTTAAAATTCTATTTTATTATTTCTAATTGTTTCCTATTATTCAACTTGATAACCTATTTACATAGGAGTAATTAATATTTAAAATTTTATTAGAATTCAGATAATCTATTCTAATTATGATTGAAAAATTTAATTTTATTATGTACATTTGACACACAAAAAAAAGAGTAAAAAATTAGTATTCGACGTAGCACTTGATATTTCCAACCGTTGGATTTCACTTTGACAATCCAACGGCATATAAAGAAATCCAAATACAATCCATACTATGGATGGGCATTTTCGGGTTTCAACCCAATCAAATTAAATATAATTTATAACCCAACTCAATTTTGTTAGATTGGGAATCTAGTTGTGTTTTTAAGCCTAATAAAATTAATTTTATTTATATATTATTTAAAATATTTGAATTCAAATTTTATTATATCCAAATTTACTTTTAAAATAATTTTTTATCTTAATATCATATCATATTTAGTTTAAATTTCTTAAAAGTTTGAAAATCAACACAAAACATGTAATACATATATTTAATGTTTGTTGCATAAATTACAAAAATAAATACAAAATTAACAATTTATCAAAATTGAAAATCCTCCATCAAAGTCGCTCATCTATTTTACAATTGTAATCCTTTCATCGAATATCTCTTTATTAGATAATTTATTATTTATTTCAATTAACATAATAATTAAAGATTATATATAATCGTTATATTATAATATATCATATTCTTAATCAAATCCTAAATTAATATACTAAGAAAAAATATTTTAAAGTATAATTATAATATTACAATTAGTACAAAAAGAATGAGACAATAGAATTGTATACTTTTAATAAATGTATTTTCTTTTAAAAATAAATAAATATATTTATATATTATATATTTATGGTATAAAATAAAAATATTAAAAATTATATATATATATATATATATATATATATATGTTTTTTGTCAGATATATCTTTTAAAAAAATAAGGTTCACGGTAAAACTAATAAAATGTAATACGTACATTGGGTTATATTATTTTGTTGGATTGAATTATATTTTATTAACCCCACCCCTAATCCAGAGTCTAGACACTGAAGTCTCCAATCCCTCTGTGAAGCCACAGCTCTTTCTCGCTTCCCATTTTCTTCTCACACACACACGCGCTCTCTCTGTGTCTCTGTTTTCTCAAGGCGGCGCCGTGACAAGAGAGTCCTCTCTAGCTAGTTCCTTCTTCTCTCTATCATCTTCAAAAGGTTCATATCCTTCTCCCTTAAAAAAAAAAAAAAAATTTCGTTGATTGATGTATCGCATGTGAATCGATCTTTTTTTATTGTTGTTATTTTCCATTCAATTAATTTGTTGTTTTTGTTGATGTATCGCATGTGAATACTGTGTTTATACCTTAAACGTTTTTTAGATCCGTGACTTTTTTCTTTTTTTTTAAAAAAAAAATTATCTGTCTAGATGATTTATTATGTATCTATATATATATATATATATTAATTATGATTTAGGTTTTGTTAATTTTGTATCTGTTTGTTTTTAGGTACAGGATGCATGTTAATATGTTTGAACATTTTGATGTACGATTGATTGTGTAGTTTGAAAGTAATAGAGTCTAATATAATCAGTTCATGGATGATTTCAAACTGTGTAGTACTATTGTCATGAATCAGTGGCTTCTTTATGTGTAATTGATTGTTGATTCTGTGCAATTGTGTGGATGGTTGAAACTTAGAACCCACTGAATAGGTGGTGGTCTTTTGATACATCCAATTATGTCTGTTTAGTCTTTTTAAGTTATATGTTAATATTTAGTGTTAGGTGATGATTCTGTTGGCATTTGATGTAAATTTGAGGTTATGTTTACGTTTGATCGAAAATTATGCTTTAAGATTATGTGTTCGCTTATTTTGGATAACGTTTTAGTATAATGATTTTATTTGCCTGTCTGTTTTGGTTTCTATTGGGATCTGAATATTGGTTGTTGGCTATTCTCACTCTCTGTTTATATTACAGTGTTTATTCTGAAATCCCATTAGGGGTAAGGAGTAGGAGTGGGCACAAAACTGCCGAACCGGTTCAAGATTCTTGATGGATCGGTTCGGTTCAAAAGATTAAGAACCGGTCATTTTCGGTTCGGTTCGCGGCTCGGATTTCCGAACTGAGAACTGAAGCAGTTGACCCAGTATATATATATATATATATATAACCTAATCTAACTTTGCATTCTCCTCATTTGTTCTCAGCCTCACAATCCCTAACTCTCTCTTGAAAAACTATCCGTTGATTCTGGTCCATTTCTGTCTTCGTCGGCCCCTAACCTCTCAATGACACGCTTGTCAATACCACCTAGCTTGTAGATTAAGTGACCAGTAGTGTTCGACTTTCCAGAGTCGACATGTCCAATTATGACAATGTTGATGTGAACTTTTTCCTTACCCATGATGAGATTTCAGAATGAACACTGCAACAGAAACACACAATCAGAATCGCCAAAAACCGATATTCAAATCCCAATTAAAACCAACCAAAACAGGCAAATACAATAATTATATTAATAGTAAGTGATAACTTTATCTCAAGATAACTTCAATTCCATTGCTCTGGCATAAAATTTCAACAAGGGACTTTAAAAAGTTAACAGACAAAACATTATACATAAATTTTAAATCTGAGCTATGTTGTTTCACAATAAAAGAGAAACATGCTGTAAAAGCTAAGAAAATACTCAATTCTCAACCACTGAACACATGTTATCACGGTTTATGAGGGTTAAAACTTTTAACCAGAAACTTCAATCAGCAGGCAAAAATACAAAGGAGCAACTTTGATTAGTAAAAGTTTGATTTTAAAAAAAGGTCTATATTTTGATTACCAAAAATCTAGTCAAAACACCTCTAATCTCATGAGTCCAGACCTGAGAGCAGATAAAACATCTTTCAAATAGGTCAACTAAATACAAAACAGAAACCACTAATATAAGAACATCATGTCTCGTGATCGACTCACTTAAATTTTAAAAAATGTTACACATATTTAATTTAACAGAAATCTGAATCGAAATAGCATTACTATACAGATCAAATCTCAGAGGGAGTCTGGCTTTGGGTCGGTCAAGTAAAAAAAAAAAAAACTAAAGGGACAAATATGTAAATTCGACAAAGAGGTTAGAGACGTAGCCCTAGATTGTGCCTCACGCATGTGTTCTCTATAAAAACCAACGCAGTTCTCTTCCTTCTTCACTCTTCGGTCTCTCTCGATTCTCTCACGCTATTCTCTTCTCACTGCGGCTAGGTTTTACAAGCACTCTTGATTCTCTCTCGATTCTCCAAAGGTGGGATATATCTCTCTAAGCTTGAGCTTTCTCGTTTGATTTTGATCGCTTACATTTTTTTTTTCTTTTGAGTGATTTTGGTGACCTTTTTTTACAGTCTTTATCTATTGCTGCTCTTGTTTTGTTTTGTTTGTTTGTTTACTTACCGTTCTGATAATCTTTGTTTGGTTGCTGAGAAAATTTGATAGTTGCTTAATCAGAAATTATGATCTGTATAGTAATGCTATTTCGATTCAGATTTCTGTTAAATTATAATACGTGTAGAACTTTTTGGATGTTTTTTAAAATTTGAGTCGATCACGAGACATGGTGTAATATAAACAGAAATTATGATCTGTATAGTAATATTGGAACTTTTGTGGTTCGGTAACAATCTATTACTATTACTTATTTTCCTTCTTATTTATTCACGGTTAAAATTTCACTATTTTATTACCAATTAAGTAATAAAATTATTGTAATATAAACAGATATCATTAATTGATCAGGCTATCCAGAATTCTCAAAATTGTACAAATTAATTAATTTTGCTATTCGTTTTATTTACTAGAGAATAAATTTGCAAACAAGATATAATCATAAAATAAAATAATAAAAAAAAAATTACTGAAAAACCAAGCCATCCACAAAACACCAAGATCATATCAATAAAACCACCAAATAAAAAAAGATCCAACAGACTTTAAACTATAAACAAAATTTACTTGCTATTATTTAGTTTAAAATATGTTGGGTCTTGTTCTTTTATTTGGTAGTTTTGTTGATATGTCTTGGTTTTGGTTTTGTGGATGGCTTGGTCTTTCAGTCTCTTTTTTTTTTTTTAATGATTAGAGCTTGCTTGCAAATTCATACTTCAAAGAAATTATTAATAGTTAAAATGAATAGCAAAATCATTTAATTTGTAAAATTTTGAGAATTCTGAATAGACAAATCAATTAATGAAATGCTCTGTTTATATTACAATGATTTTATTGCTTAATTGGTAAGAAAATATTGAACTTTTATCAGAATGATTAATTCATGAAAATTTTTCACGCTCTGTTTCTGTTGTACTACATTATTTGTTTAGTCAATTAATGAAAAGAGTGAAAATATCAGGTGTCAATTATTTGTTCCAGGTCTTATTAGTATTTTTGTTTTCAAATTCAGTGAAACTTAACATAATAGCATAGGAAGTTTTGAAACTTCAAGTGGAGATGCTATGTAATCATGAACCCTTATAGAATCGTGTCGGTTTTGTGTTTGGCAAAAGTTACTTCCAATATTGTTACTAATATATGTTACAGTTATCGCCCTAATTAGACTACTACTGATTGTGGCTTAGTCTTAATAGTTAACAACTTAAGATTAAGATTGGATGTGCATTATTCAACTATTAAATGACTTTATTATTAATATAGAAACAGTTCTATTGTAGCAATAACCTGGATTCTAAATGTAGGACTGTACTTACCGTTTGAGTAATTTATTCTTTTAGGTTATAAATTGTACTTATCAGATTACTATTGTATTGTGTTATGTTGAAAATTTGATAGAGAAGTCACTTGTGTTGTAATGAAGTTCAGCATGGTATAATGTTAGTTGCATGGTGTTCCTCTTCATATTAGGGTTTCTGATGGGAAGGTGATTGGCTACTCTCTCTCCCTTTATCTTCCTTTTTTTAATATTTATTATTATTATAATATATATATATATATATATATATTTGAGATTTTATGTGCTTATTTTCCTAGGATGATATTTAGATGTTATGTATTTTTGGTTTAGCTGGTTTACGGCATCCTTTACATGCTGATGGGATTTGGAGGGGTCTGGGGGTATTGGGGATGAGGTTGTGGTTATTGTAGTTGTGGAAGTTGTTGCTTTGATGAGTTTATATTTAAAGATATTTGAACTCTTAACACAGGATGATGACAGACATCGAACAACCATTCAGACCAAGGGAGAAGCTTCTTGAGAAGCAGAAATATTTCCAAAACATCCACAAACATACATATCTGAAAGGACGATTCGATATGATCACCTCTGTAGCCATTCCACTTGCTTTGGCTGGTACTTCATTGTTTCTAATTGTGAGTAACTTTCTTTGTTATGGCCGCCCTTTCAATTTATCAAGATTTTTGTTGTGATTCAACCCTTATATGTATTTTGCAATTTTCTTCTTTCAGGGACGAGGGGTCTATAACATGTCTCATGGGATAGGAAAGAAAGAATGAGGCAGCAGTCTCATTTTGTTGATGGGAACAATGAATTGCCTGCCCGTAGTTATAATAAGGATTTTGAACTTGGGACGGTGCGTTTTGAAGTTTTTTGTTTACAAATTTTTAATAATCTTCGGTTGCTTTGTTTTTTCAGATTGGTTCTTTTAATACGGCATAATCAAGTCTTTGGCGTCAATTGGTTGTTTGACAGACCTCTTTTTGTTTAAATTTTTTCTAATATTGTTACGTGGATATGTTATCTAAGCTGAGATTTTAATCGTACAAATTATAGTGTGCTTTAATAGATGTTGTATATGAGAATGAGGCTTTTGTTTTTGTGGTTGTAAAATTGTTGGGGAGGCATGGTCATGACTCATGAGATTGGGAGGAAGAAGCAATGGGGAAAAACCCCCGTTAAGCAATCATTTTGTCGAGCTGTTGTAGGTTTACAGAGGAATTGGGGGGACGATAGAATTTTGTGAAAATTTTATTTTGGTTTCCAAGTGATTAACTTTTTATTATTTTTAAATAGGTAAATTGCAATGGAATATACTGATAGGATAAATTATAATGAAATTGTTTTTTTTTTTTTTTTTAAATTACAGTTTAGTACTTTTTCTGTTTGGTTGACTGTTAAAATTAGATAAAATGGACTAATATTGTGAATTTTTTAAAACACCCAATTAATTAAAATTCCAAAATTATCCACATTATCATACATAAAACTAATTAAAACACCAAATTAATTAGTATAAATTTAATTTTTAAAATTATCAATTTTACTCCAAGCTCCCAAGAAAAAACACCTAATAAATCCTTGTAGAAAAAATTTTTTGTTTGTTTCTATAAATTTATTTATAGTACTGCTTCAATTTTAAACTATAACCATAACCATAACCAAAGAGTTTTATTTCTATTTAACTTTTGTGTTCCCATTGGATTGCCATTGTGATTAGTGGCACAAAGTCATAAATTGATCTAATTTTTTTCGTAATTTATAAATAATATTTTTTATATAATATAACTTCAATTCGATCTCTCATTGTTAGTAGTTCTAACGAAAAAGGGTTCGATATTTTGGTTATTTTGATCTATTCTATATTATTATTATTATTATTTTTTGAGATACAGGTTAAAGAGTTATCAGAGTCTGACAAATATATATATACAATAGTGGGATAAATATATACATATCAAGACTTTAAATTTTAGTGGTTTGAAGGAATATGTGAGGCTGCTCCAAACCACGAGGCAAGTGTCATTCCGTGAGAAGTAGTATTATTGTTTGACTCAAATTACCTATTTCACATGACAAAATGAAAAGCAATAAAGAAAAAATAATTTCCTAAGTTTAATGTTGCCATAAAAAAAATTGGGCTTGAATTCCACTCTGATATAGGTTTTAACATTATAATTTTTTTACAGTACAAATTTGGAATACGATGGAGCAAGATTTATTGAACTCATAATCTTTATATGTGAGTAGGAGGAGCTTGCTACTAAACCACCTCAACTTTTATCATGAGAATATAATTAGTTATTAATAATTTTATTTGATTTTTTATAAAATGATAATATATATATATATATGAACATTGGTACATAATTTTTTTTTAAAAAAAAATAAAAGAGATAAATGATACCCTAAGCCCTAAGATCGTCTCCAACCCTTTCTAAATTTGGATTCCTAAAAAAAAAAATAGAAATTTAAAAACAAATCTCCAAATTTAGAGGTTCACTATTCTAATCTCCATTACTATTTCAACTTTCTATATTCCAATACTACTCTCATAATCATTATTTAAATAAATTCTATACTACTCTCATAATCATATCATTTTTTAAAATTTCTAACTAAACTCAATTAATTCTGTATAATTTTTTATTTATAATTGTAATTACTATAAAAATTATACTATCGAAAATATTTTATTGAGATCTTTCAAGTGAGTATAATATTAACTATATTTTAATTATTTTTAAAATTTGTATTTATTATATCCATTTATTAATCAATGAACTTAGGTGGAAAAAATTAGATTAGATAAAATAATTTAATTATTAAAAATATTATATCAAAATTATTAGACGTAAAAATAGTTAGGTGCAACGATTTAGAAAAAAAAAATATAAATATTTAGAATAAATTAAGTGAATAAATTATTATCTAAAATAATTAATCGAAAGTTTAAAAAGTAATTTATAAAGTAAAAAATAATAATAATTTATTATTTAGGTATAGTAAAATACAGAATGGTTAAAATATTGAATTTATGGAGATGATATATTTCATTTTGAATCTCCAATTGAGAAAAAAAATGGAGATTAGTTAGCGATTGCCTAAGAAATAGTGAAATCAATTTATTCAGCAAATATTATAACTCCTTCATGTGTTACAAGTTACAAGATAAATTTAGAATGATTGAAAGTTCTATTTGTGGTGGATTTCCACTCACATTGTAATAATTTTTTAATAACACAACGATAATTTTGCGTTATAGTTTTCGTGATTTGATTTTAACAGAAAAATATTTTTGAAAATTTTTTATTTCTTTACAATTTGTTTTAATTATTATCATTCGTCCAAAAAAAAAAAAATTATTTTCAAGACTTGAAACATTGTATTTTTATGTATATATACACTAGTGATTTGTTATTAATAATTTCATTTTTCAAAAATATAAATAAATTATGTATTAATTGAAATATTATTATATTTTTATGTGGATTTTTTTTAGGGATATTATCAAAACCACTCCCAATGAATTCAAATACATTGTTTTACCCTCCACAATTTCTGTATTTGTCAAAAACACTCCCACCGTTACTTTTGTCATCTAAAAAGTCAACACAGTTTGTTTGACCGTTAAATGCAACGGTAATGAGGTAATTCAGCATTAAAAATGATTTAAAAATCTTATGAATTAATATTTAATGGTATTTAATTTATTGTGTGGTGTGAATGTGGCCACGTCACATTCACTGTGCTGTAAGTGAACCGAGGCCAAAACCCCTTTGTGCCTTTTCATATTCATTTCTTCAACACTTAGGAAAAAAAAAAAACTTTGTGGTCCCTCCCAGTGCTCCTCTTCCATTCGTGCCAAACCAAACCCCACAGCTTCCTTGACAACTAAAACCAGATGATTTCGGCCATTAAATAAGCTTAAAGGGGTCATCGATCGAGTTCGAACTAGGCTACATTGAAGTAGACAAGAAAGGGTGGAAACTAGAATGTTTTTTTTTTCTAAAGGGTTGAGGTTAGTTTTTCAAACTTATTTTGGTTTTTTTTTTATCTTTTTTTCTGTCATTTTGTTGCATGGTTGTTTGATTTTGATTGTGTTCACCATAAATAGCCACGTCATCGCCAACTGCCAACATGGCTCCAGAAGAGAAAATGTGAGTACGTGTCCCATTGGAAGCAATCCGATGGTTCCAAAAGAAAGGAGGTCTCGGCGACGGCTCACCGGAGATGGCGAGAACCTCGTGAGCACCACGAACTTCTCGAAAACGGTCGCCGACGCGCGCAGGACCCGACGACCCAAGACAAATCGAAAAAAGAGATCAGGCCTATCAGGAACGATGCTGACACACTGCGACGCAGCAGTCTGATCACTGGAAAGCGGAAGGCTTGAGCGCAGAGGGCAGCAGACGCATTAAAAGCGATGACAGACGCAGGTTACCTTTCAATGAAGCAAAAGGCCTCTGGCATTAGGGACAGTCTGATAGGGAGACGAATGTTGCACGTTTAAGGAAATATCTCTCTGCCTACCTCCTGAAATGACATCTGTGACATCTGCATACACCCGTAATGGAGGTCAACAAGAAGGAGAGACTGCGACTATAAATATAGGTATTTATGAGAACTAAGGTACACAATTTTGACGAGAGAAAAACAATTACTTCTAAAGAGATTTGACCCGTTCACCTGAAAACTGACTTGATCGTCGGAGGTTGATCGCCGGCGAGAGTCCGGCACCTCTGACCTATAGTTCAGTGTTTTGACAGGTGTATGCATCCCAAAGTTTAAGCTGAGAGCTCCATTGCTTCCACGAGAACTCGTTACGTGGAATAATATCACTCTTTCTCACACATTAAGCTCAATGAACCGGAAGGTGACTACACGTGGCTTCGTTGATTCTTGTTGACCGCAAAATCCAATTTTTACTGTCAACAATTTGGCGTTAGAAGGAGGGCTGAGTTTTATACTCCTCTGAGGAAAACCTTGACATGGATCCAGTCAATCCAGGGAAGGAACACAGTCCCCAACAGACATCGCCTCCGGAGACCCCGCTGTCCCCAATAAGGCAAATACCCCTCGGGTTCGTGATACCCGACTGCGTGCCCACGGCATCCCAACCTCCTCCAATAACCCCACCTACGGGGATGTCTACTCGAGACGCGGACCAGGCCGAGTACCACCTCCAGAAGTTGATGGAGATTGTGAGAGGCTCCCCCCCGGAGAAAAGAACGTAAGAAGTAGTGATTTTGGCAAGAAAGTCACCAAGGCTAAGGAGAAAGAGCCTCTGCCACTCCCAGAACCTTTCACAGACGAATCACCCACCCAGAACACTGGCAGCTCACAAACAAAAGAGAGGCAATTCCGGCGAGAAGGGAAAACTCACCAAGAAAACAAAAGAAAGCGTTTTCCCCTCAAAAAATCGAAGATGACGAAACCGGAGCGAGGCCAGCATCATAATGGCGAATCCAGCCAAAACCCAACAATCTCCTCCGAAAGTTACCGAACGAGCACCGACGGAGAATCAGTAAACGAAAGGAAGTCCATGCTGAAAGAAATCCAACAACTGAGAGAAAGACTCAAGCAAGTTCAAAGGGGAGGACATCTCCCTAAAAGTTTAACCCACTCATTCGGAGCAACGGCGAGCAAGTTTACTGATAGAATACTGGCGAAGAAGTTCTCGAGAAACTTCAAAATGCCTAGCATAAACGAGTACAGAGAAGACAGGGATCCAGTCGAGCACATATCCCGCTTCACCACTCTTATGGGCACCCAAACCAGAGATGACCGACTGCTATACCAGGCTTTCCCAATCACTTTTGGAGATCTCGCAGGAAGCTAGTTCCGACAACTTCCCCCTTGTAGCATCGACAACTTCGAACAGTTTAGCAGAGCATTCTCCCAACAGTTCATGGGAAGCGTACAAAGAAAGAAATCTCTATCCCACCTCTCATCAGTCAAGCAAGGAAGAGGAGAATCCATCAGAACATATTTGTCTCGCTTCAACCGAGAAGCTGTCCAAGTAGAAGATTTTAACGATGTAGCCGCGATAAACATATTCACGAATGGGTTACAAAGCGGAGCATTTTCCTTCCAGTTAAGGAAACAACGGCCAAAAACCTATCCGGAGATGGTGAAGGTAGCAGCCGACTACGCTCGTGCCGAGGAAGAAGAAATAGCTCAAGGCGACCATCTAGTGCATGGCGTACGACCCAACTAGCCCGATCGTTTGAGAACCCATCCCAGCAAGGGAGATGGTGACCGCTTTAAAGGAAGGGGACCTCGAGAGGACCGCCGAGAAGTCAAAAACTGGTTGCGAGAAGCCAAAAGGACAGATGGAAGATTCGACCGATACATTCCCCTAACGCAAGGACATGAAGAGATACTATCGGTCGCTCAAACCAAGGGAATCATTACTTGGCCGGGAAAGATGACCTCGGCACCCCAAAAGCGAGATAAAGACAAGTATTGCCGTTTTCACCGCGACCACGGACACGACACTTCTAAGTGTTTCCAACTTAAGGATCACATCGAGAATTTGATCAGAGACGGACACTTGAAGGAGTTCATAGTAAGGAGGGATGGCGACAACACTCAAAGACAGCTAAGGGGACCGACAAATAAGAGACCTGAGCGCCCAAAAGGACCCTCAAGACAAAATCACCCCTGAAGCCCGACAGACGGTCGGAGAGCCCAAAAGCTAGCCCCATCAACACCATACATGGAGGCCCAGGAACGGGTGCTAGCAACAGGGAGAGGAAATCAGAAATTCGAGAGGCATCCCGACACCGTGAATTCTCAACCGTGAACTCCGTGCAAGGAGACGAGAAAAGACTGCGAGAAGGTTGGGACCCCATTTCATTCACTGCGGAAGACGGTTTAGGAGTAAACACCAAACCAAATGACGCGATAGTTATGGAACTCCAAATCGCATACAGGAACGTGCGCAGAATCATGATAGATAATGGGAGTTCTGCCGACATCCTCCACCTCTCCGTTTTCGAGCAACTAGGTCTCCAACGAAAAGACTTAGAACCATTTGACACACCACTCCGGGCATTCGGGGGGTCAGAAATCAGGCCATGGGGGACAGTGATGTTACTGGTACGAATCGGGACCAAACCTTGCAGAAAGACGGCTTTGCTGAAATTTGTAGTAGTGGACATACCTAATTGGCCCTACAACGCCTTGTTGGGGAGACCTTTCCTTAACAAAACAAGGGCAATAACCGCCACCTACTGCCTCAAAGTCAAGTTCCCAACGGAGAACGAAGTCGAAAAAATAAATGGTTGTCAAGGAACCTCCAGGCAAACCAACCTGTTCGCATTTAAAGGGAAGGGAAAGGCAGAGGTTTGCCAAATCACCGAAAAATTATAGCAATCAAAGCTGGCGGAGGGAGAAGGGAACACTAAAGTCCCCAAAGAGTTTGCTTTAGACCCGCGAGAACCTACAGCGTGAGAAAGCGATGATGAAGTGGAGCCCACCGAGAGTGTGATACTCGACGAAAACTTTCTCGAAAAAGTGGTCAGGATATGAGCAAAACTAAAGCCAAAAATCAAAGAAGATTTAACGAAACTGCTCCGGGAATTCAAGGACATTTTCGCATGGAGTCACACCGACATGCCAGGGATTAAATGTAACACCCCCTGACCCGACTCGACTGGATCGAACCAGGGAGCGTACCTGGTACCACATCAATCACAAACTCCACTTCCCTCTGAGGTGGTAAACCAGGAAGTTCCTCTGGAAACACATCTGCAAAATCACACACAGTGGGTATATTCTTAATGTCAGAATTAACCTTTCTGGAATCAACCACCTGTGCCAAATATGCTTCACACCCCTTTCTGATCAGTTTACAGGCTGCAGTGGTCGAGATGACATTGGAGAGAAAATCCCTCCTTTCACCCACCATTGTGATTTCTGCACCATCTGCTGTTCTTAGGGTCACTCGTTTCAGTTCACAGTCAATCACCACTTTATGCCGAGTTAACCAATCCATGCCTAGGATCACGTCAAACTCATGGAATGGCAACTCCATCAAATCTCCTGGAAATTCACACTCATGTATCCGAATCGGACAATTTCTGTACACACAATTCATTACTACACTCTGACCTATCGGATTACTGACTAACATATCATACTCAGTAGGTTCAGTTTCCAGGTTTCGGTGTTTCAGCATGGCATCACATATATAGGAATGAGTGGAACCTGGATCTATCAATGCAATAGCTGTAGTATCAAAAATAGAAATAATACTAGCTATCACGTCAGGCGCATCCTTGTCTTCCTAAGCTCTAACACCGTAAACTCGTGCAGGAGCTCGACTATCGGGTCTTGCCACTGACTCTGACACTCCTCTGTGGCTACCACCTTCAGGTACTGCCTGACTAGGCCTCCTACCTCTGGAAGTAGTAGGGGCTGGTCTCTCTGGCTGCTAAGCTCTAATCTGTGGGCAATCTCTCAGGAAATGATCATGAGATCCACATCTCAGGCAGGCTCCTGTAAGCTTCCAGCATTCACCAGGATGTCTTCTTCCACAATGTTCACACAAGGCAGGGGCTGGTCCCCTAACTGCACTCCTAGGGGTACTGGTCACGGAAGTTGCAGACTGACCAGGCCTAGCTGTGGGTACAGGCCTCTGTGACTGCACTGGACCACTAGGCTTCGGTCCCTTAAATTTCTTACTCTGGGGCTGATATGAGCTGGATGGCCCTGCCCCTCTCCTTTGCTGCCCTCTGTCTCTTCTGGCCTACTCTTCCTTTTTAATTCTTTCTACATTCAGAGCTGCCGAGACGAGTCTAGTAAAATCTTCGAATTCGAAGGCAGCCACCTGTAACATTCCTCAATTAATCCACATTCTAGGTAAATATTCAAAATTAATTACTTAAAACTTAAGAATGTTGCACAACCTGTAGGCGGATATAGTCGTTCAGCCCATCTTCAAACCTCCTACATTTATCCGCATCTGTCGCCACCATATCTTGTGCATATTTACTCAACCTGACAAATTCTCTCTCGTATTCGGTCACTGTCATCTGCCTTTGCTTCAGGTTGATAAACTCCCTCTTCAGATTGTCCAAATAGATGCGACCAATGTATTTTCTCCGGAACTCCTTCTGAAAGAAATCCCACATTCTGTCCCCTGGTCGCACTGTCTGTATAATGGAGGTCCACCATTGATAGGCATCCTCCTGCAGTAAGGATACTGCACACTCCAGTCTCTCTTCTGGTGTGCAGTGCATCTGCTCTAATATTCTGTTAGTCCTCTCAAACCAGTACTCTGCGGCAGATGCATCCTCATCCTTTCTGCCATGAAAATCTGTGGGTCTGTGTTTAGCCAGTCGCTCTATGGCTGATCTTCGTGGCGCTGCTCTGGCCACATTCTGAAAGAACTCAGCCATCTGCTGCATAAATGCTGGCTGTACAAGGTCCGCTACTCTCGGACTTACGGATTCCCTAGATGCTCCCCCAGCCACGCTGGCGGGACTCTCAGGTCGATCACCACTTCCTTCCATTTCTTTTATCCTATAAGACAGAAGAGATGTCTGTAGATTAGAGTCACACATTCCTATGGGTAGCGTTATACAATGCATGCATATACAGACTCTTTTAGTCCAGAAACGCCTAAACCGCGCTCTGATACCACTTAAATGTAACACCCCCTGACCCGACCCGACTGGATCGAACCAGGGAGCGTTACCGGGTTTTCAAAACTTTCTAAATTCACTTCATAAAGTTTCAAACCATTGTGAGCCCATCAAATAAATTTTCAAACAATTGGAAAACCACATATTTTATAATTTAAAAACATTTTCAAGTGAGCCCATCAAATCATATTTTTAAAAATTTCGGCAGAGTTTCCTTTGTTTTTCGGATTTCCCAAAACCTGTTTTTCCACAACTCAAATCAAACAAAAATCACCACAACACTTCAAATATCGTTTTCAATCAATTACGCACTCTGCCGTTTAGTGCGACTTTTCCAATAGTTTAAAAGAAAATAATTCATAATTCAATATTTACAAAACATAAATATAAACTCTTCGAAATTACATACTTCCGTATATGCACGCTAATACAAATATAATATACAAAATGTTATAACTACCCAAATCACTGTAGTGACTCTGAACTCTTCTCTGCAGCTTGTGCCTCTTCAGTCCTTTCCGTCCTCGGTATCTTTAGTACCTACGCGTTAGAAACAAAACTAACGCGCTAAGCAATACTGCTTAGTGGGTGTACACTAAACTCATTGATTAAAACATATAAATAACTTTTCATAATAAACATATCACGATATTCATATTTCAATTCCAATCATTTACAGAAATAAATCGGGTGACATTTATTTAAGAAACAATTCATTTCAATTTCCAATCCATACAAAAATCAAACCATAAATAGTTTATAATCATTTTTAACTTCAAGAATGAGATAAACATGTAAAATCGATGAATAAAGTCACTTATAACCATAACACTCAATTCACTTCAATTCTGGCCCTCTAGAATACTCAACATAAACTAGGACTGGAATATGGGTCGTTCGACCACAGTGACTATCTGTCGAACATAACTCCCACCCTAGGACGAATCCTAAGAGTGGTACGTATCTCCCTACTCTAGGACCGAAGGTTCGGACCCTAGAGAGGTACATATCTCCCCATCCTAGGAACGAATGCTTAGGAGGGTACGTGTCTCCCTACCCCAGGACGAATCTGTGAGGAGGTACGTGTCTCCCTACCCCTGGACGAATCCATGAGGAGGTACATGATATATCATCAATAGCAATGTCAATATCGGTGCAGTACTGCTCACTGAATCCAGCTGGTATACCAACCTCCTATATCCATTTCTATGTCTAAGTATCCTAGGGCCGTTTTCGATCAAACATTTTTAAATATTCACGGTAATTTACAAATCCATGGGCAACTCAATAACTATATATATACTAGTCAAACGATATATAATATTCATACAATATTCTGACTCAAGTAATTTCAATAAAATCGTGATAATCAAAATACGATCAAAAACATAAAATCATTGCAAGAAAAATATTATAAACACATAATAACAATATTCTTCAAATAAATCGCAGATACAAACTAAAAATACTTAATGCTTTTTGTAAAGAATTCGAAAATGGTGGTACACCAACCTGGATACCGTTTTCGTTCGACTATCGCGTTTTTAGGGTTTCTTTTTCCTCTCCTTTCTCTTTCTCTTTTCCTTTTCTCTTCTCTTTCCTTCCTCTTTCTTCTTCTTCTTCTTCTTTCCCTTATTTCTTCTTTCTCTTCTTTTTCTCGGTCTCTCTCTCTCTCTTTTCTCTTCTCTGTTATGTTTTTGTGGCTTCTCGCAGAAGCCAAATTTTTTTTATATATTATTTCGATCGTCGCGACCTGTGGTCGCGCCACCAGGTCGCGTTGCTTACTGGAGCAACTTCACCACCTTCATCGCGAGCACACCTCGCGGTGCTCTGGTCAAGCTGGTGGTCGCCATGCTCACTGCCCGAATTTCATTTTTCTTTATCGCGAGTAGTTCATCGCGACCTGTGGTCACGGTGATCAGGTCACGGTGCTCACTGCCAAGAATCATCATTTTTCATCGCGATCTGTGGTCGCGGTGAGTGGTCGCGATACTCACTGCCTCAGTTTTTTTTTTCACTCTTCTTTTCGTGCATCGTTTTCAACCGTTCAATTTGGTCCACTTTTAATTACATTTACATCCCTCAAATCACAAAATTTATTTTCACATAGTCAAAATTAATTATCCGAAATCCGGGATGTTACATTAATCTTTCTACCATTTCCCACGGATTAGCTGTACGCCGCGACACGAGACCAGTGGTCCAAAAGCGACGACATTTTAATCCTGAAAGAAACTCTGCCATACGAGAAGAAGTTGAAAAACTCCTCGCCGCAGGATCCATCCGAGAATCACGTTACCCTTCCTGGATTGCCAACGTGGTCTTAGTCAAGAAGAAGAAAGGGAAGTGGAGAATGTGCATAGACTTTACAGATTTGAACAAAGCTTGCCCAAAGGATAGTTTCCCGCTCCCAAAAATTGATCAACTGGTAGATGATACAGCGGGTCATGAACTCCTTAGTTTTATGGACGCATATTCAGGATATAATCAGATCAAGATGCATCCACCTGACGAGGAGAAAACAACCTTCACTACTGACCAGGGATTGTATTGTTATACTGTAATGCCTTTCGGCCTAAAAAACGCCGGAGCTACCTACCAGAGGCTAGTTAATCAAATGTTCGCGAAGCAAATAGGACGAACAATGGAAGTGTACGTCAACGATATGCTAACTAAGAGCTTAACCGCCGAAGAACACACCTTCAACCTGCGAGAAACATTTGAAATCCTGCGGGAATACGAAATGAAACTGAACCCTGAGAAATGCGTCTTTGGCGTGACCTCAGGGAAGTTTTTGGGTTTCCTAGTTCACCAGAGAGGAATTGAAGCTAACCCAGAAACGATAGATGCCCTCGTCAAGATGAAGCCCCCTCGAACGCTCAAAGAATTCCAACACCTCACAGGGTGTCTCGCGGCGTTAAACCGATTCATCGCGAGATCCACCGACAAGTGTCTTCCTTTCTTTAAGGCAATTAAGAAAGGCAAGGGGGTCAAATGGACCGAGGAATGTGACGAAGCCTTTCACCAGTTAAAAACCTATCTCGGAAATGCCCCTGTGCTGTCAAAACTACTACCAAACGAAACTCTATGTCTCTACCTCTCGGTAACCGACGCCGCGACAAGTTCTGTCCTCATACGAGAAGAAAAGGGGGTACAAAAATCGGTGTACTACGTCAGCAAGGCTTTGGTCGCCGCCAAGACAAGGTACCCCGACGCGGAAAAAATGGCCCTAGCTCTAATCGTAGCCGCGCGAAAGTTACGACCCTACTTCCAGGCGCATAGCATTGAAGTACTCACAAACTGTCCTCTAAAACAAATATTGCAGAGGCCAGAAGTATCGGGAAGACTGACCAAATGGGCAATTGAGCTGAGCGAATTCGACTTGAGTTTCAAACCGCGAATCGCAATCAAGGGGCAAATCGTAGCTGACTTCATCGCTGAATTCACCGAACCAATGATCGACATCATTTTTCCCACCGATGCGAGAGAAGGTAACGTTTACCCGTGGAAATTACACGTAGACGGTGCCTCTAATTCACATGGAAGTGGAGCAAGAATGGTCCTAACGACCCCTGAGCAAGATGAAGTAGAATGTGCACTAAGGTTTTGTAACATTCCGGATTTCGGATAATTAATTTTATATATGTGAATATAAATTTTGTAATTGGAGGGGGTGTAAATGTAATTAAAAGTATGATGCATGAACAATTGAAAACTGAGGCAGTGAGTATCGCGACCTGGTCACCGCGACCACAGGTCGCGATGGGCCGCTCGCGATGAAACATGAAAATTTTGGCAGTGAGCATCGCGACCACAGCTCGCGATGAAAATGTCAAATTCTGGTAGTGAGCAACGCGACCATGGTACCGCGAGGTGTGCTCACGATGAAGGCGGTGGAAACGCTCCAGTGAGTACCGCGACGACCGAAAAATATAAAAAAAAATAAAATAGCTTCTCGCAGAAGCCTGAAAACACAGAACAGAGAAAAGAGAGTGAGAGACCGTGAGAAAGAAGAAGAAAGAAAGAAAAAGAAGAGAAAGAAGAAGAAAGAAGAAGAAGAGGAAGAGGAAGAAGAAAAAAGGAAGGAAAGAGAAAAGGAAGTGTAGGAGAAAGGGAAAAGGGAAGGAAAAGGAAAAGAAAATCGTGGAAACGCGATTTGTCGAAAGGAAACGGTATCCAGGTTGGTGTACCTTTGTTTTCGAAAATCTTTACAAAAGTATTCATTATTTTTAGTTTGAATCTGCAATTATTTTGATGATTTTCAATTTTATGCGTTTATATTATTTCGTTGAAATGATATTTATTGTTGACTGCGTTTTGATTCTTACGATTCCGCTGAAATTGCTTGTTTTCGATTATTATATAAATAATATTGATTTTCCCATGAAAAATTTATGTTATTGAACTCGAATGTTTCCGTTGATTGTAAATATAGTGAATATTGAAAATAGTTTATCGTAACGGCCCTAGGATACTTAGACATAGAAATGGATATGGAGGTTGGTATACCAGCTGGGTTCAGTGAGCAGTACTGCACCGATATTGATATGCTATTGATGATTATTATGTACCTCCTCATGGATTCGTCCAGGGGCAGGGAGACACGTACCTCCTTACGGATTCGTCCTGAGGTTGGGAGACACGTACCTTCCTAAGGATTCGTTCCTGGGATAGGGAGTTATGTACCTCTCTAGGTTCCGTACCCTCGGTCCTAGAGTAGGGAGATACGTACCACTCTTAGGATTCATCCTAGGGTGGGAGTTCGACCCATATTCCAGTCCTAGTATGTTGAGTATTCTAGCGGGCCAAATTTGAAGTGAATTGAAAAGTGAATTGAGTAACTTTATTCATTGATTTTACATGTTGATTTTATTCTTGAGGTTAATGTGATTATAACTGCTTTATGGTTTGATTTTGAAGTTAAATCGATTTGTAAATGATTAGAATTGAAATATATATACATATATATATATATATATATATATATATATATATTGTGATTTGTTTCTTATTAAAGGTTATTTATGATTTTTCATAATGGAGTTTAGTGTACACCCACTAAGCTATATGCTTAGCGCGTTAGTTTTGTTTCTAACGCGTAGGTACCGGGGATCTTGAAGAGGCCAAAGACTGAAGAAAGAGAGAGTTGCTGACAGAGTCCCAGAGTCACTACAGTTGGGTAGTTCTATTGTTGTATATATATTTTGTAAGCATGCATATACAGAGAGTTTGTAAATATGTTTTGTAATTATGTTTTGTAATTAATTATTTTATGATTTTTGTTTTTCATTTTTAGAATGTTTGTAAATATTGACTTCTGAATCGTTTTATTTTATAAACTGTTGTTGGAAAGTCGCACTAAACGGCAGAGTGCACAATTAATTGAAAATGATATTTGAAGTGTTATTGAATTTGTATTTGATTTGAGTTGTGGAAAAAAACAGGTTTTGGGAAATCCGAAAAACAAACGGAACTCTGCCGAATTTTTGTAAAAAGTTTATTGCGATGGGCTCATTCGGAAATGGTTTTAAAAATTATAAACTAGATGGTTTTCCAATGGTTTGAAAAATTGATTTGATGGGCTCACAGTGATTTTAGAAATTATAAAATGAATTGAGAAAGTTTTGAAAACCCGAGTAGCGCTCCCTGGGTCGGTCCAGCCGGGTCGGGTCAGGGGGTGTTACAGGTTTGACTTCAAAGCGACCAATAATGTCGCGGAATACGAAGCCCTTCTCTCGGGACTCCTGGTAGCCACCGCTTTAGGTGCAGATAATATAGACATTTTCAGTGACTCACAACTGGTAGTCAACCAAATCTGTAATGAGTACCAAGCAAAGGAGAAAGGAATGATCGCCTATCTGGAGAAGACGCGACGAGCTCTCGGCAGGTTTACCAAATTCAGAATCACACAGATCTCCAGGGCGGAGAACTTGAAAGCCGACGCTTTATCCAAACTAGCGTCAGCCACCAACGTCTTGTTATCAAAAACTGTGCCAGTCGCGCACCTTTTGCAACCAAGCATATGCGAGGAAGACGATCTCATGGTAATCGAGGTAAACCTCGCGGAAATAACTTGGATCACACCCATTAGAGCATACCTAGAGCAGAGAATACTTCCAGAAGACAAGAATGAAGCCAAAAAGCTAAGGTATCGAGCTGCACGATACACCATGATGGATGGGGAGATGTATCGAAGGGGTTTCTCCAGAACCTTGCAGAGGTGTGTCGACCTGCGAGAATCCTGCGAGCAATACATGGGGGAGTTTGTGGAAACCACGTCGGAGGAAACAGTTTGGCACACAAGGCCCTACGCCAAGGATTTTATTGGTCAACGATGTTCCGAGACGCCAAAGAAACGGCCTCTAACTGTGATAAATGCCAAAAAATTGCTGACAATATCAAGCAGCCGCCGGAGAAATTAAGAAGCCTCACATCCCCATGGCCCTTCGCACAGTGGGGGGTCGACCTTATTGGACCTATGCCAGCGGCGAAGGGATAAGCAAAGTACGCTATAGTGGCCGTTGATTACTTCACCAAATGGGCAGAGGAGGAACCTTTGGTCCGGATCATTGAACAAAACAGCACTAAATTTGTGAGAAAATCCATCATATACAGATTCGGAGTCCCAGACACCATCATCTCCGATAATGGCACACAATTCGACAATCTAAATTTTCTAGATTTTGTAGGGAATGGGGGATAAGGAACTCCTACGCATCCGTAGCACACCCGCAGACCAACGGGCAAGTAGAGGCTGTGAATAAAATCATCAAGCATATTATAAAGGCCAAACTCGACTCAAAGGAGGGCAAGTGGGCCGAAAAACTCCCTGAAGTCCTTTGGGACTATCGAACAACTGCGAGGACATCTACCGGAGAAACACCTTTCGCGATGGCATTCGGGGTCGAAGCAGTGATCCCCATCGAATTGCAAATCCAATCGCCTCGAGTAGCCTTGTATGATCAAGTCCAGAACATCTCCGCCCTAGAAGAGAGCCTCGACGAGTTAGAGAGTCGCCGAGATAGAGCACAGATAAGGAACACTATGTATCAGCAGAGGGTTGCCAGGTACTACAATTCTAAAGTAAGGGAAAGGAGATTCCAACTCGAAGACCTGGTGTTGAGAAAAGTATCGCTCAACACCAAAGATAAAACCGCAGGTTCTCTGGCTGACAAATGGGAAGGATCATACCATATTGTCGGGCAAGCAGGTCACGGTTGTTACAAGATCGCCAGGTCGGATGAAGAGATAATTAGCCATCCTTGGAACGCTCAATATCTTAAGATGTACTACCCATGAAAAATGTATTGGTGATCGCAATGATATATGGAAATGATCTAATTTTTCGCGAATGCTTTGCTAGTTTATAGAGAACGGCGAGAATGCCCCCTCAAAAATAAAAATCTCACCTGAGAACGCCCCCACAAAAATAAAAATCTCACCTGAGAAGAGTTAGCAAAAACTCTCTCCAAAGGTTTGATGTAACGGCGAGAACACCGCCTCAAAAATAAAAATCTCACCTGAGAAGGGACGGTCTCCTGAGAAAGTGCGGAAAAAAAAGAAAATCTTGAACGCTGCCCGAACAATTCACGCTTTAAGACTCGGGGGTAAGAAACGAAGAAGCGGATATAAAAAATATATAGACATCCACACGATAGAAAAATCAACGGATTCAAATTATTTTAACTACACATACATTCACATCAAAGGAAGCAACAAAATACTGAAAACAATTAGATTACACTCCTTTGCGGTAAAACGATTCTATATATATAGCAAAAGTTCATAACTACTACAAAAGATTTGCGATACTAAGAAGCAGAAAGATCAGGGTCTTGGGAATTCTTGGGGAGCTGAGGGTCTTGAAGATCTTTGGGAGGCTCAAGACCTTGGGAGGTTTTCTCCTTCTTGGACAACTCCGCCAAGGAAAGGTGGTCCTCAGCCAGGTTTTCTCCTTCTTGGACAACTCCGCCAACTCCGCCAAGGCTTCCCTCTCACTTAGAACCAAGTTTTCCTCACCATCTGATAGCTCATAGTCCATGTCTGGATCAGGTCCAGAATCTATCCTCGAGCCGAAAATACTGGACCCAGGTTTTTCAGCAGCATAGATTTTAGGAAGACCACTTTGGTTAGGTATATCCATATGCATATCCAAAACGAGAATACCCCAAGATCGACAATGAGCCCGCCACAGCTTCCTAGAATCGCGAAGGGACTGCAAAGCCCTCGCAGCGTTACTCTGAATAGCGAGGTCCATCAACTTCCTCGCCTGCGAGTCAAGGTTCGATTCCACGATGTTCTTGCATTCTTGAATACCGTTCCTGAACTCTCGATGCATGAAGGCATCAAAAGCAGGGGAAGTTTTGTAACGATCCACTGATCTAATCTCAATCTCGGTCTTCATCCCCTCCAAATTAGAACGGAAAGCATTGATAGTACCGCTAAGCTCAATGACCTTCTCCTCTGACTGAGCAAGTTTCTTTTCAATTTCTACTCGAGCGGCGACAGTAGCATCGAGTAGATTGTTAGCAGTAGCAATTGCCTCGTCATTCTCAGACAGAAGAGCGGTCTTTTTAGCTTCGAGAGTTTCCAGCTTATCTTCGCAATCGCTCACTCTATTTTTATAGATCTCCCTTTCGGACGAGAGCGTTTTCACCATGTTCTCGAGGTCTTCGACTTTCTCCTTAAGCACCTCCCGCTCTTTAAGCGCTGCTTCATTAAAGGAAAACGAAGCCCGTTCAGCCTCAAGATCAGCAAGACGATGCTGTAGGGCCTCCTTCTCACGAGCTGCGTCGTTAAACTTTAGCAGAAACTGCACAATCAAAGGAAAATAGGTTAGCATCTGTGAGGAATCGAAGATAAACAAGGAAAGGAATAATAATTTACCGCAGTCGAAAAACTAAAAAATGACTGCAACTGCTTCTCGATGGTTTCTCCCAGAAAGTTGTCAGCAGCTTCCTGCATCCCCAAACGAATGTCTTTGGTTAACACTCGCATAAGGACTGCCTCTAAGGAAGGATCAGATGAAGTAGGGACAGCACCGCGAGAGCTACCAGCTACGCCCACATAGACTTCGACACCATCGCCACCCGCCGATTTCGGAGGTCCCTCTTCCTCCTCAACAACAGGGCCCTTACCTTTCGCAAACGAGCGGTGCAGCAAGGGCTCATCCTCCGAGTCACAAGCATCGACGTCCGCCGCTACCGGATTCTCTTTCTTAGGGGCGACCGCAGAAGTAGCATCAGGAGCACTCGCAGGAAGGAGAGGAGCAAAGTTAATAGGAGAAATCAATGCAGGAGCACCCAGAGAACGATCCATCCTTCTCGATCGAGGGGGGGCACGGCCGGTGGGGACATGTTTGACCTTGGTCCCAAGAGAGCCCACCCCCTTAGATGACGAACCGGGATCTTTAAAGTCTCCGACCACCTTGCTCCTCTTCGCGGGAACATCAGAACTCGGGGAAATATCTTCACCACGAGCGACCGAAGCCCGGTCCAAGTCATCTCCTCGACGTTTCGTGGGAACCGAGACTCGTTCTCCAGTATCTGCGGTCTTCTTCGAAGGAGACCGTCCCTTCTTATCCGTATCTTTACCTAGTTCTCGGCGATAGGCAACAGAAATATTTTTTAAGTCTCTGACCTTTCGGCTAGAGATTGGATCCTCGTCTTGAACTAAAAGGAACCAAAAGAAAAGTTAGCCAAAACACGATCGACTATTTGAAGCGAACGAAAATAAGGGAAAAAACTCACTGCGGAGGCGTTCACGGGGGAATACATCCGTATCGTGACGAAAGACATCAAACGCACGCCTCAATAAAGCTTTGTCGTAACAAAGCAGGGCCGCACAACGATCGTACACACGGGAGGTAACGGCCCGTAGAACTCGGTGGGCTTCTTGGTTGGTCAACTTAGGACCCTCATTCCAGGAGTCTGCACAAAAGTGGAAGGTTAGTTCTCGCGATAATACACAATGAAAACAAAGACATGACAGACCCGTCGTGAAAATACCTGGTTGAGTGAATAAACGAGGAACGTAAGCCTCACTCAAAGACTTCTCTTTATCAGCAGGAAGACTACGCCCCCAGTCCCCACCAAAGAAGAACCAAACCCCCTTCCAATACTTATTGGAAGATGGGAGCCCTCACACGATTCCTCTTTTCTTGTCATCCGACACATCAAGCTTGCTGGAGAGCTTCCTGCCATCCTCATCGATGGGCAGCCATTGGTTCGGTTGACTCGACACGAGATAATAGGATCCCTCGGCACCGGCCATCGATCGAAGCTGATAATAGTGGCGGATCTCCCGAGGAGTGGGATCCAAAAAGCCTAATTGACACCACAGAGCACTCAACGCCATCAAAGTCCTGTACCCATTGGGCGCCAGCTGCGCCAGGGCCAGATTGACATCGATGAGGAAACGCGCAACAAAAGGTTGGAGTGGGAGAGTAATCCTACAGTTTAGCATGAAACCGTAGATGGCCACGAAACCCTTTGGAGGATTCCACGCAGTCGTCCCCTCGGGAATAATAAGCTTAACCTCCCCTGGGAGTTCATAGTATTCCTTGTAGCGTCTCAGATGGCGCTCCGTAACCACATTGGGCTCCGTGTTGAGGACGCTGGGTGACAATGAAGAAAAAATCAGTTGCCTCCCCTTCTGATGACTGTTGTCCGAGAAATCTGGCCTCTGAACTCCATAGAGAGAAGTGCCCTTAGCCATGGCTTCTTCTAAGGATGATGTTCTAGCTAGGGGAATGTCGGCAAGGTTCTCGGAAAGACTATCGGGAGACGAAGATGACACACTTATCGGCGACGCAACAAAAACTGGAGGAACCTGCACATTCGAACAATCGACACTCAGAGGGATGGGATGTCAAAGGGCGGCATAAAGGCGGAAGCCATCCCTATCGATTTCCTCCAGCATCCGCTTATTCCTCATCCATGAATCCATAAAGAATGAATAGAGAAGAGACAAAGAAGAAACCTTACCAGAAGAGTTTGCAGACACGAGTTTTGGAACTCAACGACTCTCTCAATAACGGTTCAACTTTCTACTTTCATTCGAGACTTTGAAGAAAATAACAGAGGGTGAAGAGTTTGTAAAAAAAGAAAAGTATAATATAGAGAAGCCGACACGTGAAGCGCCACAATTAATCCCAAGAAACCGAAGAAACATCTCAAGAAGGCAAAGGAAGTAACCGGCGCACCAATGATGAAGTTTCAAAAACCAAGAGTCGCCTCGAAAACCGTTACTCGAGTAAAAATGCCATACACCGCCAGTTAGTGACCCAACCCGCGAAAAAGGCTAATTGTCCATTTTTCCAAAAAATAAGAGTACCACTAGTACACTGCGCACCGTTTCGAAGAGAGGACAAAAATGACTTTGCCACCTTATCTCGAAACGCTTCTAAAACTGCCCCAACAAGCAAAAAAAATCTCCTCAGAAATAAATCTCTTCGAAGATTTTGGGGGTATTGTTGTATGTAAGATTTCACCATAAATAGCCACGTCATCGCCAACTGCCAACATGGCTCCAGAAGAGAAAATGTGAGTACGTGTCCCATTAGAAGCAATCTGATGGTTCCAAAGGAAAAGAGGTCTCGGCGACGGCTCACCGGAGACGGCGAGAACCTCGTGAGCACCACGAACTTCTCGAAAATGGTCGCCGACGTGCACAGGACCCGACGACCCAAGACAAATCGAAAAGAGAGATCGGGCCTGTCAGGAACGATGCTGACACACTGCGACGCAGCAATCTGATCACTGGAAAGCGGAAGGCTTGAGCGCAGAGGGCAGCAAACGCATTAAAAGCGATGACAGGTGCAGGTTACCGTTCAATGAAGCAAAAAGCCTCTGGCATTAGGGACAGTCTGATAGGAAGACGAATGTTGCACGTTTAAGGAAACATCTCTCTGCCTACCTCCTAAAATGACATCTGCGACATCTGCATACGCTCGTAATGGAGGTTAACAAGAAGGAGAGACTGCGACTATAAATATAGGTATTTATGAGAACTAAGGTACGCAATTTTGACGAGAGAAAAACAATTACTTCTAAAGAGATTTGACCTGTTCACCTGAAAACTGACTTAATCGTCGGAGGTTGATCGCCGACGAGAGTCCGGCACCTCTGACCGATAGTTCAGTGTTTTGACAGGTGTATGCATCCTAAAGTTTAAGCTGATAGCTCCATTACTTCCACGAGAACTCGTTACGTGGGATAATATCACTCTTTCTCACACATTAAGCTTAACGAACCGGAAGGTGACTACACGTGGCTTCATTGATTCTTGTTGACTGCAGAATCCAATTTTTACTGTCAACAAATTGTATTTGAACAAGTTATCATTTTGAGTTTTTTTTTTATTTAGGGTTGGATAAATTTGGGGGTTTCTTTTATTTAAGGCATGCTACATGCAATTGATGTTGGGTATAACGTATTTTATCAAAAAAATCTATTTAAATCAATTTTATTTTGATTTTTAATGCATGATAATGTGTTGTGATGAAAACTCGATGCATGTGGCCTGTAGTAGTGCTTTGACAGTTTAGTTGAGTTCATTTTGTTAATTGGTTTTGACAGTGTGGTTGTGTGTGTTTTTTTTAGTTTTTCACATAAATATTTTTAGTTTGTAACTTTTTTTTTTCTGTCATGCATATTGTAGGAAAATGGATATATTCGAGATTATTGTTCATTTTGAAACAAATGTGATCGAGTTGGGTCATTGTGACAGAGACCACATTAGCCTCATCAAAATGTTGCATGTAACAAAAGATATTCATAGTGGGAATCTTGACCCACCTGTGGAATATTACACTGTATATGTTCAATTTCTAAGGGAAGTACGTAATGATAGTCAACTATTAGATGTATTTGAATTATTTAATAGGCATAACAGACATAGCATAGTTTTTAAAGTTGAACTCTTACTTTATATACCACTACCACCAGAGGGATCCTCCTCCATACCTAATATTAATGATGAGGGTTTTGGATGTTAATGAGGCTAGGTCTTTGAGTGATTTACATGATGATTGTTTAGATGGGTTAAATGAGAATTTGTTTGTTGATAGTGAGGGTAATGAGGTAGAGGAGTTTGATGATGGAGTCATAAATTTAGTAGAAGAATATGAGAATATGAAGTTATTTGAAGGGTATGAATTCAATGATGACAATGTATTTTATAGTGACTCTAAATATGAAAGCCCTGAAGCTAGAATATCCAAGATAGTTAGGAGTCAGCCTTTTAGAGACATGGTGAGAGGTGAAATGAATTTTGAAGTTAAGCAAATACATGACACTGTATACAGCTTGAGAGAACAATTTAGAGAGTATGCAATTCAAGAAGCGATTAACTTTTTTAGGGTTAAGAATGATAGGAAAAAAATTCTGTTTAGATGCAAAGTAGTGGGCTGTCCTTTGAGGATATATGCATCACACTTGCAGGATAGAGTTACAATGATGATCAAGTCTTACAGTGATGATCATGAATGTCATATAGTGTACAAGAATTACGAGGCCAAAGTGAAGTGGATAACTAGTAAGTTTGAGGGTTTTGTGAAATCAAACCCTGATATTAAGGTTGAAGTAATTGCAGACTTGTTGAGGAAGAGGTATAGGGTTAATGTAGATGTCCAAAGGTTGTATAAGGCCAAAAAGAGAGCACTATATTATTTGGATAGAGATCATGCAGATGTAATTGGCCTTTGAGAAAGTATGCATATATGGTCAACCAAACAAGCCATGTTTCCATTACATACTTTCATATGCAAGAACCACAGTCCATATTACAAAGGTTTATTTTCAGTTTTAAATAGCAGAATGAGGATTTTCTGACTGGGTGTATGCCTTTCATTGGCTTGGATGATTGCCATTTGAAAAGACATTTCCCAGGTATCCTACTTTCTCCACTAGCATTGGATGCAAACAGTGGATTATATCCACTTGTTGTTTACATCTGTGAAATAGAAAACCTGTACAGTTAGAGGTGGTTTTTGGAGGAGCTGAAGAAGTTTTTGCAATATTCGAAGGACAACCCTTTGAATTCATAAGTGATAGAAAAAAAAAAGTGATCAAAGCTATTGAAGAACAATTTCCATTTGCCTCTACAAGGTATTTTAATTTTAATTTTTTGATTTCTTCTGTTAATTTCAGTTTTTTTAAATTACATTTTCAGGTTTGCTGTTTTTTAATAACTGTCACTTAAAATTCCATGGCAGGTACTGTGGAAGGCATATTTATGCTAATTTTAGGAAGAAATACTCAAGCATGATGATAAAGTGATTGTTTTGAAAGGTCAGCCGAAACTGCACTATTTATGAGTTCAACAAAGTTACGGAAGTGATAGAGAGTACTGACAAGGGTGCAAAGGTATGGTTGGATAACATCCACCCACAACATTGGTCAAGGTAGACTTTTGATAATGTTGTCAAGTGTAACCATGTCACTAACAACATGATTGAGTCATTCAACAATTTGCTAGGGGATCATAGTGTTAGGATTATGTTCAATAGGAAAAATGTAATATAATAATTTAACAATATTTTCATATTAATAAAGTGATTTTTGGGCGTCATTATCTTGTTAAAGTTATAGATTCTTTTGCTAGCATTTGAGTGAGATCAAATGTGTTATGATGAGTCTAAAATTATCAAAATGTAGTGTATATGGGCAAAAGGATCTAATGGACTGGGTGCATTGAGTATGATCACAGTAAAACACTTTATCCAAAACCGTCAATTGATAAAAGTTTTCACTTGAGGGCAATCGGAGAGTCTATATCAATCCTGAGATAAATGATGGACTTATAGTTGCAAGTGTTATCATTTGAGCTGTTAATGAGTACAATTATTTGAAATAGTCTATCATCAATGGTTTGGTGATATTTACTTGTTCCATTTAACAAATGAGAGTAGAATATCATCATATGAGTCTTTTGAGGTATTGGATATTAAATCTTACATTAAGTTTTCAATAGTATCTATTAAAACATGATTTCTGGAAAAACCAAAATATCCAAGTTAAAAAATATGGTCATATAATTAAAACCGGTAACTAGGAGAGCGATAAGCGATCTATGAGCTATTGGCTATTACTAGTATTCTTCACGAGGATACACTTTCTCCTAAAAGATTTTCTAGGGTACGAATGAGAAACACTATCTTGTTCTATCTTTATTTAAGAGTTCAATTTTAGTTTTTTAGTGGAATGAACTAAAATTAATATATTGAACCTAAATGAATCATTTGTTGATTGTAATTAGGTTGTGTCTATTGAAGCTTAAATTTGGATAGCCCGCCAAGATCCCCAATCTACACGAACTTGCATGAGTCACTTAATATATTCTACCGGACCAATTGTTGTGTAACACCCCCTGACCCGACCTGACTGGATCGACCCAGGGAGCGCTACCGGTTTTCAAAACTTTCTAAATTCACTTTATATATTTCAAACCCTTGAAAATCATATCAATTTGTAATTTAAAAATATTTTTCTAGTGAGTCCATCAAACTTATTTTCAAAAATTTCGGCAGAGTTTCCTCTATTTTTCTGATTTCCCAAAACCTGTTTTCAATAAAACAAATATAATACAATATAATTCCAGCACTTCTATATCCAAAATTTTCAAAACAATGCGCACTCTGCCGTTTAGTGCGACTTCCAAACATAGTTCAAATAGAACATTTTAAAATTCAATATTTCCAATCCTTTGAAAATGAAAACAGAAATTATAAAACAATTATTTACAAAATCATCAATATATATATACATATGATTACAAATTTCTGAATATGAATGCGTACTAAATATAAGACACATAACTATACAACTACCATAGAAATGTGACTCTGAACTCCTCTGCAGCTGGTGCCTCTTCAGTCTTTTCCTTCCTCGGTATCTCTGTTACCTACACGTTAGAAACAAAACTAACGCGCTAAGCAATACTGCTTAGTGGGTGTACACTAACATAAATTTCAATATCATATAAAACACTAGATTGTAAATTCAGAAATTCAGAAAGATATATATATAAATAAACAATAAAGCTTTAAGTCAAAATTTCAGAAATATAAACATATAAAACAAATTGCCATATAATTGAAAACACTAAATGTTAAATTCAGAAATTCAGATACATATACAAAGAAACCATGAAACTTAATCACAGAATGTCATAAAGATATATATATATATATATATATATATATATATATATATATATATAAATGAACGTGGTATTTCAAAAGTTTTTGGGTTTCAGTTTTAATATCATTTCTTTATTTTCCATAACATGTTCTAACTATCAATTCTCAATTGGGCCCGTGATACACATAATAGGGTTTACAGGACTGGATTACGGGTTAGTCGGCATCGGAACCAACAGGAACTGCCCGCCGAACATACAGTCGGGTTTCCCATTTCAGCATCGGAACCAACGGGAACTGCCCGCTGAAATGGTATCCCTATATAAATGTTATTTTCGATATCGGAACCAACTGGAACTACCCGTCGGAAATGGCTTCACTCAAGGATTGGCCACAACGGTGACTGCTAATAATCCATGGAGTGATATCAATACAGAAATATCGGCGCAGTACTGCTAAATATACCCAATTGACATGTCAATCTCCTATATCCATATATCCCTATACATATATCAGGGCCAAAATCAAGGTTCAGGGATTACATATATTTTATTCACTTTTCAAACATCTTTCAGATAATCAAAATTTTCTCAGTCTATCCAAAATTTAATATTCCTTAACAGTTGTAAAACAAGATATTCATAATATATCAAATAACATATACAGAAATATAAATATATAAAATAACATAATACAGAAAATCAAAATCATTAAATTTGCTATAATCACAATTTTCGTATCTCAAAATCAGTTACAAATATTATTCACCAATTCATTCAATCAAAAACTTAGGAATAATAGAAAATATTTCACAATTAATTCATTTAATTCGGATATCAACAATTATAAGTTTCAATCAAAATCAATAATTAGAAAACCAACAATATTCGTAAACCAATAGTTGGAAATTAGGTTTTGAAAACATATACTTATATTCAAAATTACATAATTTCATAATATTGCACAAATAATTTCAACAATATACACAAATGAAATACGAATATATATAATCAATACGAGTATATAAAATCCAGAAATATATTTCCAAACGTACTAAATCAAAATACATATCAAAAATAGTTGCAGAAACGAGTGTACACCAACCTGGATACCGTTTTACCAGTTCTACGCCCTTTTCCTTCTGAGTTTTCCTTTTTTCTTCCTTTCTTTTCTTCCTCCTCTTTCCTTTCTCTTCCTCTTTTCTTTCTTTTCTTTTCTTCTTCTTTCCCTTCTCTTCTTCTCTTACTCTTCTTCTTCTTTTTCTTCTTCTTATTCTTCTTCTTCTTCTTCTTCCTCTCTTCTTCTTCTTTTTCTTTTCTTCCCTTTTCTTTCTCTCTCGGTCTCCCTTTCTCTCTGTTTTCTCCCTTTTCTGTTTTCTGGAGACTTCTCATGTCTCTTATTTTTTTTATAAAATTTTGGTCGTCGCGACCTGTGGTCGCGCCACCAGGCCGCGTTACTCTCTGGAGCAACTCCACCGCCTTCATCGTGATCACCCATCGCAGTACCCTGGTCGCGATAGTGGTCGCGATGCTCACTGCCAGAATTTTTATTTTTTCGTCGCGAGCCAGTCAGCGCGATCTGTGGTCGTCGTGACTAGGTCGCGATACTCACTACCCAAAAATGCCATTTTTCACCGCGAGCAGCTCATCGCGATCTGTGGTCGCGGTGAGGGGTCGCGGTATTCACTGTCCTAATTTTCGCTTCTTTTTCTTCATTCATCATATCTGGACCGTTCCATCTGGTCCACCTGGAAACCATACAAATAAACATACATTTAATTACGTTTTACACCCCTCAAATCACAAAATTTATATTCACATGTTCAAAATTAAATTTTTGAAATTAGGGATGTTACATGTTGGGTCTATTTAGAATTGTTTTTAGGTTCTGGAATCCAAATGTTTTGAAGAGGTATTGTCATGTGTGAACAAGACACACAGTAACTCTTCATATACCTGGAATGGGCAGCCAAGACTGTGAAAAGTCTTGGGCAGCCTTAATGGGGTGCAATTAGCATTCCATTAATACATTAAAAATATAATTGCACATTTTAATTAAATTGGCTGCATAATTATATTAATATATTAATTAGGCATGTGGATTTATTTCTTTTTTAGTGAGAATGAGTCTAATTCCCATGTGAACTTTTAATTAAAGTCCAATGGATTTAATAAAATGGAAAAACAAAATAAAACCCATCCATTTCGTTTTGGGCGGCTAGGACCAATTTAATTAGTCTAAATTAGTCTAAACCCATCCATTTCAAAAAAAAAATCTACTAGGAGATGACTCTTAGTGTCATACTTTTGTTGGAAGTATAATAAGTATCATGACTCTATTTAATAGGTAGATAAATATATGATTTAATATTTATCTAATTAAATAGGAAGTCATGATAAGTTATAAATTATTATTGCTATTAGGATTTGGATTATGAAAGTTAATCTAAATACCATAAAAAGGAATTTTAATATAAGTCAATTAGTAGAAATTAGCTACACACTTATGAGTTGAAAATCAATGGAACTCCTTTTGTGATAGGAATTTTGGTAAAGCACAAATCCTCCTCTAAGAAGAATTTGGCCAAGCCTTAATAATACTAGCAAGTGGAATTCGGCGATAATAAGTTTTGAGCTAGTTTTTGCTTAAAATAAATTCGCATAACTCAAAGAAAAAGTGTGTGAGGAATTCGGCCAATAGAGAAAAGAGAGGAGCATTTACTAGTTTTTACATCAAAAGGCTTTGTATACAACATCGAATTTGGTTCATACGGGTTTTTGATTGAAAAATTGAGAATTCAAAAGTGACCAAACATTCTTTAGATTCTTCTTGGGTTTGTTGTGACTAACAAAGAAAAAGTTTTATTTTTTCCATCCTCAAGTATTATACAATTCAAAGAAAAGGGAGTCGAATGTGATTAGATTGAAAGATATTGCAAAAAACAATTTCGACACAACATCAATCATCACGGAAAAAGGTATGATATCTTTTATTAATGTGTTAATTAATCAAGATTTACTTTAAAAGAAAATTTTTGAATCCTATACCAAAACTATTTTATTCCGCTGCGTACTTTCAAACGATTTTTCCTACACTTAGGGCTAAGACTTACCTATATCTGCTAGAGTATATTAGGAGGTTAGCTATAAAGATGTTTTATGACAAAAAATAAAATTGTGGTAGGTGGTCCTCAGAATTATCACCAATTGTCAATGCAAAAATTATTAAGACAAGTAGAGAGGGTAGGTTGTTGAAAATATTAAGTGCAGGGAATAGGGAGTATGTTTGTTAGGGGAGTCTAGGGCTTATGTAATAAAGTTAAATCAATTTACTTGTGAGTGTGGGGTTTGACAGCTTAGTTGTGTGTCATGCAGTCATGCATTGACTGAAATAAGCCATTTTTCCCAAGTTAATACTATGAGTGAGAGGGTACACCCTAGTTTAACTAGAAGGGCTTTCATGCAAATCTATGCTAGGATGATTCATCTAATCCTTGACAAGTGTGTATGGCTAGATATTGAAACATGACCACTAATTCCACCTCCAATCAAGACACTGCTAAGGAAGCTAAAGTCACAAGAAAGAGGGAAACATATGAGAAACTAAGAGAAACAAGAGCTCTCATTGTGGTGTGTAGGAAGTGTGGTGTTGCTAGACACAACAATATGACATGCAATGTACCTAAGGTAAGCTTGTTGGTTGCTGATTGCTTTTTTTTGCATGTAGTCAACGTGCTTTGTTTTAGTCACTCACTTGCTTGTTGCTTTTGTTTGCAGAGAGGAATAAATTCTTCACAACCAAGTACATGGACCAACAACAAAAAGGTAAGCTTTGTTACCTTGTTGTTTGTTGTTGCTTTTGTTTGTTGTTTGTTGTTTAGCCTAGTTTGTTGTTTCCTATTTACTTTTAAATATGTGCTCAAAAATGAATTTAAACACTTTCCGTTTCACAAAAAACTGATGAAGTTTCATCTTCTCAACCCCAGTCACAAACTCAAACACAGAAGAAGTCCTAAGTGACACAAGCATGACAGTGCAGATTTCATATTTATATTTTGGGATTCTGTATTGAACTTATTTTTACAGTGGCATGAATTTATTTAGTTAGGATAACATTTTTTTGGTTAAGTATTTGAATGGTTGTTTGACATTTAAATGCGATAGTATTTTGATACTACTTAGCATTGAAATGCTATTATACCTAACAGCCTTTTTTTGGCAGAACTTTTGACATGAAACAATATTAATGAAATTTCCACTTTGATCTCATTGTTACGGGAGATTTTGTGCCTCTTTTAGCTTAATCAAATGACTATTTTTTTTTTTTTGAATTTGCATGTTGTTGAGAGGGGGATTTATAAAAAAGAAATGGAAACAATCAGTTGGAAGGAGTTTGTAACGCCCCTAATTTTTCGTAATTATGAAAAATATTATTATTAATTATTATTAAGCATGCAGAAGTTAAGTATGTGATTTATATTGGTGGAAAGTATATATATTCAGTATATGGTTGAAAAACGAATAGTAATTTTAACCGAGTTAAATCCCATTAGAGATATTATTTTTATGGTGCATTTGGATGATAATGGGTCCAATTGAATATTGGTGAAGTCAATTTGGTAATTGGATAAGTGTGTAATATTTTTGGAATAATTATCGAGATGGAATGTGATTAATTTTGTAATTTGTAGAAGTCAAGGGAGCAATTTGAAATTTAGAATATATATATATATATATATATATATATATATATATATAATTGTGTTAGTGAAGCATATAAGAGAGATATATATATATATATAAATATATATATTAATGTGTTAGTGGAGAATTAAGGTCAAACAAAAAAAATAAAAAGAGCAAAACCAAGAATAAAAAAATATACAAATCAGAAACTAGAAAGATTGGCGTGAAAGAAGTAATAGAGAGAGAAAGAGAGAGATTCTAGTGAGAGAAAGAGCTAGAAGAAGAAGAAGAAGAAGGAACGTGAAGTTGGTCAAGAAGAGTTTTGTGTAAAGAATATCATTTCAGGTTTGGTGATACCGTTTTCGTATTTTTTCAGATTTTCCAGAATATTTCGGAATCGATATAATATATTGTTTTTAGTTTATTTGAGCTATATTGATTACGATATATTGTTTGAAATTGATTTTTGGGATGTTTTGGATTACGTATATTTGGAATATATTCTAGATCTGTAATATTGTTTAAGAAAAATATTCTGAATTGATTTTCGATATGTTTTGTTTATAATAATATTACGGAGAATATTATTAAAAGAGATTTCGTATATATATATTGTTTTGCGATTTATTTCGAAAAGTGATTCGGGACATTTGGATTTACTATGGATTTACGATATATAATTGCATATGATTTTAAATGTGATTTGAAGCGATTTCTGGATTCATAAATATTTTCGGAAACGATTTTGTAATTTGCTTGTATATGTATATTGATGCGATTCGAATTCCGGAAATGTGTATACTGATTTGGATATGATTTCAGAATTTAAATTGACGATTCTATTCGAAATGAATTATATGATTTTCAAAAAGTGATTTGGCTCTAATATATGTAAACATAGATATGGATATAGGAAATTGACATATCAATTGGGTATTCTGAGTAGTACTACGCTAATTCTGATATATATATATGGGATACGCAGCGGGTCCTCCGTTGGTATCCAACTCTGTTATGTATAACCCGTAATCTAATCCAAAAAATATGTTTAGTATATCAGGTGTCCGAAATGAAATTAGAAATGTGATATAATCTGTATATGATTTGAGATGAGAAATGATTTGATTTGTTATTATTATGTTTTCATAAGATATTTATTCTGATTTCCAATGGATTTATTGATATTTGTTTCGATATGATATTTGTTTCAGTTTTCCGATGGATTTGTATATTCGAAATGTTATTTGATATATTTGATTTACCCCTATATGTTGATATTAAATGTTACTGTATTATTTGCGCATTTGACTTTTGGGTACACCCACTAAGCGTTATGCTTAGCGTGTTGAGTTTCTCACACGCAGGTAAAAAAATTGTTGAAGGGGACAAGAATCAGAAAGAGTAGAATCTGCTGGGATAGTGTTTAGAATCACATCACTCCTGCATTTTTGGTAACCCACTACGTATTTGATGTTTTATACGTATTATATCGGCATGCATGGATATAAATGTTTTTTTTGTAAACATATGTAATGGATATTTAGTTTTATGTATGTTTGTAAATATTTGTGATAATTGGGCCCATAGATTTTAATGCTTTGAAAGTTGAATGTTTATAAATATTTTGTATGAATTGTGATTACGAAATTGTTGAAAACAGATTTTTGGAAAGTCAGAAAAATAGAGGAAACTCTGGCGAAAATTTCAGAAAATCTTTTTGGACCATAATTTTAAATATTTATTTGGATCATTACTTAAAGTTCCTGTTCTGAAATTTATTTTCCGTATATGGTAGCGCTTCCCGATTCGGTCCAAGCAGGTTCGGATCGGGAGAGGGGGGTGTTACAGAGTTGCTTTCCAACGGTCACTTCATAAGGTTATATTTGTCTTTTTAGTTACTTTTATGCTTCAGAAGGCTTTTAGGTCATTTCACATGCATAAAAATGTTCCTTGATGCATCCTGGTAGTACAAAAATGTATCCTGGTAGTACAAAAATGTATCGAGATCTGAAAACTCCCCAAATCAATTTTGCGCACCCTTCCAAATTTAGTGCCACTTACCAAATCAATTTATCGCAATATAATTTATAAATATTCAAATAGCATAAACATATAATAAAATATTTACATAGCGGAAGTTGTAACACCCCCCGATCCAAACCCGCTCGGACCGAATCGGGAAGCGTTACCGTATACGGAAAACAAATTTCAGAACATAAACTTTAGGTAATGATCCAAATAAATATTTAAAATTATGATCCAAAAATATTTTCTAAAATTTCGGCCAGAGTTTCCTCTATTTTTCCGACTTTCCAAAAACCTGTTTTCAACAATTTCGTAATCACAATTCATTCAAAATATTTATAAACATTCAACTTTCAAAGCATTAAAATCCATGGGCCCAATTATCATAAATATTTACAAACATACATAAAACTAAATATCCATTACATATGTTTACAAAAAAAACATTTATATCCATGCATGCCGATATAATACAAATAAAACATCAAATACGTAGTGGACTACCAAAAATGCAGGAGTGATGTGACTCTGAACATTATCCCTGCAGATTCTACTCTTTCTGATCCTTGTCACCTTCAACAATTCTTTTACCTGCGTGTGAGAAACTCAACACGCTAAGCATAACGCTTAGTGGGTGTACCCAAAAGTCAAATGTGCAAATAGTACAATAACTTTTCAAATATGCAAAATAATATTTAATATCAACATATAGGGCCCATGTAAATCGAATATATCAAATAATATTTCGAATATACAAATCCATCGGAAAACTGAAACAAATATCATATCGAAGCAAACATCAATAAATCCATCTAAAATCAGAATAAATATCTTATGAAAATATAATAATACCAAATCAAATCATTTCTCATCTCAAATTATATACAGATCATATCACATTTCTAATTCTATTTCGGGCTCCTGATATACTAAACATATTTTTCGAACTGGATTACGAGCTATACAGAACAGAGTTGGATACCAAAGGAGGACCCGCTGTGTATCTCATATACATATCAGAATTGGACACCAACGGAGGACCCGCTGCATATCCCATATACATATCAGAATCGGCGTAGTACTACTCAGAAAACTCAATTGACATGTCAATCTCCTATATCCATATCTATATTTACATATATCAGAGCCAAATCACTTTTCGAAAATCATATAATTCATTCTGAACAGAATCGTCAATTTAAATTCTGAAATCATATCCAAATCAGTATACACATTTCCGGAATTCGAATCGCATCAATATACATATACAAGCAAATTACAAAATCGTTTCCGAAAATATTTCTGAATCCAGAAATCGCTTCAAATCACATGCAATTATATATCGTAAATCCATAGTAAATCCAAATGCCCCGAATCATTTTTCGAAACAAATCGCAAAACAATATATACGAAATCACTTTTAATAATATTCTCCGTAATATTACTATAATCAAAACATACGAAAATCAATTCAGAATATTTTTCGCAAATAATATTACGGATCCAGAATATATTCCAAATATACGTAATCCAAAACATCCCAAAATCAATTTCAAACAATATATCGTAATCAATATAGCTCAAATAAACTAAAAACAATATATTATAACGATTCCGAAATATTCTGGAAAATCTGAAAAATACGAAAACGGTATCACCAAACCTGAAATGTTATTCTTTACACAAAACTCTTCTTGACCAACTTCACTTTCCTTCTTCTTATTCTTCTTCTAGCTCTTTCTCTCACTAGAATCTCTCTCTTTCTCTCTCTATTTCTCACGCCAACCTTCAGTTTTTTTTTTTTTTTTTTTTGCAAGCTTGTTTTGTTTTGTTTTTGCAAGTTTGACTTGCTTTGCACTTTGTTGTTTGATGTTTTTATTTTTATGCTTCTTATTTGACTTCCACTTGAGTAGAATTCTCCACTAGCACAATTTTATATATATATATATATATATATATATATATATATATATAATATATAAATATCTTCTTAATTTCAAATTGTTCCCTTAACTTTCTGAAATCCTAAAATGGAAACCAATTTACAATTAATCACATTCCATCTCGATAATTATTCCAAAAATATTCCACACTTATCCAATTACCAAATTGACTTCATCAATATTCAATTAGACCCATTATCATCCAAATGCACCATGCAAATAATATCTCTAATGGGATTTAACTCGATTAAAATCACTATTTATTTTTCAACCATATACTGAATATATATACTTTCCACCAATATAAATAACATACTTGACTGTTGCATGCTTAATAATAATTATTAATAATACTTCTCATAATTATGAAAAATTAGGGGCGTTACAGAAGTTCTTCAAATATGTACAAACATTTTCTGTATATGCATGCTGTATCAAAACATATATACTAAGTACAAAAGGACTACCAAACATTTTCTGTAGGAACGATGTGACTCCGGACTCTGATCCTGCAGTCTCTACTTGCAACCCTTGAAACCTTTGTTACCTATGTATGAGAAAACTCAACACACTAAGCAGATTACTTAGTGGGTGTATACAAAATTGTATAACCAAATATACTATATCAAATAAGTTTATCTATTTTCGATAAAAATATAAAAAACATATAATTAAATCATATATGGGGCTCATGTCAAATCAAATCATATACTCAACAAATACAGTATTCAAAATCAATCAACAGACAAAATCTTCATGATTTCTCAAATGCTTTCATATAACAAATCAGTTATCATACTGGGCTCCTGACATACATAACATAAGTTATCGGACTGGATTACGGGTTGTTCGGCATCGGACACAAACGGGCTACCCGCCGAACATCAGATCAGAGTTGGACACCAACGGTATTACCCGCTGTAAATGTCCCATATCAGAACCCTAGGACCAATACTTGGGGCCTGTACTATCCAAAGGGTGGCACAAACAGATCAAAGCTCCCTACCCTGGGACTAGCACTTGGGGCCTGCACTATCCATAGGGTGGTGCATCAGAATATATCGGCACAGTACTGTTCAGAAAAACTCAATTGACATGTCAACCTCCTATATCCATATCTATGTTCATACACATCAGAGCCATTTTACAAAACGATTTCTCAAATCCATTTCAAATCATTCAAATTCAATTTTGAAATTTCGAGTCCGAAATACAATTTCACAAATTATTTTCTTATATTTAAATTTAACTTTCAAATATTTCAAATCAATAAACATATTTTTGAAATCCAAATTTCATTAATAATCATATACAATAAATATACCAAAATCATATACGAATATATTTCTCAAATCCATAATCACATCAAGTCAATCCAAAAATATATTCCAATATATTTCTGAAACCAATATTCATATTAAATCAAGTCAAAATCATATTCGAATATATTTCATAAACCAATATTAAATCAAAATTTCCCAAAATCATTTTTTGATACATTTCACAAACATAATATAATCAAAATCACTTTCAACTATATTTCTCATAATAATATTAGAATCAAAATGTATTGAAAACAATTCAAAATATTATTCACAATCAATATTTCAGATATAAATTATATTGTAATTCATATCATTCCAAAATCAATTTCAAACTATAAATTATAATCAATATAATTCAAATAACACAATATTAATAAAATTCAATCAATCCGAAATATTCTGAAAAACTGAAAATTCAAAACGAGTGTACACCGAACCTGGATACCCTTTCCTTCCTCCTTTCGTTCTTCTCCTTTTCTTTTCTTCTTCTTCTTCTTCTTCTTCTTTCCTTTCTCTCTTTTCTTTCTCTCTCCTCTTTTCTCTCTTCTTCGAGCTCTCAATTTCTCTAGTCTGTTTCTGTTTTTCTCTTTGTTTCTCTATTCTGTTGGTTTTTATGAAGCTCCACCGCTTCAATCACTCGGTGCTCTATATTTTTTTTAAATTTTTGGGCCATCGCGAGCGGTGGTCTCGTCGCTCGGTCGCGATACTCACTGGTGGAATTTTGTCCCTTCATCGCGAGCAGCTATCGCTAGCTCTGGTCGCGATACTCACTGGTCCAATTTTGCCTCTTTTATCGCGAGCAGCTACTACGATCTCTGGTCACGAGAATGGTCACGATGTTCACTGTCCAATTTTTCTCCTTTCTTTTCACGCATTGTTTTCGACCGTTCCAATTGGTCCACTTGGAAACCAAAAATACAAGTTTCCTGAAATATACCTAAAATACCTCGAAATCTATCTCTATGAATCGTAATGCCAATGACATAAGACGCTTTACCTATATCCTGCATATCAAAGTTTTCAGAGAGAAATTGTTTCACCTCATGTAGCAAACCCTTATCATTGGTTGCTAGCAGAATATCATCCACATATAACATAAGAAAATATATTTTACTCCCACTGACCAACCGAATGAAGAAATTATATTGTGAAATTTCAAATACCATTGGCAGGATGCTTGTTTTAAGCCGTATATGGATTTCTTGAGCTTGCAAACCAATTGCTCACCATCACTAGAGAGGAATCCTTCAGGTTGTTTCATGTAAACCTCATCCTCTAGATCTCCATTAAGAAACGTTGTTTTTACATCCATTTGTTGCAGTTCAAAGTCAAAATGGGCTACTAATGCCAAAATAACTCTCAAAGAATCTTTCTTAGATATAGGAGAGAATGTCTCTGTGTAATCGATTCCTTCTTTCTGAGTGAATCACTTAGCAACGAGTCTTGCCTTGTATCTCTCAATGTTGCCCAATGAGTTATTCTTTGTCTTAAAGACCCATTTACAACCAATGGCTTTTGCACCATTAGGCAATTCAACAAGGTCCCAGACTCTGTTACTCTTCCTGGAACTCATCTCATCAATCATAGCATTGTACCATAATTCTGATTCTTTACAACTCATGGCTTGTGAAAAAGACTCAGGATCATTCTCGGCTCCAACATTATAGTCAGATTCTTACGGATACACAACATAATCACTGGGAATTGTTGATCTCTTAGTTCTAGTAGATCTTCTTAATGTCGTACCAATATTTTCTTGGGAAATATGTGGTTCAACTTGTCGTTCAGAAGTCTCAGGAAACTCTTGAACAACCTGATCTACTGGAATGTTGTCAACAGCTTGTGGAACTTAAACGATTGGTTTTTCAACATCAGCTTGTACTTGAGAGGCGCTGTGAACAACAACCAATTTATCACCTGAAGTGGAAGGTTGAGATACTGAATGATCGATTTCAGAAACTATGTTCCTGGTTTGACCGCTCCCACTGATCAGGTCATATTCAAGAAACTTGGCATTTCTTGATTCCACAATCCTAGTGCTATGAGATGGACAATAAAATCTGTAACCTTTAGACCTTTCAGCATATCCAATGAAATACTCACTAATGATCCTTGGGTCCAGTTTCTTCTCTTGTGGTGTAACACCCCCTGACCCGACCCGACTGGATCGACCCAGGGAGCGCTACCGGTTTTCAAAACTTTCTAAATTCACTTTATATATTTCAAACCATTGAAAATCATATCAATTTGTAATTTACAAATATTTTTCTAGTGAGCCCATCAAATTTTATTTTCAAAAATTTCGGCAGAGTTTCCTCTATTTTTCTGGTTTCCCAAAACATGTTTTTAATAAAACAAATATAATACAATATAATTCCAACACTTCTATATCCAAATTTTCAAATCAATGCGCACTCTGCCGTTTAGTGCGACTTCCAAACAGTTTCAAATAACACATATATAATTCATATTTATAAACATTTGAACAGAATATAAATCATAAAACACTTATTACAAAACATATCTATACATGTCAAATTACAGATTTCTGTATATGCATGCTTCATGAAATACAATATACAATTAAAATTCAATTGTAACTACTCAAAAGAATTGTGACTCTGGACCTTCAATCTGCTACTACTTCCTCTCTATTCTTTGATTTCCCCATGTATCTCTGATACCTGCGCGTGATAAAATCAACGCGCTAAGCAATAATGCCTAGTGGGTGTACACTAAACTCAAGTATCAAAATCAATAATCATTTCATAATAAAACTATTCCAATATGATCGTATAAAAACAATTTCAATTTTCAACTTTCTCACTGAAAGAAATCATAGAAAAACAGTTTAATAAAAGCATTCAAATTAAATCAGTAAAGCATATAACATTTAGTTTTCAATTCTTTTATAACATTTTATTCATTCTGTAACATTTTATTCATACAAACATTTTGTTCACTTTCATTCTCCATCTAACCATACACTCATTATACATTTCTATCTCTGTAACATCGGTGTAACGTTCACCTCCGGGATTCGCCTAAACTGGACTAAGCCAGGTTTGCCCCGCGAGATGTAACTGTCAGGAATATCAATAGAATATCTATCTCCGGGATTCGCCTAAACTGGACTATACCAGGTTTGCCCCGCGAGATACAATAGTCATCAATCTCAGTGCAATATCTATCTCCGGGATTCGCCTAAACTGGACTATGCCAGGTTTGCCCCGCGAGATGCAACAGTCATTACTATCAGTACAATAGCTATCTCCGGGATTCGCCTAAACTGGACTATACCAGGTTTGCCCCGCGAGATACAATAGTCTCAACTCGTTATATTCAACAATAATTCACAAATCAAAATTAAATTCAAGTATCAGAATTTACAAACAATATTCGTAATACAAACTTCGTAAATTTCATATCAAAACCTTCCGTTTCTTTTAAAATCAACAATTAATTTCACAAAGCCAAAAAAAATCGTTTCCAAACATTACTCACAAAACAATTTCTTTGAAACCATAGAAATTCCATTATACTCTTATATTCCCTAATTATTTTCAAACAGTTTCTAACAATAGTCGTAAACGAAACACAATTATACAAAATCCATAAATAAATTTAATACTCAATTTAACGAAATATGAAAAATTCAAATGAAAATATATAATGAAAATTATAACAAATTCAGAAATCAGTGTACACCTACTTGGATTCAGTTTTTACGCCTTTTTCCTTCTGGATTTTCCTTTTCTCTTTCCCTTTTCTTTTTCTTCTTCTCTTTTCTTTTCTTCTTTTTCTTTTCTTCTTCTTTCTCTTTTCTTTTTCTCTTCCTCTTCTTCTTCTTCTTCTTCTTCTTCTTCTTCTTCTTCTCTTTTCTTTCTCTCTCGCTCTCTCTTTCTCTCTCGGTTTCTCCCTTTTCTGTTTTTCTAGGGCTTTCTACGATGTCTTATTTTTTTTTATAATCTTTCGGTTATCGCGACCGTCGTCGCGACCTGTGGTCGCGCCACCAGGTCGCGTTGCTCACTGGAGCAACTCCACCGCCTTCATCGCGATCACCCATCGCGGTACCCTGGTCGCGATGCTCACTGCCAGAATTTTCACTTTTTCGTCGCGAGCCAATCAGCGCGATCTGTGGTCGCAGAGACTAGGTCGCGTTGCTCACTGCCCGAAAATGCCATTTTTCTCACCGCGAACAGCTCATCGCGACCTATGGTCGCGGTGAGGGGTCGCGGTACATACTGTCCCAATTTTTCACACCTTTTTCTTCATTCACCATTTCTGGACCGTTCCATCTGGTCCACCTGGAAACCATAAAAATAAACATACCTTTAATTACGTTTTACACCCCTCTATTTTGGGATGTTACATGTGGATTGTAAATTCTCACTTCAGACGGGCAACCCCAAACGCGCATATGTCGCAAACTCAATTTCCAACCTTTCTATAATTCAAATGGAGTTTTAGGAACAGCCTTGGTTGGAACCCTGTTTAATATATACACTGTCGTCTTAAGTGCTTCAGTCCACAAGGATTTAGGAAGATTAGAGCTGCTAAGCATACTCCGTACCATATCCAATAATGTTCGGTTTCTTCTTTCTGCTACACCATTTTGGTCCGATAAACCAGGCATGGTATATTAAGCAACAATCCTATGCTCTTAAAGAAACCTTGCAAATGGTCCAGGTAATTGTCCACTCTCGATGTATCTACCAAAATACTCTCCACCACTATCTGATCTCACGATCTTAATTTGTTTCTCGCACTGTTTCTCTACTTCAGCCTTAAAAATTTTAAAGGCATCTAATACTTCGTTCTTATTATGAAGCAAGTACAGATACATATATTGTGAGTAATCATCAATAAAAGAGATAAAGTATTTCTAACCATATAAGTCCATATTTGGACAACATACATCAGTATGTATAATCTCTAATATGTCAGAAATCCTATTAGCACCCTTCTTTGACTTGTTGGTCTGTTTTCCCTTTATGCAGTCCACACAAGTCTCAAAATCAGTAAATTCAGAGTACTAAGTACTTCATCATTTACTAATCTTTTAATTCTTTCTATGGAGATATGACCTGATCTCCGGTGCCATAATGTAGAGGAGTCCTCATCAATAACACATTGTTTACTGCCAGTTTGAACATGCATTATAAGCGACATTGTTTTGTAAATTAATACAGTAAAGACCATCAGATAAAGTACCATTCCCAACGCAATCAGATTTATAAAATAAACTGAAAGATGTTTCTGAAAAATTAAAGGAATATCCAAAAGGTACAAGTCTTGAAACTGAAATTAATTTTCTTGAAAAACTTGGAACATAAAAGGTTTTGTCCAATTCTAAAATAAAGCCACTACTCAAAGTTAAATAGCATGTTCCAATAGCCTCCACATGTGAGCCCATCTTGTTTCCGGATAAGATGCTTTGCTCACTTCCCACTGGCTTCCTTAGGTTTTGCAAACCCTGTAAGGAATTCGAAATGTAGATTGTTGAACCAGAATCAATCCACCATGTGTTAATACTTATATTAACCATATTAGATTCATAACAAACAAATGAAATTTGATTACCTTTATCCTCAAGTCATTTCTTAAATTTGGCGCAATTCTTCTTCATGTGTCCCTTCTTTTTACAAAAGAAACACTTGGATTCTTTCTTAATATCAGCTTTGAGAGGTATTTTACCTTTCCATTTCTAATTGGCTTGAATGTTACCCTTTCCTTGTATAGCCAACATCACACTATCATTTTGCTCTATTAGAAGCCTCCCTTCTTCTTGAACACACATGGTTATTAATTCATTGATTGACCATTTATCCTTATGTGTGTTGTACGAGATTTTAAATGGCCCGTACTGTTGTGGAAGGATGTTTAGGATATAATTCACAATAAAAGATTCAGATATATCAACCTTGAGTTTCTTTAATTTAACCGCAATATCCCTCATTTGCATTATGTGCTCGCGCACACCTTTGACACTAGTGAGCCTTTGAGATGATAACTTCATGATTAGAGTTCTTGTTAATGCTGTTTCTGAAGTGAGAAATTGCTCGTCAATGCCTTTTAGCAAGTCTCGGACATTGTCTAGCTGATCCACAGAACCACGAATACTATCAAAGATTTTGGTCTTAATGAACATCACGCTGGGGCGATTAGATCGCTCCCATTTTTCATAAAGCGCGATGTCCGCTGCAGAACTAGTATACGTGCTTGCAGGTGGTTTATCTTTCCTAATAGCATAGTCAATATCCATCCACCCTAAGTGAAGGAAAATTCTCTCATTCCATACTTTATAGTTATCACCCTTTAATTCAGGAATATCACATCGAATATTAGAAAAATTTGTAGGTTGTGATGCTGCATAAATTAAAGTTTATATACTTATGTTAAATGAGAACTAAATAAAATTCATGTTTTACCAATGTAAATCATGCTCAGAAAATGAATCTAAATGACATAAAAATTGCCTGTGGGTCAAATTTTTAATTCAATAAGATTCATTATACTTTATAATAGAATTAATTAAATTATTTACTTAATTCATAATTCTAAAGGGTACATTATGATTATAACTTAATATTTTCTATTTTGAATAAACTTTATGATAAAACTATCAAGTTACTTAATTCATAATTTCTGTGGGTAAATTACGAATAACTTGATACTTTATCCTAATTAATTTTCTAAATATAATAAAAATTCTTGTGGGATAAAATTTATTATATTAAGAATAATTAATTACAATTAATGTCTAAATTTTTCTTTATGTGATCCTAATTAATCGTAATATATAATTTTATTTAATTAAAGATGTTGTGGCTAATCTCTAATTAACTAAAATTATATGGATCACTTAGACATTATTTTCTTTTATGCTCAAAATTTTTAAGTTTTATGAGAATATTCCTATATTGTATGGTTTAATCATAATTTACTGTATATTATGTTAATTTTATACATTTAATAATTACATAATTATACTTAATATTAAGTAAAAATAATAATTCAAGCATAAAATAATAACGTAATATCATAAAAATAACTAAAACAAACATGTTATTATTATGCATAATTAATAAATTTACACAATTTAATTCATCCTAATATTGCATATATTATCATAAATATACATAAAATAACATATGCAAACTTTATAATAGGCATAACACAAAAATAAAGGCCAAAGAATTAAATTATGCAAAAATGTTTATAAAAAATTGCATTTTGCAAAAATAAATGAAATAAGGGTATTTTCGCAAAATGGACAGAATTGAAGGTAATATTTGTAAAACGGACAAAACTGAAGGACCGTTTTGTACAACTGCACAAGTGGTTTTATCAAAATGACACAAAGGCTTGCGTTTTGATCATCTTCAACCTTCAACCGGGTCATATAGACCCGGTGTCTACCGACGGACCCGGAAACAAAAACCGGTAGGAAAACACTCCTCCGGCAGCCAAAATCGTTGTTAATCACAAAATTCATAGAAAATCAATATACTAATGATTTCTAATAAGTTTTTACATCAAAAACGTAAAGTTCAATAAACTCAAAAGTTTCGACCAAAAAATAGAGTCAAACATAGCATTTTCGAAAACATACAAAGGCAAGAATTTAACCATGCTCTGATACCAAATGAAAACTATATTCAATCCTAAATGCGGAACTAATCATAATAAGGATTGAAAACTGAAAAATATTCAGAACACTAACCTCCTGCCATTGATACAACAAATGCAATATCTCTGATTCTCCTTTAGTTTTGGTTCTTCTAGAACTCTTATCACTCAAATTTGATGGTGTAACTGAAGTTGTTGTTGAGTGTCGAGTTTGGGGACCAAATGCCAACATTTATAACCAAGTTGGCCGAGATTCCCATCAACTCTCGGCCAACTCGGACATTGATAATGGCCGACAGTTGCCATGATCGTTAGTTGTATGAATGTGGATCAATCACACTAGATAGGCTAGTGGAGATAGCCTAGATGAGAGTGGAGAGTGGACCACATCCAACATGGTCTACAATTTGTTTGTTCTTGTCCAGGTAGAACTGCCGGTTTCAAAGGAGGTTGTGTCACCTACTCCACCTTAATTGTTTGTGCTAATAAAAACTTTGCTATATGTTTCACTTTGCAGTCTGCACATGTGGATACATACAATACCCAAAAATGGAGGAGGAAATGTCTCTCTACCTTAATAGATTAATTTATGCTTTTGGAGCTCCACTAAGGGAGCATTCATTCAAGAACATCTATCCTGATATTCGGGTGTCAGGGAACTGTATCATCATCAAATCTTTGTCTGGAGCTTGTACCTTCTGATCTGAGAAGAACTTGAACATGACAAAAGATTCTTTGTCTCCCTCAGTGTGATGTACATATTTTAATATGTCAACATGTGTATCTATGATAATACTATTAAATAGATAATGACAGCAGAAGAATTTGCCTTTTTATTTTTTATTTTTTTAAAAAAAAAAATTGAATTCTCTCTCAAATACTGAACCCTAATTGGGTTATGATCAGAGAGAAAGAGAGAAAAAGATCTTGCTTTTCTTGACTCCTTTCTCTCTTTTTTTTTTTTTCCTCATGTCATGCGTGAGCCCTGTGTAAAGTTTACAAAGCAGATCCAATAGCTTTAGATACTTACCCTTGAAGTTTGGGATATTCAATTATATATAAGATTTTTCTGGTCTTTTTTAGGCCCCATATGTATATATTGTTTTATTAGCAAGCTAGTGTAAGTGTTTTCTAGTCTTTAGGCGCCATATCATAGTTTTCTAAGGCGCTAAGGTTGTCCTCGAACCTAGGCAAGAGGTGTAAGGCAATCTCGAATTAGTAATATTGCGCTATGTATATGCAGCGCGGAGGTTAAAATATAAAAAGTAGAGAATAAAATTAAAGAGATGCACACCTGACGCCACGAAGAGATGCAGCCTTGTCGTCTGAGCGCGACTTGGAAGCTTGATAGTTAATATAATGCTTTCTAAGGTCATGATACTTTTATTTAATTATTATTATTATTATTATTATTATTTATTTTTATTTGTGAGTGAACGCTAACAAAGGTTGTTCAGTTGGTCAAGGTCTCGAGGATTTGAATGTAAACAATTAGAGGTATCTCACAAATCTAATGTAATAGTTGTGTAAACTTGTTACAACGAACCTGTATTAGATACACTTGTTTACAATAAGTTTTTTTCATTATTTTTTTTATTTTTTAATTATGGTGAAAATATTAAAAATTTCACTTATACTAACAATTATAATTAAATTCTATTATTAATGTAGTGGAAAAGATGTATTTAAATCTAGTACATTAACAACAAAAATAACTACTCACTGGATACAAATTATTGAATATTTTTTATATAAAAAATTTATTTTATTTTATTAGTATCTTAATATTTGAATAGTCTAACAATTTTTAAATGTATTTAATGTTAAATTAAAAAAGTATATAAAAAAAGACTCTACACACAATGGTTGCAGGTATACCCTAGTGGTAATTAAGTTTTTCAACGAAGTTGAACTCTCGAATTTGAATTCTCCTTCTTTAAGTAAAAAAAAATGTCAGAAGAGAATTTTTTTTTAAAAAAAAGAAATTGTAGGTACAATCCTTTTCGAAAACTTATTTTTTTTAACAATTTAGAAAAAAAAAACATTTTAACTAAATTAAAAACTTGATTATTTCTTAATTCTTTTAAAACCCAAACGCATAATCGTAGAATTCGTAACAAAAATAATAATAATAAAATCCCTTAAAAAAATTTGTAGGTACGATTCTTTACGAAAACATATTTTTTAAATTTTAGAAAAAAAATTAAAACTAAATTCAAAAATTAATTATTCCTTATTTCTTTTAAAACGCAGAGGCATAATCCTAGAATCCGTAAAAAAAAAATAAAGAAAAATCTCTTAAAAAATATTCACAAGGTTATTTTAGTAATTTAAGCGACCAAAAGTGTGCCAAACTCTTCCACCATTAAGGGTATAGTGGTTGAGTGTCTGTTAAAATGTAGTTTTAGATGTTTTGTGAGTTGAAAAAACAGTACTATCTTGTTTGGTAAACTAAGTTGTTACAGAAATATAAAATAATCAAAATAGATATAATATAATTTATTTTATTTTTTAACATAAATTTTATTTATATACAATTAAGTATATTTAAATTTTTTACTTTAATTACAATATAAAAATAGACTCAAATAAATTTATTAATTATTTTTTAATATTAATTAACCAATTTTTAGATAATAATGGATAATTTAGTTTAAATGAAAAATATGATATTTAGGGCTAGAGATATTTAACATTTTAAGATAAAATATCAAATGTAAAAAATTAATCTTTTTTTTAAAGTATTTTTAATCATACTATTTGCTCTAATTGAACTTTATGATATATATATATTTTTTAGGAGTACAAATACAATATTAATAACTGCTGATACCTGTCGAGATTAATCACTAAACACGCGATTCGGATATCTGCTCCTATAATAGAAGACATCTACTCCCACAATAAGGGGAGAAAACTGTCCACACATGCTGGTATGTACATGGTGGAAATTAAATCTCTCACCACTGAGTTGTGAGGGATATATACTAACCACTTTACTATAAGTGAATGTGTAACTTTATTTTATTTTAGTAAATGTCTTTTCTTCCTTCAAATTATTTCTTATGTCTATTTACATAGGATTAATTAATATTTTAAATCTGATTAGGGTTCATATAATATATTTTAATTTGTACTAGGAAATTTAATTTTAATCGTTCTAGTTGTTCAACTTCTTATTAGATTCAGATTATCTATTTTAATTTTGTACTAAAAAATCTAATTGGATTATGTCGATTCGACGCAAGCAGCAAAAGAAAGGGAAAAAAATAAAAAATTGGCATCCGACATGGCACCTGATATTTCCAACCGTTGGATCTCACTTTGACAATCCAACGGCATAGAGAGAAACCCTAACGCAATACAGACACTATAGTGTCCAATTCCTCTATAAAACCAATGCTCTCGCGCTTCCCATCCTCTTCTCTCACACACACTCTCCCTCTCTCTCTCTCTCCTCTCTCTCTGTTTTCCCAAGGCGGCGCCGCGACAAGAGAGTTCTCTCTAGCTAGTTCCTTCTTCTCTCCATCATCTTCAACAGGTTCAGATCCTTCTCGCTTTTTCTTTTTTTCTTTTTTTTTTTAAAATTTTCGTTGATTGATGTATCGCATGTGAATCGATCTTTTTTTATTGTTGTTATTTTTCCATTCAATTATTTTGTTGTTTTTGTTAATATATCGCATGTGAAAACTGTGTTGATACCTTAAAAATTTTTTAGATCCGTGTCGTTTTTTTTTTTTTGTAAAATTATGTCTATATGTATCTATCTATATAAGTTTTATGATTTAGGTTTTATTAATTTTGTATCTGTTTGTTTTTAGCTACAGGATGCATGTAAATATGTTTGAAAATTTTTTGATGTACGATTGATTGTGTAGTTTGCAAGTTATAGAGTCTAATATAATCAGTTCATGGATGATTTAAACGGTGTAAGTACTATTGTCATGAATCAGTGGCTTCTATACGTGTAATTGATTGTTGATTATGTGCAATTGTGTGGCTAGTTGGAACTTGGAACCCATTGAATAGGTGGTGGTCTTTTGATACATCCAATTATGTCTGTTTAGTCTCTTTAAGTTCTATGTTAATATGAGTGTTAGGTGAGGATTCTGTTGGCAGTTGATAAAAATTTGAAGTAATGTTTATCAGTTTATATTTGAACTAAAATTATGCTTTTAGATCATGCGTTTGTATATTGATTTTATTTGCCTGTCTGTTTTGGTTTTAATTGGGATTTGAATATTGGTTGTTGGCTATTCTGACTGCTTTTCTGTTGCAGTGTTCATTCTGAAATCTCATTATGGGTAAGGAAAAAGTTCACATCAACATTGTTGTTATTGGACATGTCGACTCTGGAAAGTCGACCACTACTGGTCACTTGATCTACAAGCTAGGTGGTATTGACAAGCGTGTCATTGAGAGGTTCGAGAAGGAGGCTGCTGAGATGAACAAGAGGTCATTCAAGTATGCCTGGGTGCTTGACAAGCTCAAGGCTGAGCGTGAACGTGGTATCACCATTGACATTGCCTTGTGGAAGTTCGAGACCACCAAGTACTACTGCACTGTTATTGATGCCCCCGGACATCGTGACTTTATCAAGAACATGATCACAGGTACCTCACAGGCTGATTGTGCTGTCCTTATCATTGACTCCACCACTGGTGGTTTTGAAGCTGGTATTTCCAAGGACGGCCAGACCCGTGAGCATGCCTTGCTTGCTTTTACCCTTGGTGTCAAGCAGATGATTTGCTGCTGTAACAAGGTGAGCTTGAATTCTTGATCCCAGTGGTTGTACGTTTTAGTCTGTTGTATTAAACTTTTGTTAGGCTTTAGTTTAACCGCGCGATGGGATATTCAGTTGTTTCTGTGAATTGGTTTTTGTAGATGGACGCTACAACCCCCAAGTACTCCAAGGCAAGGTATGATGAAATCGTGAAGGAAGTCTCCTCCTACTTGAAGAAGGTCGGTTACAACCCTGACAAGATCCCCTTCGTCCCCATCTCTGGTTTTGAGGGTGACAACATGATTGAGAGGTCTACCAACCTCGACTGGTACAAGGGTCCAACCCTCCTCGATGCCCTTGACCAGATCAATGAGCCCAAGAGACCCACAGACAAGCCCCTCCGTCTCCCACTTCAGGACGTGTACAAGATTGGAGGTATTGGAACTGTACCAGTGGGTCGTGTTGAGACTGGTGTTCTCAAGCCAGGTATGGTTGTGACTTTTGGCCCCACTGGACTGACCACTGAAGTTAAGTCCGTGGAGATGCACCACGAAGCTCTCCAGGAGGCACTTCCAGGTGACAATGTTGGTTTCAACGTGAAGAATGTTGCCGTTAAGGATCTCAAGCGTGGATTTGTTGCATCTAACTCGAAGGATGATCCCGCCAAGGAGGCTGCCAACTTCACTTCTCAGGTCATCATCATGAACCACCCAGGGCAGATCGGAAATGGATATGCTCCAGTGCTCGACTGCCACACCTCCCACATTGCTGTCAAGTTTGCTGAAATCTTGACCAAGATTGACAGACGGTCAGGTAAGGAGCTGGAGAAGGAGCCCAAATTTTTGAAGAACGGAGATGCTGGTTTCGTGAAGATGCTTCCCACCAAGCCCATGGTTGTCGAAACTTTCTCAGAGTACCCACCACTAGGTCGTTTTGCCGTGAGAGACATGCGACAAACTGTTGCTGTCGGTGTCATCAAGAGTGTTGAGAAGAAGGACCCAACTGGTGCCAAGGTCACCAAGGCTGCTGCCAAGAAGAAGTGAGAGAGAGAGAGAGATGTGGAGTTTATCTATCTACCGTAGCTAGGGTAGTTATATTCTAAGTTCGGTTTTTGTTACAGTCCATCAACAGTTATAGTATCTGGATATTATCTAGGTGTTTGCTGGTTGTGATTCAGATCCGGATTTTTGGTGTTTCTTGTTTTGTTATTGTACTATTGGTATGAAAATGAGTCAATTTTCCGATGTTAAACTTCATGTTATCTAGTAGCTGATGCACATTTTAAATTTCTCAAATTCTTTGTTCGAAATGATTTTTAGTATATTGTTGGATGAATAGCACTACTGGTTTATTTACAGATGTATAGATTGCATTATTTGGAATTCTTGATTTTTATTTTTTATTTTTATTCTTCATCTCAAAAAAATAATAATAATTATATAGAATAGATTGAAATAATCAAATTTTCAAACACTTGTTTTGTTAGAACTACTAACAATGAGAGATCGAATCGAAGTTATATTACAAAAAAAAAAAAAATTAGACCGATTTTTGACTTAGTTCCACTAATCGCAATGGCAATCGAATGGGAACACAAAAATTAATTAGAAATAAAACTTTTTGGTTATAGTTTAAATTTATAAAAAAAAATTCCATAAGGATACATTAGGTGTTTTTTCTTGGGAGCTTAGAGTAAAATTGATATTTTAAAAAATTAACAATATTTGTACTAATTAATTGGGTGTTTTAATTATTTTTATGGACAATATCAAAAAGTATTTTATTAGAGTTTTCCTAATTTTTTTTTTTAACATATTATTTACGATGTTGGCGACTCTAAGATATTGTCAAACTGAATGAGCACTTTTACCACCAAACACATTGAGCGGTATATATTTAGTGGCAAGTAAGTTAGCATATATATATATATATATATATATATTCTTTTCTTTATTTCTCATATAAATATGTGTTTCTATTCAAACTCAATTATGTTTAAAAAATCTCAACAAAAAGTCAAACGTCTGACCAAAAGACAATTCAAATACAATATTTACACCCTTTTAATATTAAGGGCAGTGTATTTAATTGAGACTTTCAAGTATTTTTATATAATTAAAAAGTTTTGAATATATTTAATAAAAACTTTTGTATTCAATCTAAATTTTAAAAAAATATATAAAAATTATAAGGGTATTCAATCTAAAATTTTACTGATTTTAGAAAAATTTATAAAAGTTATTTGGTATTCAAATTAGACTTTTAACAACTTTAAAAAGTCTATAAAAATTATTAGATATTAAATTTACTTTTTAAAATTTTTACAAAACAGTATACTTTTTAAGAGTCTAGGAAAGTTACGATATATTCAAAATGTCAATGATTTTTATAAACTTTTAAAAATGTTGTACTTTTGCAAACAATTTCTCATAAAAATACTTATAATTTCTCTCCCACTTCTCCAAAAGACTTTTGAAGACTTTCTGATAAATAATTATTGACAACTTTTATTACAACTTGTTATTTAACATATTATTAAAAAAAAAATTCGTAAAATATTTTAACCACCTTGCAACATATTATGCACATGAAAAATAATTTAAAAATTAATAAATATTACTAATAAGATATAAAAAATAGTGCTTAAAGTAGAGAGAAAAAAAAGTTGGAAGAATTATTTTTCAATATGTACTTTATAATTATTCAAGACTCTAAAGTGTACTTTAAATATTTTTTTAGTACTTAACAAAACTAAAAAAAAAAAACAAGGTTAGAGGATAAGTTAAAAATATTTTAGTAAAAAATAATATAAATACGAGTGAAAAATTAGGTCAAACATTATATATAATTATTTATTCTATAAACAACTTAAATAATTTAATTATATCATGATACATATAAAATTTGAATGAATTGATATAGTATATTTATATTTTTAAAAATCATTGGAAGTCTGTTATGTATTCTTTATATATGTATATATATAAAAGACTGAATATTTTTGAAAGTCTACAAAAGTGTGTTATAATTTTGTAAAATAAATAAAAGTCTATGAAAATCATTTGAAATGAAAGTCTATAAAAATTTATGAAATTTATTTATAATTCTGTAAAGTCTATAAAAGTTATTGGAAATTTATAAACTCTATACAAACCATTCAATTAAAAAAATATTATTTAAAGTTTAAATTAAATATACTCCCTTAATTATCTTTAAATTCTCTATATGGACTTTATGCTCAAGTCTAAAATTCTTTTGATTAAATATATGATCCAAACTAATATCGATACCTATTATTTAGTTATTTTTAAATTTTTTAAAAAAATTCACTGTAGTTCCTAATTTTTGATAAAATATATTATTTAATTTTTTTTTTAGTTCACGAAGTTCTTAACGTTTTTTAAATATATCAAATTAGTCATTTTGATCAATTTTTTGACGGTCAAAGAGAGTTTTATTCTTGAAAATTTTAAATAATAGAATTACAATTTTATCTTCTAAGTAAAATATAATAAATAAAAATGAATAAATAGAAATATTAATAAAATAATATTAAAATAAATTATAAAAATTTTAAAATGTAAAATCTATTTAAAAAAAATATTATTATTTTATTAAAAAATTAATATTTAAGAAATTAAAGACTAAAATAAATAAAATGAAGAATTAAAAAAATAAAGGATTTTTTTTTGTTTTTGTGTTTTTTTTAAAACATTTCCTTTACTTTTTTAATTCTCAATTTATTTTATTTTATTTTAAAAATATTAATTTTTTTATAAAATAATTTAAGTTGAATATTTTTTTAACAGGCATTACGCTTTTAAATTTTTATAATTTTTTTTATTTATTTATTTTTATTATATTTTAATTATAAGGTAAAATTTTAATTTTATTAATTGAATTTTTTAAAATTAAAACTGTTTTTTAAATAATTTAATAATAATTAATCGTTAAAAAATTAGTTAGTAAAATTAATTTGATTTATTTAAAAAATATTAGTTACCATATAAATTAAAAATATAAATAAAAAAATAAATATTTTATTAAAAAATAAAAACTAAATTAAATTCTTTCCTAAATTCTTTATACGTTTTTGTCCTGGTCCAAAATTCTACCGACCAAGTCTTTGTCCCGGTCTGGAACTCTCCGGATAAATTTTAATTTTCTAGGGCCGTGTCTGGCTTTAGGTCGGTAAAATATAAAAAACTAAAGGGACAAATATGTAAATTCAACAAAGAGGTTAGAGACGTAGCCCTAGATTGTGTCTGACGGGAGTGTCCTATAAAATCTAACGCAGCTCTTTTCCTTCTTCACTCTTCGGTCTCTCTCGATTGTCTGGCGCTATTCTCTTCTCACTGCGGCTAGGGTTTTACAATCTCTCTCGATTCTCCAAAGGTGAGAGATCTCTCTCTAAGCTTGAGCTTTTGATTTTGATCACTTACATGTTTTTTTTTTTTTTTGGATTGATTTTAGTGACTTGTTTTTACACTCTTTATCTATTGCTGCTCTGGCTTCTTGTTTTGTTTTGTTTGTTTACTTAACGTTCGATAATCTCTGTTTGGTTGCTGAGAAAATTTGACAGTTGCTTGAAAGGAAATTATGTTATGTATTGTAATGCTATTTCGATTCAGATTTCTGTTAAATTATAATACGTGTAAAACTTTCTGGATGTTTTTTAACATTTAAGTGAGTCGATCATGAGACATGGTGTTCTTATGTTAGTAGTTTTTCTTTTGTATTTCGTTGATCTATTTGAAAGATGTTTTCTCTGCTCTCAGGTCTGGACTCGTGAGATTAGAGCTGTTTTGACTAGATTTTCGGTAATCAAAATATAAACCAAATCATCTTTTTTTTTTTTTTAAATCAAACTTTTTACCTAATCAAACTTTTAAAATTACCTTTGTGTTTTTACCTTTGGTTAAAAGTTTTTACTCTCATAAATCGTGATAACATGTGTTTATTGGTTGAGAATTGAGTATTCTCTTGGTTTTATGTTTCTCTTTTATTGTGAAACAACATAGCTCAGATTTAAAATTTATGTTTAGTGTTTTGTCTGTTAACTTTCTAAAGTCCCTTGCTGAAATTTTATGCCAGAGCAATGGAATTGAAATTATCATGAGATAATGTAATCACTTATTATGGATAAAGTATTTTAATATAATTATTGTATTCGCCTGTTTTGGTTGGTTTTAATTGGAATTTGAATATTGGTTGTTGGCTATTCTGACTGTTTTTCTGTTGCAGTGTTCATTCTGAAATCTCATTATGGGTAAGGAAAAAGTTCACATCAACATTGTTGTTATTGGACATGTCGACTCTGGAAAGTCGACCACTACTGGTCACTTGATCTACAAGCTAGGTGGTATTGACAAGCGTGTCATTGAGAGGTTCGAGAAGGAGGCTGCTGAGATGAACAAGAGGTCATTCAAGTATGCCTGGGTGCTTGACAAGCTCAAGGCTGAGCGTGAACGTGGTATCACCATTGACATTGCCTTGTGGAAGTTCGAGACCACCAAGTACTACTGCACTGTTATTGATGCCCCTGGACATCGTGACTTTATCAAGAACATGATCACAGGTACCTCACAGGCTGATTGTGCTGTCCTTATCATTGACTCCACCACTGGTGGTTTTGAAGCTGGTATTTCCAAGGACGGCCAGACCCGTGAGCATGCCTTGCTTGCTTTTACCCTTGGTGTCAAGCAGATGATTTGCTGCTGTAACAAGGTGAGCTTGAATTCTTGATCCCAGTGGTTGAAAGTTTTAGTCTGTTGTATTAAACTTTTGTTAGGCTTTAGTTTAACCGCTCGATGGGATATTAAGTTGTTTCTGTGAATTGGTTTTTGTAGATGGACGCTACAACCCCCAAGTACTCCAAGGCAAGGTATGATGAAATCGTGAAGGAAGTCTCCTCCTACTTGAAGAAGGTCGGTTACAACCCTGACAAGATCCCCTTCGTCCCCATCTCTGGTTTTGAGGGTGACAACATGATTGAGAGGTCTACCAACCTCGACTGGTACAAGGGTCCAACCCTCCTCGATGCCCTTGACCAGATCAATGAGCCCAAGAGGCCCACAGACAAGCCTCTCCGTCTCCCACTTCAGGATGTGTACAAGATTGGCGGTATTGGAACTGTCCCAGTGGGTCGTGTTGAGACGGGAGTTCTCAAGCCCGGTATGGTTGTGACTTTTGGTCCCACAGGACTGACCACTGAAGTTAAGTCTGTTGAGATGCACCACGAAGCTCTCCAGGAGGCCCTTCCAGGTGACAATGTTGGTTTCAATGTGAAGAACGTTGCAGTGAAGGATCTCAAGCGTGGATTTGTTGCATCTAACTCGAAGGATGATCCTGCCAAGGAGGCTGCAAACTTCACATCTCAGGTCATCATCATGAACCACCCAGGGCAGATCGGAAATGGATATGCACCAGTGCTTGACTGCCACACCTCCCACATTGCTGTCAAGTTTGCTGAAATCTTGACCAAGATCGACAGGCGGTCAGGTAAGGAGCTGGAAAAGGAGCCCAAATTTTTGAAGAATGGAGATGCTGGTTTCGTGAAGATGCTTCCCACCAAGCCCATGGTTGTCGAGACTTTCTCAGAGTACCCACCACTTGGTCGATTTGCTGTGAGAGACATGCGTCAAACTGTTGCTGTCGGTGTCATCAAGAGTGTTGAGAAGAAGGACCCAACTGGTGCCAAGGTCACCAAGGCTGCTGCCAAGAAGAAGTGAACCGTGCAGGTTCATCATCCTTCATTTACCGCAGATGGATTCTATTTACTCTCTAGTAGTTACAGAAACCTAGTTATTTTAGGTACCGTTATAGTTTATAGTTTTCTCTATTATGTATGTTATGGTTTGTTGCTATATATGTCAAGCATTCAATCCCAGAATTGGGTTCTTGACAGGCGGTGGCACATCCATAATGTGTAGTCTCCTTTTCGATTTTAAGTTTGTTGTCTGCTTGCTTCGACGTGGTTGATACTTGAGGAAAATTTGTGATTGTGTTTCTGAGGACTTACCATTGCGTTTTACATATTATTTGCCCATTTTATTTTTCCAAATTAGAGAATGAAACTTCACCAGCTATGTTTTATATTGATATTCTCAAAAAATATCAAACGGTGAAATTGGAAGATTTATTTCTCAATTTTTATTATTTTTTTAATATTATATATTTTATTATTATTTTTCTATTTATTCTTTAAATAAATTTAGTTTTTTATATTCTTTTTAAATTTTAAATTTTAATTAATTAATTTATTATAAATTTTTATTTATAAATATAGTTAGTATAAAAATTATATTATTAAAAATATTTTATTGAAATTTTTTAAATGAATATAATATAATATATTTAATTATTTTAAAATTTTTATTTATTATATTTATTTATTAATTAATAATTTAATAATTATTTTATTTAAAGTTTTAATATATATACTTATTATTTAATATAATAATTAATTAAAAATAATTTAATAAAATAAAAATAACTATATTATTATTTATAAATTAGGTAGATGGATAAAGAATTAATTATTAAAAAAATTAAAATTAAAATTATTATATATATAAAATAGTAAGATGTAAATATATTATATGAGTAAATTATTATTTTAAATTATTAAAAAAAAATTAAAAAAATAATAATATTTTATTATTTAGAGATTGTAAAATGTAAAAGGATGAATTGCATTAAGATACATTAAGTTTATTTATAATTATACGTATAATGTCAGTTTTACTTTTATTACATTCAAGTACTTTTAATCATGCTGATCGCTGTTAATTTATTAGTATATTTAAGGTTGATTTGATCATTTTATACCTAAAATTTAAAAAAAAAATTAAAAAATCAGCTTAACCAATAAAAATTGGCCACATCATTTTTTAAATTAATTTTAAAAAATAAAAAATAAAAAAATATTTTAAAATGGTTGAAATATGAAAAAGTTCCACATCTCTTCCTTTAATTGAAAAAAAAAAAAATAATTGCTTCTCCAGATTCAATGTGTTTCTCTTTTGTCGAACACTTCTTGTTCTTATATCTCTCTCTCTCTCTCAGATCTTCACAATTTCTTGTTTTTCATCTCCATCACAGCCACAATCTCTCTCTCTCTCTCTCTCTCTCTCAGATCTTCACAATTTATTTTTATTTTTTTAAAAAAAAAAGCTTCATCAGATGGAGCAATGACTCCATCGCAGAGAGTTGCGATGGAGTTGAAGGCGAATCTTTGTCTCCATCGCAGAGACGAACTCGTCTGCGATTTGCGATGGAGTTGAAGGCGAATCTTCGTCTCCATCGCAGAGACGAACTCGTCTGCGATGGAGACGAAGACGAACTCTGTCTGCGATTGAGACGAAGAGGAAGACGGAGATATCTAAAAAGACGAAGACAGAGATCTATGGAGAGACAAAGACGCAGATGACAGCAGCTGCAATTTTTATTTTTTATTTTTTGGATTTCCTCGAAGTTCTCTGGAAATCTCCATTTTTTTTTTTCAATTGGTAAGTGTTGAAATTTACATGAAATTCGTTGTTGAAGAGTGATTATTTGGTGTGGATTTTGATTTTGTAAGAGAATGAAATTGTTGGGATTTTTGGTTGAAGTTGAAGATGTTGAATTGAGATTTTTTATTGAAGTTGAAGATGTTGAGGATTTTGATTTTGTAAGAGAAGAAAAAAATTGTGGAGATTTGTATGTTGAAGGTTGAAGATGATTTTCTTTTTTTAAATTTTGTTATAATTATTAAATTTTTTTGTTGTGGATTTGGATTTTGTAAGAGAATGAAATTGTTGGGATTTTTTTGTTGAAGTTAAAGATGTTGAATTATGTTGAGGATTTTAATTTTGTATGAAAAGAAAAAAGTTGTGGAGATTTATATATTGAAGGTTGAAGACGAACCTTTTTTATTTTTATTTTTTTATTTTGTTATAATTATGAAATTTTTATAATAACTAAAAAAATTAAAATTTGAATATTGTAAGGGTAAAAAGGTTTTTTATCTATAAATTAACTAGTTCAAAGGTATTTTAGTGTAATAAAAGTAAAATTGGCTTATATGTGCAATTCGTCGAATGTAGAATGGTTAGAATTAGAGTTGTAAATTTATAGAGATATAATATTTTTAAAATATTTTATTTTAGATTTTTATTTTGATTAAAAAATAAAAGTGAATTACACTCAAGTACCTTGATTTTTATCATAATTGCACGTTTAATGTCAATTTTATTATAATTACACTCTAATACCCTGTAATCCGTTGACCACCGTTAGAGTAATGGTTGACCAAACGGATTCAGGCAAAATGACGAGAATGCCCCTCAAAGGAAAAAAAAATAAAATTGAAAATCAGATGATCTTCGAACCCAGATGAACTGGGTTCGCAATCGAACCCAGCTGGGTTCGCGTTTGAACCTAGCTGGGTTCGATCGCGAACCCAGTTGATCGAACCCAGCAACTGGGTTCGTGCTCGAACCCAGTTTCTGGGTTCGATCGCGAACCCAGTTTCTGGGTTCGTGCTACGAATCCTGGGTTCGAGCACGAACCCAGTTTCTGGGTTCGTGGTCGAACCCAAATCTGGGTTCATGCTCGAAGAACACGAACCCAGATTTCTGGGTTCGTGTTCTTCGAAAAATTTTTCAAAATTTTTTTTTTTTTTTGTTGATTTGGGTTTTTAAAATTTTTTTTTTTAAAATTAATTAAAATATGACGTGGCATGTTCTTATTGGTTGGATGATTTTTTAAAAATAAATTTAAATGTAAAAGACCAATTTGCCCCTGAATCCGTTTGGTCAACCGTTACTCTAATGGTGGTCAACGGATTACAGGGTATTAGAGTGTAATTATGGCAAAACTGACATCAAACGTGCAATTATGATAAAAGTTAGGGTACTTGAGTGCAATTCATCTAAAAAAAATAAACAACAATTGAAGATAGTCTTACTATTTAATATTTGTTCATTTGCAATATATAAGTGTCATAGGCATTGTTGTTTGAGAGAAGGTCTGTTGAGTCTCTCTGTGCACATAATATCGTTTTCCAGTTGCATTATTTTTTACATCGTTCTGTTAAATATGCCCTTTGTATACGATACAAAGCGTCCTTTTCATGTGCTTAGGTGATGTCAGTCTGATTAATTTAATACACAAAGGAGTAACAATTTATTTAAAATTTCCAAATTATTTGATTTTGATGGTTTAACAATGGTTATATTATATTTTTCACGCCTACTTCAATGATATTGTGGGTGAGATTATGAATTTATGAGTTTTTGATAACATATATACATGTAATTTGATTAAAATTTTAAAACTTAATTTTATTGAGAGGTATATTTACCATCTAAGTATGTTTCTGACTATCTTTCTTAACTTTTTTTAATAATTAAACAAAATTATTTGATATATAATTAACACTATTTGGCTAAAAATTTATCATTTCTCCTGTCATTGTTATGTTTGTTTGTTAGTATAAAAGAATTATCAATAGAAATGATAAGGATGTTTAATTTTAAACCAAATAAAAACAAAAGATTGATAATGACGTTTTATTAAAGATAATTGATAAAAATCAAAGAAAACATCAAATTGTAGTGTGAGATCATCGGTGCTATAAATTATCTATTACGACAATATTTTTTTGCTAATTGTAATGGTAAAAAAAAAGGCCAAAGTAGATATGGTTCTACAAACGGTACAAAACACGTAGCAGGTCATAACCAAAGTCAAAATAGACTAAGTTAAAGGGGATGAAGTCCGACTAATATTTATGTGGCCTTATCCTAACCTCAAAATTACTGGATACCTAATATTTCGAGTCACGATCTCCTCCTCACGATTTTGATTTTAACAGCCTCCAAGCCCTTCCTATAAATACAAACTCAAGCTTAGAAGGAAAGGGTCGCACGATTTTCATTTTATTAGTTCGAGCTTTTCCACTGACTTGGGCATCGGATTCCATTTAACTGCTACAACCCTGATATCCCAAGTGTTCAACTTTTCTTTCTTTCTCTTGCAAGTTGTTAGTCCCCTCACTGACTTTGACCGTAGGTTTCATATCTACAAAAGGTAGATTCGAGCATATACACTAACATATATATATATATATAAAAAAAAAAGTTTAAAATCCTAAACTTTGTTTTCCATTATGGCCACACTCTTAACTACATTCATTAATTTCTCACCAGTCACATTAATTACAGTGATGCCCACATTGCCAACAACGTGGTTGGGCATTGTACACACAAACTGTTCTATCATAATATGTATCTTAATTCTTCGAGACGAGTTTTTTTCTTTTTTTATCTTAATTCAACACCAATTGGGTCACAGATCTACCCGAGCTAGCGTTTAAAATGACAATTTCTACTGATTTAATGGACCTCTATTACAGAAATATGAAGAGGGGAATGATCAACCACTTTATTTATTTTTTAAAAATTTATTATCTACACTTGGTGAAGTAAAACTTTGATCGATAATATATACATGTGAATGTACAGAGACTATATGAGCAGAAGAAGAGAAAGAGTAAGACAACAACAAAACAAAACAAAAGATAGAGATCAGTTCACAGAAAGAAAAAAAAACCATATAGGGAGAAGAGCCCAAGAAATCAACAAAATTTACAGATCAAAACAATTAGTCAAAAAAAAAACAAAAAAACATGTAATCAAATTAATTAGTATTTTGTTTAGATAAACATACATACATACATACATACATATAGAGAGAGAGAGAGCTATGCAGCTTTTGCTGTACAATTAGACAAGCAAATGTTGGAGAGATCCTGTAAAAGACAGGCTAGATCCTCACCATCAAGATCATGATCATCAACCCCTTGAAGAAGATCTCTTTCAAAGTTTGTCTGAATACCCATCTGCAGATTACTATGGAGTAGCACCATCACTGTCTCTCTAGCTTCTGATCTTTGCTTCTTCATAGCTTCTCTTCTGCGGTCATGATCAGCCATCCTGCAACCCCCAGACCCAAAAAAAAAAATCATGAAACAAAGTTCAAAGATCACATATTATTAGAACAAGTATTTGAGAGAGAGAGAGAGAGAGAGAGAGAGAGAGACTCTTTAGAGAGAGTGGGATGATGAGGAGTGATCCCAGAAACACAGAGAGGAAGGCCATATGTCCCATGGAGGCTTAACATGGACTGCATTTTTTTTTTTCAGAGAGAAATTAGAGAGAGAGAGAGAGAGAGAGAGAGTATAAAGGCAAGTGGGTTCACTTGCTCTACTAATTCTATGTGATTTTTTTGTTCTTTTGGGTTGGAATTTGGATAGGGAGCTTTATTGGGTATAGAATATCATGTCTTGTATTTATTGTTATTTTCGATAAAATTTATAGCAAAACTCTCTCTTAATTATCTAATAAATCATCACATTCACCCATACTTATCATCACATTCACTCATATTTCAAGTAGTTAGTGTACTCTATATTCAAATCTATATTATAAGTTCGAGTCTCGTTTTTATTAATAAATTCATAAAGTGTGGAAAGACTACTCCCCTATAACGGGAGTTACTTTTCGTATCGTGCTTGTAATTGTTGATAAACTGTTGAACCGACCGATTAAAAAAAAAATCTCTCTAATCATTCCAACCATAATCATGATTAAAAAAAAAATCTCTCTAATCATTCCAACCATAATCATGTTTAAATAATTTTGAAGAAAAAAATTGAATGAATTTATCTCACCTTCTTACTAGTTGAATATAGGGTAATGATAATATATATATGGAGAAATTACGCTGAACCTACCTGAGGTTTGCAATTCTACAGATAGAAACAACTTTATCAAAAATTGACAGCGAACCCCCCTCCAGTTAAGTTTGACCGTTAAAAATTGACAGTTAGAAAAAGACAAGGTCAGGGGTATTTTTGTCTTTTTAGATTTTTTAAATTTAATTTTATTAAATAATAATTAAAAAAATTAAGAAAAAATCTCATCCCTCCATCTTTAAAATAACGGGCGGTTAAGATTTATTTAAAAAATTAAAATAATAATAATAATAAAATTAATTAAAAATAAAAAATTAATTATAATTATATAAATTTATTTTTCAGATTGAATCTCAATCGTCCATCAAGATTAGTGGACGGTGGAGATCCAATCTAAAAAATAAATCTCAAAAAAAAAAAAAAAAAAAATTTTGAAAACGAAGATTTGGGTTCTTCGAAATTTTTTTTTTTTTAATTTTTTCACCTTCTATTCACACCACCTTCATATAAATCCATCCTTCCATTTCTCTATCTATCTTTTGGCTTCGTTTCGATCTAGCAAGCAAGCAAGCAATCTATCTTTTCTGATTGGGGCGAAATCAAATCTTTTGTAGAGCTGTTTTTTTGTCTGGTTTTGTTTTGTTTTCTGGGTGCGTGAGTTCGTGGGCAGTGTTTTACTGATTCGAATCGAACCCTTCTGGGTTCGTTCGAAGAACCCAGAAACTGGGTTCTTCAATTTTTTTTTTTTTTTTTTCTAATTCGAACCCTTCTGGGTTCGTTCGAAGAAACCCAGAAACTGGGTTCTTCAATTTTTTTTTTTTTTCTAATTCCCTCCAATCTGGGTTCTGTGGTTCGCCGAAGAACCCAGATGAGTTCTTCGGTGAAGAACCCAGATGGGTTCTTCGGCGAAGAACCCAGATTGGGTTCTTCTTCTTCGTTGAAAACGAAGAACCCAGAGACATGGGTTTCTGGGTTCTTCGTTTTCAATTTTTTTTTTTTTTTTTTAAGATCTATTTTTTAGATTGGATCTCCACCGTCCACTAATCTTGATGGACGATTGAGATTCAATCTGAAAAAAATTTATATAATTATAATTAATTTTTTATTTTTAATTAATTTTATTATTATTATTTTAATTTTTTAAATAAATCTTAACCGTCCATTATTTTAAAGATGGAGGGATGAGATTTTTTCTTAATTTTTTTAATTATTATTTAATAAAATTGAATTTAAAAAATCTAAAAAGACAAAAATACCCCTGACCTTGTCTTTTTCTAGGGGTATTTTCATCTTTTCACTGTTCAAGCTGGTCAACTGTCAATTTTTAACGGTCAAACTTAACTGGAGGGGGGTTCGCTGTCAATTTTTAATAAAGTTGTTTCTAGCTGTAGAATTGTAAATCTTAGGTAGGTTCAGCGTAATTTCTCCTATATATATATATAACAGAGAGATGCCTCCATTACTTTTTTATGTTTGTTAAGGGTAAAAAAAAAAGCACCGTAAAAGTATATTTATGTACAAGATTGAATTGGACTATTTTATGGTATTATATTTTATTAATTAGTATTGTGAAGTGTTTGGTGTATTGTATAATTGGAGTAAAAGTAATAATATCCCTTATTTAGTTATTTGGTATTGTATGAGATTGGATAATGAATAATTGTGTTTTATATTTGATAGAATAATATTAGATTGAATTAATTTTTAAATAAAATTAAATCACTTAAAATCAATTTTAAAAATAATAAATTATTTAGATTTTTTTAAAACAAATTAAACTAACAAAATTTAAATCAAATTGTTTTAAATTATTAAATATAATATGAAATTGTTTAATTTTGAAATAAAATAAAATATTTTAAATATTTTTGAAAAATTAATATTATAAAAGATAATGAGAGAGAGATGATAAATCAGTCCCTTTATTTTAAAGGGGTTTGTCTTATACCGCTTCGGCGGGATTATAAATTAATGGGATTAAATATAATACATGTTGCTTGGTATTGTCAAATCAGGGTTAGATTATTTTTTATCTAATCTCATTTCAATCCAAAACAATAAATATGACATAATATATTATATATATTATTTGGAGATATTTTGATCTTTTTTAACAGTTAAATATGGTCAACCGTTAAATTCAAAGGTTCATTTCACTTGTAAATGAGTAAACCTCAAAGGACCTAGGTGTTATTTAATATACATATAAGAAATCTCCTCAATTATGTTTGAAAACTTGAAGATGAGGTCATATTGAATGATAGAACAGTAATACAAGTGATGACAATATTAATGGAATTGAAAATATTGAAAAAAATTGTGATATATTTTAATGAGATGCTCGAAATTTCTCAATAATACAAACTGAAATTTTCATTTTTTTATTAAGATAATTGATAATATGATTATATATCTTTTTACAAAAACAAATAAAGTTTTTTTTTTTGTAAATATATATCCAATATATATTAAAATATAAAATTTGCAAAAAAAAAAAAAAAATTTTACAATAATTGCTTCGAATGAGTTTTCACAAAATAATTATATCAGCTGTCTCAATCTCTTTTTGTACAATGATAAAGTTTGGTCACAACTGAAATTTTTTATTCTTTTTGTGGCCAATAACAATTACTTAGAAAATTCAACTAATCTTGATGTGGCTGCAGTGAAAAATCGATGATGAAATGTACCAAGTATCAATTTTCAAATAATATTTTTCTAAAATTATTTTTTTTAAAATCTGACACCAATTGGGTCAGGAGATTACGATCAAACGTTTTAAACTCAGTCCGAAATGATTACTCCCATTACGGGAATATATCTTTCCACATGTAGTAATTTAATGGACAAAATAATTAAAAATAGGACAATTTGTACTAATTTACCCTAACTGTACCTATAATTACAGTAAAATCTAACAAAAAGTCATAATAATATTGACTATTCCTTTATTCGATGATTAATGGTTCAATAATAAAAAAGGGACAATATCACATTTTAATCGAGGTAACTGGTAAGTCAGTGCAATTTTCTCTTAAAAATAACTTAAGGTATTGTTCTAACTATGACTATCATATATATATTTATATTATATTAATAATGACATTCATATTTTGAAGACAATAATCATTTATTGATTTTGATAGAAAAGAAAGAAAAATCCAAGAATTAAAAGTTAAAATACAAAGAATTCATGAAGATATAGATAGCCACAGACCATTTTCATGTTTAACGTTTTACACTTGTGTGAACAAAAAGCAGACAACATTATTCCTTGTTATCATCACCATTTTGCGTTGCGTGAAAAAAGTTATTTTGTCCGTTTTTAAAATTTAATAATAGAAAACAGAGGACAACACAAAACCTTCGTTTGATTTATAAATTTAGATATTATCTCTTGAGATTTTTTATTATAAATTTTCAAGATTAATTATAGTTCTAATCACTATTTATATGGTCCAAATATCTTTTTTAACAAAGAGATATTTATTCTCATAATACAAGAATAATACAAATGTGGATGTTGAAGTGCACAGGCCCGGCGCTAGCGCAGGACAATCAGAGTAGTCATCTAGGATCCAATAATATTGGGGACACATATTATTAATCTTAAGGACCCAATATTTTTATATACATTATATATATATAGAGAGAGAGAGTTTCATATGAGCATCTCCTTATCATAATATAATTAGCACCGTTTATTAATAGTTATTGTATTAATTCAAGGGTTATTATTAAATGTTCCTTAGAAGCTATGATAACTTAAATGCATGTCCTTTTATTTTATGATTACTACTACTCTTTTTTCGTGTTTACCTCCACGAATTAATACATAGATCAAACAGTGATAAATGAAATGACGAATTACTATATTTAATTTTAAGGGCTCAACATTTTTTTTTTCAATGCCACAAAAAGTTATAAGCCAGCCCTGAAAGTACACTAACCGTTTGAGTTATGAATAAATTTTTTAAGTTAGGGTAAATATAATTTTTATAAAAAATTAAAATAATATATTTGATAATAGATAATTATAATGGTCTAATAATAAGATTTTTTTATGTCAAAAAAAAAGATTTTTTAAAAACTTGAATGAGTTGAAGATCTTTATCTCAGTATATTTTGCTGTTAACTATTGGAGAATTGAACATAAATAGATATAAATTTTGGTTTGTTTTATTTCTTTGTTTATAAAAAAAAAAAGAACATAAAAGATATTAAGAAAGAAAAACATTGTAGTTTCGAAATTTGGGCCAAACGCAAAAAATGAAAAGAGGCCTAGGCCCCATGTGTTGTGTGTGTACTTGAAATGTTTTTAATTTACTGAAACTGTGGTCCATCATTTTTAAATTTATGAGGCTCCAATTGTCCCAAAAATTCAATTGAACTAATAAAAAATAATTTAATTTAATTTTTTTTATGAAGTTTAAATGTAATATATATATATATATATATTGAAATATATAAATAATTATGGTTTAATTTTATTTACATCTCCTATTAGGTATAAGTAAACGAACGTAAAAAGTTTCCAATACTAGACAATGATTTCTATTGTCGTTTTTAGTATTTATTAAAATTAAAAAAATATAATTATTTTCCAAGTCTTCTAAAAAAAAAATAGAAATATAGAACTAAATATAAAACGTAATAAAACATACTTTTAATTTTATTATTATGTTCAGTTTTATATTACCAAATAAAATATGTTTAGTTACTCATTATTGAATTCTATTTTATAAATCTATAAAATTATCATTCTTGCCTATACATATTAAGAACTATAGTGGTCAAAAATAGTGCAAAAGGCTTAAACCTAAAATAAAGCCGTAAAATAACTAAAATAAAGCCCAAAAGGCGGAACGACACCTGGATCACTTGCAGTAAGCCTTCGACACACTCCGAAAATACGGCATGAAGCTCAATCCTACCAAATGTTTGTTTGGAGTGTCGTCTGGGAAATTTCTTGGTTACTTAGTCACACATCGAGGAATCGAAGCTAATCCAAACCAGATTCAATCGATGATGAGAATTCTTTCTCAACGATCGGTGAAAGAAGTTCAAAAACTCACCGGTCGAATGGCAGCACTCAACCGCTTCATCTCCAAATCTTCAGAAAGGTACCACCCTTTCTTCGACACTTTGAGGAAAAATTTAAAACTTTCGAGTGGATAGAAAAGTGCGAAGTCACGCTGCAATAACTGAAGACTTATCTGTCGAGCCCTCAACTACTCTCGAAGCCAGCTGACGGAGAAACACTCTACATGTACTTGGCGGTCTTAGAAATAACATGCCATCTTAGTCCGCGACGTCGAACAAAAACAACTCTCTGTTTACTACACCAGCAAGACTTTGCTCGACGCAGAAAAAAGATACAGTCAGATGGAGAAACTAGCCCTAGCAATAACGTCATCTGCTAGGAAGCTACGACCTTATTTCCAATGCCATCCCATAGTGGTACTCATGACATTCCTGCTGAAGAATGTACTCCATAAACCTGAACTCTCCAGTCGACTCGCCAAATGGGCAGTGGAGCTAAGCGAGCACGGCATATCTTATTGACCACGGACGGCAATCAAGTCCCAGGTCTTACCAGATTTCTTCACCGACTTCACTCTAGATACTCTACCTCTAGCAAACAAGAAATGCTTAACATAACAGAGAAGTCGACCTGTATTTGGACACTTTCAATCGACGGGTCCAGTAACTCTAAAAGAAGTGGATTAGGCCTAGTACTACAGTCGCCTGAGAATGACATCATCGAGCAGTCAATTAGATGAAGCCGAATATAAGGCCCTCATCACCGGACTATCGCTTACCAAAAGCATGTGTTGGGATTTATGCCCTAAAGCTTGTAATTGTAAATGGTTAAAGAAAATAATAAGAATTATTCAGATTATTATTCAAGTTTAAAAAATGTTTTATATTCAGTAATACATTCGTATTGTGCAAGAACATCTTAGAGTGCAAGATGTAATCTCATAATGAGTATATGATGGTCATATACAGAGAGGATTCATTTTGAGACGTACAATCTAAAGAGTCCGTAGAGAGCAAACAAAGCTGGGTACTTTGTTTGGGATTGATCTACTGCTGCGGTTTATTCTGTAAAGTACGGTGGTCTTATCCTAGACCGCTCATGTAGTTGACATGAGAATGGAGGCACCTTATATGATGAGATCATATAGGACTGGGCCACGATTTATATGAATCTCTCACCAAGATCCGTTAGTAGATGAGCTTCATATATAATCGATAAACGATGGCTATTTATAGGTGATCTTAATCCTGAGTGTCTTATCGACTCCTTCAGGTTAGATCGTGGCTTTTGATTTACCATGAGTGAGGTTGATGAGAATCTCAACCAATACCTCCGTATCTTGGAGCTGCGGTTTGACTTGTGGCTGGAAAGATTTGTACACAATAGTGGAATCCACTCCTTCTTGATTGAAGTAGATGAGTAGTTCCCTTAAGGGTTGATTCAGGGCTTGAAAGATTATGAGCGCTCTCCTTCTTCCGTGAGGAAGACATGATTTAATTGTTCATTAGAGAATCAATGATACTTAAAGGAAAAGATATTTCTAGAGGGGTATAACGGACTTTATGACCCAGCTCTAGTTATGAACTATTTGTGGAGGATCACAATGTATGCAATTAGCTATATCAATGGACACTGAGACTTCAGATTGTATAAACACGTCTACAGTTTTGAGAGTGCAGCCTCGGGTTTTTAGTGGAATAACTTCGAGGTTAATAATCGTGAAATATTAATTAAAGAGTTTTAATTAATATTACTAAGTATTATTGGAGCTCAAAACTGTGAGTCCATTAGGTCCCCTTGCTAGCCCTTATGGTTGTTGATAACGAGGATCACGGTAGATTAATTGGATGGTCCAATTAATAGTGTTACGAAAGTAATGCGATTTAAATAAAAGAGAATAATTAAATAATGTAATTATTTAATTAATTAAATATTTAATAAAATAATAAAAATTAATAATTATGAATTATTAATTCTATTTATTAAATATGAGGTCATGTGATTAAATAATGACTAGGACAAAAGAATTAAAATAATTAGATTATTTTAATAGTCATAAAGGTCACAGGTTCAAGTCTTTAGGGAGACTAAAAATAAATAGGATTTAGAATCCTATTTTGACTTGGCCAAACTAAAACTCTAAAGGACTACTATATAAGTGTTATATAGTTAGAAAAAAACCTAACCTAGCACACAAGTGAAAAAGAAAGAGAGTTCGACCACCAAAGAGAGAAAAGAAAAAAAAAAATTTCTGACTCTCCCCTCTTTTGCAAGATTCGGCCAGCGTTCTTTTCACGTGACCTCCATCTCTTGCCGTGACATGTCCACACACACGTTGTCAGACCGCGGGTCATAGCTCGGAAGATCTGGTGGTAGATCGAAGAATTAGAAAACGAAAATCAAGAAAAATATATGTAGTTTCTAAAATCTTTTTCTGCGTATATACAGGAACTCGTTCCTGATTGAAAAAGGTTTTCAATATAAGAAAAATTTTTGAAACCCAGTTCCGCATGTTATACGATAATCAAAATCTTTTCTAAAACTCCCTTCAGCATGAACATAAAATGGATCAAAGTCCGATGTGATTCACAACTGATCGCACGACAGCTTGAATGGATCTACTAAGCAAAAGATCCAAAAATGATTGCTTACCTAGCTGTAGCCACGGAATTACGCTCAACGTTTGAACATTTTGAGCTCGAACAAGTACATAGAACAAAGAACGCACACGCTGTCGCCTTGGCTAACTTAGGCTCTGCCATCCAAATAGTCGAGCCCAAAAGCATACTGCTTGTCTACTTGCAATGGCCAGTAGTCTAGGCCAACAAAGAGGAAGCCATCACAATCGATGTTGAAAATAATTGGATGACTCCACTGCTCGACTATCTCGTCAACGACACACTTTCAACAGACCGGAACGAAGCTCGCAGGCTTAGAATAAAAGTTGCCTACTTCAGTGTCGTCGAAGGCAAATTATATAAAAGGTCGTTCTCTGGACCTTACTTGCGTTGTGTCAACACAACAGAAGCCAACCTCATTCTCAAAGAAATCCACGAGGGCAATTGCGGAAATCATTCAGGAGCTAGAAGCCTGGCAAGTTGAGCCCTCACAGCAAGATACTACTAGCCGACAATGAGGTCAGATTCAATAAACTATGTCAAAAAGTGCGACAAATGCCAAAGGTTTGCAGAGGTCGAGCACCAACCCCCAGGGCGACTACACAATGTGATGTCTGTATAGCCCTTTATGAAGTGGGGTATGGACATCATTGGGAAAATGCCAACCGCAGCAGGATGAAAGGTCTACATGCTAGTCCTTACTGACTACTTCAGCAAATGGGTCGAGACTGAAGCCTGTAAAAAGAATCTGAGACTTCGAAGTTAAAGGATTCATTTGGAAGAACATCATGTGTCGATTCGACATCCCAAAAAGAAATAGTCATTGACAACGGCTCACAGTTCATTTCTTTTGAATTTGAAGATTTATGCGAAGAGTACGGAATGAAGTTGAGCTTTTTGACACCTTGATATCCGCAGTCAAACGGACAAGCATAGTCAACCAACAAGACAATCGTCAGCACACTAAAGAAAAAACTCGACACAGTAAAAGGACTTTGGGTTGAAATACTCCCAGAAGTCCTATGATCGTACAGAACTACTCCCCGAGTGTCGACCGAACAAACACCTTTCTCTTTAACATACGGGGTTGAAACCGTTCTACTCGTCGAGTCAAAGGTCTACACTGTAAGTTACGGGCACGCCATAGAGGAAGCAAATTCACACTCACTTTCATGCGAGCTCGACACACTCGATGAACGTCGTGACCAAGTCTCTATTTGACTAGCCAGCTATCAATAGATAATCGCTCGACATTACAATAAGAATGTCCGCATTCGAGCTTTCAAAGAAGGAGATTGGTACTTCGTCGCATGTTCTAAAACACCAAGGAACCAAGAACTAGCAAGTCGGGTCCGACATGGGAACGCCTTTGCTGTTAAAATTTATGCCCTAAAACTTGTAAATGTAAACGGTTAAAGACTTAATAAAAATTATTCAGTTTATCATTTCAGTTTATAAGTGTTTTATATTCAGTAATACATTTATCTTGTGCAAGAACATCCTAGATTGCAAGATTTAATCTCAAAATGAGTATATAAAGGTCATATACAGAGATTATTCATTTTGAGATATGCAATCTAAAGAGTCTCTAGAGAGCTAACAAAGCTGGGTACTTTATTTGTAATTGATCTACTGCTACGGTCCATTCTGTATAGTGTAGTGGTCTTATCCTAGACCGCTCTTGTTGTTGACATGAGAATGGAGACACTTTATATGATGAGATCATATAGGACTGAGCCACGATTTATATTAATCTATCACCAAGATTCGCTAGTTGATGAGATTCGTATATATCGATAAACGATGGCTATTTATAGGTGATCTTAATCTTGAGTATCTTATCGACTCCTTTAGGTTGGATCGTGACCTTTGATTTACCATGAGTGAGGTCGATGTAAATCTCGACCAATACATCTGTATCTTGGGGTTGCGATTTGACTTGTGGCTGGGAAGGTTTGAACACAACAATGGAATCCTCTCATTCTTGATTGAAGTAGATGAGTAGTTCCCTTAAGGGTTGATTCGGAGCTTGAACAATTATGAGATCTCTCCTACTTCTTTGAAAAAGACATGATTTAATTGTTCATTAGAGAATCAGTGGTACTTAAAGGAAAAGATATTTCTAGAGGGGTATAACGGACTTTATGACCTAACTCTAGTTATGAACTACTTATGGAGGATCGCACTATATGTAAATAGTTATATCAATGGACGGTGAAACTTCAGATTGTATAAACACGTCTACAGTTCTGAAAGTGCAGCCTCGGGTTTTTAGTAGAATAACTCCGAGGTTAATAATTATGAAATATTAATTAAAGAGTTTTAATTCATATTACAAGTATTATTGGAGCTCAAAATTGTGGGTCCATTAGGTCCCCTTGCTAGCACGTATGGTTATTGGTAACAAGGATCACGGTAGATTAATTGGATGGCTCAATTAATAGTATTACGAAAGTAATACGATTTAAAGAGAATAATTAAATAATGTGATTATTTAATTAATTAAATATTTAATAAAATAATAGAAATTATTAATTCTATTTATTAAATATAAGGTCATGTGATTAAAAGATAATTATGACAAATGAATTAAAATAATTAGATTATTTTAAAAGTCCTAATAGTCAATTATTAAAGTCTTTAGGGAGACTAAAATAAAAAGAGATTAGGAATTCTATTTTGACTTGGTCAAAATTAAAACCCTAAAGAACTAGTATATAAGGGTTATGATACTAGAAAAATTGACGATACAAGAAGTGAAAAAGAAAAGAAGGTTCGGCCATCACAAAAGAGAGAATAAAAAGAAATTTTTTTTTTCTGACTCTATTCCCTGCAGGTGCGGCCGGCCATAGGGAGAAGAAGTTCTCCGTTCGTTTTTCTCGTGATCTCCATCTCTTGCCTTGACGTACCCACACACACGTTGTCAGACCGCGGGTCATAGCTCGAAAGATCTAATGGTAGATCGAAGATTCAGAAAAAGAAAATCAAGAAAAATGTATGTAATTTCATAAATTCTTTTTCTTACATATAAATAGGAACTCGTTCATGGTTGAAAAACTGTTTTTCAAAAGAAAATTTTTGAAACCTAATTTCGCACGTTATATGATAATCAAATTTTTTCTAAAACTCCCTTCACATGCCAGATCAGAAAAGTAGTCGGACAAGACGTATACAAACTGCGCGACACTAACTGTTGTGAGATCAACAATAGCTGGAATGCCATACATCAAAAACAGTACCACTTCTAAACTCATCTCTTTTCCTCTTTATTTTTACTTTGATATTTTACTGACTTAAGCGTCAGAGAGTCGTTGGCCATCTAACTCTCCTTGATAGGTCGAAGCCTCAAACAGTGACCCTACTCTCATGGCAAGCTAAAGGGCTCGACCAACACCCAACCGCTCTACACACGAGCGTGATCACTCGACAAATAGTCTTCAAGCCCATAAATGAGACTTGAAGACTAGGGGGCAACAATATCTACATACACTGAATGACATTTAAAACAGCTCTACACACAAGCATTACATCACGATCGGCAAAACTGTAAGCCAATTTTATGATATGTTCAATCTTAATTTGTTTATGTCGTGTTCCAAATCCGAGTGATTATCATCATATTGCGCTCTACACACAAACGCTATATACGAACGCTGCCAATTTTATGCATAATCAATCTTAAGTTGTTTATGTCGTGCCCTATGTCCGAGTGATTATCATTATATTGCGCTCTACACACGAGCTTTTTTGTAAAGATTTAATATGAGCATTCAAATATTCGTCGACAATTTTTTAGTCGTTGAATAATGCACGACTTGCATCTATGAAACACACATACAAGGAAAGTTTTTCGAAACTTTTACACTTATACTTGTAGCATGGCCTACTTGGTGAAATGTTCTTCTTGTGCAAGACACAGGTCAAACATCATGCACTCTACATATTTTTTCTTATGTTCTGCAAGACTTTATTAACTTATTTAATGCAACATTTCGTAAACAATTATTCAAACAAACAAAGTAAATAGTCATTTTGCACACGGCATATAAAAATGAAGACAATTTCATTATCGCATTATAAAAGGAAATATTGCAAATATTCAAAGGCAATTCTTGGCCCAAAAAAGAAATAAAAGGGTATGGAGACCCAGTTCGACAGGAACAATTCTCGGCTCCAAAAATAAAATTCAAAAAAGGCATTAAGGCCACGTTCGACATGAAAATTTAAGAACACATGCTTAGACGTCTGCGACGTCGTCCCTTCCTTGTTGTTGCTGTTGTTGTTGTTCTTGCTGCTGCTGCTGCTAGACTCCCTACTCTACCCCCGGCGTACGACTGGCCTCCACCTGGTTATCTGACGTGTCATCGACCATTGCCGCCTCCTCCTCCACTGCTGTTATCGCCTTGATCTCCTCCTAAGCTCCTATCGCTACGTCGACGTTCCAGCTGTTGGCCTTGCTGTCTTTAAATTCTTGCATTAGCGAGGCCTTGGTTTGGATCACTGCATCGTCCGCGATATTTTCTCACTTCTCCATGAGAGAGCTAATTTGGCCCAAGAGGTTGTCGACCTATGCCTTGTGCTTCATATTCAATCTGTCTTAATTCGCCAACAACACGACCACGCTCTTCTCCGACTCTTCGAGCCTTTCGTCATTCTCCCGCTGGGCCTACCTTCTCCGAAGCTCCTCCAGCTTCTTTTTATCGAGCTCTTTCTTCAGAGCCGCAATTTGTTAGTTGCACTCCTTCAAGCATAGAGTGAAGTTGGAAAGCTCATTTTTCAGGTAAACCTAAATTTTGAAAGACTGTACAAAAAATGTCGTCAGAACGTATAAGGTCGAGTCCAATAATAAAGAATAAAATTTGCACAATAAACTTACTTGGAAGGCACTAGCAATCCCCCGGTCGATGGTGTTCAACACCTCGACATTTCTTAAATATTGGGCATCGCGCAGGAAGACAAATTCATCAGCACCTTGGATCAGGGCTCTAAAGTCATCGAAGGCCATAATGCCAGCAGGGAAAGTGATCTTGACATTGGAGCTCGACTCCGCCGTCACCTTCTGCTTCTTCTTGACTTGCTTGGAAGTATTTTTTTACTGTAGAGGAGCTCGGAGGCGAGGCAGGGGCAGACATCGAGGGCTGGCCAGCCTTCAGCATCTGATCGACACTCTACTAACTGCTTGACTGTTTTCTCTTTTAAGCGAACGCCTTCGCCCTCTCACGAAGACGCACCAGAGCATCGTCAGCACTTAAAACTCTAGGCAAAAGGTTCGACATCGAATCTAAAGTGAATTTATGCTCGACCTCAGAAATATGAGTAAGAAAACGAGTTCCACAAAGCAGCTTGAAGCAATGTCGATCCCAAGCGTAAGTAACTAAGTGGTTTAACTTAGGAAAAGGAGTACCTTTAGTAATGAGGTCGATGTGTGCCTACAGATGACTCGGTCTCAAACTTTCCTCACTCAGCAGTTTCTTCCAACTCCTTTCTATGAGGTCAACCGAATGAATTAGTTGCGTACGAGTTTCGTTATTGCAGTTAGGAAAGATGTTTGAACCCGCGACAGTCTCTACAAAAAAGAATGTCGATCAGAAAAACAAATTAGAGAAAGAAAATAAAAAAAAGAACATCATAAAAAATCTCACTCGGGATATTCCATATCGAGCGAATGTAATGCTCGCCCTCAAATGGACCCGTGACCAACTCACCTCTGTGAAGAAGTACTTATCCTTCCACCCACGATTGTTAGTAATGAAATGCGGGCGGTGAGGTCGAGCCGAAATTAGGTAGGGCCCTGTCTCGTCTTCGTGCCGCTTCATATAGTACAAGTGGAGCAAATTTCCCAACGAGAAAGGAAGACCCTTCTTCTCGTGGAAGACTTCGATCGACAAAAGCAGCCTCCAGCCATTTGGCATCAGTTGGCCTGAAGCGATCTCGAATAACCTCAACATTTACGACTGAAGGGCGAGATTGGGAACCTTAAACCCTGTCGAAAGGACAGCTCTTAAAAGCAGGTCCAATCACCGTCCGACGAATAGGCCAGCTCTGTCGACCGCGGTAGGCTCAGCTCAACAGATTCCAGAATTCCGTACTGGAATATGATCCTTAGCAGACCAGACTCAGTAAGCCTGCTAGTTGGCCTAGACCCACAAGTAAAATTCCACCATCAGATGTTGAGGCCTCCGCTCTCCCACCTGGTCCTTCGACCCTCACTGGGATGTCGTCCGCGGCAACTGTCGAGGGCCCACTCCCAAAGTCCAGGTCTAGATCAATTATCCCCGTAAAGGTTATTTGTACTACAGTACGCGGCTCACTGTCTGTCGACTCCTCGTTCGATTCGCTCGACTCACTTATATCAACTTCCTTCATCACCTCCTCGACTGGGCTCAACATGGCTCCAAACACTGTTGAGCAAAAATAAAAAAACTTAGCGATGAGATAAAATCTAAACCTAATTAGCTCTACGCTCGACACTATCAAAATTTCGCATGACATCTACTACTATACGCCCTAGAAACATCTACAAATAGTTTTTTTTACAAAAACTAACCTTAAATAAAGATCAAGTGGCAATTTTCTACAAACATGAAAGAAGTTTCTAAAGCAAGAAACCAAGAACGCAATAAACATGGCAACAAACATGGCAGTACGCATAAAACAGAGAAAAAAACACTTTTTAAACCAAAACAAAGTAGAAAACTTTCAAAAAATGCATTTCGAACCATATATCTTGAAGATTGAAGAAGAAAAATGACTGAAATCGCACTGAAATCGCCTGAAAATGAAGAACATATGCTCTGGACTCCTACGCTCTACAAAGAGAAAATGAAAAATGTAAAAGTAAAAAGTGAAAAGTAGGGTTGGTGGCGGTTTATATAGACACCGAAGGGTCACCGCATAAGTAACACGTGGCACACAGTGATTGGCCATACAATTTTCTAGGAGATAACTGATAAGACGCCTCATGATTACGGACGCCAATTGTACCTCGAAACCACGCGAACATTCAAATGCAACACGTCAGCCCTAGCTGTCACATCGTGCAGTCGATGAGACACCATTAAAAACCCTTATGGTCAACATCAATGCTTCACCTCTCAATAACATGAAGCACCTATGCCTCTACACGACATATAGTCGTCGAGTGCCAACCTAAATCACCTTCACATGACTTTTCAAAAGTCTGAAAAGGTTCCAGTCGACTATGTCGACCCCTCTCAAAACAAGCTTTGCATCACCACCTAAAAGGTACATAAGTAGCAGTCGACCATTATCACCCACATGATTTTAACATCCTCTGGCGGTGAAATCAGCTCGACACCTTGCATATATTATATTTTGAGCTCTATGTGCTACTATCCAAGTTTTTGAAAAAAACTAAGATAGTAGGGGGCAAACTGTAGTGGTCAAAAATAGCTCAAAAGGTTTATACCTAAAATAAAGCCCTAAATTAACTAAAGACAGCCCAAAAAATAAAGTCCAACACTCGACAGGCCCAAATCAGGCCCTATAGGACAACAAGCCCAAAGCTAAGTTCAGAACCTAATGGGCAGGCCCAAGCGCTCGACCCGACCCAGCAATCGCCTACCAATGGACCAAGTCAAGCCATTTGACTAAGTCCAAAATACTTGATATGACTAACCCAGTTAAATAGCTCCGAGATATCAACAAGGATCCCTGATATCTTGGAGCATGACATTTTCACACGATCTGGGTACAACGGCTAGCACTAACCCTTATAAATACAACCCTATGGCTTCATTATCAGGGGTCAAGCAATTTCACTCAAAAGCTGTCACTCTACTACTAATCAATTAGACTCGTGCACGACACGATCCTAGTACTAACTACGCACGATATAGCCTCCTCTAAGCTTATCACTTACGCTCGAAATTTCAAACCATCATCTACCGCTCTACATATGATTACTCCAGGTAGTATTCTTTTCATTATTTTTTTTCCTTTTAGATCCACGATCTAACTTGAGCGTCAGAAGCTATTTGGCTGGCATCACCCCGGTGTTCTAAGAGCATGACGATTTCCTTACTGTTTTGCAGATTGTCGTCTCCTATTTAACAATTCATACTGCTAGGTCATCAAATATAGATTTCAGCATCTACAAGAATATAGTAGGTAAATCCAGTAAATAATAATATAAATTCAGTGAGAGATGTTGAACTTTGTACGTGCCGTGCGTGGTTTCGAGTAACTGAGAGTAGATCCACGTGCCCTCATTTTTGATCTGGAAATGGAGGAAACCTTTACGTTTTCTGCTCAGCCGAAGCTAATGAAGACAATGGAGGGTCCTTATACGTTCGATGGTGTGTTCATTTTTGCTTAGCCGGAGCTGATAAAGATGATGGAGGGCCTTGGTAGTTTCGCTGGTGGGTTTCGTTCTGCTCAGCTGGAGCTGATGAAAATGATTGAGAGTCTTCGTGTGTTTGATGGTGGTTTTCATTCTGATTAGCTGGAATCGATGAAGACGAAGGATGGTCATGGTTCATCTGCTGAAAATTTCTCGAAATCCAAGCGAGCAAAGGCTAATAGAGATATTGTTATCGAAGAATAGAGGAAAAGTAGGTTTAACAGTTTCAAATCCAAATTAATGAATATGGCTAGTCCGCGTAGTAGCTGGGATAGTTTTGGCTCTGGTAAGGAGAAGATAAAGATCAATGAGGGAGATATTATTGTCGTGGACCGCTAATGAAATTATCAACTAAATTAAGCCTATATAAACCTTGGTCAAATGCACTGATTTTGAAAGTTATAGGTAGGCCTCGTATCCTTAATTTCATGCTTCAAAAGCTTAGGCAAAAATGGTCCCTCATCGATCGATGATAGTTGACTGATTTGGATGATGGATATTTTATGGTGAGATCTCAAATGCTGGCGGATTTAGAGGCTGTTTTGACATGAGGGCCATTGTTAATTGCTAACCAATATTTGGTGGTGTAAAGATGAAGGCCAAATTTTGTGCCAGGAGAGGAGCCAATTAAAAGGATGCCGATATGGATTCATTTGTCAAAAGTTCCTTTGGAGTGGGTTGACATGAAACTATCATGGAGTATTGGGGGGATGCTGGGGACTATTTGTAATTGATCTAATCTCGAGGTAAATTTGCTAGGTTATGCGTGGAGATATATATTTTTGAATAGTTTGTTGCTTATTGAGAACAGGTCTATTAGAATTGAGTATGAGAACATGGATATGATTTGCTTTGGTTGTGGTAAGGTAGGGCATGTCAAGGATAATTGCAGAGAGGGATTGGTATAGTAGGAAACTATTGAAAAGGAAGGTGGAGATTTTGTTACTGGCAACGACCATCATAACTCTTCTTATGGTCCTTAGATGCTTGTTTCACATGGGATGAGTGATAAGTATGAGCCTGGTGGTAGGTTGGGACGTAGAGGTTATTTTGAAGGTAATATGAAGAGAGGTAGGGGTAATCCCAAAAATCAGTCTAGTAATGATTTTATGGGAGAAATAATGTTTTCAAAATTGATGGTATTAAGGATATCTCTGATAGTCACCATAAGAAATTGGCAGCTGTTAGAAAGTTTGAGAACGACAGCACTTCAAAGTCTAGAGGGTCTCGATTTGAAATCCTGAATGAGCATTTGGATGAGGCCTTGGTGAATATTCATTCTCAAAATGTTATGAAGGGTATGGTTCAAGGGCAGAATACTACAGCTGCTGGAGGGGTTGTAGGTTCTAGTAAGAAAGTGTTATTTGAAATTTCCAACACTTGTAAGGTTATAAAGCCTGTTAAAAAAGGTGTTGGTGGTAGTAAGATGGTGAATAAAGTTTTTGCTGTGTCTGGTCTACATAATAGAAAGAAAGAGAATAAGAAGATTATCAAGAGTAAGAACATAAAAGGTGGTTGGCATAGCAATAAGGTTACTAGTTTCAAAAAGTAGTTGGCTTGTGTTAATCCTTTGGAGAAGTAGAGCAGTATTATGGAAGAGGAGCTGGAGGACTCACAAGTTCTTTAAATTTTTCATCAAGGATTAGTCGAGACTATGGCTCATGATTCTTTACCTCAAAATTTGAATGCAACTGATTGTTCTAGTAATGATGGTATTTTTGCTGCTACTTATCTTGTAGACATTGCAGCTATTGGAAGCTTTGATGCAGTTGCCTCTTAGTTGAAAAAGGCTATAGAGGTTGCCTCTGAATAGAGGTTTTATAGGCTGGTTTCCAGATGTGTTTTCCCTTTTCTTTTGCCATGTTCTATGTGTAGAATGTTCGAGGTGCTGGTAAGAGAGGTTTTTCTAGACTTATTTCTGATCTTAGAAATAATTTTAAAATTGAGATATTAGATGTTTTGGAGCCTAGAATTAATGCTTTTAGAGCTAGTAAAGTTGTTAATAAACTAAGTTTCTCTAATCATTTTACAGTGGAGGCTGCAGGTTTCTCAGGTGGTTTGTGGTTATTATGGAATAGCAATAGTATTAAACTTGAAGTTGTTATTAGTTCCAAACGTACTATAAATGTTGTTGTTGCCTTTGATCATTCTTGTTGAGTATTTACTGTTGTTAATGTCAATTCTAATGTGAATATTAGAAAAAACTTTTGGGGTTATCTTAGTGCCTTAAGAAAATGTTTTAAAGGTTCTTAAGTGGTATTAGGGGATTTTAATAAAATTATGAATAGTACTTAAAAGAGAGGGCAATGCCAGTTTCACTAAAACAGGGATTGTGGATTGGTTTTATGATAATAATATGATTTGGGTTTTACTGGGTAGAATTTTACTTGAATGATCAAAAGAGGTATTAGAGAGGATACTTGGAGTAGGCTTGATAGAGTTTTATGTTCTATGGATTGAAGAATGCTCTTTCATGATGGCTTTGTTAGACATCTTCCTAGGATCATGTTTGACCATTATCCTATTTTGCTCAATACTCGTAGCAACCATATTCCTTGTAGTTTGCTTAAACCTTTTAGGTTTGAAGCAATATGGTTGAGATATGCTAAATTTTGAGGGGATTGTGAAATCTGTTTAGGAAGAGAAGGAGGGCAATGTTACTGATAAAATTTCTCCGCTCATTGAGAAGTTAAAGGTGTGGAATAAAGTTAGTTTTGGGTGTATTTTCCAGAAGAAGAGAAGGCTTCTGGCTGGATTACAAGGTATCCAACGATGCCTAAATTTTGCTTATAGGCCTAGTTTGGCCTCTCTTGAAGTTAATCTTACTAAAGAGTATAAGTATATTACTGAATTGGATGAGGTTTTTTGGCAGTAGAAATCCAGAAATACTTGGTTAAATGAGGGTGATTGAAATACCAAGTTCTTCCACCTCTCTACGATGATTAGAAGGAAGCATAACAAGATTGAGAGGTTAAAGGATGACAGTAGATGCTGGGTTGACAGTAATGAAGGTTTAAAAGGTATTGCTCTGTTGTATTTTAAGAATTTATTTTCCATGCATGTTTGCAGTTCTTATTATAATGAGTTGCCTTTGTTTTTCCCCGAGATTGATGTTAATGTGAGGAATCAGTTGAGTAGTACTGTGTCTGAAGAAGATGTGAAGAATTGTCTTTTTAGGATTAGTAACTTAAAAGCCCTAGGGTTAGATGGCTTTCCAGCAGCTGTTTTCCAAAATCAGTGGAGGGTCTGCAAGGCTAATATTATGAGACTAGTTTTGGAGAGTTTTGATAATGTTAGTTTCCCTTCTATCCTTAATCAGACTTTTATCACTCTTATTCCTAAAATCCTTAGCCCGATTGACATATCTCAACTTAGACTTATTAGTCTCCACAACACTAACTATAAAATTATTAGTAAAATCATTGTTCATAGGCTTAGGTTTCTTCTGCCTGAACTTATCAGGCCTAACTAGGTTACTTTTATGTCTGGTAGGCACATTTAGGATAGCATTATTATGACTCATGAGGTGCTTTATAAATTCAGAATGGCTAAGGGTAAGAAAGTTTTTTAGCTTGGAAAATCGATATTGCCAAGGCTTATGATAAGCTTCAATGAGATTTTATTAGGAATGTTTTGATGGAGGTTGGTTTAGATTTGAAGTTGATTGATCTCATTATGTTTTGTATCATTAGTGTGAGCTATAGGGTGGTGTTAAATAGAGAGGTTACTGACTCTTTTCAGCCGGGGTGTAGTATAAGATAAGGTGATCCTATCTCTCCTTATATTTTTGTGCTATGCATGGAAAAACTTTCCCATCTCATTATTAATAGTTTTAATAAAAATATTTGGAGACCTATTAGAGTTGCTAGAGAAGACCCTTTGATTTCTCACTTGTTCTTTGTTGATGACTTGATTCTTTTTTTGGCAAGCTTCGATTCAACAAGCTAAAGTGATGAAGGACTACCTTGATACTTTCTGCAGTTTTTCAAGTCAACGGGTCAGCTTTTTAAAGTCTTGGGTCCATTGTTCTAGGAATATTAGGGATGGAAAAGCTAGTAGCATTGCTGGGTTCTGTGGACCTCCTCTCACCAGGGATCTTGGTAAATATCTTGGTATGCCTCTCATCCGTGGGAGAGTTAACAAGAATAGCTATCAAAAAATCCTTAAGAAGACTAAAAAAAGGTTAGCTTCTTGGAAGAGTAACACTTTGTCTATGGCATGGAGGATAACCCTTATTAAAGCTGTTTCTTCTGCCATTCAGCTTTATGTTATGCAATCTATTAAATTTTCTAATAATTTATGTAGTAAGTTAGACAAGATCAATAGGGATTTCGTCTGAAGGCACACAACTGATAGGAAGGTTATCCACCTTATCAATTAGGACATGGTCTATAAGCCTAAGTGTAGGGGTGGTCTTGGTATCAAGTAGAAGAAGTTGATAAATCAAGCTCTGTTAGCTAAGTCTGGTTGGATTCTGCAGAAGGACAAAGATGTTTGGTGGCAGCTTCTCAAAGGCAAGTACCTTAATTAGGAATCTCTTTTGATGTTATGGTTAATGATAAGTCTGTTTTTTCTAGTGTTTGGAGGGGCATTAAGTATGAGGCTGAACTTATTAAGAAGGGTGTGATTTGGGGAGTTGGAAATAGGCAGAATATTGCTTTTTGGTCTGACTTTGGGGTTGAGGATTTTAGTCCTCTGCATGAGCATGCCATGGTCGGTTTGAGAGATATTACGTTTGGGGTTACTGTCAGCTCCTTTATTAATGATGGGGGCTGGGATGTGAGCAAGCTCTTTGTGCTTCCTCGGCAGGTGGTCTATAAAATTATGACCATTCATGTGAGTAGAAACTTGAATGTGGCTGATAGGTTTATTTAGGGTTGTTCTGGTCAGGGTTTGTTTTAAGTTAATTCTACCTATAACAGTGTCCAGCCGTGTGATGATTCATTATGGTGTTGGAGATTCATTTGCAACTGAAGTTACCTCCTAAAATTCAAACTTTTCTGTGGGTGTTGCTGCATCACAAAATCCTCACGAATAATCAGAGGGTTTTAAGAGGGTTGTCTAGTAATGCGAACTGTCCCAGATGCCTCTCTAGTTTTGAAGATATTGATCATTTATTGCGTGAGTGTGTTGTTTCTATGAGTATTTGGGAGCAAGTGTGCAGGGATTTTTCGAAAAATGCTAGTTATACTGGTGATATTAATTATTGGCTTATGAGTAACCTTAAAAACTCTAGTGTTTTGGCTAATGGTTCTCCTTGATATTTGCAGTTTTGTTATGTCTTGTGGTTTATTTGGAAGTTGAGATGTGGTAGGGTGTTTGATAATGAGCTTCAAATCCCTTTTTACCCCATCGTCACATTGTTAATTGGTGGAAGGTGAATTGTGATAAGAGGATTTTTAAGAGTCTTATTAGCAGTTTGATCTCTTGGATTCCTCCTATAGAGGGCTGGATCAAACTTAATGTTGATGGTAGTTTGAGAAATAGGAACATCTCAACTGGATGTGTTATTAGAAATCAAGATAGAAGGTGGCTACATGGTTTTTCTAAGAATATTGGTTGTGGCAATGTCTTGGATGCGGAGCTTTGGAGCCTTTTTGAAGGATTAAAGCTAGTTTGGGTTTCTAGTTTTAGGAAGGTTTTTGTGGAATGAGATTTCATTGAGGTTGTCAATCTTATTAATAGGAAGCTTTTGTCTAACCATTCTTGTTATAATATTATTCAAGGGTGTAAAGATTTGATGAAGGGTGATTGGATCTGTACTCTCAGTCATGTGTTTTAGAGAGGGTAATATTCTAGTTGATGCATTAGCTCAATTGGGTCACCGTTTGAAGCTGGGTCTTGTGTTTTTTGAAGATCCTCCCCCTGAGGTCCTTGAGCTGTTTGCTGCTGATGTTGCTGGCCTAGCTATGGCTAGGAATCATTTTGTTGTGTAGTTTCTGTTCTTTTTTTTGTTTTTCTGGGCTCTGCCCTTCTCTTTACCAAAAAAAAAATAATATCAATCCACGTATGCATGAACAAGAGCTTGGTACAAAATTGCACATCCCTCTTACTTTAAGTGCGATGAGTTTTCTATTCAGTATCGTGTGAATATATATTTTATAGTTATAAAAGTAAATATACAAAATATGAATGTAGTATTTGATTTTGGTAATTCCTGTTGAATTCAATGACCATATTTTTATTATTTATTTTTATAAGGAAAGCTTGGTACAAAATTGCACATCTCTCAGCGGGGAGTTTTCTCATAGGTACCGTGCAAATAGATAATTCCGTAGAAGAAAATAATTAGGACGCGCATGTAATATTTGATTTCTATAGTTTTCGTAAAATTCAATTACCATATATATATTTTTTAAGAAAAGCTTGGTACAAAATTGTTGACACAATAATTATGAATAGGTCCACCAGTCACTGGAGCAACATATAATAAATGGTCCATAAATTTATGATGCAGTCGATAGTCTATAATAGTGGACCCCTAGACCAAGACAAGCCTTGGTGAAATAAAGCTAAAATATGGAGAAAACCTTCGAGATGTCTGACGATATGATATATCATATATGATAAACATTTTGACGATTTATACTTTCGTTTTAAATTCGAGATTTTATTTACTTATCTCTATCTATGAATTTGTATATTTTAGAGTTAATTACACTTAACCTCCCTGAGGTTTGGCTAATTACATTCGGAATTAAAGTTTGTATTAATGGACACTAACCTCCCCTCACGTTAACGTTGACCGTTAAAATAACCGTTGACTTTTTTCAAAATTTTTAAATGACCAAAATACCTCTGTCACAATTTTTTTACTATTCATTAAAAAAATTAATGGTGGAGATCCAGAAAAAAAAAAAAAAATTTTGAATGTTCATATCTCGAACCCAGAAGGGTTCGATCTCGAACCCTTCTGGGTTCGTGGAACCCAAAGGGTTCGAAGATCGAACCCAGAAGGATTCGAAGAACGAACCCTTCTGGGTTCGATGAATCTCGAACCCAAAGGGTTCGAAGATCGAACCCTCTGGGTTCGAGATATGAATATTCAAATTTTTTTTTTTTTTGGTGGAGATCCAATCTGGATTTCACCATTAATTTTTTTTAATGAATAGTAAAAAAAATTGTGATAGGGGTATTTTGGTTATTTAAAAAATTCGAAAAAAGTCAACGGTTATTTTAACGGTCAACGTTAACGTGAGGGGAGGTTAGTGTCCATTAATGCAAACTTTGATTCCGAATGTAATTAGCCAAACCTCAGGGAGGTTGAGTGTAATTAACTCTATATTTTATTTATTATATAAGGATTTAATATTTTTGTAAAATATTTAGCCTAGCCTATGAATTTAATATTTTTGTCTACCAACAATGACAATTGGTAATTAAAAAAAGACCGTTAAACTAGCACGTAAGTAATCTGAAGTTGATTATCCAACATTGAATTTTTATAATACTAACATAAAAATTTGAAAAATAATTCACATAATCTAGAAAATCTTCTTTTCTAATAGAGTTTTTCATAATGATAATAATAAAAATAAAAAAAGCCTTGTAGAAATCAATATTCAATGTTTGTTTGAGACTTTACAACTGATATAAAAGACTAAAAGTGTATATTTGGAAGAGTGTCTCTACCAATCAAAAGAGCTTATTTAATCCTAAAACTTCTTTCAGTATATTTTATGTCGTTTGGTTGACACTCTAGTAGAGCTTTTGGACAATTAAAAAAAATTATTTTACGTAACTTGGGGAAGTTCAAATTTTGGGTTTTTCCAAGTAGAGCTTTTAAAAATACTAAATTGTAACCATCAGATGTAATGTGGTTGATCACCACACACCAGATAGGGAGCAAATCGTTTCGACAATGCCCGAGTTCGACTCGCAGCTAATGCAATCTCCATCTTAGTGGAGTGCACCTGTGACCATGCCTTTACTGATCTCCCAAACCGAGCAATGATTAGTCTTATGTCAATGTACATGGGCACCTCGTGGATTAAATAAAAATATATATTAAATTATCTAATATAATCCTATTACAGTTTATTAATTTTACAATGTTTTTTTAACTTAAAATCATGTCAGTAATCATATTATTTTAAATAACTTTTTTAATTGATAATTAAACGGCCATGACTTTTTCCTTAAAAACTCTACTTCTAAAGGATTTACTTGGACAAACTCTTTCAAACGGACCCTAACTTGTTAGCGGAGAAAGTAAAATCACCCGAGTTTACAATGGATCCAAGAAAAACAAGTTTGTGAGGTCATCTCCAATGATGCTCTATTTTTTTCTTTAAAATGGAGATCTAAAATGAAATATTTTAATAATATTTTATCTTCATAAATTCACAACTCCAACAATTCTCTATTTTATAATATCTAAATAATAAAATAATATTATTTTTTACTTTATAAATTATTTTTCAAACTTTATTTTTTACTTTATAAATTATTTTTCAAACTTTCTCTTAATTATTTTAATAATAATTTACTCACATCATATATTTACACCTACAAATCATTTTATAATGTTACTGTTTTTATTTTACTAAATTATTTTTGAGTTAATTATTATATTAAATGTAATTTTAGATATATATATATATATATTTTGAAGCTTTGAAATAATTTATTTTTAAATAAAATACTTATTAGGTTATTGATTAATAAATGAATGTGATAAATGAAAATTTTAAAAATAATTAAAATATAGTTAATATTATATTCATTTGAAAGATCTCAACAAAATATTTCCAATGATATAATTTTTATGCTAATTATATTTATAAATAAAAAGTTATAATAGTTATAAAAAGTTTTAATTATTTTTAAAATTTTCATTTATCACATTCATTTATTAATCAATAACCTAATAATTATTTAAAAATACATTATTTCAAAGCTTCAATAAATAAATAAATAAATATATATATATATAATTACCATTTAATATAATAGTTAATTAAAAACAATTTAGTAAAACAAAAATAATTACATTAATATCTACAAATAAAAGTATTACAACTAATAACAATAAAAATAATTAATTATTAGGTGGAGAAAATTAATTAGGTAGATGAAAGAATTAATTATTAAAAAATTTAGATTAAAATTGTTACATGTAAAATAGTCAGATGTAAATATATTATGTGAGTAAATGATTATCTAAGTAAATTATTATCTAAAATAATTTAAAATAATTTATAAAGTAAAAAAATAATAATATTTTATTATTTGAAGATTGTAAAATGGAAAATGATTGGAATTGTGAATTTATGGAGATGGAATATTATTAAGAGAAAAACTTTTTTGTGAAATAAAAATAAAAATAAAAAATAAAAAAGGAGAAAATAACAGCTGACGTAGTAGAGGTGACCTCAAAATTGGCAAAAAAAAAAAAAAAAAAACAAACAAACAAAAGGTTTCTACATATAAATAAAAAAGCAATGCAATCTCAAATTCCCAGCCACATAAACGAGCATAAAAGAGCAGTCATAGCAGCTGTCACAGAAGAGCAAGCAATCAATGACTTGCTCAAATAATTGGTGTTTCAATTTATTAGAGAGGCTTCAACATGGTGGTGGTGGAGCCACTCTCCCAATAAAAAAAAAAAAGATAATATTATCGTGACAAAAACTAAATTGAATACATTCAAATTTTAAAGGAGTTTGCGCCGCATATGCAATAGCTGTGTGTGTTGGAAGAAGGAGAGAAAATTTGACGAGTATGAAGAAGTTTGCTATGCGGGAGAGATGGCACCGTCAACCTTGCTCTTTTCCTTTCTACTGATAGGAGCTTGGCTGCCTGTATCATATCTCCGGCATGGGAAACCTTGTGCTCTGTTACATGTCCAAGTTTTTATGATATAGGAGAATCAAAGCTTTGACTTTTTGAGGTTGGTATTTTGGTGTTCTATTTTGTTATTTGATGTTGGTTTTTTTTTTTTTTTTTTTTTTGTTTTTTCAGTTGTTTAAGTTAGCAGACAAGAAGCTGAAGGATGGGATTCTCTTTGACAACTAGTTATTTAGTTTAGTTGGGTTGGAGAATTTTCAAGATATCAACAATGTTTTATATTAGCTCGTTTTGTAGTAAGATCTCTTGTTATTATATAAGATTTGAAACGTTTTATATAGCTCGTTTTGTAGTAGAATCTCTTGTTATTATACGGGGTTTGAGATGTTTTATATAACTTGTTTTGTAATAAGATTTCTAGTTACTGTGCGAGAGGTTTTAATTTTATATTTGATTTAATTATCAAAAAATAAATTAAAAAAAAAAGAGAAGGAAATCTCTTGAATAAAGATGCTCTAATTTGGATTATAGCATTGCTGTTGAAGTTTATCATTACTGTTGCTCTGATTAATCATACAGAGTACTTGAAAATTTCATCTACAATTTAAGATTCCTAGGGGTGAGTTTTGAAGTCCCTTTACGGTTTTTTAAGACTATAAAAAAAAATCAGTTTCTTTGATTGTATTTTCACAAAACATTTCCTCAAAACACAATTTTACAGGTATACATGAAGAATCTGAAACTAGACCAAGTACTTGCAAGTTTCAAATTGCGAGAGACAATTTTGCACGCATACGATACTTGATGCAATTCCCTTGGCGAAAATAAAAAAATAAAAAATAAAAAAAAAAAAGGGTCAAATTGCACAAACATTCCCGAGTTGAGTGATAATTGCCCGGATATAATACTTTGGTACGAAGATCCCATGTTTCAAAAGTTCATTCTAATAGTTGACCACTAATTTCAGAAGAGATTCAGATTCATCCAATTAGATCTAAACTCTGAGGAATATTTGTACAATTTGCCACAAGTTATAAAAAGGGTTGCTTTTGCTTCCAATTTGTTGTAGCATATGATTGATGAACACTCTCATGACACAACCTTTGAGTGAACATGAATTTCTTAGGTACTTGTCCCTTTCAAAACCAAATCACGTTTATCACATCCACAAGCTTAGATCATAAAACTAATACTCTCTTTTTAACAAGAAGAATTACACCTTCAAATTCTCCAATAGATGAAAACAAGAAAGAAAATAGGGAGAGAGCATTTGTTCTTCTTCCTACACTTACAAGAATTATATTGATCAAATTTGTAAGCATTTATAATATCATCACAAGTACCGGAAAAAAAAAGAAGTAGAAAACGCATCTCTGATTCGTTCTGTTAATTTAATTATTTGTATGAAAATGCACGAGAAAATCAGAAAGACGGAATACAAGTACAATTTATAAAAAAGACAAAGCCAAGAACGAGGTTGCCAATAATAGTTAAAATGATTTTCAGAATATCCCCTGTTCTCAGAAAGCCAGAAAACCCCTATCAGAATCTTCGGTGAGATGCAGATCAAGTCAAAGCTTACAAGTAACAGGTTTAAACAAACATAACGACAAATATCATTCCTGAACTACATGAGTGTAATACAGGGACTAATCTTGTGCAGATTACCATGATCCTTCGGCACCCACTGTTGGATTCTGGAAAGCTGAGAATCCCCAGAAGGTCTTCAATGAGTAGGGCTGGGAAATTGTCACACCTTCTTCGGTTATCTTTGCTATCTGCAATTTTCACAGTTCGAAAGCATTCTATGTCAAAATCTAGACAAAGCAAAAAAAAAAAAAAAAAATTGTTTCCGATACCTAATAAATCAATCCAACTGCAACAGGTTAAAAATAAACACAACTGTTTTCAGTAAGGGGGCGGGGTTTCCTACAAAATTACATATTACAATTCACTAATAAGAGTCAAAACCATATGGACAACGAGATGGTTCATGACAGCCTATTTTACAATAAAAAACAGGTTATTTCAGGGTTGAGAAGGGTGCAGGAGAAATTCTTTAAAATCTGTATTAACCATAGCTCATAATCAAGTCTCCCTTGCTAAACTATTAGAATTCATGTAAAGGCTAAAGTCATTGAACATAAGTACAGCGGGACAGAGAGAGAATAAAAGATGGAATATCATAAAGCTAACAACAAATGAACACAAATTCAATAAATAAAAATGCAAAATATTCTTGCCATATGAGAAGAATGACTTTTTTTAAAAAATGGAAATCAGGAGAATAGACTTTTGTTTCTTAACTCCTTTGGTGAGCTAAATTTCATAAAAAAATATTACCAATATGTAAATGGAGTTTTTCCTTTCAAAAATCGGGCACAAGGAGAGGAGAAAGAGGGAGGAGGTGGAGTCGGGAGATCACCAAAGCTATTACTTATTCACACTTCAGAGCAGCAAGAGTTTACTACAAACATGGAGCAAATGATAGAAAGAATCACCAGACCTGCAACTTATTGACAGCAGATCGATCACGATACAGGAGCACAAGCATGCACTTTTCCAGTAACTTAACACCCTCTTCATAACTCAAGTTTTCATGCCACTCATCACGAAGGATTGGCCTAGCAAGGTGGTTACCAAACCCAGTTGCTACATGATCATCCTCAAAGTTCACACCTATCATTGAAACCTGGACGGTAACAACTGTATCATTGTCGAACCCTACAAGAAATGCATACAGCTCATTGCCAGATACTTGCATAAAGATATAACAATGACTTACCATGCCAAGATACTTCTGTCCATTTTTCACTCCACCGAGCACAAGTGTGTTCCACAGTGGATCAAACTTGTTACGCCTGTTATACATGACGCGGGTCAAATAGTTGTGCACCTCTTTAGGCCCCAAAGAGTTCCCATCATCCCACATATTGTCATACAGGCTGAAAACATCGAATATAAAAGATAAATCAAAAAGTCAGAAATTACAAACAGTACAACCAAGTATTAAACCCCCTTTTTACACTCTGCCTAAGCCAACCAATGCCACTTACATAAGCTCGTCAAGATAGCGCAAAATCTCCTGAAAATCACTTAATTCTCCACTGGCACCAAGTAGAGAATGTTTGCCAATGGGCTTCAATCGCTCCACACTCTTGTATCGCAGTGTAGACCCATAGGAACCTGTTTGTTATCATCATAAAAGTACTCATAAGTCAGCCTCTAGTCTCAACACAAAGCACATGATACAGTGTATGATTAAAAAAAAGATCGATTCCAAACTTAAAAATATTTCAGGAAGTGAGCATTGATGAAGGAGGTGAAGCAAAAGAAAAACTAAAAGCGAAAAATTGTTTCATTATAAGAAAATTATGACCAATTAACCTGTACCCCTCAGTTCAAAATAAATATAACATGTTACCAACAGTGTCTAATCAAGAAAAAGATAACAATAACACAGAACTTCAATTAAATTTGGGATAAGGAAAACAAAGATTAAGTAGGCAAAACATGACACTACAGTGGAAAATACAGATAAGATCACAACTTATAGCACTAAGATAAGCAAACCATGGGGAAAAGGGAATTGAAGGAGACAAAGCATAAAAGCATAAGGGTTAAGAAACAGTGTAACTTTAGGCTTGTCCTATTCATTGAGGGAGTCCATTCAGGAATGAGTATCAAAAGTGTTTGTAAACACTGGTTCTGTGTGTAAAGTGATAAAGAAAATTACAATATGAACATGGCGTACAAAGATAATAGAGAATCCTATTTATTTGTCAATGGATGTCATTGTCCCAAAAAAGCTAATTTCAAGTACAAAAGTTTTCTAGTTTGCTAAGCTAAAGAGGGAATATAACAAAATTTCCCTAAGCCTCAGCATGAATTATCAAGTCGGACATTCAAGTTCATATCTTTTGGACAGGAATAAAAGAAGTTTTGTCTTTGAGAAACAAACAACAACAAAAAAAGAGAAAAAACACCAACTAAGAGAAGGCACCTACAAAGAGAATGGAAAAATCAATAAGCAACTCCAAATCCTTAGAAACTTAATTTTACTACTAGTTTCAAACATAAAATCCTGTTTGACACTATTCCAGTTTCCTAAGGCTTTTGCCACCAGACTAATAAAGAAATCCAATAGGTGCAACTCCTGCTGTAAATATGTATCCGCCACTATAAGGCAACCTTATCTCAGGTTGTATCCACTTAAATCAACCACCACCTATTACCCTTTCTACTTGAGGATAATTTTGAATGTGGTCTTTCTGCTCAGTGCTCACATAAAATGAAATACACAACACCAAGAAACTAGAATCATACTTTTAACAACAACCAACAACGAAGCATGATGTAAAACCAATCAACTGCATTCCCCAGTAACCTTGTCAGGGGTCAAAAAATACATAATATTTTTAGAGTTTGGATATGGTATGATGAAGATATATACTTACCACTGCGGTCATGTCCAAGATTGGGAATACTGGTAAAGATCATTTTTTAGAGTTCAAAATTAAATATATGAGTTTTCAACCATTAACCAAGAAAAGTTTTAGAGGTTATATCGAAGACTGAAGAATTATATTATCAAATATGATATTCCAGATCCAAGACTGCACTGAATATAATTAGAGTTCATGAGATCTAACCTAATGTCATAAGCAACAACAATTTCAGATATATAACTAATTTTACGATCTAACTGTCCAAGCTGTTACCATCAACTAATTTCATCTCCATGATAAAAGAAAAGTGATACTTTCTATACCACTGCACACCCAAAAAAAACCCCCCAACAGCCTTTTGCTTCCCTTTACTAAGCATCATTCGTACTTTCTCGAGATGGGTAGATAAAGCAAAATGCACCATTGAGCTATTCAACAAAACTAATAACCACGAAGATAAAGGCCACGCCCTTAACGTGGTCATTCATTAGAATACTAATTTAAACAACAAAACATAGTAATCATAATCCTTGATTCTTGAAAAGATTACATAAAATAAGAAGAGGGAAAAAATAGCTTCCTTGTTCGGCAAATTCAGGCCTTTTTTCCCTTCACTCTTTCTTACCTAACAATGGAATGGAAGTTAAAAGTTTCCATCGCAACTTTGTTTTCATATGTGCTATTTTGATTTTAGAGAGGTGCTATAACTCATCCACTCAACTAGCCAATATTAAAAACAAAATGAAATCAAGAGCACTTGTGAAGTTCCCCATATCTTGACACCAACAAAACATAAAATTTCTTAGAAAATTTGAAGCATAAATAGATTCTGCCTATTTGAATTTTTGCTTTATTACAAAGCCAAAGAAATAAGACTACTAGGACCACTTTAGCTGACCCAGAACTCTATTTTTGAACAGCAGATAATTGTCTAAACTTCAACTCTACTTGTAACAAAAATCCCCCAAAAAATAAAACAATGAAAACATATACATTACGACAAAATATCAAAAAATTCAAAGGACGAACCTCCCATATCAGAAGCCATCAAAATCCCATCTTTGTACTTCAAAGCTACGACAGATGTACCGGTCACGTATGGGTACCTGTATAAATTTCATCAGTAAACATATACAAATACATTAAAAAAAAACAGCGACAAAGTATAATCGATCAATCTCCAAAATTTCACTCGTGAATCTAACTCTACACACACAGAGACAAGTATAATAGGAGACAGAGCGGTTACTGAGTTCTTTGAATGTTGTCATGAGAGCTTAGAAGACTGTTTTTTGCTTGGTTCGATTCCATTAACTGCGCAAATTACACACAAAAATAAAAAATAAAAAATAAAAAAAAGTTAAAACGAACGATCTAAATATCAAGAAAAGAAAAGAATACTTGAAATCTGAGTGAGAAACCAAACTCATTAATGAAAATCGACTCACGGTGAATTAAAGTTGTTGACGAGAAGCAGAGCTGAGACTACACGATCTGGTGCTTCAGGGCTTTTATATGTGACTCGCTTTTCCCTTTGTACAAGAAACCAATGCATCTTCAAATTAAAGGACGGTTCGGTTTAGTAATTTAAACCGGTATCGAACCGTCACCGGTTCGGTTTTTAGGGCTCGGTCTCGCTATTCAATTTCTTCGGGCTTATACATTCCAGCTTGCTAATATCATAATATGATGGGATGGGTTGGGCTGTTATTGAAATCCGTATCTTAATAAAATTGAGCCCATATTTATTGATATAAAATTTTTCGGGCTTGGAAGCTTGACACTCTAATAGTATATGATGATAGGGTTGGGTTGGATTAGACTGCAATTAAGGTCCACGAATTAATAAAATGAGTGACGATATTTATTGTAACACCCCCTGACCCGACCCGACTGGATTGACCCAGGGAGCGCTACCGGATTTTCAAAATATTCTCAATTCATTTCATACATTTTCAAATCATTGTGAGCCCATCAAATAAATTTTCAAACCATTGGAAAACCACATAGTTTATAATTTAAAAACATTTTCGAGTGAGCCCATCGAAATACACTTTTTACAAAAATTTCGGCAGAGTTCCCTTTGTTTTTCTGATTTTCCAAAACCTGTTTTTCCACAACTCAAATCAAATAAAAAATCACAACAACACTTCAAATATCATTTTCAATCAAATGCGTACTCTGCCGTTTATTGCGACTTTCAAACAGTTTATAAAACATTTCATTAATTACAATCCTTCGAAAAATGTAAAACAGAAAGCATAAAATAATTAAATTCAGTACATAATTACAAAATATAATTACAAACTCTTTGTATATGCATGCATATCTAATTACATTCTACAGAATTATCTATATAAATAACTACCCCAAAGATGGTGAGTATGACTCTGAACTCTCCTCTGCAGCTGGTGCCTCTTCAGTCTTTTCCGTCCTTGGTATCTTTATTACCTACGCGTTAGAAACAAAACTAACGCGCTAAGCAATACTGCTTAGTGGGTGTACACTAAACTCAAATATTAAAAATCATAAACAGCGTTTCTTAATAAACAAAATATCACAATATAATCAGATATAAACATATTACGATGCAAATCATTTACAGAAATAAAACTGATGAAAATAATTCTATATAAATAATTCATTACAATTCATAATCCAAGACATATAAAATCATTTATATTATAATCATAAACGTATAAAAATCAATTCCGAAATTCACTTATAAACACATTATTCAAATCACTTCAATTCTGGCCCTCTAGAATACTCAACATAAACTAGGACTGGAATATGGGTCGTTCGACCACAGTGACTGTCTGTCGAACATAGCTCCCACCCTAGGACGAATCCTAAGAGTGGTACGTATCTCCCTACCCTAGGACCAAGGGTTCGGACTCTAGAGATGTACATATCTCTCTATCCCAGGAACGAATCCTTAGGAAGGTACGTGTCTCCCTACCCCAGGACGAATCTGTTAGGAGGTACGTGTCTCCCTACCCCTGGACGAATCCATGAGGAGGTACATAATAAATCATCAATAGCAATGTCAATATCGGTGCAGTACTGCTCACTGAACCCAGCTGGTATACCAACCTCCTATATCCATTTCTATGTCTAAGTATCCTAGGGCCGTTTCGATAAAACATTTTCAAATATTCACTATAATTTACAATCAATGGTCACTCAATAAATTCAAATGATATTCTCAAAATATATATATATGATTTCATGAAAGGTAATCAAGATTCAGACAATATTCTAACACGAGTAATGTTAATGAAATCGTAATAATTGAAATACGATTAAAATACGAGTAAAATACGATCAAAATATAAAATCATTCCAAAGAATTTATTATAAACACATAATAACAAAATTCTTCAAATAAATCGCAGATTCAAAGTAAAACTACTTAATGCTTTTTGTAAAGAATTCGAAAACGGTAGTACACCAACCTGGATCGTTTCCTTTCGACTATCACGTTTCTAGGTTTTCTTTTTACTTCCCTTTCTCTTTCTCCTTCAATTTCCTCTTCTCTTTCCTTCCTCTTCTCTTCTTCTTCTTCTTCTTCTTCTTCTTCTTCTTTCTTTCTTCTTCTTCTTTCTCTTCTTTCTTCTTTTTCTCGGTCTCTCCCTCTCTCTTTTCCTCTGTTCTGTTTCGTTGGCTTCTATGAGAAGCCAAATTTTTTTTTATATTATTTCGGTCATCGCGACCGTCGTCGCGACCTGTGGTCGCGTTGCTCACTGAAGCAACTCTACCGCCTTCATCGCGAGCACACCTCGCGGTGCTCTGGTCGCGCTGGTGGTCGCCATGCTCACTGCCCGAATTTCATCTTTTTTCATCGCGAGCAGCTTATCGCGACCTGTGGTCGCGGTGACCAGGTCGCGGTACTCACTGTCTCAGTTTTTCACTTTTCATGCCTCATTTCTGGACCGTTCCATCTGGTCCACCTGAAAACCATAAAAATAAACATACTTTTAATTACGTTTTATACCCCTCAAATCACAAAATTTATATTCACATATTCAAACTTCATTATTCGAAATTTAGGATGTTACATTTATACCCTACCAGAACAGTAATACAGTATATGTGCCCTGTTAATAAGTGTAATTATTTTAAAAACTTCTACTTTATAATTATAATTTGTTTAATACGGCACATTCACTTATAGCTTAAGTGATTAGTGCATCTCCCTCCCACCTTAGTGGTGAGGGTTCAATTCTTATCATACATATTTATGGGTAGTTTTCTCTCTTTATTGTGGAAGTAGATGTCTCCCGTTATAGGAATAGATATTCAGACCACGCGTTTAGTGATTGATCTCAACAGCTTCCGGCAGTTATTAATATTGTAATTGTACCTCTTTAAAAAAAAAATTGCTTAATATGAACAAAATTATTTCCTTATTTATTTTAGTATATCTTTATAAATAAATCTCACCAAATTATTTTTATAAAGTAGTTTATTATTTTTTTTAAAAATTATTTAGTGGGGTATACTTACCAAATAGGTGTGTATACAATTTTAGGATGATCGGAAACAAAAATCGGCGGCAATCAATAAGTAGTTGTCAAACGGAGTGGTTATGTTAAATTAGCAAGGATAATTTAGTAATTTAAAAGATCTAATAGATATGACGAGGCAATACCATACCAGGCCTTATGTAGTTCAAATTCAGATTTTTTTTTCCTTCTTGGCAATTTTAAGCATATTAGAATTTAGATTTCTTTCCTTTTTTATGGATAAAAACAAATCAAAATTCAGATTTATTTCCTTATTGGCATTAAGCAAATCAATATTTAGATTTATTTCCTTATTTGCAATTTCGTTCTAGATGGTATGACGTCAATTAACAAAAACTAGATGAGAGGAGATTGATCTAATAGTAAACCCTCACACACACAATATTGAGGTTATGAGGTCGAGTCATGTCTTACTCCTCTAAACCTATATTAATTATAATAGCTAAAAAAATAAATAGATAAAATTAGGGGGTCATGCTAATATATGACTTAAGGGGACATGATAAAAACCTATAACTTAAATATACAATTATTATTTATTTTTTCAATATATTAAGGCACTACTTTTATATATTGAAAAAATAAATATAAACAATATAAAGTTTGATAAATGATATGTCATTCACACCCACCTAAATGAGATCGTGGGTTCGAACTTTGTCCCCATTTTCACTAAAATCCTAAATCGTAAATATAGTTAATGTACATGTATAAGGGGTTAAAAGGCATTAGAATATGCATATGTTAAAGTTTTATAGTGATGTTATTATTAGTGATTTATTTTCGTTATAAAAACTTTGTTCGATCTCCTTCGTGATGGAGGATATTTGTCGGCCTCCTTTAATTGAGGGGAGATCAATAGGAGGAGATCTTCGACGAAGATCTTCACCACTCAATGGAAATTTGGGAAAGATCGACAAGATCTTCTCTTAGAGGAATTTTGTCAGTCTCTTCCCCCTACAGTGAGAGCGACACGAGAAGATCAATAAAGTTTGGGTAACCTTGTTGATCTCTTTCCAAAATAAAGGAGGATCGGTGATCTCCTCCGTGAGGAGGAAGTCGTCATCGCGTCCATCGATGAAGGAGGTAACATTTTTTCTCTATTTTTTTTCAATTTTTTTATTTAAATTACTATTTAATTAAGGAATATTGTGTCCTTTTAAAGGTCAAACTAATGGAAGTAACAAATATTAAGGGTGAAATGCATATTTTTTGTATTTTTATATCTATAAATTATGAACTAATTCCATTATGCTTTAAATGTTAGAGATTAGTTAGGTTAGTTTTACAAAAGTTATAAAATAGTTGATATTAAGTAAAAATTTAAGGACTTATTTGAAAATTTACCCTCTTTATAAATAATTATTTAAGAAACTTATATTTTAACATGGTGCATTAAAAAATGGCCAATAAAAAAAAACTAGATAGAAAAAAAAGACGGTAAACAAAGAAAAAACTATAAAATAATTCCTAGACTTTTTTTAATAAGATATGAAAAATACATTAAAAAACATTATTTTTAAATATAATTTATAAACAAATAATGTCATATATATTGTTGATTGAACCTATTTTTAAAGTATATAAGGTCTTGCATTGGTAATTAGAGGCCTCAAAATCCTCAAAATCCTCTAAATCACCATGGTTCAAATCTTTGTGTAGACATGTAAATATATATTCCCACTATTGCCCATAAAAACGCAATTGTGTGGGTAGACCTCTCCCCCGTGTTGGGAGTAGACCCCTCCTGTTATAGGGAGTAGTTGTCTAGGCCGTTAGTCCCGATAGTTCTCATCTCCCATTACTGTGAGTAGTTGTTCAGGCCGTAGTTAAATAATTTAATCTTTGTTGGTCCCGATAACCCTCTAACCCGTAAATGTGTCAGATTTTAAAAATATATATATATATAATTCAAAATAAGTCAATAAACTCTCCACAAATGACCATGTATACTAGCAATTTCTCCACAATATAGGTTTTGTTACAACAGTATAATTTGTAAGTATCCATTAAATTGTTTTACCAATTATAATTTTTCACCTCACACAAAATATAAAATAAGATAACAGAAAAAAATCGACAAATATAATAATAAAAGAAGAGCACAAAAAAATAATAATTTTGGAGTAGATCAATTCATTTCCTCTAAAATATTTCATCTAAACCATGAAGGAGATTACTTGCTGTGAAGGAAGTTAGAAATGGGAGAACGACGGCTACAATAGCAACGGAAGCACATGGAAGGAGGAGATCGGAGAATGATGGATGGTGGCAGTGGCGGTGGCGGTGGCGGTGAGGGCATTTGTGGAAGATGAGTCTTATGAAGACTTGGTGTTTTTTTTTTGTTGGGATTTTTGGTTGTTCTTTTTGTATTGGGTTGAAATATTTAATTAATTAAGAGAAATCGATTGAGTGAACTGGTATAATTTCCATTTGAGATATGAATAATTTCCATTGGACTTCTATGAGATATATTTTTTTTCCATCTTAGATGATCTCCACGACTTCGCATACCTCCATCAATGCTCTTATTTTTTAAAATATATATTAAATTATTTAATTAAAAGGTAAAATGGACATTTCATTATTTAGGTTAAAATTGACATTAGTCAATGTTATTAACCGTCCTTAGGGTAAGATTGTAAAATTATAGCATACTTAAACAGTGGATGCAATTTTACTTAAACTGAGGGTGTTGGTGCAATTTGCGCAAAACATTATAACTTATAAGCCCATAACAGCGACAAACGTGGGTGTGAACGGAGTAAAAAAGTTCGAAGACTTCCGTTTTGGTCGGGGCCTAGGAGCTGCGCCCACTGCCACGTGGACGCACGCGGCGTGGATAATTCCGTAATTTCTCTCATGTTTAGACTTTGGGCGCCGCTGGTCAAAGAACTACAAATTAAAAACCGCAACGCGATAAGACGCGCGTGAATCATCAACTCTCCAATTTTTATTTAACCTGACGACAGTGATTGGCAAAAATCACCGGCCAGAAGATAAAATCGCCCGCACCGGAATAAATTCCCTTAAAATAGCTAAAACACCTAGTAGTTTAATAACGTAAGGGCGTGCATCACACAAAATCCACACTAATAAAGTGCACAGCGAAACGAAACCCGGACGTATGCCCGGTTAAAAGAAAACCGGATTTGATAAACGGCGATAGGTCCGGGACTTTTGTAAATTTGGTGGATTTTGCTCCTCTTCGCTTAGTTCTTTTCTTCTGGTTGGTTCTCTTCTTCTCTCGGTCAAGAAATGACAACTCGCCATTTCTACTAGCAAAACCCTAACTTCACAACCACCGATTCAATTCCATTGTTTCAATTATTATTCAATTGTTCTTACAAATTCGATTGATTAAGCGCGTAAGCTCTCTCGTTAATTGCGTTTTTTGATTTCTGTTAATTTTTTGCTGTATGCAGGTGATTTTGTTGTTTTGAATTGAAAGTTGAATTCGATATGACTTTTTGTGGCCTCTTTTGTTGTTTTGATTAGATCGGTCGCTGTTTACAGACTGTATGGGCTGATATATTTTTTGATTACTGGTTCTTGCGGCTATTCGACTGGGTACTGATTGTGGCTTCAGTTTTGTTGAAATTGAGATTGAAATTGAAAGGAGATGGATTTGGTAGCTAGTTGCAAGGTAACTGAGTTTATCAGTTTTGTTGTATCTTCAGTTTATCTAATTTTTTGTTTGATTTTACTGTTACAGGTAGCTGCAAAGATTTTTTTGGGTCATTGCTTGTTGATTGTCTTAATCTTAAATTGGATGCGATCGAGTAAATGAAGTTAATGTTTGTGAATTTAAGTGATGAGTAGATTCTGTTATTATGTTTGTAGGTTAGTTAATTTAGCTGATTTGAGTTGGAAGTGAATTATGGCACCTCAAGAGTAAGCGCGTGTGCACGTGCTTCTGCGTGTTTGTGTCTTTGAGTTGTTTTCCTTTTTGATGTGTGGCTTTCTTCTATATGCAAGCTGCTAACTAGGAAGTTGGTTTTAGATGTTGCAAAAACACCGGAAATTGAGTATATGCAGCTACATTCCTCATTTAATAAATGCTGTTGGTAAAAAGAATCACACCACATGTTTCTTTTTATCATCAAAATTTCTTGAGTTGGAAGTAAAATATGGCACCTCAAGAATAAGCACGTGTGCGTGTGCTTCTGCGTGTTTGTCTTTGAATTGTTTTCCGTTTTGACGCGTGGCTTCTTCTATATGCAAGCTGCTAACTAGAAAGTTGGTTTTAAATGTTGCGAAAACACCGGAAATTGATTGTATGCAGCTACATTCCACTTTAATAAATAATTTTGATAAAAAGATTCACACACTGAATTGGTCCTGTCAATATTTATTGTAGAATTTAGTTTTATTTAACAATAAGATTTTTTTTTTTTTGAAGCAAAGAAACTGTAAAATTGTTTGTTTGAACGAATAAAATGATGGGCCCTGATGTTTGGCTCTTGATTGAGAATTCTTTGGGTGTGTCAATTTGCATTTGTTCATTATAAATTTGAGACTCGGTATGTATGCTTTATGGAGAGTAATGCAAATACACATTTTTATTGGTTTTTTCGTATTTACTATATACACTTGATATCATAAGAAGAAAAACCTGGAATCAGATTGGTAAGTCAATTCAATACCATAGGTGTAGTTTTGGCCTTTTGGGTATCAAAAAAACCTTGGTATGAAGGGATGAGTATATTTCAGAATGAGTGGTCCTGCATGTTTTTGCTAGATGCTCCTTGCTTTTAGTGGCACAAGTATGCTGTTTGAATGTTTTAAAGTTCTATTCTTTTGGCATGTGTGTGCGCACTCAAAAGAGTTTTTGACTCTGAGATCTCCTCTTGTAGGAAAAATTGGCATATTTTCGAATAAAGGAGCTCAAGGATGTGCTTACCCAATTAGGTCTTTCGAAGCAGGGGAAGAAGCAGGTTAGATTTCTGATATTTTGTTAATATTGCTCATTACTTTCTTCTCTTGGATGAAGATGACTAATTGTGACGGAGCTATTTAGTGCAATGTTACTGTTGGGTGTAGTTGACGATAATAGGTGGTTTCAGTCCCACTTTGGTGGCAATGACAATAGTGTATACACATTTTTGTGTTCTCAATGTTATATCATCTTTAGATTTCAGTTTCTTGCCAATCCTTTTCCACGTTATTCTTGCCCATTACACGATTAAAGAGTATGATACACAAACATGTTATCGTCTTTGCAATAAAAGGCATGCATTGTTTTTGTCCATGATCTGTTCAGGCTATCATTTTCTCTCTCTCTATTATCTTCATATTCCAACACCCCCCACCCCCCGTGCCTCTCTCCTCAGAATTCTTACACAGGTCTCAATAGTTGAGTTTCTATTTGATATTGTTCACCATTTTTTGTTGCGTACGTGCTTTTCATCTGTCCACTAGTTGTTCGGGGTTTGAGTTGAGCTTTCCATTTGCTTAGTGTCAAAATTTTCTCTTTTATTAGTTTAATAATGTTGATGCAATCCATTGTAATTGTTCCTGTCTCTCTTCAAAATAAAAATAAAGAAAAAAGTAAAATGATCATTATATTGTTTCTTGTATATTATGTTATTGGATTATTGTGTTTGATTATTATTATATATTTCTTCTTTATTAGTTTTGTAAAACATTATGTGCAGGATCTTGTTGATCGGATATTAGCAATTCTTGCTGATGATCATGGTAATTTTTTTTTTACTACCCCTGTTCTGAATATGTAAAGTATCTTATTATTATGCTCACTTGTTTGGATATTACATTTTATACTATGTCATGGGAACTAAAGGCACTGATAGTGATATGATTTATTACATTTTATACTATGTCATAGGAGACTAAAGGCGCTGATAGGTGAACTGATTTTCCTTATAAAGACAACCTAAAATCTGCCCGCTGAATTTAAACTTGAAGAGAGGGTTTGATCATTCCTGATAAGGAAAAGATCAGGGATTTAACCTTCTGGCAGGAAACCTTCGATGCTTAAGTTAGCTTGTGGATAAATTGAGATGTATTTAGCAGATTGTAATTTTGTTTCAAGTTTTTTATCATACCTTTACTAGAGGCTAAACCTTTTTTTATATTTCTCGCGATGCTGTATGGAAAATTTCCATTGGCAAATGTCATTTTCTTATATCAGCATGTTTAATTCATGTATCTCGGTTCACATGATTCATTAATTGACTAATCTGTGATATATGCCAGGTGTCCTTTTTTTTCATTTAAAACAAGATTTCTTATTTAATAAAAGTCATATTGGTTTTAACTGATCTGATTTTTTCTTTCATTGACAATTGGACACGATGTTGGCGTCTTCAGCTTGCATTACTCCATTTGTCTTTATGTAAGGCCACATGTGCATTTACATGTGTCATTCTTTCTCACACGGAATTATTTTTTCGTTTATCCTTTTTTGCTAATCTGATCTGGAACTATTATAATAACTAAAGTAGCTGTTAATTAGAGTTTGATGCTTTTCTCATCTCTTTCCTTTTATTTCTCTGAACATGTTACGTGGTACTCACACCTGATATTCTTCTTTAAGTGCATTTTATATGCACTGCTTTAGTCATGAGACCTGATATTCTTCTTTTAAATGCCTTTTAAATACACTCTCCTGTTAGGCGTTTTTTTTTTTTTTTAAGGATTCATCAGCAAGGCTATGTGTGGTCTTCAGGGTGGTCTTGGGTTATATTCTACTGCTTTTTTTGCATCCTTCCTCTGCAGTTAAATCTTTGTCGAAGTAATTTTGTGTTTGAAGTTGGTTATAATTAAATTTGTATAATCTTTAAGCATCTATATTTCTTTTTTCCTTTTTTCCACAGTTTCAAAGATGCCGGCAAAGAAGAGTGTCGTCAATAAGGAAGAGGTGGCAAAAATAGTCGATGACACATACAGGTTTTCTTCTTTGTATCATACCTATATTGTATTTTCAGTCTATGATTTTTTATTCAGGGCTTGTTAACTTTTTCTTTGTATTAGGTTAACATTTATTTGTGGCATATCTTTTCTGCAGACATAAGTGTGCATGTTTGACTTAATATTTCAAGTTCTTAGTTACAATACTTTAATGTTTTGTAGTGCCATATATATGTTTCCTTGTAATGCTTTTAGTTGTTTACTCTGACATACATATTCGTCTGTTCTTATTCCCAGAAAATTGCAGGTTTCCGTGGCTACTGACTTAGCATCAAAGGGACAGAGTGTTCCAAATAGCAGTAATGTAAACGTTAAAGGAGAAATGGACGACTATCTTCAATCAGATAATAAAGTTCGCTGTGTTTGTGGAAGTTCTCTGGAAACCGAGTCAATGATTAAGGTTATATATTATTTATCTTGCGTAATATTTCCCTTTTTATATCCTTGGGTCATTTCTAAGTACTATTTCTAAGCTCATGTGCCTATGGTTGATTTTGAAATAGTTACATCTTTGGGTATTGGAGCCATGCATCTGCTGATTTGCTGTTTTGGTTCTGTTTGCCTACAATAAAACGCTAATGCTTTCTTCTTTTTGCCACCCTTTTTCTTTTATTATTGGCAGTGTGAGGATCCCAGATGCCCTGTGTGGCAACACATGAGTTGTGTTATAATCCCAGAGAAACCTATGGAGGGAAATCTGCCAGTTCCTGACTTATTCTATTGCGAAATCTGTAGACTCAGTCGAGCTGATCCGTATGTATCGCACTGTCCTATTTTCTCATGAATTTGGTTGGTCTAATGTGGTTTAGGAATTTTCCCAATTGTTTATTCCCATTCAGATCTGCCTAATTAATTGTCATTGTTTTTTGGGATTGCCAATTGACTTTTACTTCTCTGCCTTGAACTTGTTCATTTCATTTATTACAGGCCTTTACTTGGTCTTGATGCCCCTGTTTATATAATTTTTATATCTACCTGATTCATGATATTCTCCAGTCATCTTAAAATTCAGTTGGATGGTTATAGTGGCTGGGGAAGATAATTATGATAATGAACTGGCATATGCTTATTTCTTTGCTTATATGGATATGTTTTTGGCTGAAGAGGATGATGTCTGAAAATTATGGTTTCCCTTATAGAGGGTGGGGGCTGTGGGTTTGGAAAGGGTACAATGAAAAATTTGAGCTGGATGGGTAACCTGCTGAAACTGACTTGGATGCATGATCTTGAATAGTTTGGTTAGCAGGTCTTTTGAAGTGTGCTTGTTGACCAGATTTAACCTTTATTCTATTTTTAACTTTTGTCTTTGGGAATTTGAATTAGTTGATTGATTCTGGAGCTGTAAAAGTTTCTGGATTTTTTAGTGTTTAGCTATTGCCTTACTTTGTGCTGCTTATTTGATCGAATTTGCCAAGTGATTTTTCTTTTGAAGCTAGTTATTTGCATAGGCTTTATTTTTTTGCTCATTATTTGTCTTTCTTTTCAATGTGGTTCTTTGTATACAGTTTTTGGAATACAGTGGCGCATCCCTTAAACCCTGTGAAATTGATTACAGGTGTTCAAAGTGATGGGTGAGTTGATTCTTTGTCTGTTCCGCTATTATTTGAAATTGTGGAGCATAGAGGTTTTAAATTTTCTTTCTGTTGTCTTGTCCGTAATTGAAATGGCATAGCCCATAGTTATTGAATGATTTGATTGGCGGTGACAGAAATTGAGATTTTATTTTTAGTTTAAAGAGAATATTCTAAGGTGGTTTTATATATTTGGGTTACCATTTGTATTGAATCAAAATTATAGCTAATGCATATTTAGGTTTAGGTTCTTTTTCTTCTTTCATGGTATTTTTAACTCTTTTTTTGGTTTGTTGAGAGATAATTTCTTTCGTGTTTCAACCTCCAACAATCGACAAAGATAGAAATCATGAAACCGAAACTTGTTGGTTTCTGTCTATTTAATTTTTAATCTTTTAATTGATTGGTTGGAGGTTGCTCCTATTGTTATTGGTTTTGTTATTGTTTTTTGAGAAATTATGTGGGGTTTGCTGTTAATTATATGCTGTGTAATGAAATAGATTGTGCTTGAGATTGGTAAATTTAAAAATTATTTTAGTCTTGGGATATATTTTGATGTTGCAACCAAATGATACTGTAGTACTTGAGATTTAATAAGTTATTTTAGTCTTGGCTTATATTTTGATGTTGCAAGCAAATGATACTGTAGCTTCATTCTTATGAGTTGTTACCTTCCTTTTTGTTACATGAATTGCTTGAAAGAGATGTTCCTGCTTCTTTTGTTGAATTAAGATACGATTTTTGTTAATTGAATTTTTTTACCTATCTGTTTTCAAGCATCAGGGTTTCTTTCATTATTTTGCTCTCATTTCATTTCATTTTCATTTCAGTCATTTAATTATTGTGGTCTACGGTTGTATATATATGCATCACAAACACTTTTTCCCTGTATTGGTATCTCTTTCTCTATTGATATTTTATATCCAATATTTTCCAGTACAAACCCTGTACAGAGTGTGGAGAAAACCTTTCAACTCACAAGGGCAGACAAGGACTTACTGTCAAAGCAAGAATATGATCTTCAGGTTGGTTAGCATATAAAATGGTTCCCTGGATTAATGGGATTCTGTAGTAGTTGATGATGAGCTAATAATGGACTGCTAATGATGCTAATATTTAGGCATGGTGTATGCTTTTGAATGACAAAGTTCCATTTAGGATGCAGTGGCCACAGTATGCAGATCTACAGATCAATGGTATGGTGACTGAAGTTTTGCTTTGACTGATTTACTGATGTAGATAATTCTTAAAAGTTTTGCTTCTAATTTTGAAGTTTGAGATGATTTCTGTTATGACTTGGTTTGATGCAATGTAATATATGATTGCTGTGAATAATATTTCTTATGATGTTGGAAATATTTCATCAGTTGCTAGTATCTATGATTTTTTGGGCCTTGAGAAATAACTAATTAATGAAGCACCCGTTAGGCATTGCCGGACTTATGATTTAATTGTTTCGTGAATGGTTGTGCAGGTGTACCTGTTCGTGCTATTAATAGACCTGGCTCACAACTGCTAGGGGCAAATGGTCGTGATGATGGTCCAATTGTGAGTTTTTTTTTTTCTACAAAGATGAGAACTTGTTCTTTAACTCTGATTCATGTGCCTCTTTTGATTATTATGAGTGTGGCGAGTGGGCGTTCATGTGCATGCGTGCGTGTTTTTATCACACTGTGCATGAATGATCATGCATTTATAGGTTGGTGAATGGGTGACCACCTATTTGTTGATAATTATATGGCTATCTTTTGCTTTCTTATCTGGTGGTATGTTGTTTTTACTTGTTTTGTCAGATCACAGCATGCACTAAGGATGGGATCAATAAAATTTTATTAACTGGACGTGATGCTCGCATCTTCTGTTTAGGAGTTAGAATTGTAAAGCGGCGAACTCTTGAACAGGTAGTTACTTTTCTGAATGATTTATTCTAATTAACCTTTTATTCTTTGGCTACCTCTATTTTTTCGGTCTAGGGTATTATTGGATGTACAGCAGTTAGTATTTTGTCTGTTTTCCTTCCTTTATGCATGTTTTGAATATTATACCTAACTGTTTCTTTTGTTAGCATTCTGGTTTTGTTCATACTGATCGAGAAAAATGCTGCGCCATTGTCTTTTATATATGTCGTGAAGCTTCCTTGTAATATTGCACATTTCAATTAGGTTGTCCAAACTACGTTTTTCTTTGTGGTATGTTAACAAAGTGTGTGGTTTTGTTTTGGGTTTTTTTGGTGCCTCGGACTTGTAAATAGCAGTTTAAATGAGTGTATTGCTGCACATGCAGAAATATAGCTTTACTTGTGTCAACAAATGTAGCAACTGTGATTATCATTGTTTTGTTAGGAAGTTCGAGGAAAAAGCAGAAAGCTCATATATCTTTGAGATAGGCAGTCATATTTGATCTTGTTGGCTTCATATATTTGCTACATTGTCATTTGATATTTGGATCACTGAGTAATGATATATACAATAAACAAATTCCATAGTTTTCTGCACTACTACTTTAATGTTCACTGGTTGCATGTTCTTTGTGATTGAAGCTAATAGTAATTCGTTGAAAGAGTTGCATGTATGGATGGCAATGTTTGCTTGTTGGTGAATACCCAGGCTGACCTGGTTTTTTATTTTTTTTCTTCCTTTTTTTGGCAATTAGAGGTCACAATATTTTTGGTAGACACAAGCAGTCCCTCAATCCAGAGTTTGGACTGCAGCGTTTTTATATTACATGCCTTGGGAGTCAGGATACTTGCAAAGAACCCTTGCATTGATTTAAATTACTCACAATTTTATTTATGAATGGTGCTACTAACTCTCTTCACCTTGCTTATAATCAGCTCTTCATGCATTATCACTTCTCTTTATTGATGTCAGTATCTTTTCTCCAATTATATTTGGTACCTTGTGTCAGATTATGTATTTCAATGACACTGAAAATTTGAAAAGGAAAGAATACGTAAGCTTTAAATCATAAGGAGTTATCACATCAAACCATTTCTTTGGAATCTTTCCAGAGAATCTGTTGCTTTTTACGTCTCGTACAAATTTCAGTCTCTCTTCCCATTCTGACATGAGTTGATGAACAGCTCTTGGATTATAGTGGGAGAAAATTTCATATGTTCTTAGTTCATTTTGTGGTTGCTGATGGTGTCTGATTTACTCCAGTTTGCGGTGTAAAGCAGTTGAGAGGTGGGTTGAGGTTCCTCTAATGAGGGTGGGGACAGAGGTGGAGGGAATCCCCTGAGCTGAGGCTTTCAGCAGGGATGGAGAGGAGTTTTGTCTTGGTGGGATGTGTAGGTTTTGGAATTCCCTGCTTTCCAAATCTGTTCTGTTGTGGTCCCTGGTTACATCTGGCTTGAATGGTTTTTCATATGTAATTCTTGCTGCAGCACATTTTGATTCTTCATTAAAAGTTTAGCTCATTCTTTTTTTCTTTTGGTGGGGTTGGGAGGAGTGAGGGAATTTTACCTTTCCTAGTTATATGATTATAGTTGTGTGCGGTAATGGTATTCTCTGCTGCTTGTTTGTCTAGGTTCTCAAGTTGATTCCTAAGGAATCTGAAGGCGAGCATTTTGAAGAAGCTCTTGCCCGTGTTTGTCGTTGCGTTGGTGGTGGGACTGCTGCAGATAATGCTGATAGCGACAGTGATGTGGAAGTTGTTGCTGATTCTTTTTCTGTCAATCTACGATGTCCTGTAAGTTGCACACATCTGTAAAATGCAAGTGATTTCTTGACTAGTCTGACAAAGTTATCCTTTATGCTCTTAACATGAACATCCAACATTTAGTTTATGGATGTGCTATTTTAACTGTACATCTATTATCTCATAAGGTATGCAGATTATCTCATAAGGTATGCAGATAAGATTAATATTGGCTAAAAATGCTAATCTGAAAAAAGGTGGGACTGAAAATAGCAACATTTAATTTTCATGAAATGGAAAATTGTTGTCATGTAACTCTTCTCATTTTCCATGTTCACGAGATTCGAGTGCATGCTTCCTTCAGTTATTGAAGCAGTGGAGAATGGAGATTAGACTTTGGTTATGTTATGCAGTTTTTTAAGTACTTTGATTGTCAAGCTGTAGCAATGTATATTGACATATATATATTCTTGTTTTTACCTCTGCAATAGATGAGTGGTTCAAGGATGAAGGTTGCTGGGAGATTTAAACCCTGTGCACACATGGGCTGTTTCGATCTTGAAGTTTTTGTGGAGCTTAATCAACGTTCTAGAAAGGCAACCAGCTAAATAAATGCAAATTTGTTTCTCCTTTTACCCCTTTTCTTGTCATTTTGTAGTTCTGACAATCTTTGGTTCATGAATGCAGTGGCAGTGTCCTATTTGTCTCAAGAACTACTCATTGGAAAATGTAATAATAGATCCTTATTTCAATCTCATCACATCTAAGGTATTGTGTTTTGTGGATTCCCTGAACTTATATTTGTTATGGAGCAATTTGTAGATGCATTCATGTATAATATGGTTTATTTCTGTGGTGTAGATGAGGAGTTGCGGGGAAGAGATAACAGAAATCGAGGTGAAGCCTGATGGATCTTGGCGAGTAAAAACTAAAAGTGAAAGCGAGCGTAGGGAAGTTGGGGAGCTTGCGTTATGGCACTTTCCTGATGGTTCTCTATCTGTTTCTGCCAGTGCTGAAGTTAAACCAAAAGTGGAAATGTTGAAGCAGATTAAACAGGAAGGTTTTTCAGAAGGTCCTATGTGTTTGAAGCTTGGAATCAAGAAGAATCGCAATGGGCTTTGGGAAGTTAGCAAACCTGAAGATGCAAACACATCTTCTGGTACTAGAATATCGGAGAAGTTTGAAAATGAGCTGAAAATTATCCCAATGAGCAGCAGTGCTACTGGAAGTGGTAGAGATGGTGATGATCCAAGTGTAAATCAGGATGGTGGTGGGACTTTTGATTTAGTCAACAACGTAAATGAGCTTGATTCTTTGCCCCTGAATGTTGATCCAACATATGGATTTGCTGATGGAAATCTAGCTGCACCAGTTGGGAATGCAGAAGTTATTGTTCTTAGTGATTCAGATGATGAAAATGACCTACCAATATCTTCTGGAAACATCTATAGAGACAATGGGACTGATGCTGGTGGGGTGAACTTTCCAGTGCCGCATCCTGTAATCGCTGATGATACCTACTCTGGAGATCCTGCTATTAGCACTGGTGGCAATTCTTGCTTCGGTCTCTTTCCTGGCAACGATGATGACTTTGGGACTCTTTGGTCATTACCTCCTGGAACCCAATCAGTCCCAGGTTTTCAGCTATTTAATTCAGATGCAGATGTCCAGGATGCCTTAGTGGATTTACCGCATGGCTCTATCAACTGCCCCACGCCAATGAATGGGTATACATTGGCACCGGACACTGCTATGGGATCTGCCTCTTTAGTCCCAGGGTCTGCTGTTGGTCCGCCTGCTGCTGACATGACTGATGGCTTAGTTGACAATCCCTTGGCATTTGGTCGGGAGGATCCCTCTCTTCATCTATTTCTTCCAACAAGGCCCTCAAATGCATCGGTGCAGTCTGATTTGAGAAATCAAGCTGATGTGTCAAATGGTATCCGCGCCGAGGATTGGATTTCTCTTAGGCTTGGGGGTAATGCCAGTGGCGGTCCTGGTGAGTCAGCAGCTGCAAATGGATTAAATCCAACACAACCAGTTCAATCTAGAGAAGATGCCATGGATTCTCTGGCTGACACCGGTTTGTTCTCTTTCTTTGAAGCGCTATGGTTTTGCTTAAATTTAAGTTATAGCATCCTGATGGGTAAAGTGTCCTTTAAAAAGAAAGAAAAGAAAAAAAAATAATAATAATCAACGTGTAACGAGAAGGAAGCTTCTTGTTGGTTGCCTTCCACAACCACCCATTTTTATTTAGATCCTCCATTACTGCTGATGGTAGTGAAAGTTGATCAGAAGAGTATCTTTTTAGCTGTGTTTTGGAGTCTTTCTATACGTAATCATAATTCTTCATTTCGATCTTGGCCTTTGGCCAGGTTCATGCCACCGTTGTGGCTGGATTTTTCCAGGTGTAGTTTATAAAATCATAAAGCTTGTGATTACTGCTGTCATTGTATTACACTGTTCTTCCCAGTTCCTAAAAATTGCATTACGTTTTGCTGCATTCCTCCTATTTTTAAGATGTCTTGTATGTTTCATCTTTTGCAGCTTCTTTGCTTCTTGGTATGAGTGATGGAAGATCCGAGAACCCTCGTCGGCAAAGGTCAGATAGCCCTTTCCAGTTTCCTCGGCAGAAACGTTCTGTAAGACCGCGGTTGTATCTCTCTATCGACTCAGATACTGATTAGCAAATTTTGGATCTTATACCCATATAATTTACTGGCGCTCTTGTTTGAAACTTCCATTGGGATATAAAAAAGAAAAAAAAGTAACTCATTTCAGTGGGTGCAGTGCAGTTCCAGTGCTCTTAAATTGTACAGAAGAGATAGAAATTTAATTCGAAAGCCCGAAATGTAGCGGTAATCCTCCTCCCCCTTTTAGGTAAAACAGAAAACATCAGCTTCTTTGTCTCTGTTTTATAATGAGAGCAAATAGCCTGTAAATGTTGACTCAGCTTAAATTAATTATTTATAGAGAAATAATTTCCCCAATGAATAATTTTTTTTTTTCCAACCAGCATGTTTTATTGTACTTTTTGGCTTCTTCTTGGATCCGGTGAATTTGTATAATTGTATTGGTAGTTGAAAGTTTTATTAGTGTTTACTGGATTTCTTTTTTCCTGATTATGATCTGTAATTGTTCTTCAATTTGTTGGTTATTATAGCTCACCAGAATTTGCAGGTAAATTCTATTGGTGAGAAATGGTTTGGCCGGGCCGGGCCTTAATTCAAGGCCCGACTGGGCTGGGTACAGGTCAGGTTATTGGTTTTTTTTTTTTAATTTTGGTGAGTTTCGATCTTATCCATGAGCCTTGTCTAAAGCGGGTTTGCCCGACTTGTTCCGTATGTAACATCAAATGTCTGGTTTTCGACAGTCTAAGGGGAGTGTATTCAATCTTGATTTTTAATGATTTTTACAGATTTTTTTTAAGTAAAGATTTTTATAGATTTTACGGACTTTTATTAACTTTTATAGAGTTTACAGAATTCTTACAAACTTTTATAGACTTTTATGAACTTTCATTTTAAAAGACTTTCATTGACATTAATAAATTTTTATAGACTTTCATTTTAAAACAAGTGCATATTATATCAAAATTTATTGGATGGTATATTGAAACTAAGTACATAATGTAAAAAAATATGATACATTATTTAAATAAATAATGCATACCCGTTGATGACTTGATAACTAAAATAATAAGTTTTTTAAATAATTTAATTATTTATTAATTTAATATCTTTAATCTAAAATAAAACAAATAAAAAAAGTCTAATCCATATTATTATCAATATCCCCTATGTTGTACCATATATTCCTAGCTATAGTAGCTATTCATTCTCGAAAAATAGTTTAAAATCGTCTTCTTGATAACTTAGTGGTGACAATAAAGTTTTATTATCTGGTTCAACTGAAAATTTATCATAACGGCATTCTTTGCGAAGAAAGTTATGTAATCCTGCACAAGCTAACACTAGCTTCAGGATAGTGTGATGACAATAATAATAATAATAATAATAATAATTTTTTACTTTAACAGGATTAACATTCAACATGCGTCTCATATGGTCATCATTGTCAGGATATAGAAATTATTATGTGCTGGAATCAACGAAGAGAAACAATGAAACAATAAGCAAAGTGATTTGATGAATCTTTTTCTTTCACTTTTTCAATGAAATATATGAAATACTGAGTTCTTGTTAAGTAAGCAAGTTGATGAGTGATATACAGCAGAAAAGAAACACACAAAAAAAAAAAAAGACTGAGGCCCTGTTTGGCAAAATTTTTACTTTTGACTTTTGACTTCTTGGAAGCTATTCCTGCAAAAGCCATATATTTTAGCTTTGATTGGAGCTTAAAAGCTCTTATGCGGAAACATCCAAACAAGCCCAAAAACAGCTTTTGGACCCAAAAAGCCAATAAACCACTTTTATAAGCTATCCCAAACAGGCCTGAGTTCACATAGTTCTCACATTCCACCCACAAACTACAAACAACAAAAGATTCTTGTGAAGTAACCCTACCTTAACCATGATCTTTTGAGTCAAAGAAAATCACAGCTCCTAAATTGCAATGGTTCTTCTATAGTTACACACCATTTAACAAAATAGAATAACCACACACATACGAGTACCACCGTAATAAATGAACAATGAAGATTAATCATCCGACTAATAATAATATGCACAACCCATTAAAGATTCACAATTTGACAACCAAAAATTCTTACTTTCCCCAATATTTAACTCAACCGACAACGCCATACATTGAAAATATGAACTCCATGACTTCTTTTAAGAAATAGAAACAGCTGAAAACGCCAAGTAAACCCTCAATTTCAATTTGAAAATACCTAAAATAGATAATTATCAACAACAAGAATTAAAACCTAAAAAACCCTAACAATTTCAAGCTTCATGAACCATATTTCTCCAAACCCAAATCATAAACAATGAGAAAAAGAATTCGATAAAAAGAAAACAATAAAGATTCTATTTCCTTTTTGCCTGAAACCTTAGCACAAATCTAAGCGAAAATCCCCTCATAAAGATGCAATGGAAAAAAAAAGGCCAAGAAAACAATTTTTGTTTTTTAACAGTTTGGGGAATGGAAGCTGAACTTGTAACATCCCAAATTTCGAATAATTACGTTTGAATATGTGAATATAAATTTTGTGAGTTGAGGGGTGTAAAATGTAATTAAAAGTATGTTTATTTTTATGGTTTTCAGGTGGACCAGATGGAACGGTCCAGAAATGAGGCATGAAGAGTGAAAACTGGGCCAGTGAGTATCGCGACCTGGTCACCGCGACCACAGGTTGCGATGAGCTGCTCGCGACGAAGAATGGCATTTTCGGGCAGTGAGCAACGTGACCTGGTCACCGCGACCACAGATCGCGCTGACTGGCTCGCGACGAAAAAGTGAAATCCTGGCAGTGAGCATCGCGACCACCATCGCGACCAGGATACCACGATGTGTGATCGCAATGAAGGCGGTGGAGTTGCTCCAGAGAGCAACGCGACCATAGGTCGCGACGACCGAAAGAATATAAAAAAAAAAATTGGCTTCTCACAGAAGCCAACGAAACAGAACAGAGGAAAAGAGAGAGGGAGAGACCGAGAAAAAGAAGAAAGAAGAGAAAGAAGAAGAAGAAGAAGAAGAAGAAGAAGAAGAAAAGAAGAGGAAGGAAAGAGAAGGAGAAAGAGAAAGGGAAGTAAAAAGAAACCTAGAAACGCGATTTGTCGAAAGGAAACGGTATCCAGGTTGGTGTACAACCGTTTTCGAATACTTTACAAAAAGCATTAAGTATTTGTAGTTTGCACCTGCGATTTTTTTTAAGAATATTGTTCTTATGTGTTCATAATATTTTCCTTGGAATGATTTTATGTTTTTGATCGTATTTCGATCGTATTTTGATTATCACGATTTTATTGAAATTACTCGAGTCAGAATATTGTATGAATATTGTTTACTTTTCATAAAATCATATATGTATATTTTAAGAATATCGTTTGAGTTGGATATATATATAGTTATTGAGTTGCCCATGGATTTGTAAATTACAGTGAATATTTGAAAATGTTTGATCGAAACGGCCCTAGGATACTTAGACATAGAAATGGATATAGGAGGTTGGTATACCAGCTGGGTTCAGTGAGCAGTACTGCACCGATATTGACATTGCTATTGATGATTTATTATGTACCTCCTCATGGATTCGTCCAGGGGTAGGGAGACACGTACCTCCTCACGGATTCATCCTGGGGTAGGGAGACACGTACCTTCCTAAGGATTCGTTCCTGGAATAGGGAGATATGTACCTCTCTAGGGTCCGAACCCTCGGTCCTAGGGTAGGGAGATACGTACCACTCTTAGGATTCGTCCTAGGGTGGGAGCTATGTTCGACAGACAGTCACTGTGGTCGAACGACCCATATTCCAGTCCTGGTTTATGTTGAGTATTCTAGAAGGGCCAGAATTGAAGTGATTTGAATAATATGTTTATAAGTGAATTTCGGAAATTGATTTTTATACGTTTATGATTATAATATAAATGATTTTATACGTCCTGGATTATGAATTGTAATGAGTTGTTTATATAGAATTGATTTCATCAGTTTTAGTTCTGTAAATGATTTGCATCGTAATATGTATATATCTGATTATATTGTGCCATTTTGTTTATTAAGAAAAGTTGTTTACGATTTTAATATTTGAGTTTAGTGTACACCCACTAAGCAGTATTGCTTAGCGCGTTAGTTTTGTTTCTAACGCGTAAGTAATAAAGATACCGAGGACGGAAAAGACTGAAGAAGCACCAGCTGCAGAGGAGAGTTCAGAGTCATACTCACCATCATTGGGGTAGTTACTTATATAGATATTTCTGTAGAATGTAATTAGATATGCATGCATATACAGAGAGTTTGTAATTATGTTTTGTAATTATGTACTGTACTTAATTATTGTATGCTTTCTGTTTTACATTTTTCGAAGGACTGTAATTTAATGAAATGTTTTATAAACTGTTTGAAAGTCGCACTAAACGGCAGAGTGCGCATTTGATTGAAAATAATATTTGAAGTGTTGTTGTCATTAAAAGTTGATATTGAATACACCCCCCTAAACTTCGGCCACCTAATTGTAGAGTTTGGACACGGACTTGGCCCTCAATTTGATGGTCGGGTGGACTACCCAACTTCGACTCATTTGACAGCTCTAAAAAATACTATGTTCTTAAAAATAGCCAAAATTAAGTTGTTTTGACACTTGAATATCTAACTAGATTTTGAAAAGTAATTTGTATTTTTTAAATAGGGATAATTGCAATAAAATACCATGACGTTTGATTATATTACAATAAAATCATGAATTTAACTTTAATTGCATGTTAGTACCCTTACTAAGTTGACCGGTCAAATATGACGGGTTGACTTTGACTTTTTGTGTAAAAAGACATAATTACCCTAGTTTAAAAAAAATAAATTAAATAAAAATTAAAAAAATTAAAATTTTTAAAAATGGATCTCCACCGTCCATCAATGTTGATGGACGGTGGAGATACATTTAAAAAAAAAAATTTTAATCAAACAACTAAAAAAAAAAAAAATTTTGTTCGAACCCAGCTGCTGGGTTCGAATGCCAACCCAGCAGTTGGGTTCGCGTTCGAACCCAGTTACTGGGTTCGAATGCCAACCCAGATCTGGGTTCGAACAAAATTTTTTTTTTTTTTTGTTTTGATATTCTTGATGTTCTTGGTGGAGATCCAAATCCAGATTGGATCTCCACCAAGAACACCAAATTTTTTTTTTTAAAAATATTTTTTAAATTTTTTTTAATTGTTTGATTTTAAATTTTTTTTTTTAAAATGTATCTCCACCGTCCATCAACATTGATGGACGGTAGAGATTCATTTTTAAAATTTTTTAATTTTTATTTAATTTATTTTTTTTAAATCAGGGGCAATTATGTCTTTTTACACAAAAAGTCAAAGTCAACTCGTCATATTTGACCGGTCAACTTAGTCAAGGGTACTAACATATAATTAAAGCTACACTCACGATTTCATTACAATATAGCCAAACGTTAGGGTATTTTATTATAATTATCCCTTTTAAATATATGATTGATTGTCTTATAATATTAAAATTAATTCAATATTTGAAACTTTATAACTGTTATATCTTTTATGAAATTAATTATTTTTTGTACTACTAGATTTTCGATTTCTTTCATGAAACAGCAGACGCAGAATTTGCTGCCTGGAATATTAATCACTAAACCGTACGATATTTATTCTCATGATTAGTTTGCTAATCAACACTAGTATATTATTGCAAACTAATCAACACTAGTATATTCAACAATAATGAGAAAAAACAAAATTGAATTTATCAATATAGTTTAAACATGTAATGTTCAATATTGTTTTCTAAGGACTCTGGAGAGCAAGCTTTGCAAGACTTCCTAATTTTCTTTTCCCGCTGTTAATCATAACAACTCTGATAAAATTCCAACTTCTCTCTAAGTTATATCACATTCACAATGATGATATATATTCATATCTAAACTGGTTCTTCTTCAAAGGCTGTTGTATCAAACCTATATCAGCATATGCCTGAACAGGCAGGCCGACGATTATGTGGATTCTTCTTTCTCTCTGATAACACTAGCTCAGTTTTAAGGCTATATCTGGAACTAGTAGTTTGGAGGAACACCATTCTGGGTTGGTCGCCGTAAATAATGAAAATCCAAGGCAATGTAAGTCTTTATCGTTTTCCACTAGCAGTAACTGGCTTCGAATGCCTAAAGCTCTCACAACCCGGGCAATTGTGCAAGCTTTCATGAATATAAATGTCACACTCGAGGCAGAAGTACTTTTTACATTTTGGACAAGCAACGCTAAGACCAGGTTTGTTTCCTGCAGCAAAACCAGCATATAATGAGAGCAAGACAACAAGAGTCATGAGTTTATCACATGGAGATAGGTTTTCATTCGGAAACTATTAAAAGACACGCAAGGAAAAATAAGAATGCCCGTTTCTTTCTATTTCTCTTGATTGTTGTTTCTTTCCTTTTACCAGAAGAACGGGAAAAGCAACAAAAAGTTTAGCAGAGATAAAAAACCCTATGCACCCGGAATAAAAACAGATGGATAAATAATCAAATAAGCTATTTACCAAGCATTGAGCAAAACAACTACACAACAAATATGCAAACAATATCCTAGCTTATTATAAATTCTTTATCTTCAATAAAACCATGCATCAGCATCTAGCACCCATTTTGATGTCAAAGATAATAGACTCTAGCTCCTATAATCGATTCATGACTGTGGAGTGCTTTGGAGATCTTGGATCAGGTTTATTTCTTTCTTTCTTTTTCACTAGGTAAGATTTGTCCTACAGCATCACCTATTCTCATCGCTCCCCTTTACCAGCTGATGATAACATCTTGCACAGACGATTCTATCCGGTAGCCTGGCAAGGGAATTGATAAGAAATCTTTAATTTATACTTGGTTCAACTTGGAGTTCAAAGTGAGATTGACAGAGACATATTAAGATTCAGTTACAAAGCAATGATATCTAAAATGAGACAGCAATTTAAAATATATATATATATATATATATATATATATATATATATATATAAGAGTGACAGGGACGAAATCAGCTATATGAGTTGATTTCTTCCATGTCCCTCGGAAACCATTGGGAAATGAATTTTGCAGCAGCATAATTGAGACCAACATATAAACACTCCATCTTAATCTCTCTTTTACAGGAAATTGATCCTCCGTCTTCACAATTTTCTGCAGTTTGAAAATGCTCCTGGAAGGCATGATGTCGTCATGTTTGGTTGCCCAGACAGCTGACTCCCTAAGGTTACTATAGGGCTATCAGCTTACCTAGATATCTAGAATCTAGATGACTCTGCAGCTGCAAGAAGTCTATCAGATGTCCAAATAATATATCTATTTTCTTTATGGTGTATGGCTTTGAGTTCGCATTTTTAACTATTCTCAACCTTATTTTCTTTACTGTGTCACTTATATATTTATAGCAAATTGACCATCAGAGGACAGCAGATGTAATTCAGTTACATGTACAAATATAAGATCACCAAACACAATTTCAATATTTGTGAACTGAGGCCTATATCAAAGCAAGCTGCTTAGAAATTGCAAAATCTTCATTTTTTTGCCACATAAATACATACCAGGATTAACAAGACTTTGTTGGCAACCGAAACAAGTTGATTGTGATCTACCGTGTGCATCATTTAGACGTGATGGAGGCACCTCATCAAATGGTGCAATTGGAAACAGATGATGATATGACCTTGCCAAATGTGGTGAAGAAACAAGTTGCAACCCACAAATACGACATTCAGTTGGCAGCTCACAAACACGTGCTTTGCATCTTGGACAAGTGTACCCCACACCAACCTTAGCTTCTTTATGACACGAACAGATTGAGATGGAGCCCTCTGCCGCTCTTTGAGGGAATCCCATCTTGATCAAATTGGCAATTGCAAATTCTGCTATTGCTGGAGGTGGGGGTGCATGGTCTAGTATCAACTCCTTAAAGTGGAACTGCACAATCACAAGGAAATGTAAATCAAAACATATTCATGAAGAAGTAAGAAGTGTCATTACAAGAGATAAGGTGTGTGATGCTAGTAACGGAAAACAATCCCTGTAGTTGAAAGAGTGTACAAAAATTTCTCCAAGGTTAAAATTAAATCATTTCAGTTTTGCATAGTCTTAAATGCCAACCTGGCAGTTGGACTTACCTCATCCAGTGCAACAGAGTATGTTCCGCCAGTTTCTTGGCAGAGATGTTTGCATATGAACATTTCTGCAGAGAGGCCGATAACAGAACACCTTATTTTAGATTTCTTGCATTTCTGAATGGTCTCCATTATATCTCCTGGATCACAAGTGCTGAGAGCTGAATATAAGATCAAAACTTCACGATGACCATATGATGGAATTTGATCAAGAAACCCATGTACAAGATCTAAGCCATTCTGCAAGGAGGAATCCCCTGAACATGTCAACTTGCCCATCAAAGCTTTGATATGAGACTCTGGACTCCCACCAAGATCGGTTAAGCAATGAGCAACCCCATCCTTTATAGTCGCAAGACCAATTTGACTAAGAGGATTTTGGTCGAAGAACTCCCTAATAAAAGCTTCGACATGTTTTGCAACCACAGCCATTCTGCTTGGTTTAAAATCCATCTCTGATGCTGCCTAATTTAAGAAACAAAGGAACAAAACATAGCAATTCATATAAAGAATACCAAAAACCACCATACTTTTTGTATAGCACGGAATTATTTTTCTTAAATATGTTGAACATGCTTTTCAAGTTTTAGCGTGGTATATAACTCACAAGCCGTCAAACTTTCAGCAAAACATAAGCTCAGATTTGATGCTTACTTAGTTGTACATTGCAAAATTTGATTTTAGAAGTTTCAGTCACTGAATTATCTTACACAAATTCTTTCAAAATCACAAGTCCAAATTAGCAAAAGACAACTGCAAATTATTGTATGCTATATCGATTGTACATCGTATCTCATTTTTTACTTAAGAAGCATTGAGAGCAACAAATTGTCTCCAACCTATCAAAACTAATAAACAAATTATGCACACACACACACATTCTCTCACTCCACAAGAACATTTCCTGCACTGACCCTATTAACAACTCGTAAAATCTTTCTCGGGACATATACGATACAATGCCTTCACCAAAAAAGAGACTTAAAACTAGACACCCAATATCAACGCATCCAACTTTAACTCAATAAAAGCACACAAAATTTGAGCTTTTAACAATCTAAACAACAAATCTAACACTAACTGATCACACCACACTTGGCGCATCCCATCAACTACTAAAACATTCATCGAAAAAAACAATCCTTAAAGCACACTAAATCTGAGCTTTACTAATCTAAAAACTAACTGATCACACGACACTTGTTTTTTTTTTTTTTTCTTTCCATCAACTGCTAAAAAACGATGATCGAAAAAGGCAAAAAGCGTACCCGGGAGAGATCGATGACAATGTAGAGAAACCGAATGAGACCCTTTTGGATTCGTGAAGCAGCAGAGGAAGCCAAGGAGAGGGAACGGAGGCGGCGGCGGTACTGGGCGTGGTAGATGGCGGAGTTGTCAATGGGTTGGAGGAGGCCGGACTCGTCCTCCTGGAGAGCCTCCCATGACCTGTCCTCCGCGTAGCTTCTCTCCCATGCTTCGAGGTCCATGTCGTCCTCTTCTTCTTCATCATCGTCCTCTGCTGCTCCTTTGTTCAATCTTCTTCCCTCACCGTTCTTCATTTTTTTTAGAAGATTCTGCAAAAACAGTGAAGAGAGACTGTGCTTTGAGTCTTTTTATATGGTGGGTTCTTTATTTGATTGAGAGAGAAGTCTAGACAAAACCGCAAAAAATAGATTCACAGATGCGAATGTGTAATTTTTTAACAACTGTGGATTTGTGTTTGGTTGGTGGGTATATATAAAATATAATTTTCCAAGAAGAAGAAACAAAAAAATAAATTGAAAACGAAAAATCGCCCACCGTGGGGCTCGAACCCACGACCACAAGGTTAAGAGCCTTGCGCTCTACCAACTGAGCTAGACGGGCTTTGTTGCTTAGGTTACTACTAGCATATATTTATTAAAGGCATGAGAATGTGAGGACATAATTTGATTCTTAAGTATTGTTTTGATCATATTATGACCCTCACACCATTAAAATTGTAGATTCTGAGTAATGTCTTCCCTTTTCTAAATTTTGAATTAATTATCCAAAAAAACAAGTTTGATTTTGACCAAATCGAAATGAATTGTACATTTCTTGGTTTAAAAGAAAGTGAACAGAATTAATAAGTAATTTCATAATTCATACCGAATGAAACCAATCAGTTTATGATTCAGTTCGAAAAATAAATATTGAAAATTAAAAAATATATCCTATAGAGTAATGATAAACTGACCAAACTTTTTGTCCAAATAACATGTAATATTGGACTTATAACTAATACATCATTTATCACATTATCTCATAATTAATACGGTAACTATAGTTGGCATGCTATATTATTTGAACAATCCATTATTACTCATAATGAAGTGTGCACAACTATTAGCATGCAATCACCTATCATTGAATGCCATGTGTGCAAAACTAAGAACATAATTTTGGCTATAGGGCAACCGTTTTTGAAGAACTGATTTGAAAAACACCAATAAAATCCATAAAACACCAAATCAAACTCGCACCAGTGACTTTATAAGAAAGTGAATAGCTTTTATATGGAAAAATGAAGCAGGAAAGTCATGCAAACAAATAAAATGGTTACAAAAAATTTCCCTATTTCTCATTCTCTTGCATCTAAAAAGTCTACTAAACCTATGTTTTTGCTACTGCAACCACCCCTAAGTAACCTGAACAATCTCATTTGAATAGAACAGTCCTCTTGAATTATACAACATTCAACCGGGTCCGGGAAGTCGTGGTGCAATTAGCTTGATGTGATTAGCTTTGTGAGCCGTTTTGTTACCAATGTCAAGTAGTCAGTCTTCGTTTTCTGAATCAAGAACTGGGAGGATGTTCAAGGCTGAAGAACCAAGATGCATGCCACGAACAATGCCCCCATATTCAACCTTAATCCTTTGACACAAGAGCAAGATGGAATCCCAAAGTGCTGTTCTTCCCTGAAAATAAAGAACAAATTTATTGATATTTCAGACAATATTGTGTATATCAGTCCAAGGACTGCATATTCAACGTGTTTGTGTGCACATGACATGGAAGGAGAAACAATATGAGGATCAAGTCATCCAAAATACAAACCATCAATACTTAGCTCCATGAAGTCAGTTTCATCATAAATGAGGTTTTCATCATCCTTATCATCTTAGGTTTTATCCACTTAAGAGTTAGATGTAAAAAGTTGGCTATGATCATGGATTTTTTCTTCCCACAGCTTTTCCCTCCCTTAATTTCTGTTATTGTGTGTGCTTATGTGAGTGGTTTGTGTAGGGTCTTCTTCATCACTGACGCAATGATGCTGTCGCAAACTGTTTAGTCGCATGACCAGATTACTCAAGTATCCTTTGTTTTATCCCCTTCAGATTTTTTTTAAGATTCTGCATACTTGTCATTAAACACCAAGAAGTATACGTACGTAATAAATTTACCTACCTGTAAAGAAAACTGCGATTTCTTATCCCAGTACAAGGCAAAGATTGGCGGGCTTTGCCTTCCTACAACCAGCACAGAAGCTCCTGGGTGAAGAGTGGAAGGAATACCAGACATGACAGCAACGTATTTCTCCGGAAACCTTTCTTTTGGAGGTAGAACCCCTAAGAATAAGGGATTCTTGCTAGACTGTGCTCCAGCATAGGATGTAGGATCCACATGGAGCATCCACTTAGGATGCTCCAGGAAAGCACAAAATAGATACAAAAGCAAGTGAGAGTCGGTTGGAAGCTCAAGGGTCCACTTCTTGTTCTTTTTGTCATAAACCTCCCCACTTCCAAGATACTCGTAATTCTTCAAGCAGGTTCCTTCAGCAAGCTCTGAAAAATTCCATAGGCACAAGTACGTAACTCAAGGCTAGAAATTATGTGGGGCTAAATGGTTGTCGAAACATAATTTTGGATTAAAGACGTGCAACAGGTGATCAGCATACAAAGAGAAATGAGACTTAAATACCTCGAATCCTTTGTACTGTATAATCTGCTCGAATACTGCTTTGGGGTAGCAAACCTTTAACCCATTCTCCTTTCATCAAAGCATGAAGCCTCTGATGTTCAGTGATGGCATCTACACATTCCTGCATGATGGGGATCATAGGATTTTGCTGAGGAGACTGCTGTGGATTGGCTAAAGGAAACTTTGCTGTATGTGATAAGATGAACCAAAAGAACCTTAGCAAATAAACACAATCAAACCCATTGATGCATACGTAAAAATGGAAAATGAGGACAATGTAGAGAATAATAGTAATGCAGGAGCAACTTACGCATGGAAGCATCGAGAGACTGAACAAGACTAGCACGTAACTGATGAAGAAGGCTATCTTCATCAAGAGTAAATGCCGGTTGCCATTCCATAGTCCTATCAATTGGAGACACAGAAGCAGGACTTCCACTTGTTCGCAAATCGCTTCCCACAGGACTGATTGTGATTGAGATACCAAGTTTAGAAGCAGCATTCGTTACCTATGAACATGGAAGTCAAGAACAATTAGACACTACATAGGAGACAATATGTAGAACTAGAATAATAGATGCAATTATCATATCAACAGATTTTATCTTTTGCGATCTCAAAGAAGAGATCTAACCACATGAAAAGGTGCTAAAGGACACACATCAAAGCATCAACAAACTTTTCTCAGATTTCTGAATATCGACAAAGTTCAGAGCTGCGCCAACTTCTTGACTTGCATGTCTAACCACTGCTGTGCAAAGCCAATTTTTTTTTTTTTTTTTTTTTTTGCAAAGCAGAACCAATGTTGAATATAAAATGGTGTTCTAACATTTTATATAATCTCTGTACGTTAACAAGATACGCTCTTTGTTTTATCTCAAATAAAGATCAAGACCTTCTCTAAACCTTCATCATTGGACAGTTTAGAAAAATGTCATTTTTCAAAAACAAAAAAAAAAAAACAGTTTAGAAAAATGTCATTTTTCCAAATATATTTTTTTTAACTACATATTACTCTTTTACATAAATCTCATAACAAAAATAAGAAAAACAAGATAAATATTTAGGTGATAACAGTCATACAAACCTGAATATGACTGGTTTCAATCTTGTTGAGTAGGGGATTTAACAAAACTGAAGAAAACCACTGCCTGAGACGGTCACGCCACTGCTCAATTTGAGGATAGATGCCTAAACGTTCAAAGGCTTCAATAGACTCTTCCATGGACATGGGTGGAGGAAGGTCACCCTCTCCTTTCTTTGGGGGAGTGGTAAATTTCTGGGAACCAGGAGACATCCTCACAGGCCTCAAAGGTGTGCTCCTCGCAGTTCCAGATGTATTAGCTGAACTTGCAACAGTTGTTGGACTGGCTAAGCCAAAACCACTAACAGTGGGTGGTGGAGTTGCCAGTTTCCCTGCTGATTCAGTGATTTTCCCATCTATTTCCGCCAAGAACTGTTCAAGTTGTTCTTCTGTCGTTATCTCTTTAGCGTGGGAGGCTCGCTTGCTTGACCAAGGGGTTGAGAGCATTTGATCTCGCCCTGGAGAAGTTTGAACAGAAGGCATTGGGGAAGTAGAAGCAGAAACAAGATATAAAGAAGATGGGGAACCCTGTGATTTGGATGCAGAGCCAAAAGAATTCATCTTATTCCCACCACTGGTGTTTGATTTATCAGAGCCAACTCGGGATTTACGATTTGAACTAGTAATTGATTGATGAAGTGGTACAAGGACATCCGGAGATGATGCCATGTGGGGTCTGGACTTGGGGGGTTTCATTGAAGATTCAGATGCAGATTGTTCAACCTTAGGCTTTATTCCCAAAAGCCCTAGTTGGTGTTGTGTTAGTTGTGGTTGATCCTTAGTTCCTTTTGCGGGAGATACAACCGGAACACCGACAGTAGTGCTTGCTCTACGCAGAGAGATGACTCTGAGAAGGGCAAAAACACTTCCTGTGAAAAGCAAACCCACCATAGTTTGTATTGCCTTTGCAAACAAATCTGAAACATAATAATAAAATATTCAAGCACAGCTACAAAAATCAGAGTAGTTATTTTAAAAATCATGGAACTTTATTCAAAATATACAACTTACAAGCTGCCTCTTGGGGTATATTTTTGAATCTCATCTTGTCGATCAACCCATTCTCCCTTATTTAATTTGAAACAAGTATTGTGTTAGTCGCGTGATTAAAATTCAGATTGAAGCACCCTAAACCAACAGATGTTAACATAAATCTTTACAGTTATATGCAAGAAGCAAAAGAAATATTCAAATTGATTTTTCTAATTGGTAGACAAGAAACCAGAAGAAATTAATAGGACAATTGAAACATCAGTTTTCTTTGTTTCGTTTAATAGACAACAAGAAAACTTCCCCTTTCAATAAATATGAAGAAACACTTGAGATTACACCTATGTCCTAACACACTCAAAAGCACTAAAAAATTTATTTTTTGGCGCTGTCAGATTACCACTATCCTTGAAGATGGCATACCCAAAATTTTGTCCACTAATTTCTTTCCATATAAACAATCAAAGCCTACAATCCTCACAAAAAAACTAAGTACTTGAATGCGCACACAGAAAAAACATCAAGGAGCCACCAAAATCCCATCTCAACCCTAGTTTGTTTCTGAAATCAAGTTCCAGCAACCAAAACATCTTAAATAACCAACATGACACATATTCAAATTTTTAATTCATTCTATTTTAAAAGCATTTTCTTTCAGCAACCAAAAAGCTCCAAATGAATCCCTAGAAACAATAAAAAAAAATCAAAACAGATTCAAAACACCTTGTCAAACTTCAAATCTAGTAATGCAAGAGTAGAAACTCAATGATCAAAACCACTAGAAGCTGTAAAAAGTCAATCTTGACTACTTGTCTCTCTTTTTGAAGTTCGAAACATCTTAGATTCTGATGTCTATGCTGCTGTAGATATCCATAATACGTATAAATATATACATTGCTAGTAAAGAAAAGGCTGAACTTTTGCATGTTCGAAGCATCAGTTGAAGAGTATTGTGTCTTAAATAAGCGCAAAAAATTTCATACCTTGCAATGTACATATAAGTAAACATTTATAGGCTTTGCAAGTGTTATAGTAAATATAATAACAATAAAAAATGATAAAACACCTCAAACCACCACTAACATTACAAAAAAATATGAAGTTCTGCTCCCTTAATTTTCCAATTCCTCTCCTTTACAGTACTTTGTCTTTTTTTCAGCAACCAAGCAATTTAAATCAAATTCAACAACAAATATATGTGTGTGTGATTAAAGAAAACTCCAAACCCTCACTAAAACCCTCAACAAACTCAATGTACTACCTAAAATGGCAAACCACATCAAGTAATTTCTCTTCAAAACTCAAAAAAACTAAAAACCCACATTCAAAAATCCACCTAACTCAACACACATACATACAAAGACACAAAGTTGCAGCATAGAATAACATACAAATACATACACGTACGCAAATACGTGCATACATACCTGGAGATGATGGAGAGAAGAGCGAAGGCGGAGGCGGAGGAGAGAGCGAAGAAGCAGAGAAGGGTGGATTTAGAGGGTTGAAGGCTGTTGGCTGTTAGGGCAGCTGACAGAGCTGGGTTCTGGTACACCGTGAACTTGCTCGGCTTCGGTGGGGGCGCTGCCGGCGACGACCCCGACTTCTTGTTGTTACCTCTCACGCTTCCTCCTGTTTCCATCGTCAATGGAGATGCTTGGTCTCGGTTTTCAGGTCATAAAAAGTGGAGGCTATGGCGGAGCAGGAGCTGCAATTCAAATTTTTCTGTCTTGGGCAAGAGTTTTTTTTCACACGAAGTAGTGAATATTATTAAATATATAAATTTCCATCAATAAATTTTGTTTTTTGCCGTAAAATTTTTTTAAAAAAAAGGTTTTGGAATAATATTATCGTGTGATATAATGAGTAGAAAATTAAATAAAAAGAATATACTTTTAGGATGATGAATAAATAAATTTTTTTTCTTTTTGACATGCCACTTATGACGGTGGTGCCTCGAACTTGGATCATTATCAGGCTGAATAAGCGTTTTTACTACCGAACCACATTGGGCGGTGGTATAAATAAATAATTTATTGAAAATGATTTTTTAACCTAATTTTTTGTTCAATTGCAACGAGTGTATTATATGATTGGCTAAATTTTAATTTTTTTTAAAAAAAAATAGTAACTCACGTTTGTGACTATCTGAGTTCGGTATTTTGAATTCAATGTCTCTCCAAGTACAATCATCCAAACAATGCCCATAGTGTTTATATTTGTATTCATATTCGTATCCATGTTTTTTTATAGTAAAATAATTTAAAATTATCATAATTTATAGATAGAAAATAGAAAGTTTAGAAAAAATTATCAAATATCAGTTGTCTTTGTAGTTGGAGCCTCATAAGCTCATTCAAACTACTAAGATTCAAACTTTGATATATACATATTGTCTTATAATTGTATATAAGAGAACAATTAATATGAGTAGACCTCTCCCGTATTAAAAATAGACAGCGGCTTACGCATTGTAATTTACATTTTATAATTTACAGACTATTCACGCGTACGTAGAGTTGACTTTAAAATATTTTAAATCTAAGCTGAAAAATGTTAAATTAAGGTTTTTGACATTAAATATCATAATAAAATATTTTAAAATATAAAATTATTAATAAAATTTTAAGAGAACTTTTTTTTTTTTTACCTTATTAAAGATTTTTATTTATGTTATCTACATGTATAATTATGAGATAGGATTCAAAATAAATTCAATCTTTAATTTATTCTTTCTTTTTCTAAGTCTTGAAAGAGTTATATTTTATAAATTAATCTCAATTATTTGGAAACTAACTATTATCATTTAATTGAAAAGAAGAAAATATTTATAAAAAAATAATAATTTATCTTTAATTAGATAAATAATATTCTCTAATATAAAATAATAAAACTATGCCTTAATAAAAGGTCTAGGTAAGTAATACCTTCTGCGATTGCCTCACTTGCCTAATCTGTGAGCCGCTACTATATCGCATATTTAGAAGAAACCATTTTGACATACCTAATGGATCATATTTAAAACACATTATCACAAATCTATCAACAATGATATGTGTTTGCATTGTTCCATTTGAGCAGCTTGTAGAATTAATTTTATTTTTCTTTATTGTTTTTAAAAAATATATTTTATTTTTATTTACTGCCCGACAATACCATACCTAATAAATTATTTTTTTGCGCCCAATTCTATTTGTATAATTGAAAGGTATTATAATAATATTTAATTGTTTGTTTTAAATTTAAAAATATTTAATAATTTTATAAACTATAATAATAAAAAAATATTTTTTTAAATGAAATGAATATTCTTTTAATTTTTTTTAATCCATGATAAGAATATCTCCAATGCAAATATGTATTTTTTAGTATTTAAATAGTATCACATCAGTATTTCTAAATAATATGGATCTACCTTGTCAAAAAAATTATAGAAATGCATATTCACTTCTCCAATGTGAGTATCTAAATAGTAATTTTAAACCAATCACCGCAAGTCATTTGTTATATTCTCTCTCCATTCAATATGACAATTAAATGCATTGACAAAATGTTAAAATTTTATTGGTGGAAAAAGTTAGAAATCCTAGTCAGTATATCAAGGAGGGATTAGGATTCTCTCATAACCTAAACTTTTCCTAAACTTTTACACAAAATCCTAACCATTAAATAGGTTATGTGCCACGTGTCATCAGATGTGTAAAAACTTTTTAAAAAGAAAGAGAATAAAATATAAAATCCTAACTATTAAATCCACGTGTCTTTAGATCTGTAAAAGTTTAGGAAAATGTTAGGTTAGGAGAGGATCGTCATCCATCAAGGAGGATATCTACAATTAGAAACTCTACTTGATATTCTCTAACTTTTTTTTTGTCACATCATATCAATATTAAAGTTAGATAATTATATTGGAGAATTTTTTTTAATTTTATCAATATAGATCCTATGTGGCACTCAATTTTCTTCAAATGTATAATAGCATTGGAGATGCTCTAAGGATTTGAGTACCAAATTTATTAATTCATAAAGTTTGATTTCACACGGTAATTATAGTGGTTAATGTTGTTAGATTCTGACCAAAAATAAATCCGTACCATATGAGATTTTAAATAAAATAAAAAATAAAAAAAATTGGTAAATGGATGGATATAGCTGACTGCTGACTCACGAGTAAGCTGTACAAATGTGTATATATCCAATGTCCAATGAATCTGTCCTAACAATGTAAGCAAGATAAACTCTTGCCACGTCAGCATACGGAACAGAAACTCCCGCGCGGCAGGGCTCATCATCTCATCCATGCATCTTTTAATCACCTAATGCCACGTTGAATAGCTAAAAATGTTGCAAAATTAAATAATATATTAAGTTGCTAAGAGCTTGCAATTTTTTCTTTTGACATATGCCACATAAAATTTATTGTCCATGTTGTTTTGTAACATTAGCTAACTAGCCAGGTAATATTACGGATTAATAACCGTAAAATATAGTTAAGTGAAAAAGATACTAATTTAACTTATCAATATTTAAGGTTCGAATCGTTAATGTGATATGTCAAAAAAAATAGAAAATATACTTATTAATAAAAATAAATTTTGAATTCCTTAAAAGTTTATTTTTTTAATACGGGTTAGCGACCAAATTAGCTCAAACTTAGGAGAATTATTATGTGGGCTGTCTCACCGCATTAATGGTGAGACCTCCCACTTATATTATTTTACATTAGATTAATTGCACTGAGAAAAAATAAAATGTAACATGTTTTAATGTAAATTATGTAAAATAGCTAACGTAATTAGATGGTCTTGTCATTACTGCGATGAGCTCAACCCACGTAAATTTTTATAATTAGAACCTCAATTTTGCGGATAATTAAACCTACCCCCAATTTAATAAAATTCTATAATTTTTTATTTTTACTTCTTGGGGAATTCGAACTCAAAACTTCATCTTTATTAAGAGATATAATTACCTCTCATCTATATCTGCGATGAGATATAATTCTATAATTAGACTCTTGTAGTATGTTTGTTGCATAGGATGAAATTAGGTTTAGACAAAAAATAATTCAGTCGTGCATTTGGTGATACAACTCATGTGGACTATTTTTTGTCCAAACTTTTATCCCATCAGTAGAGGATGGAGGATAAAAAAAGACCCCTCCATATCAAGGGCATCATTTTATCCTCACTCTATCTCTTTAGTTTTTTTTTTTTTTTTTCAAGAAAAAGAAACTTTTCTTCATCTTCTCCTTTCATCTCTCTACTTTTTTTCTGTCTCTCTCTCTTTTGCAGTTCCTTATATTTTATTAAAATATTTTAAATTTTAGTATTTTTAGTATCAATTGAAAATAATATTATTTTATATATAATTAATTTTAAATAGTTTTATTTATTTTAAAATACTAAAAAATATTTTATTTTATCAAAAATTAAATATTTTCATAATGTATATAATAATTTAATTCAAAATTCTCAAATTTATATTTAAATAATTATATATTTTTTAAAATTAATTTAAAATTATTTTATTTTAGTTTATTATTAATTTAATATAATATTATTCTAATCAATATCACACTATATCAAAAATAAAATACAATTATTTTTTGTCCAATCTCATACAACACCAAATAAGGAATAATATTATTTTTAAGGGCAATTATAATTTTGGTTTCTAACTTTTGGAGAATTATTAATTTTTAAAACAATTTTGGCTAACGTATCCTTGGACTCTAACTTTTAAGAAAAGTATCAATTTGATCCCTCCAATTAAATTTCTAACAGTCAAACCTAACAGAATTGGTAAAAAGACTGTTTTACACTGTATTCTGTTTGATGACTTAAAATGATTATTTTGCCCCTAAAAAACATGTGCTAATTTTTAATGCAATTACCATTTTACCCTCAACTTGTGTTAACTAAATAAATTGATATGTATGTTTAAAATTCCAATTTTACCCTTATAAATGATTCTGAATTATTTGGATATACTTATGAAATTACAATTTTACCCTTAAAAACTGTTTTACCATAGCATATGAAATTACAATTTTACCCTTAAAAAGCTGTTTGTTATATATAAGGCCAATTTCACAACGATTCATACAAAAAAAAAAAAAAAAAAAATTGTTGAGTCAAACATGAAGTAGTCATTACTGTCATTATAATGCAATTTTGTAGTAGTCAAAATATGTCTAGCCCAAAGTATGGCCCAAAGACAAAACTCATAGCTAAAAGTGGGACTACACTCTCATGTAGTACGACGGTGGCTCAGCATGAAGACCAAGTCGCACGACATGGAGCACCATCATGTAGACGTACCAGTTCGAAGACTATGTCGCACGACGTGAAGCACTCGTGTAGTACGACGACGTACCAGTTCGAAGATCTTGTCGCACGACATAAAGTACTCGTGTAGTACGACGACGTACCAGTTCGAAGATATTGTCGCACAACATAAAGCACTCATGTAGTACGACGGTGCTACATCACCCAATCATGGTCCAGATTGACAGGAAATCTACATGTCGTACGACATAGCATCTCCGTCGCTCCGAGGGAGACCAGATTGTGATCTACTTTGAAACGGGCCCTACAAAGCCATAATGACACTCAATGGCAGCCCCATCAAAAGAAGCACCCAGATGCTTTCTTAGTGGAAAACAGGGAAGAGAGAATGATGGGAGCCCTCAAAAGGGAGAAGCATCAGTCTCTTATAAGGAAGAGGATAATCCTTCATAAAAAGGGATCCCCGAAAAAACTGAGATCCAGAGATTATTAATACAAAAACCACATCCTCCGGCCATTGTTAAGGTACTCCGATCACCCTCCAAACCTTACATCTCCTTTGATCTAAGAGACCCCAAATTGCCAAGATAGCAGGAAGTATCACTCACTCATCTCCATTTACAAGCATTACACATTTATTAGCACTTTCTAACTTGACCGTCGGAGTGACTTTGGCCGGCACCACCCCGGTGTCCCAGACGTCCTGCGGATCACGTGCGTTCTGTCTTTGCAGGTTGTAGTGCCCCGTGTCCCCGAGCAATTTTTGAGGACTACAAATTTTACATATGTTCATAAACTAAAAAAAAAAAAATAACAAGTATAAGGCAAATATATCCTATATACATTTCCCTGTCAACCAATATTATTATTCATTACAACAAACATTAATTTATATGAACCCTATAATGTGCAACATTAATTTTAATAAAAAAACAAACATTTCCTTGTCAACAATCCATAAACTAATATATCCCTTATACAACATCCTCCAACTAAATTAATAACTTATCATCCACCATCAGCCGCCACCATGCAAAATTATCAACACTATAAAAAAAAAAAAAAAAAAGACTACAACCCAATTGCCAACTTACAAAACAAAAACAATCACCACCTGACCGAATCAGATTTTACATATATTAGTAAAGCAATGGGATTATCGGATAAGTGTATAGTTTGTGATTGTTGGTGAGATGCATTGCTTTAAATAAAATGTAATTTATTTTGTTAAATTAATTATGAAATGACAGTAACAATAAATTTGATTTTGGGTACCTCCAATTGTTCCCTAATTTACTCTACGTGCCCTAAGGATTATGCAAGAGAACATTATTTAATATGTATTTTTTTAAGAGGAAGAAAATGAATTAATGTGCTGTTTTTTAATGTGCAGTTTTGTAAGAAAATGAAACTGTTTGAAATAAATTATTTTACCTGGATGTTGTTACAACAGTAGTTGTATTTTGACTGGAAGAATCTTTTTTCCTTTCGAGTTCGGTCCTTTTCCTTTCCCTCTTACACTTCCCTGCATCAATAAGAAATAAAACATTTAATGTTAGTTAACGTAATGTAATTTATTGTAATATTTCTACAAACTAAGATTTAAATTACCTTATTCGGACATGTATAAATGTTATATCCATAGTGTTGCATCCTTTGCATTTGTTGAAGAATATTTTTATTGGTGCAAGTGCCTCGTCTCTTTTCAGCCAAAGTAAGAAATAAAATTTTCATATGCCAAATAAGAAATGCACTAAGTCAAATCTTATTCACGATAAATGCAAGATATCAAATGCTCAAGTTCCAAAATCTAAACCCGCACTTATAAACCCAAACAGATTTCACAGTCGTTTTCAAGAATAGTATTTACAACTACTACAGCAAATTTGATACTAAGACTATATATGAACCCATTTTCAGATTGATAACAACATAATCAGCATGATTAACAAAACAAAAAACATCGACAGAAACTGTATGACAAAATCAGGCCAAAACCATTATATATCCATGCAACGTAAACACCCATGCAAAACTCACTGCACAAGTAACCTTACAACCAACCTTAATAGAGTCTACAATGACTAACATAAAAATATATGGGCACTAACAGTGTCATTCCAACATTCTTCAACAACAAAATGCACAAAGCAAATAGCAATTGCAATTTTTTTTAAATTAAAGTTATTTTGGAAAAAAACACTAACAATAACTCATGACCACTGTCCATGTAAAAATCCCCGAAAAAAGACACAAATAAGACCAGGTTAAGCAAACTCTAGAGACAAAACAGATGAAATAAACTTACTTTTTTTTTCAGAAATTCGAAATTTTTTTTTGAAAAAACTAGTTACAAACAACTCAGAAACACTCTCCATGAAAAACCCCAAGAACACCCAAAAAAAACCAACTGAATCAAAACCCTTACCGTTACATCAAGCAAGAAACACTTTCATTTTATTTTTCCAATAATTGGAAAAAAAATTTTTTCATAAAACTAATTACAAACAACTATAAAAGACTCTCCATACAAAACCCACAAAAAAAAAAAAAAAAACCTCAACCCATTCAAACAAAATCAAACCAGATGAAAAAGGGAAGAAAAGTTAACTCTTCGCAATTCGCGTTCAACATTGGTCGTTTTGGCCACTTCGCTTCCAACAGTGGTCAATGAAGGGTGAAGGTGGCGACGTGGTGGGAGGCAGGAGTCAAAGGCTTGGGTGAGAGGTTTTTGGTTTGTGGATAGTGGACTTGTGGGACCGAATTCAAATTTTTAGGGATAAATGAGTAAGGGCATTTTCGTTCTTTTGGCATTTTTTTTTCAAAATTTTATTTTATATTTAATTAATACATGTGTCTTCCTTTCGCATTATCAGAATAAAAAAAAAATAAAAATAACCCTCTCTCCGTTAACGTTGACTAACGTCAGTTGGTCAGACTTCAGAGTGATCAAATTAGTACATTTTCTAAAAATTAGAATCCAAAAATACTATTAACTAAAACTATTTTAAAAATTTAATAATTTTTTAAAAATTAGGTATCAAAATGATAATTGACCTATTTTTAATCTAATCCTATACTACACCCAACTTATCACAAGTGTTCATCCAATCCAATATGTTTTTTTATTTTCTTTTTCTTTAATATACATATACTGCTATATATAAAGGTGGCTAACTTGACATCTTCTTCGTTTCAAATTTTAATAAACCAACCAAACAAACATAAAAACACAAACAAATATGCAGAGGCTTTTGGCTGTTCGGTCTCTCTGTGCTTCGGCTTTTACCAAGAATAAACGCTCTGCTTCTTTCTCTACTGCTCTGCTCTTCGATGATACCCAATTACAGGTTTCTCCTTCTGTGTGTTTATTTATATTTATATTTATTTTTTTTTCAATGGATGATAAAACTCAGAGAAGTCAATAGTCTATGTTGGTGGGTTTTATTTTTATTAATTTTTTACGATTTGAACTTGTGAACTCAACCTGACTATAAGTAATTAAGTGTAGTTTATCTTCTTTGTCAGTTTTAATATGATATATGTTTGTTTGACTATACGAAGTGAATTTCATATTAAATGGCAGTTAAAAGATTTTCCCATATTGTGAAGTAATAAAAAGAATGATTGAAACGTTGTTGAAACATATATGATATAGAATAGAAAAGAAAAAATTTTAAAAGCAAAAGGGGTTATTAATTGATAATAGGTTTGATTTCATTTCAATTGGCAGTGCACTGTTATTGAAAATTTATAAAGGTAGAAGAAAGATGATATGATTTTGGTTACTGTTTCTAGGTGCTTCTTTATTACTTTCTTTTTTTTTTGGCTTGTTATACCCAAATCTTCTTCAGTAGTTGTTATCTTGTGATGCACATAGCTTTCTCAGGGCAAAGTAAGGCATTTAAACATCGGGTTGCTTGTATTCCAATTGAAACTTGAGTTGAGTTTTTTGTTGATCATTTCAGACTATATCGGAAATCTACCCCCTTTAATAGTTTTGACTTTTGAGGATGTGGATGAAGAATTGTTGATGAACTTGATCTAATTAACATGCTTATTTCTTTCTGATAGTTTGTTTTTTGTATTTGGAAATTGATCACAGTTTAAAGAAAGTGTTGCTCAATTTGCACAAGAAAACATTGCTCCACATGCATCGAAAATAGACCAAACAAATTCCTTCCCTAAGGTTGTATGATATGATCCGTTGTCAATTTTCTTTTTCCTTGTAGTCTATGATAGTTTGATACCAATTTGTGTGTTTTTTATTGCATTTTATATTCTTGCTCCAGGAGGTTAACTTCTGGAAACTAATGGGAGATTTTAATCTCCATGGAATAACTGCACCAGGTAAAGTTATTTTTGGGATTTACTTTTAAATAAATTATTTACTACATGGCATGCGTTGATATCGGTGGCACATTGGCACATTCATGTCACTATATGATCCTAAAAACTAAAGGCTGATTTTCTTGCAGAGGAATATGGAGGACTTGGTCTTGGTTATTTGTATCACTGTTTAGCGATGGAAGAAATTAGCCATGCTTCAGCGTCTGTCGGGCTCTCCTATGGAGCCCATTCTAATTTGTGCATCAATCAATTGGTATATTTGAAAACCAAGGGTCAACAAGTTATAATATGTGTATGATCTGCCAACAGGGCTTAAAATATTTTTATGATTTTGTAGGCAAGGAATGGAAGCGCTGCCCAGAAACAGAAGTACTTGCCAAAGGTTCAGTTTTCATGTGCCTCATCTCTACTTAATTCTGCTGTGATATATGCGTATGTGCTTTAAAACAGATGACATGTTCCGGTTGAGTCCTGTTCTGCTATCATGCTTTCAAATAATACAGATTTTCCTGTCTACTATTTGTGGTTGTAGTGATCAGTGCTGTAGAGGATTTTTATGTTATTTTAGTGGACAGTCTGATATTATCTTGTCATTTAAGTTTAGTTCTTAATGTGCTGTTACCCTTACTTTCAAGGGATTTCCCTTGAATTTCCCACAGTTTCTTGCTATTTATATTCACGAAAATATGGTAATATCACTTGCTTATTCAACACTCATATAGTTGGACCAAAGCAGGAAGAACTATAGTCTGAAATCATCTTCTTTCATTGGCACTGATCGCAATGCTTTTTCTTCTTCTATTTTTTCTTTTTTACAGTTTTTTGTGAATCCCTTTTTGATTTATTTTCAACTAACCTATTGTATCTTGTTGTGAAGCTTATCAGTGGTGAGCATGTAGGAGCTCTGGCCATGAGTGAACCTAATGGTAACTTGCCTGCAGTTCTTTGGCTGTGGTTGGTTTTTTTGGGTGATCTGGCTAATCTATTTTGTTCTCTGCAGCTGGCTCTGATGTTGTTAGCATGAAATGCAAAGCTGATCGTGTAGATGGGGGTTATATTCTGAATGGGAACAAGATGTGGTGCACTAATGGACCAGTTGCTCAGACATTGGTATTTTGCTGAAATTACCTTCTTCTTTTTTATGCATTTGGTATCTTGAACTGTAATATACAGCATAAGAATTCTTGACTGCGGCATCTTTTTGAATTTGTACTTTTTAAGAAAAATTCCTATCCAAAAAGAATTTTTTTTTTTCAATATAGTCATAGTTGGGTTTAATATATGATTGACAGTATAAATTATTTCTACCTTTTACGACTATCAATTTTACTCTGTGTAATGCTAATTATATTTTGATAAAGTCTCTTACATTTTTTATACTAATCTACAATTTGGACTAGGTTGTTTATGCAAAAACGGATATCTCAGCTGGCTCAAAAGGAATCACAGCATTTATCATTGAGAAGGGAATGCCCGGGTACTTGCACAGAAACAAAATAGTTATTGACTTTTTAAATTGGCAAAGTCAATTTTTTTTGCAATTATTAGGAAATTTGTGAATCATTTGGTGGCTTTGGATCAGATCCAGTTCAACTATTAGCTGTTGGTTATCTTGGGTGTACAGACTAGTTCGATAAGCAATTCTTTCAATGGTAAAATAATATGCATCTCAAACAGTTGAACAACCACTATTATCTCATCACTTTTAAAGAATGCTGTGTCCTATGTCAATTACTTGCTGATTGGAATGGTAAAATAATATATGCTCAACTCAACTAGTTGAGCATATATTATTTAGATAAAGAAAAGAGGTTGACTCTGGACACCTCATAGGGATGAAAGAAGGCAGATATCCTTCTCTTGAATTGAGTTGTTAGAAAAACATTTATATAAATAACGTGTCTTGAACAAATTGGAACGATATTCTTATACTTATTAATCTGTATCCATAAGATCCTAAACACCTGTAAATTATTGACAAAATTGTAGCATTTGAAAATTATGTAAAACTGAGAAAGAGTGAAAGACATTTGAATAATTGATCTGTAGAATGTTTCTTGTGGTTCTGCAGATTCAGCACTGCCCAGAAATTAGACAAGCTTGGGATGCGGGGAAGTGATACGTACTTCTCGATTCTTTGAAGTGAACTTTTGTATTTTGGAGTCCACTACAATCTTCTTCCCCGCTGTTCACTAAGATGTTGATGGTTTGTGCAGATGTGAGCTTGTCTTTGACAATTGCTTTGTACCAGAGGAAAATGTTCTTGGCAAGGAAGGAAAAGGTTTTCTGTTAATGTGAACTTGATATTTTTATTATAGTAAGGAAGCATAGAAATATGATGTCTAGTTATAATGAACATGTTTCATAATGTGAAATTTATTCTTCTAGAATGATTTGAACCATCAGAGTTCCATGTTTCTAACCCTTCAAACAACTGAATAATATGTACCTTTAATTCCCCCATTTTGGTTTCTTCTTCATTTTTTGCTGTATTGATTGGTAAGTTTTTCTTTATTCTAAGACGCCCAAGCCTACCCAATCATTTTGCCTCTTGAGCTAGATGCATGCAGAGTCTTCTAGAGAATGGTAAGTTGCTGGTAATATCAAAATACCAAGGGAGGAATTAGTAGAGCTTCTTGTGGACGTAACTGATGCATAGTTCTTTCAATGCCATGAATCAGTTTATTTTATTTAGTAATGCTAGACATCTCCAAAAAAAAAAAAAAAAAAAGAAATCTCAAATCTGATTTCCAACCATATGACTTCCTACTTGCAACTACCTTGTCATATACCACATCATCCAATAACCATTCCATGATGTACATGATAATTATAAGTAAGATTCCACATTATTTGGGTTTAGATTTGAGATTTTTCTTGAGATGTTTTAGCATTATGCTAGCTGATAAGAACGCTGCTTCCTCTAACCCTATAAGCTGTCTTGTAAACATGATCACATGTTATTGGAGAACTAGAGGAACTGCCCCCAGTGTCCTGCCATTTGGTATTCAATAACCTCTATTGTTTATGTTTGTACTTCAACTGTAGTGAAAACCACAGTTCCAACATGCTATACTTGCATAATATTCTAATTGAAGGTTGTCCTTTCTTGCAGGAGTTTATGTTATGATGTCAGGACTAGATTTGGAGAGGCTTGTTCTTGCATCTGGGCCCCTGGGTATCATGCAGGCATGCCTTGATGTTGTTCTTCCTTATGTTAGAGAGCGACAGCAGTTTGGTCGTCCAATTGGGGAATTTCAATTTATACAGGTTTGTTATTGATATCAATTTGCTATCTTTCTGATGTTTCTCTGCTGATGCATGTGTTGGGATCTTTCTCTTGTGTTGTTATTTAACTTGCATTACATTACAGGGAAAAGTTGCTGATATGTATACGTCTTTACAATCTTCCAGGTAATGGATTCTGATTTCCTGGATTGATCTTTCTAAATTATAATTTTCATATGGCAACGATTAACAATTATCATTATCCCAGGTCCTATGTTTATTCCGTTGCAAGGGACTGTGACAATGGAAAAATTGACCCTAAGGTGTCGCGTGAAATCTAAACCCTTTTTGTCCTATCTTTCTTTTTTATTATTGAAAGAAATAAAATACGTAGTTCTCGTCTAGCAGCATAAGATGATTGAACTTGAGCTTATTATAAAGTCTGCTCGTATCGTTTCAGGATTGTGCTGGAGCTATCCTGTGTGCAGCTGAACGAGCCACCCAAGTTGCTCTGCAGGTGATAGAACCATACAACTTTTCTCACTCTTAGCTCTTAATTTTCTTTGGGAGAAATTCATTTTTGACCACTTAAAACATTGAAAATTCATTTTTAGCTAAATATGTAAAATAAAAAAAATCATTTTGAGCCAGTGATGGATTTCACAAAGCTTTACTCATGATGATTTCACAAAGCTTTACTCATGATGATTTCACATAGCTTACGTGATGCTTTTATGTAGATGTAGCTAACGTAACATCTTCTGATACACAACAATTTTTTTTAGGGGTGATGGGACCAAAAATGTTTTTTTTTTTTTTTTTTAAATGAAGATGGCCAAAAACGAATGTTGTCAAAAACAAAATTTCAATAGTTTAGGAGGCTAAAAACCACAATTTCCTCACTTTCTTTTGTACAGTAACTGAATTTTGTGCTTTTTGTGCCTGCTCAAAAATTTTGGAACCCAAAAGATGAAAAATTTCATGCATATTAGCGAAACCTGCTCTTTAGTGGTAGTAAGTTGCAAAGATCTTGTTTTTCCCTCCCTCAGGGGACATGTTGCTTTTAAGCCTTACTCAAACTTGTAAGACCAATTCTCATCACTCTTGTTCGAACAATATCTTGGTGATACCAATAGCAGCAACAGAGTCCGACCATATCTCTTTCCACAGTGCCGAACTGGGACATGCCATTGAAATGGTTAAAATCCTGAAATATATTTCTGTTGAATTGATGTTGAGTTCATTTTGAAACTTTCCAGGCTATACAATGTTTGGGTGGTAATGGGTATGTAAATGAGTACGCAACTGGTCGTCTTCTTCGAGATGCCAAACTATATGAAATCGGGGCAGGCACTAGTGAGATCAGAAGAATGATCATTGGTCGCGAGCTATTTAAGCAGCAGTGAGAGACAAAAACATGCACATTTTTTTTTTTACTGGTGTGAAGTTTCTGGTAGTTGTCATTTTTCACTGCTCGTTATTTTTATACGTCTGAAATGTGAAAATGTGAACATTTCTCAATTCAAAGAAAGAAATGTACCAATAAGCACCAACTTCATAATAAACGTCTCTTTATTTATTGACTTTATAGAAAATGAAATCTTACATGTTCTTTATTCCATTGATGGTATATCTTTGTACATCATTGCTGCAACTTCATGTTGCATTTTCTTGAAGAATTTGCAAGAATACAAGATTTGTTGTAAGAGCTCACAGTAGTTCTGGATTTTTATGGACGGATCATAGATCATTGAAGGAATCAAATCCATTTAGAGTATGTCAGATTCAAGATAATTATAGAATTCTTAGAATTATGATAATTAGGGTGTTTGAAGTTAAAAGACACTCTTAATGTGTGCTTCTATGCAAGATCGATATGTTTCTAGAGAAATATTTCAGAGTGTCTTTGTATACGTCCAATCCATTAAAATTATATTGTTCATAAATAACCAATTACATAAAATATACATGCCACAATATAAATAGATTGAACATATACGTCCACATGTATTGAAGCATTTCTCCTGTTTTATGATAGCCTTTCATGCACCAAGATATATGAATCAGAAACAAAGGACAAAACAACAGAAGAGGTGGATATTAAGGGCTCTAAATCAAAAGGAAATGAGCAGATTATGTAGGGAATATGCCCAAAAAGTGGAAGGCCAAACACAATGAATAATATGGAAAAACAATAGTGAAATATGTATTTTTGTGCCAGCTAACCACAGACACTTTATCTAAGCTTCATAGAACATGTTCCTGATCATGAGGAAGCACTTGTTGGAAACATTAACAATTGTAGTTGTCGATTATTTAAGGGCAATTGACCGATAGAGGTCCATACACACTCAAGCAACATAATACATTTAACTAGGTTCAGGTTTCACAAGTTGTACATAGAAACATACATATCAACCAGAACTCTGAACTTCAAATCCTTATGCCGTTGGAGAAGAATCTGGCTGGCCTACTGACGATGACTTGGAAGCTTCCATTATCACCGGCGCTTGATCCAAACAGCTTTGAGTGTCGTCAGTGATCATTCCAATGGTCATCTTCTCCACTTCTTCTTTGCTGTATATATGAATCTTGGACACCACAGTACAGAATTCACTGCTACCAAGAAAGTTCACATGTAAGGGTCATGGGAGAGTGTCAAACATAGTAATCAAAGAAAATCACAAATGCCAAGGTACAAACTGCTATTTTTTATAAATCTAAGTAGTGGGGCAGTGACTGCAATGCCAGAGGTGCCAGGTTTTTTCATCACCTCTAGTTCCCCCTTCAATTATAAACATTTTGTTAAATGTGCTGTTTCTTTTTCATTTTTCGTCATCAAAATGAAAAAATAAAAATTTGAACTGACCAAAGTCCTCAAAGAAAAAAATTGAGAAGCACATTAACCCAAAGGATGATCCTAATTGGCTACATGAAAATACGGATGTCACATATTATATAAAATAACCAATTGTACTCCAGGAAAAATACGAAGTTGCACATTGATTTCCCAACACCATACCAAAATTTACTACTTATGTAAAAGAAACAACATATTCTTATGCATACCAATTATGTCTACTGGATGCCTTACTATTTTAATACGGTTTACGCTTCACAACACAGCTACTCCATTCTTGTACTTTGAGAACGCCATTCCAATTTTATTTCTCCGTAATTAGTATAAACTTAAAACTCGGGGCAAGATGGATTACCATATAAAGTAATGAAGAAGTCATTTTTTTCCTTTTTCACCTATGTTCTCTGGCACGTGCATTCCATACGCACTGCTTGCTAGTCTTAGTATAGATAAAGATCTCATTGTTATTAATTGACTACAAATAAATGCATAATAGGAATTAATCTCTGAACACTTTTACTACCACAATAGTCATGAAGTTGGACATTAATACCATCATTTAATGAACCGAGTCAGGATAATAGAAATCATTTAAGGTTAGGAATACTTACTGCCAAGGGTCATCTCCAACAACCATCACATCATTGTCACTGTCAGTGTACAAGATCCGCCATCCTTTATCAGGATCTCGTAAAAGGCCTTCCATGCTAAATAGTTGTTCTAGTTCAGTCAGCAAATCGTTGTAACCATTCAGTCTTGAGAGATCAATAGCTCTTCCAACCAAGCTGCCTTGCTTGTGAACCTTCAATCAATTATGTAAGATCAGCAGTATAGAAGTAAAATATGCAATAGTTTCACTCCAACTTTGATGCTACTATAGCTTACCTTCGTACAACTTCTCTTACCAGAGTTTTGCGAGCTTGGGCTAGGTGTTTCCCCTGTCAACGAGAATCCAAAAAGTTTACAACCAGCCACTGTTCCACTAAAGGTGTCGTCCTTTTGATTTCTCATATTTGTCTTAAAAGTGGGAGTAGGAATACTGTCTGCTGGTTTATGCTCGTTCAGTAGATTTGACCTTCCAACTTCATCCCCAACAACCCTCTTCTGAATAGAAGATGAGTTGAATTGGACATTTTCTCTCTGGAAGTTAGTAGCATAAGCGCGCATCGTGGGATCTTGGCCAGCTTTGTACATGTCACCAAAAGGAAAATACATATTTCGAAGGTTTTCTGATGGTAGTGGGTAGAAATTGGGCTTGGCTGCTGGATACCTGTTGAAAGGGTTGCAACCAAGATAGGGTTTTCCCCAAGCGCCTAGATTGAGATCAACTTTTCCTGTCAGGGATCTCAATGGGCATATTTCTTGACCTTGCAAGACCTTCGGGAACCTATCAGATTCCATAAAGCCTGTGTAACTAGCGGGGCGAGCCATAAACTTTGTAACATTTCCTTTTTCAAATCCAGTTAATGCAAGATTTTGATGTATGGGGGCTCGCATCTCAAAATCCAGCTGGCGGTTAACAGTATCACATCCGTAAAGGGGTGATACAAAACCTACATTTTCTTGACCTTGCAAGACCTTAGAGGATCTTATAGAATCCTCAAAGTCCAAATACCCACTGCCTCCTGCTGCAAAAGAACACAATTTACAACATGCACAAATTATTAAGAGTGGAGGATGATGATATAGTTTTCAAAAATAGTAGGATTTGTACCAGCAACAGGGTAATCAGGTGGGGTAGCCTGCAGACTTGTCCGCAGTTTCTTCAGCCTTGGTGAGGACTGAATGTTCAACGGCGGGAGAGAAACAGACCGATCGATTTCCCATGGGGAAACTCTATCTTGATGGTCACTCCCAATATCTTCATCCCATCTGACCTGTCCAAATATATACGAATTTATTCAAATGAGGGTTAACTTTAGGATTTATCACAAACATGAAATGGAGAAAGTGCTTTGCATAGATCAATAAAACATGACAGCAGCAGTATATATTAATTTGGTCTGTCATGATAGCACCACAAGATGAGGGTGTCTTCCGGAGTGAGTTTCATCAATTAGTTGGCTCCCTGAGAATTGAATGACGTTGATACATCAACCTTACAGTCTAGTAAGTGTGTGTGAGTATAAAGAAATCGTTGAAATATTTATGATCATGTATGATAGAAAAAAAAAAATAATAGCACATATATGAAAACAGAAATAAGTGGCCCACCAAACATATTAAAGTTATGAAAAGTTCAAACAAGATAGACAATTCTTTCTCAATGAAAAAGGAAAGCTTATCGATAAGTAAAAAAAAAAAAAAGATCCAAGATCATCTAAGGAGAAATGGTAGCACAAACTTAAGAACATTGGTTACTGTAGCCCTGTATATTGATAGCATTATTCAAATGCTCACCATTAAGCACCTCCATTTTGAGTTTGGCCATCGATAGGGATCCAAGTCACTCGTTCCAGTTACTACACCATTACACCTGCACGAAAGCAGAAATGATACCATATTCTGAGTAGAACTCTTTACCAGTAAATTTTGATTGATATTCATTCTATATAATCAACTTGTAGAAAACCTCCTCTCGGGTGAATCGTCCACTTCAAATCTCATTTTGAATCTAGTGCCAATGCATACTGGATTCATGATGCTTTTCATATACTTTTGGTAAGGTATGACAAACTCTGCATGACTGGCCCTGCATTTCAATATTTTGAAAATTTAAAATCTCTTCTCGCATTAAGCATACGCCTGACTCAGCATGGAAATAAATGATTTAAGTAGAATCAGTGACAAGTGATTTAGACTCTCACTCAACAATACAAGCTCTTACTATGAATTTCAGACCACTCAATGAGGTGAAAATGGTTCATTTAATAGATTGTACCAATATGTTGTACCTTCTTGTTCAAATTTTCAAACCAGAAGAAACTCATAATCTAACATTTTTATGATCTCTTATTTCAGTTATTTAAAAAAAAGAATTTGACATTCTAAATCATTCAATCCTATTTTATACGTTTTAAGAGTTTCTGCGAACTCTAGATCAAACATCCAATGGGCTAGTACTTGACTGCTTTCAAGCTCCGTACTTCATGCACTTTGGAGATAATACAGTAAGAGAACAATAGGCAAAAAAATCATGCCTGAAGTTCACGAAGGGTGCAGTGCCACTTGTTTTTACAATATAGGATAATTAGATTTGGCTCTCAGTCTAAAAAATACCGGCTTATTACCACATGCTTTCTGAAGAGAAATGCTTGCCAAGAGGCATCAAAATCAATAAAGCCATTCTATAATTTTAAATTAAATTGAGATATCCAAGTCCCTAAATTGCCAGGTCACAGCTTCACCACCTTAAGTAGAGAGGTACACGCCAGTTTCATCAAAATGTAAGATACCTTTTTTCCTAGGACGCATGTACTCAAATTAACAAATGGTGTAAACAAGATTTAGTTAAGGCTGACAGTCAAGTTCATAAACTTTATGAAATTAGAATATTGCAAATATGATTCTGATATCATTCTTTCGGTATGCACGGGGATTTAAAGTGAATATTATTCATGGAAGCATCAAAAGAACGGTTAAGACTGGTTAAGGACCATCTTGTGTTCGAAATAGTTTGAAAGCGTATCAAGAAGTATAAGATGCATTATGCAAGCACTGCACTCATACTAAATGTGTAGAGCAGCGTAACACAACGTGAACGAAACCCAACAACATGACAAAAAGTAAACATCTGTAAATTCAATTGACCAAACTACTTCAGCTGCATCAAGAAATGGGCAGATGGTTTGAAAGAGCTCTGTCTAAGCAAATTGGGAAACACCCCCAAGAAAACAGAAACGAACATAATTATGAAGTGAGACTCACATACTTGTGCTAAAGTTACTCGCTAGTAATGGTGTCTATTAACGCATGCCCACACATTAAGGGTACATTTAACATTCCAAATCAGGTAAAAGCAAAATTTTAATTTTCTCAAGACCTGGGAGTTTGTGTAATTTTGTTTTTATCTCATTTGGAACGTTAGATATCCCCTCTTAACTCGTGCCTAAAGGCACATGTTAACAAATCCATATATAATTTAGCATCATTCACCATGAGTGGGTAGTTGCATCGTACACAGACTTTTATCTAATTGAAACAAAGCTTGAGGACCAATTAAATTCAGTCCATGGAATTACATTCGCTATAAGTCTCATTGATAAAAGATTTTCATCTCCTAGGAGTGCAACTGTTTACAGTCATGAACTCAAAAGGCACGTATAATAATATGTTGGGACCAACAGTAAAGGTTTTCGTTGTGAATTCATTTCCTTCATTTAATTAGATATGGTTATTTACCTTGGACTGTAGAACACATGAAACACGCTCTTGGTTGATATAGCATTAGCCACTAGTGAAAGAGCATTTGGATAAGAATTCTGCTTTGCAATAACTGAATCAGGAAGACCGTTTCTAGGTCGAATAGCTCGTCTAATTCCCAACCTCAGCTCTCCGTCTTCACCCCTACAACAAGCAAAGTATAATAATTGAATAAGTTCAAATTATCAGACCGCAGAAACACTTCAGACATTTAAATAAGGATAAAAAAATGGAACTTTTCAAGTTTTGTATCATCAATTTCAAATTTCATTTCACTTTATTTTTCATTTGGACACACTTGAAATTTGTTCATTTCTGCTCATGCATTTGACAAATGTGCAATTTCTTAAATTGTTTCCATTTATTGTCAAGCGGAGATGATTATTTCCCGTTATAATTCTTATTCCTATTGACCAATTACCATTTCTGAGACAAGAACTTAGATCAACAACAAAATGGGACAATTAGAGTGTGGTGTACCTCAAAAACAGCACTGCATCCCCTGAAACAAGATTCTTTTGGCTCACAAAGATACTCCATCCTGTAGTAAGCAGATGTCGTCTTGGCTGACCTAAAACATAATAAGGCCTCATATCAGTTTTCCTTCAGTTAAACAAGAACTCATAATATTTATCAACATTACCTCTATAAATATGCCGAAATCTCCACTCCACTCCATGCAGATCCTTGGCAACAAGCTCTTGGGAAGGCCTCTGCTGTTTATAGTCCTGAAATAAAGGAAAGCCGTTATTTTCACAAAGAACTCTCAACTAATTTTTTTTTTAACTAGTCTGCCATAGAACAGAAAACAGCATAACATCACACCAGAGGAGGAAAACAATCTTCGGCGGCTCTACGAGGAACAGAGAACCCTCCATGGGTGCTGGTATCAGAAGCTGTAAGTGTTTTGCAGAACATATGAGGGGTTGATTTTGTTGGTGAGCCTCCATTCTCCTCGTCATCCACACTCAACCGTTCAAGCTCTTTGCCCTCTGAATTTGGTCCTACAAACTATTCAATAACCAAAATCGACACACCACCAGAAGAATTTTGAGCAACCAATTCAAACTCCACAAACTAATAATTCTAGAAGTCACATAATACAACTACTTCTTGCTAAGAGAACTTATAGACTTGAATAAAAATAACAAAATGTTCAATTTTTTCCATCATGTAATGCAACTAGTATTAGCTACAACCAACCAAGATGAATTGAAAATCTTACCTGTGGTTGAGGAAGCAAAGTAAGCTGTGTATAGACCTCATCATTCTCCTTATTAGCCTGTTTCAGGAAATCACAATCAAGCAAAAATCCAAATTTAGAGGAGGCAAAAAAAAGGGGAAATTGTCTGGTCTTGTGTTGAAGACTAATATGAAAAATGCACAAAAGAATCCAATCTCAAAAGGAGAAAAGAAAAGACAATACTTACAAGTAGTTGGACATCCACAACTTTACAAAAGATTTGAGGTTGGAGATCAAAGTTGGGGACTTCAATAGGTGGAAAAGAAGAGGATGAGGCCAGTTGTTCCAAGTGACCTTGAGGGAAGTAGACAACTACATTCCCTTTCTTGGGCAGTGAAGTGAGAGGACCAGCACAGGCATGCCATAGCTCAAAATAGATTGAAGAAGACAAAGGAGAAGAACCTGAATTTGAAGAACAAGAAGAAGATGAAGAGGACAAGCAGTAAACACACCCACTGTTCTTCTCACAATCCCCATTGCAAAATGCATGGTTCAGATCAATTTCCATGAACACCCCAATATAGAGAATTAGAGTGTTTTTTTTTTCTCTCTCTCTCTCTCTGTCTATTAGTATCAAAACCACATAACCAAACCACCAAAGGAAAAAATATCCCAGAATTGTTAAAACAAAGAAGTGATGTTAACAAGAGTACCCACAAAGCTAAAAACTATAGGAAATGTGAAATGAAGTCAAATCATGGAAAAAAAAAACAGAAAAAGGAAAAATAAAAATCATATTTTTGAAGGATAATAACCATTAAAAGCTACAATAGGAGAAGAAAGAAGGAGTGCGAGAAGATGAATAGAAAACAACAAGAAAGTCATGTTAAGACTTGAAAAGGTAGATATATATATAGAGAGAGAGAGGGAGATGGAGTGGAGGGGGGCATCAAATAATAACAAGGAATTCAAAGTATGATTCCTCTCCCATTTGCAGGTACTGAGAAGAGGGAGCAGGAGAAAAAACAGCAGACATAGACAATTGCATATAGAAAGAACAGAACAGAAAAACAAAAGTCGAAAAAAGCTAGTGTGGGTAGTGGTGGCTTTTTTGGACTCAAGACTGTCTATCAGAGAGAGAAAAGAAATACAACTGTGTTGAGTGGAGGGGACAGGCTAAGACACCAACACCTCCCCTCTCTTTCTATCTCTCTCTCTCTCTCTCTCTCTCTCTACGTTCTTTGCCTTGCCTCCTCACCTTTATCATCTTCTCTTCTGCACTTTTTTTTTTTTTTTTTTTTTTAATTTACTATTATGGACAATAATCTTTCACTGTTGTTAACAAAGATGAGGCCCTTCGCAATGACAAAATGGGGAGCTTTCATTATATATATATATATATATTATTACATGACACACACCAACAAAACAAAATCTAATTTTGTAAGCTTCTCTTTTAGAACTTTCTCTATTTCTTCAACAAAAACAATGAGAAAACTTCAACAAAATAGAAAACAAAAACAAACCCAATATTAGAGTTTTTATTATATATAGCCTTACATTTTCCATATCTTGGAGGCTAAAACAACGTATCAAATTGAAATCATCACCATCATCACTATCACAATTTTATCAATCCCTTCAGGTTCATGTTCATGTTCATTCATGGACTTGAATGTAGAATGTAAAATTAATAAATAAATGTAGAATGGTCCAAGCAAGAATGGACCAACTTTCATGGGGTAAAATCTTTTTCATGTTTGAGTTGAAATGTGAGGGCAGACAAGGCCATACAGTCTCTGTGTGTATTCATTAATTGAAACAAAATAAAAAAAAATTTAAAAAAAAAATAACAAAGGGAGAAAAAGATTGAAGAAAGAGAGTGAGTTGTCAAATTTCAGTATGATACATGTGAAAAAAATAGAGAAATGGCAGACACTACAATATAACTATTTTAGGCATATACGCCCGGCGTTATCGGATATGTATGGTGAGAACAAATTTGATCGATTGCTTGTACTACATGATCTGATATAAAAATAATTGAATGTCGTAAGTAATGTTAGATACACATACCACGTAATATAGTATAATTAAATTGAACGTATACATCCAGATATAATGTGTAAGGAAATTAAGTTCGACCGATTACTTGATGTATAGTCTGATGTATGTAAAATACAAAGTAGAGAAATGGGCTTCACCATTATAAGATGAAGATGATGCATGACACACTATACGATATATAATTGGGTTGAATGAATACGACCAGACATTATCATATATAAGATGTATGATACATGACATAATATAATTTATTTGGATGAATATGTTCAAACCTTATTATATATATATAAATGAGTATAAATTTGATCAATTACTTGCACTATAAGAAGCGGTATGAAAAAAAATAGTATCCTAAGTCAGAAATGTTTGATATATATACTACATGATATAATATAATAGAATTGGCCGTATATACCCAAAGTCCCAAACGTGAAGTTTAATAAAATTAATAATACTATATAACGTGATACGAGCGAATAGTAAGTAAACACCGGGGGCATTAAAGATTTTTCTGAAGGGACGACAGAGGTTTTGGCAGCAACTATCGTGGGCGTGTTGTTATTTGTTTGTTAGGACTCAGTGAGTCAGAGAGAGGAGAAAGGGGAGCAGCAGCAGTCCACTCTTTTACTATCTCAAGTCTCATCACTCTCTTTGTTCCTTTTTATTTCCTCCTTCGTTTTTCCCACCATTTCACTGTCCCAGCGCGTGACAACTACTCTCCCTTTTAAACAAAAGAAAGCAAAGCCAAAACTAATTTATTTATGGGATTACGAGTTCATAACTATTACAATAACATTAAATACATTATTTTCACGAAAAATTATATAATTATGGATTCAATTAATTATATTAATTAAATATAATTAATAAAATTATTGTATTTATTGTTAAAGAATTAATATATCAATAATTTTATTAAATATCATTACGTAATTATTAATAAATAATCAAATTTATTTTAATACTTAAACTTTTAAAGTTAATTTTTTAATTTAAATCAATTCATTTTATATATTTTAAAGTAAAAATATTTTCAATGTATATATTTTATTTAAATCAATTCATGTTATATAAATAATTCATCGCATTTAACCTCATGTCACGGTATAGTGTGAGTCGAAAGAATATTATCAAGATTTGATCATATCAAAATTTTTTATTTAAATGACCTTTTTTCGTTTTTTTTTTCTTAATGATTTATAAAATTATAATATGGGAAGATCTCTTTTAAAGATGGGAACATACTTCATCCGATTTGAAAATAGATATCATAATTACACTTTAAGACAGGTCTTTTGACACATCAAGTGTCGGGTTTTTTTTAAAAAAAAATTATGAAAAAAGTGAAGAGAAAAAAAATATTAGAAGGAGCGTGGGATGGACGCAATAGAAGAGAGAGTGAAAAAAAATAAGAGATCTGTGACATAACAGAGAAAGTTGATGGCATCGGTTGGCCTGCGCCTTTGGCGCTGCCGAGTAGGCCCCACCACATACATTCCTCTCTCACAATCACGCCTCGATTGTCCCGACGCAATTTACCCCTCTTCTTATAATATAATTATTAGTATGCCCTTCATTCCAATGCTGACACGAGCACCGCACGAGCATGTTCCCTTCTTCCTAGTTCCTACTCACTTCTAGTGGGAGACAAAAAAAAAAAAAAAAAAACATTTCATCAAAAAATATATTACTTTTATTACTAAATTATTATTATTATTATTATTATTATTTCCTTACATTATATTATTTTTTATTAAATATTTTATTTTTAATTGATATTTACAGATATAATTTATGTAAATATTTGAGTATATGCATAGAATAATTGTCATAAGAATTGCCCCTTTAATAAAATATGGGGTATTATCATTTTCCTACTGTAGTTTGAGATATTTTTCATTATCTATCCTCTAGTTTTATTTTTCATTATTTTACTCATTCTGTTAAGATTTATTAGTATTTTAGTTGAAAATACTATTTTATCCTTAATTTTTTAAATAAAATAATACTTAAATATTTTCATATATAAAAAATTAAAAATATATAAAAAGAATTTAATAAAAAGATAGATTTAACAAATTTAATAAAAAAATTATTAAAAATTAAAACACACATAATAAAAATTTAATAAAACTAAAAATATAATTTTTTTAAAAAAATAATTTTATATCTGGTGGAGGTCCAATCGTCCATTCTCAAAATATAGACGGTGGAAATTGATCTCCATCAAATCTCCAATCAAAAAATTAAAAAAAAATGAGTAAATAAAATAAAAGGAAACTCGCAACATACCACAAATAATAATAATAAAAAAATATATATATATGGTAAGAAAAAGAGAGAGATATAAATATGTGAGAGAAGAAGAAGGTGAGGAGAGAGAAAGAAGAAGATGATGATGAGATTGAGGAACTATTAGAGGGAAAAATAATTTTTATTTTTTTATTTTAAATAAAATTTTATTTAATTTAAAAATATTTTTTGATATTTAATATATTATAATTAACTTTCTACCCTTCAACCTTTAATAGTCAAACTTAAAAGTCAAACATAACTTAATATGAGAGGTGATTTTAGGTATTTTTATAAACTAAAGGATAAAATAGAGAAAAATAAAATTAAAGGATAAAAAATAGAAAATATTTTAAATTATAAGGTAGAAAATAATAATATTCTATAAAATATTAACGAGATATTATGTTAATCAATTGGTATGTTCATCACATGTATTACTATTAATGTTATGAATTCGATATGTCATTATTTCCCAAACCACGGACAAATCATAATAGTTCAAAAAATAAAAATGTAATATTCAATTTCTGGTTATATTACCTTACTGTTTCATTAAAGTTACTAATTAAACATTACAAAATAAACGTATTTTGATATACGGACAAACAAAAGAACAATCAAAAATACTTTTCATGTGAAGTGAAACTCAAAACATTAAAAGAAACTTTCAGATTTGTAAAAATCTCCCAGAGGTTTGACCATTTTTCAAAAACAATTTATTGTTTAAATTTTAATTAAAAACTATGTAACAATGTATATTGTATATTTGTACACAATTATCATAAATTTTTAATTAACTAAATTCCTGATAATTGACTATTATATATATATATATATATATATATATATATATCAAATTTTATGAAGGTTTTACGGACTCCCACAGTGATTTTTTTTTTAAGATTTAAAAATATCAAAAATATTGTATTTTTAGAGAAATACAAAATTATTATTTCTAAACCATTGTTTTAATATATATATATATACATATTAAAAAAAACACTTAAGGGGCTATTTGGTTTAATTTTCAAAAAATTGTTTTTTATTTTTAAAATAAAAAAATATAAAGTTGTTTGTTTATGTATTTTTAAAAATGAAAAATACTAATTTTAAATTTGTAACTCAAAAATGGAAACAACAATTTATTATTTTTTCTCATTTTTTAAATAGGTTTAAAAGCCAACAGTATTTTCCATTATTTTTAACAAACCCTACAAAACTAACTTTTTCATTTTAGTCATTTAGTTACATTTCAGTCATTGCACAAAAATATTATTTATATTAAAAGGTAAAGAAAACATAATTTATAAAATAAAAATTGAATTTTAAAAGAATGATAGTGATTAAAAATAAAAACTATTTTTTAAATAATTTATTTAATTTATAATTTTTTAAAGACAAAATGATAAATGTTTAAATTTTATTAGGTTTGACCGTTAAAAATTCAGTCAAAGAGACTAATTTAATTGATTTTAAAAAAGTTTGGGACTAAAAAAATCAAAATATCAAATATCAATTAAAAAATAATTATTCGAAAAAAACTGAGGACCAATATAATTTTTTCCCCTTTAAAAAGTGTACCAATCGCATCCTAAATATTGAAAAAATAATTTTTTTTTGGTGACATACAACTTGCGGTGATAATGACTCTAAATAAACGTCTGTGTCACCAAAATACATTGGACAATGGCAGTGGTGGAACTGTTTGAGGACCGGGAGACCCTAGCCCTCTCAACTTTTTTGAAAAAAAAATTTTGTATGTAAATTTTTTTAATATTAAAAAATTAAATATATATAGATCCAACTCTCCCAAATTTTATCTTCATGTTCCGTCTGTAGGCTATTGTACATCGAGTTGTTTTAAAAAAAAATTACTTTAATACAGTAATTGGAAAACACTTTGTATTGTACGTGTCTGCATGTATAAATGCAATGGGATAGGTATTCCACACGTTCCAGCAGTGCACGTGGGAAAAGTTAAAAAAGGCAAAAACAAAAAACAAAAAACAAAACACAAAAATGATGATAATACTACAACAACAACTACTACTTACTGAGATGTCACACCAAAAAATTGTCGCCAAACAAAACATGATAAGACTCAGCTTTATTAAAGCCATTACTGTCTTCTTCTTATACAAACACTAAAAATATTAAATATCTGACTAATATAATAAACAAAAATTATTATAATGTACACTTACCGTACCTACACGCATTCTCGCTCGTATACTATTGAGTTTGTAGATTCAAATCGTACAATCTTGAATCAATTTAATTAATCATATTAGATGAAGAACCTATAAACATAGATTTTTTAATGTATGTCAATTATTTTGGTAGTTAGAGTTTTATAAATTTCTTCAATCTATTAAGATTTAAATTTTAAAATTATAAATATTGTCTTGCTATTACCTGTAAAACTGTAATAACTGTGAGGAGGCTTCTTATATTATTAGATAGTAAACTGCTTTTAATATAAAAATAAATAATTTTATATTTAGACCGTATTAATAAAATTTAGAGCTGTGCTAAGAGCAGTCGCTTGGGCGACTGTTCTTGTACAGTTGCTGGCTGTATGCCAGCCAACGTGTGTATTTATTGAATGGTTAACCTTCACTTTACTTTTAAGCTTTGCTTTAATTGCAATTTAAATATTATTTATTGTAAACCCTTTCTTTCACTTTTTTTTTTTATATAGTTAGAGTTTTTTTAAAAAATTAACATATAAAATTAATCAATTTATAAGAATTTTTTGTTAACATATTAAATTAATTATATATCCAATCATAAATTATTTTTATCAAAATTTATAAATACATTTATTGTTTAGTTTCAAACAAATAATTTTTAATTAAATCATTTAAGATTCAATATATATATATATATATCCAATTATAAATCTCATTAGCACTCTCACTTAATTCTTATAATTTTAAAAAGATAGTAATGAAAAAAATTAAGTATAAAAACTCTTTTAATATCATAAACGGTAAATTTAGTGTTGGTGAAAAAATATGTATTAATAGAAATATATTTCTTTTGGTTGGAAATTTAATGAACGAAATAAAAATGAACTTTTATTAAAAGTGGATAATTAAATATGTTACGAAATTCTTATAAATTAATTATTTTTTCAATATTTAATTTTATTAAATAACTCTTACTTTTAAGTAAAAAAATAACATAGTAAGTTGCTATAAAAATGAACTATTTGGAGACTATAATAGCAAAAACACAAACAAGAAAAATATTATTTTATTTTTTAACTTTTAACTCTACAAAATTATAATTAAAAAGAATTATTTATCAAAATGATTTAAAAAAGTAAACTAAAGACGTGGCTGCCTGGTATATATAACCATCGACTGTGCATGGACAGTCGCTTGGGCGACTGTCCATAGCTCACCTCTAAAATTTATTTTTAATATATTCTAACGGTCCTCTAATTTAAATTTTTTATATTTTATGACATTATATTATTAAAATTAACGTATAAAAAAGTCTGGTGTCGGGTAGCTTTATCGATGATGAAAATGTGTTGGTTTGGTAAGTAGTGGGCTTTAATCGCATGCATTCGTCGTACCCTTCTATTATCATATGTCTATGTCTCTCCCTGACCCCAATGTTTTTTCTAAAACGACCTCACTCTACCTACCACCTTTTCTAGACCCCAATTTTATTATTTTAGAAACCTATTTTCTCTGTTTAAAAAAAAAAAAAAGAAACCTATTTTCTCGACCTAAAAAAAAACATATTTTCTCTATGACCTTTTATCTTCCATTTATATATATTTCGGACATATACGATTCAGATATCTATTATAAATTTATAACAGTATTAAGATAATGTAAATTGCTCAGTTCAACAATAAAATTGAACTTTCTATTTTACCACAGTATTATATTGCTTTGTTATTTGTTTAGGAGTAGAATGCACTCTTGCTCATTAAGCCTCTAATGAGCATATTTGGTAGGGTTTAATGGAAAGGTACTAATTAAATAATATCTTATTAAATTGTAAAGGCTGAATTAGTAATATTATACTGGGATCGAGTTGCTCGGTAAGCTAGTAGAGGCTGGGGTTAGCACCCTCATAGCAAAATTTTAATTATAAATTATATCATGGAACAACAATTTTACTCCAAGGTTGTAGTATTTAACCTCATATATTTTATTAGGGTTTGTAAGTGTATGACAGAGAGAATAAAAAAGTATAGAGCACTGAAACCGAGTGTATATGCTTCATTATTGTAACACAATAGTTTGATAATGGAAACTGAACGCTGCTACACTTCATGAATGTAAGGATTATATTGGTAGTCGGAATATATAAAATCAAGTCTCATTTTATTATTCTTCTTACTTTAAAACATGTTTATTTTATTTTTGTTGGTGGATTTGTATACTTCTTAATATATTCCTCTCAATTTGTTTAAATAATAATTAAACTCTAAAAATCCCAATTGTATTGTTGATAGTAAAAGCATTCTCAAATTGATCTTAAATAGATAGACAAAATGCATAAAACCATAATAATCTTGTTTTTGACTAAGCAACTGCCATAGAAACTATTGATCATATAAAGACAAGACTTTCTTTTTTTTGAAAACCAAAAAAGCAAAGAGATAAGATTCTAGAGAACATAATAGCTCATAAAATTTTAACTCAAAAATAAAACATGGAACCAACACTTTTAGCATAGGTAGTGTGGAGATGGTTTAATTTGGTTGTACATGTGCCTCAAGAAATAGCTAGTGGGTCCATATTTGGAAAACAAATGGTATTCCCATATAATAATAACTACCCTCCAATTTGAGCATAACGTAACTCTCATAATAGGAATCCAAAAAAAAATTAAAACCAGTTAACAGGTTAAGAGTCTGTATGTATCTGACGAAACAATCACTACAAGTATAATCTGAAAATTAGGAATCTTTCTATATTTTATGAATTTATTGATAAATGTAGAACTCAAACTCCTATCAAGGATATGAAAGGAAAGTGAAAATTATAAGTTAATGTGAAAACTAAAGCATAATTGGGTACCTTTTTTTTTTTTCATAGGACATTTTGATTGGTGTTGGACAATATTTTTGTAAAAGAGGGCCAAATTGTCATCATTTTATATGGATAAAATCACACCTTAAGAACACAATTATAGAGAATAGATATTGTGATTTGAAGCTAAGATTTTTGTTTTTTGGAGCTTTCGTTAATCTCTTAATTATGACAAGGAAAGATTGATCATGACCCAACTCACCATTTCAATGAAAAAAAAAAAAATTAGGGAAAATATTTATCACATAATTATCAAACCAAATCTGCAAAATTGATTTGAGTTCAAGTAAAATTTCAAAACTAGGATACAACCTAAATGTAATGTTACATACAATTTAAGAGAAGACAACGAATTAATGCCATTTAATATTATAGATAAAATCAGATATATATATATTAATGATGATGTTCAAATTCATTAAAAAAAAAAGAAGAAGAAAGAAGAAAAGTCTTATAATGGGGATATGGACATGTAATTTTGAGGGTTATTATTTTTTGTCATAATATCTAACTCGAGAGAATATATATGACGTGATATAAATGAAATGATAGTAGTGATATTTAAATTTTACTATACGTATTTATCATCACGTGTGAGGCGATATTGTGAAAGTAGATATTCAGATTGCGCATGTTGTGATTAATATTGACAATCTCAATAAACATTTAATCCGTTCGGTGTGAGATTTTAAAAAGAAAAAAACGAATGATGATGTAAAATTCATTATTAAAAAAAAAAAAAGTCTTACCATGGATATTAATCTAACCATGTAATTTGACGGGTTATTATTATTTTTTGTCCTAATATCCAACTTGTTTTTTTTTTTTTAAATTTTTGAGGGGTGGTTGGGAGATAAAAGAGGTAAAGGGTCAATTTGTGAAGAGACAAATTGGGGAGTGCAACAATTGAAAGGTGTTGGAGAGAGTAATAGTGTGAATTTTTAGACACCCATTTCCATCATAATTAATTAATCCTCCAAAAAGATTTTTTTATTTTATATATATTTGTTTCCTTTTCATGATGCCTACTAAACCCTACATTACTAATTGTTTGGTCTTCATTTGTATCCCAAAAAGTCAAGAAAACATTTTATTTTTTTTTTATAAATATGTCAACAATTCCAGACAGATTGGAAACTGTGATCCCACTTCATGTGACCATTGTTGTGTCTTTGAGTGGAATGTTGAATTAGATTTTGATTATTAAGAATTTTGTTTGGTGAGAATTTGGTGACTATATTATTGTTTTCAAAACTGTTTTGGTAGAATAAAAAAAAAATTAATTAATTTAGAAAAAAATATGATTAGAGAATATATATGTTATTATGTTTCATAGTGGAAAATTGAAAAATGTTTTCTTTTTTTTTTTTAAAAAAAAAACAAAAAATGTTTGGTAATTAGTATTTTGGAAATATATATATATATATATATATATAATAAATATATAACAATTCTCATTTTCATCAATGGTTTTTTGAAAACTGTTTTGTGCAATGAAAATAAAAGTTTTCAACTTTGAATTTTCAAGATTTGAGAACTATTTAATTAGTAGGATTTTTATTTTATTTTTTAAAAAATATTGTATGCAAAAGTAAATACGTGAAATTTAATATTTTTTTTGTGGACCATTACTTACCCCCTTTTTATTAAAAATTAATTTTTTTATAATTTTATCAATTTGACCCTTCTTAAATAGTTTATTTTAATATAATTATTTGTCAAAATAAACTCCACCCTTTTTTTAATATATATTTGAGGGAAAAAAAATTCAAATTCGAAACCTCAACTTTATTAATAGATATAGTTACCACTAAATTAAACTTACGACCACGACTCTACTCTATTTTTACTTATCGATATTCTCGTATATCCTCAACATCTCTTTAAATGGGTAGTTATAACATCATCTTCAACTTTTTTTAGTATCATAAAATATGTATCTATGCCATCTTATCTTATCTTTAACATCAAGTCTTTATCATTATTTTTACACATTTTTTCATTATTTTTTTTGTGTCAATCACTCTTATTACCTAAAAATAGGTAAGCATTATATCTTGGAAACAGGTGACATACCAACAATTTACAAATTTCTCTTGCGCTCTTGTTGATTTTATCTATTTGTATGGTTCCCAAAACCCTAATTATTGGGCCCAGTGGGCCAGCAATGTCATGAGAGATACCATCTCTTGTCAATTTTGGCTGAGAGTGGTAACATCCCCATCCCCATCCCCATCCCCATCTGCATTCGTTAGCGCCCGCAACCCTCTTATTTTTCACGGACACTCCATAAATTTTACGAGAAAGACGCATAGCCATATCAAAGATTCAAAACAATATGAATTAGTGTTATTTATATTTATATTTAATTTATTTATTAGTTATTCAATTTTCTTGAAGAGTCACAACAACTTTTCATATTTCTCTTATAAAAAAAATCATTGTTTACCAGTGAAAATATATAGATTTTTTTTGTTTTAATAAACTTTAACCTTCTTTCTTTTTTTTTCTCTCTAGGAGACAAAACTCCTCAAAATCTCTCCAAACTTATCTTTTAATATATAAACTAATTGAAAGAATGGACAAAGTGACTTAAGGACTGATCTGATCTTCCTGTGATTAAAGAAATGCCTAGTGGTCATCTTATATTGGAAGGGAATCATCAAAAATCTTGTACAAAGGCATCAAATTTCCTTTACGGAAAAGCGGTTTTTGAAAACCTGAAATTGACTGTCTATGAATCTGAATATTTTGAGTTCGAACACAACTTTCTTTTTAATTTGATTTTTTTTAACTATTATAATTAATTCTGGAGTTGGGAGAGGGGGACGCGACTCAAAATGACTCAAAAACTCACAACTTCAACAACGTATGAGTGTGAAAAATATACTATTGGACCAACATTATTTTATCAGATTCGAATTGGTGTGGAGTGTGCATACAAAAAATGTACAAAAGGGTGGCAATATGGTGTTACTACCGGCCACCGCCACTCATTTGATTGAATGGGTCAGCAAAGTAACCACTCAGGAAAGTAAACGGGCCGACATGTTTTGGATAACATCTGAGATGTGGCTGTCCAACTTTAAACTGTGTTTTGTCCCACATGTTGCATGCTTTTGATTCCACATACAAGTTGTTGGTGTGCTGTGTTTTTATTAGTTTGGGCCTGGTCTATGTTGATGTGGGCCTTCCATTTGTGCATATACATATTATAATGCAGATGCAACTTGCTTGGAGTTTTGTCTCTGTCTCATGTCTAGGAGTTAGTCCTTTTAACTTCTTTCTTGCCAGTTGTCACCACAAAAACTCGTTGGCTTATATATAAAAGTTCAAAGCAGGAACCCCTCTCGAATCCTACAATATTTAGGAAGTAGGAAATTATGTTCTTTGGTCGTTTAAGTACTTGTAGAATGTCGGATTTTTAATTGATCAGAATGGGCACTTACAATATACAGGACTAACAAATAGTGATCATAAGATCGTTTTGGATACCGGAATGGGACCAACCAGTTAAACTCCGATGCTCAGGTTATAGCGGGTCTTTATAGTGGTGTTTAGCATTCTACTAGAGGATATCTTGATGCTCAGGTTGATAGCCTATCTTGATGGTCAGCAGGTAGATCCCTTAACTGGGGGAACCCTTTTTTATGTCACCGGATCTGCAATCATTAAGCCCAAATTTCTCTCTTAGTGTGTTACGATTCAATCTACAGGGTCTACTAGAGTTTGACTTTTGGGCCTATAGATCAGTAATAAATTAAAGGTCTTGGGCTTGTTTATCTCTCTTGGGTCATGGGCCTTTGGGTCTGGACCAGGCCCTTTTTTGGCCCATTACAAAACTCATGTAGGGATTCAAACCCTAGACCTTGTGGGAACAATCCTTGGCTGGCTATATAATTAAAAAAAAAAAAAAAATACAATATATATAAAATGAAACTAGTATCTTCGGATGGAGTCGAGTTTTGATGTCAGTGAAAATTCGATCTTTAAATTTATTATATTGTTATTGATACGTTAGCCGTACCTATAATATTTTTCGATTACGTGAAAATGATCGAGTTCTAGTGTTAGCAAGATTTGATCTCGAAATCTATTATACGGTTTATACGGATTAAGTTAGCTGGTATGTACACACAAGATCAAGAGTTGTCATATACTACTACCCTAAGTATTGGTTAAAAAGTAAATGAACGGACCGACGAACAAACAAATACTGAAATCACAAATTTAATATATAATATAATATAATAATTAAGTCAACAGTAGGAGAAGAAAGAAATAAAAAATAATTATAAATAAAATATAATATCATACTCACAATGCGGTACATGCACGTTATTTTAATATATACAGAAAAATGAATAAAAAAATATAGGCATTGTTTGTCAAGAATTTTTATAATATCTTGTGATATTATTGAATAATAATTTTTATTACTACTATTTGAGGTAAAATGGTAATCCTAAAATAATAAAAAATATTTATTCTTAAATAAAGTAAATCATGATGGACTCTGGATGGACTAACAGATCCCTGACCAAAGAGGATCAGACCAAAGGAAGAACACGTGAACCTTTGGAAGCTCCCCATACCTTAGGGGAACCCCTTCGCTTACCAAGCGATTGGACTAACTTGGGATAGTCCAAACATCCCAAGAATTATTAAGGCATCCCCTAGGGCGAAGGAAAAGAAGATTTGGAAGATACCCAGGCATGAGCTGTAATCCATAATAGCACAAAGCCCAAAGGCAGCTGATGACAACAGAGGAATGATAATGACATGACATAACCTAAACAAGGGTAGGTTTGACCACGTCAGACACCTTTGAACTGGAAAAGCCGAGCTAATAGCTGGCATGCACCTTTAACCACAAACCTGCATGGAAAAATGACCTTGCCTCTCAGGCCGTAGGTGCCACAGACCTATTTGTACGGATCAAATCAGGAGGAGCCCTTTGGAGGAGTGTCAGTCTAAATCTCTAAATCACCAAAGGAGAATGCGCCACGTGTCACGAAGGGGATAAAACTTCGGGAAAAGGATAAAAAAATCCTGCTAGATGACCTGCAAAAGGAGGTTGACCAAAGCAAGCCAACTGGAGCTTGGAAGAGAAGGAAAAAGTAGGTCTACATAAACTTTAATAGTAGAGCTTAAAGGGTAAGCAATTCTTTGGTATAGAAAGCCCTTAGTGTGCAGAGGAAAACCCCAGTGGTGTTCTTCTAAAAATACTAATGTGTATGCCTTCTATGACCACTCTTTATACCAATCTCACTTCTTCATACCCTTTCTCTATCTTAGAACTCCCTTTTGACTTGGGCGTCGGAGGGTTTTCACTGGTGGAACATCGGTAACCCTTGACCTCCGTTTCCTTATTTTCTCTCAAGAAAAGGGTATCAAACGGGCATACTAAGGTCAACAGGCGTTGGAAGGAATGATATCTCAAAGACAGGCATTTCGTAGTATATTCAGAGGACCTTCGCCAACCAGCGTAGGGAAGCACCTTTGCACGATTTCTATTAGTTGGCCTAAGGTCCCTGTATCTCTAAAAGACTTACTGCCTTCGAAGGAAAATGCCTTGGTGAGGCCTTTGCTTGTAATCAACTTTTAGATTATTCAAAAATATTATGTGTTAATGTAAAACCACTTTCTTGCATCAACAGTTGGCGCCGTCTGTGAGGATCAGTACAAAAAGTCATCCTCCACCTAGGGGTTGAAAACATTTCACCCATATTTTCTTTGTTTCGTATTTATCTTTTTTTTTTTTGCAGAAAATGACCATCTTAGGAGGCTCATGCTTGGAGGTTGTAGGAGCTGGAGGTTCAGCAGAGGAGCTAACGCTAGGGGAAATGGTCAGAATAACTCCAGCCAGAATAAGGGCGATAAGAGGGCCTAATTACAAAGAACCTACTCGCGAAGATACACGAGTAGTGAATCTCGAGCGAGACATGCATACGGTCATCCAAGGACAATAGCAGCTAAGGGACGAAATGGGGCGCATGATGAGTGCTGTCCATGAGGCCCTTACTTTCCAGCAACACCTAGAAAATCGCCGGGCTCTAGGCCGCAAGCGAAGGAAGATACCCGTAGGTTAGGAAGAATCAACCTTACCGCCCCACATTCGTTTTCAAAAGCAGCTGCTGAAGGTGAATTAACACCTCCGATCCATGACTCCACGAGGGGAGCGAACGACGAAAACCAGACTGGCCATGCACAAGTGGCAGAAGCAAACGACCCTGACCACCTCTGTAATAACTAACAGGCACATTTGTGGAAGCAAGTGGGTCTAGCAATGTAAGAAACCAGCCAATGGCGGAACAACCAAGGAATCAAACGGTCACTAACCTCCAACCAGTAGGAGTTGAACCTCAGAACGAAGGAGTTCGGATCTCCGAACCACCCTTGGTAGGAGCTGCAAGTGATTAGGAACCAGATGGCCGAACTCCAAAAGGCACGCGCCCAGAAAGCGAACCAAATCCCCTGGGCATATTTGACCAACCCCTAGTGGAAAGGATCAGGATAACACACCTCCCTAGAAAATTCAAAATGCCGCAGTTAGATCGCTACAAAGGTTAATCGGATCCAGTGGCTCATATGGAGAACTTTCGAGAGTAAATGCTTATCAAAAGAGTGGCGGACGATGCAATGAGTAAGATAAGTGTCTGTCCCCAGGAAGCATCAACTTGTCCTCTGACTTTGCTTAGGAGTTTATCACCTAATTCCAAGGAGCCAAGCCACCGCCAAAGGACCCCTCCACATTAGAATATGTAAAGTAATAGGAGAGTGAATCCTTCAAAGACTTTGTGAACAGGTATTACAGTGAAGTCATACAAATGGGATTCTTCGGAGCGCAAGACACCTTGCTCAACTTCGGGAGAAATTTACGAGTAGAGAGGCTTTGGAGCTCGTTTGAAGAGATTAACCCCTCTGATTACAAAGAGGCTTACAGTTGAGCTTTAAAGTAGGTCCAGATTGATAAGAAGTACTCCATAAAAAAGCAACAGGAAATGACAGAAGTCCCCCAGAGGAAGGACCTGAACCGGAGGAGGAAAGATCAGCAACGTACACAAAAAAATCGGGCACGCAATCGCTGAATTATTGACTTCCTTAGCAGGCAAAGATCGCCGATGAGAAGTATGGCTAGGATGGACCAGCGAGGTCCGCAGCCAATACTGCCACTCTATCCGCCAAAGCCGCGTCCCAGAGATTCCGGTCCTCCAAGTGAGCCTGAGCAGCCGAGGGAATACACTCCGCTTAACACCACCAAGGAACAAGTCTATTTAGCCATAAAAGGCAAAGGGCTCCTTAGGAAGCCAAGTCCCATGCGAAACCAGCTAAGGAGAAAAGATACCCACCGGTATTGTGATTTCCACAAAGACTACGACCACCACACTTCAGATTGTTTCAGCCTAAGGAATCAAATAGAGGACCTGATCTGTCACGGACATCTCAAACAGTTCCTGCAAAAGGCTCGAGGTGACATCCAGGCGAGGCGAAGTGAAGTGGAGAATCCCCTCTCAACGAATGACAAAGGGAAGGAGAAAGTGGAAGATGGACAAACAATCCACACCATAAGTAAAGGATCCACAAAGGCGGGGGACTCAAACCGTGCGAGGAAGAATATATGAAAGAAATACCCTGCCCAGGTACCTCCCATGATGTCATGCGCAACTACCACGTCCAGCAAAAGACGGACGAGCACTACCCTTTACAATTACCTTTACTAGCAATGACTCCAAGGGGGTGTACTACTCACATAATGATCCTATGGTGGTAATGACACGCTCAAACGCGTGGGAATAATCCCAAGTGCAGGATGTGTCGAAGTAATATATTCCCGTGAGTACGGAGTCGAATCCACAAGGAAGAGGTGGTTACCAATACTTAACTAAATATGTTGTAAAAGTTCAGAAATTTGAAATCAATGATTTTTAGAATGATGTTGGTGAAATTAAATTCCACAAAGCTATGAATAACGAAGGAATGTATTCAAATGTGAGGAAGTGTTACGCGGTCGAATGGAAACCTTCATGAGAGTCACTGGTGTAATCGACTTATTGAAGCTTAATATATATTTAACATAGAAGTATTTTCTAACATTGGCTCATCAAATTATTGTCATGCATTGATGATTCGAATTCAATAACTTCACCCAATGGTTATCAAGTGATGCAATCAAACACCCAAATCTAGTTGCACTTCTTTAGGTCAATTAGCACTTTCGTGGCTCAATCAACTTAACTATTATTGCTAGACTATTACTAAACTCATTCATGCCCTAATGATTTCTCATAGAGATAATAATTTCCATATTAATAATAAACCAAAATTCATGCAGACACTTTCGTAATGCAAACAATAAGATTCATGTACTAATAGATTAAATTCTCTAGCAACACATCTCTAAATATATATACATAGAAATGTTCAGTCAATTACACCATTAAATCTCAATCTTGGTCCATTGACCACATAACTAGGAAATTAGTTCAACATAATAATCAATACTACAACAAGAAGAGAGAAGAGATTGATGAAACCCATTATGATGCCACCCAAGGACAAGCAAGTGTTGAAAGAGATGAGCTCTAGATCCCTTCAAGGCTATTTTCGAGCTGCTGGAAATTAATTATTTTTAGGTTTTTCAACTGTTTTATTTGTAGGCGCTGACTTTAGGTCAGAATTTCTGCCGTCGCGATCGAGCTGTCGCGACCAAAGCTCGCGATGGCTCGGTCGCGACACTCTCTGGTTCATTTGTCATTATCGTCGCGACCGAGGTGTCGCAACCAAAGCTCGCGATGGCTCGGTCGCGACACTCTCTGGAGCAATTTTTGCTATCATCGCGATCACCTCCTCGCGCCGCGAGCAGATCCTAGCTAGGCGCGCGAGCAATTCCTAGCGAGGCACCCTCGCGATGGCTCGGTCGCCACACTCCCTGGAGACTTGGCCACTTTCGTCGCGATCAATCTGTCGCGACCAAAGCTCGCGATGGATCGGTCGCCACACTCTCTGGAGTAATTGTTGCTATTCTCGTCGCGATCGAGCTGTCGCGACCAAAGCTCGCGATGGCTCGGTCGCGATGGTAGTGAAGATTTATTTAGTGAAGTTTCCTCATCCAGAATTGCATGGTTTCAGCCCGAAACTTCCATCTTTCGTATAACACCAATATAAACACCTAAAATCTGCGCAAGCTCAATAAACACATCAAAAACGCAAAATTCACTCAAAATACGATCAAAAGATAAAGTCTAAGGGTCGTAAATATGTAACAAATATTGATCGATCAAATACCCCCAAACCTATCTTTTGCTTGTCCTCAAGCAAATTGGCACACACCACAACGAAAAGCAAAACAACAACAAAACTAAAACATAACAAACAAAAACAACTAAGCTATGTCCATTTTCGTAGGATGAAACGATGGCACTTAGCATGTACCACAAGCCTTTAAACCCCTAGGTGACCCTAATGGACGAGTTATAGTCTCGTGAGGGTTTACCAGCTACGATACCCACAAACGTCCTAAGCTAACCACATACAACGCTAAACATCAAATTAAGTATATACACAAATACAAATGCATACGAATAGCACAAAATCAGAAATCCAAAATTTTGTCAATTAGTCTAATACACCTTATATCATATAGGACATTGACATGCAACGCATTTATGATAGTGAATCCTTCCATACCAATAACCACAGATGTAATTCGCCTCGACTCTAGTCTCACTAGTTTTCACTCAATGACACTCAGAACCTCGGCAGTCACACTTTCAACTGCATACGACTGGAATTTATGAGCAAAGAATTTCAAAATGCGTCGTATGCATCAATAATTAGAAAGAACACACAAATTAAGCAAAGGACCTCATGAAAGGTATCAAATGCCAAGAACAGAAAAATCAGTATACATACACGTCAAATATTACAATTAAGTTTCCTAAGGAGATCAACAGGACTTTTTCAGGTTGTAATGGAGCTTTGGGGTGATGGGCTCAAAAAGAATGGAAATCGGATTCAACTCACTTGGAAACCTATTGAGAGACTTCATAAGATTTTCACTTTGTGCATTTTCTCTCACGACTACCAAATTCATTCAACTTTTCTTCCAAATCTTTTTCTCGCCTTTCTCCTTCAACCTCTTTTCAAACTCTTTTTCAATTTTTTTTTTTACTTTGTGCATCATACTTCTTTTCTCATTTAGCCAACTCTTTTCATATATGTATTTTTATTTTCTGTTGGCTATTTTATTTTTCTGCACATTTCCACATCCATTTCATCTTTTCTACTCCGCTCCTTTTTCTCACTCAACACTTACACCTTCTCTCTTTAATTGTCTCTAGTTTCCAAGCGTCAAGGGTATCGTCTTACAATTTCGGCTAGGATTTTTGTATATGTAGTTCATACAATAAAAGGCTAATATGTGAGTGTTTGGCCATGAATGGGATAGGAAGCATACAATTTAAAGACAAGAAATCAAGCTATTTAGGAGTTCACAGACACTGCCTGGATCATATCTCCAAAATCTACTAAACTGAACATTCAAAACATACATATAAGATTTTTATAATGCAGTTCATTAACATCCAATGCAAACCTATAGAGATCAATCTACTGACAATAAAGCTCAAGAAAGTGTTTAAGAGTTGAAACAAAAATTCCCTCTGAATGAATACGTGATAAGCTCAAAATCTCACAAAGGGTAGTCTCCACTATTAATCAGGACTACTAATTGGAAGTTTTCACATATTACAATGCAAATATGTCAAACATATATGTTTAGATGCAAGGACACTACCAACATTATTCTAGTTAACAACTTTGTACACTCAAATGACCTAAGCATTTACATATTATTACTTAATTATCTGTAAAGCATGCATATGATTTGCTATCCTAAAACAAATAAAACAAAACACAAAAGATACCATAAAAGACTCAAAACTGGTGTACGTGGCATTGTTATACCTAAGTCTTCCAAACGCAGTGCGTATGAGGAAAGTCTAGGTTTCCAGCCTATATACCCCAACAAGACTCAAAAGCACACAAAAGACAACAATAGAAAATACCCCCAAACCTAAGATAAACATTGTCCTCAATGCATAAAACATGAACACAGAACAACAGTTCTAGTATCCACAACTATCACTTCATCCAACCTCACTCCCCCGTACTTCGTTTTCTCAACACAAGGCAAAGCACTTCTATTGGCAAAGCGAAATTGAATGAAAATGATAAAAACACAAATGAAAAAAATAAAAAGAAATAGAAAATAATGGAAAAGAAAACAACAAATATAAAAGTTACTGACACTAAGATAATCCATGTGCAAAGTAAAGAAAGAGTTCAAAACAGAATATAAAAAGAAAAAGTAAAAACAAAGTTCATACAACAGTCACATGGAGAAATAATGGAGAGTCATGCTGGCGGGGGTGGCTGTGGCTGCTGACTCGAGGACTCGGACTCAGAACGCACCCTCTTTCGCTGGTATGTCTGCACTAGCAACCCCTTCTTGTTCAAATCCGAGGTTAGTGTCTCAAGGCCACTACTAATGTCGTCGATGACTGCATCCTGTCGATCCATACGCTGATCAAAGTGCAGCTGCATATCGGTCAACCGACTCTGAATGTCCTGCAAGGCCCCCATAACCTGGCCCCACTGAGAGCTCTCCCCGCTCCCTCTGCTCGTGCTCGGGAACTGCCTGCTCTGGTCGGCCTATTAGCCCTGGCGGCTACTCCTGGTGAATCCTGGATATCGTCCTCCCCCTCATCAAAGGCTGCAATAGCTGCAAGCACATCATCCATAGGCTCATCCTCTGCCAAAGGCTGGGGTTCTGGTACTCCAAGTAGTGGCAGCCCTCTCCGTCTCGCCAGGTCATTATAAGTCGTCCTGTTCATGTTTGGGAACGGGACGTGGAGGTGCCGTACCTCTGCCTCAGCATAAACATCGAGGCCGTGTGAAGCGCAGATGTGAGTAATCAAGCATGGAAATGGCAACACACCCCGCAAGCGCCGGCCCGCATGGAGTATCTCATCGCGAATCAGGACCCCTATGTCTAAAGCTAGACCCGCCCGGATACAGTGAACCAACCGAGCGGTCTCCATGATAAGTGTCGTGCGATGCTTGGTTGGCCTCAAGGAAAAATCAGCGAAGACCTGCCAAAATGCTGCATCAATGTGCAGCTGCCTGTGCCTGATAGAACCATCGCCTTCGTGCCACACCCCCTCTCCTGACATCCTTAAACTAGCGGCCAACTCTGAGTTGTGATCCGAAAATAGTGGTAGCTCTGGATACCCTAGGCGGAGATGTGGCTGCTGGACTGTGCCGAAATGTTGATTAATAATCTCTGGGGTGATCCGAATCTGAACCCCCCTAACTGGCACTATCCCAAGGTTATGAAAATGAGGCGGGTACATGGCCGCATAAAACTCACGAACCACATTCTCATTTGCCCGGTTCGGTAGTCTCACAAAGTTGCCCCACCCCTGCTGAGCAACATGGTTGGCAACGAAGGTGGTGGACAATTCTTCCACATTAATGCCCCGCTCCAGGAGAAGGTGCCGGTCTGCCTGGGCCTTCAACCGGGCTGGAAATTCGGGGTTCGGATCACCCACATTCCGCGGTTTTGGTGGTTCGGGGGCCTTCTTTTTGCCTTTAGCACCACCCTGTTTTTGTTTACCCTTCCCTTTTGAAGATCACGAAGCATAGCGGTGCGGGTACTCTTCATTGAAATCCTTGAGTCTTGCCATACCCTCCAAGTCACGAATCCGTTGAAAAACAATTCCCCTAAAACAAATACACAAAACCAATACGAACACAAGACTACACTAGCACACTACTGGCAATAAATACTTCACAACTCCACAAAACACACTAACCAACCCACAACACTCCTAGGCACTAAATCACTCCTAAAGCCAACCATGGAAGTTCATATTGCTTTAAGAAAATCTTAACTATGGAATAATGGAAAGCAATACCTTGCAAAGAGTCTCAAAAACCCAAGTTGGAGATGAAGAAGATGAAGAGATTCGGCCACTTTGCATTCGCGAGTGCTACAGATGAAATGGTGTGCTGTCGCGCAAGCTAGGGATTTAAACACAACTCGTCATTGCGAGCTCACTGTCGCGACCAACTGGTCGCGAGACCTTGATCGCGAGACCTCTTCCTTGGTTGAAACGCCGCCGTTTGATTAAGTGAGGCTGCCTCGCGAGGAACCATGGCGAACAGTGGTCGCTAGGACTCGCTCAAGAAGCATTTTGTTCGTGGCAGGCAGTGAGTATCGCGATCGCTCATCGCGACCAACGGTCGCGAAGAGAGATCGCGCTGCTCACTGGGAAGTTTTGCCAAAAAAATTTATTGTGGTGGCAGTGAGTATCGCGACCAACGGTCGCGAAGAGAGATCGCGCTGCTCATTGGGAAGTTTTTTGTCTTAAAAGTCTTTTTGAGTTTTTTGGGCCAGTGAGTAGCGCGAGGGATCATCGCAATCAACGGTCGCGAAGATCGGTCGCGATGCTCACTGAAATTTTTTTTTTTTTTTATTATTTTTTTTATTTTTTATAAATATATGTTCCCTGAAGCACCACAAAAACACAACACACATAAAAGAAAACCTGAACTTAAATAAAATAAAATAAATAACACAAAAGCCATCTAAATATCAGACAATTTTGAAATGCAAAACTAAAAACAATCAACTTGCAATAAATAAAACTTACATGGGTGGGTTACCTCCCACCAAGTGCACGATTTAACGTCTAGGCAAGACAGTGCGTTCCCTCAAGGGACATCGACTGGCTCAATGAAATAGGCAACGGTCCTCGGAGGAATCTCACCATGGTATTGCTTCAAACGTTGACCATTCACTTTGAATGAGGTTCCATTCTTCTCATCTTCCACTTCTATAGCTCCATGTGGAAAAATTTCTTTTATGCGAAATGGTCCGGACCATCTGGATTTAAGCTTGCCAGGAAACAATCGGAGTCGGGAATTGAACAAGAGTACTCTCATACCGATCTCAAACACTCTGAGGTGAATCCTCCGGTCATGGTAAGCTTTCGTTCGTTCTTTGTATAGCTTTGCGTTCTCATACGCATGTAGCCTCAATTCTTCTAACTCTGTTAGTTGTAGTTTCCGCTCCTCACCAGCTTTATCCGTATCAAAATTGAACTTCTTAATAGCCCAATACGCTCGATGTTCCAACTCAACTGGCAGGTGACACGCTTTACCAAAGACCAACCTGTAAGGACTCATTCCAATTGGTGTTTTGAATGCAGTTCGGTAAGCCCATAAAGCATCATTCAACTTGCTGGCCCAGTCTTTGCGTGTTGAATTCACCATCTTCTCAAGTATCTGCTTGATTTGACGATTACTCACCTCAACTTGACCTGATGTCTGCGGATGATATGGAGTTGCCACCTTGTGAGAGATGTTGTATTTTTTTAGTAATGTCGCAAAGGATCTATTGCAAAAATGACTCCCCCAATCACTAATAATAGCCCTAAGAGTGCCAAACCTAGCAAAGATCATCTCCCTCAGAAAACTGACAACCGTGGCGCTATCATTTGTCCGTGTCGCCAATGCCTCCACCCATTTGGAGACATAATCAACCGCTACCAAGATGTAGTTGTACCCAAATGAGGTGGGAAAAGGTCCCATGAAGTCTATCCCCCATACATCAAACAATTCCACTACCAAGTTGTTAGTAAGTGGCATCTCATCCTTTTTGCCAATTCCGCCCAGACGTTGACACCTATCACATGTTGAACAATAACTGTAGGCATCTTTGAACAACGTGGGCCAATAGAATCCAGACTGCAGAATTTTCAGAGCTGTCTTCTTAGCCCCAAAATGCCCTCCACAGTGCCCATCGTGACAGAATTGTAGCACACTTGTCTGCTCAGACTCTGGAACACATCGCCGCACAATCTGATCTGCTCCGAGTCTGAAAAGATATGGATCGTCCCAATAGTAATACCGGGCAGATGCATAGAGACGCTTCTTTTGTTGTGATGACATATCTGCAGGCAAAATACGGTTAGATATATAATTAACAAGATCGGCATACCAGGGTTCCTCCGTGTGCACTTCGTATAGCTGCTCGTCTGGAAAACTCTCTTGTATTGGTATAGCAGCATCTCTTGCTTGGTTGTCATCACAGTCCATAAGTCGAGACAAATGGTCTGCTACCACATTCTCGCTTCCCTTTTTGTCCCTGATTTCTATATTAAATTCTTGCAGCAAAAGGATCCACCGGATTAATCTCGGTTTCGCTTCCTTCTTTGTCAGTAAATACTTCAATGCACTATGATCAGAATATATGATGACTTCAGACCTAATAAGATATGATCTAAATTTTTCTAATGCATGCACCACCGCTAATAACTCTTTTTCAGTAGTTGAATAATTCATTTGGGCGGCATTCAAGGTGCGACTAGTGTAGTAAATGACATGTGGAAGCTTGTCAACACGCTGTCCTAAAACAGCCCCTACCGCATAATCTGATGCATCACACATAATCTCAAAAGGTAAAGACCAATCAGGGGCCATGAGAATAGGGGCAGTAATTAGTTTGGCTTTCAATGTATTAAAAGCAACTAAACATGATTGGTCAAAATTAAAAACAACATCCTTGGACAATAAATCACACATGGGTTTGCTAATTTTTGAAAAATCTTTAATAAATCGCCTGTAAAACCCTGCGTGCCCAAGGAAACTCCTAATTCCCTTCACCGAAGTAGGTGGGGGAAGTTTCTCAATCACATCAGTCTTTGCCTTATCTACCTCTATACCCCTATTAGAGATAACATGTCCTAAAACAATGCCCTGCTTAACCATGAAATGACTTTTCTCCCAACTCAATGTCAAATTAGTCTCTACACATCGCTCTAACACCGATGATAAATGCACTAAACACGAGTCAAAAGAATTACCAAAAACAGAGAAATCATCCATAAATACCTCCATGTACCTCTCTATCATGTCGGAGAAGATGGACATCATGCACCGTTGGAATGTGGCAGGTGCATTGCATAGTCCGAATGGCATCCGTCGGTAAGCATATGTCCCAAATGGACAAGTAAAGGTGGTCTTCTCTTGATCTTCTGGGGCTATAGGTATTTGATTGTACCCCGAGAAACCATCTAGCAAGCAATAGTAAGCATGACCTGCAAGTCGCTCAAGCATTTGATCAATGAAAGGCAAAGGAAAGTGATCCTTCTTTGTTGCTTTGTTGAGCTTCCTGTAGTCTATGCAGACTCGCCACCCAGTGGTCATTCTTGTTGGTATCAATTCATTCTTATCATTCTCGACCACCGTGATACCTGACTTCTTTGGAACCAAGTGAATCGGACTTACCCATTTGCTGTCAGAGATTGGGTATATGATACCAACATTGAGCAACGTTAGTATCTCCTCTCTCACCACCTCTTTTAAGTTGGGGTTGAGTCTCCTCTGGGAGTCTCTGAATGACTTGGCCTCATCTTCTAACAGGATTTTGTGCATGCAGACTATAGGGCTGATCCCCTTTATATCCGCTATTGACCATCCAATAGCTGCCTTGTATTTCTTGAGCACATCTATCAGTCTGCTCTCTTCAAGGTCATTCAAATATGAGGCAATGATGACTGGTAGAGTCTCCATCTCGCCCAAAAAGGTGTATTTTAAATTGGAAGGTAGTTGTTTTAGCTCCAAATTTGGTGGATTTATAGTTGAAGGCAGTACAGCAGTTTCCCATTTCTCTGTATGGTCTATGCCCAATTCTGCTTCAAGTTCTGTTTCATCAGCTTCCTCCCAATTTTCCTCTGCTTCCAACTCTCTCTCTAACTCCATAAGCTCATCTAGCTCCTCTTCAGTGAATTCCTCATCGACCATTGAATCTACAATATCAATTTGAAAACAATCATGAGAACCCACAGGATAAGGTAAAGAATCAAATACCTTAAATTTGACTGTTTCATCCAGGACTGTCATAGACAGTTTTCCATTTTGCACGTCGATAATTGTTTTGGCAGTCGCCATGAATGGTCTCCCCAAGAGAATTGGAAGGTCCCTCTCTGTTGCCCTCTCATCATCCATGTCGAGGATGACGAAGTCAGCAGGAATAATTAGTTTGTCGACCTGAATGAGGATATCTTCAATAATCCCCCGCGGATGTCGTGTAGAACGATCCGCCAGTAGTAATGACATAGATGTGGGTTTCAAATCATGCAAACCCAACTGCACGTAGACTGAATAAGGCATCAAATTGATACTAGCCCCAAGATCTAGCATTGCTCTCTCTTTCTTTGTATTTCCCACCGTGATGTCTATGTTGAAACTCCCAGGGTCCTTCAATTTGGGTGGAAGTTTCTGCTGCAAAACTGTACTCACGGTTTCTGAAATCATAACCCGCTCATTGTGCCCATAATGTCCTTTTCCGTGTATTAAGCTCCTTAAAGAACTTAGCGTATGCTGGCATTTTCTGAATCATTTCCAGCAATGGCAAGTTGACGTTGACCTTTGAGAGAATGTCATAGATGTCTTTAAATGCCGAGTCATTCTTGCTCTTCTGGAGGCGACCCGGAAATGGAACACGAGGGACAAAAGGATCTGCAGCCTTGGGAAGAATAGGTTCCCTTGTAGGATGACAGACTTCTTTCTCTTTTGTCACTGGAGAATCTGGAAGTGTACCTGTACCTGCATCATTAACAAATTCATTAGAAAGTTCATCCCCAACCTTATTATTAACCTCCTTACCACTGTGTAAGACTGTCACTGCCTTTGATTGCTCTGGTTGACTTGGAAACTTCCCTGGAACTTGTTGTTGCAGGGCTTCAGCGAGTTGTCCAATTTGTACCTCAAGCTTCCTGGTGGATGCCTCTTGTTGCTGATACATTTGCATCAGCTTGTCAAATTTATCCTCAATCGATGGTTTGACTTGTTGAGATGAAGGACCAGCCCGTTGATTATAAGAATTCTGAGCATTTGATTAGTACTGGTTCTGTTGAAATGGTTGAAACCTCTGGGGAGGATTAGCTTGATATTTCCCCTGTTGTTGCTGATTATCTCTCCAGGAAAAGTTTGGATGATTTCTCCATCCTGGATTATAATTATTTGAGTATGGATCGTTCCTTTGTCGCTGTGGATGAGCACTCATCAAACTCGTGCCCATTAACTCCACAGATGGAGCATGCAACATCAGGTCTCTTTCCTCTGGAAGACATTAAGCTCTGCACTTACCTGCTAAGTTCTGCCATTTGCTGAACCATTCCTGGAGTGGTTTTCAACTCGTAAACTCCTGGTTTCCTCCCCCTAACACTCTTTTGCTGTGAATTTGCACCCAGTTTTTCAAAGAGCTGGAAGGTCTCTTCCATAGTTTTTTCTGCAATGGCTCCCCCTGCAGCATTGTCGATTGTGGCCTGACAATTCAGAGTCAATCCATCATAGAAAAACTGATTCTGTAACTCCAAAGGGTACCTATGGTGAGGACAATGATTTAACAGCAACTTGTAGCGATCCCAAGCTTCATGAAATGACTCTCCATCTCCCTGAGTGAAACAAGCTATCTTGTTTCTTATCTCTGCGGTTTTTTGATGGGAATAGAACTTCCCCATAAATTTCTTGTAAACTGCTGACCATGTGCAAAGAGACGCTGCTGGAAGAGTTATGAGCCACTGCTTAGCTACATCTTTCATTGTGTATGGGAAGCATCGCATCCGTAGCTGCTCTTCAGACAACCTCTGAAGAGGGAAAGTTGTGATTATGCTATAGAACTCCCGCATAAATGTCAAAGGATCTTCACCAGCTGCTCCGTGGAAATATGGCAGCATGTTGAAGTGGATATTCTTCAACTCATAATTCCTAGACATTTCATCCAGCAAAATGCACGATGGAGAAGTTTCAATGACTGGTAGTGCATAATCTCGCATGACTGGAGGCATGACAGGCTCCTCGTATTCATTCTGCATTTGTCTCCTTTCGGCCTCATCTACTCTTTCCTCCATCATTTCAGATTCTGAAGTGGAAGAATTAGAATCAGTTGGTTTATATGCGATTCTGTTGATGTTATCGTTCAGTGGCAACAGCTCTCCTTCTTGAGAACGACGACCTCGCATACAGTTATGCACAAGTACCTGAGAACAAACAGATCCAAATAAGGATGTAATAGACAAATAAAAACAACAATCGTTAGCGTAGTATTAGCAACCGTAACTACTTCCCCGGCAACGGCGCCAAAAACTTTACACGCTCAAACGCGTGGGAATAATCCCAAGTGCAGGATGTGTCGAAATAATATATTCCCGTGAGTACGGAGTCGAATCCACAAGGAAGAGGTGGTTACCAATACTTAACTAAATATGTTGTAAAAGTTCAGAAATTTGAAATCAATGATTTTTAGAATGATGTTGGTGAAATTAAATTCCACAAAGCTATGAATAACGAAGGAATGTATTCAAATGTGAGGAAGTGTTACGCGGTCGAATGGAAACCTTCATGAGAGTCACTGGTGTAATCGACTTATTGAAGCTTAATATATATTTAACATAGAAGTATTTTCTAACATTGGCTCATCAAATTATTGTCATGCATTGATGATTCGAATTCAATAACTTCACCCAATGGTTATCAAGTGATGCAATCAAACACCCAAATCTAGTTGCACTTCTTTAGGTCAATTAGCACTTTCGTGGCTCAATCAACTTAACTATTATTGCTAGACTATTACTAAACTCATTCATGCCCTAATGATTTCTCATAGAGATAATAATTTCCATATTAATAATAAACCAAAATTCATGCAGACACTTTCGTAATGCAAACAATAAGATTCATGTACTAATAGATTAAATTCTCTAGCAACACATCTCTAAATATATATACATAGAAATGTTCAGTCAATTACACCATTAAATCTCAATCTTGGTCCATTGACCACATAACTAGGAAATTAGTTCAACATAATAATCAATACTACAATAAGAAGAGAGAAGAGATTGATGAAACCCATTATGATGCCACCCAAGGACAAGCAAGTGTTGAAAGAGATGAGCTCTAGATCCCTTCAAGGCTATTTTCGAGCTGCTGGAAATTAATTATTTTTAGGTTTTTTAACTGTTCTATTTATAGGCGCTGACTTTAGGTCAGAATTTCTGCCGTCGCGATCGAGCTGTCGCGACCAAAGCTCGCGATGGCTCGGTCGCGACACTCTCTGGTTCATTTGTCATTATCGTCGCGACCGAGGTGTCACAACCAAAGCTCGCGATGGCTCGGTCGCGACACTCTCTGGAGCAATTATTGCTATCATCGCGATCACCTCCTCGCACCGCGAGCAGATCCTAGCTAGGCGCGCGAGTAATTCCTAGCGAGGCACCCTCGCGATGGCTCGGTCGCCACACTCCCTGGAGACTTGGCCACTTTCGTCGCGATCAATCTGTCGCGACCAAATCTCGCGATGGATCGGTCGCCACACTCTCTGGAGTAATTGTTGCTATTCTCGTCGCGATTAAGCTGTCGCGACCAAAGCTCGCGATGGCTCGGTCGCGATGGTAGTGAAGATTTATTTAGTGAAGTTTCCTCATCCAGAATTGCATGGTTTCAGCCCGAAACTTCCATCTTTCGTATAACACCAATATAAACACCTAAAATCTGCGCAAGCTCAATAAACACATCAAAAACGCAAAATTCACTCAAAATACGATCAAAAGATAAAGTCTAAGGGTCGTAAATATGTAACAAATATTGATCGATCAGGTAACATTGAAGGTGGCGAGAAAAAACATGGCACGAATACTAATAGACATCGGAAGCTCTGTGGATATCCTCTACAAAAATGTATTGGATCGCCTCGGCCTGTCCCCGGTAAAGCTCCAACCTTTGCAAACTTCTTTGTATGGTTTTTTGGAAAGTATCACCATTCCTTTGGGAATGATCACTTCGCCGATCACTGTTGGAGAAAAACCAGAACAGGTTACGAAAATTGTGGACCTCATCGTAGTATATCACCCTGGGGCTTATAACATGATCCTTGGGAGACCTTTCTTGTTCAACATCAAGGTGATAGTATCTATGTACCATATAACAATGAAGTTCCCCATGGAAGGAGGAGTTGGAATCATAAAAGGCAACTAGCACGCCGCAAGACGATGTTATGCAGCCTTACTAAAGGAGTGTGCTGAAGTCAGTACCTTGGATCCCCGGGAACCAACCAAGGAAAGAAGAGGCGAACCAAGTAAAGAGGCTGAGTTGGTCCAAATTTGCGAAGGAGATCCTGCGAAGGTCGTAAAGATTGGGGCTTTGTTGCCCGAAAAAAATCAAAGAAGGGCTTGTAGAGCTTCTCAGAGAATTTACGGATATCTTTGGATGGACACACGAAGAAATGCTTGGCATCGATCCACAGATCGTATCCCATCGGTTGAACATCGATCCTGCCTTTAAACCCGCTAGGCAGAAACGAAGGGTGTTCGACCAGGAGAGGTACACTGCCATTGAAGCCGAAGTTGATAAACTTCTCAAGGTAGGTTTCATCCGAGAAGCAAGGTACCCGGACTTGGTAGCGAACGTGGTCCTAGTAAGAAAAAAGAACGACAAGTGAAGGATGTGTGTCGACTTTACGGACCTCAACAAAGTATGTCCTAAAGACAGCTACCCTTTGCCAAGAATTGACCAACTTGTCGATGCTACTGTTGGCCACACCCTTCTTAGCTTCATTGACGCATTTTCGGGCTACAACAAAATAAAAATGCACGACCCAAACTAAGAGAAGATAGCCTTCATAACCGACAAGGGGCTGTTTTGTTATAAGGTGATGCCCTTAGGCCTCAAAAATGCCGGGGCAACATACTAGAGGCTCGTAAACCGCATGTTCAAGGATCAAATCGAAGCGAACTATGAAAGTTTACATTGACTATATGATCACCAAATTCATAATTGTCGAAGAGCATGTCGCGCATCTAAGGCAGACCTTTGAAGTGCTTAAAAAATACAATATAAAGCTTAACCCGGAGAAATGTACCTTTGGGGTAGCATTGAGGAAATTTCTGGCCTTCCTAGTCTACCAAAGGGGAATCGAAGCCAATCCAGAAAAGATCGAAGCCGTGATTGGTATGAAGTCCCCAAAGGACACCAAAGATATTCAGTCCTTGGTAGGACGAATAAAAGCGCTTAACACGTTTGTTTCGAAGGCAACAGACCATTACCATCCCTTTTTTAAAGCTATGAAGAGAGAAAAGGGGCGAGGCTAGAATGAAGAATGCGAGAAGGCCTTCCAAGAATTAAAAGTATTCCTGCGCAGTCCCCCTTTACTAGTAATGCCATAGAGGGGAGAAGAGTTATTATTGTATCTAGCAGTATCCAGGACCGCCACTAGTACAGCCCTGGTGCATGAAGGAGCAAATAAAATCCAACAGCTCGTTTACTACATGAGCAAAAGGTTGCTGGACTCCGAGAAGCGATATCCCATGGTGGAGCAGCTTGCACTTGTACTTATAACCGGCTCCTGAAAACTCAGGCCTTATTTCTTGGCTCATACCATTATTGTCGTCACTGATTGCCCCTTGGGACAGATTCTTCAGAAATCAGATGTCTCGGAGCAACTAGTGAAGTGGTTGCTGGAACTAAGTTAGATTCACATTAGGTACCGAGCTCGACATGCCATCAAAGGTTAGGTTTTGACAGACTTTGTTGCAGATTTCACCAATGAGGAAAACGAAGGAGGCGATGACGAGATGAATAAAGATGCCGAGGTGGCCAAAGCCATACCCGAAGGAGCGCCAACATGGGAAATCTTCGTTGATAGGTCTGTGAGTGCTAATGGGAGTGGAGCAGGGCTAATCATCCTTGATCCCGAGAAAAAACGAAACTAGCTTGGCTCTAAGATTCGGTTTTAAATCCACAAATAATGAGGCGGAATACGAAGCATTAATCATGGGGTTGAAAATTGCACGAAACATGCAAGCAAAAGCCCTTCGTATCAAAAGCGATTCTCAACTAATAGTGAACCAGATCAAAAGTGAGTATCAAGCTAAGCAAGAGAGCATGATCGCTTACCTCGCGAAAGCTAAGGATCTCATAGGCCACTTTGAAATGTTCGAAATCGTGCCTCTAATCCTTGTGGTTTGCTACCAGAGGGGAAAATTATAAGGCAGATGTCATCGCCAAGCTAGCCTCTAATCCTTGTGGTTTGCTACCAAAAACTGTCCCTCTTAAGGTCATCCCGAACCCCAGTATTGAAGAGGAACAACAGGTACTCTGCAATGAACTAGGTCTTTGTTGAATAAACCCGATTCAGCAATACATGGCCTTCAGGAAATCTCCCTACGAACCCTCAGGAGGTGAGGCGCTTGAAGCGATGATCCATCAGGTTTTGCTTGATCGATGAAATCATGTATCGAAGAGGATTCTCTCTGCCCTATCTAAGATATTGACACCCGGAGGAAGCAAATTACGTCCTAAGGGAGACCCACCAAGGGTACTACGGGAACCATTCAGATGCAAGGTCGTTGGCGCATAAAGTCCTGCGTCAAGGATTCTATTGGCCCATGATTCACAACAATGCTGAGGTCATGACAAGATCATGCGATGCTTGCTAACGATGCGCCAAAATCCCGGGACAACCTCTGAAGCAGCTGACCAGCCTCAGCTCCCCTTGGCCATTTGCTTGATGGGGAATTGATCTCATTCGACCGTTGCCCAAAGGCAAAGGAGGGATGAAATACGCAATTGTGGCCGTAGATTACTTCACTAAATGGGCGAAGGTCGAACCTTTGGCCAGAATCATCGAAGCCAAGACTACTAGTTTCATTTAGAAATCAATAATTTGCCACTATGGTATCCCCAACGTAATCATTACCGGCAATGGGAAATAATTCGACAATGCAAACTTTTAATACTTTTGCCAAAGTTATGGTATCAATAATAGATACTCTTCGGTGAACCATCCGTAAGCCAACGGCCAAGTGGAAGCTATAAATAAAATCATCAAAGGGTTCATCAAGATAAGGCTAGAAAGAAAAAAAGGGGCTTGGGTTGATGAACACCCAAACGTCCTTTAGGCATATCACACAACTGACCAAACAACCACAGGAGAGACCCCCTTGCATTGGCCTTCGGCACAGAGGTCGTCGAACTAGCAGAGTTGGTATTGTCCACTTTTCGGGTTAGTTATTACAGCGAAGTAGAGAATGATGACAAGCTTCAAGCAAACCTAGACCTTCTGGAAGAAAAGCATGAGCAGGCTAAGGTGCAAGTGGCCGCGTATCAAAGAAGGATCGCACGGTATTATAACAAGAATGTTAAGGCCAGAGGATTCAAGAAAGGCGATGTGGTATTAAGAAAAGTGTAACATCCCGGATTTCGGGTAATTGATTTTATATATGTGAAAATAAATTTTACTATATGAGGGGGTGTAAATGTAATTAAATGTATGTTTATTTTATGATTTCCAGCGGACCGGATTGAATAGTGAAAAAATGAAAAATGAAAATTGAAAAACTGGACCAGAGAGCATCGCGACCTGGTCATCCGCGACCACAGGTCGCGATAGCTCGCTCGCGGTGAAAAACCAATTTTGGGCAGTGAGCATCGCGACCTAGTCACCTGCGACCACAGGTCGCGATGGCTTGCTCGCGATGAAAATGGCAAAGTTTGGCAGTGAGCAACGCGATCTCTCGCGCGACCAAGGCGCGCTCGCGACCAAGGCGGTGCGAATGGTCCAGTGAGCATCGCGACCTGGTGGCGCGACCACAGGTCGCGACGGCGGTCGCGGTAGCAAAAAAAATATAAAAAAAGAGAAGAAGCTTCTCGCAGAAGCAAGAAAACACACACAGAAACCAGAACAGCGAGAGAAAGAGAGAGAAAGAGCCGAGAAAAGAAAGAAAAGAGAAGAAAAAGAAAGAAGAAGAAAGAAAAAGAAAGAAGAAGAAAGAAAAGAAAGAAGAAGAAGAAGAAGGAGAGAGAAGAGAAAAGGAAGTGTAGGTAAAAAGGAAAGACGAAACCGTAGAACCACGATTTACCGAAAATAAAAGGATTCCAGGTTGGTGTACTTTTATTTTCGGAACCATTACGAAAAGTCTTTCGTTATTGTTTTGTTTCTCGTTTTCGTTTCGTTTTCGATTTCGTTAAAAGTTTTCGATTTCAATTATTCGTATGAAATGTGTTTATTTTATATGTACAATCGATGATTTGTAGATCTATGGTTGATTTCGGACCGATTTTATGATAGATTATATTTCGATTGTAATTTCGAACATTTCGATTTCGTTAAAATACTTGATTTTGATTTTCGTAAAATTATTGAATATGTTTCTTGAAGAATATTATGTGATTTGTATGTTTGTTGAGTAATCATTGTTATTGAGTAATTATTGTGACATTTCTTGCGAATTTGGTTTATCGGAAATGGCCCTAGGATACGTAGACATAGAAATGGATATAGGAGGTTGGTATACCAGCTGGGTTTTACTGAGCAGTACTGCGCCGATACTGATTGATTGATACTGATGATTCTGATGTACCTCCTCTTGGATTCGTCCAGAGGCTGGGAGATACGTACCTCCTCAGGATTCGTCCTGGGAGTTGGGAGTTAATGTACCTTCCCAAGGATTCGTTCCTGGGATAGGGAGCTATATACCTCTCTAGGTTCCGTACCCACGGTCCTAGAGTTGGGAGATACGTACCTCCTCAGGATTCGTCCTGGGGGTTGGGAGTTTGACCCATATTCCAGTCCGTATATGTTTAGTATTCTAGTGGGCCAGAAATGATTTGAATTGAAACTGAACTGAATGATTTGATGGATCGAATTCATATGTTGATTTCATTATTAATTTAATTGTTTTGAAAGTGAGTTAGAAATGAAATTCATATTGGGTTATTGCTTCTTTAAAGAACAACTATATTGTGGTTTATTTAATTGAGTTTTTAGTACACCCACTAAGCTTTATGCTTAGCGCGTTAGTTTTGTGTCTAACGCGTAGGTACCAGGAATCCAGAAGAGCCTAAGGACTGAAGGAAGAACGAGTTGCAGACCGAGTCACAGAGATTGTACAGTTGGGTAGCTATATTTTTGTTATGTGTATATATATTCTGAAAGCATGCATATACAGGGAATTTGTAAATACGTTTTGTAAAATGTTTTGTAATTAATTAGTTTATGATTTATGTCTTTTATTATTAAAAATGTTTGTAACTATTAAAGTCTGTTTTGTTTTATTTTATAAACTGTTTTGATAAGTCGCACTAAACGGCAGAGTGCGCAACTGTTTGAAAATGTATAGAAGTGTTGTTGAGAATTGTATTGGAATTGTTTTGGAATTGTTTTGTGTAAAAGCAGGGTTTTGGAAAGTCCGAAAAATAAACGGTACTCTGCCGAATTTTCGTGAAAAGTTTATTTATTGTTATGGGCTCACTTGAAAATGATTTCTATCTGTCTTATGGATTTCTATCTGTTTTATGGGCTCACAATGATTTTGAAATGTAAAATTGAAGTTTTGAAAAATTTAGAAAGTCCGAGTAGCGCTTCCCGGGTCGGTCCGGCCGGATCGGGTCGGGGGGTGTTACAAAAAGTGACGGTAAACACCAAGGAAAAGGGAGCAGGAGTCCTCGGCCCGAATTGGGAAGAGCCATACCAGGTTAGGCATGTCCTAAAACCAGGTACCTATAAACTGGCTTTCCCCGACGGGCGAATTGTAAAGCACGCATGAAATGCAGACCATCTGCGAAAATACTATCCCTGATCATGAATCACTCAGGAGATGTCATCTTGTTATTTGAATTCCAAGAAGTGCCACGACGCACATCTATCATTTATTAGAACCTTAGCAATTTTCTCAAACCCCCCACCCCCCCTCCTCCTTGCAGGGGATGGCAAAGTTTCTTGTAATGATACCATTTTTATTTGTAATGAAATGAATGTTCTAGAATCCACAACTCATCCATTATTACTGTTTCCGAAGGGCAAAAATCCCTAAGAAAATCCTAAGTAAAAAAACACTTAGGTCAGCCTAAGGTTCACCTACCTTCAAAGATTTGGAGCTGGGTTTGTGACCTTAAAACCACCAAAGGACAAAGATCCCTAAGAAACTCCTAAGTCAAAAAGTACTTAGGTCAGCCTAAGGTCCACTTACCTTCAAAGTTTTGGAGCTGGGTTTGTAACTTTAGAGCCACCAAAGAGCAAAAGTCCCTAAAAAAATCCTAAGGCAAAAAGTACTTAGATCAGTCTAAGGTCCACTTACCTTAAAAGCTTTGGAGCTGGGTTTGTAACCTTAGAGCCACTAAAGGGTAGAAGTCCCTAAGAAAATCCTAAGACAAAAAGTACTTAGGACAGCCTTGTAGGAACTGTTTTTCCGTTCTACTGGTCACGCAGCGGAAATAAGATTTTAAAATTTTTATACAGATCGCAAAAGCAATCTGTGACCAGTAAAACTTTGGAACTATATTTTCGGAATAATAAAAATAATATATATCACATATATATTTATTTTATATACAGAAAATTGTAATCAATGAAAGAAAAGAAAAATTAAGAAACATACCACCGTTGGAGGCTCCTTCATATATATATATATATATATATATATATATATATATATTTGCAACCCCTTGTCTGTACCACTACGTCTTCCTTGCTATATCCCGGCACTGGTAACTTGCGTGTGGGCGCGTCACGTTGTCAGAAACAATGAAGAGGTAGAATGAAGAGGAGTTAGAAAGATACTGTATCTCTCCGGTCCCTTTTCTTTTTTCTGTATATCTTACGTAAAAAAAACTTTGAACGTAAAAACCTTTTGTTTAGTTGTCTGTTTAATTAAAAACTCTTTTTAATATATCTATTTAAGTTACCAGTAACTTTTGAATTTAAACTTTTTAAATTCAATTTTATTTTATTTTATTTAATAAATGGGATAATTCTATTATCTCTTTATTCAAAAATAAAAATAAAAATAAACTATTATCAGATTTTTGAATTTAAACTTTTTAAATTCAAATTTATTTTATTTTATTTAATAAATGAGATAATCATATTATCTCTATATTCAAAAAATAAAAATAAACTATTATCAGACTTTTAAATTTAAACTTTTTAAATTTAAATTTATTTTATTTTATTTAATAAATGAGATAATCCTATTATCTCACTATTCAAAATAAAATATCAACTATCACCCTCCTCTTATGACTAATTACATAATTAAATAATCTTATTATTTAATTGTCATAATTGCCATTATTTAATTAATTGAATAATCACATCACTCAATTAACTCCTGACACGTGTCACTTTCGCAATACTATTAATTGAACCATCCAATTAATTATACGTGACCCTTGTTACCTAAATGGACTGGGCTAGCAAGGGGACCTAATGGACCCACAGTATTTTAAGCTCCGATAATCCTCAGAATCATTAATTAAACTCTTTAATTAATATTCCTTGATTATCAACTCCGGTATTATCCACTAAAAATCCGAAGCTGCATTCTCTCAACTGCGAACGCTTTTATACAGATTGATATCACTCGGTGTCCATCGATATAGCTACTACATATGGTGTGACCCTCCACAGTAGTTCATAATTAGAGCTGGGTCATAATGTCCGTTATATTCCTCTAATTATATACATCCTTTAAGCACCGTTGATTCTCTAATGAACAATAAATCCTGTTTCCTCACGAAATCAGGAGAGCGCTCATATTGTTCAAGCCCCGAATTAACTCTTAAAGGAACTACTCTCTACTTCTCACAAGAAGGAGTGGATTCCACTATTGTGTGCAAACCTTCCCAGCCACAAGCCAAATCGCAATCCCAACATACGGAGAATATTGATCGGGAATAATCATCCGACCTCACCAATGATATATCAAAGATCACGATTTAACCTGAAGGAGTCGATAAGACACTTAGGATTGAGATCATCTATATATAGCCATCATAAGTTGATGTATATGAATCTCATCGATAAACGGATCTTGATGAGAGATTCATATAGATCATGGCCCAGTCCCATATGATCACATCATACAAGGTGCTTCAATTCCCATATCTCCATATAAATGATTCAGGATAGAATCATCGTACAATACAGAATGGACCGCAGCTATAGATTAACTACAAATAAAGTACCCAACTTTATTTGCTATCTATGGACTCTTTAGATTTCACATCTCTTAATGTATCCATCTGTATATGACAATCATATACACAGTATGATATTACATCTGGCAATCTAGGATGTTATAATGCACAAGTTTATATAATATAAATGATACGATAAGAATGAATTGAACTCTTCTTTTATTTATTTATAAAAAAATATTTACAAATTACATCTTTAGGGCAAAAACCCCAACAAGCCTATGGTCCACTTACCTTTAAAACTTTGGAGCCGGGTTTGTGACCTTAGAGCCACCAAAGGGCAGAAGTCTCTAAGAAAATCCTAAGGTAAAAAGTGCTTAGGTCAGCCTAGGGTCCACTTACCTTCAAAACTTTGAAGCTGCGTTTGTGACCTTAGTGCCACTAAAGGGTAGAAGTTCATAAGAAAATCCTAAAGCAAATAGTACTTAGGCCAGCCTAGGGTCCACTTACCTTTAAAACTTTGGAGCTGGGTTTTATGACCTTAGTGTTACAAAGGGACAATAGTCCCTGTGAAAATCATGAGGCAAAATTGTTTAAGGCAATTAAGAGTTATTTCGCTTTCAAAGCTTACGAGATGGATTGACGATTCTAAGGCCACCAAAAAGGCATCGATACAAAAAGAAAAACTTTAAAAATCAGGTCCACACTTGGATAAAAGCAATATGCATCAAATGAAAATAGTGTGCATTAAAGAAAGGCAGTACACATCGTACGCCTAAATAAACCGGTCCACTAGCATCCCGAGACAGACATATAAAAGGAAAATAAATAGAGTTCATTATTACAACAACACTAAAGCAGAAGTTTGAAAAAGGTGCCGGTCACAACTAAACATTAGGAGAAGGGGCTACATCATCAACCGCTTTCTTGCCCAGGGAAACTTCCCTCGCAATCTCATCTTCTTCCCCTTGAGACTTACGAGAAGATGAAGCAACATCGTCACCAGTTGGGTTGTCCCCCTGGACAGCCAATGGGGACACTTTCACCTTCTACAAAGCCTGTTCCGCCTCCTCTTTGTCCAAGGGGGAAGACATGAAACCGAGGTCAATCTCTTGGTGGTTAAGTAGAAACTCGTGCTGTGCCAACTTCTACCCTTTCCTAGTTACATCCCCTGCCACAACTTCCAAATGAGAAAAACGGGTGGCTAGGCTGTCACGGTTAGATTTGATGGATGCAAGCTATCCTTAAGGTCAACGGCCTCTTTCAGGGCTGTCACCTCCTTCCTCAAAGTTGATAGCTCCACATTTAAATCACATTCCTGAAGTTTTCTTCAAGGGAATCCAAAGCAAAACACCGGCTGTAACAGGCAGAAATTACACTCTGGCAACAAAGAAAATATCCTGTTACAAAGCTGCTACAAAACAGAATGTATAAAAAAGAAGAAATGGAAATCTCACCAAGTAAGCGAAAGTGGCAGCCTTGTCAAAAACCTGAGAGGCTGTGTTACTTGTCACCTTCGCAACTGAATTAGGAGTGATTGACTTGCTAACATAATCAATAAGTACTCAAACGGGCTTCTTGGCGTCATCCTTCGAAGGGGTTGGGGCTTTCCCCTTGCCAGCTTTGGCCTGTTTGCCCTTAGCAACCGAGCTTGGTCCTTTGCCACTTGGAGAAGCTTCAGCTGTTTTCCCCCTAAAGGGGATGACATTAAGGGGATTGACCTTAAGGGGGGAGGAATGAGGCTTTGAGGAACTAGAACGAAGACCTATAACCCACATGGTTTCCTTCATCCAGTCATCATCATCCCCCATATCCTCATACTTCCTTTTTTGGGGAGTTTGTTTGACAGATTTCCCCAGAAATCACCCACAAAAGTAAGTAACCAAGGAAAAGCAAAAATAAATATGAATGATCCTGAAAAAAAGTTGAATCTTACCCGAGGGGGTAGGAGAACTAATAAGGCCTGATTTCGACATCCGGTCCGTGCTCAAAATATTCCCTCCATGAAGTTTAGCCTTAACGAGTATAACAATCTCGGATTTTCTCTTTGGAAAGATGTCAACTTGCCTATTTCGAATGATCATGTCCGGACAGTAAAACAAACACAAATCATAAAACAAAACACAAACAACAGATACCTTAATATAATCAAAAGGAAGGTCACGAACGAGAGACCTTGGTTGTTCACCACCGAAGGGGCAAAGCACCATCGATCACCAAGCCTAACTTCTGACCCCCAATCACCGGAGACTAAAAACCATTTGCAATGCCACTCTTTATCATTATTGCTACTGTATGGGAAGGGAGTCATTGATGAATTTCATGAGCGAATGTAATATAGCCCTTCGCGATCGGGATTAGCATTCATGTTAAAAAAGAACCTCAGTTCTTCGACTGAAGGGTCCTCATAGCCTTGCTCCTACCACAAAATGTAGCAGTCCGATACGTAACGCCAAAAGTTTGGGCTGAGTTAGATGGGGGCCATCCGAAGACTAACAACCAATTTTCTAAAAAAAGGTTAGATAAGGAGCTGAAGACTGACCTCCACAGCCTAAAATGATATGGCGACTTCCCTTTTTAGAGGGCGCAGGGGGTCCTCCCCCACAGAAGGAAGTCTCAGGCAAATAAAAGGAGGTATACTAAACTTAATCTTAAAATGGTCAAGGTCAGCTTGAGACAAAAGAGATTCACAGCCAGACAGAAACACATAAGCCTTTGGTGCCTCGCTGCCACAAGTCTTAGTCATAAAAAAGGATGACCTAGGTTTCCTAACACTACAAGTCATTGGGCGCTTAGAAGTTTCTATCAAACGACAATCTTCAACTATAATAGGGGAAGAGCGCTCCCTAGTGACGTTAGTCGCCGAACCTATGTCTAGGTATGAGACGTCTTCCGACCCAGGTACAAACCCACTTGAGGAATCTTCCTTCAATTGGGGGCTAGGCGTTTGTCGTAACCCCACCCCGATTTAGCCTTGACAGTGAACTCCTTTCCGGACCCACTACCTCATACTGATAGAATCAACTTACTAGGGTCGAGTTCTGAAGATTTCGATGACATCTTGAGAGGAAAAGACACGTTGCTAACCAGAAGGAGGAAGCTAGCAAAGGCTAAAATATGAGTCGAAGGAAGACGCGTACCTCAAAGAGATAGCCGCAACGATTCGAGGAACGGTCGTGGAAGAAGATCCCTACCCAAGAAGAAAGAGTCTAACATGAGAACAAAGACTGTTTGTTTCCCTCATTGGCAATAAAAATCAAAGCTAGGGAAGATGAAGCATTTAATGAGACCAATAAATGGTATATGAGGCGTTGGAGAGATAAAATCCACAAAAAATCTGCTCTGGAAACAATAAACGAGGAATTGGTTCCCAATGCAGGTATTTTCAAAATTTTAAAAAGGGGGGGGTTTGAAAAGACCTATCAGATAAGAAGGGATTACCAACTGAGTGATTTGACTCTCATGCCCTTTCGTACAAGAAGTCAAGGGGCTACTGTTTGAGGGTAAAATGGTAATCTTAAAATAATAAGAAATATTTATTCTTAAATAAAGTAAATCATGATGGACTCTAGATGGACTAATAGATCCCTGACCAAAGGGGATCAGACCAAAGGAAGAACGCGTGGACCTTTGAAAGCTCCCCATATCTTAGGGGAACCCCTTCACTTACCAAGCGATGAGACCAACCTGGGACAATCCAAACATACCAAGAATTATTAAGCATCCCCTAGGGCGAAGGAAAAGAAGATCTAGAAGACACCCAAGCATGAGCTATAATCCATAACAGCACAAAGCCCAAAGGCAGCTGATGACAACAGAGGAATGATGGTGACATAACATTAATTAAACAAGGGCAGGTTTGACCACGTCAGACACCTTTGAACTGGAAAAGCCAAGTTAACAGCTGATGAAGCTTTAACCACAAATCTGCATGGAAAAACGACCTTGCCTCTCAGGCCCTAGGTGCCACAGACCTATTCGTACGGATTAAATCAGGAGGAGTCATTTGGAGGAGCGTCAGTCGAAATCTCTAAACCACCAAGAATGCGCCACATGTCACGAAGGGGATAAGACTTCTAAAAAAGGACCAAAAACTCCTGCCAGATGACCTGCGAAGGAAGGTTGACCGAAGGGAGCTAGCTGGAGCTGGGAAGAGAAGGAGGAAGGAAGTCTATATAAACCTCAACAGTAAAGCTCAAAGGGTAAGCAATTCTTTGGCATAAAAAGCCCCTAGTGTGCAGAGAAAAACCCAGTAGTGTTCTTCTAAAAATACTAATGTTTATGTCTTCTATTACCACTCTTTATACCAATCTCATCTTTATACCCTTTCTCCACCTTAGAACTCCCTTTTGACTTGGGCGTCAGAGGGTTTTCACCGGTAGAACACCGGTGACCCATGACTTTCATTTCCTTATTTTCTCTCAGGAAAAAGGTACCAAACGGGCAAACTAGGGTTAGCACGCGTTGGAAGGAACGATATCTCAAAGACAGGCATCTTTGCAGTACCTTCAGAGGACCTTCGCTATTCATCCTAAGGGTTCCTACGCCATCTCGAATATATTGCCAGCATAGGGAAGCACCTTTGCACGATTTATATTAGTTGGCCTAAGGTCCCTGTATCTTTAAAAGACTTACTACCTTCGAAGGAAAATGCCTTGGCGATGCCTGTAGTCCTCAAAAATCGCTCGGGGACACGGGGCACTACAACCTGCAAAGACAGAACGCACGTGACCCGCAGGACGTCTGGGACACCGGGGTGGTGCCGGCCAAAGTCACTCCGACGGTCAAGTTAGCAAGTGCTAATAAATATGTATGCTTGTAAATAATGATGAGTGAAGGATGTTTCCTGTATTGTTTGTGATCGAGGCCTCCTCGATAAAAGGAGGTGTGAGGTCGGAGGGTAATCGGAGAAGATGAACAATGGCTGGAGGTTGTAGTTTTAGTATTGGTAGCCTTTTGGATCTCAGTTTCTCGGTCCCCTTCCATGAGGGATTCTCCTTCTCTTTATAGGGGACTCATGCTTCTACCTTTTGAGGGATTTTATCATTCTCTCTTTGCTGTCTTCCACCAAGAATGCATGTGGATCCTCCTTTTGATCTGGCCGTTATCGAATGTCATTATGGTTTTGTAGGGCCTATTTTAAAGTAGATCATGATTTGGTCCCCTAAGCAACAAAAGAGATTTTATATCGTGCGACATGTAGGCTTGTCAATTCGGCCAATCATGATTACGTGTCGTATGATGTGTTGGTTGGATGTCGACATGAGATCACTATGTCGTGCTACATTGGAGTTCTTCCAGGCGTGGACACTGAGTTATCTCCCTTGATGCTACTTGGATGCGTGGGACATGTAGCGCACGTCGTACTACATGAGAGTGCTTCATGTCGAATGTATGTCGTACTACTTTAAGGTCTTCGTACTGGTCCGGCGTCGAACTACATGAGAGTGCTTCATGTCGAGTGTATGTCGTGCGACACTAAGGTCTTCGTACTGGTCCGGCGTTGTACTACATGAGAGTGCTTCATGTCGAATGTATGTCGTGCGACACTAAGGTCTTCGTACTGGTCCAGCGTCGTACTACATGAGAATGCTTCATGTCAAGTGTATGTCGTGCGACACTAAGTCTTCGTACTGGTCCAGCGTCGTACTACATGAAGATGTAGTCCCACTTTTAGTTCTGGGCTTTGTCTTTGGGACACACTTTGGGCCAGACATATTTTGGCTACTATAATGCCTTTGTTTGTAATCAACTCTTAGATTATTAAAAAAATATTATGTGCTAATGTAAAACCACTTTCTTGCATCAACAACTGCCAACTAATTTTATAAATTAGGACCCATGTTAAGAAAAGTTTTCGAGGTTGAGAATCAAATAAATAAATATTGTCCAATGTAACTCGGTAGTAAAGATATTTATTCAGTCTGATAATATTTTAGATTCAAATTATCACCACCACATGTATTATATAAAAAAAAATTTGAATATACTCCTAAATCAATTATCTCCACTAAAATTTCAATTTTCAACATCGAGAATAATCTTTAACTTATTCTTTAAGAATATATGATAACAATTTTAAGTTTTAATTATATTTAATTCTCCCCCTTTGTTTTATAATTTTATTGACTATGTTACACTATTCACTATAATCCACTCGCACATAAACGTTACTAATTATATAAGATATTTATAGTACATAACACAATATAATTCATCTAAGCGGATACATCCTAGACGCATTAAAGCATTTCTTACGCTTATAATTTGTTGTGCAGTTGGATTTTAAAATTTAATTATAATTCTAAAACTGGGATTTCATCACATATTATTAATAATATTTAGCAACTTTTATTTTTAAAATTATATTATCTCTAAAATCTTTATACCAATAAAAAATATTTATTTTACACAATGTCATTTGTCTTGGTGGTTGAAGGTCTTAAAATCCTCTAAGCCACCAAGGTTCAAATCATTGTATATATATGTAAATATATTTTTCTATCATTGCCCATAAAAATACAATTGTATGGGTAAACCTCTTTCCCGTATTAGAAGTAGACCCCTCATGTTGTTGGGAGTAGTTGTCCGGACCGTTGATCTCGGTAGTTATCGTCTTCCATTATTGTGAATAGTTGTCCAGACTGTACCTATATAATTTAATCTCAATTGATCTAATAATTATCTAACCCGTAAATGTGTCAGATTTAATATATATATTATTAGAAAGTTTCCAAACTCCAACGTGTTTTAATGCCCAAGATACGGAGCTTGTTTAATGACACTGATGATCCTATGAGACTTTTTTTAATGAGAAACACATAAAAGGAACAATAGCAAAAGGTCCTTATTCTTTAATAAATTATCAATTTAGACCCTATTTAGTATTTGATTTTAAAAAAAATTAAAATCAAATTATTAAATAATTTTATAGAATAAAGATGTTTGGTAAAAATGATTATTTAATAATATAAATTGATTTGATAATAATTTTACGAAGCATATAACTGATATAAGGAGTTATTTTTAAAAAGTAATTATAAAATAATTTACTGTAAAATTTAACGTATAAATTTATGTTATTTATAATCTTTTTTTAATATTAATATTTAAAAATATCAAATCTTTATATTATGAATTATAAAAAAATAGATATTTTAAAAATATTTTATTTTAATGTATACAATAAACATTATATAATGCTTTTGAGTCTTATAACAATTTTATCAGAAGAATTAACTAAACAATTGTCTAATTAACTTTACATCGATTATTTCTTTAGTAAAATTAACATTGATTATTTTTATTGTCTCTATTAAGTTTTCTATTAATAAGTCAGTTTGTCAAAACCTGTTGAGAGTTTGAGATCAATAATGCTCTTCTGTCTCTTTATTTATTTATTTTTGATCATAAAAGAGCTTCTATTACAGAAGACCAACAAGAAAGCTGGGTTCATGATTGAACCAATAGAAATTCTCCTAAGAGGAAAAGGCTAGAGAAGCAAGAGAATGTGCCATTCCATTCCTTGAACGAGGAATGGAATGACAGTTAGAAACTCCCACATCCCTAAAAAGAGCCTTAACATCTTTAATAATAGGATCCACAAAAGAACAAGGAAAAGAACTAAACATCCTAGGCACAACATTAACAGCATCTAACTCAACCCATTCAATAACCAAGTTCAACTCTTTAGCCAACAGCAACCCCTCCCGCAACGCCAGCAACTCACCAAGCTCAGCAGAAAAGAACCCCAGAAGAGGCTTAGCTGAAGCTACAACGATCTTGCCCTGACCATCATGCACCACAGCACCAGCACCCATCACAGAGGAGCCAAGCTTCACTGCAGCATCAGAATTCAACTTCAGGGAGCCTGCTAGAGGAGGAAGCCACGGATCGGAACAAAGCTGCTTGGGAGGCTGGGGAGGGGAGCCAAAGACCTTCTGGGTGCCCTGGAATTCAGCCAGCAAAGAAAGCGACAAAGAAACCAAGTAAACAGATAACCTGGGGGCTTTAGAATGAGATACAACATTCCTTTCAGACCAAACCCCCCATAGAATCATACAGAACTCCTCGAACTCTTTTCGCTTGACCCTTACAAAAATCCACAAAATCAAATCAACACAGGAAATATGGTACTGCAATTTAAGGAGATCTCAAAACACAGTGGACTCCCAAATAGCACGCACTGAGCTACACCAAAAGAGGGCATGAGTTGAGCTTTCAGGCGCATCACCACACCTAGGGCAACAAGGATCAATAACAATCTTTCTAGAACAGAGATTACAGAGGGACAGAATGGCATTATGGCAAATTCTCCAAATGAAAATTTTGATTTTTGGAGGAATGTTGAGGTTCCAAAGAGAAAGTTCCCATTTAGAATCCGGCCATGAAGAAGAACCTTTAATGGAAAGTTTTTCCTGCGCAGCCACTCTGTACCCATTCTTCACAGAATAATCTCCATTCTTATCGAAATGCCAAACTAGGGAATCCTTATAATTGCCAAAACTCAAAGGAATTTCCAAAATAGACTCCCTATCCGCTGCTACAAAAAACTGATCAAGCTTAGCCAAATCCCAAGAGTGGGAAGAAGGAATAATAAGGGATGAGACCATGAGATCTTCTATAGGAGCAGCCGAGTAGGGTCTGAAAGTAGACGCCCTCAGCATCCAAGGATCCAGAAAAGCCCTAATATCCTTACCATTACCCACCTTCCAACGGAGACCCTTAAGAAGAAGGCTCCTACCCCACACCAAACTTCTCCAGAGATGAGAACTCCCATGCTTCACAGAGGCAGATAAGAAGTCCTTCTGCTTAAAATACTTAGCCTTGAGGATTCTAGCCACCAGAGAGTCTTTGTTCATAACAATTCGCCAAGCCTGTTTGTCTAAAAGGGCCTGATTAAAAAGAGATAAGTCTTTGAAACCAAGTCCCCCACAAATTTTCGGGGAGCATAACTTATCTTTTGAGACCCAGCTAACCTTCTTATTACCATCTGTGGCGCCCTACCAGAAGCCCAAAATCATGGAGCATAGCTCGTTGCAAAGGGCAGCAGGCAACTGGAATATGCTCATAGTGAAGGTAGGGATAGCCTGAGCAACTGCTTTGATTATAACTTCTTTCCCACCCATCGAGAAAAGAATTCCTTTCCACCCTCTGATTTTACGCCAGACTCTCTCCTTAATATCATAAAAGGTTTTCCTTTTGTTTTTCCCCACCATGGTTGGAAGGCCAAGATACTTGTCATGAGCTTGGGCATTAACTAGGCCCAAGCAGTTCAAGATACTGGCACTTCGATCAATTTCCACATTTAGACTGAAGGTGATGTTAGACTTTTGCAAATTAATCCGCTGACCAGAGGCTTTCTCATAGATTTTAAGGATTTGCTTCAATTTCTCATAATTCTGAACTGAAGCCCTGCAGAAGATGATGCTGTCATATGCAAAACTCAAGTTTGTCAAAACCTGTTGAGAGTTTGAGATCAATAATGCTCTTCTGTCTCTTTATGAATATGGAAAATGAGACTTAAATTCTGACCACACGTGTTGATAGAAAGGTGCACACATATGAATTTGATGATTCTTATAAGAGTTAATTATACTCAATCTCCCTGAGATTTGGCTAATTACACTCAGAATTAAAGTTTATATTAATTAACACTAACCTCCCCTCACGTTAACTTTGACCGTCAAAATAAACGTTGACTTTTTTCAAATTTATTAAATGACTAAAATACCCCTGTTAATTAATATTATCAATTTTTTTACTATTCATTAAAAAAATTAATGGTGAGATCCAGATTAGATCTCCACCAAGAACAAAAAAAAAAAAAAAAAAAAAAATTTTTTGAATGCATTCATCGAACCCTTCTGGTTCGATCTTCGAACCCAGAAGGGTTCGAAGATCGAACCCTCTGGGTTGGTGGAACCCAGAGGGTTCGAAGAACGAAACCCTTCTGGGTTCAATGAATAGCTTCAAAATTTTTTTTTTTTTGTTCTTGGTGGAGATCCAGTTGATGGACGGTGGAGATCCAATATGGATTCCACCATTAATTTTTTTTAATGAATAGTAAAAAATTGATAATATTAATTAACAGGGGTATTTTGGTCATTTAATAAATTTAAAAGAAGTCAACGTTTATTCTGACGGTCAAAGTTAACGTGAGGGGAGGTTAGTGTCAATTAATGCAAACTTTAATTTCGAGTGTAATTAGCTAAACCTCAGAGAGATTGCGTGTAATTAACTCATTCTTATAATAAAGTACCCTAATATGTAATTAAAATTAAATTTATAATTTTATTATAATATAATTAAATATCTACGTACTTTAATTAGTCCTAAATAATATGATTTCACATAAGTGTGATTCGTATGTGGAATAATTTAATGATTAAAATTTTTTTTTAAAAAAAATCAATCTGCAAGTCAATGGACTTGAATCTTGGTACTATTGCTACAGCTGCAACACGGGGCTCGTGCTCCATGCACTCTGATCAATTAATTGTATTAAATTAGGTAACATCTAACATCATTTCGCCACTCAAATACCAGTAGATCACACACATAATTGAAAATATAAAAAAAATAACAATGGATCACACACACAAGTAAAAATATAAAAAATAGTAAGAGGGATACGAAATTTTTATGTGATGCGATTCTCAATACGGTTTTTATATCTGTCAACAAATAAATACACTGATACTTAATTCCCTAATTAAAAAAATATTTACAATACAAGTACTCAAAATAATATTTACTAAAATACTAGGGATTGAAAAAATTAAAAATAATTTTTTTAAAACTTTCAAAGTTTTACAATTAGATATTGGACGCAATTACATTGAACGATACGGTAAAAGCGTTGTACGTAATTTTATCTCTCTCTAATATATTAATTGTGTAATTAAATAGATGTATATAAATAAAGTTGGTAGACTTGACCAAACTCCTCAGAAACCAAAAACGAAGTTAAAAATAATATGCAGAGGCTCTTCGCAGCTCGGTCTCTCTTTAACAAGAACAAGAACTCTGCTTTTTTCTCCACTTCTTCTCTGCTCTTCGATGAAACTCAATTACAGGTCTGTATTCTTCCATTTTTCTTTTTCATTTTAAGAAAAAAAAAAATATTATGTGTTTGTATAGAGTTTCTTTTTTGAGTGTTCTTATTAAAGTGTACGGTTTCAGTTTTATATTTATATATATATATATATATATGAAATTATAAATTTTTTTTTGTTTGTAGAAGTAACTAAAATGGTCTTATTGTATTAGTGTACTCTATAATCCAAAATGTTATTTTGAATTTTGAAAAGACAAAATCACCCTTTAAAAATTAGATAAATTTTTTAAAAAATATATTTTTGTGATAAAAAAACATAAGAATATGAATTGGAATTAATTATATGAAATAAAATAAAGAAGAAAAAAAATTAGAGTGAAATATATATCTGAAAAAATGAAAAAAGAAAAAAAGAGAACAAACATTTAACTTGACAAAACTACCCTACAAATAGAAAAATATTTTCCTTTTTTATGTTTTTGAGAAAAAAGTAAAAAAAAAAAAATGCCGACCCGGTGACCAAGTTTAGATCCGAAGAACGATGCAAATTTTTTTTTTAAGAGAATAAAATAATAAATAAATAATCTTCTTCAACCAGAAGCCACAATTCATGGAAAATAAAATAAAATAAATTCTTTGAATAGACAGAGAAGTAAAACCATCTGTATTAGTTACTTTATTCATTTAATATTCTCATTTTCATTTTCTTTTATATTTTTACAATATATACATATTTTTGAACTAATTATAATTTGGGAATAGAGGGTGTGAGATATTACTCGAGTCCACGGTATTATTAATATGAGTGTGAAGGGTTTACCGTGTAATGTGAAGGGTTTACCGTGTAATCACTCTCATTTTATTATATTTATTAATTTTATATTAAATAAAAAAATAATTATTAATTTTTTAACATAATTTTATTTATTAGTATTATTGCACTTTAAATTTAATAAATATATAATTTAATTCTTCTTTAAGTTGATTATTATTTAAACTTGACAATTTTAAAAATATTTTTATTTTTAATCCTATCAAAATTTATGACGGCGGAGACGTATTGAAATTTGAGGATCAATCAATCTTCATCCTCTTTCTCTTCATTTCTTTCTTTTCTCATTCTCTCTGTTATTCTTGCTCATAGTTGCTATACTCTTCTCTTCTTCTAACACTGATCACCGTCCTCTCCACTCATCTCTCTTCTCTCGGTTCGTGGAATACGAACCCAGGTTCTGGGTTCGTTGAACACAAACCCAGTTGGGTAGACTCCTTCTGGATATTGTAATCAGCCAAAGTGCGGCCGTCCTCCAACTGCTTGCCGGCGAAGATAAGACGTTGCTGGTCAGGAGGGACGCCTTCCTTGTCTTGGATCTTGGCCTTGACGTTGTCGATGGTGTCTGAGCTCTCGACTTCGAGAGTTATGATCTTGCCTGTCAAAGTTTTGACGAAGATCTGCATCTTTAAGAGCTTTCTTGTAAGAATTCAGGAGAAAACTGAGAGAATTGGAGAGAAATTTAGATGTGAAATTGAGGAGGAGGATCGGTGATTTAGATAGAAGAAACGAAGGGACTGGTGAAAGAACGAATCCAACCCAATTTCTGGGATCGTTTTTCAACCCAGAATATATATATATATATATATATATATATATATATATATATATATATATATATATATATTTGCTGTCCTTGGTGGTTCTCCATTAAAAAAAAAACAAGAAGAAAATTAATTTTCAATTCACAATAATTTTTTTTTTAAAATTTTAATAAATTCTCTATTTTGATGGACGATGAAGATCTATTTTTTTTTTTTAAAATGTTAATATTAAATGATCATATTTAATCATAATACTGTGTTTTTAATATTTTCAGTTAATATGACTGTTAACAAATTGGTCACAGAGATCAAATTGATACATTTACAAAAATTTAGGGTCTAAGGGTATTATAAATAAAATTGTGTTAAAAATTTGATAATTCCTCAAAAGTTAGGGATTAAATTAATAATTGTTCTAAATAAAATAATAAGAGAGTTAATTCCTAAATGGAGATGGGGGTTCAAATATTGCATGTGCGTTTACCAACATGAGTTGAGAGTTTTCTCTCGAGATTGTAGCAGTATATGTTTTCTGATTATGAAATAAATATCACGACCACATATATTGATTTGATTGATCTTCGTAGAATTCCGATAAACATATGATAAATGTACAATTTTTTTAAAAAAGAAGAAAAAGTAGATTTATCTGTAATTATCCGGACTGGCCTTAGGCCGGGGCGTTGAGGGTGACCGCCCAGGGCACCAGGTCTAAAGGAGCCAATTTTTTATTTTATTTTATTTTATGTTTTATATAAGGCTAATAAATATGTAAACTCGTTACTAGTTTAGAAGTTCAAATATGATATATATATATTTGAATTTAATGACTACTTTGTTTTTCTTTATCCAGCTTTTGTAATAACTACTTCTAATTTTAATAAAATTCCAGGCGTGATAGCCTAATTTCCCATTAGGTTCAGCCATAAAAAAATATGTGTCTAGTAAAATTTTGTATTTATTAGAATTTATCTAAGTACAGGCTAGAGCCTCATTTTATCTAACCCTGGACCATCAAAAAGTCAGGGCCGACCTTTGATAATTATGACAAACCTTTGGAATGGTACTGTAATTTTTTTTTCTTTTTTCTTTTTAATATTATTATTACTGTTAGAGAACTTTATATCATTAGTTGAACCCTTCTTAATAGGGGTCCTGAATTCGAGTCCTCCCACGTGCTTATATATTTGTATTTATTTTTGAATTTGTTTTGATTTTAAATACATGTTTGCGCTTGGTCCATGTGGCAAGCCCTTGGCACGTGACGGGGGGTATTAGAGAGTCGAGAAACAATTCGAACTCACAATACTACTGAACCAACATTTTTCGTAATATTATTTTTGTTATATATTTAGGAAGGCAGATTCTAACATATTCAATTTTGTCTTCTGGGAAATGATGATCACAGTTTAAACAAAGTGTCGAACAATTTGCAAAAGAAAACATTGCTCCTCATGCTGCAAAAATAGACCGAACAGATTCATTTCCGAAGGTTGTATATGATATTAATTGATCCAACCCTCTTCTTATATGATCACAAATTTGATCAGGGTTTCTGATTGATTGCATTTTCATGTTCTTGCACCAGGGGATTAACTTATGGAAACTCATGGGAGATTTCAATCTCCTTGGAATCACTGCACCAGGTAAAAAAACATCTTAATTTTTGTTTACAAGGCGCAGCATGCTATGATCCTGAAAACTAATAAAGCTTGGCTTCTCTTGCAGAGGAATATGGAGGACTTAATCTTGGTTACTTGTATCACACTCTAGTGATGGAAGAAATTAGTCGCGCTTCAGGAGCTGTTGGCCTCTCTTATGCGGTCCATTCTAACGTGTGCCTCAACCAATTTGTAAGCTGCAAGTCCAAGACTAGTTCTGTGATCTCCTAGCAGGACTTGTTAATATATATATAAATTTTTTTTAATGGTTTTGTAGGTGAGACATGGAAATCCTGAGCAGAAACAGAAGTACTTGCCAAAGGTTCAGTTTCTGGCCCCATCTACCTCCTCTCCACATATTTCTGGTGTAATATTTTTCAACTAATTATCAATTTTGTGTTGTTGTTGCGAAGCTTATTAGCGGAGAGCATGTAGGAGCTCTTGCAATGAGTGAACCCAACGGTAAAATCAGCATGCAATTCTTCGAAGGCCTTTTACGCTGTGGTTTTTTGTTATAGGTAATCAAGTGGCTGATGATGTCTTTTGTTCTCCGCAGCTGGCTCCGATGTTGTTGGCATGAAATGCAGAGCTGACCGCGTACCTGGGGGTTATATGCTTAATGGGAACAAAATGTGGTGCACTAATGGTGCATCTGCTCAGTCATTGGTATTTTGTTAATTAATATATATTGATTTTACTCTGTATCATGCAAACATTTTTCTTGATTACACTACTTAATCTACAATTTGGACCAGATTGTTTATGCGAAAACAGACATCACAGCTGGCTCGAAAGGAATCACAGCATTTATCGTTGAGAAGGGAATGCCCGGGTACTTGCTCCAAAACTATTTAGTCATTGACTGTCTAAATTGGACATAAGGGATGAAATTGAAAACGTTCAAATTCGTTTTTTTTTTTTTTTTTGAAAAATCAAATTCGTTTTTCTAGCAGAATAAGAAGGCAGAAATTCTTCTTTGAGTGATGTTGTTTGGAAAATATAATAGCACTAGAATTTAAAAAGTTTCTTGTGCTTCTGCAGATTCAGCACTGCCCAGAAATTAGACAAGCTTGGGATGAGAGGAAGCGAAACGTACGTATAGTCTCAATTGTATGAAGTGAATTTGTGTATTTCCTGGTTTCCTACTAATAATGTTGATGGTCTTTGCAGATGTGAGCTTGTCTTCGAGAATTGCTTTGTTCCAGAGGAGAATATACTTGGGCAGGAAGGAAAAGGTTTTCCGTGTTCTGTGAACTTTAAAAAAAAAAAACCTTTTGTTCATAGTATGTGGAGGTCATCTAAATCTGATGTCTAGTTTTTCCTTTCTTTCAGGAGTCTATGTTCTGATGTCAGGTCTAGACTTGGAGAGGGTTGTTTTTGCTGGTGCCCCTCTCGGTTTCATGCAAGCAGCCCTTGATGTCGTTCTTCCATATATCAAGGAGCGAAAGCAGTTTGGCCGCTCAATTGGGGAATTTCAATTTATACAGGTTGGTTTATGTAACACATTTTTTAGTTTCTAATGTATTTTCTCAGGCTGATGCAATTTTAAATTTTTACAGGGAAAAGTTGCAGACATGTACACTTCTTTACAATCTTCAAGGTACAGGATTCTGATTTCATAGCTCGCGTTTTGTCTATCTTTCTCAATTTATATACCTTTTTCATGTGGTGGCAGCAACAATTAACGTTAATTGTTGTCATCATCATCATATCCCAGGGCCTTTGTTTATTCTATTGCAAGGGAATGTGACAGTGGAAGAATTGACCCTAAGGTGTGTGTCATCAGAAATCTATATCCATTTTTGCTTCCATCTAATAAATATGGTAACATTCAAGCATAGAATTAATGTCTTTTGATGCTATTTTTCAGGACTGTGCTGCAGTTATACTCTGTGCAGCCGAGAGAGCCACCCAATGTGCTCTGCAGGTGACAGAAACATTGAACGCACACTAGCTGTCTGCAAAAAAAAAATTTGGTGTTTTTTCTTTTTCTTTTCCAATTGATGGTGGATGGATGGATGACTAACTCATTTTTCCAACTACTTTTCCAGGCTATACAATGTTTAGGCGCTAACGGGTACATAAACGAGTACCCAACTGGTCGGATTCTTCGAGATGCCAAGCTTTATGAAATCGGAGCAGGCACTTGTGAGATCAGAAGAATGATCATTGGTCGCGAGCTTTTTAAGCAGCAGTGAGTGATCATGAAAAAGAAGTTTGTTCGCGCATAATTTTTTGCGTTGGACTGAGAGAGGCTTATTGCAGTTGTGTAACCTCATACGATTGTGCAGTTGCTCTATATTTTTATGCTCATTCTAGCCATGCGAAAATGTTTTCCAACTCAAAGAGAAACAAATGTATCAATAAGCACCCAACTTTATGTTAAATTTTCCATTGGAGTACTGTATTGACTGTTCAGAAAATGAAATCATACTATTACCCACTTACATTTTGATTTTTGATACTTAAAAGAAGATCACAGAATTAATCATGTTTATAAGGTTGTTCCTGTGATGGATTCGCGGATTTGAAACGATTTCTGGTTTAATTGGGCGTATTATAATTATTTAGTCATTTTTCGTGCGGACGTATAGACTCTGACGTGATATCTCAACTATTAGATAAACATAATCTGTCTATAATCGTTCTGTATACCTACTATATAGTTGAACCGGAAATTACACAAGGATCTTACAAGCATTTCAGTCATCTCACTGAAAATTCTCATTAACAAGATATCCTAGTATGACTAGTGTACACATATTTACACTTCTTTTATCACAGGCATTTCTATTTGTATTTCATTGGATGTAGCAACAGCTTGGTCCTCTTGGACAGTTCCTTGATCACCCTCTTCTGTAATCTCAGATTTTCCAGGAAAAGTAGTCACAATTTCTCCGAAAGTTGGCATTCTACGATGATGATGATGAGATAAATCTGGGGAGCTAATGGTTCTGTTGCTGCTGCTGCAGATAGTAGTACTGGAAGAAATGTCATGGAGGAAAGCTTTTGAAATTTCCTGCTGTTTCTTCATTCTATTCTTTGCATCAACATGCCACTTTTTTAGGGCACTTGCTGTTTTCTCATTTAGCACAGCACTCTTGAAAGTTGATCCCATCTGTAAAAATTCGATTTCATTTAGGGTAGTGACATTAACGGATCAGTCTAATATGGGAAATATATATACATATGTACATACATACATACATACACATATACCTTTCTCACTGAGAGGTTTCCGATAAATTTTATAACCCTTCAGAAATCTTTAACGTTTTCTAACGCGGTGTTTATAATAATAATTATCATAAAATGTATTCATACAAGTTGAGCCATGCAGGCGTGTATATATACCTGGGTCACAAGAGCATAGAGAGGAAGTGTAATGTAGCTGCTCATGACTTGAACTGTCACCCTATAGAATTCATATTCAAAATATTTAAATTGTTAGGAGAAGAGAATTGATAATCAAAACTAGATTGAAGAAGAAATTAAACTAGACTGACAAAATCAGAGCTGTTTTTTGAGTGTGTTTGATGTGTAAACACTATTGTTTAATAGTGTAACTGAGTGTTGACGCGCTCCGTGAATGCAAGGATCACATTAATCTCTGAACCAAATAAAATTCTCCTATCTATTTTATTATTCTTAGTGGTTTGCACATATATTCTGCAACAGTCTCCAGGATCAGACTGAAAAACCACAAAAAAAAAGAAAAAAAAACATTGGCACTTACGCTAGGACCAGTCTGATAATGATAATGTCTGTTCTTTCATGGTAACAAGAATTTATTCCATACTGCAACTGAAAAATTAAAATTGATAACACCATCAGAACATACATGTTACTCTGATAATTGAGCTAAACTTTCCACGAAAACAGATATAAAATAATTCTCTGGTTATGACAGTTTTGAAAAACAATGTATGGACTTTTGTTTCATAATGATGTAGAACCTATTCTGTAATGTTATGGAAACTGAACGTTTAATTTTATAACAATACAGAACTGTAACGTTATGAAACAAAAGTCTTGAAATTTATTTTTACAGGATTGTTCTAACTAGAAAATAAAAACAAGAGTTCAAATGCATACCGTGACCCAAACGAAGAAAGCCAGCTCAAATGCATTCTGGAAAATGAAAACAAGTCAGCATTCATGAGTTTGATGATCAAATGGAGTAAATAATTAACAATATATATGTATATCTTTCTTTTCGGGCACTGATATCTTTCTTTTCGGGGACTGACACGGACGGTCAAGGATCTGTTGGGACCTAACAAGATATATAAATCCCTATAAGTACAATTTGAAAAGTAACTCCCACCCATTATAGAGAAGAGGTCTTCCCACACTTTTATATATATATATATATATATATATATATATATATATATAATGATTTTTGAAATTGAAGAGAAGTGAGGTTGTAATAATCACCACAAACAAAGTGTAGTGTAGAAGTGTCAAGACATGTCTAGGTTGATTGAACCAAAAAAGATTGTCGTTGGGCTGCACTGTGGGTGCTCCTTTGATCACACTATTCTGGTTTTGGAGCTGAAGAGCCATTCGTGTAACGATTACTTGCAGCTTTGTTCCAAGGACTAGCACTATCTACACACATCAATTGTTAAAAATATCATAAAAAAGACTTCTATATATAATTTTTTGAAGTAAAAAAAAAAAAAACATATTTCAATGGGGCATAATGTTAGAAAAAAAAAAAAAAATTGCAGATACATTCTAAAGACAGAGCTTTAAAAGAAAATAATAGAAATTTCGTTTTGGTTACTTCCAGACTATATCTAAATGAAAGTTTATCTCATGCATGTAGACGATGATAATGCAGATTTTTGTTTTTTTAGTAAATTTGCAAAGATTAAAAGTGTGTTTGGTATCTTTTTAAAAATGATATTATTGAAAATTAATTTTAAAAATGAAAATAATGTTTTAAAAAATAATGTTTTTAAAAATGCAAACATATTTGGCAATGATAGTTAAAAGTGGTTTTATTAGTAAATCTTAATTGTATATTTGACTATTAGGAAATGTTAGGTGAGTGTTAGGTGTACTCTTGACTTTATGTAATGTTAGGTGAGTATTAGGTGAATGTTAGGTGGGTGTTAGACTTTATGTGTTATATCTTCATGTATATATACCTCATAAGATTAATGAAATAGATGTACATTTTTCCTCAATTACATTTTCTCTCACTTTCATCATTTTGCACATTTCTTTCATTATATTTTCAGACATTTTCATTATTTTACATGGTATCAGAGACAAGTTTCTGATTCAGACAACGTCTTGCACAGAATTTTCATCGAGCAACTTCAACAGCTTTCTTGTCTTCATCAATGATGAGTTCAAACCATGGTGCTGGTAATAAATACACTTATGCAAATGCGACAGGTCTGTATCCATTTTCCAATGCTTCAATTAATTCTGTATTTACAAAGCCATGGATTTTAGATAGTGGAGCCACCGATCATATCACTTCTAATTTCACACTTCTCACCAAAACACAATCATCATCCATACCTATTGTTAATTTACCAACAGGATCTACAGCATCAATCACTTCAACTGGCACTGTATCTTTTAATTCTAACATCACTTTAGATGATGTTTTATGTGTTCCTAGTTTTCGCTTAAATCTAATTTCTGTAAGCAAACTTACCTCTGCCCTAAACTGTTGTGCCATTTTTTTTCCCACCTTTTGTGTTCTACAGGACTTGGCTACGGGGAAGATGATTGGCTCGGGTAAACAACATGGTGGTCTCTATTACATGCCTCCCTTGCAAAGGATGTCAACCTGTCATCAAATTTCACAGCCTTCCAATCTATGGCATATGCGTCTTGGACATCCATCACCATATCGTCTTAAATTAGCTTTTTCCTTATTATCTTCAAACAATATTTCTTATGATAATAATTGCACTGTTTGTCCCATGGCAAAACAAACAAGACTTCCATTTCCATTAAGCTCCATATCAACTCATGCTCCATTTGATTTATTGCATTGTGATATCTGGGGTCCTCACAAAGTTCATACACACTCAGGGGCACGATTTTTTCTTACCATTGTAGATGACTTTACAAGATGCACATGGATATTCCTTATGCAGCACAAGTCTGAAACTCAAAATATTTTGAAATCTTTTATTGATTTTGTTCACACTCAATTTCATGCATATGTCAAAGCAGTTAGAGTAGACAATGGTTCTGAATTTTTATCTATGAAAAACTTTTTTAGACGTCATGGCATTGAATATCAACGCACTTGTGTTTACACCCCACAGCAAAATGGAGTCGTTGAAAGGAAACATCGTCATATTCTCACTGTGGCACGAGCACTAATTTTTCAATCCCATTTACCTTTACATTTTTGGGGTGAATGTGTTTTAACTGCAGTTTATCTCATTAACCGGTTGCCATCACCATTGCTCTAAAATAAAACACCTTTTGAAATGCTATATAGTCGCCCGCCATCACTTGATCACTTAAAGGTTTTTGGTTGTCTATGCTATGCAACTATTGTACATCCCATTCAAAAATTTGAACCTCGTGCCAAGTGTTGCATCTTTGTTGGATATCTGACTGGGCAAAAGGGATACAAACTATATGACATGGAAACTAAGAAATTTTTTGTCAGTCGTGATGTCAAATTTCATGAATCCATTTTTCCTTTTTCATCTATCTCAACCCCATCCACTTCTGATTTTGTGGTGCCTAATTTCATATCTGAGACCACAGAAATGCAGCCTATCACACCACCATGCTTTTCTAACACCAATCCTCACCAATCCGAGCAAACAACATCTAATACACATGAACCCATCTCACCCACACCTGTTGTTCCCTTCAGCATTGATCAACCTTCCACAAACACACCAGATGCCGAAACCTTACCACCACTTTTAGACCCATCAAATATTCCTTCTGAAACTACTACTATTCCACCTCCGAGACAGTCAACACGGCCTAAGCGACCTCCAGCATGGCATAGAGATTTCCTGATGTCATCTCAGGCACATCAGTCTACCTCTGTACCAAGTTCTATACCAGGTACTAGATATACACTCTCTGATTTTCTTTCCTACTCACGTTTTTCACCTTCCCATTCTACTTTTCTAGTTAACATCACAGATCACACTGAGCCCAAAAATTATGCTCAAGGTTTCTTAATCCACATTGGCGACAAACTATGAATACAGAATTAGAAGCCTTGCAGCTCAACAACACATGGAGCTTAGTCCCTCTGCCCATTGGCCACAAACCAATTGGTTGCAAATGGGTCTACAAAATCAAATACAAATCTGATGGCACCATTGAACGCTACAAAGCTCGCCTTGTTGCTAAAGGATACAATCAAGTTGAGGGCATTGATTATCAAGAAACATTTTCTCCAACAGCAAAGCTTACAACACTTCGTTGTCTTCTTACTATCGCTGCTGCTCGCCATTGGCACATCCACCAATTGGACGTTCAAAATGCTTTCCTGCATGGCGACCTCTAGGAAGTTGTCTACATGGAACCTCCACCTGGTCTTCGCCGGCAGGGGGAGCACACTGTATGTCGGCTCAACAAGTCTCTTTATGGACTTAAACAAGCATCAAGAAATTAGTTTTCCACATTTTCAGATACTATCAGAAAGGCCGGCTATCAACAATCAAAGGCTGATTATTCCCTTTTCACTAAAACTCAAGGTACTTCTTTTACAGCAATTCTTATATATGTCGATGACATACTTCTCACAGGAAATGATCTACATGAAATGGAACGTCTCAAAAGATTCCTCCTTAAACGCTTCCGTATCAAAGATCTTGGAAACTTGAAGTACTTTCTCGGTATTGAATTTTCTCGCTCCAGAAAAGGCATTTTTATGTCACAAAAAAAGTATGCGTTGGACATTTTACAAGATTCTGGACTCTTAGGCGCATGTCCCAACAATTTTCCAATGGAGCAGAATTTGAAACTTACTCCCACTGATGGAGCATTGCTAAATGATCCAACAAAGTACAGAAGACTAGTTGGCAGATTGATATATCTTACAGTGACAAGACCCGATATAGTTTATTCAGTTCGCACATTGAGCCAGTTCATGCAAGAACCTAGAATACCTCATTGGGACACTGCCATTCGAATCCTCAAATACATCAAAGGTACACCTGGTCAGGGATTATTACTTTCCTCCATAAACAGTTTAACTTTGAAAGCTTTTTGTGATTCAGATTGGGGAGGTTGTCGTGCCACAAGAAGATCAGTTACAGGCTACTGTATTTTCCTTGGAAGTTCTCTCATATCATGGAAATCTAAGAAGCAAGCCAATGTCTCTAGATCATCAGCTGAGGCTGAATATCGAGCAATGGCTAACACATGTTTGGAGTTAACTTGGTTGCGTTACATACTACATGACCTAAAGGTTCCTCAAACAACTCCTGCACCATTATTTTGTGACAATCAGGCAGCTTTACACATTGCTGCGAATCCTGTCTTTCATGAGCGTACAAAGCACATTGAGATAGACTGTTATATAGTATGAGAAAAAGTACAAGCCGGAATAATCAATCCTTCTTTTGTTTCTTCACACTTGCAATTGGCTGATGTATTTACGAAGGCTTTAGGAAAGGATCAGTTTGTAAATTTACGTAACAAGTTGGGACTTCATGATATTCACTCTCCAACTTGAGGGGGAGTATTAGTAAATCTTAATTGTATATTTGACTATTAGGAAATGTTAGGTGAGTGTTAGGTGTACTCTTGACTTTATGTAATGTTAGGTGAGTGTTAGGTGTACTATTGACTTTATGTAATGTTAGGTGAGTGTTAGGTGAATGTTAGGTGGGTGTTAGACTTTATGTGTTATATCTTCATGTATATATACCTCATAAGATTAATGAAACAGATGTACATTTTTCCTCCATTACATTTTCTCTCACTTTCATCATTTTGCACATTTCTTTCATTATATTTTCAGACATTTTCATTATTTTACAGGTTTCCAAAAACATAGATGATATTGTTGTTTAAAATGAGTAAAATAGCCGTTTAGAGGAAAAACTTTTAGTTTATTTTTGAATCTGTTTTAAAAACTATAAAAAGCAATAAAATGTTGTTTTCAACCTTTTTTATTTTCGAAAACACATAAACAAACTATTTTTTTTTTTGGGGACAAAAAACTGGTTTTAAAAACACATTCAAATAGCACCTAACATTTACTAGATTTTCTACTGTAGTGGTAGTGAATTTTAAGTGACAAAAATCCATATCAGAACTGTCTGTAGGAGAGAATTTCCAACCGTATATTAAAACTTAGTAAATTGTTTAATATTGGATTGCAAATCAAAATTAGTCTACAGAATTTCTGATTGTTAAATACTTACAGCCAGTGGGACAAATGATACCCATAGATACACATGCCAACCTGTTAATGTTCATGTAACACATTAATTAACTTTTAACTTAATTTGTTAATTAAATATTAAAAAAAAAATCGATAATACTACTTACCATGTACATCTACAAGCATAAAGATGACCATCAAAACCCACATGAACGGGCTGTTCATAAAACGGAAACATGTATATTAATAAAAATAATTGTAAATTTATTTTTTCTATTTAATAAAAGTGACCAATTGTCAATTGGATTGAATTCGACTGAAATCGTACACGATCGGTCATTAATTTGATCAACATTATTATGAAAAACTATAAAAGGATGGATTTTAGAACCTGATGCCAACTACAAGTTTGAAATCATCGTCCAGGGATCGTTGTATGTAATTCTGGAAATTGAAATAATTGTTTGTAGACAAATGAGCCTGAAAAAAAAAATTATTGGAAAAGTTAAAAATATTATTAGCTTGAATCCAAAGACAACAAATTATTTATAAAAATAATAATATTAATAAAGATAAAATTAAATCAGATAATTATATATAAGCATTTTCTGTAATTACTAACCGAGATGAAACCATGTCGTAGAGTAAGGTAATCAACTTTTGCCACTGAATTGATAAATTGCCTGAAGAAGCATTTCTACACCAAAAATTTCAAATAAAATTAATTATTAGTACGGAACATGAACAAACCAAAAAAATAGATTATATTAACCTCTGCGTTTAACAATAATATTAATAAATTAGATAAAGACAAGTTTAAAGTTGATATATAATTCTGTCACATTATAAAATCGAATTTTTTTTCAAAAAAAAAAAGTACGTCGTGCAAATGTAAAGGAACATATGAACATATGAACTTACAATCCATAGATGAATAGAAGAGCTTGTACAAGAACTCATATGGCGACGAGCAAATGTTGTCTGTCTCGTAAATCTAAATCGATCAGGATCTGTATTATAATTGACAAAAAATAAATCCGTAAATATTATTTAATAGAGTTAATTATATTTACCTTTTATGAACAATATTATTTGTTTGTGAATTATTATTTTTTAAATATGTTTGTGAATGATTTTGATATTCTTTAAAAATAAGTAAAATGATGCAGTCACTGTTCCATATTTACCGTATTTAATAGAGTTAGCCAATTATTACCATGCACATGCATTTATGATTTACCTTAAATAGTTTTCATCCCTTATTATAATATTAGATGTCACGGAACAGATATCAAAACTGCGTATTCAATGATTACTCTTAGTAGATTTAGATAGAATTTAATATTTATACAATTTAAAAAAAAATTCAGCAGTATATATTTAATTAGTTATTATCATACCATTGGCAGCCAGATATTCTATGGTTTGAGTTTCTCTCTCCCATGCTTTCCATCGCCTCATCTGTCAAAAAACAAAAACAAAGTAAATAAATAAAATAAAATAAATTGAGAAATGATGGATTTGTGGTTGGGATTTGATTCCTGATTTTAGAATAATATTATACTTTCTAAAAAAAATATCACAAAAATTATTATTATGATAATCAATTTATAACTATTATCTTATTCCATTGCATGAATATATTAATTGGTATTTTTTTTTTTAAAATTAAGCACGATCCGAATATCTACTTTCATTTTGAAAGATGTCTGTTCCAACACTGAGAGAGGTATCCGCAATAGAAATAATAAATACACTACCAAGAACCAATGTATTAAACTTTGGTGGTTTGAAAGAGTTTGAAGTTCATCCAACCACTAAAATAAGGGATCTTTAGTTATATTAATTAGTGTTGCAAGTCAGTTTAATTATCACATTATTTAAAATATAAAATTTGCAATAATTTTCTAAAAGGTAGCCAATATCAACCCATGCATTTGCAAATTTTATGTATCTAAACATTGAAACATAATTAAACTATAGATGGTATTTATTTAAAGTTATTCAATATATATGTATATATTCAATAACCCTAAAAGTTTGAATCAAGCAATGATCCAGGTTCGAGTCGCCATCACCGCAAGTGGTATGTTAAAAGTAAAAAAAATAAAAATTTCATCAAAACTTGGATAATTAAAGATACAGAACAGAACCCATCTGGGATTCACGTGAGCTCAACAACTAAAAATCCCAATGAAAAATAATAATGATAATAAAGACCTAATATAAATAATTAATTGCATGCATATGGGATCCTCATGGAGACAAAAATAATAATATAAATTGTTGTTACCTTTGCTCTTCCTAGAGCCATTGTGAGAACACAGTAGACAATCTGCACAACAGCTAACACAAAGATGAAAATGCTCAACTGGTTCAGTCCTTGTTCTGATATAAGAGAACTCATACCCTGCAATATATAATTAACCATGCATTAATATTTAATTTAACACATTAATTATGTAATTTGATTAATAATTAGTAGAACATGCATGCTGTCAAGGAAGTAAAAGTAAAATTAAATATCAAAATTTTGACTGAAATATTCTTGATGTTTAGGGAGGACTGATATAAAAAATATCCTTAAATATACTTGGTAGTTTCGATATTTCTACTAATATTTTCAAGAATTTAGATATCGATGAAACTGATATTTACTTCCTTCCATGCATAATAGACACCTTCAAAAAAGGTTATGCCTGCCATGTTGTACTTGTACATGATCAATTGCAGAGAAATTAATGAACTGAGACCTTAGATTGACAGTGATCATCAGAAGATTGAGGAATGGTATCAGCAGCAGCCAAGTTTCTTTGGTGTATCGAATCATCGGCGACAGCCCAAGCTTTGGTGGTTTTGGTCTTTGTGGTTTGACGACAAGGAAGCATGGTGTTGGCAACTTTGGTCGGTACGCAGATTTTGGAAATAGAGGTCTGAGTCACTGTCAAAATCAGTGACATGAACCCCAACACCATGAGCACTGCATGCAACAACCAAAACGAAATTTTATTTAATTAACTCAGCGTCGTCATTTAGCTAATTAAATTAAGGTAATTGAAGACAAAATATTTTCTAATCAGACGTTTTTTAGGACCTTTGTTTCATACGTTGTGGAATAAGCTTTGCTAACATTATGAAACTGCTAGAAATGTTGTGAATTTTAAATTTATTTTTTATTATTTAAATAATATAACATATAATTATTGACATGGTATAGAGAGTTTGGTTGGAAGACCAATTCTCTCTCCTGATTTCTCTCCTATTATCTCCCCACTATACAAGTTAAATTTAGTTTACAAATTTTTTAATGTGTATTACCTGTTCGATTCATGCAGCATACACAGAAAACAGTATTTCAAAAACATATAAACCATTGTTCATAGTAATCAGTGCAGCTCCGAATTCACATATAGCTGAGTCAAGTGCTGTTATATTTTTTTTGTTTCACAAGCAAAAAAGCAATTTCACTTTTCTGGTTCTTTGACCAAAGCAAAAAGTAATTCAATTTTTTTTTGTTTACAAAGCAAGCAGCATTCCCTAGCACTGATTTTGAGTTAAGCAAACCTATTTCTCTTTTAGAATTCTATTGCAATCAACAATGTACAGATAGTGTTTATGTTATTATTTTTTATTTATTTATTTCCGAACTCAAGCAATTATAGCAAAGTTTCTGGTCAAATTTTCTTTTCGAAAATTACAGCAGAATTTCTATTCTTCTCTGTTCTATTTTCGGACTCAAGCAACAATATAAAAAAAATATAGAATTTAGGGTTAATTGTAATAAAGTGCCATGACGTTTGGCTATATTGCAATGAAATCGTGAGTTTAGCCTTAATTGCATATTAATACCCTTAACTAACTGATTAATTGCATGTTAGTACCCTTGACCAAGTTGACCGGTATATTGACTTTGACTTTTTTGGTAAAAAGACAAAATTGCCCCTGGTTAAAAAAAAAAAAATTAAATAAAAATTTAAAAAAAATTTAAAAAATTAAAATTTTTAAAAATAGATCTCCACCGTCCAGTCAAGATTGATGGACGGTGGAGATCCATTTTTAAAATTTTTAATTTTTTCAATTTTTTTAAATTTTTATTTAATTTATTTTTTTTAAACTAGGGGCAATTTTGTCTTTTTACCAAAAAGTCAAAGTCAACATACCGGTCAACATGGTCAAAGGTACTAACATGCAATTAAGGCTAAACTCACGATTTCATTGCAATATAGGCAAACGTCAGGGTACTTTAGTGCAATTATCCCTAGAATTTAAAGTTTCTTTTCTATATTTTTTTTGTGCTTTCCTATTTCGAGCAGTTTTTGGGGTGTTAGTATACTGATTTTCTTGTTTTATCCTGGGGACGACGAGGCTGTATACTGCTTGTACAAAATTTTGGCAGAGCCGCGAAACGTCTTAAAGAAAGCGACCTAGTTCGCGACTCAACCCAAGTTTGGTATTTATTTACTTTACTATTATAACAGCATTTATTTAGTAATCTGCAGCAACAATAACTGAGTGTCTAACTTTGTATATAATGTCTGAACTAGAGAATTGAGTACCCATTGAAGAGATATGATCAGGAAATTAAATATTATCAATTCTAATTAATTACCTGATCTTAGCTTGTCCACAGCCTCAAGCAAACCAGTTTTCCTGTGTTTTTTGAGCCACTGCACCCGCCCAAAAAATAAAATCACATTTATTGTAAGAAAATGAACCAAGTAAGCTGAAACACAATATATATATATATATATATACACACACACACACATATATATGCATGAACTGAAAGAATTACTTTGCTGAGGAGATCAATCAAGTGCTCGATGAAAATGGAGAGGGAGATAAAAACAAAGCAAACAGTTGCCAGAGCCCAAGTTGGTGTCTCCTGCAAAGACCGAGTTGCACCAATACTACTACTTGTGGTTGCTGCTGCTCCTCCTCCGGGTGCCATCTCAAATTTCTCAGTTTCTTTTTCGAAGAAGAAGAGATTGTTATATAAAAAGCATATATATAGAGCAAAGGCCGAGCAAAAGAAGTAATGAATCTGAAGAAGACCAAAGAACATGAACTGTTCAAGTCTTCATTAACAATTTACAATAAGTCTTCGTCCATTGAAAGAGAATTGTTGCAAACTTCCTGTGGTGGAGGTCGTATCTATATATATATAAGTTGGAATTGTTGACAAATTAAAACTAGGTTAATATACTATATTATGCAGAGCGCATATATATATATATAGATAGAGAGAGAGAGAGAGAGAGAGAGAGAGAGAGAGAGAGAGAGAGAATATATTGTCCATAAAAGCACGAGCCAGATAATTATACATTTTGGAGATGGGACCAGAAAATAGGCTTGATCCATTATTATCATAGCCATTATTAATTACAATTTACATCTATACAACTAACTACGGTTGACTAGAAATTTTTTTTTTAAATGGGATCATAATGATGCATGATGTATGGTGCATTTTCTGTCCCGTCTAGAGTAGTTATGGCCACGGGTTCGGAACCGGCGGTTCCGGTTCCTTTTTTGGCCCAACCGGATCCGGTCTCGATTCAAAACCGGAGAAGAACTCGGTTCCGGTTCCTCCTCCAGTTTTATGGAACTGGAACCGGCCCCCTAAAAAAATATATATTTTTTTAGGGGAAAGGTTTTTATAAAAAAAAAAAAATTTAAGATTAGAAAATTTTTATAAATGATTAAACCGAAAGTAATTCAGTTTGGATCATTTTGGTAGGGAATAAAAATTTTAAAAGTGTGCATATAAATATATACAAGCAAAGGTAGTTTCAAAACTATCCACTTTCAATGTGGGATGTGAAAAAGGGTTACATATATATATATATAAGTAAAGATGGTTCAAATCTTGTGCTATTTTAATGTGGGATTTGAATGGGCAACAAACAAAAATTTGATCAACATAGAAGTCTTCTGATCATAACAATAAACTAAGTATCCCAGCTGAAGTAAAACATCTCACTTAAGAGGAATGAACCTTGAAGAGTAGGTGGCACCAATACCAGGTCTACCGTGCTTCACAGGCTTGTATGAGATAGAAAACTCGGCCAGGTAATGCCCAATCATCTCAGGCTTGATTTCAACCTGATTGAAGGTCTTGCCATTGTACACACCAATAATGCTTCCAATCATCTCAGGTACAATGATCATGTTACGCAGGTGGGTACGGACTGGTTCTGGCTTCTCACCCGCTGGAGCCTCCCTTTTCTGATTAGAGAAAAAGTTACTAGTTAATGAAACTGATACAAGTTACAGACAGTTATCATAGAAACCAATGAGAAAAAACAACATTTTAATTTTTTTAATGAGTTGCACACATGAAATTAGATTTGACTAAAAAACTTAACAAAATAAAATAAACACCACCAGAGCATCTAAAAAGCATGAAGAAGAAAACCAACCTGCATATTCTATTTGCAAACCAAACAACACACATTAGATTTCATCACGTGCATTCAAAACCTCAGAAGATGGTTCAATAAAAATATTTTAAATGATCATTTAAACAGTAATACAACATTCATATCAGCAGATAGCATGATTCTCCAGGTCAAACACCAACATCATATTCTAATCTTCAATACTTGGAACTATACTATGCATTATAACTATACTATTCTATGTTGAGTTGTAATGATAGAAAATGCAATTTTAGTCCCACATTGAAAATAAAAAGGTTGTGTAAGAGGTTGAATGACTTATAAAAACTAAACTATAAAAGAAAAATTAAAGTGGGCTATGGTCCAATTGGTATGTGGCCTAACACTAATGTTGGGCCTTATACTTATATTTAATATTCTAAATTATTATATGTGGCCCAATAGTGTTGGGATATAAATATATATGTTTATTTATATTTAAATAAATATTTATATAAATATTTTAATTTTTTTTTAAATACAAAAAAAAAAAAAACGGTTAGAACCGGAACTGCCGGAACCGGACGGTTCCTTGAACCGCCGGTTTCGGTTTTTTTGGAGGTTAACCGACACCCGGTCCCGGTCACCGGTTCCGGAACCGGGACCGCCGATCCCGGTCACTGGTTCCGGAACCGGGACCGCCGGTCCCAGTTCAAAACCGCTGGTTCGGTTCGAACTGCCCGGTTCGAACCGAACGGGGGCCATGACTAGTCTAGAGAAAGTATATTATGTGTATATTGTTAGTTCTACGCTATACATGTATTAATGTATATAAGAAATCAAATAAACGAAAACATGGAAAAATAAGATACATAAGGCATAAATTTTCGATATGTAGCTGAGACAAATTTGTCCCCTACCGAGGATTCTATCTCCTAGGATGCAATAACTTCATACGATTATTGGATGATAACTCCGACCAACTGAATGACACCAAAACTTTATAACACTAGAACTGGATGTAGAACAGAAGATCGAGAGAAGAAAAATACGAAAAATCTTTTCCGATGAAGGTATGTTTTATCAAAACATCAGATGCCCATTCAAATTTAATTCCAAATTAATCACAAAATTAATTTATTCTAAAATCAATTAATTCAAAATTCAAAATTTAAATGGAAAAAAATTAAATCACAACCAGCAAAATTGGGTTGGGTCACGGTCCAAACCGCCCCCCAACACGTGAGAGTGAATCTCAATACAATTCTTACTTAACAACTATACAAGAGTTTAGCATATATAAATTTGAATATCATTGATATTCTTTCCATGTGAAAAAAGCTTATTTTGCAACATTTTTTCAACTCATTGGGTGGACATTGACACACAAATCCATATTAACCAATCATTTACATGATGCAGGTTATACTCAGATTTGAACTTCAATATACTTATACAAAATGCCATTTTTCAATTTGTCTCCTGTTGACGAGTTCCTTATATTAAGTTATCAACTTTACTTTTAACTTATGATACAACTTTTGCTTGAGTACACGTTTAAGATTTGTGATAAATTATAGTTTAAAAAAATATTAAAAAGAGAATAAAAATAGTTAGATTTTAAGGTTAAGTTCATATAATTTTGATATAATTTAGATTAAAAGAGGATTCAAATCTAAATGAAAAACAATTTGTCGGATTGTGTCACCATGTCAAAAATTGGTACAACTTTTAATTTGGTGGTTCCAATGAGACCGTCCAATAAATAATTTTCTCTTTTATGTGTAAATCGGTGCAGCGAACGGTGTTGAAGATTGTGACACTCATATATATGTGGTTGAGTAATTTTGACTTTATTTTGTTGGATGACTTTGAATCAAACAATGAAAAAGTCCTCACTATTGCAAAATTTCATCAGAATTAATTTATGTAAATTTAATCAAAATTTACTCAATTTTGAGTTTTCAGAAAAAACATAACAAACCACGTCCTAATATAATTAGATGGTAAATGTGCTCATTCAGCCAGATAATTTCATGAGTTCGAGTCGCTATTAAAACAGGTGGTATGTTAAAAAAAAATAGAAGAGAAACATAACAAAGCACATTCATTCATAGTAAGTGGTTAGTGCAACTCCCTATCCAGCTTAGGAGAAAAATTTATGCGGAACAGTTTCTATTAACTTTATCAGAAACTGTGGAGAGTTTTCCCACCAAATTGTAGAAGTAAATATCTCCTGATTATACCAATGAGTTGTGGCTCAGTTGGCAACACACACTGGGTATGTGGGAAGAGTCTCAGGTTCGATCCCCAAACACACTTGTTGGGAGATGTATGAGCCTTAAGTGTGACCCGCCTCGAACGGGATTAGTCGGGTTTAGCCCGGACACTTGTGGTTCAAAAAAAAAAATCTCCTGATTATGAGAGTATACATCCAGATCACGCATATTGTAATAATATAACAGTCGTACAAACTAATAATTAATCTTATAATTGTACAATTTAAAAAAAAAAAAGAAAAAAAGAAAAAAATATGAAAAAAATTGTTTTTTTTTCCTTCTCTTTACTTAGAAAAAACTTACGTCGGAGAGTCACACCATATTAATGGTGAGACCACCCAATTCCGTCAAACCATATCATATTATTTATATTGAAACATAATAGATGATATATCTTAATTTTTTAATATAATTAATGTAAATAGGGCACAATATAATTTGACGGTCTTATCATTAATATAGTTTATGGTGAAACTGTCCCAACGCATTTTTCTCCTTTTCTCTATACCAGGTAAAATTCTCTCTTAAAACCCAAAATTACTTCACTAAATAAATAGCTGTCCAGAAAACGATCGATTTGTATGATATATTAAATGTGATGTATGAACAAAACAGCAAATTTCTTGTCCAAACTTGAACCATCAGTCTGTCACGGTGTCATCACATTGATTATAGAATTTTTTTCAATCGGTCAAGCTATAATTATTTTATTTTATTATAAATAATCAGTTCTAATAATTCATTATCAATTAGGGTCCATATCTCTCGATTCTTTTCTTTTTTTAATTATTAAATTAGATTATCACCGCCCAATTTAACGTGATTTGATGGTGAATGACAGACAATATTTTTATGTTCAAGTCCCACTGACGATATTATCAAAATGTAGATAAATAAAAAAAAACCATGACTTGGCATATGTTGTGAATCTCAATTTATATATATATTTTCAAACAAAATTTTTAATTGATAACAATCTTTAGTAGATGACTACTAAATTCAGGGCTAGACTTCTAGTAATTTTTCTCTTAAAAAAAAATAAATTAACATCAATTAGATTAGAAGTTTGCTTAAACCTAACAAAATTAATATTATAAGCACAGTCCGTAAATCAACTCTGAAAATTGTTTTTTTTATTCATGTTTATACTAGACTTCTAGTATTGTCAGCAACATCAATTTACCAAATTTTTAGTTTGGGCCAAATATATATCTCCTACACAATTTACTCTACTATGCTATTCTGCCCAAACCAAGCTGAGGAAGCGTCACCGAGGCAAATATATATCTCCTACACAATATATAGCACGGTTCCAGTTTTAATTTTTTTTAAAAAAAATTAGAAATATATATATATATATATATATAGAGTTAGTCCAACACTATTGGGTCACATAAAAAAATTAAAAATAAATATATATATGTGACTATATGTATGTGGCCCAACATTGATGTTGGACATATACCACTTTGACCACATGCTAATTTGTTTCTTCTTTTATAACTTCTTTTATATACACTTCACCTTCTACACTCCCCTTTTATTTTCGATGCGGGACTAGTGTCATAAGCTTTTTTTTTTTTATATACACTTCACCTCTTACACTTTCCTTTTATTTTCGATGTGGGACTAATGTCATAAGCTTGTCTTTTATATATACTCTACCTTTTACACTCCCTTTTTATTGTTAATGTGGGACTAATTTCTTTTATTAGATTGTTTGCTTGTGTCGAGGAAAACAAGCATTGCAGCCTTTGCCATGCATTATTATTGTTCTCACTAGGGATAGCCGCGGTTCTAGAATCGGCAGTTCTGATTCTAGAACCGCTGGTTCTGGTCCTCCTAGGAGAAGAATTGGAATCGGAACCGGGGGTACCGATTTCGGTTCTGATTTTAGAACCGGAGAGGAACCGCCGGTAGCGGTTCAACCGTGGGTTCCAAGAACCGGAACCGGTATAATATTTTTTTTTTAAAAAAAATTAAAGAATTTTAAAAATAATTTAAGAAAATAATAATAAAAAAAAATAAAGGTGGGTTGTAATAAAATGACGATAAAATTGAAATAAAATTACGATAATATCATAAATAAAACTATAAAAGTAATTTTTTTAAATAAATAAATAAGAAATTAGGGCTTGCACTTAATTTTGCCTCAATTAAGCTGTCTACGTATCATCTTGGAGGAATCAAAGCTACGTAGTTCTGTTACCTTTTATGTTCCGAGTGTGATCAATCGTCGCTTGTACCTTCGGTGGCCGTTGTATCGTCGTTGGTGTCGAAGAAGTCATTGTCAGACCATCCATTCCTGCTGCTGGTATGACGCCTTCGTCCAATCGTCAACAAAGATCTGGATCTGAATTGAGTCTGGACTCAGCAACGATCGACTCTTGTTCACAATATTGCCGCCTGCACTAAATTCCTGTTTGACTGCCACGGTTGAGATAGGGGTTCCAAAAATTTGTTTGGCGATGATGGGCAAAATTAGAAAGTTAGTTTGGTGATCCCTCCACCAGTGTAGAAAGTTGAAGTCATTGTTGTCCACAAACTCAAAGGAGGTGTTTAGGTAAACTTCAACGTCTGAAACAAAGGTTAAAGATGCACCCCTCGTTTTCTTTGACTTTTTTGACAACAAACTTGACCCTAATTTCCTTAGTGAGGAGGGAACACTAGATTGAGATTGAGAACCGCTTATATTCGGTTGCTGAATAATAATGTTCAGCGAGAGATCGTATATAGAACGGTATTCATGATACAAGTCATAAAATAAACTCCTAACATTATTAAATAAAGTATTAATATCTATATCAGTTATACCTAAAGATTGATAATAAAGAGTATAATATTCATATAAATGATCAAATTTACACCTAGGGTCAAAAACTGATGCAATTAGATAAATTATAGGAATGTCCCTATAATAAGTTAATCATTTTTGTTGCATTGCATTAACACATTCAAATAAATTTGATTCTTGTGCACACTCATTAAGTGCACATACAGTATTAATGGCTTCTATAAAAAATAAATTTGAGGTTGGATAATATATACTAGATAAAATATTTGTTGCATCATTAAAAACTTTTAACAACATACAAATTTTAGTACAAACATCCCAATGATAAGGAAACAAATTAACAATATTAATATTATACTGCATAAATCCAACTAATAATTCCCTATACTCATAACTTTCACATAATAATTTGTACGTGGAGTTCCAGCTAGTTGGAACATCATGGAAAATTTTAATTGGATGTTTACCGTGAGATTTGCAGAACCTAGCCTATTGTTTCATGACACTAGGATGTTTCAACAAATAATAGAGAGTATTCCTAATTAATGTAATAAAATTTTGTAGTGTTTGCAAACCATTTTGTACACATAAATTTAAAACATGGCAAACACATATCTGATGGAAAAATATGCCGTCAAAATAGGGGTTACACGATTGTAATAATCGTGGAACGGCGACAATATTGTTTTCGGCGTTATTAAAACCAATTGCAAAAATTTTATTTTCAGTAGAATATTCTTCAATTTATATACATTATCAGCAGTATGGGAGTCATCAAAAACTCTAAATGTAAAAATTCTTTTTTACAACTCCCATGCTTCATCAATATAATGACAGGTGAGTCCTAAATATGAATGTTTTTGCCAATGATCACTTCAGATATCAGCACAAACAGACACATGACCCACATAAATTTTAAAATATTTAATTAATAATTTTTTTCTTTTTTATAAATCTCACACATAGTACGTTTTAAAATAGTCCTAGGTACCCTACATCCAGTGAGATTTAAGGCATTATGAAAATAGTTTAGAAATTCAGTTTTTTCACCAAAACTGAAAAGGTAAATGTTCGGTCGCTACCATTTTATTTAACTCTTTTCTATTATTTTGATCATTATATTTAAATAATAGATGGTTATGAGATGTGTACTAGGCAATTTGTTGTTGTCCGCGTCCTTGATTTGCTTCGACAGGATGATTGTTGTTGATGTGTTTTCAGTACGTCCCGTATACTCCGGATTTGCTCCACTTAAACTCCTTGGAACAATAGTTGCATGTCACCACCATGTTCCTCGATTCCTTCTCCACCTTCTTCATGTGAACTTTAAAAAGTTCAGATTTGTACTTGTTCAAATCTGGAATATGTACGGATTGGTTGCTTAGGTTCGGGGGGAATTGAGGAGAGGAACCGGGTTGAGAAAATTGAGGAGTAAAATTAGGAGAAGTTTGATTACTAAATATTTCCTCCTCAGATGCTCTATGTTGTAGGTAATCACCAAAATTTGTTTCATTGAAATGTACATCATGGTGATTCTGCTCTTCTCGAATCAGAATCTACTCATTGTCTTTGCTAGAAACGGACCTTCTGGAAACGTACTTTCTAAAACTTGATGCCATTGTAATTTTAGACTTTGAAAAAAAAAATATTTAATTTAAATAAATAATTAAAATTGAAGTATTAAACAAATTAAGAGCGAGAGAGAGAGATTGAGAGAATTGTTGAGAGAGAAAGAGATTGAGAAATGAGAATTGTGGTGTGAAAAAAATGAATGAGGGGGGCGGGGGGTGAGTTTATATAGTTTTTTAGGAGGGGATAAAAATAAAATTTTAGAAAATTTAGTGGGCCTTCCTGTAATTTTGTAAAGCCCCTTATTGAAATTTGGTAGAGAAAGTAGCCGTTGGCTTACCTGCCACTGCCACTGCCAGATGGTCGTTGGCCCAACAGTCACGGCCATTTTTTTTTTTAAAAAAGGAACCAACAGTCCCAGTTCCGGTCCTTCGGTTCTAAACCGGGACTAAACTGGGACTGCCGGTCCCAGTTCAGAACTTGCTGTTCGATTCAAACTGCTCGATTAGAACTGAACCGTGGCCGACCTTAATTCTCACATACAACTCACCATTAGCTCCATTTTAGTTTTCCTTTTCCTTAACAGCCAAACTCCATTTCAATGCTATTGACGTGTGAATCTGGTCTATGTGGTAAATTGGTGAATATAGAAAAACTGAAGGATAAAACTCATAAAAAAGATTGACACAAGAGATTTTAAAGTGGTTTGACTTTAAGGGAATGCCTACATCCACTATTCTTGATATTCAAGTTAAGCTCGCTGGGTGTATTGTGGAGCTCGCTTATGTTGGTACTTTCTGAAAAAATTCGTAACCTTTGTAATAGGGATATCTCGCTCTTTTTATAGTGTAAAGAGGCAGGAGTCATTCTATTTTACATGGAATCTGATTACATAATTTAAGGGCAAAATTTTATCCCTTAATGAACGTAGTTTAATCTAAATGTAATAGCTGATTGTGTGAAATTTGAGACTGATTGGGAGTCTGCTTAGTTAACCGAATGCAATCCCTGTATTTTTAAGATTCTTCCCTTAATTAAGGCTCCTGGCTGTGGGCTTCATGGCTAGCGATCTGCAGGCTGTCTCATCTGTGAGCAGTTAGCGAGGTGTAATATAGACTCATTTGCCGTTTATTTAGAGCTTCTTCCTTCATCATATGTTGGGTCGGGGCCCATTTCGATTTGTAGCGATTCCTTAGCCTTTTACGTGTGTTGGGTTTTTGCTGGTAGTTTTAGCATTTTGGGCCTGTTTGGGCTTAGTGTAATTTAACACACAACATTAGCCCCTCAACTTGTAGCTTGATATCTTCGAGGTGGAAGCTGAAAAGTTCTCTGGTGGGTTGTATTTTCAACGGGCTGCCATTAGTTCGTTTTATGGAGAAGCCCGTGAGTTTCCTTTTTAAGTTGCTGGTTCTAAGGTCCAAGGGCGGTTATTCTTTTAGTGAGTGGGTTGTGTCATGTTATCCACCACATTAGGCCAGTTCATTAAATGTCATGTATCCCGTCATATCCCAAGGTTGAATAGCGGCTGTAGATCTTCTTCCAAGTTATTATTGCTTTGATCCGACGATTCGAGTTCTTCGTCTATATATATGATTGTCTGTGCTCTTTTCTTCATTCTTTGCAAACTTCTTAGAAATTCTTCGTTTCTCTCTGTTGACCATTCTTGGGAAAACAACAGGGTTGTGCTTTATCTTTTGTTAGTCCTTGCCTCTAAGGGACGTCTTCAAGGCCTCACGCTCGTCTGTGTGATCGGGTCTGCCGCTTTTTCTTCTTTTGTTGCGCTCGTCATCTTCTGCTTTCTTTCGGTGAGTCTTCAATTCTTCTCTTCTATCTTCCTTTATAATCCCTTCATTGTTGTTGTCATCTTTCTTGAATCTTTTGTCTTGAACTCGCGTTCCTGGGTTTTTGTAGATGCCATGCCTGAAAACTGTAAAGTTTTTTTTTTTTTTTTTTTGGTGCTTGGGCAATTGTGACTCTCTGGTGCCTCTAGGCTCGAGCCTTTAGGTTACAGTAAACACTTAGGTTTCCTTCTTTGTTGTCTGATCTTAATCATTTTCCTGTTGTAAATGTCTGGCTCGAGTGCTCAGAGGTCTCGTGAGAATAGAGGGGCAAAGACTTCTGCCTTTGGTCGCCAGGGGGTTATACTACCCAAAGAGGTGCCCTGGGGGAAATCGTACTAAACCAGTTTGATAATCTTGACTATTCTAGAGATGTGGAGGTGGTAAATAACGTAGAGATACTGGACAATCTCCATCGGGCTGCTTCCAAAAAGGTTATGCCTAAAGAAAGACATTTTCGCGTCAGCCCTTTTCCAGGATCTATTGAGGGAGTCTGAAAGTTATGGCAGATTCTTTTCAATTCCCCAGCATTCACCAGCTGTAGCTGATAGGGCTGCTTACCCTCCCCTTGGTTTTGTTACTATCAGTCATCACCACCTGCTCACGGGTTTAAAGTTCCCCATATCAAGGTTCCTCATCAACGTGCTGAACTTCTTGAAGCTTGCTCCCATGCAGCTTACCACCAGCTCGTATGGCCAACTTCTCACCCTCTATCTCTTATTCAGGAAGAATGAGCTTCCCCCTCCTAGTGACAATGTTATCAAGTGCTGTTTTGCCCTGAGACAGTGCCCTTTGCCAAAGGGTTCGCCTGAAGATTCCCTCCATGATGGGATGTATCATCTGGTGGTGCGAGCTACTGAGTACAGGGATCTGCTACAGGCAAACTCCAGTTCGAACACCGGGGACTATAAAGTGAACTATTTCTTTGTTAAGGGCCCCGAAATCGAGCTCCTAAAAAATAGGAGCTTCGTACTGAAGCCCGATGAGTTGGTTCTGTTTCTCGTTTTCCTTGTCCGTGCCACATACTTACCTTTTCCCTTCTTGGTTTGCAGACGGAACGGGCTTGAACCCTTTTCTTTTTGACAAGGAGAGGGAAATGCTTGGTGCTTTCACGGCCTTGATCCCAAAGGACTCGAGGGAGCTCGCTGCATATAAATAAGTCACTGAAGAGCTCCCAATGAACTTCAAGCTTGCTCCTGATTACAGGGGGGCATTCCAGTAACCTGCAGAGCGGGGTGCAGAGGCTGCTAGGTCGTGTGCTCTGAGCAGGGGGGGTATCCTCTACTAGGCAAGTTAGAGAGATGATCATTGCTCGCCGTCAAAGCGAAACTCAGGTGGGTGCCTAGGACCAACAACCACAGTGCCCGCAGTGGGGTTTGATGGGGATCCTGAATATAAAGACATCTCCCTTGACCAAGATGGCGGATGGAACCCCTCTCACTGCTACTTCCAAAAGGACCAAGTTGGGGACTTCCAGTAAGAGCGACCAGGTTCTGCTCCTGGAGGATTATGGTCACAAACCCTTGCCTCTTGTTGCCATTGTTGAGGGAGCTTGCGGAAAAGAAAAAGAGATTGATTTCGATGCTTCCGCGGAGTAACCTATTCAGAGGATGTCTGGTCCTACTGTCATGGTGGGCTCAACTGTTTTCCCATCCTCGAGCCGGGGTTTTAGTACGGTTGCGAAGGAATATCTCGATCTAGCTCCGATGCTTTACGAAGAGTTCCTCACCGGGGGCCTGAGCCAGCGCATCGAGGAGGATGAGGATCCAAATCTTTGCCATACGATAATTTGCCATGCTCTCCTGGTAAGCTGTGTGTTTTATATACATATCTCTATTTGTATATATATGTTTTGTATCTTGTGACCTGTTCACCTTTGTTTCTTTCTTTTCTCAGACCGTCTGCTTATCATATAAAAACATGCTTAAATATGAGGACAATGATGCGGAAAAAAGGGTTCTTCGTGACGAACTTGCGAAGATGGAATAGAGGCTTGCTATTGCTGGAGGTCGTGAGAAGGATCTGACGACGGAACTCGAGAAACTAAGTGCCCGTAAAAGGGCCTTGTAGATGGAGCTGAAAGAATTGGTTGCTGCATTAATTGAAAAGCAAGCCGAAGCTGAGCGGGCCTGTGGTGAAGTGGCTTAAGTCTAGGGACAAATGGAGGAACTAAAAGAGGAATTGGCCAGCAGTAATGAAGAGTTCTCCCGGAGGAAAAATTGTTGGGAGGAGGAGAAAGTGGTCGTGATTGACGAAGCCCAACGTGATCTCCTTCATAGTATTTGGCTTCATCATCCGTACTTGCTGTTAGACTTCCTTAGCCCACCTGTAGAGGAACTGATTAGGGGGTTTGAGGAACTACAGGCTGCCGGTGCTATTGAAGCACTTGAAGAGGGTCAGGGTGCCCAGGATGAAGATGATGGTCAAGCGTAAGAGTCTTCCCCAGGTTAGGTCTACCGAACCTCTTCCTCCTCTTCATATATTGCGACTTTCCCACATTCTTTTGATGCCGCTATAGTGAGGTTGCCATCCTATTGCGGCCTCCGCACTTTTTTGATACGGCTATAGTGAAGTTGCCATCCTATTGAGACTTTCTCACCTTCACCACGAATCTTTTTTTTTGACTGAGCTCGTTTCTCTTAATCAGTGCGGACTTTACACATAACAATCTCCTCATCTTCTGTTCCTTCCTTCATGTGACTTCCGTACGTTACCGTAAACTCAAACGTGTTATGAGGCAGAAGGCCTACAGTAGGTGACTCACCGTAAGCTAGCTTCTTTACGCGACTCCCCAAGCACAATAGTGAATTTGGGATATATAAGTCTTTCAACGCGATTCCTCAAGTACGATAGTGAACTCGAGCTATGTAAGTTTCCAAACAATTCCTCAAGTGCAATAGTGAACTCGAGCTATGCGGGCTTCTTGATATGACACCTCGATCAGGGCGGCGAACTTGGGCTTGTTCTGCGGTGGAATTTCAATAATAAAAAAACTTTTTCTCCCCACAGTATACAAGCTTCTTATTATCAAGTTCAGATGAGTAGGTTTGATATGGGTTTGTCATACAATTTCCTCTTGCTTTCGACGGCTCTGTTATCATCGCCAAAAATGGGAGGTGTATTGGTAGAGTGTTGCGACCTGGGTTATGAGAGACTTCAAAGCAACTTGTCAGCAAACTGAGACATTGGCCACTGCTGCTTCTTAGTAACTCTCAACTTCTCCTTGAGAGAATTACGCTTGTATTTGAGCTGCCCTTTTTACTGATTTCATAGTTGTAATTTCTCAATTGCGATGATTCTCTGTATATGATTTTATTGCAATCTCAGCCCGTTTTATGACACTAATAATAAATTCTATTTTTTCTAAATGTCATACTATACTCATTTTTTTAGTAGCTCTATATAAATATGTGTTCAAAAGCTTTCAGTAAAGCAACACTCAAAACACGAATATATAAGAAGATAGAACCTGGTAAGTGATCTTCTTCAAGGAGTCGCAATAGACTTTTAGCTCGAGGAAATCCTTCTGTTAGGCATGCCTCAGCGGCCTTAGTCATTTTAGGGCCTGATTGTTGCTCAGGATTAGTTTAGGATTGGACAAAAAATTGTCTTAGCCTACACTTGTTTTTTTCCCATCAATAAAGGACAAAATAAACCTCTCAAAATCAAGAGGATTATTTTAACCTTTCTCTCTCCTCAGATTTTTTTTTTCACTTTCATCTTCTATTCTTCTTTTTTGTATCTCTCTCTCTCTCTCTCTCTCTCTCTTATTTCTTTTTTAATTTCTTATATTTTATTAAAAACATTTAATATTTTCTTAATATCAACTGAAAACAATATTTTATTTATAATTAACTTAAAGAGTTTTATTTATTTTAAAAATATTAAAAATATTTATTTTATTAAAAATTAAATATTTTCATATTACATATAAGTAAAATTTATTTTATTATTAATTTAATATAATATTATTTTAATTAATGTCACATTATAAAAAAAAAATCATTATTTTTTGTCTAATCTCATACAACACAAAACAAGAGATAGTGTTATTTTTATCAATCCTAACGGCACCAAACACATCATACTATTAATTTAATCCAATCCAATCCAATCTCATGCCATCCTAAAAAATAGTCAAATTCAATCCCGCACACCAAACGTACCCTTAAGGACTTACAAACTTGTTACCTCGCAAGTATTCGTTGAACTTTGTTGCTTCATCAGGGCTTGACTTCGCGAGTTGGAGAGCTGAAGAGCTTCTCATATTGCCGAGTCTTGTCAACCTTTAGTGCGGCTTCTAGGGGAGACCGACTATATGTAGGTACTAGCTGTGCTAGTTTGGGAGCCGCAAGATCTCGCTAATTTATACAGCTCCACGGGGAGGCTAGTTTGCCACGGGTATTGACTTCGCTGCTTCTGAGGCTCTTTGGCGGCCCAGGTCGGCGACTCTCAGTCAATACTTAGGCGGGCAGGGAGGGGTTCCACTTTGAGTGTTTATATTGGCTCCGTTGGTTTAAGAGCTCGTCAACCCTCAAGTAGGTGGGTACTGCCAATGTCTACAGCTATAGGTCTGTCATATCGAGCATGTTTGATGACCCCACTTGTTAGAGAGCCCGTGGGCTGTCAGGTTGACGAGTTTTGCCAATGTATATGCTCAGTGTTTCGACGAACTCGTAGGTTTGAAAGTAGGAGTGTAACATCCCTAATTTCGAATAAATATGGAAAGTATGAGTGAATTAATCGTGAATATGTGAATATGATTTTTATGATTTGAGGGGTGAAAATTGTAATTAAATGTATGTATATTTTTAGGTTTCATAATGGACCAATTTAAACGGTCGAAAACAATGCACGAAGAAAAGGGTGAAAATCTGGACAGTAGGCATCGCGACCACTCACCGTGACCAGGGATCGCGATGAGCAGCTCGCGGTGAAAAGGATGATTTAGGGCAGTGAGTACCGCGACCACAGATCGCGATGATCAGTTCGCGGTGAAAGTAGTAAATTTCGACCAGTGAGCAACGCGACCGAAGCGACGCGACCACTGCTCGCGATACAGGTCGCGATGACTCAAAACTTGTAAAAAAAAATAAAGCGGTGGAGCGATGCATAAAGAGAGCAACATCTCTCAAAATTCAGCAAACATCACACAGAAACAGAAACATATCAGAAATGAGAGAGGAAGAAGAGAGAAGAAGAGAGAGAAAGAAGAAAAAGAAGAAGAAGAAGAAAAGAGGAAGAGAAGAAGGAAAGGAGAAGGAGGAAGCTTTCAGGTTTGATGTACAAGTATTTTTCGAATTTTCAGTTTTCCAGAAATTTTCGGAATGGTTGAATTTTATAGTTTTTGAATTATTTGAATTATATGGATTATAGATTATAGTTCAGGTTTGATGTATACGTGTTTTGAAATTTTTTCATTTTCCAGAATATTTCGGATTGATTGAATTTGATTAAATTTGAGTTATTTGAATTATATAGATTATAGATTATAGTTCAGGTTTGGTGTATACGTGTTTTGGAATTTTTTTGTTTTCTAGAATATTTCGAATTGATTGAATTTGATTAAATTTGAGTTATTTGAATTATATTGATTATAGATTATAGTTCAGGTTCGATGTATACGAGTTTTCGATTATTTCCAGTTTTCCAGAAATTTTCGGAATTGTCGAATTTTATAGCTTTTGAATTATTTGAACTATATTGAGTAGAATGGATAGTTTGAAACCGATTTCGGATTGATTTGAATATGATTTGGTTCTAATAGTGTTATGGAAATATATTGTTGAAAGTGATTTAAATTATATTATATTGTGAAATGTATAGGAAAATAATTTTGGGGCGATTTGATTCGAAATGGAATTATGAAATACGTTTGAGTATATTTTGGATTGATTTGATATGATTATTGATTTACATTCGTATATTTCCGTTATATTATATTTGATGAATTTTGTATTTCGAAAATATAAATATATCGATATGTATTGAAATTGACTACGTTGAAAATTGAATTCGATGATTCGGAAAGAAATGAGATATGTTGACATTGGTTTTGAGAAAACATTTTGGCTCTGATGTGTATAAACATAGATATGGATATAGGAGGTTGACATGTCAATAGGGTTTCTGTCTGAACAGTACTGTGCCGATTTACTTTGATGCGCCACCCTTTGGATGTGCCGGTCCTAGGGTTCTACATTCCGTCATGGGACATTTACAGCGGGTGATTCCGTTGGTGTTCCATTCTGATTTGATGTTCGGCGTGAGTTCGAAGCCGAACAACCCGTAATCCAGTCCGATAACTTATGTTTTGTATGTCAGGAGCCCAATCTGAAAATTGATTTGTTATATGAAAGTATTTGAGAAATTAAGAAAATATGTCTATTAATTGATGTTGGATATGTAATTTGATATGAGCCCCATATATTGTCTATATATTTGTTATTTATAGTTTTATTTGATATAAAATATTTGTATAAACAATTTTGTGTACATCCACTAAGCATTATGCTTAGCGTGTTGAGTTTTCTCACACGTAGGTAACTGAGGTTCCAAGGGAGACAAAGACAAAGAAGAGTAGAGGCTGCAGAACCAGAGTCCGGAATCACATCTTTCCTGCATATATTTTGGTAGATCGTTTGTAATAAGTCTATATATAGTTTGATACCACATGCATGTACAGAAACTGTTGTAAATATTTAAGGAGCTTCCGCTATGTAAATATTTTATTATATGTTTATATTATTTGAATCTTTATAAATGATATTATGATAATTGGTTGGTAAGTCGCACTATATTTAGAAGGGTGCGCAAAATTGATTTGAGAATTTGGGAGTTGATTTTTAGGAATTTTAACTGTAAACAGATTTTGGAAAGTCAGAAAAACAGAGGAAACTCTGGCAAGATTTTCTGAAATTTATTTGGATCATTTTCAAATGTTTTTAATAGAGTATTTAAATTATGTGTATTAACAGGAGAAGTTAGATTTTAGTATATAGTAGCGTTCCCTGATTCGGTCCGAGTGGATTTGGGTCAGGGGGTGTTACAAGGAGATTTTCTTGTTAACGAGCTCGTGGTGAGCTCATAGTTTCAAAAGTATGAGACTTTCTTGTTATCGAGCTCGTGACATATATTTGTGTAGGCACACTTAAATCTAAATGACATGTATATGCATGACAATGCTAAATTATCACATAATAAAGCATACATGAATTGACCGAGTGTTATGGATTATTTAACCTAAAAAAAAATTAAAAACTAAATTACAAAAATAACCCTAAGGCATTCCTTGGTCTTCTTTTAACTTCATAGTCTTTCAGTTTCTTCAGGGCTCTCTAATTCATCTCATGAATCTAGAACAATAGCTGATTTGCATACTAAATAAAAAACCTTATCCAACATTGTTGATATGCGCACAAAATAAGAAACCTTATAGTATCCAACACTGTTGATTTGCGCACAAAATAAGTATAGCACTAAATAATTATCTTGTATTGTGTAATGCTTACAAGTATACAAACACATTTGTGATTTGTGCACATACAACAACACACAAAAAAATTTTGTGATTTGCGCACATACAACAGCACACCAAAATTGCAAACATGACATTACACAGTAGAACAACAATTGCGCCTTATGTCCGCAGCCAGCTGATTCAGTTTCCGATTACAATCCATTCTTCAATTTCCAGTATCTTCGTCTTTGATTACATTTTATAAAAAAATATAATACAAAAAAAGAACAGAAAACTGGAAAACTAAAATTAATTAATTTACAACCCAGTAACACCTAAATCCACAACACCATAAAAATTTACGATCAACCATGTTTAAAATTAAACAATTTAATTTAAAAAATATAGTCAAATAAATTAAAAAAAAATGTGCCTACACAATCATACATCAGGAGCATCGAAAACAATTTTTTGTTCCTAAAATAACCTGGCTCTGATACCAATTGTAGGAACCATTTTTTCGTTCTACTGGTCATGCAACGGAATTGGGTTTTAAAAATTTTTATACAGATCTCAAAAGCGATCTGTGACCAGTAAAACTTTAGAATTATATTTTCGGAACAATAAAAATAATATATATCAAATATATATTTATTTTTCATATATAGAAAATTGTAATCAATTAAGAAGAAAAACAAACAAACATACCACCGTTGGAGGCTCCTTCAATTTTTTTTCTTTGTTCCTTGTTTGTACCACTACGTCTTCCTTGCTATATTCCAGCACCGGTAACTTGTGTGTAGGCGCGTCACGTTATCAGAAAAAAAGTTAAGTGGTAGAATGAAGAGAAGTTATAGAGATACTGTATCTCTCCGGTCACTTTTTTTTTCTGTATATTTTACGTAAAAAAAGCTTTGAACGTAAAAACTAATTTGGTTTTAGTTGTTAGTTATATGAAAAACTCTTTTTAATATATATATTTAAGTTACCAAATTAATAAAAACTCTTTTTATTAATTTATCAGTTACCAAATTGGTGTGCTGCTGTATGCGCGCAAATCACAAAATTTTTTTGTGTGCTGTTGTATGTGCCCAAATCACACATGTGTTTGTATACTTGTAAGCATTACGCAGTGCAAGATTATTATTTAGTGCTATACTTATTTTGTGCGCAAATCAACAGTGTTGGATACTATAAGGTTTCTTATTTTGTGCCCATATCAACAGTGTTGGATAAGGTTTTTTATTTAGTGCGCAAATCAGCTATTGTTCTGGATTCATGAGATGAATCAGAGAGTCTTGAAGAAATTGGAAGACTATGAAGTTACAAAAAGATCAAGGAATGCCTTGGGATTATTTTTGTAATTTAGTTTTTAATTTTTTTTAGGTTAAATAATCTACAACACTCGGTCAACTCATGTATACTTTATTATGTGATAATTTAGCATTTTTATGCATATACATGTCATTTATATTTAAGTGTGCCTACACAAATATATGTTGATATTGTCATACATGCATCATAGTATTTATATATTATTTGTTTTAATGAGATTAAAATGGTAAATAATATATTTATAATTTGCTATGAAAAAGGATTAGTTTTTAATAGTTAAAAACTTGGTAATTCTCTTAATATTAATCTTATTATTAAAGTGTTTAATAAATTTAGATTAATATGATCATTTATTAAAATTAGGTTTAATATGATTAATAACCTAAATAAATAAATGAATCAAATAATGTGTTAGAGTTTTAAATAGTTAAAACTTGGTAAACACCAAATTAATAATCTAACTTTAGTAAAATGATTACCTAAATTTAGATTATTCACTTATAGATTTTTAAGTGTTAAAAATCATAATTATTTTGAATATGATTCTAATTAATTAATGCCCTAGATAACTTGATTAAAATTAACCGTCTGATCCTATAGAGTTTAGGTGTATTAACGAATAGAAAACCCTAAGTTTTAAACTAGTGAGTGAGAGTGGGATTTATGACATATATATCCCGCAGTCTCCATTGTTAGTTTAACACTGTGAGATCCGAGTGGGGCCTCGGGACGGCTTTGCTTTCGTCCTCCCTTAGAAGGGTTTCCACGAAGGTCAATACCAAGGTTGACTTCCTAACAGATAGGATTTCTGGGGCTATTTCAGGTTTGACCGACCCTAAGGCGGCACTCTCGAGTTAAGCCCATAAGATCTGAAATGATGGGTTACACTCACAAGGTTTAGATTAAATGTAGTTAATCGAAAACCTGACTAAATAAACGATGGTTGAATAATATGGAATAAGAGTTATTCTAAATTATTATTTGATTAAGAATGTCTCGGTCCAACATGCAAGGACTTGATTGACCCTAAGGCGGCACTTCTTTGTGGTATGTTGGATTATCGTGGCATAGTAATTGTTTTTATTGGGGTAGTTCTAGTTCGTTAAACATGTATATGTGTCATGTTTAAATTTATGCCAAAGTATTAGCACTTGTTTTTAATAAATGACTGAATGGATGTTTATTTATTTTTCAGCAATAATGTCTTCTGTGTTATTACAAATACTTGCACACAACAAACTAACTGGTGATAACTATACAAAGTGGAAACTTAACATAAACGCGATTTTGGTCACCAAAGACCTTAAGTTTGTGTTGTTGGGATTTATGCCCTAAAGTTTGTAATTGTAAATGGTTAAAGACAATAATAAGAATTATTCAGATTATCATTCAAGTTCATAAAATGTTTTATATTCAGTAATACATTCGTATTGTGCAAGAACATCCTAGATTGCAAGATGTAATCTCATAATAAGTATATGATGGTCATATACAGAGAGGATTCATTTTGAGACGTGCAATCTAAAGAGTCCGTAGAGAGCGAACAAAGCTGGGTACTTTGTTTGTGATTGATCTACTGTTGCGGTCCATTCTGTAAAGTACGGTGGTCTTATCCTAGACCGCTCATATAGTGGACATGAGAATGGAGGCACCTTATATGATGAGATCATGTAGGACTGGGCCACGATTTATATGAATCTCTCACCAAGATCCGTTAGTAGATGAGATTCATATATAATCGATAAACGATGGCTATTTATAGGTGATCTTAATCTTGAGTGTCTTATCGACTCCTTCAGGTTAGATCGTGGCTTTTGATTTACCATGAGTGAGGTTGATGAGAATCTCGACCAATACCTTTGTATCTTGGAGCTGCGGTTTAGCTTGTGGCTGGGAAGGTTTGTACACAATAGTGGAATCCACTCCTTCTTGATTGAAGTAGATGAGTAGTTCCCTTAAGGGTTGATTCGGGGCTTGAACGATTATGAGCGCTCTCCTTCTTCCGTGAGGAAGACAGGATTTAATTGTTTATTAGAGAATCAATGGTACTTAAAGGAAAAGATATTTCTAGAGGGGTATAACGGACTTTATGACTCAGCTTTAGTTATGAACTATTTGTGAAGGATCACACTATATGCAATTAGCTATATCAATGGACACTGAGACTTCAGATTGTATAAATACGTCTACAATTTTGAGAATGCAACCTCGGGTTTTTAATGGAATAACTCCGAGATTAATAATCATGAAATATTAATTAAAGAGTTTTAATTAATATTACCAAGTATTATTGGAGCTCAAAACTGTGTGTCCATTAGGTCCCCTTGCTAGCCCTTATGGTTGTTGGTAACGAGAATCACGATAGATTAATTGGATGGTCCAATTAATAGTGTTACGAAAGTAATGCGATTTAAATAAAAGAGAATAATTAAATAATGTGATTATTTAATTAATTAAATATTTAATAAAATAATAGAAATTAATAATTATGAATTATTAATTCTATTTATTAAATATGAGGTCATGTGATTAAATAATGACTAGGACAAAAGAATTAAAATAATTAGATTATTTTAATAGTCCAAAAGGTCACAAGTTCAAGTTTTTAGGGAGACTAAAAATAAATAGGATTTAGAATCCTATTTTGACTTGGTCAAACTAAAACCCTAAAGGATTACTAAATAAGTGTTATATAGTTAGGAAAAAACATAACCTAACACACAAGTGAAAAAGAAAGAGAATTCGGCCACGAAAAAAGAGAGAAGAAAAGAGAAAAAAAAAAAAGGTTTTTTCTGACTCTCCCCTCTTTTGCAAGATTAGGCCGACGTTCTTTTCATGTGACCTCCATCTCTTGCCGTGTCGTGCCCACATACACGTTGTTAGACCGTGGGTCATAGCTCGGAAGATCTGGTGGTAAATCGAGGAATCAGAAAAAAGAAAATCAAGAAAAAGGTATGTAGTTTCTAAAGTCTTTTTCTGCGTATATACAAGAACTCGTTCCTGATTGAAAAAAGGTTTTCAATATAAGAAAATTTTTTGAAACTTAATTCCGCATGTTATACGATAATCAAAATCTTTTCTAAAACTCCTTTCAATTGGTATCAGAGCCTTTGGTTCTAAGTTTTTGTATATACGCAAAAGAAAAAGAAAAACTACATATTTCTTATTTATTTTTATTTTTTTTATTCTTGATCTGTGATATATTATTATGTAGGCATAAATCTAGAATGTATGATTTGTTTTTATTGTTATATAATTTGATTGTATAATTTTAAAAGCGTAATTGGTCGTTAATTATATGGTGAATGAGTTATAGGATGAACTTTTATTTTTTGGCCAATTGTTTATGGCAAAATTTTTTTTGTATATATTTTTTTTTATTCTTGTAATCGATCTGCCCTACAAAGAGTCGAAGAAGCGGATGATGCGAAGAAGCGAAAATGATTGCATAGCCCCAAGGGCAGCGGTCGTGCGCGCTAGCGCGCTAGCGGCCGCGTACGCTCGTGCTCGAGTGCTGGCGGTCGTGCGAGCCCAGCGGCCGCGGTTGCGTGCCCAGCGCGGGCGGGCTGCTATCGCGTTTGCGCTGGGGCCATTTTTCGTGTTTTTGCAGACGATTTTTTGTTGATTTTTCTGGAAAAATATTGTGGAATATTTTCTAGAAAAAGTGCAGAAAATTGGAGCGGAAAACCGTGGGCGAAATGACCTAAGAATGCTCGCGAAAGTGCGGCTCGAGCCAAGGCTGCGCGCACCTTACGTGCGTGCAGCTACGCTGCTGGCAGCCGCACTTTCTCACACGTTAAGGTTGTTTAGGGTTTCGTCTTAACCTAGGGTATATGTTAAGATAACACGTGGACCTCTAGAAAAGATGTTGACTTTTGATAAAAACCAAGTTTGACTTGATTAGGAAAACGAAGACAAGAAGAATTCAACTCGAAGAAGAACTCTTGAAGACTAAGGAATGCCTTGGGAATACAATTGTAATTAGAGTTGTTTAAATTAGATAACCCATGTCACTCGGTCAATTACGTATGCTTTATTTATTTTCATGTGATGATTATATGGATGTTAAAGCATTGTCATACATATGAATATCATCTAGATTAGATGTGCCTACACATGCATAATAATATGTCATGCATAATTATCATATTATATTGTTTTATTTTAATGTGATTAAAATAGGAAATAATTTCATAAATGACAATTAAAATAATGGATTTAGTTTTTAAGAGTAAAAACTTTGTAATATCCATTAATTAACTAATCAACAAATTAAAGAGTTTAATTAAAAAGATTAGTTAAGTTCTTATCATTAATTAAGATTAATTAGATTAATTAGTTAATTAAAAAGAACCAAATAATGAGATTAGTTTTAGGAGTAAAAACTTGGTAAATCTCATTAATAACTAATCTATATTAAAGTGTTTAATTAAAGTGATTAGTTAGATTCTTTGTATTAATTAAGATTAATTAGATTAATTACTTGATTAAAAAGAATCGAATAATGAGATTAGTTTTTAGGAGTAAAAACTTGGTAAATCTCATTAATGACTAATCAACCAATTAAAGAGTTTAATTAAATTGATTAGTTTGGTTCTTACATTAATTAAAATTAATTAGATTAATTACTTAATTAAAAAGAACTAAATAATGAGATTAGTTTTTAAGAGTAAAAACTTGGTAAATCTCATTAATAACTAATCTATATATTAAAGTGTTTAATTAGATTAGTTAGGTCCATTGAATGTTAAATTTAATTTGATTAAACATTAATGACATAATTGGACCAAATAATGTGATTTAGTTTTAATAGTTAAAACTTGGTAATTTCACATTTAATTTCTAGTTTATTTAAATAGTTTATGTAAATTAGAAATTGAAATAATAAATTATATTTTAAGAGTTAAAATTGAATAATTTATTATAACTAGTAAACTTAGGTTTTATATTAGCCGTAAAATTTAAGTAAAGAATAGAAACATAGAGTTTTAGAAACTCTTAGTTTAAAGAAAATCTTAAATTACAAATAGTGAGTGGGAGAGGGATATATGACATTATATCCCACAGTCTCCATTGTTAGTTCAACACCGTGAGGCTTGAGTGGCCCCTCGTGACGGCTTTCCTTTCGTCCTCCCTACGGAGGGTGTCCACAAGAGTCAATATCAAGGTTGACTTCCTAACGTATAGGTTTTCAGAATGTATTTTGGGACTGATCTAGCCTACTTAGGCACTCTCAAGTTAAGTTCATGAATTCTGAAATGATGGGTCACACTCATAAAGGACTTAATTAAGTTATTAATTTAATGTCCTGACTAAATCAAAGCGATGGTTGGTTAATATAAGAATAAAAAGTTATTCTGATATATTATCCGATTGAGAATGTTTCGATCTAACATGCAGGGATTTGACCTAGCCTACCTAGGCACTTACTTGTGGGATGTTGGATTATCGTGGCATAGCAACTAATTTTAGGGATTTTTTAGTTTATTAAATATATGATCATGCATCATGTTTAATTTTATGCCGAACTATAGCATTTGATATGAATGTATGAAATGAATGATATTAATTTAGATTTATGTCTTTAAATATCAACGTTATCTTCTGCATTATTATTTCCTCGCAAACGAAACATTAACCAGGATAACTTTATTAAGTGGAGCCAACACGAACGCAATCATGGTCTGCAAAGACCTTAAATTTGTGCTGACGGAGGAATGTCCTCCAGAGCCTGTAACCAACACATGACCAATTACTAAGGGTAAGACCGGCAAAGCAAATGTTGCTAAGCCATCTTCTTCTGTTTTCAAGAAGATGAAGATGTCTACTGGTAAAGTAAAGGCTAAGCCCAAAATAAAGAGCACCACGACTGACTAAGTAAAAGGAAAAATGTTTCCATTGCATAGAGGTTGGTCATTGGAAGAGGAATTGTCTTCAATACCTCGAGGAGCTCTCCAATAAGAAGAAAGTGAAAAGTAAATAAGATTTTCTTATCATTAAATTTTGTTTAGTGGAAGATGATTCTTCACCTTGAATAGTAGATTCAGAGGCACTAACTAATTTTGTTCTTTTTTACATTGGAATGATTATTGGCAAAAACTGTAGGAGGGGTCCTTTACTATGCATGTTAGAACAGTGAATGTCGTTCCAGCACGAGCAGTGGGAGTAGTTAGACTACAAATAATTATTCATTTTCTTTTATTGAACAATGTATGTTTCATTCCTAGATTTACAAGAAATTTGATTTCTATATCCAGATTACATAAAAAAGTTTCATAAAGTTTTTTAAATGATAAATCAGTTATCATTTTAAGAAATGGAATGAATAATTGTTCTAAAATAAATGAAAATGACTTATATGTTTTAAGGCCGTTAATGCATACAACACTGCTTAATACTGAATTGTTTAAAGTTGAAAAACCTAAAATAAAGCGACAAAAGATTTCTCCAGTTGATGACACGTATCTGTGGCATCTAAGACTTGAACATATAAACCTTGATAGGATAAACAGACTAGTAAAAAACGGATCTTTAAGTCAGTTAGAGATCGGTATCTTACCTGTCTGTGAATCTTGTCTGGAGGGTAAGATGACCAAGAGACCTTTTATAAGAAAAGGGAATAGAGCTACACAACCACTTGAGCTTATACATTCAGACGTCTACGGACCAATGAATATTAGAGCTAGAGGTGGTTATGAGTATTATATCACATTTATTGATGAATACTCTAGATACGCGTATGTTTACCTAATGCAACGTAAGTTGGACACTTTTGAAAGGTTCAAAGAATTTCGAGCTGAAGTTGAAAACCAATTAGGTAAAACAATCAAATCACTACGATCGAATCGTGAGGGTGAGTATCTCGATCGAGAGTTTGAAGACTACATGGTTGAGCATGGGATAGTATCCCAACTCACAGCTCCATGTACACCACAGCAGAATGGTGTTGCGGAGAGGAGAAATAGGACCTTGATGGAAATGGTGAGATCTATGATTAGTTTCTCATCATTACCATATTCTTTTTGGGGATATGCACTACAAACAGCGACTTACATACTGAATGTAGTTTCATCCAAATCTATTCCTAAAACTCCCATAGAGTTGTGAAATAGTCGTAAAGATAGTTTACGACATTTTTGCATATGGGGATGTCCAGTACATGTATTGAAGAATAGGCCTGGAAAGCTGGAATCTCATTCACAAGTATGTTTATTTGTAGGGTACCCAAAGGAAACACGAGGTGGATTCTTTTATAATCCACAAGAAAACAAAGTGTTTGTATCGACAAATGCAACGTTTCTTGAGGAGGATTATATGAGTAATCATAAACCTCGTAATAAGATTGTGTTAAAAGAGCTAGAACCTGGTACGACCAGTGCTCAGTCAACAAGAGTTGTAAACAATGTTATTATTCCACAAACATCTGATAGTCAGATAATTCCTAGTCAGGATACACTACTGCCGAGGCGTAGTGGAAGAGTTGTTCGACAACCTGATCACTACTTAGGCATTGGAGAGGCACAGGGTTTCGTTTCTAATGATAGTGTGGATAATCCATTGACATTTAGATATACAATGGAAGATCCTAACAAAGAGGAATGACTTAAAGTCATGAATCTCGAGATGGAGTCCATGTATTCCAACTCAGTATGGGAACTTGTAGACCTACCAAATGGGATAAAACCCATAGGATGTAAGTGGATTTACAAGTGTAAGAGAGGAGTAGACGGGAAGGTAGAGACCTTCAAGGCAAGGCTAGTGACTAAGGGTTACACCTAGAAGGAAGGCATTGATTATTATGAAACCTTCTCGCCTGTAGCAATGTTTAAGTCTATTAGGATACTCTTATCCATAGCTGCCTATTTTGATTACGAAATCTAGCAAATGGACGTCAAGACTGCATTCTTGAATGGCAATCTAGACGAGAGCATCTATATGATGCAACCAGAGGGATTCGTATCCCAAGATCAAGAGTAAAAGGTTTGCAAACTACAAAGGTCCATTTTTGGATTTAAGCAAGCGTCTAGATCTTGGAACATTAGGTTTGATACTGCGATCAAAACCTATGGCTTTGAGTAGAATGTTGATGAGCCTTGTGTATACAAGCGTATCATTAACAAGAAAGTAGTTTTCCTGGTCCTTTACGTAGATCACATCTTACTCATTGGGAATGACGTAGGAACATTGTCAGAGGTAAAGGGTTGGCTTGCTAACCAATTCCAAATGAAAGATTTGGGAGAAGCAAGTTATGTTCTTGGGATCCAATTGATAAGAGATCGTAAGAACAAACTGTTAGCGTTGTCTCAAGCATCGTATATCGACAAGATACTTGTGCAATTCTCCATGTAGAACTCCAAGAAAGGTAGTTTACCTTCAAAACATGAAGTTCACTTGTCTAAGGAACAGTGTCCTAAGACACCTCAAGAAATTGAGGATATGAGACAGATTTCCTATGCGTCTGCAGTAGGCAGTCTTATGTATGCTATGCATAAGACCCAACATCTGCTTCGCAGTGGGAGTAGCCAGTAGTTATCAGCCCAACCCAGGATTGGATCATTGGATTGCTGTTAAGCATATTCTCAAGTATCTTCGGAGAACGAGAAACTATATGCTTGTATATTCCCATCCGAATTTAATTCCATTGGGATATAGAGATTCTGACTTTTAGTCAGACAAGGATTCAAGGAAATCCACGTCTGGGTCAGTATTCACCCTTAGTGGTGGAGCCATAATTTGGAGGAGTATCAAGCAATCTTGCATTGCTAATTCCACCATGGAAGCCGAGTATGTAGCAGCTTGTGAAACAGCTAAAGAGGCTGTTTGACTCCGAAAGTTCTTGAATGATCTGGAAATTGTTCCAGATATGGATAGGCCCATGACACTTTATTGTGATAATAGTGGAGCTGTGGCCAATTCCAAAGAACCAAGAAGCCACAAAAGAGGGAAGCATATAGAGAGGAAATATCATCTCATCAGAGAGATAGTACAGTGAGGAGACATGGTCGTGACGAAGATTGCATCACAAGATAACCTGACTGATCCATTTACAAAGACCTTAACGGCTAAAGTGTTTGAAGGTCACCTAGAGGATCTAGGATTACGAGACATGTCCCAACTGTTTTAGTACAAGTGAGATATTGTTGGGATTTATGCCCTAAAACTTGTAATTGTAAATGGTTAAAGACAATAATAAGAATTATTCAGATTATCATTCAAGTTCATAAAATGTTTTATATTTAGTAATACATTCGTATTGTGCAAGTGTAATATCCCTAATTTTAAATAATTAATTTTGAGTATGTGGATATAATATTTATGATTTGAGGGTTGTAAAATGTAATTAAATGTATGTATATTTTTAAGGTTTCCAGGTGGACCAGGTGGAGCGGTCCAGAAAGAGTGCATGAAAAAAAAAGAAAATTGTTGGCAGCGAGCACCGCGACTAGTCATCGCGACCAGGGATCGCGATGAGCAGCTCGCGGTGAAAATGGTAATTTTGGACAGTAAGTACCGCGACCAGTCACCGCGACCAGAGATCGCGGTGACTAGCTCGCGATGAAAATGTTGAATTTGGGCAGTGAGCAACGCGACCAAGTGGCGTGACCACAGGTCGCGATGACCAAATTTTTATAAAAAAAATAAGAGGTGGTGAAGCTTCACGAAGAAGCAATCCAGAAAATAAAAAAGAGAAAGAGAGAGGACGAGAGAGGAGAAGAAAGAAAGAAAAAGAGAAAGAAGAGGAAGAGAAAGGAAGAGAGAGAAAGAAAAAGAAAAAGAAGAAGAAGAAGAAGAGAAGAAGAAGAATAAGAGAAGAGAAAGGAGAAAGGAAAAAGAAAAAGAGAAGAAGAAAGGAAAAAGGAAAGACAAAGGAAAAAGGAAAAATTTAGAAGGAAAAATGCGTAAAAAAGGTATCCAGGTTGGTATACACTGATTTCTGAAATAGTTACGATTTTTGTTATATGTTTTGAATTGAAATTTCATATGTGGATTAAATGAGTTTGAAGATTTATTTACGGATTTTATATAATTAGACTTACTTTACGAATATTGTTCAAAATTGTTTGAAATAATTATGGAATATATATATTTGTATCACTGAATCTCTGTGAAAATGTATATTTTCAAACTTGTTTTATAAATAGTGTTTGATAGTGAATTTGATCTAAAACCGTGAAATAAAGTTTGTTGATTTTGAAGTACATGAAATAAATGATATGAAAATGGAAAAGTATGAATTCTGAAACGACCTTAGGATACTTGGACATAGAAAACGGATATAGGAGATTGGTATACCAGCTGGGTTATTTTAGCAGTACTGCACCGATATTAATATTGATGTTAATATTGTAGCATCCCTAATTTCGAATACATATGAAAAGTATGATTGAATTCATTTTGAATATGTGAATATGATTTTTATGATTTTATGATTTAGGTTTCATAATGGACCAATTTGAACGGTCGAAAATAATGCACGAAGAAAATGGTGAAAATCTGGACAGTAGGCATCGCGACCACTCACCGCGACCAGGGATCGCGATGAGCAGCTCGCGATGAAAAGGATGATTGTTGGGGCAGTGAGTATCGCGACCAATCATCGCTACCACAGATCGTGATGATCAGCTCGCGATGAAAGTGGCACATTTCGACCAGTGAGCATCGCGACCGAAGCGACGCGACCACCGCTCGCGATACCGGACGCGATGGCTCAAAAATTTTAAAAAAAAATATAGCACCGCATGATGAAGCGGTGAAGCTTCATAAACCACAATTGAAGCAAAATAACACAGAAACAGAATTATCACAAAACTAGAACGAGAGAGAAAGAAGAGAGGAGAGGAGAGAAAAAGAAGAAAAAGAAGAAGAAGAAGAAGGAGAGAAGAAGAAGAAGAAGAAGAAAAGAGGAAGAGAAGAAGGAAAGGAGAAGGAGGAAGCTTTCAGGTTTGGTGTACACGTATTTTTCGAATTTTCAGTTTTCCAGAAATTTTCAGAATTGTCAAATTTTAGAGTTTCTGAGTTATTTGAATTATATGGATTATAGATTATAGTTTAGATTTGATATATATGTGTTTTGGAATTTTTCCAGTTTCCAGAATATTTCAGATTGATTGAAATTGATTACATTTGCGTTATTTGAATTATATTGATTATAGAATATAGTTCAGGTTCGATATATACGAGTTTTCGAATTTTTTCCAGTTTTTCAGAAATTTTCGGAATTATCAAAGTTTATAGTTTTTGAATTATTTGAATTCTATTGAGTAGAATGGATAGTTTGAAACTGATTTCGGAATGATTTGAATACGATTTGGTTCTAAGAGTGTTATGGAAATATATTGTTAAGGAAATATATTGTTGAAAGTGACTTAAATTATATTATATTGTGAAATGTATCGGAAAATGATTTTGGGGTAATTTGATTCGAAAGGAAATTCTGAAATACGTTTATAAATATATTTATTGATTTATAAATATATTCGTATATTTCCGTTATATTATATTTGATGAAATTTGAATTTGCAAAAATATAAAGATATTGATATGTATTGAAATTGAATTCGATTATTCGGAAAGAAATAAAATATGTTGACATTGGATTGGAGGAAATATTTTGGCTCTGATGTGTATGAACATAGATAAGGATATAGGAGGTTGACATGTCAATTGGGTTTCTGTCTGAACAGTACTGTGCCGATTATACCACCCTTTGGATAGTGCAGGCCCCAAGTGCCGGTCCTAGGGTTCTGAAATTTGTCATCGGACATTTACAGAGGGTGATTCCGTTGGTGTTCCATTCTGATCTGATGTTCGGTGAGTGGCCCCGTTTGTGTCCAATACCGAACAACCCGTAATCCAGTCCAATAACTTATGTTTTATATGTCAGGAGCCTAATCTGAAAATTGATTTGTTATCTGGAAACGTTTGAGAAATTAAGAAAATATGTCTGTTAATTGTTTTTGGATATTTGATTTGATATGAGCCCCATATATTGTTTATATATTTGTTATTTATAGTTTTAATTGATTTCAAATATTTGTATATACGATTTTGTGTACATCCACTAAGCAATATGCTTAGCGTGTTGAGTTTTCTCGCACGCAGGTAACAAAGGTTCCAAAGGCGAAAAAGATAAAGAAGAGTAGAGTTTGTAGAACCAGAGTCAGGATCACATCTTTCCTGCATACATTTTGGTAGTTTGTTTGTATTAAGTTTATATATTTTGATACCGTATGCATATACAGAAACTGTTTGTAAATATTTAACGAGCTTCCGCTATGTAAATATTTTATGATATGTTTATGTTATGTGAATTTTTATAACTGATATTGTGATACATTAGTTTGTAAGTCGCACTATAGTTGGAGGGTGCGCAAAATTGATTTGAGAATTTGGAAGTTGATTTTATAAATTTTATCTGTAAACAGGTTTTGGAAAATCAGAAAAACAGAGGAAACTCTGGCAAGATTTTCAAAAATTCTTTAGACCATTTTCAAAGGTTTTTAATATAATATTTATCTACAGTAAAAGTTAGCTTTTAGTATATAGTAGCGCTCCCTGATTCGGTCCGAGCGGATTTGGGTCAGGGGGTGTTACAGATATTATGTACCTCCCCAAGGATTCGTCCTGGGGTAGGGAGACACGTACCTCTCCAAGGATTCGTCCTGGGGTAGGGAGACACGTACCTTTCTAAATATTCGTCCTGGGATAAGGAGATATGTACCTCTCTAGGTTACCGAACACTCGGTCTTAGGGTAGGGAGTTATATGTACCACCCTTGGATTGTACGAGCCCCAAGTACCGGTACTCGGGTTGGGAGTTATGTTCGACAGACAGCCACTGAGGTCGAACGACCCATATTCCAGTCCTGAAATTATGTCGAGTATACTAAAGGGCTAGAATTGAAATGAGATTGAATAAACTGTTTATGAATGAATTTAGAAAATTGATATTGAAAATTGATATTGAATAGTTTAATTTATTAATTGAGTTAAATAGTAATTTACTTTATATTATATTATGTTTATATTATATGTTGAAATTTATTTTGTGATTTCGATAAATAAATTTAGTGTACACCCACTAAGCATTATTGCTTAGCGCCTTGGTTTTCATCACGCGTAGGTAACAGGGATACCGAGGGAGTACAAGAGTAGAGAGGAGATAGCTGCAGATTGAAGTTCCAGAGTCACGATACCTTCGGGTAGCTATATAGTTTTGTATATTATATTCAGTTAAACATGCATATACAGAAGTCTGTAAATTAAATATTTATATATGTTTGTAAATATTTGTTTTATGGTTTATGTTTTTATTTTCAACGGTTTGTAAATATTAATTATATATGTTTCATTTAAAACTGTTTGGAAAGTCGCACTAAACGGCAGGGTGCGCAATTGATTAAAAGTTTGATTTACAAATGTTGAGATTATATTGTTTTGGATTTTTGTTGAAAACAGGTTTTGAAAAATCAGAAAAACAGATGGAACTCTGCCGAAATTTTTAAAATAGAATTGATGGGCTCACTATAGAAAGGATTTTAAAATATACTTCATTTGATTTTCAAATTATAAACAGAATTAAGAAAAGTTTTGAAAACCCGGTGGCGCTCCCTGGGTCGATCCACACGGGTCGGGTCAGGGGGTCTTACAGCAAGAACATCCTAGATTGCAAGATGTAATCTCATAATGAGTATATGATGGTCATATACGGAGAGGATTCATTTTGAAACGTGCAATCTAAAGAGTCCATAGAGAGCGAACAAAGCTGGGTACTTTGTTTGTGATTTATCTACTGCTGCGGTCCATTCTGTAAAGTACGGTGGTCTTATCCTAGACCGCTTATGTAGTTGACATGAGAATGGAGGCACCTTATATAATGAGATCATATAGGACTGAGCCACGATTTATATGAATCTCTCACCAAGATCCGTTAGTAGATGAGATTCATATATAATCGATAAACGATGGCTATTTATAAGTGATCTTAATCCTGGGTGTCTTATCGACTCCTTCAGGTTAGATTGTGGCTTTTGATTTACCATGAGTGAGGTTGATGAGAATCTCGACCAATACCTCCGTATCTTGGAGCTGCGGTTTGGCTTGTGGCTGGGAAGGTTTGTACACAATAGTGGAATCCACTCATTCTTGATTGAAGTAGATAAGTAGTTCCCTTAAGGGTTGATTCGGGGCTTGAACGATTATGAGCGCTCTCCTTCTTTCGTGAGGAAGACAGGATTTAATTGTTCATTAGAGAATCAATAGTACTTAAAGGAAAAGATATTTCTAGAGGGGTATAACGGACTTTATGACCCAACTCTAGTTATGAACTATTTGTGGAGGATCACACTATATGCAATTAGCTATATCAATGGACACTGAGACTTCAGATTGTATAAACACGTCTACAGTTTTGAGAGTGCATCCTCGGATTTTTAGTGGAATAACTCCAAAGTTAATAATCGTGAAATATTAATTAAAGAGTTTTAATTAATATTACTAAGTATTATTGGAGCTCAAAACTGTGGGTCCATTAGGTCTCCTTACTAGCCCTTATGGTTGTTGGTAACGAGGATCACGGTAGATTAATTGGATGGTCCAATTAATAGTGTTACGAAAGTAATGCGATTTAAATAAAAGAGAATAATTAAATAATGTGATTATTTAATTAATTAAATATTTAATAAAATAATAGAAATTAATAATTATTAATTATTAATTCTATTTATTAAATATAAGGTAATGTGATTAAATAATAACTAGGACAAAAGAATTAAAATAATTAGATTATTTTAATAGTCCAAAAGGTCATAGGTTTAAGTCTTTAGGGAGACTAAAAATAAATAGGATTTAGAATCCTATTTTGACTTGGTCAAACTAAAACCCTAAAGGACTACTATATAAGTGTTATATAGTTAGAAAAAAACCTAACCTAGTACACAAGTAAAAAAGAAAGAGAATTCGGCCACGAAAAAAGAGAGAAGAAAAGAGAAAAAAAAAGGTTTTTTCTGACTCTCCCCTCTTTTGCAGGATTCGGCTGACGTTCTTTTCACGTTACCTCCATCTCTTGCCGTAACATGCCCACACACACGTTGTTAGACCGTGGGTCATAGCCACGAAGATCTGGTGGTAGATCGAGGAATCAGAAAAAAGAAAATCAAGAAAAAGGTATGTAGTTTCTAAAGTCTTTTTCTGCGTATATACAGGAACTTGTTCCTGATTGAAAAAAAGTTTTCAATATAAGAAAAATTTTTGAAACCCAATTTCGCATATTATACGATAATCAAAATCTTTTCTAAAACTCCCTTCATGTGCTTACGGAGGAATGTCCTCCACAGCTTGCTCCAATGCCCCACAAAGAGTTTGTGAGGCATACCAGCGATGAGTCTCATATGATGAGAAAGGCCGTACATATCTGTTAACTTCTATGACAGAAGTGCTTGTCACAAAGCACGAAGTAATGACTACAGCATTCAAAATCATGGAGTCATTACAAACTATGTTCGGGCAACCCTCTGAGCAAAAGCGCCATGAAGCTATTCGTACTGCTATACTCGCTCGCATGGAGGAAGGTACATCTGTTCGAGAACATGTCCTGACTATGATGTCCTACTTCAACACTGTAGAAATCAATGACGAGGCCATTGATGAACCTAGCCAAGTGAGCATCATACTGACAACTCTTCCGAAGAGTTTCGATCAGTTTAAGAGCAATTACGGGATGAACAAGTTGCAGTTCAGTCTCACTCAGTTGCTCAATGAGCTCGCCACCTTCGAGGCTTTGGCTAAGGATAGTAATGTGAAGATCGGTGAGGCAAATGTTGCCGAACCATCTTCCTCCTTTAGAAATAAGAAGAGGAAGAGGTCTGCTGGGAAGGCTAAAGGTAAATCCAAGCCCAAGAAAACCCAAAGCAAAATGAAGGGCACCTCCACCGATAAAGACAAGGGAAAATGTTTCCATTGTAACAAGGTCGGGCACTGGAAGAGGAACTGTCCTCAGTACCTAGAGGAGATAGCCAAGAAAAAAAAGTAGAAAGGTAAATATAATTTACTAGTTCTTGAATCTTGTTTAGTGGAAGATGATTCTTCACCTTGGATAGTTGATTCGGGGGGCCACTAACCATGTTTGTTCTTATTTACAGTGGACTGATTCTTGGACACAGCTAGAGGATGGAGCCTTCTCGATACGTATGGGTTGGTAAATGTCGTGTCGGCTCGAGCCGTGGGTTCAATAAAATTAAATTTTTGTAATAATACTATATTTTTACTTTTTAACAATGTTTATTATATTCCTGGATTTACACTGAATTTAATTTCCGTTTCTAAATTGTTAGAACAATTATATTATGTTTCTTTTAATAATAAATCTATTATTATTTCAAAGAATGGTCTGAATATTTGTTCAGGAATTAATGAAAACAATTTGTATGCGTTAAGGTCGTTAATACATACAACACTGCTCAACACTGAATTATTTAAGGTTGAAAAACCTAAAACCAAATGACATAAGATTTCTCCAGATGATGACACGTTTCTCTGGCATCTAAGGCTTAGTCATATTAACCTTGACCAGATAGACAGACTAGTAAAAAGCGGACCTTTAAGCGAGTTAAAGGTCGGCACCTTACCTGTCTGTGAATCTTGTTTAGAAGGTAGGATGACTAAGAAACCTTTTACTAGAAAATGCCTTAGAGCTAAAGAGCCACTAGAGCTTATACATACTGATGTCTGCGGACCGATGAATGTTAAAGTCATAGGTGGTTATGAGTATTATGTCACCTTTATAGATGACTACTCTAGATACGGATATATCTACCTGATGCAACGTAAGTTGGAAACTTTTGAAAAGTTCAAAGAATTTCAAGCTGAAGTTGAGAATCAGTTAGGTAAGACTATCAAGTCTCTACGATCGGATCGTGAGGTTGAGTACCTTGACCAAGAGTTTAAAGACTTTATGGTCGAGTATGGGATAGTATCCCAACTCACAGCTCCGGGTATACCTCAGCAAAAATGGTGTAGCGGAGATAAGAAATAGAACCCTAATGGAAATGGTAAGATCTATGATTAGTTTCTCATCATTACCAAATTCCTTCTGGGGATATGCGTTACAAAAAGCGGCATATATTTTGAATGTAGTGCCATCCAAATCTATTCCTAATACTCCCCTAGAGTTGTGGAATAGTCGTAAAGTTGGTTTGCGACATTTTCGCATATGGGGGTGTCTAGCACACGTGCTGAAGAACATAAGTGGAAAGCTAGACTCCAAATCTACAGTATGCATGTTTGTAGGATACTCTAAGGAGACTAGAAGCAGATACTTCTATAGCCCTGAAGATAACAAAGTGTTTGTATCGACAAATGCAACGTTTCTTGAGGACAACTATATTAGTGACCATAAACCTCGATCCAAGATTGTGTTAAATGAACTGGAGCCTGGTGAGACTAGTACTCCATCAACAAGAGTTGTTGATCCACAAACATCTGAGAGTCAGATGATTCCTAATCGGGATACACTACCACCTAGACGTGGTGGGAAGGTTGTGATACAACCTGAACGCTATTTAGATATAGGTGAGGGACAAGGTGTTGTCTCTACCGATAGTGTGGATGACCCATTGTCATTTAAGAATGTAATGGAAGATCTTGATAAAGAGGAATGGTTCAAAACCATGAATCTCGAGATGAAGTCTATGTACTCCAACTCAGTCTGGGATCTTGTAGACTTACCAGATGGGGTAAAACCCATTGGGTGTAAGTGGATCTACAAAAGAAATAGAGGAGTAGACGGGAAGGTAGAGACCTTCAAGGCAAAGCTAGTGGCTAAGGGTTATACCCAAAAAGAAGGGGTCGATTATGAAGAGACCTTCTCGCCAGTTGTCATGTTTAAGTCTATTCGTATTCTCTTATCAATTGCAGCCTATTTCGATTATGAAATTTGGCAAATGGACGTCAAGACTGCATTTTTAAATGGAAATCTTGACGAAAACATCTATATGATGCAACCAGAAGGATTCGTGTCCCCAGATCAAGAGCAAAAAGTTTGCAAGCTGCAAAGGTCCATTTATGGACTTAAGCAAACATCTAGATCTTGGAACATAAGGTTTGATGATGTGATCAAAACCTATGGCTTCGAGTAAAACGTTGATGAGCCTTATGTATACAAGCGCATCATTGACAAAAAGATAGTTTTCTTAGTCCTATACGTAGACGACATCCTACTCATTGGGATCGTAAGAACAAGCTCATAGCACTGTCTCAGGCATCATATACCGATAAGATTCTTGTTCAATTTTCGATGCAGAATTTCAAGAAAGGTAATTTACCTTCTAGGCATTGAGTTCACTTATCTAAGAAACAATGTCCTGAGACACCTCAAGATATTGAGGATATGAGACGTGTGCACTATGTATCTACAGTAGGAAGTCTCATGTATGTTATATTATGCACGAGACCGGACATCTACTATATAGTGGGAGTAGTCAACAGATACCAGTCCAACCCGGGATTAGATCATTGGGTTGATGTCAAGACCATTCTCAAGTATCTTCAGAGAACGAGAAACTATATGCTTGTGTATTCCGGACAGGATTTGATTCCATTATGATACACAGATTATGATTTTCAGTCAAACATGGATTCTAGGAAATCCACGTCTGGATCAGTTTTTTCACCCTAGATGGTGGAGCCATTGTGTGGAGAAGTATTAAGCAATCTTGTATTACTGACTCTACCGTGGAAGCCAAATATGTAATTGCTTGTAAAGCTGCTAAAGAGGCTGTTTGGCTCCGCAAGTTCTTGAGTAATCTGGAAGTTGTTCCAGATATGGATAAGCCCATTACACTTTATTGTGATAACAGTGGTGTTATAGCCAATTCTAAAGAACCAAGAAGCCACAAAAGTGGGAAGCATATAGAGAGGAAATATAATCTAATTAGAGAGAGAGTGTAAAGAGGAGATGTGATCGTCACCAAGATAGTCTCGCAAGACAATCATGCTGATCCATTTACGAAAACTTTACTGGCTAATGAATTCACGGGTCACCTAGAAGGTATAGGGTTACTTCTTATGCCTCACATGCTTTAGTGCAAGTGGGAGATTGTTGGGGTTTTGCCCCTAAAGATGTAATTTGTAAATGTTTTTTTATAAATAAATAAAAGAAGAGTTCAATTCATTCTTATTGTGTCATTTATATTATATAAACTTGTGCATTATAACATCCTAGATTGCCAGATGTAATCTCGTACTGTGTATATGATTGTCATATACAGATGGATATAGTAAGAGATGTGCAATCTAAAGAGTCCATAGATAGCAAATAAAGGTGAGTACTTTATTTGTAGTTAATCTCTAGCTGCGGTCTATTCTGTATTGTACGATGATTCTATCTTGAATCATTCATATGGAGATATGGAAATAGAGGCACCTTGTATGATGTTGTAACACCCCCTGACCCAAATCCACTCGGACCGAATCAGGGAGCGCTACTATATACGAAAATCTAACTTTTACTATTATATAACCAAGTATTTTAAAAACATGTGAAAATGGTCCAAATAATTTTCCGAAAATTTTCCCAGAGTTTCCTCCTTTTTTTCTGACTTTCCAAAATCTGTTTACAATTAAAATTCATAAAATCAACTTTCAAATTCTCAAATCAATTTTTACGCACCCTTCCAAATATAGTGCGACTTACCAACCAATTTATCACAAGATAATATATATATATATATATATATATATATATATATATATATATATATTTAGATAACATAAACAGATAATAAAATATTTACATAGCGGAAGCTACTTAAATATATACAAACAGTTTCTGTATATGCATGTGGTATCAAAATATATAAACTTATTACAAACGAACTACCAAAATATATACAGAAAAGATGTGATTCCAGATTTTGGTTCTGCAGTCTCTACTCTTCTCTATCTTTATCGCCTTTGGAACCTTTGTTACCTGCGTACGAGAAAACTCAACACGCTAAGCATATTGCTTAGTGGATGTACACAAAATTTTATATATAATATACTATATCAAATAATTCAATATGTTAATTGAAACTATAAATAACAAATATATAAACAATATATGGGGCTCATATCAAATCAAATATCCAAAATCAATCAACAGACAAATTCTTCATAATTTCTCAAACGTTTTCATATAACAAATCAGTTTTCAGATTAGGCTCCTGACATACAAAATATAAGTTATCGGACTGGATTACGGGTTGTTCGGCATTAGACACACACTCGCCGAACATCAGATCAAAATGGAACACCAACGGAATCACCCGCTGTAAATGTCCCATGACAAAATTCAGAATCCTAGGACCGGCACTTTGGGTCTATACTATCCAAAAGGTGGTATAATCGGCACAGTATTGTTCAGACAGAAACCCAATTGACATGTCAACCTCTTATATCCATATTTATGTTTATACATATCAGAGCCAAAATATTTTCTCAAATCCAATGTCAACATATTTCATTTCTTTTAGAATCATCGAATTCAACTTTTTCAATTTCAATTCACATCGATATATATATATATATATATATATATATATATATATATATATATATATTCGAAATTCAAATTTCATCAAATATAATATAACGGAAATATACGAATATATTTCTAAATCCATAATCACATCAAATCAATCCAAAATATACTCAAATGTATTTCATAATTCTATTTCAAATCAAAATGCCCCAAATTCATTTTTAATAATATATTTCCATAACAATACTAACATCAAAACGTATTAAAATCAATTCCGAATAGTATTTATTGTAATACCCCCTGACCCGACCTGACTGGATCGACCCAGGGAGCGTTACCGGGTTTTCAAAACTTTCTCAATTCACTTCACAACTTTTCAAACCATTGTGATCCCATCAAATAAATTTTCAAATCATTGGAAAACCACATAGTTTATAATTTAAAAACATTTTCGAGTGAGCCCATCAAATCATATTTTCAAAAATTTCGGCAGAGTTTCCTTTGTTTTTCGGATTTTCCCAAAACGTGTTTCAAACAACTCAATTCAAATACATTTCACAACAACACTTCAAATATCATTTCATTCAAATGCGCACTCTGCCGTTTAGTGCGACTTTCAAACAGTTTATAAAACATGTCATTAATTACAGTCCTTTGAAACATGTAAAACAGAAAACATAAAATAATTAATTACAGTACATAATTACAAAACATATTTACAAACCCTCTGTATATGCATGCATATCTAATTACATTATACATAAATATTTATATAAGTAACTACCCCAAAGATGGTGTGTATGACTCTGAACTCTCCTCTGCAGCTGGTACCTTTTCAGTCTTTTCCGTCCTCGGTATCTTTATTACCTACGCGTTAAAAACAAAACTAACGCGCTAAGCAATACTGCTTAGTGGGTGTACACTAAACTCAAATATTAACATCATAAACAGCTTTTTCTTAATAAACGAAATAGCACAATATAATCAAATCTATACATATTACGATACAAATCATTTACAGAACTAAAATTGATGAAATCAATTCTATATAAACAACTCATTACAATTCATAATTCAAGACGTATAAAATCATTTATATTAGAATCATAAATGTATAAAAATCAATTCCGGAATTCACTTATAAACATATGATTCAAATCACTTCAATTCTGGCCCTCTAGAATGCTCAACATAAACCAGGACTGGAATTCGACCACAGTAACTGTCTGTCGAACATAACTCCCACCCTAGGATGAATCCTAAGAGTGGTACGTATCTCCCTACCCTAGGACCGAGGGTTCGGACCCTAGAGAGGTACATATCTCCCTATCCTAGGAATGAATCCTTAGGAAGGTACGTGTCTCCCTACCCTAGGACGAATCCGTAAGGAGGTATGTGTCTTCCTATCCCTGGACTAATCCATGAGGAGGTACATAATAAATTATCAATAGCAATGTCAATGTCGGTGCAGTACTGCTCACTGAACCCAGTTGGTATACCAACCTCCTATATCCATTTCTATGTCTAAGTATCCTAGGGTCGTTTCGATAAAATATTTTCAGATATTCACTGTAATTTACAAATCCATGGGCAACTCAATTACTATATCTTAAAATATACATATATGATTTCATGAAAAGTAAACAATATTCATACACTATTCTAACTCGAGTAATTTCAATAAAATCGTGATAATCAAAATACGAAAGAAATACGATCAAAAATATAAAATCAGTTCAAGGAAAATATTATAAACACATAATATCAATATTCTTCAAATAAATCGCAGATGCAAACTAAACATACTTAATGCTTTTTGTAAAGAATTCGAAAACGGTGGTACACCAGCCTGGATACCGTTTTCTTTCGACAAATCGCGTTTCTAGGTTTTCTTTTTCCTCTCCTTTCTCTTTCTCTTTTTCTTTTCCTTCCTCTTTTCTTCTTCTTCTTCTTCTTCTTCTTCTTCTTCTTCTTTCTCTTCTTTCTTTCTTCTTCTTCTTTATCTTCTTTCTTCTTTTTCTCGGTCTCTCCCTCTCTCTTTTCC